>JAUPFT010000020.1:42121691-44569191 GCA_036936625.1 Parnassius smintheus behrii
AAGTTTGAAGTTTTGATCTCATAGTTAACGAAGGCTACCTTCAACTTTTAGTCCAACCCAAGCAGACCGAGCTTGGAGTATCTTGGGGACTTGTAGTAGTATGCTTGGGCTTGGATTTAATTTTATTAATTATGGGACCATAGCTGCAGTTATCTTCTCTATTGAAATGACGCTGATTTTTAATTCCTATTCTAATTCCTTGGTACGAATCGTGGTGATGCAAATATGTAATTGGCATCTCTCCACAACTGTGCTTTGGTCTGTATACCCATAGATACCAGGCATAAGATATGCTGCATATTAATAAAATTATTAATATGCAGCAGGAAGAGAGTTGAGGAGAGAACGGGCTCCTGTGGAACACCGGCTCACTGAAGGATTGGATGAGCAGCCATTGACAACGATCCGGAGAGGTCGTTCACTTAGATTGTCCTTTAACCAGTCAATCAGGCCAGGGTATAAGCCGTACGCTGGTAGCTTACCCAAAGGCTAGCGTGGCAAGCTCTGTCAAAGGTGTTCGAGATTTTTTTATAGGATAGGTTGACAAACGAGCACACAGTCCACCTGATGGTAAGTGGTTGCTGCGGCCCATAGACGTCTACATCTATCCTCGATTATGAATCAAAATGCAGATGCGTTGTCACTCGTGAGGACTAAGAGGGAATGCCTCGTTTCCAGTCAAAAGGGTCTCCCGTTCTCTACACTCACCATACGAAACACAGTAGCTTTACGCTACTATTTTACGCTGGTATTCTGTGAGAGCGTGGTCCTTCCCCGGTCGAGCCGACCCATTCGTGCTACAACTATACTACTAATATAACTGCAGCATGGCTCTACCACGTAGAATATAAAGAGATATGTATATATATATACATATATGATGATGAGTATAGAGTTGACTGCAAGTGTTAATGAGCTGCAGTAGAAACTTACCGTTAGGTGGACTTTACGTTCGTCTTTTATATCAGTTTTAGAAATAAAATAAAATAGAAAAGCCTAGATACTAGGCCAATGTATCCTGCATATTATTACCGAAACATTCTTCAACTGGTACACATGCACCATTCTTATTCCTCAGGAAATCAGGCTTGCAAAAACAACCTGCAACGCAATTCTTTGTGCATGCAACTGGTTCCTGGTTGGTGCAGTTTAAGGGGCATGCTGACCCACAAGTGAGGTACTCCTCGTTGGTTGGACATTCGTCTGCAAGAATATAAATAATCATTGGATAGAAAGATCTAATTTTATGGTTTTTATCTCGTTTAACACTCCTGTATATTGTAGATATATAGTATACTTGACTGGAACTAAGTAAAAACCATTTTGACTAAACTAAATATCAGCACTTAATTTCACGTTACAATGTATTATGTACGAGTATCTAACTGTCACGGCTCAATGGTTTAATCAGCCAGTTAATTTTGGCCTATCTTTAATATAATCCTATTATTTTTTCTTTTATCAACAAGTAAATTTTTTTTTTTTTTTTTTTTTTTTTATAGAAGAGGGGGCAAACGAGCATGCGGCTCACCTGATGTTAAGTGACTACCGCCGCCCATGATCAACCGCAACACCAGGAGAATTGCGGGTGCGTTGCCGGCCCTTTAGAAAGGAGTAAGCTCTTTTCTTGAAGGTCCCCAGGTCGTATCGGTCCGGAAAAATCGCCGATGATAAACTATTCCACAGAGAGGTTGTACGTGGAAGAAAACTCCTTGTGAAACGTACAGTGGTGGACCGCCAAGCATCCAGATGGTGTGGATGGTATTGGGACGTTTGCCGTGTCGTGCGTTCACGAAATTTGGCGGCTGGGATTAATCCGAACAATTCCTCAGAGCACTCCCCGTGATAGATGCGATAAAATACGCAAAGAGATGCAACATCTCTTCGCAACGCCAGTGAATCGAGCCGATCGGAAAGCACTCGGTCGTCGACGATTCGAGCCGCTCTGCGCTGGATGCGGTCAAGTGGAAGGAGCTGGTACTGGGGAGCCCCAGCCCAGAGATGGGAACAGTATTCCATGTGCGGCCGAACCTGCGCCTTGTAAAGTTGCAGGCGGTGTGCCGGCATGAAATACTGTCCCGCTCTGCTGAGCACGCCAAGCTTTTTAGAGGCCAATTTGGCCTTCCCTTCCAAGTGACCACGAAACTGCACGTCACTCGATATGTCGACGCCGAGGATTCCGATACTGGCTGAGGCAACAAGGGGAGTGCCTTGAAACTGAGGGGATACGACAAAGGGGTTCTTTTTAGCGGTTAACGCGCAAACTTTTGTCTTCTGGGGGTTAAACTGGACTAGATTTAGTCGTCCCCAATCCGAGACTCTGTTCAGCAAAGACTCGACTTCAGACACAAGTTTGTCCCGGCACTCGGAGACGTTTTCCCGAGAAATATTGGCTCGGCCGGTGTAAAGAGCATCACCAGTGCTGTCATCTGTATAGCAATGAATGTTACGGGTATGCAACATATCATTGATATGCAGAAGAAACAGCGTTGGCGATAGCACGCAGCCCTGTGGAACACCAGCATTAATAGGCTTGCAATCGGAGCTTGCACCGTCTACAACGACCTTGATGCTCCGATCTGCAAGAAAGCTGGTGATCCAATTGCACAATTTCTCGGGAAGCCCATAGGAAGGGAGCTTCGAAAGAAGCGCTTTGTGCCAAACCCGATCGAAGGCCTTCGCAATGTCCAAACTAACGGCCAATGCCTCCCCCTTGAACTCTACTGCCTCCGCCCATCTGTGAGTGAGGTAGACCAGAAGATCACCAGCTGACCGACCACGGCGAAAACCGTATTGGCGGTCACTAATCAGCTGGTGATCCTCAAGGTACCTCATAAGCTGGCAGTTTACAATGGACTCCATTGTTTTGGAGAACAAGGAGGTGATGGCGATTGGCCGGTAGTTGGACGGGTCTGAGCGGTCGCCTTTTTTAGGGATCGGGTGGACGAAAGCCGTCTTCCACGATTTTGGGACTACGCCTAGGGAGTAGGAGTACCGGAAAAGACGCGTTAAAACCGGTGCCAACTCTGGAGCACACGTCCTCAGCACAATTGGGGGGATTCCGTCAGGCCCACTCGACTTGTGGATGTCCAGGTAGAGGAGTGCTTTGCGAACCGAGCGCTGTGTGAACTGCACTTCCGGCATAGAGCACTCACACCGCGGGATGGTCGGCGGCGTACTCCCCCCGTCATCGAGAGTCGAGTTAGACGCAAAGAAGGAGCCTAGAAGATCGGCTTTCTCCTTTGCAGTATGGGCCAGTGAGTCGTCCTCCCTGTGCAGAGATGGAAGAGATGGCTGACAGAAATTCCCCTGGACAGCCTTGGCGAGAGACCAGAATGCACGGGTTCCAGAAGGAAGGCGAACTAGTTTCTCGCCAATTCTGCCTATGTGCTCTGACTTTGCCTTGGCAATGACTCTTTTGAAGGACCTAGAGGCGGAATTATACTTCTTTTTTAGAGCGCTGGTGTTTACATCCCGGGACGCTGATGCATCAACCCAGGCTTGGTAGCACTCCTGCTTATAGCATGATGCTATTTTACAGGAGCGACCAAACCATGGCTGAGATTTGCCTCCAATGGGCACCACAGAGGAAGGAATAAAAAGTTCCATACCCTGAAGTACCACATCAGTAACAGAATCCGCAACAACGTTGGGATCATCCGGCGAGAAGCAAACCCGCCCCCAAGGGTAGGATGCAAAGAAAGACCGCATCCCATCCCAATCGGCTGACCTATAGTGCCAAACACGGCGGCAGCCTGCAGAATGCAACCGCGATTTCAGCGTGAGTGGCACAACACTCCGGATCAGACAATGGTCCGAGGAGCCTAAAGGGGCGTCGACGGAAATCTGATATCCGTCCGGGTGAGAGGTCAGCAGAAGGTCCAACAGGGAAGGTGCATGATCCTCCACATCTGGAATCCGCGTAGGCGAAGTAACCAGTTGTGTCAGACCATATGCCAAGGCAAAATCATGAACAGATCTCCCCGCATGATCGGTTAAACGTGAACCGAGCCATTCGGCGTGATGGGCGTTAAAGTCGCCGAGGATCACGATCTCTGCGGAGGGGATCTGCTGTAGCAACGAATCCGCAGCCATTTGGACGTGGTCGAAGAGTCGGTCTGTTTCGGCATTACCGCTGTGGGACCTATAGAGGCACCCGTAGACGCGCGGATGGTCGTCGCTGTCTACGCGTAGCCAAAGGATGGACAGGTCCGAACCTTCAAGTCTGCCGAGGCGTCGAGAACAGATGTCCTCTCTGACGTAAACGCAAACTCCAGCCCGAGGCACAAAGGAGTGTTCCAGTTTGTACCCCGGGTAGGAGAGATACGAAACATCAGCCGGAGAGGACACCTGCGTCTCGGTCAGAAAGAGCAGAGCCGGCCTCGCCGTCTCGAGATGGTAGTGGACGGCGTTTAGGTTGGAGTGAAGTCCCCTGATATTGCAGAAATTCACGGACAGCGTGGCAGGGGTCGCCTTGGTCTTGTTGCTCCGTTTGCCCCGAGCAGTTGTAGTCTTGAGCGGAATTTCGCCCCCCCCAGAATACGCGGGGCAGCCTGAGCACCCACGCTCAGAAGTGGAGAAACATGGTCGTGGATGCTCAGCGAGGGATTCTCCAGGGGTGCTGGTACCCTCCTGGGGTAGTCTATCTTTATTTAATTCCGCTACCATGTTGATGGGGGGGGGGGGGATTTGGGCCTCCGGCCACCTGCACTCACCAGACGAAACGCGGAAGCAGAACTTCCACTTCACGCCGGTATTCTGTGAGGTCGTGGTACCACCCCGGTTTGAGCCGGCCCATACGTGCAACAGCAAAGCTGCCGCATGGCTCTACCACTGTTAAAATGTAAATGAAAGAGGACTCTCACCAGACTCTCGGGTTCACGCCAGACTAAATTCATTTCAACGTAAGATATTGATCTAAATGAGAATACCCGTATTTATATAAATAATCATCTTAGTTATTCCAAAAAGACGCTTTTGAACAAAACTAAAACTGCTGCAAAAGAAAATAAACTACTAATACGTATGGGTCAAGCATGGGAAGATATTTTTGCAGAAAATTGACACATCGCAGGTCTACAATATAAAATCAGAATCGGATATAGTCAAGTTACGTTAATTTAATAATACTATTTGGTTAATTTATTAGCCTTAATGTTTTGGTATCATTTAAACATTTACATAAATTTTTCAATAACAGTCAAACGTAGTTAAAGACCTGTGTTTCTCTTCGCTTTATCACAGTCTTTTATTTACAATTACGTATAGTACCCACCTGTTTAAATTGTTGTTTGATTGCAATTTGTGTTTCTATTATCTTCATGCAAGGGATCATTTCTCACACATATTTATTTATTTTATAAGGACCTCTTACGCTAATACCATTCATAGCTTTCGATTATATTTTCATATATATCGAGTCGCTATTGCCTTTTCCATCTCTGCACAGAGAGGACGACTCACTGACCCATGCCGCAAAGGAGAAAGCCGATCTGTTAGGCTCTCTATCTCTATCCAACTCGATTCTCTTTCGGGGAGAACACACCGCCGACCATCCTGTGGTGTAAGTGCTCCATGCTGGATGTGCGGTTTACACAGCGCTCAGTTCGGAAACCAATTCTCTCCCTGGACGTTAGCAAGTCGAGTGGCCCAGACGAAGTCCCTCCTATTGTGCTGAAGACGTGTGCTCAGGAGTTACTCTCTGTCTTCCAAGAATTTGGAACTACGCCTTAGGAGTAGGCCCAAATTCTTGGAAGACAGCCTTAGTCCACTCAATCCTCCAAAAGGCGACCGCTCAGACCCGTCCAACTACAGGCCTATCGCCATCACCTCCTTGTTCTCCAAAATAATGGAGTCCATTGTAAACTGCCAGCTCATGAGGTACCTTGAGAATCACCGGCTGATTAGTGACCACCAATACCGTTTCCTTCGGGGTCAATCAGTTGGTGGTCCTATGGTCTACCTGACTCATAAATGGGCGGAGGCAGTAGAGTCCAATGGCCGTTAGTTTGGACTAGTAAAAGCCCTCGATCGGGTCTGGCTTAAAGCGCTTCTTTCGAAGCTCCCTTCCTATGGGATTCCCGAAAAATTGTGCGATTGGATCACTAGTTTTCTTGCTAATCGAAACATCAAGGTCGTAGTAGACGGTGCATGTTCTGATTACGAGGCTATTGACGCTGGTGCTGCACAAGGCCGCGAGCTATCACCAACGCTGTTTCTTATGCATATCAATGATATGTTGCAAACTGGTAACATTCATTGCTATGCAGTTGACAGCACTGGTGATGCCTTATACACCAGCCGTGCCAATATTCCTCGGAAAAACGTCTCTGAGTACCGGGACCAACTTGTATCTGAAGTCGAGTCTTTGCTTAACAAAGTCTCGGTATTGTTAAGCAAAGACTAAATCTAGTACAATTCAATCCCCAGAAGACACAAGTTGCGCGTCAACCGCTAAAAAGAACCCTTTTATCGTATCTCCTTAGTTTGAAAGCACTTGGAGGGGAAGACCAAATTGGCCTCAAAAAAGCTTGGCGTGCTCAGCAGAGTGAGACAATATTCTATGCCGGCACATCACTTGCAACTTTACAAAGCGCAAGTTTGGCCTCACATGGAATACCTACTGTTCTCATCTCTGGGCTGGAGCACCCCAGTGCCGCCAGCTCCTTCTACTTGACTGCATTCAGCATGGAGTCGTCGACGACCGAGTTCTTTCTGATCGGCTCGATTCACTGACGCTGCGTGGGTATGTTGCATCCCTTTGCGTTTCTATCGTATCTACCACGGGTAAAATACTTAAACATATCACAATATTATAAATAATTCACAATACCATCCTCACCATCTGGATGCTTGGCGGTCAACCATTGTGTGTTTTACTAGGAGTTTTCTTCCTTGTTTGTACAAGGAAGAAAACTCCTTCTCTGTGAAATTGTTTACCACCGGCGATTTTTCAGGACCGATACGACTTAGGGACTTTCAAGAAAAGAGCTTACTCCTTTCTAAAATGCCCGCATCGCACCTGCGATTCCCCTGGTGATGCGGTTGTTTATGGGCTCATTTGCCCCCTCTTCAATAAAAAAAAAAATAAAGTAGAAGTATCTAGCGTCTTTAATTACGTCATATTATTAATTGCTCGTATTAATAATACAACAATAACTTAGCTATTCAATTTACTCATTTGTATATTCGCAAATAATATTCTGCACTAGCGCCCTGAATTTTGATTGCCGCATAAGGTATTAAATTCATATAATTTACATATAAGATGATATAGAAAAAAATGATTACTGTATGAAGGCAACACAGGTATGCTTTCATTATACGTACATCACATAATTTTAATGCTTGAAAACTTGAAATCTTATATTAACTTTTTATTTAATTATTACCCTATATTTTTATTGTACTGGAGTAACCAACAAATACTTTAGCTAACACTGTAAGCTGAATTTCTTGTCTCAAATTTTTATCCCTTTATTTATACTGAATGTTTCAAATAATCATGATGGCTTCCTTACACGCTTACTAATAAAACGTTAGGGGGCTTAGATCGAAAACTCAAGAGTTTTATCGTATTGTCGCAATGAACATCATGATGAACATCATCATGGGTCATGGTTTTGGATGGCATATTTGATGCCGAATTATTCGATGATCGTTATTGTGCTTGGCATCTCGACCGCGATCTTAATCAAATTTATATATATATATATATATATATATATATATATATATATATATATATATATATATATATATATATATATATATATATATATATATATATATATATATATATATATATATATATATATATATATATATATATATATATATACTGCCAGTGGCAGTGGCTCAACTATTTCTATTTTCAATCTCTTAATCCACGTACGGCCCAAAGGCGGGCAGCCATTTTCAATAACGAATAACTTAAGCATCGCAGACTTGGAACAACAGACAAACATTACCACAATATAACCGATCGTCTCGATAACGTCGCCAGTATATGATCTCAACCATAACAACTTTGATTGAATATGTACATATTTAAAATGTTTATCATAAAAATGTTTTGAAATAGCCAATATTTTACTGCCCGTGTCAATTTCAAATTTACATGGCACCTTTTCTACTACTAAATTCGCATAATACGGTCCGTCACCGTCATTACTTGTAACCAAATTAAAAAAATTACAGTCGTCATCTGAGTCCGAATCATTTAAAAAGTACTGACCTTAGTTCTCTTTTGCGCTCTTAAGTTCACTTTTAACTTGACACGTTACTTTTAAATGGCCCTTCTGGCCACACGCATCACATGTATAAATTTTTAAAACGACACCTTAACGGCTTCGTGACAAAGAAGACGCCGTGACGTCGCTGTCGTAGGGATGGGAGCAGCGCCGGACCGCGTGCGCGCTCCTACGCTGCCGAACCGGTGCAGGCCGCCCTCGAAGCCAGCCGCCGCTGCGCCAGCCCCGCCAGCGTTCGCGCCGCCCGATGCGCATGCCTTGCTCGCATACCGCTCCGCTGCCTCGAGCGCCGCAGCCAACTCCAGAGCCCTTTTGTAATTTATATTCTTTTCGGCAAACAATCTTGACCGCATCCCCTCGCTGTATAAACCCGACACAAATTGATCGCGAAGGTTTTCTTCCAAAGAACTACCGAAGTTGCAGGTTTTAGCCAAGTGTTGTAGGCCATGTAGGTAAACACGAATGCTTTCTCCATGCTGTTGTGTCCGCTGCCGAAAAATATGTCACTCCGCTATGTCAGATCTCTCCGGTTCTAAATGATTTTTGACGAGTTTAAATAATTCTTCAAACTTCTTTGTGTCCGGTTCCGCGGATGAACACAAATCACAAATAAGGTTATAGCACTCGAAACCCACTAACGTCAAAAGCATAGTTACTTTTAAACTGCCATCGATAATATTTAATAATAAAAATATGTTTACGCGACAAAAGTAATTGTCCCAATTTTGGTTATCGATATTGAACGGTTTTATTTTCCCAAATAACATTATGGCAAATAGAATTCCGCGTAAGTACCGAACTTCTAAACCGGATGCGCTAATGTTATGTACACGTCAAACAAGGCAGAGATCTGGTAACTACTGTTTTATTAAAAACTTAAACCAACCCACGTCTTTATTTTTATTTTTTTTACATTTATTATCGAACTACCGACATAACATAAACAAATAAATAAATATAATAAGATTTTCAAGGTACAGCTAGTTCGTTAATTGAATCAAGGTCAGCTTTGAAACTGGATGACTTACTTGAATTTCTTAAGGACCGCGCCGACGTTTATGAAATGATAAAAGTTAACCATAACAAATCCAACGAGAACAAAGGCAGCGAACAAACGCGCTCTAAGAAACAATATACACATACTCATATTGCTACGAACGTTACTAACAATAACAATAAGGGTAATACGAAACTAAAACAAAGCCGCGTGTGTGTGATGTGTCATGGTAATCACGCGATTTATTCCTGTTCAAGGTTTCTTAATTCGCCTGTCCAAGAAAGGAATAAGATAGTTAAAACGCATCAGCTGTGCATCAATTGTTTACGCGCAATCCACCCACTTGACGAATGCAAGTTTGGGCCATGTAAGTTGTGTGATAAAAGGCTTGCTTCACATTGATGGGCAGGTAGACGGCGCATCACAGGTGAGCGGGTCGAGTGCATCAGCACAGCCGATCACCGCTAACGTCTCCACTGTCTCGTCATCATGACACGTTACGGCTAACCATTCAGAATCGCAAAACAGTAATCAGGAATATTCGGTATTACCCAACGTTTTGCTGTCCACAGCGTTAGTGGACATTAGCAGCAGATTATAATAACAAATATCACACTGTACGCATTCTGCTTGATAATGGTAGTCAACATTGTTTCATAAAGAAATCGTTATATGAAACATTAAATGCACCGTTAATACAGTCCACTTATCACGTTGCTGGGGTAGGTCAAACAATTTCGCAGTCCACCCACATTTGTAAAATAAAATTACGTTCAAGGTTAAATTCGTTTTGTATGAACATTGATTGTTTAGTGTTGCCGTGCATTACAAATCAATTACCCATATTTAGTGTCGATGTAAATAATATGAGTTTACCTGATAATATTTAACTTGCGGATCCGAACTTTCACTCACCGTCAGACATCGATATACTGATAGGCGCGGATAAGTTCTGGGAATTATTGTGTGATGGCAAAATTAAGTTGAATAAAGGACCTTATTTACAAAATACAAAATTGGGTTGGATAATGTCGGGACCTTTCCATAATATCCCACTTCCCGTTAAAAGCGTGCAATGTCATTTCTCCCAAACAATTGACACACAGTTGAAATTGTTTTGGGAACTCGAAGAGATAAACAATATCGTTAATAAAACCATCCTTAGTGCTGACGAACGTGCGTGCGAAGACATTTTTGTCAAAACGACAAAACGTATGGAAGATGGTAGGTTTTCTGTACGCATTCCTTTAAAGGAATCAGCTGATGTGCTCGGAGACGGTTACACAACGGCTGAAAAACGTTTGTTGTCGTTAGAACTAAAATTCGCTCGTTAATAATTTCGGGAAAAATACGTAGATTTTATGGGGGAATATGAAAGGCTCGGTCATACGAGTTGCGTTGAAACTTATGAGTCACCCCACTATTTTTTGCCGCATCACGGCGTTATTAATGAAAATAGCAGTACGACTAAACTGCGCACTGTTTTCGATGCAAGCGCAGCGACGTCGTCCGGTAAGTCGTTGAACGATATTCAACATATTGGACCACCACTTCAGAATGACATTTTTAGCATTTTATTACGCTTTAAGCAATATAATTCGTGAGTTGTGCGGACGTTGAGAAAATGTTTCGGAATTTTCTTGTACAACCAGATCAACGAGATTTACAATTGATATTATGGCGTAAACTTCTGTCGGACCCAATACGTGTATATCGCCTAAACACCGTGACGTATGGCACTGCGTCTCCGCCATACCTTAGTATGAGATGTTTACGCCAGTTTGCGCTGGAATGTAAGGATCAGCAGGTTGCGAGAGTAATCCGAGAGGATTTTTTCGTTGATGACGTCATCCTAGGTGACAATGATTTAAATAGCTTACTCGATACCTGTGAGAAGTTACGAAATACTTTAAACTCGGCTTGTTTACCGTTGCGTTAGTGGTTGTTTAACGTTGATATCAGTGACCACGACATATCTAAAGACTTGTCATTAGGCGAACATTGCCAAACTAAGACTTTAGGAGTGGGTTGGTATAATAAAAGTGATGAACTCCATTTTGCCACACGAGTAGTTAGACCGAATTTACTAAATAAACGTACAATGTTGTAGATAATAGATCCTCTAGGAATTTTAACACCGGCTGTCGTAGTAGCTAAAATATTGATGCAAAAAGTGTGGCTGTGCAAGATAAATTGGGATGATCCCGTTTCCAGTGATGTTGCGTTATCCTGGAATTTATTGACACACTTCAATATTTGCATAACCTACGTATTCCGCGTCATGTTATGAGTGCACACACACAGTTTCTAGAATTACACGTATTCACGGACGCGTCGCAGAGTGCGTATGGTGCATGCGCATATATTCGCACCTACTCTGATGACTCATCGGTGACTATTAGATTATTGTGTGCAAAGAGTAAAGTTGCACCAATTAAACCAGTCAGCGTACCCCGACTAGAACTGTGCGGGGCTTTAATAGGCGTACGATTATATAGGAAAATTATCGAGTCATTGCGTGTTAATTTCCACAAAATTTACTTTTGGACAGATTCAACTATTTTCCTTGGATGGCTACGTACGTCACCACATTCGTTAAAAATATTCGTTCAAAATAGGATAGTGGAGATAAATGAAATAACAAGTAATGCGTTATGGTTACATGTAGGAACCAAAAATAACCCAGCGGATCTGGTCTCGCGCGGTCTTAGTCTTGATGTACTCATTGACTGTAATCTGTGGTGGAGTGGACCTGAGTTCTCAAAAAATTCTGAGTCGGCATGGTCACAGCAATCTTCGACTACACATCCGACTTGCCAGAACTAAAATCACAAACGACAACGGTTATGGTTTGTGATGAAGAATAAAATTATTAATTTTGAAAGGTTTCGTTCTTATCAGCGTATCGTGCGCGCCGGCGCTTACCTGTTGCGATACATACATAACTTACGCACACCAAAGAAAGATCGTACACAGGGGCCGTTATCAGTAGATAAATTGAATGACTCATTACAGTCGTTAGCGCGTTTTGCTCAACGCGAATCGTTTCCGATGGAATATGATAAGTTAAAACGTAACTTACCTTTAAAAACTTCAGGTTCGTTTTCTAGGCTTAATATATTTCTAGATGAAAGGGATATAATTAGAGTAGGTGGCCGTCTTAGTAACTCGCCTGACTTTAATTACGACAAGAAGCACCCGATACTTTTATCAAGTAAACACAACTTCACACAATTGTTGTTTCAACATCAACACAAAGAGCTTCTTCATGTTGGTCCCCAGCACCGTGCGTGAGAATTGGTGGCCGTTAGGGGGTAGAAACCTAGCTAGAAAGGTTGTCCACCAATGTGTTCGCTGCACTCGAATGAAAGGTAAAACCCTAACGCCAATCATGGGCAACCTTCCGTCTGAACGAATAGAACCTGGTTTCCCATTCATTCAATGTGGAGTGGATTATGCGGGTCCCATAAACGTACTGAATCGCAAAGGAAGGGGAGCTTAATTGGAAAAGGGTTATATTTGCATATTCGTTTGTTTAGAACTTGTCAGTACGTTAGCTGCTCAAAAATTTATATTAGCACTTAAAAGATTTATCTCACGACGAGGTAAACCAGCTCAAATTTTCTGAGATAACGGTAGAACTTTCATTGGAGCCATGAAAGAGATTAACAAAATGTTAGAGCGAAATTCAAAGCAAATAATTGATAAATCACAACCGACAATATTGAATTTAAATTTATTCCCTCTTATGCTCCTCATTTTGCGGGATTGTGGGAAGCAGGAGTAAAATCCTGTAAGTTCCACCTTAAGCGTGTCGTGGGTACCGCTAACTTGACGTATGAGGAGTTCAGCACTGTGTTGGCACAGTCCTAAACTCCCGTCCTATAAGTCCTCAGATCCACATGATCTTCGTCCACTAAGCCCAGCTCATTTTCTCATCGGCCGGCCACTCACTGCACCAGCCTGCAGAGAACTCACCGAAGCACGGACTCACAGCTTGACACGGTTTCAAAGAGTGGAACAAATAAAACAGCACTTCTGGAATCGCTGGTCACAAGAGTATGTTGCTGAACTTCAGACAAGAATGAAGTGGAAGGTGAACAGTCAAGACATAGCATTAAAGAGGCTTGTCGTTATTAAGGAGGACAATTTACCACCCCTTAAATGGCGTATGGGCAGAGTTACCCATATTTTCCCCGGAAAAGGCGGCGTGTCGCGTGTCGCCACCATCCAAACTGCTACGGGTCCTGTACAATGAGCGTTCTCGAAAATCTGCCCTCTGTCTGTATCATCAGCAGAGGACGACAACATGAATGCAGCCTGCGGCATCTCCAATCAAGCGGCAACGTAGATACATCATTGGAAGCTGGAGCTTCCAAGGCGGCCGGCATGTTGGCGCGACTTCTAACGCCGTCTGGCGACGCACCGGAACACCAAACTTTTATCTCGAATCAGAGCTCGTCATTGTTGGCAACCAATCACAGCACGTCATGCAATTAGTTATAAGATCTGTCTGTTTAAATTTTGATTATTACCTGATACACACTGTTAGCAATAAGACGACTTAAATATAACCAACAAACGTTCAATAAATCAATCATTGAAGAGCACCTGCCTCCCGTTCCTGTACACATTTACATGAGTTACATGATAACTCATTATACAACATTAAAAAGTATCTTATTCTTTTGCAGAATTGGCAGAATCGACGACTGTGACGTCACTAGTTAAACAAGCGGCTAGCGTTTTCACGCAAAAATTTAAAACGATAGATTAAAAGTAATTTTTATGGCACTATTTGGTTTTAAAAAAATTATATAATAATTATAGTAGCTCATTATCACTCTAGGATTCATATAAAGTGATTTTTGAAAATGGTTAAAATACCCTATTGCATTAAGGTTTTTTTTAAATAATCACCAATAACCTTTTATTTTATCAATTTATAGATTTTACGAAAGAAGTACTCCAAGTTTTTGTATATAACCTAGATAACTCCCAATACTGATCGCTATGTATTAGTGAAGTTTCAAGTGCAATCGTTACGAAGATTAGCCCGGACAAACAGATAGTTTTTACCTAACTTTTAATTAACTTTTTATCAACTTCCACTAAGATTGCGCTTGCGCACACTATTCTAATTTGATCTGAGAAATTTGATAGTAAAAATGCCAGCTCCCACTACCAAATTCTCGGACAGATCATTCACAATACAAGCTGTCCGATTGTAGAATGACTTGACGTTATCAAGACGCGCTCAATCCCTACCGGTTTTTAAGAAACATACATATACATAATTATTATTTTCAAATATGATTCTATCAAATTCATATGTATATAATTATTCTATCTCAATCTAGCTACACTATTTGTAAATATATTATGAATATATACATATATACATATACATATATATATATATATATATATATATATATATATATATATATATATTAATAAGTATGTACATAATGTACTTATATTATCTATGTACTTGTGTACCATTCTACATTATGCATATTTAATTCTATTCTATAGCTTATAATAAAAATAATGTTATTATTGTCGCCAATTTCTTTACTCGTGTGGCCAAACCACACATATTATGTTTTTATTGTTTTCTTGCAATCTTGTCCATCTGAAGGTTGTTTGGAAGAGATCACTCTTAGCGATAATACCACCCATTGTACCACATTTCTATGTCTCCCTTTTTTTCTACATCTACAATAATATTATAAAGTGGAAAAATTTGTTTGTTTGTATTGAATAGGCTCCAAAACTACTGGACCGATTTGAAAAATTCTTTCACCGTTGGAATCCTACATTATCTGTGATAAACATAGGCTATACTATATTTTAAAAAAAGTTAGGGATCCGTATCAAAACTTCGTTAATGTAACCCTCGGCGTGAAAAAAAGTACCAAAAGAATCCTTATATCGCATACGCTGCTGAAACTATTGACAATAGAGCAAAGTTATCTACGACAGTTTTATAGAAGATATCAATATCTACCAAAAAGTATATAATATCATATGTCTAACTATTACGGTTGTATCACAATAACTACTTTTCTACGTTAAGTTATGCAATAGTGACGCCGAACTATTGACAATAGAGTAAAGTGATGTACTACAGTTTTATAGAAGATATCAATATCTACAAAAAAAATCCCCGATACCATATGTCTAATGGTTACAGTTATGTCAAAATAACCACCTTTTCATGTTAAATTATGCAACAGTAACGCCGAAAAATCCTTATATCGCTTACGCTGCTTACGCTGCGGAAACTATTGACAATAGAGAAAAGTGATTTACTACAGTTTTATAGAAGACATCAATATCTACAAAAAAGTCAGCGATACTATAAGTCTTACTATTACAGTTATGTCACAATAACTACTTTTTCATGTTAAAATATGCAATGCAAGCCTCCCAAGCATGTGCAATAGGATGAGACTACTTATTAAGGAACTAGCTGTTCCCCGCGACTTCGTTCGCATGAAATTTATTACGATTGAATTCCATGGATTTGAATTTTTTGCGAATGACCCCAATTATTTTTCTAAAATAAAAGTAAGACTAAGTTACTCCTTATATTATCACCTATCTGCCAGTGAAATCCCTGACAAAATTGGTTCAGCTATTTCGGAGATTAGCCGGAACAAACAGAAAAACAGACACAAAAATTTTAAAAATAGAGCAAAGTGATTTACTACAGTTTTATAGAAGATAATCAATATCTACAAAAAGGTCAGCGATACCATATGTCTAACTATTACAGTTATGCCACAATAACTACTTTTTCATGTTAAAATGTGCAAAGCCCCCCCAAGCATGTGCAATGGGATGAGGCTACTTATTAAGGAATTGAAGGAATATTTTACTATAGCGACCATCATCACCGGATTTATTTTAGAAAAATAATTGGGGTCATTTACAAAAAATTCAAATCCATGGAATTCAATCGTAATAAATTTCACGCAAACGAAGTCGCGGGGATCAGCTAGTTGTTAGTATTTATGTTTCTTGGCATGCAATAAAGTGCTATCTATCTATCAGACAGACAGGGAAATCGACAAAAATTTTAAAAATGATTATTTGTATTAATTGCATGCAGATATCATGCTTGCTTGCTTACTAAAAACCAGTTATTTCAATGTTTCATTACAGGCAGACACTTAAATCTTATTTATATGTTAATTATATCTTATTAATTTTTTTTAATTAAAGATATACATAATATTAAAATTGTTTATTATTAATTATATCTCTTAATTATGTTGACAAATTCTTCCATCTAATGAAACAAGAAAACTAATCAGTTTTGTTATAAATTCAAATTGAATCACGTTTTAGGGTTCTAGTATAAATTTTCAAAGTGCTTAGCTTTTAAAAAATTATAAAACTAATTTTCTCTCTACAACGTTTCAGGTGGGTTTTGGTTTAAAACACCTGGTATGCTTGTGAGATATATTTGTAATAGTTACACTTAATGCTGCACTTAATTATTTATTTGTAATTAATAATTTACAAAATAGTACGTTAACAATGTTTAGCACGTAATGGGAGCAAAAGGCATAAGAGTCTTAGATAATAAAAACGAGTCTTCTTTGTCGCATCATAGACTTGTGCTTTATGTTTATGGCCATGTTCTCAATATCTAACAACACCCATTAGTATTGTACGTACAAAGTGTCATCCTGTAATCACTGAGAGGTTGGGCAGAATCAAAAGTGCAGCGAGCTACTGAGACCACGTTTATCAAAAAAAAAGGGTTCATAAGGAGAATTGTGAAAGAAATGGTAGATGGCTAGTATATCGTCCACATAATTATTAACTTATACTATTAGTCGCCTTTTTTGTTTATTGAACTACGAAGCGTGTCTCTATCACTCCAAACAACACTGCAGTATTCCATAATGCTATGCACAAAACTATTATAAAGAATCGTCTTGGTCTTAACGGTCTTGGTCTTAACGGAAAATCTTTGTATTGCGTATAATTAAATCGAGCATTCCGGAAGCTTTTTTGCTCTTTGCAGTATATAATGTGGGTTGGTTAAAAACGCACACGAATGGCACACTTTTAACTTTTTCCGCGTGAGGGCTATATTGGGTAAACCGGGTTTGCATTAAACACTTTTTTAATCATTTTATATTCAATCCCTTAAGAATTTGAATATATTTTATTGGCGTAGTAAACCAGATGGTGTTAAGGCACTTTTTGCTAATAAATTTTTCGGGAAACGTCACTTTTAACAGTAGTATGATTTTTCGAACACAGAGGTATACTATTTACGTCTTCTCGCTCGCTAGCGCGACACGGACAGTTAGGAATGAGGTTATCCGCAGTAGAACCAGAGTAACTGACATAGCCCAACGGATTAGTAAGCTGAAATGGCAATGGGCCGGCTACATAGCTCGAAGAACCGATATCCGATGGGGACAAAAGATTCTCGAGTGGCAGCTTCGTACCGGCAGGCGAAGTGTAGGGCGTCCCCCCACTAGATGGAGTGACGACTTGGTAAGACATGCAGGAAGTAGATGGATGCAAGTGGCTCATGACCGTGCTTTGTGGTATTCCTATAGGTAGGGGGAGGCCTATGTTCAGCAGTGGACTTGTGAAGGGCTGTAATGATGAAATACGCAATAGATGGCAGCATTTTTAGGAAATAGAGCAGTGATCCATGTTATGCATTATATTTCAATTGCAGTTTAGGAACTTTTGTATTTGCATTTTAAATATCTTTGTCATTTTCTCATTAAAATTATCTTTGTTTATCTTATAAACTATAAACTATGAATTTTGTAATATAAGAACACATAAAAGTTGTTTAATCCGTGATCTAGAAAGTATAAATTACGTACGTTCTGATTATTTTATGCCCGATTGAAATGATTAGTCTGTGCCACAACTCTGTAGCGAAAAATATAAATGTATCTGTGACTGCAGTGGAAAAGAAATTAAATACGGTGTCCGGCTTTTGTTTGGCTTGTTAAATTTGACCATTTCTTTACATTTTTCATATACTTACATAAATACTATAGCAATTATTGAAATTAATATTGTAATGAATATTTAATAATAATAATAATAATATAATTTATTTAGTACCAAACATACACACAAATTATACATACATAATACTTAAAAAGCTTTAAGTTCAACTTGAATTGTTTTAATTTCAAAAAGAGATATTATTATAGACGGTAATGTTTTTAATAATTTTCGAATTGAATGGAGTTCGTCTTTTTTTTAATTTTCTAAGCTCTGAGTTTGATTACGATTTAGTTTATTTCGTATTTAGTAGATTAATTACTTAAGTACTAGTCTAGTGTACTAGCCAATAAATATTCAGTTTATGGTGATTTATTAGTCGTTTTACTTAATCGAGTGATATCTAATGTGTTAGTGTTGCTGAAAATGGTGTGTCCTAAGATCCTACAAAATTATCTAAAATTCTAAAATTGAGTGCACATGTATGTTTCAAATTTCTGTATATCAATTGACTGTCAATAATATAATTAAATCTCTACGAAGATAATTGTTTTATTTTTAAATTAAAAGTATTTCTATGTTCCATTCAAATTTTCGACTTATGTATCAATGCTTAGCTAATTGTTGATTTTATTCTTACTCATGTTTCGTGATAATCAAATGTTGAAAAGTCGACAGTAGCGTAATGGCAGGGCGCGAATCGCGAACTCAAAAGTTTGTGGGTTCGAATCCGCCATTTGTCTACTGTCACAGAATAAATAATAGTACTACGTACAGAAGTTTCACTCTTTTGATGTTGACTGCTTTCCGACGTTTAATAGCCTACATAATTATTATTAATAATATAAATTGCGTACGCAAGCTAAATAAACCCTTATCCCAACGCGCGAGTGTCCGTATTACTTTGCTTCTTTTCTCATTCCCACATCACGGCTGTTTTTCCGTGGTTACTTAGGGCTGTCAAGAATATATTAAAGATATATTAAAAACACATGTAAATAGGTAGTTATTAAGCCTATAATATGTATAAATATATACTCATTTATCTACTATTTATGCACACTTCTATTTAAGGATCTCCTTCATTAAGGCATAGAATAAATAATATGTAGTGCCATTCGTACGTTACAAAGGTTTGCCTGGAAGAGATCACTGTTAAGCGATGAGGCCACCTAATTGTACATACATTTATATGTTGTGTGCAATAAAGAGTATAAATAAATTAATTAATTAAACGTTGCGAAATGGTAAGTAAAATAGTTAGGGTACCTATTCTGACTGATCAAATGAACACATTTTTGCTACTGTGCGAATTCTGTGCCTAACGCATGTAACGTGCAAGGTCACTCGTCGTGAATCGCGTTTTAAAAAATGAATCTGAAATACGATTCCTAAATGAAATGTGATTGTATTCTAATTGGTTAAAAATCTTGTAACCACAGTTTTAATTTCAGTGTTTTGTGATAACTTAAAATATTTGAATTACAAAAGACATGTAAGTTGCCTACTTCAATTTACCTACGTACATTTCGTAATTTACCTACGTAAATTTCACCTAAGTTTTGTATTAAGGTACTTAGGTATTACTTCTTTATTTAAATTATTACGTAATTCTTTTTTGCTATAAGTTTTATTTTAACAAAAAAAATGAAATAAATGTGTCTTTCATTATCCTTAGGTAACTTAAAAAATTATATATTATGTGAATCCTTTTGTTTGCTCATTATGCATCCATCCACGCAACAGTTATAGTAGGTTCGAAGTTTTGCCATTATAATTTATCAAATAGATTGGTTATATACACATATATTATTTTTAAATCACATTAAAACAATTTAACTATTTTATGATACAATTCAATACTAAACACAATTACAACAAGTGTTTACAAAAACTATTTACGTAAACAGCGTTAAAAATACATCAATCAACTAGAACGCGCTAGCCCCGACTGCGTATTACACCCTGGGTGAATCGCGATTTTAGGTAATTATTTCACGCAGGTAGCAAGAGTGATAGAGGCCGGCTACTGTCGTGAACCACTCCTAACACAAGCGTTTCAAGCTTACCAGGAGTGGTTAAAAGGAATATTAGTAATGTTAATTAATAAGATTACTAATATTTAAAAATATTCTACTCTCAGGTGTAGAAAGTTGGAATAGAAATAGTATGTAATAAGTGCATATAATATGAAATATTCAATGTGAGCGTGAACAGTGAGCATTACACATATACACACGCACGCATTCACAGAGTAATATCATTTCAGTGAATTGGAATATACACACACATATTAAAGGTATCGTAACAATCATCAGGTGTCGTTTTTTCCAAAGGGCATTAGTTTTACTCGCAAGAGGGCTCTCTTTTTTGTTATATATTTACTATATCTTTTGCTTTAAAGCAAATGGCTATGAATGACGCGCACAAGTTTCCCCTGACTGCTGCTGCACTAATGACGTCACTATACATTGATGACGTTCTTGAAGGCTGGGATGATATCTCTCAAGCGAAATAGTTACAAAGAGAGATAATCGATATATTGAAGGGTGCCGGAATGAATATTCGCAAATGGTTCAGTAATGCAAAGGAACTGATTGCAGGTTTGTCAGCCGAACGCACGCCAAGCCTGGTAACTATGGCGAACATGTTGTTCGGCCCCCAGTCCACGGCGGCCCCGCTATTCCTGGCTACGGTGGCGACCATGGTAACGGTGGGGTAGTAGTGCTGAGAATCTCCGGCGGTTGCCACCTAAGATGACTCGACCTGGCAACGTACAACGTACGCACTGAGGGCTGACGATAAGATCCTGGAGCTGGAATAAGAGATAGACAAGTTGCACTAGGATATTATAGGATTATCTGAGGTCCAAAGAGAGGGAAGGACACGGTAACCGTCGAATCCGACAACTTTTTCTATCACCGGGAGGGCGATCATCTGTCCCAAGGAGGTGTCGTATTTAACGTCCACAAGTCTCTCGTTAACAACATTAGGAATATGTATACCATGTTTAAAAATATAACATTTAAATATAATAACGTATAATTCCCATTGTGCTCTATGTAAACTATGCAATATTAACTTTAAATAAAAATGACAAAAGAGAAACTACCTGCGGAATTTCTTTCCCCGCATCGTCTACGGTCACAGGCTCCTTATTTCTAAACTATTTTATTTCATTTGATTTTGGGATAGGAAAAATATTTCTAAATTTTACTGTGGAAAATAATGATTTTATCCCGTAATTATTTTATAACCTCGATTAAAATTAATGTCCAGTTAGAGACGAGTAATGAATCCTGGTTTATTTTTAGATATTTAATTAGAAGTGCTCTCATTAATGTATTCAGTTTGTAAACATTAAAGTAACGTAGAGCGCTGACAGGAGATCTGCTCATAAAGTTACTAGTGTACTTTAATTACTACGGAGTGTTTGTCCACTTGATTTGAATAAATCGGTAAATTATTCATCATACTAATTTTATTAAGTAGCAATTTTGTTTAATTGAAACAGAATATATCTTATACCACAAGACGGAACAAGAAAAATAGGTGCGTTTGATTTCTATTTAACGTTACCGTTACAGCCTATTAAAGTTCACTGCCGAACATAGGCCTCCTTTATAGATAACCTCATAGGGGAGATATTTGCCATAGTTGCCACGCTTAGCCGCTAGGGTTGGCAACCACAGTTATTTTTATAAGGAATAAGAAAGCCGTTATTACGAATTTATCGTTATCAGCAAGATGCTGGTACGACACCCATGGACGACGGGATGATCTGGGCTAGTGGATATTCTTACACCACCACTATATGCTTATATTATATTTACGGAAATCTATTAACTATACGGTTAATATATTTACGTAAATGAAATCTATTAACCTAAAATAAAACGTATGTTTCATAGGTGAGGTTTCTCCGGACCGATCTTCGATCACGGCGGCTAGTATAAACGAAGTTTGGCCATCTGCGCAGGACTGCATTGTAAATTAGACTGTATGCACAAACACATATGCTCTCTCTATTTCTTCAATCTCAAAGTATGCCGACTAATTCGACACGAACGTAGAGAGATCAATCGTAGGCCTAACGACTTTACGTGCTTTCCTAGGCATGGTGTTTAAATACCTCCAACTTTCTGTTTCCGGACTGCTACTGAAAACTTCTTGTCAGAGCTGTAGAGCTGTGCTGCAGCTATATTAATAGTATAGTTGTAACACGAATAGGTCGGCTCGACCAACCCAAAACGAAGCATTACATCGGGGGTCTTCACGGGTCACAACGCATCTGCATTTTGATTCGTAATCGAGGATAGATTTTTTTTTCACTTTTCATCTGGTGGACTGTGTGCTCGTTTGTCATCCTTACCCTGTAAAAAGTAGTAAAACCGAATACCTGATTTTACTGCTAAAATAGTATATATTAAATACATACTAATGATTAAGTATTTCATTATCAATATTATACGTAATATATTAATAATAATACCAACTGTATTATGGCTGTAATACAATGAGATCTGTACTATATGTCGTACTGTGACAGGATTTTAAATTACAATGCGGTTGTGAAAGCTCTGATGATAAGCCCGAACACCTGTAAAATATTTGTTTCTATTAATGCCTTTTTATGCTATAGGTATCAATTAATAATAATAATAATAATAATAAATAAATCATTTATTGTGGACCAAAACTTTTATACATTGTTCACACCCACCAAACTGCGTAACAGTTTGTCGGCGGGATTAGCGCTTGTCTTAATACATTTGGTTCAAATACGTAACTATAAACTAATGAAAATAAGAGTGTAAATAAAGCAAGTTTTAATTTTTTTTTAAACCGGTATTAAACTATTATTAAGAAATATTTACTAAAATTTAGCCTAATATATAAAAAAAAAGAAAGAAAAACAACTGCTTTTATTAAGAATTACTAATTACTAACATTTGGCCTATAGAAACTACTACTAATATTAGGATTTACTAACTTTTTCACATCTCTCAACAACTTCGTTAAGGAAAACAGATTTCAATTTATTTTTTAATGTTTGTTTACTTATTCTAGTATTATCCTCTCTCAGCCAATCGAGGTCATTAAAAAGTGTGGGGGTCAAATATTTGTTGGTTCTTTTCCCATAGTAGTTTTTTACTGGTGGTCGCACGAGTTTACGCTCTCTAACGCTTCTAGTATTATACCTATTTTGCACTTGTTCTTTAAATTGGTCGTTATAGAACTGTTCAATAACCAGTAGGTACTTGACCTTCTCATGTACAGGAAGCATTTTACATGCAACAAAAAGTTTTTCATAATTGTCTTTACATGCAATTTTTGTTTGTGGTTTGACAAGGTATTTTAAAAAACGGATTTGCAATAATGGCAGCTTATTGTCATTTCAGATTTTCACAAAGATTTAATTTTAATGAAAATGATGAAATATGAAGAATGAATGTTTAATGATTTCAAATAAAACGAAGATTAAATATTTTTATGACCATGAGTCTTGTGTTATTTTTATAACATAACATACATAACATAAACACTCACGCCTGTCACCCAGAGGGGTAGGCAGAGACTACAGACTTCCATTTGGCACGATCCTGACACACCTCTCTCGCCTCCTTCACATCCATACACCTCCGCATACATGCTCGTCGGTTAAGGGTACTCCTAATTTGGCCCGTTTTCAATAAATCGCCAATTTGGTCGATAAATTTTCGCCTAGGACGTCCCTTTCCGACTCTGCCATTCACTTCTGCAACATAAATTTTCTTTGTCACTCTTTCCTCATTCATTCTTTCCACATGACCAAACCACCGAAGCATTCCTTTCTTAACCCTGGTCACAACATCATCTTGCAAATTATTAGTGTTATTTTTATTCCTAATATTATGTATTAACGTGTATTTTACGTGGTAGAGCCATACTGCAGTTATGCTAATTGTACAGTTGTAGCACGAATGGGTCGGCTCGACCGGGGAAGGACCACGCTCTCACAGAATATCAGCGTGAAATAGTAGCTTAATGCTGGTGTGTTTCGTTTGGTGAGTGTAGAGAACCGGAGACCCTTTTTACTGTAAAAGAGGCAATCCATCTTAGTCCTCAAGGCTGACAACGCATCTTCATTTTGATTCGTAATCGAGGATAGATGTAGATGTCTATGGGCCACAGCATCCACTTACCATCAGGTGGACTGTGTGCGCGTTTGTTACCTTTTTCCTATAAAAAATGTATATTAGCCTTCAAAATATTTAACAAGCTTTAGTAAAGTAAAGTTACAGCCTATATACGTACCACTGCTAGGCACAGACCTCCCCTCATTTCTGAGAGGGTTTTAGGGCAAGAAAGTGTCCACCGCGCTGCCCCAATACGTGTTGGCGAATTTCACATGTTGATCACATGAAATATTTTTTCCTTATTCCTCGGACATGCAGGTTTCCTCAAGATGTTTTCTTCGCCGCCGAGCACCTAGTAAATGAGCAATTAAAATTGCAATTAACAATTTCATTGGTGTCGGCGGGGATCGAACTCGGGTTATTCGCGTTCCATTACATTTACAGCGAGCGTCAACCATCTGAGTTACCCCGGCCTTACAAGCTTTGCTAAAGAATTAACATATTTCTTAATTTAAAATTTTGAATTTTACTAAGTTCTTTTATAAAAAAATATTTTGAACTTTACTAAGTTCGATAACTTTATTTTAAAACATTATACCTAAAATTTTGTATAGACCGATTCCAATATCATACAGACATTTCATTTCTAACGTAAGTTTGGAGTTGTTAAATATGACTTGATGACATGGAATCGCCTTGGATATTGTTCATTTATGTCAATGATGCGGCGCTCAACATCCACAACCTATGTAAATAAATCATCGTATTGAGACTCAATAGCTCAATGGTTAAGGAGTGACTACAATCTGAAAGGTATTGGAATCTTTAACCGGGACGACAATAGTCTAATGGGAGGACTTGTAGGACTATTGTGGTACATAAGCATTACGATTATTTCTGGGGGAAAGGGGAATATTAGATGAATATAATACTACTATTCTTTATTTAGAAAAAACTTGATTATTCGGTTTTATGTTTCTTTAAAACTCTATCTTGTTTGATATACCAGTTAAACAATTATTGTAGACCGCTCTTTTCTTGTACTAAACCCCAGTCCGGAATGGTAGGCGAAATATATCAACATAGGTGCAGTCAATAGCCCCAAGAATATCTGGCAGGACCATGCTCTGCCACATTTTTCCTTGCTTTTTATACGCCCGGAAATGATATTCCCTTCAATATTAGTCAAAAATAAAAGAAAAGAAGTGATGCACTGAAGCTTGTATTTACCTAGAAAATAGGCTAATTAAAGTATATTGTTCCCCACATTCTAATGATAGCCCCAATGACTTGGATCAAGTATATCCTGATTATTTTTGGTTTGAACAACAGCCGTTCCATGTTCTTGGCTCGTATATCTCTGGTAACTATCAACGGCCAAGAGACTGAAAGATGTAAAGTATTGATTGCAAATATACGATGTTTTGCACAATGTGGTTGTAATAGATGCGTACTGGTAGTCGATCCACAGAATTAATAGGCTTTAAAGCCTCATAGAGTATTTACACAAATACAAAACATTTTTTTATTAGCCGCGCAGTTTTTTCTTAAGCTTCACGTTTAGCGAGCGGGTTGACGATCGCTTGCTACCTCATCGCTGCTGTCCGTAGTCGCAACGATGATTACATAAGAAGTATATTTATCAACGGGATGGTTATGGTGCAATCCATTGAAACCCATAACATTCTTCTGATATTTCCCACAATCACACAATCACTCTTTACGACATCCCACAGGTCATATTGGGATTAAAAATGGATTCTCTTAAGCCGCAACCATACGGCCATAAATGAAATAAGTACGTACCTACAATACGTATAGCAGACATTTTACAAAGTGCGACTGCTGATCATAAGGTCCTGGGTTCGAATCCCGGTTCGGGTCAAATGTTCCGTCATGAAATTCTCAGCAGCTTGCCGGAGTCAGGTAATTGATGTCGTCTCACCCCGTGCGTCGAAAAGCACGTAAATTCATTGGTCCTGAGCCTGATCTCTCTCCAGTCAAGTCGGTTTACCGTCCGATCGGATTATGAGAGTGAAGGAATAGAGAGTGCACAAGTGCTTGCGCATACACTTGGGCACTGTAAACCTGTCCAGCGCCGATGACTAATCTTCGTTGAAGCTGGCTGCCGTGACCAAAATTCTGTCTGGAATATATGACATATAGCAGAACACATCTTGAACGAAATGGGCTTATCAATGCTGACTCTATAGGGAATTCTTCAACCATATGGCAGTGTTTTAAAGGAAGGACAGACTTTATAAGGAAATTATTTTAAATTATTAAAAAATGTAGTTTAATGCTC
The DNA here is from genome assembly GCA_036936625.1 of Parnassius smintheus behrii. Taxonomy (NCBI): domain Eukaryota; kingdom Metazoa; phylum Arthropoda; class Insecta; order Lepidoptera; family Papilionidae; genus Parnassius; species Parnassius smintheus. The sequence goes on from JAUPFT010000020.1 coordinate 42,148,365, forward strand.
TTACCACAATGCATACAGACATTAAACCAGTTTTTTTTTAAATAGAATATAGGTGACAAAGGAGCACACAGTCCATCTGTTGGTATAGGACACTGTGACCCATCAGGTGGATTAAATGTTTGTTCGTTACCGTTATTCTGTAAAAAAAAATTGTTGTGTGGAATAACCCGTCCAATAGCAGTTTCTATTCGTAAGTATTCCATTCAGCTAAATTCAGCACGGGACACTTAAAACAAAGAATACATGAAAGTGTAATATCCATTGAACAAAAGACGTACGAGTACGTCTAAACGTTTAATAACATAAAGCAACATATTAAATATAGATACGCTCCCACATTTATTTCACTTCGTCATTTATATTCAGTGGGGGTTTTCTGCATCGGAAGTAAGCTTTGTAAGTACGTTCGTGTATTTATCTCTCGATAGCATCGGTTAATCATTGCTCTCACAGCGGAAATGTACATTTTCTGTAATGCATTTTCATATCCTCGTGTTTTGAAAGATATGAACATTTACAATTCCGATAAATATGAGTGAAATTAAATGGAATTTTGGTATAGGATTCATTTATGTAAGGGAATGCATTACGGAGAGTGTGTGCAAGAATCGCATGACTTAATTCCTCCCTCTCCCTTCCACCATCGGACAAACAGACTTTCGGCCAGTCACCACCCCGTCATTTTTGATTCATTATCATTCGTTATGAGTATTGCAAAGGAGTAGAAGAAGTTTCTAGCATGTTTCTACCCGATTACAATGTGAGTGTCTTCCAGGCAAGAGTGCATAGGCTTTTGTTAAGTCAGTGCGCTTCAACATCTAAGGCTACGTCAGCACTTACCATCAGGTGGGATTGTAGTCAAACGCTTATAAATGCGTTTAAAATTAAAACCTATCCACCGTTGTATTAAAAACTAGCTGCTGCCCGCGACTTTGTACGCGGATGATGTTGCTTACGCCAGCGACAACGGGGTCGTCAAAATCGAAGTTCTAAAACGTCTGTTTTCGAATTCTAAGAGCCCGGGGACGGGAAAACAACGTGATGTGCGAGACGATTCGAGACGTTCCAGATCCTTCATTTTTGTAAGTCAACACGAAATGCCCATCAGATTAAACAACTTTTGCTAAGGCGTCATTCCTATATATGTTATAATGTCGCTGGGCTTTGGAGTTCCACAACAGGTGTTCCAGATCTTCAAATAACTATAGCTGTACCCTTGGCTTTGCCCACGTTCTCGGTCACGCGCAAGTCGTATCTCACGCTCCTGACTGCTTTCAAGTGATCGAGCAGTCTCAGAGCGGATATTCTGAAAACTCAACCTCTGATCCCTCTGTGTAACCGTTTCGGATGCGCGAGACAAAGAATGATGATCCCGATTGATAGCTAAAAGCATTTCTCGTTGTTCCACACCTTCCTGAGATCGAGAAGCAGTAGTGCGGACTTGTTTAAATTCTAGTCGTAATTGGCGCTGCGTGGAAGTTTCTGCGGACAAACTTAGTGCATTACGCTCACGGTTAGCACCTAGCCGTTGTTCACGCTCTGCGTGGGTTAGAGAGAAACTACTGCTACTACTAACTAACCTGCGCATCTAAAAACCCTTGAGTTTCGAGACAGATTTGATCTTTTTTTAAAAGGCATAGCTAGATTCCTTCTTAATCCGATACTAACGATATTCAAAATAATGAAAAGTTATCGAATAAGTACGTAATAGTAGAAAAATAATAATTATTCGTAAGAAAATTAAACACATCAACCAACACAGACAACAAAGGTAACCTCCGTTTCTATAGGATGATAACTTAGAACCAAAAGTTTGACTTCACTTCATGATAATGTAACTTGTTGTACCACCAATCAATCTGTTTAGTAATATTGGTGTGAAACTCTCCATACACTCAGATAGGACATGTAAAGTTCCCGGATTTCCTAATGCACATAAAAAGTGCAAAAATTAAACAAAAATTACGATTTTTCAAAACAATATTATGGGATTTAAACTTGCACCATTTAATGCAGTAAACATTTTTGACGGTCGACATATTGTTAAACAGCTGTTCCCTTGCAATTTATAATATTACTGCCCCGCTCCTTTATGAAAATAGCGTGATTATTATGTTCCCAGAGTTAAATTTTTATTTTTATTTTAACTAATAACATATCATTTTGTGCATTCAATTATTTTGTGCATTCAATTACAGAGAAAAACCTTTTCAAATCAATACTGCTTACCCCCTATAACATACGGCGTAATAATATGTAGCCTAAAGCCTTCCTTGGTTTACAAAGAACATTTTTGCTGAATTTCAAATCAATCTATTCAGTAGTTTTGGCGTGAAGCCGTACCATACACACAGACAAACAGACAAACAGACAAAAATTCTAAAAAGTCACTTTTTGTCATCAGTTACGTTTTTCTAACAAAAGCCACTTATTTTTTCTCGAAAATACTCAATGTACAGTTTTTTTTTCGTTACTGTTTTATTATATGTATAGATATTTTATTTAAGATGTTAAGTTTTTTTATTAAAAATAAATTGCTTCATATAAAACAATTTGGTTTTACAAGCGGTAACTAGACAACCGAAGCCGTTGTACAGCTTACTAAACTTATTTTTGTGCGTGTTAGAAACTACAGGATGCTTTCGTTATATTTTGTGACCTTTTAAGGCCTTCCACTGTGTTCACCTTCAGGCATTAATCAGAAACCTACATCATTATGGTGTCAAGAAGATATAGGATAAAGGTAGAGCAGACCGTGATTTGTGGCATTCTTTGGGGGAGGCCTATATTCATCAGTAAACTTGTAAAATGTTGTAATGATGATGACGCGGCTTTCTTGATGATAAGTGTTGGTCGTCATTCATGAGCATCTTCAACGCCAGTTGAATCGTAGATGCGATGCTTATTTTTAAAAAAAGAGTTTAGGATCTATTGCTTCTTTAAATTCATAGCAAACAGCATTTATTGTGGGTATTGCGAAAAATAAACTGAATGTCGCGAGAAGCGTATATCCAGAAGTGGATTTTTATAGGCTAATAATGATAAACACACTAACATTTCTGTACGTAGTTCTTATAAATATTGTTACGAGGTTAGGGTTCGTGACAATAAAAACTGCCGATTGAATTACCAAATTTACACCTTTATTACCGAACACCAATTAAAACTTTAAAGACACTAATAATTAATTAATAAATAATTCGCTTGTGTCGCCAAATTCAATATTGCTCCGATCGCGTCTTACAGCGCCTTTTTCACCGAAACATCCAGAATATTCAAGTAAATATGCACGCCAACCGATCAGGCGTAGAAAGATCAAGTGTGGGGCTTCTAGAAAGCTTAACTCTTGTGTTCGATACTAGATGGCGCTGTTGGTCGAAAGTCAAGATTGATATTTTCTAGGAAGCCCTCCTCGCTCTGGTCCCCGACACTAGACGCCGCTAGTGCCAGGTACCTGACGTCAACTTAGGTGCGCAGCAGTATAAAACCATGCAACAAGAATAGGTTGTAGCACGTATAAATTGAAATACCATTAAAGACATAACTTGTAAAAAAAAACAAGTCCCGCAACTCAGTTCTTCTGTCGTAAAAAGTTGTGAGATCCATGTAATACCAAGTCGGTTAATTTATTCAGTTCCTACTTAAGGGTCCTTCTGTTTTAAGTTATTACGTTATTAGCTAACCTAACAATATTTTATAGTGACCATATCAATTTTAAAAGTCTTTTATATTTTAAATATATAGATTGACTTGGCCATCGCATGAAATCACAATGTATCTCACAAGTAATACGTATTATATTAAATTACATTGCTTAATGCGATTGCCAAGTCAATCTATATATTTAAAACATAAAAGACTTTTAAAATTGATATGGTCACTATAAAATTTTGTTAGGTTAGCTAATTACGTAATAACTTAAAACAAAAGGACCCTTAAGTAGGAACTGAATAAATTAACCGACTTGGTATTACATGGATCTCACAACTTTTTACGGCAGAAGAACTGAGTTGCGAGACTTGGTTTTTTTAAGTTATGTTTTTAATGGTATCTCATTTCTTTTTGTATATAAGATAGTCCTAATTTTTTACATATCCGGTAACTTCTACTTCTTGCGTACCAACAACGTACCTATGTACACCTGTAATACATATACAAATATACATGATTCATTCACTGCAAAGGTAACTTTGTAATTCCATATATTTATATGGGATTACAAAGTTATTTATGTAGTTAGTGTATCTAAAAGACTGGACAGAAATCAACAAGTATTTTAGTTTTTCCTTAATTTATACACTAAACACTAATTGTATTCTAAATTTGAAGCTTCTATGTCTGCTAGAAGTGCCTTAGACTTTTGATGATCAGTCAGTCAGTGAGTGACAAAATTAAGAAACTTTGACTGGTTACAATTCTTAAACTACTAGTTCAAATTGAATGAAATTTGTAATATACCATGTTTATACAATGTTTACTCGGTTATAGAAAATTCAGGCCTCTAGTTTTATTTACCAGGAAGTTATAAGGGGTCGAAAATGGCCTGAGTTGCTTCGAGAAAGGATGGTACGGCCGTGCCGCTTTTTTGCTCGACTTGGCGTGGGCACTGCCATGCCCCCAAATTTGTATGAGACCAATGTATAAGTACACTTCTGAAAAAAAAGTCTGCTGTTCTTTAATCAATCTTAGTTTTGTATTAATTACGTTCTAATTTAGCTTAATCATCTGTTTTGTTTGTTACTTGCAACTAGTTTGTTAACAAATGTTCGAATGAAACAGCGACAGAAGGCAAGTCGTTTAACAAATTATTATAATACACACAACTACCTGTCTTAGAAACTGTAAACTCTAAACAATTATTCAGTTAGAAGTTAAACTGCCGAACGTAGTATATTTAATATTTAACGCACCAAAGGAAAATTTTCATACTTTATTCAAAGTCGATGCGAAATAACAATTAAGGTACGCTCGCAGAACTTTGAATTGTTGCCGAGTTTGGCATATTACTAATGACTTCGATAAAATGTGTTCCATTTATAACTGTCCAAAAAGAATTTCGGAACGAAATTTACTACATGCTGCTACAAATTGTTACATGCCGTTAATCGTTCTTATGGAATTTTTATGTAATAAAACAGACGTGACAAGTGAATTTACAGTTACAACTGATGGTAAGTGGATGATGTGGCCCATAGACGTTTATTTCAAGCCTCGATTACCAAAATTTAGATACGCTGTCACCCCTGATGGCTGAGATAGAACACCTGGTTTCTAGTAAAAAGGATCTCCGGTTCCCTACTCTGTCCTTATTAACATAAAAGCAGCATCAGGCCATTTTTTTACTCCGGTATTCGGGAGAGCGTAGGTCACTTCCCATTCTAAGAGAACCATTCATTCTACAAGAATATTTAAGCTACGGGAAGGCTCTACTACGTATAAAAAGATATCTATTGATATAGCTCTCCCATCTATAGTCTGTATTGGACGAAGATTATTGACGATGCGGCTCTGAACTTGCTGGGCATTGTTTCGTGTCTAGATATTTGTCAATGGGCAAATCATGTTGGTAAACTGCCGCCACCAAAGATAGGAAATGCTAAATGTGGAAGTTTTGTAACGCAATATGAATAAGGCAAATAGGAACCCAAAACTCAAATCCCATCGAGTGGGTAAGAAGCACAGCATTATCAATGTCCTCAACATATAACAGCTTAAACTCATCAATCTACTTGACTATGGATAGGGAGGTGAACGTAATTTCTGTCATTTTGGAATTTAGTCAAGGTATAACCCCTACCAAAATTCTTTTAGATATCATAGTAACAAAAAGGAAAATTTGTAACCTACTACGTTCCACTAATGTACACAGGCCTACTTTAATTTTAGTTTACCACCGGCGAATTTTACGGACCGATACGACCTGGAGACTTTCAAGAAAAGAGCTTACGCCTTTCTAAAGGGCCGGCAACGCACCTGCAATTCCCCTAGTGTTGTGGTTGATCATGGGCGGCGGTAGTCACTTAACATCAGGTGAGCCGCATGCTCGTTTGCCCCCTCTTCTATAAAAAAAAGCAGCACAGCAGAGTGCGACAGTATTTCATGACGACACACTGCTTGCAACTTTAGAAGGGGCAGGTGCGGCCATATATGGAATAATGTTCTCATCTCTGGGCTTGGGCACCCCAGTACCAACTTCTTTTTCTTAACCGCAGCCAGCACCGAGCGGTTCGCATCGTCGACCACTGATTTCACCGACTGACCGATTCTCATCGGCCCGATTCACTGACGCTGCGAAGGGATGTTACATCCCTTTGCATTTTCTATCGCATTTTACTACGGAGGATGTGTTTTTTTATAGAATAAAGGTGACAAATGAGCATCCACTTACTATTAGGTGGACTATATGTCTAACTGATGGTAAGGGGATTCTGTGGCCTATAGACATTCACATCTATCCTCGACTAAGAATAAAAATGCAGATTCGTTTGCACCCCTAAGGAATAAGATGGAATGTCTTGTTTCCAGTAAAAAGGGTATTCGGGTATTCGTTTGCCCTATCTTCTATACAAAAATGCTGATATTTCACAACAATGTTGTTTACCGCCGATCAAGTAATAATATTGGGTAAATCAATAAAACATTCAAATTATAACTTCTATATTATAAGTGTACCTTAAGGCAATATAAATAAACACTGAATAAGCATTTTTATTCATTAAGGAGTTTTAAATGAGTATGCTCTCACTATGAGGTTTCCCGGCCATTATGACCTCTACAAACAATCATAGAGCCCTGCATTTGAATTTTGAATATTGCAAAATAAATAAGGCGCACTGTATTCAGGGGACTTGTCTAAAGAGATTAAAAAAATATAAGTGGTTTGGATGAATTATGTATGAAGGAGTTAGACTTGGAGAATGTATGGCAAAATGTAAAGAAAGGTTTAGTGGATGCAGCTACTGAAGTATGTGGTGTTAGTAAGAGAAAGAATGAAAGGAAAAATAATACGTTATGGTGGGATGATGAGATACGTACGGAGGTTGAAGCAAATAAGAGAGCATGGCTAGATTTATTAGCAACAAAGGCTGGTAATTCTAGCGGTACGAATGATGATATTGAAAGAAAAAAGGCAGTCTTTAGACATCTTAATAAGAGAGTAAAAGAAGTAGTTGAAAGAAAAAAGCAAGAAAGAACGGATAAGAATGATAGAAGAATATCGGATAATTTCCAGGCAAATATTAAAATGTTCTGGAAACTTGTAAGAACTGCCAGGGGACATTCAAAACAGCCTATGATGAATGCTATAAGAGACGTGAATGGCTGTATTCTGAATGATGAAGTTTTGAGTTTAAAGAGATGGAAGGAATATTTTGAAAGCGTGTTTATGAGAGAGGAGACAACGTGTGTACTAAGTGAAGTAGAAATTCCGAAAGAAGAGGAAAGAGGTAGCGAGATAAGTAAAGGTGAAATAATGAAAGCAATGAAAAGCATGAAAGCAGGTAAGGCTGCTGGATATGACAGAGTTTCACTCGAAATGCTAAGGGCTGGAGAGGAGGTGGTGGCAGGCCTGCTGCACACCTTGTTTAATTTATGCTAGGAACTGAAGCGGGTACCGGTAGACTGGTGCAAAGCCGTGATAGTTCCAGTATATAAAGGAAAAGGGTCGCAGCAGGACTGTAAAAACTACCGTGGCATCAGCCTTCTTAGCATTGTGGGAAAACTGTATGCTAAGGTACTGATTGAAAGGGTCATGAAAGAAACTGATGGAAAAATTTGGGATGTGCAAGCGGGATTTAGAAAGGGAATGGGATGTACAGGTCAAGTCTTTTCTATGCGCATGATCGCGGAGAATTTTTTGGCCAAAAAACAAAACGTTTTTTGTGCGTTCATGGACTTGGAAAAGGCCTATAACAGAGTGAATAGGTATGTGCTATGGCAAACACTGAACTCATTTGGGTTGAGCGCTGGCTTGATACAGGCATTGGAGTCCCTTTATAGGGACTTTAGTGCTTGTGTGAGGATCAACGGGTTCTACTCGGACTGGTTTGACATCCATAAAGGTGTCAAACAGGGCTGTGTGGCTTCCCTGTGGCTGTTCAACCTATTTATGGATAGTTGTTTGCAAAATTTGAAAGTTGAAGAATGCGGATAAAGAATGGGTGAGTTAACCGTCAAATGCCTTTTGTACGCCGATGATCAAGTTATCCTTGCGTCGTCGGCGGCCGAGGCGTGCAAATGATGGTTACATTAATGAACAGATCATTAAAAGAAAGGGGTATGAAGGTGAACGCAAGTAAGACGAAGCTTATGGTTTTTGAAAGAGAAGAAAGTAAAACGATTTGTGAAATAAGGATAGAAGGGGAGTTGATCGAGCAAGTAGATGAGTTTGTATATTTGGGCTGCGTATTTAGCAGGGATGGGAGATATGATAAGGATATAGAACGACGAGTGAATGCGGGAAATAGAGTAAATGGGGCCCTGCACTCTATTGTGAAGAGTCAAAATGTGTCGAAAAAGGCACGTATGGCAATTCACAATGCTGTTTTGGTCCCTACTTTAACGTATGGTAGTGAAAGTTGGGTGTGGCAGAAGAAGCACGAGAGTAGAACGAACGCAGTAGAAATGCGGTCGTAAAGGAGTATGCTAGGGTTGAATCTGAATGACAGGGTGAGAAATTGCATAATAAGAGATAAATGTGGTACGCAAGATGATGTTGTGACCAGGATTAAGAAAGGAATGCTTCGGTGGTTTGGTCATGTGGAAAGAATGAATGAGGAAAGAGTGACAAAGAAAATTTATGTTGCAGAAGTGAATGGCAGAGTCGGAAAGGGACGTCCTAGGTGAAAATATATCGACCAAATTGGCGATTTATTGAAAACGGGCCAAATTAGGAGTACCCTTAACCGACGAGCATGTATGCGTAGGTGTATGGATGTGAAGGAGGCGAGAGAGGTGTGTCAGGATCGTGCCAAATGGAAGTCTGTAGTCTCTGCTTACCCCTCTGGGTGACAGGCGTGATATATATGTATATATATATATATATATATATATATATATATATATATATATATATATATATATATATATATATATATTGTGTTAAAGAGGTTTGTAACGGGTAGCATAGACTAGCATTATAGCGGTTATTATTTTGCATTAAAAGTTATTTTCATATTTTTGGCGATAACGTTTTTAATTAGGGTAGTTTTAAACTTTACAGAGATAAACAAGTGTTCTCTCCTGAGAAATTATGTTTTTAATGACGACAAAATAATTTTATGGTACAAATAGAATTAACTATTTTAAACGAAACTAGTTTATGCGACACGGATATTGAGACGTGGAACACGTCAGAACAATCATGACCTCAGGTGTAGTTAGCGTATTGAAATCTGTATTAACTAGCTTAATTTGAATGTAAAGTGTTCGCGTAAACAAGAAATCATAAATAGTAATAATATTGAAGTGATTATTAATGAAATAATGATTTCTTATATTTACACGAACACTACACATTCAAATAAAACTAGTTTTTACTGATTTTATCTCATATATTAACTTTTAAATATTACCGACGTTTCGAGCACTTTACAGCAATAATTAAGGTTGCCCTAGTCAATGGCACGAAATAAATGGTGGGCGGGGTAAAAATGCATGCTATCTCAGCCGACATTACGTGCGAAAGGGATAGACGCTGTGATGAGCAGTAAGAAGCTAGTGCGCACACACATACGCACTCCTGAGTGACGCAAAGCGGCGGCGTCATCGCGTTATAATTATAATTATACCTACCTACCTATGCGGTTCGTGTTTGAATGATAACATAAACTCAAAAGGCAAAATTCCGAGCTCCGTGACGCAGTGGCTTAGCAATGAGTAGCTGCGTTTGGGACTGCGGGTTCGAATCCCGCACGGAACAAATATTTGTATGGTCTACAAATAGTTGTTCCGGGTCTGGATGTTTGTCCTTATGTAATTTATGTTTGTAAACTGCCTCAACGATACAGGAGAAAATCCGATTGTGGGGTTACGTATTTTAAAATGAGAAAAGAGAGAGGAAACAAATTGTTGTCATTAGAACTTAGGATCTGCTGTGGGAAACGTAATTATTATGAACCCAATTTGGTTGTTATTATGAAAGTTCTTATGTGAATTTAAGTGGGTGTTTATATATACTAATAATTTCATTGATTTGTTTTTACCTAATTTTAACCGACTTCGAAAAAAGTAGGCGGTTCTCAATTCGTTGGTTTTATGTATGTTCTAAAGAATATACTTTCCAGATGATCCCACGGTAATCGATAATGGTCAGGTCAGGATGTGATGAAGGGATCTTGGAGAAATCGACGGAACTCTTCAATAAATGACAGCAAATCAACCGCGATTGCTGCTATCGCGTAGGGTCGTTGCGCTGATTTTCGGCCTTTTAGTGGAGTTGTCAACTTTAAGGTACTATAAAAAATAATAGCGATTATGTTGACTTAGTTGTTAATGTTAATTTATAGCTTATATAATGTAGTTTTCATTTTGATAACTCATTGATGCTGCAAAAGAAATCTATTTTTTATAATAAATTTTGATGTGAAAAATATGCAAAACGCTAGTTTTCGGCCACTGTATTAGAAGAGGTACTATAAACTTAAAAGTGTTTTTGTAAAATCAGAAAATAGCAAAACGGTTTGGGAAATCGGTGTATTTAGTTTTCTCAATCGGTGATTGCGATTTTTTTACCGTGACGTTATTTTTTCATTTTGGTGTGTTTTTGCTATAAAATAATAACCATGATTAATCATTTTCCTTTGAATCATAATCTAATAACAAAATCTTTGAAATATAGCAATCAAATCTTCTCATTTACGAGTATTTTGTACTTCCTCATAAGTATTTTAACAAAATCTGTTACCATCTCTAACTCTCTGAATCTTCTTCCCAAAACGCAATGTGAATAAAATATTTGATATGATAAGATGAAATGGCCGTAAACGTAAACTAAGACATCATTCCATTTTCCGCCGCCGTATTCTTTCATACAATTTTAAGTTGGCCGAAAACTAAATTGTAATTATTTTAAAGTCAATCCAGTTTTCGGCCACGACCGAAATGGGTATTTTGTTTCATCACTAACTGTTCAAATTGCAGTACTTGGTGGCCGAAAACTGAAAGTTAGTGTCTACGTACGCTACGATTCAATATAAGTAAGAAAGATGAGTTATAGTACGTAACCAAATAAACGAAAGAGACAAGGTATTTAGGCTAAACTCAGGCTACTTTTCGGCCGCATGGCCGACAACCAAATAATGGGACAATTTTATGCGTCACTTTTCGGCCACTTAATTTATTAACTTTATCAATAAATTATTATAATAATCAGTGTCAAATAACTATATTAGGTTATTTATACAGTGAAATATAAGCACAATATTAAGTAATTATATTAAATACAGCACGAAACTTATTTTTGAATGGAATGCTCGCCACTATTTTTTTTTGCTCGATCTTACCCGTTTTGATAGCTTCAGTGCCGGCGTCGAACTAAACTATTTATTATAAATCGCGTGTTGTGTTTACCTGATTATTTATGCTACCAGATATAGTTAAACTATTTACAAATGCATTAAACTGTATTTCGTACGATAATATTTATTAAAATTGTTAATAAATCAAATTTACTGCATCAGCTCGTGCCAAAGGCCGAAATCTAGACCCGGCCGGCTTACCGGCGCATCGACCCTATCTATGCTTTCTTTACGCAACCACACAGTATAATATCACGCCTGTACCCACTAAAGGGACATAACTCTCAACTAAAAATGGTAACATAAAAAAACGTTTTTTTTTTTTTGAAAAAAATATAACCGACTTCTAACACAAACATAATTATTTTACACTTTTTTCTGTTTTCTTTATGTTTTCGTATTTTATTGTAGGTTATGCAAATATCCCTAAACCCTCTCAGAAATGAGGGGAGGCCTGAGCCCAGCAGTGGGACGTATATAGGCTGTAACTTTTATGCAAATATTACTGAAGATACTATTTATTTTAAACAGGTATTTATTACCATAGCTAGTTAGCTATAATAGCCCACAGGCAACTCCCCGAAGTATATGCAAGCCAGTGTCAGGACGACTGCTTTTTCAACTGCGCGATTTTGATGTGAGTGGGGCTTTTATGTAGGTTAATTAAATAAATAAAAAAGTTAGTTTGTAAATTGTTTATTGATTGTTTGTGTTCAATAGCGGTTTGCAATATTCTCCTTGTACTTAGAAAGTTATCAACAATAGGCATTGTGTCACTGCAGGGACAATTACATACGTCTATCAAAATAGTAACGTGCCTAAACGGAATTGGTACTAACAGCACAGACTTCCTTACAGAAGTCCAAAGAACACGTCTAGACAAGGTAAGTAATTAGAAGAAAACTACAACTTGAGATTGAATGTAAATCAAATTCACAGTACAGACACAATTAGTGAAATATAAATAAAAATTTGATTTATTTTATGATAGATAACGCTAGTTGAAAACTAAACACCAAACAAATAAAAGGGGCATTGTAGAAAGAGATTCGTTACGAAACGTTTGTAGGCTAGGGGGCTTGGCCTGTTTATGCTATTGATAACGAAGGCTATAAAATATGTACAACTTAGAAACTAAATCCTATTCTCCTATATGTACTTAATCTGTATTCATAACCCAATGTCTGAGGTAGGTTTATGCGCTCCTTAGTTTTTTTATACTTCGTATTATTCTGTAATAAATTAAATCCATTAATATTATAAGAAATTAATTATAATATCATTGATTAAATCTAATTCAAAATATACTATAATACCATAGCAAAGCTACTACTATTTTATTTAGTAGTAGCTTATATAGTAATATATAAATTATATGTAAAAAATATGAGTATGTCTGAGGTAAGGTTAAATATTATTATAAACAAATATTTGCCAAGTGCGAATCGGACTTCCGAGCTACTACATATTACTATCTATCAAAAAAAGCCAAAAATACACGTTTCTTTTTCTAGTAGGAAACCCTTTAATTTCAAATTTGTTGTTATAGCGGCAACAGAAATACACGTTCTGTGAAAATTACAACCATCTACCTGTTACGGATCATGAGATGCAGCCCGCTGACAGACAGACACACGGACAGCGGAGGCTTCGTAAAAGGGCCCTGCTGGTTACCCTTGGGGTACGGAATCTCTGTATGGTTCTTTCTTCAAAGGACCATATTAGCCACCTGCCTGGTTCTCGTTTGACATGACCAATGTACTGGACTGACCTCTCAGAGTTTGTTTCGGCAGATCGGGTGTTTCTTCTCAGTTTCATGTTTTTGTTGTGTTAAAGTGTTTTAAAAAAAACAACTTACAAAACAAATTTTATTTATCATTGACTGCCCTTCTTAGATTACTTACATAAATTACATTAGGTATATTAGAATATGAGACTCCTACACGATTATCGAAAATCTAAAAATTACCTATTCTAATTAAATTTATAGATTATTTTAAGATTTTCGACAATCGATCAATGAGATATTTTCGTTAGTTGGCAAATTAAAGTAGTTAAGTCCCTAATGTACTACCTGTATCGAAAGTTCATTATTATGTATACCTACATGTGCATCAACAAACTAATGGGTACATTTTACCAGCTATATTCATCCCGGCTTCAGCCTTCGGCAAGTGGACACGAACAAAAGGAAGCAATTATTCTAAATAAAGATGTAGATATGTAGGTAGGTGAAAAGGAAACAGGTTCGGAAGGACCAATTTAAAACGAACCAGACGGGCTGGAACGTTCGATAAAGAAACAGAAGGGAGGAATCGAGGCTTCTCTCGATCCGGCCTCCTATAACGCCTACGTTGGGTTCGGGAACAACGTATGTGATCTACGCAACGGAGTAACACACTAGGGCGATAACCTCTTTCTTTTTCAGCAAGTAGGTTCAGACGGGGATTACGGGTCTTCCGAAGTCGTCCCGGTCCCGACGCCTTAATTCTTCGATGTGGACTGTATAACTTTAGGGATGAATTACTTGGGAATAAAACAGCAATTATCTTCAAACCGTTCCGTGAGAGAGTAATCACTTTTCCCTATCACTTCCCTACACTTTTCCTTCTTGACTGCTGGTTTTTCACTTTTCCCGAAGGATTTTCTTATTTTTCCGAACTAATTCCCCGAACTATTTCCCCGAACGAATTGCAATAAAACCCGTTCACTAAGCTACCCCCAGAGCTATACGCGAAAGTGAGCCGCGCCATTCGCGTGCCTGCGCAACTTAACAACATGAATTTGTACTATTACTCTCTCACGTTTCACTTAATTTCTTTATTCACATAAATCATACATAAATACAAGTTATCTATTTAGATAGCACAAAACAATATCTACACCATGATATATATTATTTTTTCGTATCACAAAAATCCTTTAATTTATAAAACAAAACATGCCTATTTTAATCACAAATTCAAAATCCAAACTTCTTAAATATTTAACACAGAAAGTTAAAACAATGTTTCCCACTTGAATTTATACATATGTTAACTAATACAATAGTTTAATTTACATTTTCTCTATTTATTTCACTATTTAAAACACTTTTAAATTTCTTATACAAAACTATCATTATTTCACTTATACACAGGAATTTTCACATAAAAATAACACAGAATTCACCTTTTTAGCACGTACAATCAACCTGAAATGTTTTACAAGTCATTTTTACATAAATTGCTGAAATTACAAACATTTTAAATTTTTACATATTCGGCCTCCTAAGGTCGTGGCCAGCGTGCTTCCGTGAACTCACACTATTTGAACAACTAACTTTGCACGGCTCTCGGCTATCAGAAAAAATGAAAGTCTGAAATACACTAATTTTAACAATATTATGTAAACAAGTGCTTCTACATAATTTTCAAACTGTAGGAAACTATCTCTGATAAGATTCTTATCAGTTATCATGTTTCTTATCAGATAACAATACAAGTGAATGTTCTCATTAATCAATCATAACAAATAGGCATTTGTTTTCGTACAAACATATCAAACTTATACAAGACAATACTTATGCAATTAACTTCCGTTAATTCTGTTTGTGCACAGAGTGATCATCTCGACCGGGGAACAAAGCCGATCTCTAACTTCACTTTAATATTCCTTTGAATTTACATCGTTAGAAAGACGATTTCAACCGGGGAACAAACCCGGTAACATAATTTATAACATAAAATTCCCTATATGAATTTATTGAAAGATATTACTTAGAAAAACAGTAAACTAGTCCGGCCTGGGAGTTGAACCCAAGACCTTCATATCATTAATTCGACATTTCTTTAAGATTTAACCAAGCATTTTCTTATCAGAACATTTCTATTGGACAATGAGTCTTTGAAAAGTTATTCGTCATCGGTTGACTTAATAAACTGAAACATTCTTATAGGCGCGTCGCCAACAATCTCCCCCCCGTGCGTTAGCACCATCATTTGGGAGGCGTCGCGGGTACCAGGACTATTATTCTGGATGTAGGTCTCCTCAAGATACCTGTGCTAGTAATGACGTCAACCACTCTGGTGTGACCGTCTGGTCCCGGTAACGTTCTACTAATTTTGCCTTTCGGCCACGTATTTCGTGGCAACGAATGATCTATTATCAAAACAATATCGCCTTCTTTAGGTTCCATGAACTTTCCGTTATTACCTGTTCGCGGTATTAAGGTAGGCATGTATTCCTTCAGCCACCTTGTCCAAAAATGGTCGGCTAACCTCTGTGCAGCTTTCCAATTGAGTTGACCCGTCAGATGCCGTTCTAGAAATAATCCAGGTGGTCGATCACCACGTGAGCGTCCCAGAAGAAAATGATTGGGTGTCAAACCCTCTTCAGGACTATCCATACTGAATGTTACCAGAGGCCTGGAATTTACTGTGTGCTCTGCTTCTAAAAGCAACGTATGTAGAATTTCCTCTCGTGGGCTTCTTTCTCTGAGCGTAGCGGTCAACGCAATTTTAATCGACCTTACTAACCTCTCCCAGGCGCCACCCATGTGCGGTGCTCCCGGAGGTATAAATTTCCATTTAATGTATTTCTTAAATGACTCATTTTTCATGCCCTCATGGCATTCTTCGCATGCTTTCAATAATTCTTTATTCGCAGCTTTGAAATTTGTCCCGTTATCGCTGTATATAACGGCTGGTTTTCCTCTTCTGGCGATAAATCGCCTCAACGCCATTATCATTGATGCTGGTGTCAACGAGGCTGCTAATTCCAGATGTACTGCTCTGGTAGTCAGACACGTGAATAAAACACCCCAACTCACACTCAAAACACTCATAGGACCGAAATAATCCACAGCTGAGCATGTAAAAGGTGGTTCATGATGAGCTATTCTCTCCAGAGGAATATTTCCTTGTGGCACGTTCTGCGGTTTTGACCTGTATGTCCTGCACCACTGACAATGGTGTGACACACTTCGTACTACATTACGTAAGTTCAAGACATAAAATTTCTGGTTCACCTCATTCATCACCGTCTGGTGATTGGCATGTCCAAAATGATGATGAACTTCTCTAATCATCATTTTAACGATTTCGTGTTTACCGTCCAATATGACGGGTTTTCTACTTTCCTCGGTCAAATTAGACTTGAAAGGTAAACGTCCATTTAAACGGAGTAAGTTATCTTCTCCTATTTCCATAGATAATTTACTTAAGCGTGAACTTCTTTCAACACTTTTGCCTGCTTTCAAGCATTTTATTTCCGAATAAAAACACTCGTCTTGAACGAACTTCCAAATTAATAATTCCGCTTATTTCAAGAGCGCTATGTCCAACGAGCCATCGGGTCCTTTAACCGACTTTGCTAAAACTTTGTTGGAACACATAACCGACTTTTCGGCTGCGTCGTCGGGTCCTTTAACCGACTTTCTTAAACTCTTGAATTTTTCTACCGCTTGTAAGGTGCGTGTAGTTGCCCTAAGGAATTTCTTAAAGCTGCTAAATCGTCCGTAGTCGGGTAGATTTAACGGTTCTTGCTTTCTTAACGCATTTACGCCCTTCGGCGATTTTTCTTCACCTGTTTCTAAGCTTTTTATGGTGTCCACTTGTTTGGGCCATAAATCAGGACTCTTCCTGAGGAATTCAGGTCCTTGAAACCAGCGATGACTTACATCGAAGGTGGAAGGAAAATTTCTAGTGGCGTCGTCTGCCACATTTTGTGACGTTGGTACCCATCGCCATTCACATGGTTTACTGTGATCTTCGATCTCAGCCAATCGATGAGCAACGAATGGTTTAAAAGCGCGAGGATCTGACTTAATCCACGCTAACACTGTACGTGAGTCTGTCCAAAATAATCTCTCGGACATCTCGTACTTGCTCTCTTCACTAACCGAGGCAGCCAGCCTGCTGCCCATAAGAGCTGCTTGCAATTCAAGCCTTGGAATCGAAATTGGTTTCAATGGCGCTACTCTTGCCTTTGCGGCGATCAGCGTAATCCGCCTTATTCCTAGCTCGTCCGTGGTGACGTAATACACCGCGGCAGCGTATGCTTTTTCACTAGCTTCCGTGAAAGTGTGTAACTCTCCCTTGCCGACGCCTTCAGCAACGGGTCTAGGTACCTCTAAATGACCTAATTTCTTCACTTCCGATATCCATTTACAAAATAACACGTGTAATTCGTGTGAAACTTCTTCATCCCAAGAGATGCCTGTCCTCCATACTTGTTGGATCAGCGACTTCCCTTGAATCGTTATGGGTGATGCGAGTCCCAAAGGATCGAAGACTGACATCACAGCGCTAGTTATCTCCCTCTTCGTAGGCGGTCGTAAACCTTCCATCACCTCTTCCGGTGTGTTACGAAGACTTGTGGAGAAACTTATTATATCCCGTTTGATATTCCAAATCAAACCTAACGTGCGCTCTGTGTGCTCTTGAATGAAGCACTGTCGCTCTTATATTTATTTTCCATTTTACTTAAAACTTCGGGTCGGTTGCTAGCCCATCCCCTCAGTTGGAAAGAAGCATGTTTATGTAATTCATACATATCGTTTACTACCCTTTCGGCCGTCGTCACGTCGGGAAATGCCTGTAGATAGTCATCCATATAAAAATTGCTTTCCGTAGCGGAAGCTGCTTCTGGATAGATATGTGCGTTGTCCTGCGCATTCCTATTCTTTACATATATAGCGATGCATGGTGATGATGCCGCTCCAAATATGAGTGACGTCATTCTATACTCTTCCGGTGGCGCGTCACGATTGTGCCGCCATAAGAATCGAAGGCTATCCCTGTCTTCATCCCGGATTTTCACTAGCAGGAACATTTCTTTAATGTCTGCCATTACTGCCACGCTTCCTTCTCTGAATCGTAGCAGAACTCCGAACAACGACTTCAATAAGTCCGGTCCGGTTAACAACGCATCATTGAGACAACGTCCGCCCGTCTTTGCGGCGGTGTCGAAAACTATCCTTATTTTCCTTTTTTGTGGGTGAGTCACTGCGAAGTGAGGAAGGTACCACGTACGTGGGGAAATGGGAATATGGTTCGCTTTCTCTGCGTAACCATTAACGATGAGATTTTCAATTTGCTTCTCATATTCCTTCTTCAACTCGCTATTTTTGTCGAGCTTTTTTTCAATATTCAACAGGCGACTTTCAACCTGCGCTCTATTCGACGGCATGCACTCATTGTCTGTGCGCCATAACAAAGCAGTCTCGTACCTATTATTAGGTATACGACGTACCGTTTTGTTCCAAATACTTAAGGCTCGTTCTTCTGAGTCGTTCGCGGGCTTTCTAGCCGACCCTCCCAGAGATTCCAAACTAAAATAATCCTTGATCAATTTATCCATATCTTCCTCCTTCTTGGCGGAAATGTGGTTAACGATCTTGATCGGTTTAATACCACCCGATATGTGACCATGTAAAACCCATCCAAGTTTGGTGAGCGATGCTACAGGTAGGTTCTTACCTCCTGAAATTAATTCACGAGTAACTATGAGATGCCAATTGTCCTGACCAATTAATATGGTAGGTTTGGACCTCTCATACATCAACTCATCCTTAATCGGTGTCAAATGAGAACACCTTTGCAATAATTCTCGGCTTACCGACTGAGGAGAAAGGTTAAGTGACTTAATTGTTTGTACACTTATCTCTTCCAAGTCGCTCGAGTAAATGCCTTTTATCTTAACGTTTAAGCGATACGAACTGTCGTCGTTAATTCGCTTACCTCCCACGGCTTCGATACGTAATCCCTCTTTACGTCCGCGAGGCGCTAATTTCTGAGCCATACACTCCTCTATGAGTGTCATGGTCGATCCCTCATCCAGAAGAGCTGTTGTCTTGACCTTTCCTCTAGGTCCATACAACTCGACCGGTATAATCTTTAAGTATGCACATGCCAGTGCATTCACTGTACTAACAGTTGTAATCTGAGCATCTTTACCCCCTCGTCCCCTTGTGGCGAGGTATTTTCATTGGGGTATCGGTGTAGCATTCGATGATGTGACATTCTACATCCCTCTACACCACATTTTTTCGCTTTGCACTCTAACCTCCTATGGTTAGGTGACAAACATTGGAAACATACTTTCGCTTTTTTGACTGCTTCCCATTTCTCGCGAATATTCATGTCCTTAAACTTGTAACAACTCACTATAGAGTGCTCCTTGTTGCATATAACACACTTATGTGTTACCCGACTTGCAGGCTTGTCCTGGGTTGTCATAACCACCTGTCGGTTGTGCCCTTTACTATTTCGGCGTTCTAGATGCTCGCTCGAATTACTTCGGCGCATATAGCGCTCGCTCACGGCACAGCTGCGTACACCTCCCTTTGCAGTGTGTACAGTTTGCTTCCTGAATTCAGGACGCTTCCTTTTTTCAGGCGCATTTTCATTGTTTAAGGACGCTCCAAATTGTTCACTTAATAAATTTAAAAACTTGGCCATCTTCTGTAACTCTGGCTCCAAAGGATACTGAGCTCGATATTCAAACCATTTAAATTTAATCATAGTTCCGAGTTTCTCCACTATGCGGCTCACTAACTCCGGTGAGTACAAATACTGTGGTTGATTCAACGCTTGTATCGTGGCAACCACGTTCGTAATACGACTTGCAAAGGATCCTATATTCCGGCAATCTTCTGCCAATCTTGGCATACGCTTTACATTCTCGATTTCGGCTAGAATGAGCATCTCAACCCTACCGAATCTTCTTTCGAGAGCGTTCATTATTTCTTCAGGTTCACACAAAGTAAATAACAGCGACTTTACCGCCTCTTTAGCGGTGCCCTTTAATGCCCTCCTAAGGCGTGCAACATTTTGCACCCCTGAAAATTGGCTTCTCGTGTCTTCAAACACCGTTTTGAAAATTATCCATTCACCCGGGTCTCCATCGAACACCGGTAATTCCTGGAGGAAATGAAGCTGGGAAGACTTATCTTTACCAGCTATTTTTATTGCACTCACAATCGCTTCGGTCAATTCTGACACCTCACTCGCGTGTGTTTTCTGTGCATTTCCTTGGTTGCGCTCGATCTCCGCCCCTTTGCGGCGTGATCCTTTACACGCTTCCTTATCAGTAATATCGGGTTGTGCTACACTAACCGGCGCGCTCATTATGGTTTGCTGAACCCAACTCCTCTCGAAAGGTTCCACCTGAGTATTCCGCTCTTCATCATCCTCACTCGAGTCGATCTCCTCTTCTCGGTTGAGTCGTGCCAACTCCAATTGAAACTTGGCCAAGGCAGCAGCTGCCTGTGCTCGTTCGAGCTCTGAGCGTTCGAATTTAATCCGCGCCTCTAATTCGGCTTTCAGCCTCGCCGATCGCGATGACCTACTACCTCTCTGTGACCCTTTATCACTAGTGTACCCGATTACTGTCCTTGACGATGCCGCTTCTTCGGTCCTTTGACCTACTTTTTCGACCACCGTTTCACTCCTGGATATAACGGATTGTTGTGCGGTGCTGGCCTGCGTACCACTGGTGTCCGTCCTGTTGCTTGTCGTTGCCATGGACGTCCCTGAGTCCCACGTGCATGTGGACGTGTCGGTGGTGGCTCCACTTGAAGGAGTTGCTCCATTTGACGCAGTAGCTGTGGTCGCTCCAGATGGTTCCGCTTCTTTAGCTTTTCTTGAGAGCCCTGTCCTTGTCCTGCTCCCTTCGCTTCTCCCTGTCTGGTCTTGTGCCTTCTTCATCTTGCAGGAAGGTGATTGTTGGCCTACGGTCCCTAACTGTCCCTACGGTCCCTACAACCCCTTACCTACAACCCTTCTACACCCCAACCTAACACCACTACCCCTCCCCCCCTTATCTCCCAACCCTACAACCCTACTACCACCCTAACAGCCCTATCAGCCCTATCAATCCTGGACGGGGCCTACCGAGGTGAGCCGTCCAGGGATGGAGTCGTGCAGGAATGGAATGGAGGAAAGGTTTAGGAACTGTCCCGCCAAGGAATATGACGAAACAGTCGAGCAGTAGTGCAAGCGCAGTCTCGCTCGAGAGAACTGCTCCACCCGAAGGTGTTGTGCCAGAGCCCAACCGTTTGGCACCGTTAGGTGGTCGGGATGTATGCTGTGCTCGCCGCCCAGTTGCCGGTGACGCCTCGTCCGAGCGCCCTCCTCCGGCCGCGATGCAGTCAGGTGCCCACGCGCACCCTCGCCTGGCAGCAGCAGCGGTGGATGCTTCTTCCTGCACCCTGATGACCCGACAGGAAAATGCCGGACACGGTCGTCCGACAGGAAATGCCGAGCACGCTTGCCCGACAGGAAAAAATGCCAAGCCCTGCTTGGCCACGATGAGTGCCTTCACAAGACACCTGCGCCCGGCTGCGATACGTGCCCCATGCGAGCACACGCCCCAGGCCGCAATCCCGGTTTTCTTTCTTCCGGTAGTTCCAGGTCCAGTCCTTCAGCGCTGACGTCCTGGTCTTCTGGCCTTTGGTCCTATTGCTTCAGCTCAAACCTCCGGCTTCCTTCGGTTGCTGATCTTCACTCGGCTCCGAAGGTCTTCTTTTCCACAACCAGCAGTCCACAGCTGGTTCCTTGATCCAGCTGGCGGGGTTCGGGTGGTCCTTTTAATCCGGCTCGAAGGACCAATTGAAAAGGAAACAGGTTCGGAAGGACCAATTTAAAACGAACCAGACGGGCTGGAAGGTTCGATAAAGAAACAGAAGGGAGGAATCGAGGCTTCTCTCGATCCGGCCTCCTATAACGCCTACGTTGGGTTCGGGAACAACGTATGTGATCTCCGCAACGGAGTAACACACTAGGGCGATAACCTCTTTCTTTTTCAGCAAGTAGGTTCAGACGGGGATTACGGGTCTTCCGAAGTCGTCCCGGTCCCGACGCCTTAATTCTTCGATGTGGACTGTATAACTTTAGGGATGAATTACTTGGGAATAAAACAGCAATTATCTTCAAACCGTTCCGTGAGAGAGTAATCACTTTTCCCTATCACTTCCCTACACTTTTCCTTCTTGACTGCTGGTTTTTCACTTTTCCCGAAGGATTTTCTTATTTTTCCGAACTAATTCCCCGAACTATTACCCCGAACGAATTGCAATAAAACCCGTTCACTAAGCTACCCCCAGAGCTATACGCGAAAGTGAGCCGCGCCATTCGCGTGCCTGCGCAACTTAACAACATGAATTTGTACTATTACTCTCTCACGTTTCACTTAATTTCTTTATTCACATAAATCATACATAAATACAAGTTATCTATTTAGATAGCACAAAACAATATCTACACCATGATATATATTATTTTTTCGTATCACAAAAATCCTTTAATTTATAAAACAAAACATGCCTATTTTAATCACAAATTCAAAATCCAAACTTCTTAAATATTTAACACAGAAAGTTAAAACAATGTTTCCCACTTGAATTTATACATATGTTAACTAATACAATAGTTTAATTTACATTTTCTCTATTTATTTCACTATTTAAAACACTTTTAAATTTCTTATACAAAACTATCATTATTTCACTTATACACAGGAATTTTCACATAAAAATAACACAGAATTCACCTTTTTAGCACGTACAATCAACCTGAAATGTTTTACAAGTCATTTTTACATAAATTGCTGAAATTACAAACATTTTAAATTTTTACATATTCGGCCTCCTAAGGTCGTGGCCAGCGTGCTTCCGTGAACTCACACTATTTGAACAACTAACTTTGCACGGCTCTCGGCTATCAGAAAAAATGAAAGTCTGAAATACACTAATTTTAACAATATTATGTAAACAAGTGCTTCTACATAATTTTCAAACTGTAGGAAACTATCTCTGATAAGATTCTTATCAGTTATCATGTTTCTTATCAGATAACAATACAAGTGAATGTTCTCATTAATCAATCATAACAAATAGGCATTTGTTTTCGTACAAACATATCAAACTTATACAAGACAATACTTATGCAATTAACTTCCGTTAATTCTGTTTGTGCACAGAGTGATCATCTCGACCGGGGAACAAAGCCGATCTCTAACTTCACTTTAATATTCCTTTGAATTTACATCGTTGGAAAGACGATTTCAACCGGGGAACAAACCCGGTAACATAATTTATAACATAAAATTCCCTATATGAATTTATTGAAAGATATTACTTAGAAAAACAGTAAACTAGTCCGGCCTGGGAGTTGAACCCAAGACCTTCATATCATTAATTCGACATTTCTTTAAGATTTAACTAAGCATTTTCTTATCAGAACATTTCTATTGGACAATGAGTCTTTGAAAAGTTATTCGTCATCGGTTGACTTAATAAACTGAAACATTCTTATAGGCGTGTCGCCAACAGTAGGTATTACAACCATGAATAGATAGCAGCCGCTAACCTAGTGAGTATGTGTGAGTGCGCGCTGCGTCCCCCCTCCGTCCGTCCCACTGATCGGGGAAACAATTTGTAGCGAAAGGCAAGATGTTTAGTAATAATAACGGGCGCGCGAAATTTTATAATCAGACCTTTGGTAGTCTGGATGTCATGAAAAATCTATTGAATGTATCTGTTTAAAATAAAATTATTTGCATTTTTGAATAACTAATCTATCCCTGTATGGTAACTGTTTTGCAATTTTCGTTCTTCTTATGGTATTTATTTCCGCTTAAAGATGTGTTAAAAATAGTGTTGAAATTTGGAATTTTCGACGCTTATAACTTTTAAACATAATCTTTTTTTACTTTTTTGTTTCCATACAGGGCTAGATAATAATAAGACAAATTAAAATCATTTTTTATTTTGTACGTACACCATCAAACAGTGGAGTTATCGCTAGACTACGTTTGTATGGAAGAACGAGCGATTAGTGTACCCTTAAGCGCGGTTACCCACTGATTAAAATTATTATTTTAGTTTCGATCGACACAGCATGAACTTATAGTATCTTGACATTGAAGTAATATGTACTTGCGTACTAGAACAGCTATTTCAAACATAAAATGTGCGCTACTCTGTTGTTTGTTTTCTTATATAGAATAAACATAGGTAGCATGATCAGTAGGTAATAAAAGATTGTACCGTTAAATAGGTAAATTATATCGAGAACAATTTTTTAAATTTTGTCGTTCATTTTGTATATTATATTTGCTTATTTAATATAATATTATATTACAATTACATTTTAATGATATTTTTATCTAAATATTTTAAAAGGTATCTATCTCAAATATAAAAAAACATACTAAATGTATGTTTAACAAAACTTGTTAATATAACATTTAAATTACAAATATATTTATTTAAATTAGAATAAGAGCGGTTCATAAATACTGGGTACGGAGAGTTAAAAATTAACGAATTTATTCCACTTTGACTTTGATGTGGAAACCTAAAAATAAAATATAAGAATAATTAGCAGACTTTAATATAAAAAATTTGGCCTAATTATGATAACTCATATATGTTTCTACAAAAAAAATGTGTATAATAATATATTCGTCCTATAATTAAGTACCCACAGAAATGTCGCATCTGAACAAATTAATTTCATAATCTATATTACGTGACACAAGATGGCGTCTTTGGAATAATTTGTTTTATTACTAATTTATAATATTTTTTTTATTAATTAAGTATCTTATTAACCAATGAAAAGAAATTCCTTGGTTTTTACTGACATTTCTTGAATTATTTGTGCAATATCTAAGTACGCACGACGGCATATTTTTATCACGAGAATTTTTTTTTAATCAACACAAGACGTGTCAACGCTAGCTCAAGCGCCTAGCGAGTGACTGATTAAAGTGCAGTGTATGCACCGCAGTTGAATGGAACATAGTAGCTGAACGCAGTGTCGCCTCTGGTACGTAGTACATATTAGCTCAATGTATCTTGAAGTCTTGCTGTTGTATACTTGGGTGGGGATTTAATTTTGTTAATTATAAGATTCCAAGCAGATAATAGCATCCACCAATACAACATAAAAGACAATAACAGTTACTAGTTCTTATGGATTATTTATATAATCAAACACAGAGCGTTGTAAATACGATGTAAATAATCCATAAGAAGTGATAACCTTTTTTTTTTGCATTTTAATGATATAGAGTGTGTTGTATATTAATAAAATACTGTCTGTATTTTAGTCCTCAGTAATGCCAACTCATCTGTTACCGTTACTGTTGCAGCCTGTCAGTCCACTGCTGGACGTAGTCCTACCCCATACATTGCCTCATAGGGGGGATTCTTTTCCTTTATGTGTAAGAATATCCACTACTCCATATCGTCCCTTGGGTGTCGTGAAAGACGCCAGAGGGAAACAAGTCAGGAGATGGGTAGCAGGGTCTTTCTTATAACAGTTAAAAAAATTGCAGCTGCCAACCCGGCTGCTAAGCGTGGCGTGGCGTACTATGGTAAACATGAGATATTATATAAAATAGGTCTATGTTCTACGTCGGTTTTTTAAAATACTGTATAACTCAAAAGCCTTTTCGTGCTGTACTATTTAATAATAAAAACCCTGTCCTTCCCCGCAGCTTATTACACAAGTGCATTCCAAGTTCGGAAAAGTGCCAAAAGTCATAAAACGATGACGAGTGACAACGTAAAGAGGGAAACTGCTAAAGAGTTGCAGCGCTTTTACCAATCCAATATCTCAAAGGAATAAAGTGCGGCCAATTTTTTTAGAACCATTGTTATCAGATAAAGAAAAAATAAATTTTAATAACAACAAATTCCAAGTTTAAACCAAAAATAATGAAATAACTCTATATTCTGAAGTTGGTGCTAAAGCAAAATGTAAAGACAATTGTTCAATTTGTTTATTTTTTTAAAATAAAGTTATGTTTTGTTATTGTCATAAATAATTGGTGTGGTAAAGGTATACTACAGCTACATTATGGTTGTAGCATCAATGGCTCGGCACGACCGAAAGAACCACGCTTTTACAGAATAGCAGCAGATGTCTATGAGGCGCAGCATTCACTTATCAGGTGGACTGTGTGCTCGTTTGTTACCCTTATTCTATGAAAAAAAAACTATATGTGCAAGAAATGTAACTATGTAAAAAGTGGGCGAAATCAATGTTTATTATTATTAAAAAAAATATTTCTTAAATTACCCACCCTCACAGAAGGGAAATAACGCTTTCATTGTATGACATAATGTACTCCTTACAGAATAAAAACCTCATCCTTATTTAGAAAGAACACGCTTTGGTCGTTACAATGTTTTGTTTTATGTTAATTTATTTCGTATCTCAGCATTCGCTTTTGTAAATTAAATGTACATTATTCATTTACACTCTTTTGTGGCCTCGTTAATTAAACGTGGTTAAGGATTTCAGACATTTATAAATTCGTATTCAACGTTAAAGTAGTTGTAAATCAACATACTGGTATATTTCATACATAAATACATAACAATTAATATATAACCATAGTTTAAAATTTGATACTACTGTAACATATTTAAATAAATACAATAATAAAGTAATTAATAAGCCATTTTCAAGTTTCCACGTCTAGAATTCAAAGAAATAACAGATCAAATTTACTTCAAAAACGATTACAAGTGACTGAAGCAGTAAATCAACTAAGCTATGTTATCAGAAGTTTCCAGTTATGTTTTGAATGATTCCTATTGAAATTGAAATCAATATCTTTAACGGAATATTAACAAAATTCGATCAACTTTTTTAAAAATTTTGATTCCTTATTATATTTATTTATTTATTTTTATAATGATTTCTTAAATTTACGCAAACACTACACATTGAATAAAACTAAATTTACAGATTTTATCGCGTTTATTTTTTACTCCCCCCCCCCCCCCCCCGTGACCATGGTTGCTGTAAAGCGTCGGGAATTAAAAATACGTAAAATTAGTGAATTAAACGCGATAAAATCCGTAAATTTAGTTTAATTCAATATTTATTTTTATTTATTTAATTCAAAAACTCTTGTGGCTTACAGAAAATCCAACACGCACACAAGGTTTAATTTTACATGCAAAAAATATTAAAAACATTTATCCAATTATAACAAACGAATTAATAGTTATCACTTATAAATTAATAATTAAAAATAATAATCATAAATTAAACAATTTATGAAATATTAGTGTTATAAGCCTTTAGCCGCGCGTGTTGAGAAATTAAAATATTGTTACGAGCTTAGGGTTCGTGACAATAAAAATTGCTGATAAAATTACCTAAATTAACACTTTAATTTACTTTATACAAATTAAAGTTAAAAAAACACTAATAATTAAACACACTAAATCACTTAATTTCGCTCCGAAGCTTCGCTTGTGTCGCCGAGTTAAACTCTGTGCCCCGATCGCATATTGCAGCGCCTATTTATTTAAATTAGCAAAGAAACATCCCGAATCTTCAGGTAAATGCGCGCAAAGGGACGAGTTTGCGAGTATAGATTTTCTAGAAACTTGGTTCTTCGGGTGGCGCTGTGGGTCGAAAGATCTGTGATGTCATTCTTTACACGCTCTACTCGCTCTCGTTCATGACACTAGATGGCGCTAGTATATCGTCGATTGGAGCGCGTAACACTGCCCCCTCCTAAGACATGCTCGTCCCGAGCATTATCGGTCCCATGATAACGCGCCAAGCGATCCACATGGACGATCTTAGGAGTCCCTCTTACGCCCTTCTGTAACGGCTCCGCAATGTCAAGGGCTGTCCTATCCCGTGGTGCACCAATATTGTACAATTTCGGTGCTCCTCTACTACGTGTCTGAGGTCCCCGCACAGCCGCACAACTTGTACATGTACGACACCAATCCTCGACATCGTCACGATAATGGACCCAGTAAAACTGTTCTCGGACCTTCAGCAGAGTTCGTTTAACTCTCAGGTGGACTCTTGAACGACCATTATGGCACAGCTGTAGAACATTCGGCACTTTAGCTTTAGGAACAACCATTTGCAAACGACAGCTGTCTCCTCGACCATTGTCCCATTTACGGCACAGGACTCCATCCTGAAGCAGCAAGCTGTCCCATTGGGCCCAATAGCTTTTCGTGGTTGAACTCATCGCTGAGACGTCCCTCCACTTAGGCTTGGTAGCACGGGCCTTCATCCATCCCAGAATCGGCTTGATGTCTGGATCTTCCTGCTGTGCACGTCGTAGGCTGTCCTTCCACCCGTTACTGAGGTGGTCTGTCCTGAGCATCCTCACGGATACCATTTCCTTACCTTGCCTACTACAATGGTTGCCATCTTCAGGACAAGGTCTTCTTGACAATGCATCTGCGTTGCCATGAGATTTCTCGCTGCGATGTTCGATCTCAAAGTCGTATTCCTGCTGCTGCTGGGCGGTGCTGTTAGCCGCACTTCCTCTCTGAGACCGTTCACCTTCCCTTCCTAGGGTGTGCTTAGGGCAGCTGGACCGAAGATGGCCCCTTTCCCCACAGCCATAGCACCTAGGGCTGTATCCTTTATTGTGGTCGTGAACTGTAGCTGCTGCAACCTCCCTTACGCGATGGGAACGATGATCCTGCCGCACGGCTTCTACCTCCAGTGCATGGGCCAAGGCGTCCTTAAGCGTCTCGTGGTGCCCGAGCCTCACAGCAGCTCTGACTTCCAGGTCGCGGATGCCGTCGATGAATGTTTGCACCAGGTTCCCTCCAATGAGCGCAGGTACAGACTGGTATGCTTTACGAACCATCTTCTCCACCTCAAGGGCCCACTGCTGCAGGTTTTCGTTGCTGCGTTGCACGCGATCTTTAAGCTGCGCGCGAAAGACGTGTTCCAGGTGAGCGTCACCATATCTCGCCTCCAAGGCCTCAAGAAGCTGCTCATAGGTCACTTTCTTACCGAGAGCTTCCAACACAGTTAAGGCTTGGTCGCGCAGGCCTAGGGTGAGTGCAGTCATGGCTTGGCTTTTATTCCAGCCGTTCGCCTCCATGACGGCCTCGAACTGGATTTTGTAGGCCGACCAGGAAGAGGTCCCGTCGAACGGCGGCACTTTGAATCCACGTAGCGAAGGTGCTGCAGCTACTACGGGAGCTGTAGTTCCATCCCCAAGTTTGAGGTCGTTTAGCGTTTTCTTCACATCAGCCACCACGTAATCAACCCGATGGTTCACTTGGTCGATTTGGGTTTTGGCTTCCTTGATTTGGGTTTCAGCTTCCGACAGGCGGTTGTCATGTTGAGCAACCCTATCCTTCACCTCCTTTATCTCTTTCCCAAAGGTAGCATGAAGGTCCTTAATGAGGAGCATCTGCTCTTCCGACCGACGGGCCTGTTCCTCCTGTCCGCTCTGCAGCTGCTCTTTCAACTGACGGACCTGTTCCTCCTGTCCGCTCTGCAGCTGCTCTTTCAACTGACGGACCTGTTCCTCCTGTCCGCCCCGCAGCTGTTCTTCCAACCGACGGACCTGTTCCTCCTGTCGGCGAGCCTGCTCCTGCAGCATCACTATCAGAGCACCTAAGTCAGGTGCCACAGACGTAGAAGCTGCTGACGGGCCGGCTTCCGTGGCCGGCGGCTGGCCCTCAGACATCTGCGGCGTTGCACCACCAAATCTCCTCTGGTCCGTCTCCTGCTGGCGTTGACTTCGGGTACGGACACCCTTCGTTTCCTCCTTAGGTAAAATCGGCATTATTTTATCCCACTTCTGACACCAATTGTTACGAGCTTAGGGTTCGTGACAATAAAAATTGCCGATAAAATTACCTAAATTAACACTTTAATTTACTTTATACAAATTAAAGTTAAAAAAACACTAATAATTAAACACACTAAATCACTTAATTTCGCTCCGAAGCTTCGCTTGTGTCGCCGAGTTAAACTCTGTGCCCCGATCGCATATTGCAGCGCCTATTTATTTAAATTAGCAAAGAAACATCCCGAATCTTCAGGTAAATGCGCGCAAAGGGACGAGTTTGCGAGTATAGATTTTCTAGAAACTTGGTTCTTCGGGTGGCGCTGTGGGTCGAAAGATCTGTGATGTCATTCTTTACACGCTCTACTCGCTCTCGTTCATGACACTAGATGGCGCTAGTATATCGTCGATTGGAGCGCGTAACAATATGAAAATAAAATATTAAAATATGAATATAAAAAGAAAAGGGTCGCAATCATACAATGTCAGGCTATGAAATATTTTGTCATATTAATTTATAATGCAATGTCAATAAAAGCTAATTACAATATGTGTCCAGAATTAAAATTACATCTTAAATACAAAGTAATAAATAGTAAATAGTCAAGTAAATTAAATTGTCGAATTGTTAATTGTCTTAATATCGATAATTTTATTAAAAAGGTTTTAAGAGAAAGTGATTAAAAAAAATTAATGGCTGTCACTCCTAACGGGATCTAGCCTGTGCATGACGAGGATATAGTGCCCGTTGCATGCGCAAGCTCAGGTGCACTCTCTATTCCCTCATTCTCATTGTCTGAATCGTAGTCATAGACGGAGGCAGGGGGTGTAACACTGTTGACTTCCCGACTCCGGACTGCTAATCAGAACTTCTTGACTGGAAAATTTAATACCTGATTTTTTGGTCCGACCTGGGTTGTGAACCCGGGTTCTCAATAGCGGTCGCATTTGCGACTACTCGACCAACGAGGCAGTCTATGACAGAAAGTGGTTAAGATGTACTTAAATTTGTTTACTAAAGCTTGTCCTATGAAATGATGTAAACTGAAAATTAAAACAGAAGACACGCACAACACGTATAGATAATCCGGCACATGTTTGCGCTATGCTTCAGACGCATATAATGAAAGCTTTTTATATTCATTCCTTGCACATCCGAGTTTCATTTATGTTTTATACTTGCGTGTAAACATATTCTTTTATTTATTTATTTACTTATGACGGACAAATCGCTAGTATATATAACCGGTCACCAGTACATATTATAATACACTATTTATCCATATATGGCCCATTGACACTTCAGCTTACTAAGCCGTTGGGCTATCTTATATCACTCTGGTTCTACTGCGGATATCCTCATTTCTAGGTTTATCACGCAGCGAAACCCTGAGCATGGTCCTCTCCATAGCTCACTGAGCAATTTTATGCGTGTTATTCGGGAGGCTGAAAGTCGTCGTGTCTGCGTGCGAGACGATTCTTAATGACTCAATCAAAACAGCACGTAGACGCGGCTCAGAAGTGAAGTCGATCTATAGTTCTTCAAGAGAGCGTTTGTTTTTCTTGAAGAACAAGACCACCGCACTTCTGCTCAACGCCTCCGGGGTTGTGCCGGGATATATATGTCCGGGATATCATCGGAATAGTGTCAGATAAGACTTTTTCATGGATCGTTACTCACACTTGCGTGTGGCTCCAACGGTGATGTATACAGCTGCCAAAAAAACTTCTCAATCACACTCAAAATTTCAGGTTTCCCGGAAACGATGCTGCCACAGTCGGTCTTCAGCTTTAACAGTTGGCTCTTTCTGGCAGACAGATCTCTGGCAAAAACTTTAGAGCCCTGGTTCCGCTTGATCGCTTCTTCAATAAGAGCTGTATTAAAGTTGCGTTAGTCCCGCCGCATGCATTTGCAGATCTGTCTGTTCAGTTGCCTGTATGGTATCAAATTTGATGAAGACTGCAGTTTCATTTCCCTTCTAACAGCCGTGAGATTAAGATTGTGATCGGAGAGTTTTTGGGTTCTTCTGCGGTGGGTCTTGCAAAACTTAGCTCCAACCACATGGCCAGTATCTAAGAGTATGTCATTTATTCATACCGTCAACTGCATTGCAGTCTACTAGGCACTGAAAATGGTTTGTTAACACGAGCTGAAAGGTTTCGGGACTTTGGATTGGAGCAAGAGGGGGACGGAGCGTTGACTTCATTCGACTAGACCTCTCCAACTTAACCTTTAGGTTCAATGTGTCTCTAACCATTCAGTGACCTGATGTTTTCACGCTTGTGATCACTGAGACATCACTAAGCAGTTGCCGTGACGACTAGCGTCATAATGCAGTCAATCTTATTTTTTCTTGAAACGTTGGCCACTCTCTGTGGGCCGCTTTTAGAAAAAAGAGTTCATCATAATGAGTCCCTCTTTCTCCATGAAGTCGGCCAGCTTCTGGCCCCTTGGGTTCCATTGACCTTTCCCAAATTGCCCTACCTTCCGCTCACCGTTCTTTTTGTGCCTAGTTTTGCGTTGAAGTCTCCCATTAACACCGTAGAGTGGGCTTTGGAAGAATCCATGGCCATAGAAATATCCTAATACATTTCCTCCACCTCCTCCTGGGTCCTCGATCGGGATGTGCCGAGGTTATTGCGTAAACCTGTATGACCTACAGCGGATTACGTTTGGTTATTCTGAGTACTATGTACGCAACCCTCGTAGACACACTCCCAATCCTTACAACGTCGTTAATGAGAGACTTATGGACGATAAATCCAACACCTCCTTGGGACAGATGGTCGCCCTCCCGATGATAGAACAGGTTACCGGATTTGAGAAACACCACGTCCTTCCTCTTTCTTTGGACCCTAGATAATCCTATAATATTCCAGCGCAACTTGTCTTTCTCTACTTCCAGCTCCAGGATCTTTTCGTCAGTCTTCAGGGTGCGTGCGTTGTATGTTGCCAGTGTAACGATCCCCCCCCCCCCTCTCTATGTAGTAATAAATAATATTATATTAAATATTATTAATTCCCCTTTATAAAAAAAATTATATATATTTGACCAGGATTAATAAACTATGTTTATTACTTTCTAAATGATCTTTCTAAAGGTTTAATAATAGGCGGTTTGTAATATTTTGGCGTGATCGTCTTAGTTAGGACCCTTATTTACGTTGTGTTTGTTTAGTAACTTAGTTCTTTTAGGTGTCCTTTGGAAGAATGAATATTCACTAGAGCAATTGAAAGCTGTTGGTAGTGCCTTATAAGCTAAGTGAACCCCGTTCACGAAGACAGGGCTCGAAAAAGGTTAAGAGCATAAAACGTCCCTATTCCGCTTGTATCAGGTTTACATTATTAATTATCCCTTCCCGCTCGGAAAAGGCTCAAAATATATTTATACAAAAATACCTGATACAAGGGCTTCGCTCTCCTACATTTATTTAAAAAAATGTAGGGGAGGTACACGGCCCCACACACGCCGTGCACGGTGAGCGCCAACCATTTTGATGCACTCCCCCCGAAGGGAACGCTAATTCGGGAACTGGACCGTAGTCCGAAGCAAAATAACTGGCGAACCAGTAAAAGAGGCTTGGCTCCTTGTTAGTGCGTAAGCACAAACATCGACCGAAGTCGCGCATGTCAATGCGTGTAAACGCCATACAGAATACGAACGAATCCAGCCACAGTGCATGTACGTCACACGGTTTCGGCAAATAGGCACACTGGCCTTACACCCTCCGTGAGCGCCACCACCTGCCAGACCGCCGCTCCTGCAGAAGTGATGTAAGTGTATGGCATCACCACCAATTGCACGATCAGCACGGCTACTAGCCGCAGAGCGTGTCATGAGTCTACCGCTCACCTCAAGGGAATGGGGTCCCACGTTGTGCGGCTTTCGGCCGCAGCCTTGAGAGTCTCCTCCTCCCGCCAGCTATCACCCGCATGAGGTCGACACATATGCTCCACCAACCAATACAATGGCAGATATAGCCAAAAGGCAGTTATAAGATAAAAGTAATGATACGCCATCAGAAAGGGTTTGTGTCACTGAAGTTGAGTAAATGCATTTTCGGTCATGTTTGTCTCACCCACCAACAAGTTGCCTTCAATCATTCAAAGGTGGGAAAGTTACAGAGATATAATATTATGTTGTTATATAAAACATCGTGGAGGGCAGACAGTCTGCAGCCCCGCAATGAAGGGACCCGACTTGGGCAAAGCTACTTAGGCGTGAGTCAAACCAAGACGTAGAGAGCGCCATTGAGAATAGCGTCCCACCAAACAACCATCGCAGAGACGCAATGCTGCAGAACGCAACAAGCATCAATACGACTATCGTCGGGCTTACACCATTTCAAGGTCCCCCATACATCCCAGCAGTCATCACTACCCGTATACCTCCATCGACCAGAACCACAAGAGAGCGTCGAATCAGGCGCAGCACACCCGCAGATCCATCACAAGACGCAATACCGCAAGTAGCAGTAAGCATCAATGCAACTATCATACGGGTGGCGCCCCCTCACAACGCACCCACATGACTCCTATCGACTTTGGCAACAAAGTTGGTATTGTTGTTATATAAAAAATATCACCAACGTATCATAGTAGCACGCTACTAAGACACCAATGAACAAAACTCCACGTATCATAGCGCTAATGCACTAAGACATGAAGTTGAGTATGCCTGTTACACTTAAAAGTGCTGCCAAACACACTCATCATCCCCATCCGAAAGATAGACGACGCATCGCTATGCGCTACGACGCCGCCCACAACCGGTGTGGGTGTGCGATGTCCACGGGAAAGCCGTATTGCTACAACAAACCCGCTTACCACCGGCACTAAGATGATATGTCTAGGACACATCGGTTAGCGAGTCCAAGTTTACCTCGGACCAATTGCTCGTGAAGCAGCACACACGCCACCATAATATTCCTTTTCAAGTCCCTAATAAGGACTAGTCATTTTGCTACAGTACTAGGAGCAGTCAGTCACCCGACCACCCCATACAATGCTTATGCATCAAGGAGACCTCCTATAATATTGCTTTTGTACCATAGACCTTACTTTCATAAGTCATGTATATATATAGGATTCGAACCCATGACCCTACTATTGTAATGCATATTAATCATAGAGACCTTCTATGGTATTGCTTTTGAATCATAGACCTTACTTTCATAAGTCATTCATATATAGGATTCGAACCCACGACCCTACTATTGTAATGCATATTAATCATAGAGACCTTCTATAGCATTGCTTTTGTATCATAGACCTTACTTTCATAAATCATTAATATATAGGGTTCGAACCCACGACCCTACTATTGTAATGCAAATTCATCATGGAGACCTTCTATAGTATTGCTTTTGTATCATTGAGTTTAATATCATAAACTCAATGATACAAACTTTAAATTATATAACTCTAAATTATACAATGTTAAGCTCTCTACCAAATTATAATTTTACCTGTATTGCATAGAATAGTCTTTGTGTTTATATCATATTTTATTATCTCTTAATTTCAAAACTAATTTTAAGTTTCATGTTGAAATGTTGTGCATACCTTTAAGTTAAATACATGTATAGTATAATTTTGTTTATAACTGCAAATGTTTAATAATAATGTTTTGTATGTGTTTAGTTGGTAAGCCTAAATAAATAAATAAATAAATCATAAGTCCCTAATATAGGACTAGTCATTGTGCTACAGTACTTCAGGCAGTCGGGCTCCCGACCACCCCATATTTAAGTACAACTGCAGGAATGTATTTTCGGCAGCTCATCCATACAAGACATCTATACATGAACACCTCCCATGACTTAAACAATTTTTAACAAATTTTCTAATTATCTTATAAACGTTATTTAACTTAATTTTATAATATTTTTTGACTTGTATTTCTAATATTTATCTTATTTTAAATATTTTTTTCAAGTTTTTAAATAAATTTATATATTACGAAAAACAATAATTTTGCCTTTAATTTACTATGTTATTGGCATAATGTCTGAAATATAAATAACTTTAATAAATAACTTTACGTATATTAATTTAACTTAATTGCTTAATATATATCTTTTAAGACTATTTTTGACGCCCCTTTATATTGAATTTAATTATTAATAATAATATTGGGCCGTCACACCAGGTTGAGTCATCTTTGGTGGCAACCACAGAACACTTAATACAGCTAGTAGAAATGTTATACGAACCGGGAACGCGCGCCGTGTATATGGCTTAAAAGCCAACTACTAGAATTTCGTGACTCAGTTCGAAACAAACCGTCGTCACGTGTTAGTCGTGGTGCAAGTGGTTAAAAATGGTCTATTGCAGTGTTTCGAACTGTTCAAACTGTTCAGGAAAGGGATATTATTCTTCTAAAGGAATTTCTTATCATTGGTGAGTAAAATAATACATTTTTAAATCGATTTTATTGAACGATACTTTGCCCTTCAACGCATCGTAGTATGGCCGCTGGTCCCAGACGTCAATTAAGGATGTGCTTAGATTTTAGTTTATCGACGCTATCGATATTCTATGCCTTGTATAATCAATTCTAGCAGGTTATTTTTAGAAATAAATTTTGCTGTTAAATAAAAAGCGTAAGTTTTTATTTAACAATAAATATTTTTTTCTTATTCAATCAATATTCTTATATTTTTTTAGTTTTCCGATAAACCCAGAAGTTAAGGAAAAATGAATTTTGGCGACAGGGAAAAAATTGGTTTCCTTCTAAACGTTGTAAAATATGTTCTGCACATTTTCAAGAAAAGAATTGAAACCTACAAGAAAACCCCGTGTTCTTTTGGATCAGGCTTATCCGACTATTCACGTTTGGACAACTTTTGAAAATGTAAGTATCTTCTAAATAAATTAAGTATTTTAGTAAAATACAAACCATCCCGTGGCTCCATTATGCAAAACAGTAAATAAATTATGTGGCGCCACTAGTACATTTTTGATACTTTATAATTCGAAAACGAAACGCTTTACGACATTTTGTGTAATTATACAGAAATGAAGTCAGTCTTGCTGTCGCACGGATGGGCCGGCTCGAACCGGGGTGGTACCATGACCTCACAGAAAACCAGCGTGAAGTAGCGGTTTACCTCTGCGTTTCGCTTGGTGAGTGCATGTGGCCGGAGGCTCTTTTTTACTGGAAATGAGGCATTCCATCTTAGGCCTCACGGGTGACAACGCATCTACATTTTGATTTGTAATAGAGGATAGATGTAGATGTCTATGCCACAGCAACCACTTACCATCAGGTGGACTGTGTGCTCGTTTATCACCCTTATCCTACAAAAAAAGTCAAAACAAACAAAATTCTATCTATTTATGATAGTTTCAGCTCGCAAATGATTGGTTTGTTTTTGTTACTGTAACTTGTTACTTCATTGTAACTGCTCACAAAATACTCGAGGAAGTCGATTGATGTTCTAAATATAACTAAAATCATTTCTATTTGCGGCGCTAATGTGCGTGTCGTACCATTTTAAAACCCTTTTCTGAGAATGATGAATGGAAAAATGTTTGTTAATCATTATGTTTTAATTCTATAATTGTCACCTTGCTACTTTTTGCAAAGTAACTATTAAGTTACCAAACATGTTATTTCAGGTCTCAGATATCCAAGTTAACGTAACACCATCAAAATCTCCGTCACCTTCTATGTCATCCAAATCTGCTAAGCGAGAGATACAGTTAGATCCGGACATAATGGAAACTCCCAGAAAACGAAAAATGCAACGCATTATAAACCAAAAGGAAAATGTTATAAAAACTCAACGATCGAAAATAAAAATTTTACAAGGTAAAAACCGGAGATATAGAAAAAAAATATAGAGTTGCAAGAAATAATAAAGGAATTACAATTAAATAGATTAATTAATAGCGACCAAGCCTTTTTTTTTTTTTTTTTGAAAACACCAACGTTAACACAAAAGAGTTATTTAAAAGATGTGACAAGAAATTAAAATCTAAAAAATTAACACGTGAAAAATACTCACCGAGCCTTCGGAGTTTTGCGATGACGCTACATTTTTTTTATTTAAAGTTCAATCTACACGATGGCGATTCGTCAGCGCATCGAATGGGATGGGAAACGTATGCATGGTTATGTCAATTTCGGAAACAATTTAAACGATGGTGGGGATAATTTGTGTGAAGCTAAAGAGGCTTTAGTATTCCTTGTTACTGCAATTAATGGTATGGACTATAGAAAGGTATACAGATATTCGCCTTCACCATTTGATGAATACCTCAGCACAAAAAGTATCAAAAAGACAACTTTTAAATAAATATTCGCATTTTACAGGACAATAAATAAATAAATATTTCAATAAATATTTTGTTTTTGAAATGATGAAAATGTCTTAATTTTTTTCTATTTAATTGCAAAGTTTCACTCCTTGTAATTAATTATTTTTTCTACTTTACGTTTTTTTATAGCATTAAGTTTATTTCATTAAATTTACGTTTCATATTATATCATTATACTGTTCTATTTTATCACATATTAATTACCTACATTATTCCGTGTCGATATTTTATCGATAGTTTTTTGTCAAGCACTGGCGTATATGAGTTGAGTGTGTTAGCTACCTGCAAGGAGTGGGGAGACTAGTGGCGGCAGTGGTACCGCAAGTAAATTGAAACAAAGGCATTTCTATTCCGCTATATTAGGTGTTCTGTGGTGGCAACTGAACTTCCATCGGAGATTCTTAGCACCCCCTGACCCGCCGTTATCATTATCGCCACCGTAGCCAGGAATAGCGGGGCCGCTAGGGACTGAGAGCCGTCTCTTCGTAACTCTCATCATTGATTGTATATTGCCACAGTTGCCACGCTTGATGGGCGGGTTGGCAACCGCAGTTTTTTTGTTGTACAATTACTGTTATCAGGAAGGTACTGCTGCCCATCTCGTACCTGTTTCCCTCTGTCGCCTTTTACGATAACCACACGGATATATGGGGTAGTGGATATTCTTAACCGCCACCACACGGCAACTCACTCGAACTCATTATCCAATAAATTCAATTTTTCGCGTGGACTATGGCAAGTGCCACCGTCCTGTTGGGACTACATGTTTGTAAGATCCATACCATCTAGGCCACAAAATTTTTGTAATCCTCGTCCAATCAGCTAATACACGCTTAGTTCTTGAATTACCTCTTGCTTAACGGTTTAAGACCAACACAGAGAAACATTCGCATAAGTCGGTGGTCGGTTTTACAACTAACATGGTCAGTACATCAGCACTTCGGTATACTGATCCGCTGAACTATGTCAATTGTTATTGTTCTGTTACGGTCTCTTTTGGTACGTGGTGATTAAGGGATAAAGCTAAATAAAGCTGATGAAATTTAAATGCTGATATAAAATGGTTGTAGCAAGAATAAATCGGCTTGACTGAGGTAGAACCACGCTCTCACAGAATACCAGCATAAAATTGCAACTGGCAATAATTCATTCTTGGGGCAATGTATACGCATTTTCAACAAAATCCCAGAAAATATACAAAGTTTGACCTGCTTAAAGTTCAAAAACTTTATTAAACTAAGTTGGTATAAAAAGGGTTATTATAATATTTTTAGCTTTTAAATACGTCGTCGAAAATTGCGAACTTCTTGGGTGAGATCCCCAATAATCGCAGATGTCATAGGTCGGAGTCGCTTCCCGGAGTAGAGTTCACTTTCGCGTTCCCCAAATGACTAAGTCTCTGATCCCTATCACACGCTTTTATACTCTATAAAATACATATAGTACATACTCGTCGTCATCGAGAACATGGTCGTGTAATTAGACACTATACCTTCAACGCTCTGACAGCGCGCGACATGTTACACTCCCGTTCACTCGGGACCTTTTTGGCGGGAAAATTTCTAGGTTAGGAAATTTTTTGCAATATTGCAAATTTTGCTATATTTTCACTTTGAGACAATATTTATGGATAAAACTTACAGGAAGTCTTGTTGAATGTATAAACTATCGAATAAAATTATTTTTGGTTGCTAGAAATTGTAATAAAGTATATAAATTACACTGTATAGCATAATAGTAGTATAAACTTCAATTTTAGTGACAAAATTACTACTAATTTGAATTCTACACCTTTGTTTTTGGAGAAATTTATATGAAATTGTTTGGAAATATGTATATTTTATGTTTTATGTGTTTCCATTCGTTACTCATACTAAAATATTAAAATATTAAAAAATTAAAAAAAAAAATAAAATAATATTTTATCTGTGACATTTCGAACAATATTTCTAAAATATGTTCGTGTGAATTTGAAATAAATACAACGTCATGTTATTTCAAAATATGTAGGAAAACTATTTTTACTTACATTTTACACTAAAAATAAATGAGAATTTGAAAAATAACACATTTATAACCCGCCCGCCAAAACAGGCCTTTCGGAATTTGAAGTACTTTTGGCAATTTACTTTTCACTTTTTATACCACAAATTATATATCTACGTGTTGACTATATTACAAGAAATGTAAAAAGTATAATACTTTCGTTTTTAGTCCAGACACAAATATAAAATTCTATAAAAAAGACAGAGCAACTTCATCAAAGTGACACGTGGAACGCCGGAAGTTCAGAGTGATTTCTTTTTTTTTTTTCTAAGAAACATTGCCAGGTTATGGTTTAAAATAAAAGAGCATATCTTTGTCTTTGATACTAATATCTATTGCATAGTGTCTTTGGTTTTGTTTAAAACGAAAAAATAGTTTTTTCATAGGTAGACATGTTTACATAATTCTGATCTAATTCGATCACTACTTGGCGGGCGTAAGGTTGGTATTGCGCGATCGAAAGTGAGCATGGCTTGGCGTACAGGATACGCAACTGGCTGACGTAAGAATATTAAGAAGTTTATGAGTGATAATGACCACTAGGGATGAAGTGATCGCTACCAAGCTATTTCTAATTTGTGTTGTGTTGTTAACTGTAACGTACATGATTGCAGCATTAAGGTGCTATTTTACGATGGTATTCTGTGATATATGCTTTCCTCGATCGACCCAACCCGTTGGTGCAACATGAAGTGATCGCTACCAAGCTATTTCTAATTTGTGTTTTATTGTTAACTGTAACGTACATGATTGCAGCATTAAGGTGCTATTTTACGATGGTATTCTGTGATATATGCCTTCCCCGATCGACCCAACCCGTTGGTGCAACAACATGATATACAGCTGCGGTGTGGCTCTACCACGTAATATTTTTTTATTAGCCGCGTAGTTTTTTCCTAAAGCTTCACGCTTAGAACGTGAAGCTTGAGGATCGCACGTGCGGATTGACGAACGCAATGACAGATATCTTGCTCCCTCATCGCTGCTGCCCGTCATCGTAACGACGATTAAATGAGAAGTATATTGTTCGATGGGATGGTTATGATGCAATCCATTGAAACCAATAACATTCTTTTGATATTTCCCACAATCACTTTTTACGACATCCCACAGGTCATACTAGGATTAAAAATGGTTTCTTTTTAGCTACCATACGGCTATAAATGAAATAAGTACATACCTACAATACGAGTACATATAGCGGACATTTTATAAAGTTCGACTGCTGATCATGAGGTCCTGGGTTCGAAGCCCGATTCGGCTCAAAAAATCAATTTTCCGTCAAGAAATTCTCAGTAGCTTGCCGGAATCAGGTAGTCGGGTTGTCTCACCCCGGTGCCTCGGAAAGCACGTAAAGTCGTTGGTCCTGAGCCTGATCTCTCTGTGGTCGTGTCGGTTTACCGTCCCATCGGATTATGAGAGTGAGGGAATAGAGAGTGCACTTGTGCTTGTGCACACACTTGGGCACTATGAACCTGTTGTTCAACAAAAAAAGCAAAAAAAGCTCAACGGAGACTAACCATGGGTGCACAACAACGCCGCTGTGACCGAAATTCTGGTCTGGAGGATATTACACATAGCAGAACAAATCTTCAACGAAATGGGTTTATTATTGCAGAATCTATAGGGCATTCGTCATCCATAGGGCAGTCATTTAAGGGAGGAACAGACTTTTGTAATGAAATTATTTTAAATTAATAAAAAATGGAGTATAATGCTCTTACCATAGCGCGTACAGACATTACGTATATATGTCTGTACGCGTTATGTATATATGATGGTATAGGATACTATAACCCATCAGGTGGATTAAATGTTTGTTACCGTTATTCTATAAAAAATGTTGTGTGGAATAACCCATCCCATTGTAGTTTCTATTCGTAAGTATTCCATTCAGCTGAATTTGGCACGGAACACTTAAAACAAAGAATACATGAAAGTGTAATATCCAATGAACAAAAGACATACGTATAAACGTTTCATAATATAAAGGAACATATGAAGTATGGATATGTTCCCATAATCATTTCACTTTGTCATTTATATTCAGTAGGGGTTTATTGCATCGGAAATAAGTGTTGTAAGTACGCTCGTGTACTTGGCTCTCGTCAGCATCGGTTAAGCATTTCTCTCTTAGCGGAAATATATCGTTTCTGTAATACATTTTCATATCATTGTGTTGTGAAAGATATGAACATTTGACTGGCCTGTTGGTCTAGTGGTTAGTGACCCTGACTGCTATGCCGGAGGTCATGGGTTCGATTCCCACCCAGGACAAATGTTTGTGTGATGAGCACGATCATTTGTTCTGTGTCTGGGTGTAATTTATCTATAATATTTATGTATTTAGAAATATATAAGTATGTTTATCAGTTGTCTAGTACCCATAACACAAGCTCTGCTTAGCTTGGGACTAGATGGCGTTGTGTGATAGTTGTGGAATATTATTATTATTTTTTTTTTATTTTTTTTTTCATCTGGTTGGGTTCTATAAATATATAATTATAAATGGAAATGAAAAGATAGATATACATAAATATCAATAACATAAACTAAATATAAAAATACATATATAAATAAAAGCCCAACCAGATGGAGGCCCTCGGCAGGGGAGACCAAACGGCCGAGGGTTAGGGGGAAAGGGAAAGAAACCGGCGGACGATGCGGGCGGTATCGAGGAGCACCGCCTTCTGCATCTGAGCCTGGAGCGGTCCGCCACGTAGACCCAGCCGCCTCAGATGACCCGAGAGGCTGACTGGGATTAGCCCGTTTGCAGAGACGACTACAGGAATAATTTCGGTCGGCAGACCACCCCACATGTCGGTCACCTCGTGAGCCAGGTCCAGATATTTTGTTTGCTTATCTGTTTCGGCTTTCACGAGGTTTTCGTAACACGGAATGGTAATGTCGACCAAAAATATCCTTGACTGTGCCCGGTCCATCAGCACAATATCATGCTTATTCGCAAGAATAGTCCTGTCTGTGATGATGGCCCGGTCCCAATAGAGCCTGGCGCGATCATTTTCGAGCACGGCTTCCGGCAAGTACTTGTAATACGGCAATTTCCGATCCACGAGACCGTATTTCAGAGCGAGCTCCTGGTGTAGAATTCTGGCTACTAGGTTGTGCCTGTGCAAGTACTCAGAGTTAGAAAGCGCCGAACAACCGGAGATGACATGCCTAAGTGACTCACCGGGATGGCGACAAGCTCGACAGATGTCGATGGTGCCATCCTTTAGGATGTATCTCCGATAGTTGTTGGTCTTAATAACCTGATCCTGTATTGCACAGACAAAACCCTCGGTTTCCCCGAAGAGGTCACCAAAGCGTAGCCAGTGGAGGGAGGTTACTGTGTCTACGAAAGGCCCATGTAGAGACTTGTAGAACCTCCCGTGGAGCGCCTTCTCCTTCCATACGGTCTCCCGGTCGGAAATTGTCTGCACTGCCGGGTCTTGCCATTGCTCGTTGGCTAAGGATAGAGGGGTAAGTCCTTTATCACAAGAAATGACGTCCTTATAGAATGAATCATCCGATCTCGCCAGGAAGTAATTACGGAGGCTGCACACTTCGCGATTTTGCATGGTGAGCGCGTTCAAGAAACCACGCCCATCATGCTTTCGCGGCAAGTACAGCCTCATTACCGACGATTTACTATTATTATTATTTATTTACAATTCCGATAAATATGAGTCGAATTTCAGTGTAGGGTTAATTTATGTAAGAGAATGCATTACGGAGAGTTTGCGCAGGAATTGCATGACTTAATTCCTCCCTTCCACCATCGGACAACCAGACGTTCGGCCAGTCTCTGCCCATTTATTTTTGACTCACCACGCATACGAATCAAACGGTTTGCTTCATCGTTCGTCATGAGTACAGCACAGGAGTGCAATAAGCTGTGCATGCAAGCATGTGTTTCCCATCCGATTACAATGTGGGTGTCTTCCAGGCAAGAGTGAATAGGTATTTATTAAGTCAGCGTATTTCACCATCTTAGGCTACGTCAACACCATCAGGTGGGATTGTAGTTAAACACTGGCTTAGAATAGTAAAATATATAATTA
Source organism: Parnassius smintheus behrii (assembly GCA_036936625.1). NCBI lineage: Eukaryota > Metazoa > Arthropoda > Insecta > Lepidoptera > Papilionidae > Parnassius > Parnassius smintheus. The sequence goes on from JAUPFT010000020.1 coordinate 42,192,887, forward strand.
AACCCTATCGAGCCACCATTTTTAATACAAATGCCCAATCTGGAGTGTTTTCTGATTCAACGAATATAGTAAAGTTTTTATTTAAAGTCTTAGATCTCGCCAATTTTTGAACAATTTCTGCATTAACAACATTAAGTAATAATTTCATTAAAAATCTTTCTTTTTTTCTTTTCATAATTAACGTCACCTCCACACTAAGATTTTCTCCTGTATTATGGGGGTAGTTTACAAACACAAATTTTAAAAGGACAAACATTTTTTTCTTTGTGAAATTCAGACTTTTTTTTCAAGAAAGACAAATTGCTCATGATAACAATTTGGTTTTCCAGGGGGTAACTCAACAACCGACGCCGGTGTAAAGCTTATTAAACTTATTTCTGTGCACGTGAGAAAATATAGGATGCTGTGGTTATATTATGTGACCTTTTCAATGCCTTCAACTGTGGTCACCTTGAGGCATTAATCAGGAAGCTGCAGAATTATGGTGTAGGATAAAGGTGGAGTAGACCATGATTTTTGGCATTCCTTGGTAAGGCCTGTATTCAGCAGTGCACTTGTAAAATGGTGTAATGATAATGATAAATGTTAGTCGACACTCATGAACATCTTCTATGCCAGATGAATTTTAAATGCGTAAAGAGTTTTTGAACGATTGCTCTTTTAAACTCGTAGCACACAGGATTTTTGTGGGTATTGCGAAAAATCAACTATATAACGCGAGAAGCACATGTCTAGCAGTGGAGTTTTTTTAGAAGGGTGATGATAAGCATACTAACATTCTTATACGTAGTTCTTACAAGTATACAGCCATGTAGCAAGAATAGGTTGTAGTACGAATAAATTGAAATTTGTATGAGACCAATGTAATAGTAAAATTCTTTTGGAAAAAAGTTAGCTGATTCTCAATCAATCTTAGTTTTTTATGAATTATAGTTTAATTTAGCTTAGTCATCTTTTTTGTTTTTTACTTTGTTAACTACAGCGTTCGAATAAAACAGCGACAGAAGACAATTCGCCTAACAAATTATTATAATACACACAACTACCTGTCTTAGAAACTGTAAACAATTATTTAATTATAAGTTAAACTGTCAAATGTAGTGTATTTAATATTTAACGCGCAAAAGGAAAATTTTCAAAGTTTATCCAAAGTCGATGCGTGGAATTAACGACAATTAAGGAACGCTCGCAGAACTTTGATATTTTACTGAGCTTGGCATATTACTAATAATTTCGATAAAATGTGTTCCATTTATAACTGCCCAAACCGAATTTCGGAAAGAATTATACTACATGCTGCTACAAATTATTACATGCCGTTAATCGTTCTTAAAGACTTTTTTATTTTGTAAAACAGACGTGACAAGTGAAGTTAAAGTTCCACCTGACAGTAAGTGGATGCTGTTGCCCATAGACGCTTATTTCTATCCTCGATTACCACCAAAATTTAGATGCGCTATCACCCCTAAGGGCTAAAATGGATGCCTCGTTTTTAGTAAAAAGGATCTCCGATTCTGCACACTGCCCATACTTAACATAGCAGCAGCATCAGGTCGTTGTTTTACGCTAGTGTTCGGGAGAGCGGTGGTCCTTCCCCATTCTATGCGACCCATTCGTGCAAGTTTAATTAAGCCACAGAATGGCTCTACCACGTATAAAAAGATATCTATTGATACAGCTCTCGCATCTATAGTCTGTAATGGAAGACGATTAATAACGATGCGGCGCTGAACTTGCGCAGGGCACTTTGTATGTGTCGTTAACATATTATGTACAGACCTAACAAGATAAGTGTATGAGAGTCTACTTTACTGACGTTGTAATAGTAAGATTATTCGTATTAACAACTCGGTGGCCTAGTAGTTTAGCATCTCATATGGCGCTATAGACCGCGAGATAGAATCCCGCGAAGAACAAGTATTATGAATGGCCTACAAATAATTATTTAATAGTTTCCGGTCTACAAATATTTGTTTTAGTGCATGTTAGTAAGCTGCTACGATAGATGAAAATTCATAATGTGGGAATTGTATAAAACAGTATGAACAAGGCTAAAACCCATCGAATGGGTAAGAATCAGCCTTACCCTTCACATTAAAATTGTAAGGAGTGAAGCTCATCAATCTACTTGATCATGGATAGGGAGGTGTATATAAATTCTATAATTTTTGACTATAAATCAAGGTATAATCGAAAACCTATTAGAATTCTTTTAGATATTGTGGCTATAAATTTTCACTTTTGTAAAAGTGAAAATTTATAGTTTACTATGTTCCACTAATGTACACTAGCCTACTTTAATTTTTGTCGGGGTTATGCAGCTATCACTATCATTGAGATTTGGAGCATCCCCTGCGCACGTTTAGTCCATGTTGATCGACGTCACATGTCCTTAAAATATTTTATTTCTTAGACATCAAAACAGCAGCACAGCAGAGCGCAACAGACAACGCACCTTTAACTCTCATGATGGTGCAGTTGTTTATGGGCGGTGGTCGACGCTTACCACGGAGCAAATATATATTTGCTCCGTGACGCTTACCATTAGGTGAGCCGCATACTCGTTTGACCCATCTTCTATAAAAAATGCTGATTTTTCATGAAAATGTTCTTCACCGCCGAGCACGTAATAACATTGGGTAAATCAATAAAACATTCAAAATTATTACTTCAATAAAACGAGTATACCTAAGGGCAAAATAAATAAACACTGAATAGGCATTTTTATTTTTTAAGGAGTTTAAAATAAAAATGATCTCACAATGAGGTTTGCCGGCCATTATGACCTCTACAAACATTCAATGAGTGCTGCATTTGAATTTAGAACATTGCAAAATAAATAAGCGTACACTGTATTCAGGGGATTTGTTTAAAGAGGTTTGTGTTTGGGTAGCATAGACTAACATTATCGTATAATGTAGCTGTAACTTATCTTCACCATTTAAAATTGATATACAACTATGGTTCATGACAATAATAACACCTAAATTTATTTCAAAAAATTAAAATAAATTGAAAAATTTTCTTTACAATTTGCTTTAACGCCAACTTCAGAATATAAAGTTATTTTATTATTTTTGATTTTAAATTGGAATTTCTTGTTACACTTTACTCTTTTCAGGTATTTGATTGGTAAAATTACTGCAACTCATTAGAAGTGTCCCTCTGTACGTTATCACTCGTCATCGTTTTACGACTTTTGGCACTTTTCCAAACTTGAAATGCACTTCTGAATAAGCTGCGAGGAATTGTCTGCAATTCTTCGCAGCTTATTCAGAAGTTTCAGGTTATTCAGAATTTTTATTATTAAATAGTACAGCATGAAAAGGCTTTTGAGTTATAAAGGATTGTAAAAATCCGCTACAGAATAAACGCCTGGTTCATGTAATATCTCATGTTTACCATAGTTGCCACGCGTGGCAGCCGGGTGTGCAACCGCATTTTTTTTAATTTTATACTGTTATTAGAAAGATGCTGCTACCCATCTCCAGATTTGTTTCCTCTGTCGTCTGTTACGACACCCACGCGACGAGATATGGATTAGTGGATATTCTTACACAAAAAGAAAAAGAATCCCCCCTATGAGGCAATGTATGGGGTAGGCCTACGTCCAGCAGTGGACTTTGACAGGCTGCAACAGTAACGGTAACGGATGCGTTGACATTACCGAGGACTAAAATACTGTCTCTCTATATCATTCAAATACAACAAAAACAATAGCAATCTTATTTAAATTATCCACCCTAACGGAAGGGAAATAACGCTTTCATTGTATGACATAATTTACTTCTTACAGAATAAAAATCTCATCCTCTTTTTGAAAGAACACGCTTTAATCGTTACAATGTTTGTTTTATGTTAACCTATTTTGTATATCAGTGTGTTCGTGAATTAAATGTGCATTATTCATTTACACTCTTTTGTGGATTCGTTAATTAAACGTGGCAAACAATTTCAGACATTTATAAATTCGTATTCAACAGTAAAGTAGTTGTAAATCAACGTACTTGTATATTTTAAACATAAAAATAAACATTTTATTTATAACCATAATTTTAAATTTAATACTTATTATAATAATATTGAAATAAATACAATACTAAAGTAATTACTAAGCCATTCAAAAGTTTTCACGTTTACAATTCAAAGAAAAATAGATAAAAGTTTCTTCAAAAACGATTACAAATGACTGAATCAATTAATCAACTAGGCTATCATCCAAAGAGAAGAAAGGAATTATCCAAAAGATAACTGGATACTTTTGATAACAAAAGTTTCCAGTTATCTTTTGGATGATTCCTGTTGAAATTCAAATCTTTTTTGATAATGAAACGTGAAAGAAACTCGACCAACTTTTTAAAAATGTTGATTCCTTATTACATTCAAAAGAAAGTGATTAATAAAATTAATTAATATTCACACCAAATTCAATTTCATTATAGTGCCCGAGTGTATGCGCAAGCTCAAATGCACTCTCTACTCTCTCATTCTCATAGTTCAAAAGGACGACCGGAGAGAGATCAACGACCGAGGCCGTTCAGAATTTCTTGACTGGAAAATTTAATAACTGATTTTTTTGGTCCGACCTGGGATTCGAACCCAGGTCCTAATTAGCAGTCGCATGTACGACCACTTGACCAACGAGGCGTTCTATGACAGAAAGTGGTTTAAGTGTGTGTTTACTAAAGCATGTTCTATGAAATAAAGTAAATTGAAAATTATGACAGAAGACACGTAGAACTAGTAGATGATCCGGCACGTGTTTCCGTTATGCTTCTGACGCATGTAATAAAAGCTTTTTTAAATTCATTGCATGCACATCGGAGTTTCATTTAATATACATATTCTTTCATTTATTTATTTACTTACGACGGACTTATCGCTACTATATATAATCAATCCCAAGTACATATAATACACTATAAATCCGTCTCTTCTACGCACGATTGATTGCTGGATCTCGTCAACAACACCACTTACCGGATCAAATTGTAAATCTAAACCATCCAAGGACACACTCGAATACACGCAAAAAAATCTCATTAAAATCGGTTGAGCCATTTTCAAATATTAGCGAGATGGCACGGCAATTGATTTTTATATAGGGATTTTCATTACGAGCGCTCGAAATTTGGAATGAAAAAACCTGTGTAAGTGATATTGCCGCTATTATATTTTTTAAAGGACATTTGAGGACATTATACATGGAGTATAATTTCAGCCAATTGGCCGCTACGACTCCACTGTTGGTGATGTCTCTTGGTGGACCAATTTTGGGTCTTCGCTTAAATTGGGCTCAATTTCATGAAAAACGCGAGTTACGTTGGCTTTCTGTATTACAGTGGTGTTAAGTCACCGATCTCGGTACTAGTTGATGTTCTCATCACAATGACGACAAAGCCGAGGGAAAACTTCATTATCATCATCATCATTACAGCCCTTCACAAGTCCACTGCTGAACATAGGCCTCCCCAAAGGAATGCTATGGCACGGCTAAGGACGGTCCAAAGCCACCTGCGTCTATCGACTACCTGCGTGTCTTACCAGGTCGTCACTCCATCTATTGGGGGATAGCTCTACACTACGCCTATATGTACGAGGCTGACACTCGAGAACCTTTTTTCTTTTTTTTTGATATATGAGGGGCTAACAGCATACGGTTCACCTGAGTTAAGTGACTACCACAGCCCACGAACAACCACAACACCAGGTGAATTGCAGGTGTGTTGCCGGCCCTATAAATTATTCCACAGAGAGGTCGTACGCGGAAGAAAACTCCTAGTGAAACGTACAGTGGTGGACCGCCAAGCATCCAGATGGTGTAGTTGGTATCGGGAGGTTTGCCGTGTAGTGCGTTCATGAAATTTGGCGGCTGGGATTAATCCGAACAATTCCTCAGAGCACTCCCCGTGATAGATGCGATAAAATACGCAAAGAAATGCATCTGTGAAAGAAGTGAATCTAACCGATCGGAAAACATTCGGTCATCGACGATTGGAGCCGCTCTGCGCTGGATGCTGTCAAGTGGCAAGAGCTGGTATTGGGGAGCCCCAGCCCAGAGATGGCAACAGTATTCCATGTGCATCCGAACCTGTGCCTAATAAAGTTCCAGGCGGTGTGCCGGCAAGAAGTACTGTCTGGCTCTGCTGAGCACGCCAAGATTTTTAGAGACCAATTTGTCCTTCCAACTGACCACGAAACTCCACGTCACTCGATATGTCGACGCCGAGTATTCCGATATGGCTGAGGTAACAAGAGGAGTGCCTTGAAACTGAGGAGATACGACATTGGGGTTCTTTTCAGCGGTTAACGCGCAAACTTGTAACTTCTGAGGGTTAAACTGGACTAGATTTAGTCGCCCCGAATCCGAGACTTTGTTCAGCAAAGACTCGACTTCAGACACAAGTTTGTCCCGGTACTCGGAGCCGTTTTCCCGAGAAATACTGGCACGGCCGGTGTAAAGAGTATCACCAGTACTGTCATCTACATAGCAATTAATACTACGGGTTTGCAACATACCATTAATATGCAGAAGAACTGCGTTGGCGATAGCACGCAGCCTTGTGGAACACCAGCATTAATAAGCTTGTAATCGGAGCTTGCATCGTCTACAACGACCTTGATGCTCCGATCTGCAAGAAATCTGGTGATCCAATTGCACTATTTCCTGGGAAGCCCATAGGAAGGGAGTTTCGAAAGAAGCGCTTTGTGCCAAACCCGATCGAAGGCCAGCGTTGGCGATAGCACGCAGCCTTGTGGAACACCAGCATTAATAGGCTTGTAATCGGAGCTTCCATCGTCTACAACGACCTTGATGCTCCGATCTGCAAGAAATCTGATGATCCATTTGCACAATTTCTTGGGAAGCCCATAGGAAGGGAGTTTCGAAAGAAGCGCTTTGTGCCAAACCCGATCGAAGGCCTTCGCATTGTCCAAACTAACGGCCAATGCCTCCCCATTGGACTCTACCGCTGCCGCCCATCTATGAGTCAGGTAGACCAGAAGATCACCAGCAGCTAGCTAACAGTTTATAACGGATTTCATTATTTTGTAGAACAAGGGGGTGAGGGCGATAGGCCTGTAGTTTCACGGGTCCGAGTGGTCGCCTTTTTTAGGGATCGGGTGGACGAAAGCTGTTTTCCATGATTTTGAGACTATGTCTAAAGAATAGGAGTACCGGATAAAACGAGTTAGAACCGATGCCAACTCTGGAACACACATCCTTAGCACAAATCTGTGTCGTCTAAGAAGCAAAACGCAGATGCTTATCACCCCCGAGGACTAAGAAATGCCTCACTTGCAGTAAAAGATCTCCGGTTCTCTACACTTACCATACGAATCACAGCATAGTGAAAGCGTAATTTTACACCAGTCAATCTGATCGATTCATGCTGCAGCCATAATACGCAAGTAAGTCATTAAGTTTAGAGATGCTCGAAATTTAAAAATGGAACGCACCCGTGTTATATGTTTCTTAAAGCAAATTTATTTAAAAAATAAAACTCCATAAGCCAATTGTTCAATATAAAAAAGCAAAGTTATATTAATTTTCCTGCAACGCTTCCTGCGCTTTTCATTTAAAACGATGGATCTTAACCGTGAACATTTGCGCACTATGATCTATTATGATTTTAAATTTAGTTTAACCGAACAATTAAGTTTACAACGGTTATAGTCAGCATTAGGCATCAGTTCGGGGAGCATTCATACCATCCTACATCAACATCTTGGAGTGAGGAAGCTTTGATGTCGATGGATCCCTCGTTTGCTCTCCGAAAGCGAAAAACAGACTCGTGTGGATTGGTGCCATGAAATGCGTCTACGTTTTGAAAACGTGACATCTAGGCATCTTTCAGAAATCGTTATTGGTGACGAGACATGGATCTATTGGTATGATCCAGAAAGTAAAAGGCAATCATCGGTATTGGTCTACTCAGAAGGACAGTTACCGACAAAACTGCAAAGACAAAAATGGTGGCTAGTTTTTTTCGCGAAGTGGACATTTGTCTACGTCAATGCCGAAAAATTGTAGGTCAGACAACTCTGAATGGTATACTACAGTTGCATTACCCAAAGCTTTTCAAGCTGTGCGGGAGAGAAGACCAAAGACCGGGCTTCGGGGATTCACGCTGCATCACGATAACTTCTCTTCATATACCTTCCTTAGAATAAAAGCATTTATTGAGGAATCTGGTGTTGAAACTCTAAATCACCCACCCTATGGTCCTGACTTAGCTCCTTGTGATTTCTTTTTGCTTCCAAGAGTCAGAGAAAAAATAAAAGGCAAGTTTTTTTCAAACGTCGAAGAAGCCGTAGCTGCATACGAAGAAGCGATTTCCGAACTGTCAGAACTGGCAGGTTCGAGAGAGAGCCGCAAACGTGATTTCAGAGGTTTGGTTTAGGCGAATGGAACTTTGTATAGAGCATGATGGAAAATATTTTGAAAGGATGTAAAATAAATATTAATATTATCTAGAATACTTTTTTTTATATCCTTAAAACTTATTGAGCGTCCTACGTATTACTAGAAGTATTTATATATCCTGCAAATTATTTTTCTCTATCTGCCTGTATTTTAGATCATTTAAAAAAAAATTATTAGAATTGCTATCCAAATACAGCAGAAAATCCATGTTCAACGTTTAAAAAGGTTCACATTTTATCGTAAATAATTTAGTATCCTAACCTTAAATTACGAGTGTTTTAACGTGACTATGCACACAGGGGTATTCAAACGTTGGGAAATAAAAGTTAACTTAAAATAAAACGCCATAAAATCCGTAATATTACCCTCATTTAATGATCTTAGTGATCAAGGATATGGTTTTTTCTCTCTATCGCCTCTTACGACACCCACCGGACGATATGGAGTAGTGATTATCATTACAGCCCTTCACTGTTGTAGTTGATCCACTTGCTTCCCCATTGGTTGTCGGTTCTTGGAGCTATGTGGCCGGCCTATTTCCACTTCAGCTTACTAATCCGTTAAACTGTGTCAGTTACACTGTTTCTACTGCGGATATATTCACTTTAATGTTTATCATGCAGATAAACCCCGAGCAAAGCCCTCCTCGTAGCTCACTGAACAACCTTGAGCTTTCTGATACGGCCAGCAGTGAACATCTCAGATACATAAGTCATCACTGGCGGCACGAACTGGTTGTACAATCTCGTTTTCGAGATTAGAGGTACACCTGGGGTATACCTAATATGGGGTTGTGAATATTCTTGAATCACCACACCGCAGTTGAGGAACAAACCAGGTAGGTAATGAGCAGCACCGACTTCCTAACAACAAATAGGAAAACACTCCGGTTGCCAACCCACCTACCAAACGTGACAACTAAGGTAAATATCCCCCAAATTCTATGAGTAAATTCAGCAGTGGACTATACAACCTGTAATGTATGAATAAATGAATGAAAAACTCAGTCCGGTTCTAGATTTCTTATCAGACACACGTCTATACTTCGCTTCTAAACGTTTTAGGAAAAATATAAGTACCATTGTCAACATGCACTACCAAGTGTTCCTCAAACTTATAGAATATTTTCTCCCTACTAACTTCAATATGGTGGTGTGTGGTAAATGTTGTGAGGAAGTGTCTAGCGCCATTCAGTGCTCTGCCTGTCGTAAGTTCTTCGACTACCCATGTTCTGGGATAACTGAATTTGCTATCGCAAGCTAGGAGATAGACAGTCATCGTGGCGCTGTGTTTCCTGTAAGACGTCTCAACAATCAACCTGGCCTGGATCACCACTTCCCGAAACTACACGTCAACCTACTCTTGATAATGTTATGATTGAACTGCAAAGCTTTCGTGCCAATTACTGCCCCTTCAAGAAGTCATCAATGATAGTCGAATAATCAAAAACGATATTTCAGATCTACGTAAATCTAACAACAATATGCTAGAAAAGCTTGATAGCTATGATAAAAGACTTTAAGTAGTTGAAAATGCTGAGCAAAAAATATCGTCTCTAAAGTAACAGGTAAATAAGATGAAAGCAGAAATTAATGAAAAAGATCAGTGGCTTCGATCAAATAACGTCGAAATCAAGGGAGTACAATTTAAACCTGTGGAGAAAATTTTTGACATTGTAACTAAATTAGGATCTAAAATAACCTATCCAGTGTTGAAGAGTAACATTAATTATGTAACACGTGTCCAAACGCGAGATGCTGGGTCGAACAAGACCAATCCTATTATTCTTTCTTTTATCAACAAATATATGAAAGAAGACTTCATCGCAGCTTCTCGCCTGAGTAAACACATTTCTACGGAAGATATTGGTCTAAAAAGCAACACCCGTATTTACATAAATGATCACCTCAGTTATTCCAAAAAGATGCAGTTCAATAAAACTAAAACTGCTGCAAAAGAAAAAAACTACAAATACGTATGGGTCAAGCACGGGAAGATATTTGTGAGTAAAATCGATACATCGCAAGTCTAAAATATAAAATCGGAATTGGACCTAGTCAAGCTGCGTTAACTTACAAATACTCCTTTGTTTATTTATTAGTTTTAAGTTTTTGATGTCATTTAAACATTTACATTTATTTTTCAACAACAGTCAAACATAGTTTGTGAACCGGTGTTTCTTTCCGCCTTATCACAGTCTTTCGTCTGCAATTACGCCTAATACCCACCTGTTTTAATTGTTGTTTGCATGTAATTTGTGTTCCTATTATCTTTATACCAGGGATCTCTTCTCACACTGCAACTGTAAGTAAAAACGATCGGTTCTATATTATTTTATTTTCTAAGAACCACATACACTATTACCATTTATTGCTTTTCGTTATATTTTCTTATATATCGGGTCGCCTTTTCCTTCTCAGCGCAGAAAACAATACTTATAACGATGTCACTTGTTTACTACCGTCTTATTATGTAGTAGTATATTATATATTTTGTGAATTTGATAAAGTAAAAGTATAAGTATAAGTAACTAGTGGCTGTAATTATATTACATTGTTAATTACTCGTATTACTAATCTTAGCTATTCAATTTCTTCATTTTTATTTTCACAAGTAATATTCTACACTAAAGCCGTGAATTTCGGTAACCGCTTTAAATTCTGTGTATTGCCGCTTGGTAGTATCAAACTTGTTTTATAAAACAAATGTTCTTATTGCATATTATTTTCATATAAGATGGTATAGAAAAAAATAGTTAATTATTACTGTGCACTTGTGGTGCAAGGTTCTCGAGTGGCAGCCTTGTACCGGTAGGCGTAGTGTAGGGCGACCCCCCACTAGGTGGAGTGACGACCTGGTAAAATATGCAGGAAGTCGATGGATGCAGGTGGCTCAGGACCGTGCTTTGTGGCATTACTTAGGGGAGGCCTATGTTCAGCAGTGGACTTGTGAAGGGCTGTAATGATGATGATGATGATGACTTGTGGTGCTTTCAATAAGTGTACATGACACAATTTTAATGCTTGAAATCTTATTTATAACTTTTTATTTAGTTGTTACCGTATATTTATTTTTTACTGGAATAACCAACAAATACTTTATCTGGCACTATAATTTGAATTTATTATGTACAAATTTTATTCTTTTATTCATATTGAATGTTTCAAATAATCATGATGGCTTCCTTACACGCTTACTACAAAAATGTTAGGGGCCTTAGATCGAAAACTCATGGGTTTTATCGTATAGTTGCAATTAACAACTATGATCTGATCTCATCAACTGAGACCTGGTTATTGGATGGCATATTCGATGCGGAATTATTCGATGATCGTTATTATGTTTGGCGTCGCGATCGTGATTTTAATCAAACTAAACAATCGCGAGACGGTAGTGTGCTTATAGCGGTAAGCAAGAACATCGTAGCGGTAGACACACCTGAGTGGTGTTCTTCAGCTGAAGATGTCTGGGTTTAATTGACGCTACCATGCCCTCGCTCTAAGCGCCACATAAAACTCAACATATGTACTGTTTACCTTTGTAATGAAAATATGGGTGCTTCCTTCTCTGATCAAGTTGTTAACTTTTGCAATACATTAGAGTCACTTATATCAGCAAATCCTAATGACTAATTCCTCATTATAGGCGATTTTAATATGAGTTCTATTTTCTGGTCTAATACTCAAACAGGTCTCGAAGATTGCGGTGCTAAAGATGAACATGTGCAATATTTTATTGTAACTTTAAATTTCTGTAACTTGCAACAATTTAATCGAGCGTATAACACTTATAACCGTTTACTTGATCTCGTTTTATCCAAAGACTATCTAAAAGTCGAACACTGCCAAGACGGTACCGGAAGACCAGCATCACAAAGCTTTATCAATTCGTGTTAACTTTGTCGAGCTTCAGTCCCTTCTATACTCTAAACATGTCTCATTCTCTTACAGTAAGGGCAATTATGATATAATAAACTTAGATATGGGTTCGACTGATTGGGACGAAATTCTTAGTTGTGGTAACGTTGATGATGCGGTCAATACTTTTTAACATAATATATAATATTCGTGATAAATATGTTCCCCCGTCATTTAAACACAAAAGAAAATATCAACCATGGTTTAACCATGCACTTATACAATACAATAATATTAATTAATGAAAAAAATAAGTATCGTAAGAAGTTTAAAGTGTACGGTAATTTAAGTGATAAAAATACATTTATCTTATTAGGAGAAAGAGTAAAGAGAATTGAGAAGGATCTGTATGGCAAATACATTGGTAATGTTGAAGATAGCTTAAAAAGTCATTCTAAAATGTTTTGGTCCTATATCAGAAATAAAAGAAGAGAGAAGAATTTCATATCCTTCATGTATGACGTACTCTGGTATATCTGCTAATATTCAGGAGAAGATATTAGTAATCTCTTTGCTCAATATTTTAATTCTAACTTCATTCAATCTAGTAACTCAACAGTATACCTAAATAATATAGCTGCCATAACTTTTAATGATATCTCTTGAATCGAAATGAGTTTTTGTGACGTAAACATGCTGCTAAAGTCACTTGATTTAAACAAATCAGCAGGTCCGAGGGTATGAGGCTTCCGGCTATTTTCCTAACTAAGTGTACCAAAACTATATCTAAACCTTTATCATTTATTTTTTAAGACCTATATTTGAGGGTCCAATGCCTGCAAGATAGAAATCCGCATTTATAACTCCCATTCATAAAAAAGGTGCTAAAAATCAAATTGAAAACTATCGTCCTATATCAAAATTAAGTCTAATCGCCAAAAATATTTGTAAGAATTGTATATAAACAGTTGTATCCTGCAATTAAACATATATTTATACCTCAAACGCACGGTTTTCTTCAGAATAGATCAACTACGTCTAATCTTTTACTATTCACGGACTTTATAACTTATAACATGGATAAACGAAACCAAATTGATGCCATTTTCACGGACTACAGCAAAGCATTCGATCGCATAGACTATTCTATACTTCTGCAAAAATTATCTGCTGCTGGTATCAGGGACGATCTGTTTAGATGGTTTAGATCTTATATTTCTAACAGATCACAAGCGGTAATTACAAACGGATTTACATCTTGCTGGACGGGTATCCCTTCTGGCGTTCCGCAAGGTTCGCTACTTAGCCCTCTGCTCTTTGTCATATTTATCAATGATATTGCTGAATGCTTCCAGAACTCCGAGTTTTTGCTTTTCACGGATGACACGAATGTTTTTAGAGTAGTCAACATGATTCTAATCTCCTACAAAACGATCTTATTAACTTAGGTAATTATTGTATCCGTAACAAATTGGACCTGAATGTTTCGAAGTGTATGTCTATGTCTTTCGGGCGGAAGCGTGATATGCTTTATTTTTCTTACACACTTAAAGGTTTGACAGTTACTAGATGTGATAAAATAAGAGACCTTGGTGTTACTATTGATACTAAGCTCTTATTTGATCAGCATGTGGAAGATATCGTTAATAAAGCATGTAAGGCTCTGGGTTTTATTTTAAGGTCTTGTTGCAAATTCCGTCAGTTAAAATCAATGAAAATATTGTTTTGTTCTCTTGTTCGTAGCCATCTCGAATATGCGAGTCAAGTATGGAATCCTCAATATAAAATATATATTAACAAAAACCTAAGCGATTAAAAAAAATACATTCGGTATATAGGTTCTAAATTTCATATATCCAAAGGAGGCTATGAATTGCAGTGTTGTCATCTTCATCTCCTCCCGCTGCAAACTAGGCGCTATACAGCTGACCCGGTCTTACTAAGTAAAATTGCTCAAGATCGTTTAGACTGCCCTGACTTATTAAAAAGATTACATATCTCAGTTCCCTCTCGTTCTCTGCGTTATTATAATCCCTTACATGTTTCTTTATCTTGATCAAATTACAGGCGAAACTCATTCTTCTTAAGAGCATGTAACTCATTTAATAAATTTTCTAAGGACTGTGATAAGGCTGACCTCTTTTCTACTAGTGGTACTACTATCTGCAAATTGATAACATCTGAATTCAGTATCAATTTACTCTTGAACTCTCAAATCTAATCAACATCAATTTATAAATTATACCTACTTACATATGTTGCATGTATTTACCCAAACCGATTACTCATCTGTGAAAACTTACTTTGTAAAGGCTTACTTTGTAAATTACATTATATACCATATAGTAGTAATTAAAGCTGTAAGTTTTCCTGTTACAAATAAATAAAATAAATAAAAAAATCAAGAAAATATAGTAAATTATTAAGAACTTATAGAACTTATGATAAAACTACATACGTATAACATTATTGTAGTAGGGATTCCATTACGCCAAATGGTTCTAACAATATTTGGCTCATTTTGCTTTTTCTCCATTTGGTTTTGCAATTGGGCAATTTCGTCAGAACCCTTATAGTAATATTATTTCGTCTAACGATATTGACTTTCTTAAATTACATAAATTGTGACATCAGATAACGATAATACTAATACTTGATAATAAATTTAAAAATATTCTATAAACTATTTACTTGGAATGCTAAAATAAAACTTCTTCTACTTTTTTAATATTTATACGATTATAGCACCCCCCACCCCCTGGCATACCCCTGCTCCACCAATATTATTTTTAATTTCACAGTTCTCTACGCAAATTTGGCTGGAAAAAATCACTTTCTGAGTAATAATATTAATTTCGATTATAATAATCGTTGATTCTAAAGTTTAAGTTTACACAACAATACCGTTTCAGTAAAGCTTACACAAATTTGTATTATAAAGGACCCCACTTCCGTTAAGGGTATTTTTCAGGGAATACAAAAATTAACAACTTATTGTGTGAAACAAGGATAAGAACAAACTGAATATGTAGAATGAAATATAAATAGTGTGTATGAGTGTGAAAGAATGAAGAAGATAGCTGTCACTTTTCAATGGTCGGTGAGCCACTCTTAACAGAAAAAATTACAAATAACTTTTTGTTTCGGTAATTTTTCTTTTTATACGGAAAACAAACAGCATAATCATACATAATTAATGTTTAAATTAAGCTATTATAAAAACCACTTAAATTTTCACTAACTGATAATAACAAACTTTGTATCATTGGGTAGAAATATTGATATACAATTTTTTTATGACATACTAGCAGAAATAATTGTAGAAATATCATTTTAAATTTGAATAATTTATACTGTTTTTAGAAGTTACATGACAAATAAGATTCTTATAAAAATATAGGTACGATACACGCGCCACCTGGTGTAATTTAATTGTACTATATCTAAAACCTTTGCGCATGTGCTGGCAGTTAGTTGAAAAAGTTTTACCGCAATCTGATTAACGGTACGGCGCTACTATTACTTCTTATATATAAGATTTTAAAAGTAAAGAAAATTATTAAATCTAGGAATTACGTAAGTTGCTTGATAACAGATATAAATTTAAAAATTTTCAAATTAAATGTATCCAAAATATTATAATATATAACGTTGGTCATAGAAATAACAGACTCTAACAATAAATTTTTAAACAATGTTTTGTACAGACTTTTCCTTTGTTGTGCTGGATTTGCTAGATAAGCTTTGGTTCATATGTTAGTAAGGAATGTTGCGTACAACAGTGTGCATAATATGTAATCTGACGTACTGTGAGAATCATACTCTGCTTAAAAATTGGTGGTTGGATGAAACAACGGTAGGGAAAGTCTTACCTTTAATGCAGCAAATTTTTTTAATGTTCATTTTTTAAATTTTTATAACGAGGTAGGCAAACTACAAGGTCATAATAGGGGAGAGAGGGAAACAGAAACGAGCTGTTTCCCTCTCTCCCCTCTTATGACACCCGTCCCTTGGATAGATAGGTATATAGGGTGGTGGATACTCTTACACCGCTACTACAGGGTCCACAGTACTATACTTCTTATTAATAAAAGTTTACTGCTTAATGGGTCATTCCCTTTAAAATGAAGTATAATATGTGTTATCATCACATAACGGGCACCTTGACGATCATCGCCTAACCCGCGCCTCCTGCTGCTTCCCGCTGCTATATGGGAGAATGTTTTTTCTACAGCAAACTTAAGTTTTTCCTTCAATCCAACTTACTTTTTTACTAGAGCAATGTTCTATATTTTACGAATTTTAGTAAGTCACATTTTACATTCACAATTGGTGAGGTGAGCTATGGAGAGGGCTATGCTCGGAGTTTCTCTGCGTGATAGACTCAGAAATGAGGATATCCGCAGTAAAACCAGAGTGACCGACATAGCCCAACGGATTAGTAAGCTGAAGTGGCAATGGGCCGGCCATATAGCTCGAAGAACCGATAACCGATGGGGAAGAAAGGTTCTCGAGTGGCAGCCTCGTACCGGTAGGCGTAGTGTAGGGCGACC
This sequence comes from Parnassius smintheus behrii, assembly GCA_036936625.1. NCBI lineage: Eukaryota > Metazoa > Arthropoda > Insecta > Lepidoptera > Papilionidae > Parnassius > Parnassius smintheus. The sequence continues at coordinate 42,209,722 of JAUPFT010000020.1, forward strand.
CCCCACTAGATGGAGTGACGACCTGGTAAGACATGCAGGAAGTCGATGGATGCAGGTGGCTCAGGACCGTGCTTTGTGGCATTACTTGGGGGAGGCCTATGTTCAGCAGTGGACTTGTGAAAGGCTGTAATGATGATGATGATGATGAATTGGTGAACTGTTTATACCGTTAATACAATAATAGGTATGCGTCTTCGGCAACTCCCTCGCAATCATTACATTAACACCCTCCAACAATACACGAATCCGCTACATCTTTACAAGAACAATGCTCAATGGCTTTGACAGTAACAAAAACAAACTTATCTTTTTTATTATAATATAATCGACTTGTATTTCTAATATTTAATATATTTTAAATATTTTAAGCAAAGTTTTAGTAAATTTAATGAATTTTTATGAACGTTTAAACCTTTACCTTACCATAATACTTAATGTTTAAAATTAAGGTATTTTAACTTTATGCTTAATAATGCATTTTAATTGTTTAAAATATCACTTTAGTGATATTTTTAGATAACTTTTTAGAGAAAATCAATCATTATTTACTAATAGCAATAATGCAACGTAAAACCGTGTAAAAGACATAAATGGAACGAAATAACGGAAAAACAAATTAGTCTTTAATGCGCGTGTCATAATTTATCAGTTGTATAATTTTAGGTTGGGAACACTAATGATGTTTCAACATTTTAGCTCACGTGAGCAAAGTCCTGGAAGAAGCTCCGCGAACTCGTTCGAATTTGAAAGAATCCGCCATTCCATAACATCATTCAGTGGCTGTCGTAAGAGGCGAAAAAGGAAAGCTGAAACAGGAGTTACTCGTAGGCAGCAATTACGATAACTACTCCATTAACAAATACTGTGATAGCCAAGCCGCCTTCCAAGCTTGGCAACCATGGTTAACATGTATATCTCTAGTTGTTAATCTTTCGTGCATGTATATCTCTAGTTGTTTTTATAGGCTAAAATGGAATTATAAGGATTAAACAATGGAATTAATTTATAATGAAGCACGAACGACGTATAATGAATCTTCATTGCAAGTAGTAAGTTATTCATTGAGCATACAGCGCAATGGATGGAATTTTCAATAAGTTCGAAACGACGAACTTAAATGAGATCGTTTCTTCATAAAGACAGCTTATATTTCAATAACAATTTATTTTTATTGAATTATAAGGTTTATTTTTAAAATATACCCTATTTCTCATTAAAATATTGGGAACAATTTTAATATTTAAGCGAGTTAGTAATATTTAAGCCTTTAGGCCTAATGTTACTCAATTTCTGTATCGGCAATATAAGTGGGTAGTTTTAGTAATTTTATTTCTACTGTTTATCATTGTTATCACTCATGACAAATGTAGCTGCTAAAACGTATAATTTATAGAAATAAAACAAAACTTAAAGTCATGTCAGTGACATAATATACTGGTGACATTTTTAAGTACTTATTTTTTGAATTACTACTTGAAACTCCTAAAATCTCTGGTTACTAATAGGGTAGGTAAGTAGTATAACTTATTAGGCTTGCGCATACACTTTTGACACTGTAATATTTCCTGCGCTAGCTTTTCGTTCTCCGTTGGCCAAATAATATCCACTATTACACAGGCGTCTCCTGTCGTATATGCCTCAATTGTCACACTGGATAAGCGAATTGACGACAGCAGTGCCAGACGTTCCTCACCTTTGATACCTACTACTGGTCTACGCCGTTTTGGATATGTTAAGTTTGCGCAAACAATATAAAATATTTTTGACTTGTACTTTTTACTTGTTGTTCATTACAAGTCTACACAGGTCCAATGCAGAAAATAGACCGTCACCTTTATCGTTATCCTTACAGCCGAATAAAGTCCACTGCTCTATATAGATACTTGCGTACTTGCGTACTGCTGAAATTTATATATAGATACTTGCGTCATTGTCACAGTTGGTTACCGCAGGCTCTTTTTATTTTAGTTGTTATTAGGAAGGTGCTGCTGCCTGTCTCCTGATTTGCTTTCCTCAGTTGCCTCTTATGACACCCACGGGATGATATAGAGTACTGGATATTCTTACACCGCCGCAAAAAAAGAACAGCCTCACCAATAGCATTACCCCAGCCTTCTACATCCATCGATTTCTTGTATCTCTTACCAGATCATCACTTCAACTAATAGGGGGGGGGGGGGCAATTGAAGATATTTGTCATAGTTGCCACGATTGGCGAATGAATTGGCAAAGTTTTTAAGATTTATTTGTTTTCAGAAAGAGGCTGTAGCCCATTTTACTTTACTACAAGTAAATTCAAACCTAATTTTATTTAAAATAACGTTAAAATTACTGTATTTACGTACATCAGATATTTATATAACAGCAGAATATTTCCATTCGTTGTTGATGAAAAGGATCACCTTTTATTCCAGTATGGTAACAACCATTATGGTAAATTTAATTTGACAGACAATGTTACACTTATCGTAAAACGTTATGAGCAGAAAACTCATAAAAAATGTGTAATACCCATTCATATTAATATAATGATAATACCTAACCTCACACACATTGATGGTAAATTTTGTTGCGAACAATGGCAGCTCCATTGTTCGCAACAAAATTTACCGTCAATGTTACGGCCTATAAAAGTTTGCTGCACAAGATTGATCTCCCGCATAGATTGTTTTAAAGGGGGAGGGGTGGATATTTGCCATAGTTGCTTAGCAAGCGGGTTGGCAAACGCAGTTTTTATTACTGCTGTCCACCTCCTGGTTTGTTCCCTCGGTCGCCTCTTACGACACCCACGGGATGATGTGGCTAGTGGATATTCTTACACCGCCACTACACGGTATGAACATCAACAATATTTAAGCTTACTATTTTGATAGAAAGCTTTTTATCTAAAATCGCTTAACTTTTACTAAAAAAAAATAAGGCAGTTATGATTATTTTGTAGCTTTATTACGTACTCAAGTTTGAAACGTGTACGCGCGCTAAGCTAATAGAATAGACAGTGAGTGATAGAAGTAGATTTTTGACATATAGTGGCGACGTAAGAATATCGCCTACCTCTTATCATCACGTGGGTGCCGTAAAATGCGCCAGAAGGAAATGAAACAGAAGGGCAGTAGCGTCTTCCTGATGACAATACAAGATAACCTGCCTAGCGTAGCGACTATTTTTGGTAAAGGGTGAGAAACGAGCACACAGTCCACCTGACGGTAAGTGGTTGCTGTGACTCATAGACATCTACATCTACCCTCGGTAACGAATCAGAATGCAAATGCGTTGTCACCCGTGAGGATTAAGATGGAATGCCTCCTTTCCAGTAAAAAAGGTCTCCCGTTCTCTACACTCACCATAGGAGACACAGCAGAGTTAAGCTACTATTTTACGCTGGTATTCTGTGAGGGCGTGGTCCATCCCCGGTCGAGCCGACCCATTCGTACTACAACTATACTACTAACATAGCTGCAGTATGGCTCTACCATGTAAGTAAAAAACTATTTAAAATATGCCCTATGTGGTAATTTTTATGGGAGATGTGTGTCCAGCTGCGAAGTTTTGATAGCTTAGTTTTGATAGTTTGATAGTTACAAATTTTCACGCATTAGTTTGCCACGAAGAGTTAGTGTTATGTTGCCGAATAATAATTAATATAATAAAATAATATATTGCCTCGCACTAGTGTCTCAGACATGTTTTTTTTTAAATAGAAGACGGTGCAAACGAGCATACGGCTCACCTGATGTTAAGTAACTACCGCCGCCCATGATCAACCGCAACACCGGGGGAATTGCAGGTGCGTTGCCGGCCCTTTCGAAAGGAGTAAGCTCTTTTCTTGAAGGGCCCCAGGTCGTATCGGTCCGGAAAAATCGCCGGTGGTAAACTATTCCGCAGAGAGTTTGGTTTGGTGTACAAGTTCAAACCTGATTTATTAGATTTTGGTTTAAGCAAGCCTGTAACATCGTGGTCTTATTGTTTAATACAGTATGTATTAGTTTAAAATTAAGGTCACATTTTAATATATATATATATATATATATATATATATATATATATATATATATATATATATATATATATATATATATATATATATGTATATATATATATATATATATACTGCCTTTTCTTAATCTGAGAGTGTTATTTGCATGCCATAAATTAATAACCAATTATAAAGATTTGTCTTTCTATCTGTCAAGGAATATTATAATGAAACTTGACGAATATATAGAAGGTAATTTTCAATAACGCCACATTAACAGATCCTACCCAGGCGAAGCCGTGTCGAGTCGCGTTATACATCAGTATGCACGTAGTTTTTTTTTTACAGAATAAGGGCTACAAACGAGTTCCACCTGATGTTAAGTGGATGCTGCGTCCCATAGTTATCTACATTAACTTTCAATTAATAATTAAAATTAATTTGTGTTACATAATGATTTCTTATATTTATGCGAACACTACACATGATTAAAACTACTTTTACGGATTTTATCGCGTTTATTTTTACTTTTAATTACTTTTATTTTTAATTCCCGACGTTTCGGGCGCTTTCCAGCACCCATGGTCACGGGGGACTGAGATGACTGACGTCCCGATGTCATTGTTAAACCCGGAGTACCTTCAGCTTTTTTAATTATTGTTTATGGTCCGATCTACGCAAAATGAACTGATTATGTCCTGAGTTGTTGCAGTGGTACGCTTGGGTTTAGTTTTAATTTTATTGATTATAGGATCCCAAGCAAAGGTGTTTGCTGTCACAGATCCCTCGTGCTCTCTGTAACAAAGATTTGCCCACGGTAGCTAACTGTGAAGGATGGTGGTGAGATTCACCGTTTAAATATCGGTTTGTATGGGTCTTTTTCCTATACACAGTGTGACCAATGGTGTTATTAGGATTTCGGATGACTAACACATCTACGAAAGGTAAGGAATTATTTGCCTCTGACTTCTTAGTAAATTGAATTTTAGAGTTTATGGAATTAAGATGTTCTAAAAATTCAGTTACTTTGTCTGATGGTAAAATTGTGAAAGTATCGTCTACGTACCGCTTGTAGATCCTTGGTGTAACAGGTGCAGTAAGGAGGGCTTTCTCCTCAAAGTCTTCCATGAATATATCGGCGACAATGGGAGATACAGGTGAGCCCATCGCAACACCATCTACTTGCTTGTAAAACTCTTCCTTCCACAATAGATAGCCAGATGTAAGGCAATGTCTTAGTAATGCTGCATATTCTGCTGGCATGTTATTTTCCTCTAGTTTCCTAGTTATAATTGAGATCTCAATTATCACTAGGAAACTAGAGGAAGCTTCTATTAGAACATTCTACAAGCCGCCGAAGAAGATTAGTCAGTTCCTACCATCCGTCAAGTGTCATATTCCTCTACAAGATGCAGGAGTGTACAAGCTTGATTGTGAATGTGGTCTCTCTTATATAAACAAAAAGATCAATTAGGACCCGCGAAAAAGAACACATAGCTGATGTGAAGCATCAACGTTCAGGGAAGTCTGCAGTTTGTGATCATATCCTAGACGGCCCCAACCATTACATTAGATTTGATAGACCACAAATCCTCGCGAAAGAACACCGAATCATACCAAGGGTGGTACGTGAGACTATTGAAATTAAAAAACATCCTAATTTCAATAGAGAAGCAGGCTGGGTACTACCACCTGCTTGGGATCCTATAATCAATAAAATTAAAACTAAACCCAAGCATACCACTGCAAGACCTCAGGACATAGTCAGTTCATTTTGCATAGATCGGACCATAAACAATAATTAAAAAAGCTGAAGGTACTCCGGGTTTAACAATGACATCGGGACGTCAGTCATCTCAGTCCCCCGTGACCATGGGTGCTGGAAAGCGCCCGAAACGTCGAGAATTAAAAATAAAAGTAATTAAAAGTAAAAATAAACGCGATAAAATCCGAAAAAGTAGTTTTAATCATTAATTTGTGTTGTCACCTCTGAGGAACTGAGGTCTAAGACGGCATGCCTCATTTCCAGTAAAAAGAGACTCCGGTTCTCTACACTCACCATAAAAAACACAGCATTAAACTGCTGCTTTACGTTGTCATTATATAAGAGCGTGGCCTTTCCTTGGTATCGAGTTCGCAGTGGTGATGTAAAAATACCTACCACCCCACATCATCCCATGGTTGTCATAAGATACAAGTAAACAAATAAGGATTTGCGCAGCAACGTCTTCGTAAACGCGATTAATAATAAAACCCGCTTGCCAAGCGCGGCAACTATATCAAATATGGCCCTCAATCTATAGAGGAGGCGTATGTTCAGCAGTGGACTTTAATAAGCTGTAACGGTGACGGTGGTCTTTCCCGGTCGAGCCAACCCAATGGTGCTACAACGATATTATATATATTATAATATATAATATATTATAATATATATAATATATTATATATTATATCTGCAGATATAATATTATTATACGATATTATAATATTATATCTGCAGCGTTACTCTACCACGTATAGTATGTACTAGTTTATTTATTCTCAGCTTCTAAGGTTCAGCAAACGTTTCCTTCAGGCTCGTCGAACGTTCTGCCCTCACTCCGCATAATACTATATAAAAACTAATAAGTGGAAACGTTAGACCTCTCGGTTCCAGTTTTCTATAGGATATTGGATTCTTATACTCAGCAAATATACGGCAATAAAGTCGATATATTTACATCCTATTACGAATTTAAGCCTCTCTTCTCCTAGGCAGCCTAGGTAACTAATATGTAAATTGTTAACCAAGTGAATTGAGGCGACAGCCGGTCTTGATTGAATAACGCCATCGAACTTTAACCTCGATTACATAGTGAAGTTTAAATTAAATTAATTTGTGTGCAAATTTTATCTGAACAATATGTCGCTAATTTAACTATATTTCACTGAGATATTTAATCAATTTATACGCGATATAGCGTATTTGCCATTATTTTCAAGAACTTTTTTTATTGGATAAGGGGGCAGACATACACACAATCATTTATATTCAATATAGATTAAAAGTATTCTTATTAAAGGTCATTAAACATTACCACTGGTTTGGAAACACCTCTGTCTTGGGGAGAACTAGCAAGAAAATATTTTATACAATTTGTATGGAAACATTTAGAAAGATGAGAATGAGAGAACAGAGAGTGTTTTGATGGTAAATAGTATGATTTATTTTAGTAGTATAGTTGTAGCACGAATTAGATCAGCTCGACCGGGAAAGGACCACAATCTCACAAATAACCAGCGTTAAATAGCAGCTCAATGCTGCTATGTCTCGTATGGTAAATGTAGAGAACCGGTGACCCTTTTTACCGGAAACGAGGTATTCCATCTTTACCCTCACGAGTTACGCATCTGAATTTTAATTCGTAATCAAGGAATAATGCAGATATCTATGTAGATCTATAACCCTGTGACTTAAGAAAAAGAAAGTGACCCTTATAACAAAATTCAAATAACATTAAAGTTAATTCATTGGATCTGGCAGGGATCGAAATGGGAGCACTTAGGCCGTAAGCTATCTCGGTTCTCAGTTTATACTAAATAAAATTTTAATTAAAAAAAAAACTTGAATTAGCAATAATTTTCAGCCGAGTTATGTGCTCGGTGGTGAAACAAAAAACATCGTGAGAAAACATTGAATGTCTGAGAAATGAAATGATTAGAGTATATGACTCTTTTTACTGGAATTGAGGCATTCTTTCTTAGCCTTTAAGAGTGAAATCACATTTTTTATAAGATAGGGTGATAAACGAGCACATAGTCCACATGATGGTAAGTGGTTGCTGTGGCCCATAGACATCTACATCTATCCTCAAATACGAATAAAAAATGCAGATGTGTTGTCACCCCTAACGACTAAGATGGAATGCGTCGTTTCCAGTAAAAAGGGTCTCCGGTTCTTTACACCCACCATACGAAACCAAGCAGTATTAAGCTTCTATTTTACGCTGGTATTCTGGAAAGGCGTGGTCCTTCCCCAATCGGGCTGAACCATTCGTGTTACAACCATAGTATAGCTGCAGCGTGACCTTGCCGCGTATAAATATCTATAATATTTGCATTTTGATTTTTAACCGTGGATAAATTCAGATGTCTACGGGCCACAGTATCCATTTACCACCAGGTGGACAGTGAGTTCGTTCAGTTAATAAAATGTGTGGTCAATCAATACACACTATATTATAGGCTATACTTAACGTTACATAGCTTTCTCAATAATGAAAGAAGACCTGTGCCCATTTACATGACATATAAAGGCTCCAAAATTACATTATATTACAAATTATAGCCAGAAATACGGAAATAAAAAAATACGTCGAAACACCTTTTATCAGCAAAATGAAAGAACATAAATGTTATAAAAAAAAAACAATAGAAGCGAACATTCTTCGATAATGGTATTACTTTAGTCTCCAAGGATTAAAAAAAGGAACGAAAACGTACAATAAACCCTCAATATTGTATTTAAATAGGTAAATGTGTCTGAACACTCGTGTTTTTCATGACAACCTCATGAATCAAAGTTTCACTGCTGAACACAGGCCTCTCTACATTGTTTGCCTCATAAGGGTGATATTTGCAATTGTTGCCACGCTTGGCAAGCGGTTTGGCAACTGCAAATGTATTACTATTTATGAGTTTTCATGAAGAATATCTTACTGCCATTTTAATTTCCCTCTGTCACCTTTTCCAACAGCTACAGGACGATATTATGGGGTAGGGGATACCTTTACGCCGCTACCACAAGGCGTTTTTTTATATTTTTGTTATAAATGAATTCGTATATATATAATGTAACCTTATTGAAAACAAATTCTTCATTGTTAATTTTCAGTCTATTATCCATATTCTTTTATAATCACCAAGAGTAGTATGATGGTCTATTCCAAGAAAGTCGACCGCCGATCCAAAGATTAAGGTTTTCTTGATGGTTGATGACTAAAAAGCTTTCTTTTTGTTTATAAGATAAAGGTGACTAACAACCACACAATCCACCTGATGGTAAGTATAAAGTGTGGTCTATAGACATTTTACATTTACCTTCATTTAAGAATCAAAATACAGATGCATTGTCATCCCTGAGGACTAAGATGTAATGCCTCGTTTCCAAGAAAATGGTTCTCCGGTTTTCTACACTCACCATACAATACATAGCATTACAAAATGCTGCTGAGCTGCTATTTTACGCTGGTATTGTGTCAGAGCGTGGTCCTTCCCGGTCGAGCCGACTTATTCATGCTACAGCTATACTACTAATATAGCTGAAAAAAAACCAAAATTTCAAAGTAAAATTGTAGATAGCTAATGGTATTTACAACCAGGAAAAAATCAGTTGTTATTCCATCATGATATGAGAATTTTGAAACCTATGTATTTTTTTAACTTCTTTATTAGCGTAGAACATTCTATTGCTGGAAACATAGACACATACAATATAATAAAACTATGCGACGATATATGGGGACGGATTATATTAGGACATCAATAAAATTTTGACTCTTTAAGATGATGAAATTTTACCCGAAAATACAGCGTTGTTTTACGAAATTTTATGTTTTTAGCATTGTGTTTTGATTAAATAACTAATAAATATAGTAACCGAATAACAGCCATACATCATCATACAACAACTTATTCATTATCCCATTTCAATAAAATGTGTTGTTTACAAATATGATGTGTCTCATTCATTTCTAACAATGGCGAATTCCAAAATAACTTTGTTTATTCTCATTGTTCACCACTTCGTTGATCAGCCAGCACACAGGGCAAATGTCTCAGTTTATCGCAAGGAATAAAGATAGAAAGGTTTAATATTTAACATATCTAGTTATTAACTATAATTAAAGTTTCAAATTTAGTAATAATGTATCGTTAGTGAGAAATAAAACTTAATTCAAAACTGAGATATCAAGTCCTTTATATTTAATTTTACTTTATAATGGAAAGGAACATCGTGATATATCTAACAATTTTGACAACGGTTGAGTGTTCCAAAAATTTAGGAAAAGTCTGTGACTTGGTAACGGATGACTTACTGAAGCAGTGCTATCTACGGGAGACCTTAGTATCTTTGAGCCACAGCCCCAATCAACTAGCTGTAAACAAACTCACAAACACCGTCTACTTCAGTTTTGATTCCGGCCAAGGAGAGTACGTCCCTGCTGCAGTTCAGATCGACACAAAGAAGATGACTATCCTAAAAGGTGTCAAAGACGCCTTTGCGATTACAAATGATCCGATCAACAACGAAATGTATTTTGGAGGGAGCAACGGAATTTACAAGTACAACCCGGCACTGCAAAGCTTAAAACGACTGTCACTGAAGAATCTTGATATTTGGTGGTTATATTTCAAGAGACTAATTTACTTCATCAGATTTCCTAGCTTAAATGTATATTACTATCACAACAGATCAGTGAAACCGCTCATTCCACTCAAGAACGTAACTGTTAATCAATTTGTACTAGACAATGATGAGAATATATTCTTCATTAACGGCACAGGATTATATGGTATCAAAAATGGTAAAAATGATATAATACTACTTAGGGACAATCCTCGATTCTTAGGGATGGCTGCGAATAACAAAGGCCATGTATATTTGTGTAGTGAAAACGAAATATTTGTGATAAGTAAGATGATTCAAAAAGTGAAGAAAATAGTGAATATACAAGGTGTTTTGGGAATGACATTCGATAAAGACAACAATATGATTTATTCGGACTCGCATGAGATCGTCCGCCTACTACCCGTATCAAAAAGCTTTTCTACATTTTAAATACAGGAATTATTAATTTACTTAGCTATTTCACCTTAAAAGACAAATATATTATTAATATATATATATATATATATATATATATATATATATATATATATATATATATATATATATATATATATATATATATATATTTGAAAGTAAACGTTTAGATTATTTTTAATTATTTTATCTACTCTTTTTATTTATACTTCAAAAGTTTGTATGTATGACAATACAAATCTACAATGAATTTTTAAACTATAATTTAATATGTTAAGATTTAATGTTTTGAAAAAATTTGAAACCTACGAGTATTTATAACAAGCTACTTATAACAACTTATAACTGAACATACGTGGTAGATACGCACTGGTACATATATTTAAGTTATAAAATGAAGAGAGGTTGAGAATGGAGAACCGCGCTCGCACGGAATATCAGCTAAAATTATCAGCATGTAGAATGATTCGTTTGGTAAGTGTCCTGAACCCGAAGACCAAATTCAATCGTAACATTAGTTTTTAGTGTTACACGTCAAGATATGTGTTGTAAGTTCGGCCGTATTGAATGTGCGACTCTGCAAGTGCATTATATTACATTTACTTTATGTTAAATGGAATGCAATTATTGAGGATAGTGATATTTGCTAGATAATGTCTTAGTTTAGTACATACAGGTTCAATATGTTGGCTCCAATTTAATTTACTGTCAATAACTAGTCAGAGATATATTGGTGTGTCAACTATCCCAATTTCTGAGCAGCAGAATTCAGCAGCGCTGCCATTATGTAGGCAGATGTGGTTATGTGAAACTATTTTTTATTAAAGTGGGTTTTAGATATGGAGATTTAATTACTAACAACTTAGTTTTGCTAGCATTAAGGACAAGTACAGCATCATGGCACCAACTTGGTAGGATATCTAGGTCAGACTGCGAAAGGTCACATGCCTTTTCTGGATTTTTATCACCGATTACCAGACAAGTGTCATCTGCAAACTGGTATCACGTGCGATTGACGATACAGCTGCCCATGTCATTGACGTAGGACAAAAAATGCAAGAGTTCTAGTACCGAATCGTGTGCTGTACTCTCCGTTACCAAAATCGGCTCGCTGTACCTATTTTCAATCTTCACAAAAGATTTTCGATTCTTCAGTTAATTACGGCACCAATTAAGCAATGGACCACATACACCACACTTGTCTAATCTGTCCACAAGCTTTTCATGTAACATAATGTCTAAAGCACGTTAGAAGTCGATAAGTAGGGCAAGGACCAGTCTTTTTTCTTTTTTTTTTTTTAAAGAATATTAACAATGCAATAAACATTACTAATATTCCTCTTAACCACTCGTAGTAAGCTTAAATTGCGTGTGTTACGAATGGTACACGCCAGTAGTCGAATGGTGGATTCGACGCACGACCTTTTTGAGTTCGCGGTCCGCGCTCTGCCATTAGGCTACTGTCGCTTAAATTTAGTTGTTGTTTTAGTAGTTTAGTTGACTGTTGACTTCATCAGTCCACTGCTGATCACAGGCCTTCCAGATGGATAGGTAAATACACATAACACATATACACATAAACACTCACGCCTGTCACCCAGAGGGGTAGGCAGAAACTTCAGACTTCCATTTGGCACGATCCTGACACACCTCTCTCGCCTCCTTCACATCCATACACCTACGCATACATGCTCGTCGGTTAAGGGTACTCCTAATTTGGCCCGTTTTTAATAAATCGCCAATTTGTTCGATAAATTTTCGCCTAGGACGTCCCTTTCCCGACTCTGCCATTCACTTCTGCAACATAAATTTTCTTTGTCAGTCTTTCCTCATCCATTCTTTCCACATGACCAAACCACCGAAGAATTCCTTTCTTAATCCTGGTCACAACATCATCTTGCAAACCACACTCTTCTCTTATTACACAATTTCTTACCCTGTCATTCAGATTCAGCCCTAACATACTCCTTAACGACTGCATTTCTACTGCGTTAATTCCACTCTCGTGCTTCTTCTGCCACACCCAACTTTCACTACCATACGTTAAAGTAGGGACCAACACAGCATTGTGAATTGCCATACGTGTCTTTTTCGACACATTTTGACTCTTCACAATAGAGTGTAGGGCCCCATTTACTCTATTTCCCGAATTCACTCGTCGTTCTATATCCTTATCATATCTCCCATCCCTGTTAAATACGCAGCCCAAATATACAAACTCGTCTACTTGCTCGATCAACTCCCCTTCTATTCTTATTTCACAAATCGTTTTACTTTCTTCTCTTTCAAAAACCATAACCTTCGTCTTACTTGCGTTCACTTTCATACCCCTTTCTATAAATATAGGTAGATAGGTAAATAGTTATTAGGTTAATAGTTATTTAAGCAATATTTACCATAGCTAACACGCAGAGTTAGCAACCGCAGTTTTCTACTTTTAGTTACTGTTAGCAAGACGCAGATTTTTTTAAAAAGTTTTATAGAATAAGAAAAACGGGTGTGATATCTCATGAGGAATCCAGACACTGAGGCTGACCTAATCTTATATAAAACGTTGGAAAATGTTTTTATCGCATTCTATTTTCCACATAAACCTTTTAAATATATGTTCACATTTACACAACCAATCAAGCGGATTAAGTGAATTGATTGGTGCAAATAGCTACTAAAAGTTTGTGAATTATACGAGCAAACGGAACAGTACGGTTGAGACTCTAATCCGACAGCTTACTAATTGCCTTATTATAATTTAAAATGAATTTATATCTCTCTGTGTAATAGGCAAACTTTAGTTTCTCTATAAAGTTAATTAAACTGGAATTGACTCATGACTTGTTTTTATATATTTTTAAGGCTCTTATGGCCAAATACTTAAACACTACTCAATTTCAAGATGTAAGTCTCGTGGTGTCACAGTCACTTTGAACTAAAGTTATAGAGACAGCATGATACTCAACGTCATATTAAAATGGAGCAGCGTTTGAGTATTTGGGCATTAACTGTAGTCCTTAATATCATTTTTAGACTCATGCGCTAAATCATATTTTCTTAATTTAATAAAAACACGATGTATTTAAATTTTATACAAATATATATCTTATGGGCCGTGGTAAATCAGGTGATCGTGCCGCTCGTTGAAAATTTCACCTTACGCGAGCAAACTGCCGGGATCGAGTAAGCGACCATCACTACCAACGCATCTGTGTTTTGCTCAATCGGTGATAGATGTAGTTGTCTATCGGCCACAGCACGCACTTATCATCAGGTGGACTGAGTGTTCTTTATTCTATAATGCAAGCAATTTACCCGAGTAATATAGTCAAAATTTTGTACATTACTAATTTGACTTCAATTCAACAGAAAATTCTCATAATAATATTAAGGATATCTTAGTAGGAGGGGTGAATAATGATAAATGAGCTGGCAGGTTCTGTTCCTTACAATTTAAATAATCACAAATTTATTACAGTTTGCTTTGTTTTGCTTGTCTTTGGATGAGGGTCTATAATAGGATTTTTAGCTATATAAATCGGGACTATAATATGTTGTGTTCTGCTTCTGTATAGCAATTTATAGCGTGGACGTTGTCATTTTTTTAACAGTTATATCGAACTTTTAATTTAATTTATACAAATTATTAATAATTATTTAAATGCAATTGCAGTGTCTGTTTATAATGTCAAAATAACCGCTTTTTACTAAATGCGTATGAAATTATATACCGTACTCATAACCAGATAACAATTTTTAAATTTTTGTGTCTGTCTGTTTGTTCCAGCTAATCACTGACACGGCTGGACCGATTCTGACGGGACTTTCAATCATACAGCTGATATTATGAGCAATAACATAGAATACTATTATTTTAGAAAAAAAAAACATGAAACCCATTTGTAAATAATTACAAGTGGACGAAATCGCGGGGAGCAGCCAGTACGTAATAAAATAAAATATTTTTTATTCGTAGTGGTTAAATAAATAAATTATATTCTCCTGAGCCAATTAACTCCCTCATTGACCTTTTTTCCCATGTGTACACATTTCATAACTACAGAGCGTTACATTTAGTTTAACTCATTAAACTACGATACTCTTCATACTCCGATAAAATCATTAAGGGAGAAATGCACAGTTTGGTTTTCTCCAACTTGAATTTCATTTCACGAAGTTATCCAACCCAGGTCCGCACTCCGAATAAATATCCGCTCGATTTGTGATCTTTCGCAGTCCGGTCAGCGGCTCACAACTTCTAAATGCACATCATGTTCTCGTGGTTTCAAACCGCGCTATGACTCAGTATAATCATTCAAAGAATCAATCAGAAGTTAGATATAGGTGGTACTATAGAACTCCTTTTTTGTCTAGGAGTGGTTCTGAGTTGGAAGCATTCTCTAACCTACTTATTTCTACTGCCAACCACGACACCCAAGCTACATAGTTCTTTCGATGGTAGTGGATATTCTTACACCTAAACTACACTGTAGAATTTATTAATTACATTTATAGACATATTTGTTAATTTGAAAACAAACTTGCATTAATTTATTTATTTATTATTAATTATAATTACATTGTAACCGCTGTACAATTAGTTCTGTTGTTTTATGACATACGAATCCAGTCAGTTGGAAAGGTCGGTTCGAGTTAATTGAGCTTAATAATTATATAAATGAACTATATAATTAAGAACTAAAGCGCTGTGTAAGCCCTGATATTTCGAATGTATAATGTTATAATTATTTCAGAGAGTATAATTTTACGTCTAGTGTAAATACAATAAACGCTAGACGTAAAATACCTACACCAGCGACGGAAGGAAGCGTTATAATGCGATAAGTCTGTTACTGCGATCGTCAAGTCCTTGCCAAGTGACATAGACCAATTCTCCCTAAGAACGGAGAGATTATATCCTTTCAGAAGTCCATTTCTGAACATAGCTTCCCCCCCCCCCCCCCAAGGAATGCCACAATGCACGTTCTTGAGCCAATTGCATCCATTAACTTCCTGCGTGTCCTACCAGTTCTTACTTCACCGAGTGGGCAACCGCCCTAGACTCCAACTACCGGTACGAGGCTGCCACTGACACACTATGAACTATTACGGGTTAATAAAGAAAAGGATAAAAATATATTATCCAGTAATAACTTACCATGAAGGTGTGTGGCCGTGGAAGGAAAACGGGAGATCTCCCGACTCCCGCCGGGCAAGGTGTTCTGCCTGGGAAGCGGCCAACACACCGTGTGATAGTTTGGAGATATACGCGGACCGCGAACTCAAAAAGGTCGTGGATTCGAATCCGCCATTCGACTACTGGCGTGAACCACTCGTAACACAAGCAATTTAAGCTTACCACGAGTGGTTAAGGAGAATATTAGTAATGTTTATAGCATTGTTAATATTCTTTTTTTTAAAGTAGGCAGTTGATGTTGAAATTTTATTGGGAAGATGCTACCGCTCGTCTCCTTTTTCAGTTTCTAATTGTCACTCCTTGCGCCTAAGTTTGTATTGTTTAATACAATTACAGTCCTCTTTCTCTAAAAGCACCTTAACACTTATAGGTCGGCTTACAACTCATAGACCAATGAGGCAGTTATTTTTTATAAAATAAGAGTGACAAACGAACACAGAGCACCTGGTGGTAAAGGGATGCTGTGCCACATCTCATCATCACAGACATCTACATTAACTTACTTAACCTTCAATAAAAATCAAAATGCAGATGCATTATCAACTGTGAGGAGTAAGGTAGAATGCCTCGTAACCAGTAAAACAGGAATCCGATTTCCTAAACTACGACTACACTATACAGCTTTATTCTACTGTTTTATGCTGGTATTCTGTAAAAACGTATCCCTACCTCAGTCTAGCTGACCTCTTTATGCTGCAGCTATAATATAAATGCAGAGTGGCTCTACGACAAAAAAGCACGAATAAGTTATATGAAAATGGAACCCATTAAATCAACAATACTTTTTAAATTTACTTTACCAATATTTTTTTTTATAGGATAGGATGAGAAATGAGCACACAGTCCACCTGATGGTAAGTGGTTGCTGTGGCCCACAGACATCTACATCTATCCTCGATTGCGAATCAAAATGCAGATGCGTTGTCATCCGTGAGGACTTAGGTGGAATGCCTCGTTTCCAGTAAAAAGGGTATCCGGTTCTCTACACTCACCATACTAAACACAGTAGCATTAAGCTACTATTTGACGCTGGTATTCTGTGAGAGCGTGGTCGTTCCCCGGCCGAGCCGACCCATTCGTGCTACAACTATACTACTAATATAACTGGAGCATGGCTCTACCACGTAATTATTATTTTAATATGTCATCATCATCATCATTACAGCCCTTCACAAGTCCACTGCTGAACATAGGCCTTCCCCAAGTAATGCCACAAAGCACGGTCCTACGGACCTTGCCGTGTAGTGGCGGTTAAGAATATCCACTACCCCATATCTTCCCGTGGGTGTCGTAAGAGGCGACAGAGGGACACAGGCAGGAGATGGGCAGCAGCATCTTCCTGATAACAGCAACTGTACGACAAAAAAAGCTGCGGTTGCCAACTCGCTCGCCAAGCGTGGCAACTATGGCAATATGAGCATGAACAATTTTAATATGTATTTGACAGCAATTCAAAGTAATCCCTGGAGAAATGCAGCGACGATTCAATTCCAGCATCCAGCAAATCAATAAACAATATTTAATCGAGTTCTCTAGTGTTTACACACACTGAATGAATTGTTTCTTACAGCTTTGACGCAACGTTTTAAAAGCTTGATTGAAATGAATATGTAAAGTTGTACCTATGTAAGTTTGTTATGTAAAGCTGTAAGAATATGTTTTCCTTAGGTTGAAAACTGTTTAGCAAATACGATGCCATGTATTATTTTACTACAAAAATTTGCCTTCACATCAGGAGGCACAATATCATCCAGACCGAAATTCAGTCACGGCGGCCAGTCTCAACGGTGGCTAGCCCTCTGCGTAGGACAGAGTTATAATACACGAATGTATGCTCAAGCATTGGGGCAAAAGACTCTTGGTGTCCTGGTACTTGGTCCATCGATTTCATTGATAACAAATTTCCCCCTTTGTTCTGTCTCGCAGTCTCGCTCCTAGTTTTTTTTTTTGTTTTTTAATACATTTCTCATGTTGTCTTTTGATTTCTATAAGTGATTTTTTAATATATCTTAATAGTCATCAACATATGTAATTCTTGAAAAAACAAATCATTTTCAATATCTTTTGTATTATTATTTATATTTTGTAATATTATTTAGTCAACGTTTTATCAAACTGTGACCACTATGTAGTAGCAATAAGGTTAATTCTAAAAGCGGTTTGAAGTTTTGGTTGCAAGAATATTTTTGAAAATTTTACTTATTTCTTTTTCTCACCAGTACGCTACATAGCCTACTACAAGGACTACTGAATTAAAGGAATGTCAGTCACCGTGTACCGGCGTCATCTCGTGGGTACCGTTAAAGGTGATAAAGAGAAACTGAAAGGATATTAAAACAGGACAGCAGGAGGGCTTTTTTGTTCAACTTGTTTTTTTTCTCCGTTCTAATTTAACCACACTAACGTTTAAGATTCGCTTGCATTATAAATTCTATGCATTATAATATTTCAAGGGTAACTATGGTATCAATAAAAAATTATAACTTTCGTTTTTTATAGCATTGGGTGACAAACACACAGTCCACATGATGGTAAGTAGATGCTGTAGCCCATAGACATCCATGTGGATGGCCACACGTTTGTCACTTTTTTATTTAAAAAAAACTTTTTATTTTAACTTTAATTTTACGTGTATGTAACACTCGTATTAATTTAATATTTGGACTTTTCTTGTGTATGAACTATAATATAAATATCTATGAATGGTGATCGCCCAAGGGCTAAGCGTTCGCAGTAAATTTTATAGTACGCAAACCACATCCCCGCGCGAAACATAAAACTGCTTGTATGAATAAAAATAAGAAGTTATGTGATGCAGTCCAGCCGTAACGCTTTGCGACAGCACGGTGGATATTTCATGCACCTAAACCCTATCAAAAATAAGAAGAGGGCTGGGTACAAGATAGGATTTATATAGGCCTTATTTGTCTTTTTTTTATAAATATCTCCGAACAATACCGATTCTTGTTTCTATGTTGAAATTGTTTTCTTTTTGAGTTTTTTTTTTTATATAAAACTGAAAAAATATAAGCTTTTTACTGTCTCACCCCATAATTAACAAAACCGAACACTCGGTGTTCGAAATATAGATGTAAGGTACAACAGCATAACCATAATTTAAACTGTACTTACCCTTATTCTTACTTATCATACGTTTACCCGTACCTTCCCTTCATCTAAAGGATCGTTCAGAAAATCTAGCCAAATAATCATGAACATTGAGGCAATATGAAATGTTCTCAATCGTTGAAAGCAATTAATTATATTATAGATGGCCAAGGCGAAGGCCGTATATTGTTATATACAATCTGCAAGTACCTTATAGCACTTATTTGCCTTAACCTACACTTGGTATGTGGATTTTTCATCACAGTACCATCGTCACATACGTTGTTAGTTTAGGTATTTTAGTCCAACATACGAGATGTCATCATCTATTGAAGGCAAAATTCTGGAATTTCACATTGTCGTTGCGAAAGCCATAGGAGGTAATGAGTAATTGGAATATTTTACGCAGCACTGAGGGTAGCACCCTCGAGCATTGCAATATAAGCAGTGGCTTAGCGTGGGGGGAGAGGGCACGGAGGCCATGGCCCCGGGTGGCATACGAAAGGGGGAGTTGACAAGCGCCACGATTTTTTCAAATGAAAATTAAAAATAATAACTCCTAACTGCGCCCACAATGTTACGTGCCAAGCTAAATCGTAGGGGTGCGCTACGATTTAGCTTGGCACGTAACATTGTGGGCGCAGTTAGGAGTTATTATTTTATGGGAGGAGGCGAGATGAAGTCGAACACTGCCAAAGTGCTAGCCACAATCACGTGGCTGGCCGGCACGGCGGCGGCTCCAAGTTTTCCCGATCGCGAACGAACCAACAGTGTCAGCGAGTACTCAAGGTACATAGCCTCAAGAAATGCCATATATCACAGTCCCGAGCCACTTGCATCCATCGACTTCCTGCATGTCTTATCAGGTCGCCACTTCAACTAGTGCGGGGATGCCCTACACTTCACGTGCCGGTCCGAGGCTGCCAATCGAGAACTGTTCTTCCCCATTGGATTTCGATTCTTCAAGCTATATGGCCGGCCCATCGACTACAGCTTACTAATCCATTGAACTATGCCGGTTGCTTTGGTTCTACTGCGGTTATCCTCGTTTTTAAGTGTATCATGCAAAGAAACTCCGAGCATAGCCTTCTCGAAAGCTCGCTGAGCGACCTTGTGCTTCATACGTCCAGCAGTGAAGGACCACATCTCAGAACCATAGGCCATCACTAGCAATACACAATGATTGTACAATCTCGCTTTGAGTTTTTGAGATATGCCTAACGAGAAGATGTGTCGTAATCCCCCGAATGCTGCCCAGCCGAGTTAAATCCGTCGATTGACCGCTCGGTTGAAGTTGGACTTATTTGTACCAGGTAAACATACTTGTCAACAACTTCTTGCTTAATGCTACTGACAACAATCGGCATAGGTGTGACGTGGACGTTACACATAACCTTTGTTTTGTCCATGTTCATCTTAAGACCAATTCGTTAGGAAGTAAAAAAGTAGTAAGGTTATTGAGCATAGTACTTAGGTCCACTAGCGATTTTGCCATAAGGACTATATCGTCGGCAAATCGAAGTTGAGTGTTGTAATCGCCGTTGATGTTAATACCGTAGCTTTTCCAGTCCAGTAGCTTAAAAACGTCTTATACGTCTCTGCGGTTGGATAGGTTTCGAGCTCTGGTTCTGTACTCGGATAGCCATCGTAGCCCTACTGTTCAAACACTTCACCACTTCGATATACCGACAGTCAACTTTACACCGCTGAAGGGATTTCAGCACCACCCAAATTTCGACGGAATCAGAGGCTTTCTCATAGGCCACATAAGCAACTTGCTGAAGAGTATGTATGTGGTCTTTGGTGCTAAAGCTTTTTCGGAAACCAGCTTATTCGGGAGGCTGGAAGTTGTTGAGACTGCGTGCGAGACTATTAGTTATAACTCTTGAAAACTGCACATAGACGCGGCTCTGAAGGGAAATTGGTCGGTATTTCTTTAAGAGAGTATTTTCGCCTTTTTTGAAAAACACGACACCGATCTTCACCGTTCGTTATTGACACTAGAGCGTGGCTCCGACAATGACGTGTTCAGCTGTCCATAGAACCTCTCAATATCACGCAAACTCTCAGGCAAAACAATAACAATTCTTATATACATTATGCGAAGAATTATTTCAGAATGTAATTAAACTACGACACAGTAATTCGGAGGAAGTTTCCACTGTTGTACGAGTAGTAAATCTGTTCTCAGAGAGCATTTAATAAGGATAAAAATAGGCCAAAGTTTGTCTCTTACTTAATGTAACTCGAAATTCAAAAGGCGAAAATTCAAACTTTACACGGTTTTTGTCAGAACCTCGGACAAGTCTCAAGAGAGTTGATAAGTATTTTACGAGTATAGATTTTATTGATAACTAAAAGCAAAACAACAGAAGGTATAAGTGACATGATAGTAAGCAAACCTAAGACTTCAAGAGAATATTTTTACAAGTGGTGGAGCCATGCTGCAGCTATATTATGGTTGTACCACGAATGGGTCGGCTCGACCGGGGAAGGACCACGCGCTCACGGAATACCAGCGTAAAATAGCTGATCCATGCCGCTGTGTTTCGTATGTTAAGTGTAGATAACCGGAGACCCTTTTTACAGGAAACGAGGCATTCCAACTGAGTGGAGTGGCAACGCATTTACATTTTGCTTTTTATATATATATATATATATATATATATATATATATATATATATATATATATATATATATATATATATATATAGAAGAGGGTGCATACGAGCATACGGTTCACATGATGTTAAGTGACTACCGCAGCCCATGAACAACCTCAACACCAGGGGAATTGCAGGTGCGTTGCCGGCTCTTTAGAAAGGAGTAAGCTCTTTTCTTGAAGTTCTCCAGGTTGTATCGGTCCGGAAAATTGCCGGTGGTAAACTATACCACAGAGTGTTTGCACGTGGAATATGCAGAAGAAACAGCGTTGGTGATAGCACGCAGCCTTGTGAAACACCAGCATAAATAGGCTTGTAATCCGAGCTTGCACCGTCTACAACGACTTTGATGCTCCGATCTGTAAGAAAGCTGGTGATCCAGTTGCACAATTTCTCGGGAAGCCCAAAGGAAGGGAGCTTCGAAAGAAGTGCCAAATCCGATCGAAGGCCTTAGCAATGTCCAAACGGCCAATGGCTCCCTCTTGGACTCTACTGCCGCCGCCCATTTATGAGTCAGGTAGACCAGAAGATCAACAGCTGATCGACCTCGACGAAAACCGTATCGGCGATCACTAATCAGCTGATGATTTTCAAGGTACTGAGCTGGCAGTTTGCAAAGGATTCTATTGTTTTGGAGAGCAAGGAGGTGATGGCGATGGAGCTGTAGTTGGACGGGTCTGGGCGGTTGCCTTTTTTAGGGATCGGGTGGACGAAAGCCGTCTTCCATGATTTTGGGACTACGCCTAGAAAGTAGGAATACCGGAAAGGACGCGTTAACACAAGTGCCAACTCTGGAGCACACGTCCTCAGCACAATTGAGGGGATACCGTCAGGCCCACTCGACTTGTGGATGTCCAGGGAGAGGATTGCTTTGCGAACTGAGCGCTGTGTGAACCGCATCTCCGGCATGGAGCACTCACACCGCGGGGTGGCCGGTGGCTTACGCCCCTGTCATGGAGGATAAATGTGTCTATGGGCCACAGCATCCACTTAACATCAGTTGGACTGTGTGCTCGTTTGTCACCCTTATTCTATAAAAAATAAGACTGACGGATTTGATATCATTAATTGTAGAAGATAAGCTTACGATAACGCTGCCACGATGGCTGAATACCACACCTCTGTGCAAAAGCGGATAAAGGATATCCTATTATACCAACGTGCATCTGTAGTGGAATTAAGTTCGGTGACATTCTTTGGCGCGTTAGAACGCTGTAACGTTTTTTTTTTCTACATCAATGCACCAGTGGGAATTTCTTCTTGCAGCCACAGATAAAGGTTTGAAAAGAGATCAGGACACTTATTGGACGGCTAGAGGTGATGCTGTAAATTCCATTAGACTTCATTACAAAGAAACTTTACTCTATTGTATTTCTAGTACAGACGGAACCGAATGAAAGCTTGAGCACACGGATGGGTGCAGGAAGTTTGTTAGACGCATTGCAATCATTTTTATTTTCATGTTATTTAGTCTTCAGACAACCGTTACTGATTGAAGTTAATGATACTCAAAAGGTTTTGCAAACAGAGGGACTGAACATACATCATTTTACTAAGAAATAAATGCGACACTAACTTCCATTAAAATCACGTCATGACGTCAGTTGCCGCTGTCCTAACAAAGCCTATGTTCATATTTGGACTTAAAATAGTGTGATTACAAAAATATATAAGTACTCATATCCGTTATATATAATAATTACAATTTTGATTGTTTATACAACTTACAATTTTATAAATTTAGTTTCATTATTATAATTGATTAATATGTTAAACAAAGGAATTTAATGTACCTTTAAAAACGTTAATTCTATTATTATGCTTTACCTGAGCAAATTGCTATTTCAAACGATCAGGAGCTATTTTACGCGATAAAATAAAATCCAAATAATGTCCACTAAAACATAGTACCTATTAACTTTAAAATTCCACATCATGATGAACAGTTGGTATATCTTACGCAATACAATTATATTGTTAATCATCGATCACTAGTAAGTTTTTTTATTAGTGATTGATGTTGTTAATGTTAGGTATGTACTACAAAACAAAGAGTGCTGACTGAAACGGAAATTAAATCTTATCCGAATGTTTATTTGCTGAGGTTCTTCAAATACTAATCTTATATTAATTTTATTTAAGACAGTTACCAAGGTACACGATTTATTTTAGTAAGATTGAGCTGAGCACACTTCAGTAATAGCGCCATCTACTATGTTGTGTAGGTAAAGTCATTTTATCGAACAAACATTGATTGACTCTCAAGGTGGTACGTAACCTAAAAAAAATCTCTTTTTATTTTTTAAGAATGTAACCTCAACACTAGGATTTTCTCCCGTATCATGTAGGCAGTTTACATGCGTAAGTTGTACAAGGACAAACATCCAGACCCGGAACAAATATTTGTAAGCCGTACAAATACCTGTATCGTGCGGGATTCGAACTCTATAATAATAAGATAATAAAAGACTAAATAGGTAAGTCCAAGGTTTCGTAGATAAGATTATCAACGGTGATATAACTTGTATAGAAAATGGATACGTAGTTTCGTGTTTCTTTATGAAGGTACGAATAATTATAATACCACCATATTGTATAATACCTTACTTATATAATAAGCGAAGCGACACTAGCCTAATGGCAGGGTACGGACCTCGAACTCATAAGGTCGTGGGTTCGAATCCGCCATTCGACTACTGTCGAGAACCACTCCTAACATAAGCATTTTTAGCTTACCAGGAGTGGTTAAAGGGAATATTGGTAATGTAAATATAGCATTGCCAGTATTAAAAAAATATATGTCTCGTCGTACCAAGCGTTCACTGGTATAACTAGAATGCGATAAGACATACATATATTATTTTTAATAATTAGTATAAATATAATATTAAAATTAATGTAACACGCTCTGAATAAAGTAACATGCGGTTCACGAATTTGTAAATCGCTTTACCACATCATAATTAGATTGTGTGTTGTAACTTACTGAGTGATTTTTAATAATTTGTATCTGTTTATCGTTTTCGTTTAATGTGATGGCTATGTATATTGTACTTTTTTGGCAGAGGGGTTGTACCTACAATTATATTACTTATTCCGTTAACCGTTATATTACGATTCACGACAATAAATTAAACAGCCATGTTTAAAAATTTTATTTACTGACGGCCAATTTTTCCTTCCTTTCCGAATATGCACCGGCTTACGCTCAAATGAATTTAAGTGACTTTCTTTTCATATTTTCGTATCAGGCATAGTAAGTGTATAGATGGTTATAACGAGTCAATAGGTGGCGCTAGTGATATTTTAAAACTCAGTATGTATATGATTTTCAAGACAATATGAATCTTAAGTTATTAAATTAATAATAAAAAATTAAATTTTATGAAAATGTCGAATACGATAATCTTTTCAAATATTGCAAATATATGACTTAATATTTATAAACTGCATTTTAAAAACTCGCTTAATAGTATAATTTATATATAATAGAATTATTTTTTTAAACCGAAATTTATACTAGCCTGAATATAACATCAAATTGAACGTTATCACAAGAACGTTGACAAGAACGTTGACAAGAACGTTGACATGCGAATGAACAGTCCTTGAGAAGATGGAGTCATAACTAGGCAAAGGTGACAAATATTTTATTTATTTTGTGAGTAATATTAACACAACGGTATGGGCGGCAATAAGACATGCAAATAGCTAGGTTCTTGATCGATAATATTGCGTGACCTGGGTCGAACATGACCCACTTGTATGGTGATCGGGTTTTAAAAGATTCGATCATTAGGGTCGCATCTCGTTCCATACTTAGTATGACCGAATAACGAATACTGAACAAAGGATGGCTAGAATCATGCTATATTGTGATTTTTTATTGGTTGAATTGTATGTAAACGAAGGAGACAGAAGAAATTTTGTTCGTTACATCGTTATATGATTGATTGCACGACTCGATCGATTGTATGTATGTGAACATAAAATGCAAATAAAGTACAATTAGCTTTGTCGTGTCACAAACAAGATCGAATGTTTTAGAGATCCATAATTCGTTCACTCGTGTACAGAATACAGATACAGAGGTAACATGTTATTTACGAATTTGTGTATCGCTTTATCACATCATAATTATATTTTGTGTTGTAAGTTGTAACCACAGAAATCTAAATAATAAGGATTATTTACTTTCCTGTTAAACTTACTGCGTGATTTTCAGTAATTTGTGTCTGTTTATCGCTTTAAGTATTGAATACTCAAAGGTTTATCGTTTACGTTGTGATTGCTATGTATATTGTACATTTTTGGTAGAGGGCGTGTACCCACAATTATATTACTCTAATTAACGTTGTTTACTGTATTGAAATGGTTATAAAATTCAAAAAAAAATTAATACAAAACCGTTATATTACGATTCACATTTAAGATTTTAATTTAATGAGGGCCAATTTTTTCTTCCTGAGTTCTATTTCAGTAAATCAGATCAGCGGTTAGGTAACCCAACACCCTATTAAAAGCCCACAGGTAAATATTGACCGCTCCCGTTACAAGTACCTCGTAGTGGGTTAGTGGGTTCTTGATATAGCTGCAATGCTGGGCAGGCGGGTTGGCCACCGCAGTTTTTTATATTTTAAGTTGTTATAAGTGTTAATTAAAGTCACTTAATACGTTAGTAATATCATGTAAGTTTTTATTTAACTGTACAAAATATCACAAATCTAAACAAGGTTATAGATATTCATAATAATAACACATTATTATACATTAGACACACAGAATAACTAAGTATAACAATCATTATTATTATCTGCCGTGTACGCATTCTCCACTCAACAATTTTGGAAAGACAGCCCTCAAGCTGACGACGACATCTGCATTTTTAGGCTTGTAATTTAACAGTGCTAAACTACAGATGGCGTTGCGTTTCCGTTACAAGTTTTCAATAAAATTCGATATTATGGCGTAAGTTTTTACATTATAAAAAATAGTTTATATTTCTTGTTATTATGTTAAACAGTGTTAGATTCTAGTTGTAAATATAAGCAAAAATAAATAACCCGACATAATCTAAAACATTGATGTACCTACCTGCAGACTTATAGTATGAAAATTATTAATTACCCACATTGTTAGTTACAACCATCGATATAATATATGTACTACGCAAGTACACATAACTCGGTGGTTATAACAAGATAACTTATAAAGTATTCTAACGTAAGCAAGACATAACTGCCCATTTCTTAGTTTATTTCCCTCTGTTGGCTCTTAGGACACTCACGGAACGATGTAAAGCACGATGTATACCAACACCGTCAGGCGTGAACCTGTTACCAAATCAGAATCTAAAAGGTTTTAAAGTTATAATATGTTATTTGACTTTATAATAATAAAAATTATGTATATTAATATGAAAAGTTATAAAATTAGTCTTATATAACTTTACAATAACTAATAAAAAATAAGTTTAAATTAAATATTCAAAATTCAAATAAAAGCTATATATTAAATTAATTATAAGCTGATTGAATATACAAATGAAACAATAATTGAACTTTTTTATTCGTACAGCTTTCATTTTTAACTTGTTCGTGTTTTTTATTCTATGAATGAATAATGTTATAAATAAGAGTAGAAAGGCAAGCAAGGCAAATACTTACTTAAAAATATTTAAATGTTGCATTGCAAATAATTTATTTATTATTATATTATGTATTTTTATACCATTAAGTAATGAGATTCCGCTCACTAGATGTCGCTAGTTGACATTGAGGTTTTTGCTTAGACCATTCACCCAATGGACGAGGAGTAATACGCCTAATGCTACGAACAAATATTCTGTCACTTTTGGTGCGGGGGAGCAAACACTACGTAGACAGTACTGCACACCTACTCAATAAAATTTTGTGTCGTCGTGGCACACACAAATCTAAATTCCCAACACTATAACATTTTACGCACATAAATGTAGGTTAAATACATCAAGATAGAAAAAGTTATGAGATAATGAGATTAAACACTAAGTAGTCTCGTTACACTTTATTGTTTATATGTTACTTATATAAACTAGTCACGTTAGGAGTGCCGATATGCTCGCGTGTTCAATTTTAAACCTAATTTGTAACGTCTATGGGTTAACCTCAAAAAATAAACATATAACTAATCTGGGGGGGAGCATGCTTGTCACATTTCGATGTTTGTGAAATATTATGTACTCGATTATCTTATCGGTACAGTTCCCGATTATAATGATATTATTTTGAATGATTATAATAGAAAGAAAGCATATATCACAACAAAAATACTTACATATGAAATTTAAGTCCATCTTTTGTAAACTTGAAGTACCTACTAAAATTCTTTTTGCCAACGTTAACCGCACAAATCGGCATTTTTAAAGAGCACCTACTAACTACACATATATTTTTCGAACAAATTAACATCTCCGCTATGTTCGCTGTATGTACGCTGATCCTGATGAGCTATGTGATTATATAAAACATCATGAAAGTCTGACAGTCTGCAGCTCCGTAATGGAGGGACCCGAGCAAAGCTACTTCGGTGTAAGTCAAACCAAGGCACACAGATCGCCATTGAGAATAGCGACCCACCAAACAAAGATTGCCCAGACGCAATACTGCAGAACACAACAAGCATCAACTACGACTATCGTCGAACTTACACCATCTCAAGGTCTCCATACTCGCATACTTCCATCGACCAGAACCACAAGAATGTGTCGAATCAGGCAAGCACACCCGCAGGTCCATCACAAGACGCATTACCGGAAGTAGCAGTAAACATAAATGCAACTATCATACGGATGGCGCCACCTCACAACACAGCCACACGATTCCTATCGACTTTGGTAACAAAAATTTGTATTGTGCATTAGAATGAAGTTATTAAATTATTGTATTTTCATCAGTTCCTGATAGGCGTGCAACATTTCAAGTCAATCAGTCGTCTAAAAGTTGGTGAAAATTATATCAAAAGATTTTGTTAGATAGATTCGAGTCGTCGACTTTTAAAGGGAGGAGGTTCTCAACTCGCGCTTACGTTGTGAATCTACGTTTTCTATAGGTTCATTTTTTAGTGATCTTCGTCAAAATTGAATCGATCTTAAAAATATTTTGTTATATCCACCCAA
Organism: Parnassius smintheus behrii; assembly: GCA_036936625.1. Classification (NCBI taxonomy): domain Eukaryota; kingdom Metazoa; phylum Arthropoda; class Insecta; order Lepidoptera; family Papilionidae; genus Parnassius; species Parnassius smintheus. The sequence continues at coordinate 42,238,619 of JAUPFT010000020.1, forward strand.
GGGAGATCCCATTTAAATTTCAATAAAACTTTCACCCATTTAAGTGGAAAGATAGGTGATTGAAACTGTTTGGACATGTAGTGTTGGTGTAAGAATATCCACCATCACATATCGTCCCGTGGGTGTACTAAGTGGCGACGTAGAGAAACAAATCTGAAGATTGGCAACAGCAGAACTACGGTGGCCAACCCGCTTGCCAAGCTTGGCAACCATGGCAAATATGTCTCCTATGAGGGAAACCTATGTTCAGCAGTGGACTTTATTGGGCTGTAATGGTATTAAGACAATTTTTATTACAATAAAAAGGGCGAAAAAATACAGTTTAATTATAAAGTTAAAGCCGACGTCAAGAACTAACAAGTGGTAAAATTAAAAATTTTGTGCAACAGACTTCAGTACAATTAAAATGAGAACATCTTCAAAGTCAATCAAACACGCATTATTAAAGATAATTCAAAAAGTACTGGTCAGATCTTGATTAAATTTATGTGGGACCATACAAGAAGCGCCAGCTTTCAGATAAAAAAATCATCAAAGTTGGTTCATCCAGAGAAAAGTTATGAAGTACATACTAAATAATAAACAATTAGACTTATAAAAAAACGTACCGTCGTCAGAGTGAATACTTCTTCCTTTTTGAAGTCAGCAAAAACAAAATAATTTTCATTCAATAGCTTCTGAAACTTCATTTGTTCTAAACATTGCAATTTCCTTTGAAATCGCCTTTTTTAATTTACCACTGGTTCGCAAAAAAACCTCTGTCCTGCCGGGCTAGCATGGGCGGGGGACAATATATCCCCGGGGAGAGGATACAATTTTTATCCCTTGCTTCATTTTATCCACCCTGCGAGCATGGGCAAGAGACAAAAATTATATCCCCCGATTACATCCACTGACAAGAGATAAAATTGTCTTATCTCTATAATATATCCCCGTTTGACATAACGAGTAGACATATATCTCCCCGTCCGTAGCATGAGGCCAAGGGAAAGAGAAAAAATTATCCCTTTTTGACATTTGAAAGGGACATTTTATCCTCTTTCGCGGACGTGAGTTTAAGTTTATCTTCCAACCATTTTAATACGAAAAAGATCTCGAGCCTATTGCAACTACATTTTCGAGTCAGAAATTGAAAAACAAGAAAGAAAATTACACCAGCGATCGATACGTGATCAGAATACTTAATCTATTGGAATTCTCCGACAACGAATTTCTACTCCGGTTTCGGATGCTCAAAGATTGCTTTGTATTTGTGTAAAGAACTATATGAGGCTTTAAAGCCTATTACTAGTCGTTCACTTCAAGAACGCCGTTACCTCCCGCCGCGCCCCCTCATTCCGCGCCTCAAGCGTCGCCCTTTTAGTACCGATAGCAACGTCGAAGTGTACTTACGTCCGTTTTTTATGCTCCCGTACGTTCTCTAGTTTGTTACTGTTTTTGCTGTTGTTTTTGTTACTGTTGATTTTTTGTTTTTGTTTCTATTGATATTCGTTAATTTGTTCTGTTAAAATATAAATACTTTATATTTTACTCACTGTAAAATATAAAATAAAAATATTTTATTTTATCGAACACGTTATTATTTCATCATCATCATCATTCAAAAAATATTTTATTTCATCGAACACGTTATTTTTTAACTTTATTGAAAATATGAATACTAAAAAACGTAAACATTAAACATGATGACTTTTTTCGTCTACGGTACCGTCAGCTGTGACGTCGTAACGGTCTACGACGGCAAACTCGAAATGAACGCGTAGTAATTCTGTGGATGGACTACCAGTGCATATTGAAGTAAGCATCTATTACAACCACCTTGTCCAAAAACATCGTATATTTGCAATCAATGCATGTGGCTTATGTAACTTATCTTAATATTTTTTCTAGGTAGGTAGTTTACATCTTTCAGTCTCTTGGCAGATGGTAGTTACCTACTAGAGAGGTACGAGTCAAGACCATGGCATGGCTGTTGTTCAAACAACAAATAATCAGCAAATACTTGACCTAAATTATTGGGGCCATCATTAGAATGTGTGGAGCAATATACTTTAATTAGCCTCTTGTGTAGGTAAATACAAGTTTAAAGACTAATATATATAATATTAGGAATACAAATAACACAATACTCATGATTATAAAATTATTTATTCTTTGTTTTGTTTGAAATCATTACATTTTTGTTCTTCACGCTTCATCATTTTCATTTAAAATTAAATCTTTGTGACTTAGAGTAGACATCAATTTTGATGTATTTTGTAATTTTCTTATAATGGCAGTAATTGCGGGGAAAAGTTTTTTTTTAATTTCCTCAAGAGGTTACACCACCTCCAAAGGGTCTGTATTGTCCAGTTTCGTAATTGGCTTAATTCTAGACACATATTTTTTTAATAAATGCTATCACAAGCGAAGTAATACCTGCGATTTGATACAAGCAATATATACTTAACTTAAATATTATACAAAAGAAAATAAAGAAAGAATTAGAATAATAGAAAAAATAAAAACAGGGCAGAAATACGCTTAAAATAAATATAACAAATATTATAAATGACATAAGGTTTAACAAAAATTATTAACAGTTTAGCAATATAATAAACAAAAGGTAAAAGAAAATATAAGTTAATGTAAATCTACTTAATCTTAAAAGAAGTTTATAGCTCGTATATAGCTTTATACTATCGTACAAAGATGTTTTATAAAACATCTTTGCTATCGTATATTATCTGTGCGCGGGGATAAGTTTATCTACTGTCGATATTATATCCACCATAGGCCCATGCTCGCAGGGTGGATAAAGCTTTGACATAGGGATAAGACAATTTTATTCCTTGTCAGTGGATATAATCGGTGGATAAAATTTTTATCCCCTGCTCATGCTAGCCCGGCTGGGAGGAACCAGCAAGAAACCCAGCGGGACTTTTTTTTAAATAAAAGCTTACAATGATGTATGTTACAATAAACAACACAAAACACATTAGAAATAGCTTGGTAGCGATCACCCTTCCCAGGGGTTATTATCATCCATAAATTCCTTAATATTATAATTACCCCTTTATAAAGGCAGGAAGGAGGCTCTCAACTTGCGCATACGTTGTGTACCTACGTTTTTTATAGGTTTATTTTTTAATTATTTTTTGTCTTCGTCAAAATTGAATCGATATTGAAAATATTTTGTAACACCCCGGGGAAGATCCCATTTTTTAGTAAAAACTTTCACCTGTTGAGGTGGAAAGATAAATGATATAAACTACGAGTATTGAGAACATGCAGTAGCGGCGTAAGAATATCCACTATCACATATCGTCCCGTGGGTGTCGTAAGAGGCGACAGAGAGGAAAAAACCTGGAGATTGGCAACAGCGTTTCCATAATAACGGCCAAAAATAAATAATTACGGTTGCCAACCCGCTTGCCAAGCGTGGCAACCATGGCATATGCCCCCCCCCCCCCCACGAGGGAAACCTATGTTCAGCAGTGGACTTTACTTGGCTAATACGGTATTAAGACTATTTTTAATATAGTAAAAAGGGTGAAAAAAATACAATTTAATTATAAAGTTAAAGCCGACTTCAAGAACTAACACGTGGTAAAATAAAAAAAAATTGTGTAACCGACTTCAGTATAATTAAAATGAGAACATCTTCAAAGTCAATTAAATACGCATTATTAAAGATAACTCAACAACTACTGGTCAGATCTTGATTAAATTTATATGGGACCACAAGAGCAGCACCAGCATTCAGATAAAAAAATAAACAAAATCGGTTCACCCAGAGAAAAGTTATGAGGTACATACTAAATAATACTAAATAGACATAAAAATATACCGTTGTCAGAGTGAATACCTCTTCCTTTTTGAAGTCGGTAAAAAGAAAAGAATAATTTCCATTCAATAGCTTCTGAAACTTCAATTCTTCTAAATAGTAGTTTTCTTTAAAATTGTCTTTTACTTTATATAAAAATTATATTATTGTTGTAGCACGAATGGGTCTCGATCGGGGAAGGACCACGCCCTCACAGAAAATCAGCGTAAAATAGAAACTTAATGCTGCTGTGTTTTGAGTGAGTGTAATGAACCGGGGACCATTTTTACTGGGAACGAGACGTTCCATGTCAGTCCTCAGGGGTGACAACGCATCTCCATTTTATTTCTTAATTGAGGATAAATGTAGATGTCCATAGGCCACAGCATCCATTTACCATCAGGTGGACTGTTTCTTTGTCACTCATATTCTATTAAAAATACGTTTATTTTATGTAGCCTCGGATGAAACTACTTAATCTTGCAGAAGCCATAGAACTATCGTTATCATCACAGCCTATGAAGTCCACTGCTGAACATAAGCCTCCCCCATAGAGCTGGTTCACATTAGGTTGGACCGACAGTTCTACCAGTCCGACAAACGTGTCGGATCCGTATTGGCGTATAGCGCCGTTCACATTAGGGCGACCCGACCTAACTGTCGGAGCCGACACTTTTACAGTACGTCCAGCCACGATTTTTGTCTGATCGGACATAATATTGGCGTACTAGCAAGTTTGGCGCCGTTCACATTTGTCGGCGCGAAGCGGTGGCGACACCCGCCTGCCTTCCTCCAACCCGCCCTTACCCCGCTCTCGGCACTCTCGCAAGAAGCAGTTTCGTCGACGTGTATGCAGAGAAGACACGTTTCAATATGGAGGGCGAAATTAATGTAGAAGTTTTGATTTCTCTTGTGGAAGACAGGAGTTTACTGTGGAATAAAACGTGTGAACAGTACAAAAATAAAAGTATATATATATATAAATAAACTCATTTCGCTCGGCAATTATTGAATGCACCCAATATTTCCTTTTTATTTTTTTCTGCCTTTTATTTAAATACCACATTGCAAAGAAAACGTCGTCGTCGTCCATCCTATACGAAGTTACGAAGGCCAACTCACAACTGTTTTGTGACGACCGAGAACGACCGTACCGACAGTTCGGGTCGGCGGCGCGGCGTCTAGTGTGAACAGCAACACCCGGCAGTCGGTGAACGGCAAACTGTCGGTCCGACCTAATGTGAACCAGCTCATAGATTGTTAATAGAGAGAATATTTGCCACAGCTACCACGCTTGATAGCCAGGTTAGCAGCAGTAGTTTTTATTTTATTTTTGAAGTGAAATTTCTTTATCGACGTAGGGAAGAAATTTTGTACGTTATTAAAAATAAAAAACGGCACGTTTTTTGTAACGTTTCACCGCTGGGGCTGCGGCTATACTATTATTACTTAAACTAGGTAGGTGTACAATATAAATTAAAGGAGAATGATATTATGTGTCGTAAAAAGTCTCACATTATATGTGTGTACAAAATTACACTCACATTGCTTTGTTGTTATTAATAAGTCACTGCTGCCTAACTCCTGGGTTGTTTCTCTCTGCGGCTTCTTACGACACACACGAAACAATCTGGGGTAGTGGATATTCGTACACCGTAAGACGGAATGCCTCGTTTTCAGTGAAAAGTTATCCAGTTCTCCACACTCAATCATACGAATTTAGATAGGGTCGCCACTGCATGTATTTATTTTTATTTATTTATTTAATCTTTATTATACACCTTATATACTAAGGGATATAAAGGGCGGACTTAATGCCTTATGGCATTCTCTGCCAGTCAACCCTGGATGATTTGAGAAACTGTGGCAGGTGTAATCAATCACTTCATAAATAAATAATAATGATATAAAACAAAATAAAATGCAAATGAATAGAATAGATATATAGTTAGTAACTTCTATACAAAACTATAAGTAAATAAAATATTATGAGACAAAAAATAAAATAACACAATACATATTAAAATACATTATACAAAATATTACTTATAAAGTCAAAGAGAAAAAAAAAACACAAAAACAATAGTCGGATAGTCAGGTGGTATTATTCTTACGACAGAATTCTCGAACTAGTCTTTTAAAACAATTCTTGTTATTACTTTTCTTGATATAAACAGGCAAGGCATTCCAGAGCAATATAGACTGCACAGTAAAAGAGGAATTATAGAAACCACTCCTATGTGGTGAAATACGAATTTTAAGACAATTTTGGGAACGGGGAACTCTATCGTTAGTGGAATACAAATATTGAAATATGTAGTGTGTAATCAAAATACAGATTATCACTCGTAAAGAATAAGATGGAATGCCTCGTACACAGTAAAGAGGATATCCAGTTCTATACACCCATAATATGAAACACAGCAGCATTAAGAACCCTCTTACATTTCGCAAATTTAGATATTATGCGCTCCCAGCGGGCGATAATCTACGCGAGCGATACGTTATTTTATATCTCTATTCACTCGCTCGCTCTATGGTACTGTGAGTATAGTCAATAAACAATCTTGATCCTCCATTATACAAGTTTTCTTTGAATGGAGTCAGTGGATGGAAAAATTTCGGTGTGTCATTTTTATGTTATCGAAATAATTTATTATAATCAATTTGATATATTTTTCATTATTTATGAACCATAGAGTCGAAATAAGTATACAGTTTCACAGCAATCGATTGTTCAGCAATCGACCAATGTTGGTTAATAATAGATTACATCTACTAACGATAACATAGTGGTATAAATAAATAAATAGTACGGTCAATTACATCATCATCATTACAGCCCTTCACAAGTCCACTGCTGAACATAGGCCTCCCCCAAGTAATGCCACAAAGCACGGTCCTGAGCCACCTGCATCCATTGACTTCCTGCATGTCTTATCAGATCGTCACTCCATCTAGTGGGGGGTCGCCCTACACTACGTCTACCGATACGAGGCTGCCACTCGAGAACCTTTCTTCACCATCGGTTATCGGTTCTTCGTGCTATATGGCCGGCCCATTGCCACTTCAGCTTACTTATCCATTGGGCTATGTCAGTCACTCTGGTTTTACTGCGGATACGCTCATTTCTGAGTCTACCACGCAGAGAAACTCCGAGCATAGCCCTCTCCATAGCTCGCTGAGCGACCTTGGCCGTCCTCATACGGCCAGCAGTGAAGGACCACGTCTCAGATCCGTGTGTCATCACTGGCAACACGCACTGGTTGTTCAATCTAGTTTTCAGAGTTTGAGGTATACCTGACGAGAAGATGGGTCGTAATTTCCCGAACGCTGCCCAGCCGAATTGAATCCGTCGATTGACCTCTCGGTCGAAGTTGGACTTACCTAGTCGGACTATTTGTCCCAGTTAAACGTACTCGTCAACAACTTCGAGCATTGTGCTCCCAACAACTACCGGCATAGGTGTGACATGGACATTAAACATGATCTTTGTTTTGTCCATGTTCATCTTAGGTGACACTAACATAGATCTGAAAACTTCAACCTCATACAGCGAGCACGGATTGATGTGTGGAATATCAGAATACACAAGAATTGAAACAAAACAAAATATAATTACTAAATCTTGCTTAGACCACATCTTTGCCCGATTTCCCACCCTACATCAGTTCTCGGTGGTGCTCGATGTTGTACTGGCTGATCATCGAGGTATTATTTTTGCGTGTGTAGGTGACGCACCTATATTGCTCGAGCGTTCACAGACTGTAACAAAACAACTAATTAATTACGAAATTTTTATAACGAACTAAAAAATGTGGATTGGTCAAAATCTAAGGATATGAATGCCCCAGACGAGATTCTAAATTTTATATATAGCTCTTTTCAAACGGCAAAAAATTCCGCAAGTAATATTAAAACCTATATACTACTTAGAAAGATCCCCAAGCGGTTTAATTTACCTTGGATTGACGACAATATTACTCGACTTTGTGACAAATTATACCGTAATTGGAGAAATAATCCAGATAACTCTAAGCTTAGACTAGAATATAATAAAATACACAATAAAATCCATAAAGTTCTCGAAGCCAAAAAGAACATATATTATACTAAGCAAATAAACAGTAATTTTAAGAATATTAAAAAAAAATTATAATATTGTAAACCAAATGTGCGGCTATACCAAAAGCGTTCGATGCACAGGGACTTACTTCCAAAACTATTGCAGATAACTTCGCAAATAGCTTTGACAATGCGGTAAAAAGTATAGTTCCTAATTGTAAAATAAAATTAATAAACCAAAACAATATATATATATATATATATATATATATATATATATATATATATATATATATATATATATATATATATATATATATAAAATCTTAGACTCCAGTATATTTTTTCGGAAAGCGACCCCCAGTAGTATTCATAAAATTATTAAAAATCTTAACTCAAAAAGGCACCAGGTGCTGACAATATTGCGATTTCTGACATTAAAATGATAGGGGAATATATTTCCCCAACTACGAGTATCTCTGACCTAATTAACAGTAGCATTGAAAGTGGTTTGTATTCTGATAAATTGAAAGAAGGCTGTGTCAGACCTGTATATAAGAAAGGAAAACGTGATGACTACTCGAACTATCGCCCAATTACATTGCTTTCATCAATTGATGAAATTGTTGAAAAATTCATAAGCGACCAAAAACACAAATTTTATAGGAATAACACTGTAATAAGCCCGTATCAGTTTGGTTTTCAATCAGGAAAAAGTACAACAGGACTCTTATAAAAATTTACTGATGAAGTGAATAGTCATCTAAATGAAAAAAGGTACAGGTGCTTGCCCTATTTATCGACTTTTCACGTGCTTTTGACACTTTTTTACATGAACAGCTAATGGACAGATTAGTCAAATGTGGTATACGTGGCTCCTTACTTAATTGGTGCCATAATTACCTGAATAACCGAAAATCTTTTGTGAAAATTAAAAATAACTACAGCGAGCCGATGTTGATAACGGAGGGAACAGCACAAGGTAACAACGGTACTAGGACCCTTATTTATTTATTTCATATATTTGCATAAAACATGGACAGATAAGGATGGTATAATTCTTAAAACACAACATGTTTGCTATGTGATTGTGATAGCATGCAAATTTACATTAATAGCACATATACAAATGAAATTTTCTAATCACAATACAAAACAATTAGACTAAAACAAATTAAATCATAAATAAACAAAGATTATCAATTCATTAAAAAAATATATATCATTTACATTTAACAAATAGGTCTCTGATGTCATAAAATTGATTTTCATTGAGATAAGTCAATAATTTTTTTAAATATATTATTATTATTCGATTTGATTTCATTTGGTATTTTATTATAGATTCGAATACACATGGTTAAATAGCTTTTACTATATTTGTTTGATCGCGGTACATCATCTAATACAAGTCTATTTGCATTTCTTTTCAGTCTTATATTCATATCACATGCCTTTGTAAACCTACGAGCACTTAACCCTATAGAGACGTAATACAAGGCGACCCGAACCTGTCAACTCGTCAGTGACTAGTCACTGATATATTTCGGAACACTTTTGTCTCCAAAAACTAGAACCGAAGAGACGGCTTACATTTAAAATATAAATTAAAATCAATTGACGGCATCATGTCTTGTTTTGCCGTTAAATGGTGCGGAAACAACAGTAAAACATGTAGTGTAACAACAAACAATATTACTTTTCATCGATAAGTACATTTTTTTTATTTTACCAAAATATTTTCAACATTTTTATTACGCAACGAGGGTCAAGTTAAACTGCACGGTCCCGCCACGCGTCAATCCCCGTCCTTTTTGCATTTACTGCAAACATGTATGTCTATCTCTCCTTATCATAATTAGCCTCGTGACGCTAATGACTAGTGCAGTGCTGTATATTTATTTCGAATTGTCGATAATTATCTACAAAATGATTATTGTATTTAGATATCGTTGTTTTGGATATATATATATATATATATATATATATATATATATATATATATATATATATATATATATAGTATTACTAAGAGTAGTAGATTATTTACTACTCTTACTAAAACTTTATAATATTAATTATAATTATTCTTTTCCTGCATGACCTTTGGATAAGTACGATCACAGTATTATTTTATTTAAACTGTATGATTTCTTCCCTATAGGTTTCCAAAAGATGGTAATATGAAAAACAGATGGATAAACGTTACAAAAAGAGAAAATTGGTTTCCATCAAAATATAGCGTCATGTGCTCAAAACATTTTACTGAGAATTGTTTTTTGATGAAAAACAAGAAGCGGCGACTAAAGAGAATTGCGTACTGTACTACGCTGTTTTTGCCTCAGATGCAATACCTGTATAAAGGCTTTAGTGTCATTAAAATAAAATAAAAAGAGTCTCATATTCTACAAAGATAATGGAGGGTTAATTTATTCCGTCCGTAATCAAGAAAGATTTTTTTAATAGTGACTTTAAAAGAAAAATCACCGCTGAACTGTTGACCCATAAAGCTCTTAGCAGCTTTACAGAAGAACAATTATTCCCGGAGTATACACATCATCAATTTTACGCCGAAGAAACCAATCATATTATTGATTTAACGAAAAGTATGAAGAAATATATTGACACAAGAATGACATTTATACTTAAAAATCAAAAATTGGAAGGAAAATGTGCAGTTAGGGGAATATATACAAAATTAATTCATTTTAAAAATCAATAATAGCACTTAATAAAATAAATATAATAAATAATCATAAAAATCTTTTTTATTCTCTTTTCAATCTCTCCGTACTGCTTCGTAGTGCCGCGACCTTGAGCTGAACTATCTTGCGTACCTCCGGGGCCTTTTTTATAGGATAGGGTAACAAACGAGCACACAGTACACATGATGGTAAATGGTTGCTGTGGCCCATAAACATCTACATCTATCTTCGATTACGAATCTAAATGCAGATGTGTTGTCTGTCACCCATAGGGAATGGAATGCCTCGTTTCCAGTAAAAAGGGTCGCCGGTTCTCTACACTCACCATACGAAACACAGCATAAAGCTACTATTTTATGCTGGTATTCTGTGAGAGCGTGGTCCTTCCCCGATCGAGCCGACCCATTCATGGTACAACTATACCACTAATATAACTGCAGCATGGCTCTACCACGTATTAAATATTTTAATTTTTATGTTAAAGTAATTTTATGTTAAAGTTCAACAAATCACTAAAAGTTTATTTTAAACTCCTTTAATTTAATCTTGAATTTTTAAAGTTTTTTAAAGTTGGCATTTATATTTTACCTGAGTACACTGCTTGAAAAGTTAGTACATTTAAAATTGCATTTCTTAGTTGCACAGGAAAATTTAAGTCACAGTCAAAAGCTAGTTACTGATACTGAAAGTATGTAAAATAAAAAAATAAAAAGCGAAAAAATTTATCAATATCGATAGAAAGCATAAATTCATTACAATGCACGCCCTAGCGATCGTGTTCGGAATCTCTTCGGAATAGTTCGGAGTACTTCGCAGCGATCACAGCTCCCCCCGCGCCGCAACTAGTTGACAAAATGTTTTTCTTTTAAATTCGCATTTATTACTTCTCTATTAGAGGTGGGTCGTCGACGTAATTTTCGTCAACGAAACTAGACCGTCTATTGCCGTCCATCGACTAGGTGATCAACTAGTTGAATTCGTCGACTAGTTAACGCGATAACGGCAGACGTTCAATGGACTAAAGCGCGGTGTCTACGGGCGCAACGCAACGACGGTGTCTTAACTAGTTTTGCCCACTATTCGACAGTTGAATGAACGGCAAAGTTAGTTAAAATTCAAAGAAATTTGATTTGAGCACAAAGCACTCTCACTGGTGTATAAATACCTACTATCGAATTTTACAATCAATCGATTTAAACTTCCCTTCGTACTTTTCCAGGCTTAGGAGCTTAGGACTAGTCAATACGTTTTTAAAAGATTTTACTACTATCCAAAGATGTTTACCTATAAAACATCTTTGCTACTATCGTATTTCAGGCGTATTTAGAAGATCAACTGATTTTATGTACATATTTAATTATTTACATTTTTTATTTACATATTTTTATGGACAGGTGTTTAATGAATATTTTTATTTTCTTTTTTCTTTGTTTTCGTTTTTTATTAATGTATGTACAGAAGAATCATGTAAATTATTTTATAAATGAATTAAAAAACCCTTAAAAACTCTAAAATCTCTCCTCAGGTTTATTTACGTTTAGGACATAATTTGCTCAACTTTGCTTATCGTTAGTCTTGTTCGCCTTTCATTAATTATAAGACCTGCTTTAGAAAACATCCGTTCGCAAGGAACAGATGTTGCTACAATGTTACAATGGATTACAAATATATTTTTTTTAATTTGGGTAGACGTACGTATTGGTGTTTTCTCCACCATTCAAGGGGGCACGCCAAATGTCCCCTCTGGTCCTTTCTTGGAAGAATTTCTTTAGCTTTGACCTTGCGACGCGAGTCGACACACTAATTTCAAATTTCTAAACAACGGCAACGTTTAGGCACGGTAATATTATCTAGTTTAGGTAAACAATAGTCCGCCAGACCGTCGACATACTCTTTCGCGTAATATCAGAATGCTCTTGCCTTTTCACTCAAACAATTCTATTAAAAAAGAAATATTAACTCCTTTGTCATATACTTAAGGTTTAAATCGGTTTGTAAAATGATACTAATTCAACGAACGCATGCACTTACATTAACCGGATATGTTTACGGCGTCGTCGTCGCATTGTTAGTAGATAAGAACGCTGTGGACTCTCAGTTTAGCCGTCTATGAATTTGACTAGTTAACGAATGAACTGTAGACCGTCGAAACGTCGATTGAACGTAGACCGTCTATTTAAACCGTTCGTTGATTCAACGCCCATTACTATTCTCTATAGGGTTAAGTGCTCGTAGTTGTAAACAGATTATTATGTTTATGTACGAAATCACAAACTTCGTAGATATACAGAGATGGTAGTGATAACAAACCTAGGCTCCTAAATATTGGTTTGCAGGATTTATCCGGTTCGATTCCAGCAATAGCTCTAATGCATTTCTTTTGTGCAGTAAATAATCTCTGTTTATCTGTACCATTGCCCCATATTACAACACCATAACGTAGTAAAGATTCTGTGTAAGCGTGATACGTTACCTTACTTTACCTACTATTACCTTTTTTCGAATAGAAAGTGGATTTTATGGCATTAGTTCCACTGATGGAAGCACTTTGTAACTGCATTTTTGCGAAGCAATAGGGGATTGTGCCTTTCAGGTGTTTTATATTAAATTTAGTTGCTTCCTGAGGCTGTAGTTTATTGCGAATTATTATCTTTTGAAGTTCCTTAATATTTAAATATTTATTATCGTAATCAATACAGTCGATGATATAATTGATTGATTTACACATTTTAAACAAATTGCTATTAATACATTCTACAAAATGACAGTTTTTATAAGCATTACAAGTAATTTTCAACACATTATTCAATTCATGAACATTCAAATACATATTTTTAATGGGTTAATAACTATCACAGAATTGTTACTAAAATTGAGCAAACTACGTAATTGAGATGTTAATATATTAATATCATAATCATTTTCACCGATACATATTACAATTTTTTCATTTGATGTTAATTCTAAGTTATGACAATTTTTAAAACATCTGCAGTTAGAGCATACGGTTTCATCTGCGAGGTAACCAAATATTTTTCGTATGTTGTACGCTCTCGTGACCGTATCAATGCAGCGGCTAAACCAACACATTGTGGAGTTCCAAAGATCAATATTCTGTTATCATAAGCTTGCTTTTCGGTATCTTTGGAATACATTTTATCATTAAAATTAGGTGCATATTTGCACTTTTTGTCCTACGTTAACGACATGGGCAGTTACATCGTCAATTGCACGTGCTACCGGTTTGCAGATGACGCTTGTCTTGTAATCGGTGATAAAAATCCACAAAAGGCATGTGACCTTTTGCAGTCTGACCTAGATATCCTATCAAGGTGGTGCCATGATGCTGGGCTTGTCTTAATGCTAGTAAAACTAAGTTGTTAGTAATTAAATCTCCATACCTAAAACCCGCTTCAATTAAAAAATAGTTGCACATAACCACATCTGCCTACATAATAACCGCGCTGCTGAATGCTGCTGCCCAGAAATTAAGGTAGTTGACACACAAATGTATCTCGGACTAGTTATTAACAGTAAATTAAATTGGAGCCAGCATATTAACCGTGTATGTACGAAACTAAGACTTTTTAGCAAATATCACTGTTCTCAATAATCGCATTCCTGTTAAAATAAAGTTCGTGTTATATAATGCACTTGCGGAGTCGCACATTTAATACGGGCTAAGTAGCTACGGCCGAACTTACAAAACATATCTTGACCAGATCCATAGTTTACAAGTAAGAATACCGTAAAATGGGGTGAATAGACACAACTTTCAACTTCTACACTGATTTTCTTACATATTTTGTATGAAAGCTGCTATTAAAGAATTGTCGAATTGCGAGTCTCGTTTTAATTTACCAAATAGTTATTATTTAATTATGCATAAATTTGAGAATTATCTGAATATTGCTAGAAAAAAGTTGGCGGTTTCTATTTACCTTGAAACTGGGGTCAAAAGAAACGACAGAGGGGTGAATAGAGAAAGAACGTTAGGGTTGTCAAAATCAACTTTTATTGTACCTATGTAAGTAGGTATTCGTTTTTCAGTAAACAACTATCAAGAATAATTGAGGAGTTTAATTTTTGTAATTATAATCTTTTAAGTATAATATCTAGCGTTAGCAACATTACAAAGGATTATAAGTATATCTTTATTTTCTGTATCATTTATTGTTTTGTATCAACTGTTTTAGCCAAATTATTTGCATAATCTAGAAATATAATCATTCTAGAGAGCTAGATAGAACAAGATATTCAAAATAATAAAAAAATAACAATATATAAAAGTATGATACAAATTCTAACCTATACAATGAAATGCTTTTCTTATAAATAGCTATAATATAACTATAATATATTTGACAAACAATCTTAGGTTTTATGCAATCAGTACCCATTTGAGATCAAAAATAACTATTAATTATAAAATTGTTATAGTTAGATTCCAATCTAACTCCATCAAATCTTTTAAAATATCCGCGTCATTCTTGTAATAAACAGGCCGAGTGGATTTGCTTTTTGGTACAGCTTTATTTAACAGTCTTTTTATTTCAGCATCGCTTACTACGACATCAGAAATAATTTCAATTCTTTTCGGATTATTCTCATTTTCATTGTTCCGTACAATGGTTTCAATTTGCTCTATGACATCCAGGTTGTCTTCAAAAATAACAGGCATATTATTTACGTCGTAAGGACTGATGTTGTACGAACAACTTGCAAATGTATGATCAAGCTGATTTTCATGTTTAGGTGGATCATTTTCTTTGCAATCGGTTTTAATATCAGTTTTCGTTTTTTTTCCTTTACCCTTACCTTTATTACTTACTCTACCCATATTTTTTTTATTTTTCTGTTTCTTCTTTTCTTTTGTAACTGGCGGATTCTCCTCATTTTCAACAATGGTTTCAGTTTGCCCGATGCCATCCAGATCGTCTTCAAAAATAACAGGCATATTGTTTACATCGTAAGGACTGATATTGCAGGAACAACTTGGAACTGTATGATCAAGGTGATTTTCATGTTTAGGTGGATCATTTTTTGCAATCGCTTTTTATATTAGATTCCCTTTAGTGACTCCATCCAATAATTTTTCATTTCTCTGCTGTTTTTTTTTCTTTTGGGACTAAACAAGGTATGTATTCTGGGTCAGTAGTCTCAATATAGTCTTTATCGCTCGATAATAACACACTTTTTCCTGGATGAACCTGAAGCTTTTTCTTTTTTATGGGTTCAACTATATTATTCGTCCCGTATCGCATATCTTTTAAATACTCCAAGACTGTCTCATCAACGATTTCGGGCTGTTCAGCTTGATTGTCCCAATCAGGCAATTTTTTTAAAACCGCTGAGGGATCAAAGGGATTTATCCCTGTTTTTCTGAAGCCAGAAATAACATTTGCTGAACCATTTTCTTTTAATTTTTCCATTAATTTACTAAGTAATTTGGGAAAACAACCTTTCAGAATCGAAGACTGATTTCGACCATTAATTTTCTTCCATTGTAAAATTATTTCTCTCCATGCTTTTTTCATCGGTCTGAAGAACGCAACGTCAAGTGGTTGCGTAATATGCGTGGAATTTGCTGGTAAGAAAATAAAATGTATATCCTTTTCATAGCATTTTCTTATTAAATCAATTGATAGGTGGGATGATAAGTTATCACCTATCAAACATTTTTTACCGGGTTTATTTTCAAAAAACGGAATTATCATACTGGTTACCCAATCCTCAAAAATGTTATAATCAAACCAGCCAGATTGACTTCTATTATAACGGGCTCCTTTTGGGCCAGATTTTATCCAAGTATCGAATAAGTTCTGAGCCTTATAAACTACATATGGGGGTAAGATTTCTCCTGCAGCCGTACACGCCATCATAATTGAAATTGAAGCTTTTGAAGAATTCATCACCCTTTCAGGGTATTTTGTTCCTCTCTTAGTAATGATCTTTTTTCTGCCGGGATCATCAGCTAAATTCGTTTCGTCGTAGTTGACTATATTTTCAATCGGAACATCACTAATAGAAATTTGTAACTGTTGAAAATACTCTTTAATAGTATCTGGAGAGACTGCAGCTCGATTCCTTTTAATATTTTGTGATACCCTCCGAGTTATTTTATCACTGTGCCTTTTCAAAAAACTTCTGGCGAAATCCGGCGCAGGTAAGTTATTTTTAAATCTTTTTTCTGTAACGCCTAATCTATCCAAATAATTTTTAACTAAAACCCTTAAGTCATAAAGTTCCATAGGATATCCCCATTCGACACATACGTTAATGTATTTTATAAATTGAAGTTCCGTCTCCTTTGATAGCACTGTCTGGCCTCCTTGGGTCTTCACATTTTTAATACTGTGTCTATAGAGGACAGATTTATTAATTTGAAATTTTTCGGCAACGTTGCTCAAGGAATTGCTCCCCTCGCTATACTCACGAAGAGCCTGCTCAATGAGTTCCTTGCTATACTTTTTATATCTCTTTCCACGAGGATCTGGCTTGTTAGACCCTCGGCATGACGTTCACAGCGCGATGTGGCGTATTTGTTTAAAATAATCATGAAGAATTTGTGAAAATCAAGTACAAGAAATGATGTAATTCACCTTATGTGAATTAATTATAATTCGAACACAAAATACTAATCGTCACTTCAGTCACTTACGCGTGTGAGTTAAAATTAAACTAAGTAAAAACAAAGTAGAATTTAGAATACCTAATATTTA
Source organism: Parnassius smintheus behrii (assembly GCA_036936625.1). NCBI lineage: Eukaryota > Metazoa > Arthropoda > Insecta > Lepidoptera > Papilionidae > Parnassius > Parnassius smintheus. Next base: position 42,255,916 of record JAUPFT010000020.1, read on the forward strand.
AATGTATTATTGAACATTAAAAAATAGGGCATAACAAGAATATGCATTTTTAAGAATAAGTCCTTCTGCAAATGAACCCACAATAACCTAGGGTATTTTTGGAATGAGGCTAATCGTAAATATATCCTTAAACGATCTTAAATAATTATCTCAGTAATCCATAAAATGTTAAATTAAATTAACCAAAGCCGTTGAAGATAAAAAATCTAAATTTCAAATTAAAGTGTCACAGAAAAACATTTTAACAAAAAATTTTAAATGAAAACTGTCATGATAAAAAATACACGATTGACAACCCTTTTTTTTTTTTTTTTTACATGGGGAAATGCCTACGCATACCCGCCTCGCGGGGGCAAGGACGGGTTATGTCGGACTCGCACCGACTAAAACCCCATGATTGTTCCACCTTTGTCGCATATTGGTAGGGCTACGGGAACGCTTTCGCACACATCCGCGGCCCTACTAGCGCCTGCCGCCCCACGGCAGCACCTCCTCGGGAGAGGAAAATTCCTCCCCGTTCTCCTTCCCAGGTAAGGCGCACCAGAACACATGGCGCGCCTTCATTCACGGCCTCCAATTACGTCTGTGCAACAGACGCCCCCGCGTCCGATGCACAAAGGCCATGGGGCCAGGAAAAACGAGCACTTAGAAGTACTAGCCTTCCCGACCCCAGCGGCGGATCTGGTCTATGGCTCCGCCGCCAACCAAGATTCGGCTGCGGAGGGTAGGGAGAGCGGCGCCTCGCAATACCGACAATCCTCTCCCCCCGCAGCCCCACCACCACCGCATCAACGGTGCGGCCCCGTTTGAGTCGCGAAGGATAGGGCGAGTGGCGCATCGCCATACCAACACTCCTCTTCCTCCGCGACTCCACCTCGGCTGCAGCGGTAGAGGGTGCGCGAGTCCCCACTCGCTGCAGTCCACCAGAACACATCCGAAGTGGGCTCCCCAAGCCCACTCGGAGTGTCGGCCACCTCAGGCCGGCCCTTCACCTCGGGCCAGCCACGTGGGTTCCTCTTTGTTCACCGTGGACCGACCAAGCCACGGCTACTAAGCCCCCCCGCCACGACAAGGCGGGAACCCGTTCGGGGGGGACGATTGACAACCCTGAAAATCATGTTTCTATTAACCTCTTTCTCGTTGCTATTAACCCCTCACTCGTATCTATTCACACCTTTCTTCGTGTCTATTGACCCTAAAGGCGTTTCTAATCACCCCCGACTCGGTTCTATTCACCTCGAAATCAGTAAAAAAATACTAAGTCTCGATTTTACTAAAAAATAAGAACAAAATGATGGAATATTGATACTAACCTTTTTATTCCTAATAGATGAGAAACTTAACTATCCAAGTATGCAAATTGACAAAGAGTTATTAGTGACGAACTTAATGTTTTTTTAAACGTTTTACACAGTCAATAAACACTTGTACGCAGACGTTCACTTCAACAGCTTTTTTCTCTGTCATTAGACTTGACGTAAATTTTAGGGTTGCCAGAATAAAGGAAAAATGTTGCAGTGTTATTAATAGTAGAAATAAAGATACTTTAACAGACTATAGAGCAACCAGAACGACCATAATCAAATTCTCAGATTTGTTTCTATACACCCCGCAATTTCTATTCACCCCATTTTACGGTACTCAATACTATAGTTCCAAATAAAATAAAAAATAATTTCAGGGATGACGTTAATGGTCTCTTTAAACATTGTAAAATTTTATTATACAAGTGCAAAATATTTTATTACAAGAACAATTTTTTAATAAATCGCTAAAAATCCCGATTGAGCATTCTGTAAACACTCGAGCAATTTCTTAAAACCATCTCAACGAGCCGCGTGCTAGCAATGCGTACGGTAAGAGAATATGTCGCTACGTAAATACCTCGGCTTATCAATAACTTGCCATCAGAATTAGTGGACAATATCACTAAAAATAACATTAGGTGTAAACTAAAGGGTCACTTTCTTAAATTAATATAACGTATTTTGTCATTTTTTTGATTGTTTGCGTATTTATATCATGTTTTCTTTTGTGTTTCCTTTTTATAGTATCTGCAATACAACATAACGCTATATTATTTTATAAAATTGTAGTCTCTCGATAGTTTAATATAATAGTAATGCTCGTTTATACGATAAATAAATGAAAAAAAAATCTTAAGACCTATCTATTGGGAGTTACCATTGAGGTCATTGAGCACAGTGCTTAGGTCCTGCAGCGATTCTGCCATAAGAGCTATATCGTCGACGGAATCAAAGGCTTTCTCCACATACGCCGGGCAAAGTGGCAGATTGAACTCTTCGTACTTCGGAATTATTTTACTGCACAGTTGTTTTCTTTTTCTTTTTCAGTCTATTTCAATTGATGCTCTTTTTTATTGTTTTATTTTGTTCTCTTTTATGAGTACATAAGCGGAATGGGCACAGTTAACAACGGTTTCCTTTCTATTCGCGCAATTTATACACTTTGGCACTTTATTTTTATTGCAGCACTCCCTTGTGTCATATGTTTCAAAACAGTATCCACATGCAATTTTCTGAGCTTGGCATTCTCGCGCTCGATGAGAAAAGCCCGGATATCGATAGCATTGTATAACCGGTGACTGGTCAGTGGCAGAGACTATTTGGAATTCTATTCGCACTTTTTGGTTTTGTAATCTTGTCCAGATTTGTGAGCTTACCTTTAGGATAATATTGCATGTGGAACTTGTGCGACTCTTAGTTGTCCTTATTACCCTTATGTATTTTGGGGTGCTGAGATGCCATTAACTCCTTAATGGTATTTTGTTTCATCACTGCTTCTACGATCTTTCCATTCGTCAAGTCAAAGACGACTCCTGTTAGACGTAAGAGCGGGAATCTAGTGGCCGGCCTGTACACGGTACGCTCATGGCTGTGTTTTTAAGTTGGTCCTGGAGAAAATTTCTGTTTCCTTCGAACTCGTGGGTCGATCGTTTTTATGGGTTAAACTGCTGTGGGTGGGTGCGACCTCATGAGGCCGCTGGGGATTTGATGGAATATGGCCGCGATCTCATGAGATCGCTAGGGGGTTGAGAGGTTAATGCCTGGTACATTGTGGGTTACAACTAGCGTCATCTTGTATCGAGTAGTAGAACTAGGAGAGTCTTGCTAGAAAACTCCGTATTAAACTTTCTACACCTAGTCAGTTGGGACCGGTATGTACTCGAATATTCCAGATTTTTCGGTAGAAGAGACCCTATATAAGGCCGGTAGGGACCGCGACCGGGTCATTATTTTATTGGCTATTATACAAGCGAATACTTTGAAGCGATATAACTGCAAACTAAAGTAATCAGTAGTACAATTGTGTGTATTAGTGTGTTTTAAGCTGTAATTAGTGTTTTGTAATTAAAGTGTCAATTTTCGTAATTCAATCGGCAGTTTTTGATTGTCACGAACAATAATCTCATAATAGTAACTAAAAATTTATTGACCCTGCTGGCCATCCCTGGAACCTCCCGCTCATTTCACAAATATCACCAATGAGGATAGCCCTTGACGTTGCGCAGACGTTTCAGAAAGGTGCAAGAGGTACTCCTAAGATTGTCCATGTGGCGCGTTACTATGTGACCGATAATGCTCGGGACGAGAATGTCTTAACAGTGTTACGCGCCATAATTTATGCCTGGTACATGGCGGGAGATTATTAGCGCCACCTAATATCAAGTGCAGAAATAAGAGTGTCAAGATCTTTCTTGAAATTTTTCTAGCGCCGTCTAGTATGGATTAGCAGACCTACTCGAACATTCTAGATGTTTTCTATAGAAAAGAGTATACTATATAAGACTGTTATTGACCCCGACTCAGGTCAGTATTGAATTGATGATACAAGCGAAGACTTAGGAGCGAAATAAAGTGAACTAAACTATTAAGTGTGATTAGTGTGTTTTAAGTTTAAATTGGTGATCGTTAATTAAAGTGTCAATTTTGGTAATTCAATCAGCAGTTTTTATTGTTACGAACCCTAAGCTCGCAACAGTATATCTCCGTGGTATTAAAATTACTATAATCTACGAAACTACAACTAGCTGTGTGTTTTGGCGGAAACTTGACCGTCGACAGATTTTTGCTTCTGTTTAATAATTTAAAAAATGGTTTGAAGTGGATTTCGATACGTAAAGGTGATGCGATTTTTTTGTATTAAGTGTCTGCGCATGTGAACTAATAGAGAAAACAAGTGCTTCGATGTTAAATTAAACCTCATGTTATTTTGATCGGCTAGGTGTCTTATGAACTTACTGTCTAACTTGTGTGTTACTGTCGTCATCGACTGTCCGCTGGGTATACAATTTACTCCCGTTCTAACAGAAACAGCTATTAAATATATCATTTCTTTAGCTACACCTGTAGCACCTGTGCTTCTAAACATATAAAACAGCTGAACATATAAAACAATGAGTATTTTTGAAAACTCTTACTGAAAAATAACTAATAAATAACTAATAACTAATAATAAAAAACCTACCCACACAGAAAAAAAAAAATAATTTTTTTTTTCTGTGTGGGTAGGTGCAATAAGTACATTGCTTTAGTGAAGTCTCCCAATTTAATATAAATTTAATATAAATTTTAATATATAAAACATTACAATAGTGTTGTTACTTTATGGGAAACTAATGTACTAACCATTATACCTGCCAGGCAGTAACATCCTTGCTTTTTACAAACTTAGTCAATAAAATCTGTCTCACAATTTTCTTATATTATCACTGCACAAGATATTTTCAAAATGGACGCCATTCAAGACTCAATAACACAACTTCAGAAGATGTTTACTCAGCGCATGGATATCTATCAAAGTGAGCTTCAAGCTGCAGCACCTTCAGCCTCCATTGCCAATTTGACATCCGAGTTCTCCTCATTCAGATTATTTATCATGACAGCCCTACGCAATCTTCAAGACCAGGTAGGCCTGTTGATGCACCAGGTGGATAATATGGAGATGCGGAGCCGGCGAAAGATTCTATTACTTCATGGACTTCCGGAGGAAAAGAATGAGGACACTGTACAGGTATTAGTGAAGACTTTTGTTGACCGTTTCAAGTTGTCTGGTTTCTCGGACAAAGATATATCTCGCTGCCATCGCATGGGCCATACTTCCTCTTCTGACAAACCAAGACCCATCTTGTTTAAGTTGTGTGAGTTAGAGGTGAAGAACAAAATCTGGCAAACTAAGACGTGTTTGAAGGGCACTGGTATCACTCTGTCGGAGTTTTTAACTAAAACTCGACATGAAGCCTTTATGGCAGCTCGACGGAGATATGGAATATCGAATTGCTGGACACGTGAAGGCTTTGTTTTTGTACTGGGTAGTGGTGGCGTTCGACATCGCATTAGCTCTGTGATCGAACTCGATAAAATTGTTGAGCCTCCTGTGTCGAAGTCGAAGACAACGACCGCGGTCAGGGAACCAACTGGAGCTTCCAAAAGTCGACGTACTGGCACCGCAGGCAAGAGATAGTGTCTTCGCTTAGTGTTTATTTACCACAATTTATTTGTATTTTTGTGTAGTCTCCATATGCATAGTGTTGCATCTCTTCAATTTTTGTGTGTTAACTGAAACATCGTAGTTCGTAGTTATCTCTAATATTATAATAATTTACCTTCATAATTTTGTTTATTATGTGACACAATGACATTAGTGATTAAATAAATCATAGTGACAGCTATCTGTCACGCTGTCATTCGATTGCTTATACTACTAGTCTTTTTGCCAGACAAGATCCGTAGATAATATTTATCTGTCTTATTATTTATGGTAAGACTGTGCTTTTTCTATATTTTTTTTTTATTATATTAATTAGTCTTAAGTAAGTTATCTAAATATATAATTCTACCGATGCCACTGCTGGCAGGTATGAAAGAAATGTTTTGTTAAGTGCATAATTGTTGGCAATTTTATTTTAATAATAGTTCATAACATATTATTATTTATTTTGTAGGTATTATATCCAGACTTATATAATATTTATTTGTTATACATTATACAAGTATATATTTAATTTTTATTGATTTTGTTATAGCTTAGTTTATGTTATAGTTTTAATTAGCATGTGTGATATTTTAGAATTTGATGATAGTTATTTTTCTTGCTCTTCTTCTAGCTCATCCGATAAGACCTATAAAAGCGCCTTAAGCGATGATTCCACTCATTTACATGATCAACTAGTAGCCGTATTCTGTAATTATAGTAAAAATCTTAATATAGTCCATATTAACGCTCAAAGCATTCATGCTCATTACGCTGATCTTTTATCAACCTTCGATTCTAAATATGTTGATGCCATACTTGTTTCTGAAACTTTTCTAAAGCCTGAACTTCCGTCGGTACAGTATTGTCTCCCTGGTTTTCAACTTATACGTAATGACAGGGTCGGCAAAGGTTATGGTGGAGTGGCAATCTATTTGAGAGCTGACATTCCTTATAAAATAGTTGATCATTCACCCAATATATACACAAATTTTGCTGAACATTTATTTATTGAAATTACTATTAATCATTCTAGGACTTTGCTTGGGGTCTACTATCCCCCCTCTCGCAATATAAATTATTTTTCTTCTTTGGAAGAAAAACTTGTAAATCTAACTCCGCTTTATGATAATACCATTATTTTAGGTGACTTTAACACATGCCTGTTAAAGAACGATTCTCGTAGCAAAAAACTGCTCTCCCTGGTGTCATCTTTTAATTTACATATTCTTCCTCTTTCTGCTACTCACCATTCGCCTAATAATACCCCTTCTCTTTTAGACCTTATTCTTGTTTCTGATGCTGACCGGGTTGCTTCGCATGGACAACTATCTGCGTCTTTCTCTTACCACGATCTTATCTTCCTCTCCTATAAAATTCAACGTCCTAGGCGTAAATCGAAATTCTTACTCCTAAGAAGCTTTAAATCAATTAACCTGGAGCGTTTGAGAGATGATGTAAATAATATTGACTGGTCCCCTGTTCTAAATACCGAAGATGTTAATCATAAGGTTTATGCTTTTAATCACCTCATTTTAAAACTATTCGATACACATGCACCACTTAAGCGAGTCAGGGTTAAACACTTTCCAGCCCCCTGGCTTTCAGAGTCTATAAAAGCAGTAATGGCCAAAAGAGATAAAGCTAAGAGGCGTTATAAGAAGCACCCTACTAATGAAAATTTATTCACATATAAAAAACTGCGTAATCGCTGTAGTAAGATGTGTCGTGATGCTAAGAGGAGACATATTTATAATGAGGTTGAAAATTCTCACTCCGCTCAGATGTGGAAATTTTTTAGAACCCTGGGTATTGGCAAATCATATACTGATTCTAATATCTCGTTTGATTTGACTGCACTCAACCGGCACTTTTCTGAGCCTCCGATTTCTATTGATGACTCTATTAAGTCTACTACACTTAATCTTCTCTCCAATATTCCTAAACCGCTGTGTTCTCCTTTTAATTTCAGTAAAGTTACTGATGGTGACATAAAAAAATGCCTTTTAGCCATTTCCACTAAAGCTATTGGCTATGACAATCTTTGTATGCAAATGATTAAACCTATCACTAATGAACTTGTCCCTATTATCACTCACATTATCTCTTCTTCGCTTGAGACGAGCTCCTTTCCGACTTGCTGGAAAAAAGCATTCGTCATTCCCCTTCCTAAAACTTCTAATCCTACATCTTTATCCCAATTCCGCCCCATTTCCATTCTTCCGATCTTATCTAAAGTACTAGAAAATATAGTTCAGAGGCAACTATCTCAATTCCTAACTTTTCACAGCCTGCTGAGTCCTTTTCAATCTGGTTTTCGTCCAGGCCATAGCACAGTCAGCGCTCTGATTAAAGTGTCTGATGATATTCGCTGGGCCATGGACAAAAGACTTCTCACTGTTTTAACATTATTGGATTTTAGCAGTGCATTTAATTCCGTTGATTATGACATACTTCTTGGTATTCTTGCGTCCTTAAACATTTCACCATCAGTTATCTCTTGGTTTAATTCTTACCTTAGGGGTCGCTCGCAGTGTGTCCGCCATGAGGAGGATTTCTCCGAGTGGTGTGATCTTACGGCGGGTGTTCCTCAGGGTGGTGTTCTTTCCCCACTTCTCTTCTCTATTTTTATCAATGCTCTCACTACTGTTCTCTCGTCTCATTATCATCTCTATGCTGATGACTTGCAATTATACCGTCATTTCAAAGTCCAAGATATAGATGAGGCTATTAATAAGCTGAATGCTGACTTAAGTAGCATAAGCAGTTGGGCAAAATCGTTTGGTCTTCGTGTTAACCCTGCTAAATCCCAAGTAATGATTATCGGCAGCTCATATATGCTTAATTTATTAGATCATTCGAAGATCCCTGCAGTTACGTATGATAATACTCAAATTCCATATACAGAGACCGCTAAGAACTTAGGTGTTATTTTTGATAATAATTTGTCTTGGGTCGCTCACATTAATATGATTAGCAGAAAAGTGAACTACTCTTTTCAATCTCTCAAGCGTCTCCAGATGTTTTTACCGTTAAAAACTAAGATAACCTTAGCTCAAGCACTTCTTCTTCCTCTCATTGACTACGCTGATGTTAGTTTTTTGGATGCTTCAGAGGAGCTGTTGAACAAACTGGAACGTGTTCAAAATTTGTGTATACGTTTTATTTTCGGTCTTCGTAAGTTCGATCATGTTTCAGAGTACAGGGCTCAATTAAAATGGCTTCCTATCCGTAGACGTCGAGACTTACATGTGTTATCATTTCTATACTTTCTACTCCTTAATCCTCTTGCACCTCCATATCTCCGCGAGCGTTTTGAGTATCTTGTACCTCGTGAAACTCAGTGCCGGACCACTAAACAACTACTTCTCAAAACTCCTTCTCATTTCACAAGCCGATGTGGTGGATCCTTTACTGTAAGGGCGGTCAAGCTATGGAACTCACTTCCTCATGACATACGTGCTAGCTCTTCTCTTGATATGTTTCGGAGCAGAGTAAAAAAATTTTATCTGTCAACTTAGAATTATAAATATTTACATATTTTATGTATTTATATGTGTAATTGTATATATATGTATGTGTCTATGTATGTATATGTATGTATATATATGTATATATATGTGTGTGTATATGTGTATATATGTATATATTTATTGTCTTTATTGGTATATATGTATGCAAATTAATAGAAATAAGAATAAAAGAAATAAGAAAATAAATTATACTTATATGTTAATTGTTAACTGTAACTTATAGCCAATTTCTATTAATAAGCGTTATGTTAATTATTAAGTACGCACGCTGCTACCTACTTGCTTTATATATAAAACTATTTCTCTCTCCCAATAGGTTTGCTGGAAGAGAACTCTTATTAGGGTTAAGCTCGCCTTTGTACATTTATTTAAATATTTAATAATTATTACCAATTTATTGTGTGTACAATAAAGAATAAAGAATAAAAAATATAGGTGCACATAATGATCTTATTTAAATTAAACAATAATTATTAGGAACTATAATATAACAGTTTCATACATTTATAGCTTAATTTGCTCAATTAATATAATAAGTGAACTAAACTAAATGACACGATTGTTTTTTTTTTTAATAAAGTCTGTTAGCGACAACAAGTGAATCTAAAAACATTTAATCTTAATTGTTTCTTATTCGTGATATAAAACTAAGTGTTAGAGGTAAAAAGTGAATTTAAATATTTAATCTTAATTGTTTCTTATCTGTGAATTGAACTAAGTATGAAAACTAATAGCATTAATACCAAGTAAGTGAAATAATAAATTATATTAGATTCAAATACTTGTTTTAAAAAAACTATATAAAGAAAATATAAATCTAATAGCTTATTTAGGTTTAATTAGAATGTTTAAAATAAGATACGAGACCAGTTACTGATTAGAACCTTCTCTTATTACGATTTTAAAGAGTTGCATTAGAGACATTAACATTTAAGTGTAAATTTAATGATTTGTTTAATTCTCTCTCTCTCTTATAGTAATTTAACACAATAATATGTCAAACAATCTCTAATGCAATCTAATTACTTATTATAGAAGTAGATTTTAATTTAATAAAAATTTAAGTATGTTCTGCGAAAAGTTTTAAGCATAATGTTTTAAGCACAATCGTGATAAGCGTTGTGCATTCCTGCCGCCTGACGGCGCTACTTGTATGTTAAGCGAAAAAACGCTTAGCTACTCCGGAACTAAACCGTGAGGCGACCGCGAAACTATTTTTATTTTTTATAAATATAAATTAAAGGTTTTATGAATGTTTTATGTTCGAAATAATAGAGATAAGTCATATCTATTGTCAGGAATAAATAAAAATGTTGTAAGGTATGTTTTACCACACTTATTAATGAAAATTGTAAATTTCTCTTAGAAAAGGTTGTTCTGTGCTCTGATTGGTCGACGGGTCATGTGCAAATTCGTTAGTGCCGCGTGCAAATTTTCTCGATTCTGATTAGTCACAGCTGCCTATAAAAAAGGGGCGTTTTTTGTGGTAAAACATTCCAAATCCGGCAATGTAATAAGTAATAAGTAATAAGGAATCAAGAAAATAAAATAAGAAGAAACTTTCAAGAAGTGCTATTTATTGCTCATCTAACTGCTACTGTATGCTCTCCAGTTAACATCCCGCCAGCAAACCCGCTCTATTTATTAACATCCTCACACACGAGCATATACAAAGCCGATATATTTTTCGATATATAAAACTCCGACATTGACTTACTGTACCTATATTAATTTATAAAACTCTAATATTGATCTATTTATAATGATCGATATATCAAAAATACGATATTTTAAAAAATATCACAGTCCAAGTTTGAAATGGTCAGTTGGAATGGTCAGTTGAACTGACCGTGTGTGTGGAAATTTCTTTGGTTTATAACCGTTAGAACTGATATCAGTTCAACTGATGACTTTAACCGGCCGAGTGTGGGCTGCCATAAAACCTCGCACGAGCAAAAACCTTTGTCTGGTGAGTCATTTGTAATTTAATTATGAGGAAATGGAAAATTGTACGAACATTTAATTTTTAGTAACACGTTCATTATATATACAACGTGTCCCAAAATTCAACGATAAGCCGACACCGGAGGATAGACCTGCCCCGGACTAATCGGGGAAAAAAAAGAAAAAAAAATATATCCCAATTATATTATAAGTTATATAAAAAAATGAAATTCTTCAGAAATTGAGACCGTTTATGATATTTTTCACTACCATGACCACAATTTTTTTAATATTTTTGTTACTTTTTTTTATAGGTAACCTGAATAGCACTGCTATCTACCACAATTCTTAAAAAATCCAGAATAACTCTTGTTTTATCACGAAAATTAAACTTATTTTATTCCCTAAATTTTTGAAGACTTTTACTTTTAACCAAATTTAACGTATCGTGGTGTAAAAAAAAGTATGAACACTAGTATGGCAAGTTTTTTTAAAAATTGACGCAACTAACCAACATTCCAAAACGGTATAATACTCTAGGAAAACAAGTTATAAAAAATATGGGTCTATTATTTCTTAACAGGGGCCGAATTCCTTAAATTGTAATTGTCAGTAATCACTTTTACTACATGCCCAAAATGGGTTCTTGTTACAATTTCTGGGAATTTTAATGGGGCATGCATACCTTAGATGTTAGAGAGAGATAGATAGATAGACACGTATATATAATACATTTAAACGTAAGCTTGAGGCATATTATAAAATTACTTGATTAATTTTATTGATTATGTTTATTATAATTTCATATATTTTGTTGAATGCTTTATGGGTTTAGTATATATTTTATATATATATATATATATATATATATATATATATATATATATATATATATATATATATATATATATATATATATATATATATATATATATATGTGTGTGTATATATATGTGGGTGTGTGTGTGTATGTGCGCGTGTGTGTTTTATATAATACTTTTGAATGGTATGAATACATAAGTTAGTTTTTTTTTCTCTCGCGGTTCTACCATAGCTGTCATCACACTACAAAAGGTTAGCTGCTTCGATCAACATTGTTGATCGAAGGGTTAGCCGGCAGAGAATGCCTTTTCGGCATTAAGTTCGCCTTTGTACCAATTTGTTTTATTTGAGTGCAATAAAGAATTTTCTATCTATCTATCTATACTTACCCATTGTTCCAAAAGCGAAAAACATATTGATGTAATTAAAAATTCATATCAATGTCATAGTTTTTTTTTAATTGTAGTCTATTTGTAGGTTTTAAAATCAAAGAGAAGTGTATTTTGTACTGATGGGCCGAATATGGATTTCACCGAATACGAATATTCGGCCGAATGTTCGGTAAAACTTTTACCGAACCAAATATTCGACCGAGCATTATTCGGCAGGATCACCTCGGTATCGGCAGGCTCATATGGGTGAAAATTGAAAATTATGTTTATATTTATATGATAAAAATGAGCGACAGGAGATCTACTATTTTGACTTATTTTAGAGAAAGTGTCGACCAAAGTAAAGTGAAATTTACTAAGGTAATATAATGTTTCTTTGTTTGATTCAAAAAAAAATTCAAGCTTTCTATTTGCTATTATTGAAAATAAATCTACAGTGCCTCAAAAACATAATGCTATACAAGTAGATTAAAACCATAAATATACTTTCAATAGTAAAATTATGAAAGACTTGGCATTACTCAATTCTTACGTTTCGAGCTCGTACGTTTTCACTACCACTTTAACGAATTTTCGGTGATTTAGCTGAATATTCGACCGAATACGAATATTCCGTAAAGCTGCCGAATATGCCGAATACCGAATATAAAACGAAAATTCGGCCCATCTCTACTAGTGTTATTCTTAATGAAAATGGATAATTATATGATAAAAATGAGTGGCAGGAGATATACCTTTTGGATTGATAAAGTGAAATGTACTATGTATAATGTAATGCAATATTTATTTGTTTTATTACAAAAAATATATTAAGCTTTCTATTTGCTATAATTAGAAACAAATATACAGTGCCTCTAAACCTTATGCTATACAAGTAGATTTAAGGGGAAATATAATCTCAAATGGCTTATCAAGATCCTTCGTTGTGCCGAAAATATTGATTATGTTAGACGAAAATACGATTTCGTAAAATTTTCTCGATAGAAAAAAAATCCAAAGTTACCTCCAAAATAAACAATAAACCGCTGTTATTCATAAAATACTTTAAATAAGATCATGAAACTTTGCATACTAACTGAACTAACAATAAAGCAGTGCTTATGTTATTTACTTTTTTAAAATACCATTATTTTCACTGTAAAAAGAAATTACCTAAACTATCGGCCTCCAGAAGCGTGATTCCTGCCGCACGGTCACTTCGCTTCGGCCTTTGAACGGGAAGGTACATTAAGCAACAGTGCGACCTAAAATTAAAATGGGAAATAACCGTAATAAAAATAAGAAGCGACTGGCTTGGTGTTAAGAAACAGGCATAAATATGATAAACCTAATGAAATAAGTGTCTAACGACCTTTCTACTTACAGTATTAGTGATTACAAACATGTCGGTACATAGCATACGACGCGCGTGCAAGTGGGGACGAAATTAGAATTTGAGCTGACTTACTCTATCCCCTTAACCCATACATATACGTTCAACAGTAAAATTATGAAAGACATAACATTACTCAATTCGAACATACAGTGAACACTTTGAGTACCTCTTAAATGAATATTCGATGATTTAGCCGAATATTCGGTCGAATACGAATATTCGGTAAAGCTGCCGAATAAGCCGAATACCGAATAAAAACGAATATTCGGCCCATCCCTAGTATTTTTTATGGTGATAGTAGTAATGGACTAGATAGTGATAAACATTATCTACGATGGTTTCGAATCTGTATTTAACGCCTAATAAAAGCACGTCATGGCGTCAGCTGCCGCTATTCTGACCAGGCCTATGTTCAGATTTGGACTAATAAAAGGGTGTGGGTGTAATCTGATTCAAAATGAGTTAAGATTACAAAAATATAAACTCATATCCGTTATTTATTATAATTGAATTGATTGTTTATAATTGATTGTTTTTACAACTCACAATCTAATAAATTTAGTTTCAATATTGTAATCGAATAATATGTTGATCAAACAAAAGAAATTTAATTAGCTTTAAAAAAGTTAATGCTAATATGCTTTAACTGAGCACATTGCTATTTCAAACGATCAGGCGCTATTTTACACGATAAAAAAATCATGATCAACAATTGCTGAATTTAACGCAATACAGTTATATTCTTAATGCTACTATAAAATAAAAAGTGCTGACTGAAACGGTAATTAAATCTTTCCGAATGTGCATCGGCTTAGGCTCAAATAAAGTTTAGTTGCTGACTGTTTCTTTTAATATTTTTGTATCTGGCACAGTTACTGTGGATAGGGATATAACGAATCGATAGGTGGCGCTAGTGGTATTTTAACAGTCACTATGGTTATGTTAAATAAGATAAACCCTATATTGTCAGGTAATTAGCGTTGGTGTTGAATTGTTATAAATAGCTTAAAAAGCAATTTTTGTAAAACCGTACTTTTTAACGGTTTATTTAATATATTATATAATTATATGTTTAGTACATATTTGATATTTTTTTTGTTAGCGGTCGCGTAACCCTATGTAATCCTATACTATTGAACGAGCAATTCTTATTATATATATATATATATATATATATATATATATATATATATATATATATATATATATATATATATATATATATATATATATATATATATGTATATATACATATAATCGGGATCTCGGAAACCGCTCCAACGATTTTCATAAAATTTAGTGTCCAGGGAGTTTCGGGGATAATAAATCGATCTAGCTTGGATTTATTTTTAGAAAATGTCTTTTTGTCCGTGTTTTTAGGCAATGAAAAACTGCTACAATATTGTTAGAATAAGAAGGTAAATTTTAACAGGTTGTTAATGATTATAAATAGCTTAATTGGTATAATGGGCGGGCACAGAATCGTAAAACCCTGGTTCGAGCCCAGACCGATCGACCGACTTTTTTAATTTTTTTTTTCAAGTTCCTTTCTTTTTTGAGAAAATCTATTTTTTGAGCCCTTATTTTAATATTTTTTAAAAAACGGAAATTTAAATTAAAATAATTGCACTCATGATTTTTTATTCAAATAACCAGTTCCGTTTTTTCTGTTATGTCGCTAAGATCAAAAAATATTATTTATATTTCATCAGTATGTAATTTGTATCTAAATATAATTTCCAAAACATACGAATAAAAAAAATCGAGCGAAAAATACCGAGCAAAGCTCGGTCAACCGGGTACTTATCCCTATAAAACAATGTATCTCGCTGTAGTTGTTTGCGCGGCAATAGATGTCATAATGTGTCAATTCAGTAAGAATAAAAAGTAATCATTGAGTGAAGACACGTTTATTTAATTATTTCACCTGCAAGCAAAAGTGCACCTTATTATAAAGTGTACATGGTTCTTCGAGCACGGATCATTCAACTAGCCCTATTTTAATTATGTAAATTTGCGAGTGGATGTAATTGGAGTTATTTTAAAAAATGCGGAATACGGACTAATTAGTAAAAATAAATGAACATTATCGATGAAAGTTTTAAAGAAAAAGTGAATAACAGCGGAAGAATAAATCAGTTACTAGTGAACAAAATTACATTACACGTTTAATTGAAATATAAAAACATTACTTTCGTGTAACGGTAATCTTATACGAAGTAAATAAACTAAAATATAGTGAGTTGGTAAACAATTATTAAGAGTATTTATTAACAACTGTGACTGTTTTATTGTGAACTTTGGACCTATTGGTAAGAATAATTACCTACCTACATATACGTTGAAGTTTAAGAAGGCTAAAAATAACTGTGAATTATTACTAAATTATTTGATTTGTATTGTTGTAAATAAAAGATATTTAATATGGAGAGCGTTGAAAATAGAATGTTGCTACAAGTTGATAGATAGAGTAGATAGAGGCCGTGAAGTGGCGGTTGAGAATATCCACTACCCCATATCTTCCCGTGGGTGTCGTAAGAGGCGACAGAGGGAGGCAGGCAGGAGATGGGCAGCAGCATCTTCCTGATAACAACTGTGACGTAATAAAAAACTGCGGTTGCCAACCCGCTCGCCAAGCGTGGCAACTATGGCAAATACCCCCCAATGAATAAATACACAAACAGACGGCCCCCAGTCCCCGGCGGCCCCGCTATTCCTGGCTACGGTGGCGACCATGGTAACGGCGGGGCATGGGGTGCTAAGAATCTCCGGTGGAGGTTCGGTTGCCACCTACGACGACTCGACCTGGCAACATATAACGCACGCACCCTGAGGACTGACGAGAAGATACTGGAGCTGGAAGAAGAGGTAGACAAGTTGCGCTGGCATATTATTGGATTATCCGAGATCCGAAGAGAGGGGGAGGACACGGTAATCCTCGAGTCCGGCAACTTGTTCTATCACCGGGAGGGCGACCATCTGTCCCAAGGAGGTGTCGGATTTATCGTCCACAAGTCTCTCGTCAACAACGTTGTAAAGATTGGGAGTGTGTCGACGAGGGTCGCGTACCTGATACTCAGAATCACCAAACGGTATTCGCTGAAGGTCATTCAGGTTTACGCACCAACCTCGGCACATCCCGATGAGGAGGTGGAGGAAATGTATGAGGATATTTCCAGAGCCATACATTCCTCCAAAACCCACTACACGGTGTTGATGGGAGACTTCAACGCAAAACTAGGCACAAGAGAAAGCGGTGAGCTGAAGGTAGGGAAATTTGGAGTGGGGCAACGGAACTGAAGGGGCCAGCAGCTGGCCGACTTTATGGAGAAAGAGGGACTCTTTATGATAAACTCTTTCTTCCAGAAGCGGCCCCACAGGAAGTGGACCTGGTCGAGCCCCGACGGTTCGACAAAAAATGAGATTGACTTCATTATGACGACCAGACGCCAACTGTTCAGTGATGTCTCAGTGATCGCAAGGGTGAAAACTGGCAGCGATCACCGAATGATTAGAGGCACACTGAACCTAAACGTTAAGTTGGAGAGGTCTCGTCTAATGAAGTCAACGCTCCGTCCCCCTCGTGCTCTAATCCAGAATCCCGAAACCTTTCAGCTCGAGTTACGTAACCGCTTCCAGTGCCTAGAAGATTGCAATGCAGTGGACGATATGAACGACAAGCTCGTGGAAACTGTTCATGCGGTCGGAGCTAAGTTTTGCAAGACCCGCCGCAGAAGAACACAAAAACTCTCCGATCACACTCTTAATCTCATGGCTGTTAGACGGGAGATGAGGCTGCAATCGTCAACAGATTTGACAGCATACAGGCAACTGAACAGACAGATCTCCAAATGCATGCAGCGAGACTTACGCAACTTTAATACTTCTCGTATTAAAGAAGCGATCGAGCGGAACCAGGGCTCCAAAGTCTTTGCCAGAGATCTGTCTGCCAGAAAGAGTCAACTGTCAAAGCTGAAGACTGAGTGTGGCAACATCGTTTCCGGGACACCTGAGATTCTGAGTGAGATTGAGAGGTTCTATGGGCAGCTGTACACATCATCGTTGGAGCCACACGCAAGTGTGAGTAACGATCCAAGAGCAAGTCTTATCCGACACTATTCCGATGATATCCCGGACGTCAGTCTGAGCGAGATTAGAATGGCTCTCCAGCACCTTAGAAACGGCAAGGCCCCGGGCGAGGATGGAATTACAGCGGAGCTTCTGAAAGCGGGTGGAACACCGGTACTTGAAGTCCTTCAGAAGCTCTTCAATTCCGTCCTCCATGGTGGCACTACTCCAGAGGCGTGGAGCAGAAGTGCGGTGGTCTTGTTCTTTAAGAAGGGCGACAACGCTCTCTTAAAGAACTACAGACCGATTTCCCTTCTGAGCCGCGTCTACGTGCTGTTTTCGAGAGTCATTACGAATCGTCTCGCACGCAGACTCGACGACTTCCAGCCTCCCGAACAAGCCGGTTTCCGAAAAGGCTTCAGTACCATAGACCACATACATACCCTGCGGCAGATTGTACAGAAGACCGAAGAGTACAATCTGCCACTTTGCCTGGCATATGTGGACTATGAGAAAGCCTTTGATTCCGTCGAAATTTGGGCGGTGCTACAGTCCCTTCAGCGGTGCCAAGTTGACTGTCGGTACATCGAAGTGCTGAAGTGTTTGTACAGTAGGGCTACGATGGCTATCCGAGTACAGAACCAGAGTTCGAAACCTATCCAACTGCAGAGAGGTGTAAGACAGGGTGATGTTATATCCCCGAAACTCTTCACCGCTGCGTTGGAAGACGTTTTCAAGCTACTGGACTGGAAAGGATACGGTATTAACATCAATGGCGAGTACATCACTCACCTTCGATTTGCCGACGATATAGTCCTTATGGCAGAATCGCTGGAGGACTTAAGTATTATGCTCAATGACCTCAGTAGTGCCTCCCAACGGATAGGGCTTAAGATGAACATGGACAAAACAAAGATCATGTTTAATGTCCATGTCACACCTGTGCCGGTAGTTGTTGGGAGCACTATGCTCGAAGTTGTTGACGAGTACGTTTACCTGGGACAAATAGTCCGACTAGGTAAGTCCAACTTCGACCGAGAGGTCAATCGACGGATTCAACTCGGCTGGGCAGCGTTCGGGAAATTACGACATATCTTTTCGTCAGGTATACCTCAATCTCTAAAAACTAGATTGTACAACCAGTGCGTGTTGCCAGTGATGACTTACGGATCTGAGACGTGGTCCTTCACTGCTGGCCGTATGAGGACGCTTAAGGTCGCTCAGCGAGCTATGGAGAGGGCTATGCTCGGAGTTTCTCTGCGTGATAGACTCAGAAATGAGGATATCCGCAGTAAAACCAGAGTGACCGACATAGCCCAACGGATTAGTAAGCTGAAGTGGCAATGGGCCGGCCATATAGCTCGAAGAACCGATAACCGATGGGGAAGAAAGGTTCTCGAGTGGCAGCCTCGTACCGGTAAGCGTAGTGTAGGGCGACCCCCCACTAGATGGAGTGACGACCTGGTAAGACATGCAGGAAGTCGATGGATGCAGGTGGCTCAGGACCGTGCTTTGTGGCATTACTTGGGGGAGGCCTATGTTCAGCAGTGGACTTGTGAAGGGCTGTAATGATGATGATGATGATGACAAGTTGATATATTTGAAAAAGTACAAAAGACATACGCTTATTACAAAAAATCGCCTAAAGACAGGATAATCGTGGGTTATATACAGAGTAGAATAGATACTTTAGAAATATATTGGAAGGAATTTAAATCCGGTCATGAGAAATTAGTTAAGGCTGTTTCGAAAAAGGATAGACACATGTTACCGTATTTCGCAGAGGATATGTTTGATAATTTTGAAGAATTATATTTTACGTACAAGAGCGAAATGAAAAATTCATTAAACAAATTAATGGCCAATGTGAAAACAACAGATAAATTGCACAAAATAGATGAGATGAGACCATGTGCTTCCGGGAGTGATATAAAATTACCCAGTATTTCAATTCCAATTTTTGAAGGCAACTACACGGAATGGCAATCGTTTCACGATTTCTTTATGGCATTAATGCACAAGAATGAGTCATTAGAAGATGTTCAGAAATTACATTATCTTAAGAGTAGCCTGAAAGGAGATGCAGAAATTTTGTTGCGCCAGTTTTCGGTAACGGATGCAAATTATGCTGAGGCTTGGTCTGTTTTGAAAAAGCGTTATAACAACAAAAGGTACATTGCTAATTGCGTATTTAAAAAGTTTTTTTAGCCAGAAAACCCTTTCTCAGGAGTCAGCTTCGTCCTTAAAGCAACTGCTAGATACGTCAATTGAATGTATGAATTCATTAAAAAATCTTGACTTACCAACAGCGCAGTGGGATGCGATCATAAACCATGTCATCGTGTCAAAGCTGGATGCTGAAACGCATAAACAGTGGGAAATTACAGTAAGTAAAGATAGTAATGATGACTTACCTAGTTTTGAAGTACTGAAGTCCTTCCTGGAGACACAGTTTCGCATGTTGGAGATGATGGAACCTGAAAATAAAGCTTACAAACTAGTTAAACCTAAGACATTTTATGCAACCTCTAGAAGCGAAAATAAATATTACTCATTTCATATTTAATTGCAAGGAATTCACTAAGCAACCAATAGAGGAGAGATACAGTTTCGTCCAGAAAAATAACTTGTGTTTCAATTGCTTAATTCTAAATCATTCCGTATTTAAATGCAGGTGGTCAAATAAATGTAAAATATGCAACAGACGACATCACTCTTTATTACATCGAGAATTTATAAAACTAGCAGGTGAAGTAAAGTCAAATACAGAAGAAACTACTACAAATACAAAAGAGGTTAGCAAGGTTACAGCACATGTGTCACGTGGAGAACAACCTACTCAACAAGTTTTGTTGGCGACAGCATTGGAAGAGGTACCTTCGCGAACGGGACAATTGCACTTCTTCCGGGCTCTGATTGATCAGGGATCGGAGGCCTCATTCGTGACAGCGCGAGTGGTCGCATTATTAGGTCTGAAGAGAAATCAAATCAGCGACGTGATGTCAGGAATTGGTGAAGGTAATAAAGTTTATATTAATCATTTAGTAGGATTACATATTAAGTCGAGGCATGAACGTGATTTTTCTATAGATGTTAATGCTTATGTAATGAAGTCGTTGACGCGTAGACTACCTGCTAGGGAAATAAGAGGGTACATTTGGACTCAACTTAAAAATGTGAAGTTAGCTGATCCCAGCTTTAACGTCCCGGGTCGGATTGATATCCTACTTGGAGCTGACGTTTTCGGCAAAATTATATATTTAGGTCTACTAAAGGGACCGAGCGATGTAATTGCTCAACGCACACATCTAGGCTGGATATTGACACGTGATATATATGCAAATCCTACTGAAACACAAAATATTATTAGCTTACACGTCACCAGGCTTGTAGATGAAGACAATAATCTTTTGAAAAAATTCTGGGAAATAGAATCGGAAGAATACACAAGCAAGAAAGCATGGACAAAGGAAGAAGAAATATGTGAAAGACACTACATAAATACAACGACAAGGGATACATCTGGAAGGTATGTAGTCCATTTACCTTTAAAGCATAGTGTTGAGGAAACCGTGAAAACATGCGGCGAAACTAAATATCTGGCCATCAAACGATTTAAACAGTTGGAAAGGATGTTTACCAAACATGAAGATTTGAGAACAGAGTATAAGAATGTGATACATGAGTACTTAAAGATGGGTCATATGAAGAAAGCTGAAAAGGAAGAGGAAGAGGAAGCAATTTACTTACCCCATCATGCTGTCGTAAGAAAGGATAAAGACACTACAAAGGTAAGAGTGGTCTTCGACGCCTCAGCCAAGGGTTCGAATGGTCTCTCGTAAAACGACGCCATGATGATTGGCCCCACTTTTCAACCCGAACTCCGTGCTCTTATCACTCGCTGGAGGTCTCACAAAATTTGTGTTGTCGGGAATATAGTAAAAATGTATCGTCAAGTAAGGATGACTAACAAACACACTTTACAACATATTGTTTGGCGCGATGATATGTCTGGAAATATAGAAAGTTATAAATTACTTACCGTAACTTTTGGAACCGCTGCATCACCATACCTTGCTGTACGGTCTATACACCAGCTGGCTGATGATGAAGTTGACAGGTACCCCCGAGGATCTGCTGTTACTAAGAATTCGTTCTACATGGATGATTTAATGACTGGGAACGAAGATCTATCAGAAATCAAAGAAATTTGCGAAGAATTTGTTAAGAATCTGTTAAAGAAAAGCGGCTTTAAAATGCAGAAGTGGTCTAGCAACTCTGACGAGTTGGTGAGGTTTCTGCAGGATGACAAAGACAGTCCGGAAACGGTGGACAGAATAGAAATAAAATTAGATAAGGTGATAAAAATACTTGGTCTTACATGGGACAGAAAAAGGGATACGTTCAAGGTTACAGTCAATATACCAGAAACCAGGAAACCTGTTACAAAAAGGTTAATATTATCAGATGTGGTCAGGCTCTTTGATCCATTTGGCTGGCTCTCTCCAGTGGTTATCACAGCTAAAATTATGATACAGAGACTGTGGTTAAGTAATCTTGGTTGGGATGATGAACTACATACCTTCTGAGCTAGTAGAGGAATGGCTTAGTTACAGAGAAGCCCTTCAAAAACTGCAAGACATTGAAGTCCCGCACTGGATTAAAACGACGTCACGCTGTAAAGAAGTGCAATTGCATGGATTCGCAGATGCTTCTTCTGTTGCGTATGCAGCAGTGGTCTATATCAAGTTTTTGGATGAATATGACAGGATCCACGTCACAATGGTGGCATCTAAAACTAAGGTAGCACCATTGAAATAATTGACGATTACGAAATTAGAACTTTGCTACAGCTGCAGACCTGTGTTACAGCTGCTAAGCCCTCCCCATTAAATACAAACCAAATAGAAAAACAAAAACATAAAAACAATTTTACCGCAATCAAGAAATGAATAAAAGTTCTAATCCGACAAATGGCTCAATACTATTATAGCTAAATGTTTAGTTGTATGGTAAGGCATGAGAGATATTCTATAAATGTGTCACACACTTGTATTAATATTCAAATGTTATAGTAAACGTTTACAAGAACTTATTCTATATTTCACATAAAAATAATTGAAACTTAGTGAGTAGTGACTCAGTTAATATTTCAGTTTCTTAAAACAATAAAATATAATATGCAAAATGTTCATTTAATATTGGAGATTTGTTAATCATAAACCAATATTACAAGTTTAGAAGTAAGTGTAAAATTAATATGTAGATGCCAGTGTGTAGTATATGAGTGTGAGTGCGTGTGTGTGAAAGAAGGAGTGAGTGTGTGTTGTTATTTTGCTTAACAGTTTGCATTTTTAACTATCTATATTTAATAATTTTTCCGTTTCCTCGTAAGATAAAGACATTAAAACTTAGTTGGAGATACTGATATTTTCAAAAACTGCAATAACATTATATCATTATTTATGTATTTAAGCTTAAGTTTCGAATTTGATTACTCTGAAAAATATAATATAATATGTACATAATGGCAAC
Organism: Parnassius smintheus behrii; assembly: GCA_036936625.1. Classification (NCBI taxonomy): domain Eukaryota; kingdom Metazoa; phylum Arthropoda; class Insecta; order Lepidoptera; family Papilionidae; genus Parnassius; species Parnassius smintheus. The sequence continues at coordinate 42,279,078 of JAUPFT010000020.1, forward strand.
AATATTTATCATTTTATTAGTCTGGACCCAAAGGGTGTTTATAAAGATTGTTATACTAAGCCTACAATGTTGGGTCTTGCAGGCTTAGAATTACAGTCCAGACGGAATGTGACAGCCATGCACCCGAGATCGCCGCGGTGACTAGTATATGTATACTGGCTGCCTAATAGCAGGTGATTCTAAGGTACAGAATTACATTTCAAACTTGCATAATACTAGAACACTACCGAAGGGAGACAAAATTTCTTTATCAAAATTAGTTCTGTCTATTAATTCATTAGATGAGTTAAAAAATGAAAATAAAAATCTATACTGATTACAATATTTCAATTACCTATGTAAAAATGATAAAATAATATAGATGATTCACAATTATGAATGTATTGATAATAACATGCATAATTAAAAACCCTAGCATGTCTACAATACCCAAAATAGCAATATTTGAATCAAAAACAAGTTAAATAATAAATAAGGTCATTTACACAAGAGCAGAGTAAAACCAGCAAATAATAATTTCATTTTGATAATAATTGGTTGTCTATTTATTTCCCCGATTTAAAATTAACCTTAAAATTTTGTCTATATATTATATGCTTGCAGTTATGACGTAAACAGAATAAATTTTATTCAAAACTACAAAACTTATTAAAGAATACTTGATTACAAAACTTATTAAGTAATTAATGCTTTTACTCGTTTGGGAAAAGCCTCTGTCCTATGTAGAAAACAAGCAAGTAGCCAAAGCGGGTCATTTAAACAAAATGTTATTTAGAATATAATGTTTTACAATTAAATATTAAAATATTTAGAAACAACATCAATCACCCCATTCCCAGGGGTTTATCAATCATGTATTTTATTGTAATAATCTTTTTTTGAACAACTTTGCTTAATGATTTCTTATATTTACGCGAACACTACACATTGAAATAATACCAGTTTTTACGGAATTTATCGCGTATATTTAACTCTTTAAATACCCGACGTTTCGAGAGCTTTACAGCACCCATGGTCACGGGAAGGACTGATATGTTCAACGTCCAGCTTTCATAGTTAACCGCGGTTACCATAGATTAAAATTTGTAGATTAGTGTAGATCGGAACAAAAGTTAAACTTTGCTTAGTTAAAAATTTTCAGTTTTTGATAGGCTGCATATTTTATGACTCGTTATAAAAGCATATACTTTGCCCCATGAGGGAAAACTTATTCTTTGAAGTGGAATAACTGATATAACTAGCTTGTACTTGTTCCTAGTATTTACAGAAATATACATTACTATTTTTAATAAAAACTATTGTTGTTTTTGTGTACATTAAATTAACAAAAACAAAAAACAAAAATTAATAAAAAAACATACACTAAATTTTCGTAAAATTACTAAAACGCTATAGTTAATATATTTACTATAAAAATTGATAGGGGCGTACTCCAATGGTTTGGGCACGTTGAACGAATGAGTGAATACCGAATGGTGAAGAAAATATATAGAGCGAAAGTAAATATTAAAAGGTGTCGAGGTAGACCGAGACTAACTTTCGAAGACCATGTGAGCAAATGGCTCGAAGAGGGGAGGGTCAAGAGTACTCGGATACCTAGACGTGCATGTACGAAGAAGTTAATGAACCTGAAAGAAGCGAAAGAGGTATATAAGGATCGTGACACTTGGCGATCTGTTCTCTCTGGCTACCCCGTTAGGGATTGTGCGTGACGATAAGTAAGTAAGTAAGTAAGTAAGTAAGTTAATATATTTACTTCTAAAAAACTTTCTTGAAAAGGCTCCTTCGAACTTAGGTTGTAAAGTGCTCTCATGGCTCTCTTCTGCAAAACAAAGTTACTTCAATGTAAAATGAATTAACCCCATTGCAAGATCCCTTATTTAATAAATATGGCGTATCAAAGGGTCACTATCTCTTTGCTATGGAATGCAAAATATAGTCGTTGCACATTTGCACCCAAGATAGAGAGAACTTGTAAATTTACTCCGTCCATGTCACAGACTGTTGCAGATATATTCATCCCAGCCTGAGAGCCTGGAAGTTATGCCAGCTATAACTGATTCAAGACCTGAAATCAAAAATTAAATATGTTTTACAACCGTTGAGCTTTTATAATCAACTATACAATAAATATTTATAATTAACTATACAAAGTACTAATAATTACCTCTTTTATTAGTAAAGTAAGTTAATTTGCAGTTAAAAATACATTGGAGAAATAGTGGGCAATGGGCTGTTTCAGTCTTTTTTTATTTATTTATTTATTATGACACATCAACAGCATAACACACAATACATTTATATGCAAATCTTACATAAAACAAAGGCCTGGTATGTACGCCAAAAAAAGACGTGTACAACATTCTCTTAAAATCTAAGACATGTTATTACAAATACGAATATTAGAAAACAAAAAAAAAGCACAAAAATAGTACACAGATTATCAAAATAATTTTACAAAATTTTAAGAAATTTTAAGAACCTGCTTAGGGAGCAGGTACACAGATAACTTCTTTCTCAAATTAATGCATGAGTCATGAAAAATGTCAATGTCAACAAATGCACATACCCGGTTGTATTCGGCGCAAATTTTTGATATAGGCGAATTTTTAAGAGGTTTGTTCTACTGGCAGGGATGTAAAAGATTTTAGTAATAGGATGGCGTGGATAGTTTCATGGGATGTTAAGATTAATGCACTGAAGTAGGTTATTACAATCTACGGCACCAGAAATTATTTTTTTTAAAAACAATATATTCAGCAATACACGACGGTTAGAAAGTGACATCATTGCGAAATGTTTGAGACGAACGTTATAGGTGTTACGGTGGGAAATGCCCGAAGAATGGAACGCAAGATTTCTAGTAAATGAACGCTGTATGCTTTCAATGCGTTGGGAATAAGTGATAAACTGAGGACCCCAAACCACCGATGCAAACTCTAGGTGACTTCGAACCAAGGCGTTATATAAAATTATTTTGGTTTTGGCTGACATAAAACCTTTAGCGTTTCGTTTTAGGAAGCCAAGCATTCTTCCAGCTTTTTGGACGGTAGCGTCAATGTGAGAATTAGAATTTAATTTGCTATCCACTATTACGCCTAAATCTCGAACTTCTTTAACCTGCTCCAAGGTATCAGAGTCATCTTATAGGAGGACGTGAAAGGTATAAACTTTCTTGAGAATTTAATATGATATGATTTTTTAGTATTAAGTATCATACCATTTAATTGACACCATGTACTAATTTTGTTTAAATCACTTTGGACGAGTTGCACGTCTACAGTAGATTTTACTGTTTTGTATATTTTTAAATCGTCAGCAAAAAGACAGAATTCAGAGTTGCGTATTTCAAAAGTTATATCATTGATAAAGACAGCAAAATGACTGAACCCAGATGTGATCTTTGCGGGACGCCTGAGAACGCTATATAACTTTCTGATTTGTAACCATTCACTACCACAAACTGGAGTCTTTTTGCTAAATAAGACTGGAACCATTCTAGCAAAGATCCACATACCCCATATCTTTTTAGAGTGACAGACTTTATCGAATGCACTAGAAAAATCCATATATATAGCATCAACTTCCTGTCCTTTGTCAATTTCTTTACAGAGATACGACATAAATGATACAAGGTTAGTTTCAATCGAATGGCCCTTCCTAAACCCATGTTGATGGTCTGGTATACATGTGCTTAAGTGACGCGTAATAATTGGACATATCAAGGATTCAAACAATTTAGGAATACATGAAATAATTGAAATCGATCTGTAGTTACTAACGTCATTAATAACGCCTTTTTAAATACCGGAACGATCTTTGAATTTTTCCAAATATCAGGAAATACTCCATCACGCAAAGATTGATTGAAAATAATAGCCAGTGGTAACGCTAAGGCCGAGATACAACGTTTGACGAAAACAGGGGGAATCTCATCTGGGCCAGCTCCCTTGAAAATGTCAAGCTTTTTGACTGCACCTATAATGTCTCTTTCAGTTAATTTTACAGAATTTAAACATGAATTATTGAACATAGATACGTCACCGCCGTCGTTTGCAGCCACTTTACTAAAAACAGATGAAAATTTGTTTGCAAACATTTGGGCAATATCTGGTCCGGTGTTTGCGACCTGATCAGCTTGATACATTATAGCTGGGATATTGGATACAACATTGCGCCTGTCCCTCACAAAACGCCAAAAGCTTTTTGGATTTTTAGAAATATCACTTTCAATTCTTTTTTTAAAATTAAAAAGGCATTGACTACATACATTATGAGCACGTTCGCGAAGAAGCTCGTATTCTAGTTGATCACGAGGGTTCTTATATTTCAAATATTTTAATCTTTTTTTGCTTTTCTCGGAAATTATTTTAATTAGGGAATTGCTAAACCACGAAGGAAATTTAGTTATTTTAGGTCTTGTTTTAGGAATATAGGATGCTACGGCTATATTTAAAAAGTGGTAAAATATATTAGTCATTTCGTTAACATTTTGACATTTTTCTAGCTCCACTTGCCAGTTAATGCTCTTCAAGTAAGGTACAATATTGCCATAGTCTGCTCTAAAGTAGTTGTAACGATGGCTAATTATCGGCTTGAGGTACTCGAAAGTAAGTTTTGGGATCGATATCAAAATTGGAGGATGTTTTTGATCTACTTTTCTAAGCACACTTATAGATTTAGTAACATTTAAACAATCAACATTGGATAGAACTAGATCTAGTATTCTACCATCAACATTAGACATATCGTTCATTTGCGATAAATTATTGACAGCCATAAAGTCAATAAGAGAGAGTCCTAGTTTCGAACCATAATTTGTTGCAATACATGGGTCACTATCCGACTTATGGGACCAATCAATAAAACCTAAGCCATGTTTTATTGAAGTCGGTTTCGAATTTCGTGTGTTTTATTTAACGAAAAATTTCGTGTAGTCGAAAGCAGTCTAAAAGACAAAATTATCACTATATTATTACCATCAAATATAAACTTTTTGAGTAAAAGTCCGTACTTTTTGAGAAAAAAATTATTGAAAATCAATTATTTCTATTTACTAAAATATACTTATTATCATTTAGAATACTTCCTACTTTTTTGAAGTCGGTTAAACAGAATCATCAAAAATATGCTAAAAAATGTCCTCCAATTCTACTCAATCACAAATTAAGTTTACAACTAGGTTATGAACCAAATAAAAATCGTAACATTGTTATTAAATCAAGAAGACAAGAGAGAAAATTTCCAAGAAAGAAGATTCCAGGACACAGAAAACACCTTAATCAAAATTCCCTTAAAAGAAGTGTACCAACTTTATCAAAAATAAATATGAAAGAAAAAAGAAGAGTACGAGGAAGTCCAGACACAACCACATCGGTGAGCTAACAACATCTTCGAGTACCAGAGCAGAAGAAAGAAGTCAGGGGTACAACGAGCGACTAGCCAAGTTCTGTAGCAGGTACAAAACATCTCAAAAGCACCGAATGTAAGTTTAATTATATAACAGTGTCGATGTCTATTCTAAAATTATATTATTGCTTATATAATGTTATACACAGAACTGGGGAAAGAATTTTTTTAAATCATTCATTAAAAAATAGGAAAAACACTAGTACTATAGAAAAATTCAAAATTATGTATTATACCGCAATAATTAATCGGTAAATAACTACTTAATAATGATAATAATAATATTTGTTTGCTACAATATGGTGTTTAAGTATAATTTAGTACTACATATTCTACCATAGAATGTGTAAATTTTAATGGAATTTATCGAAATTTTAACAACATATAATTTTAATTTAATTAATTGAAAATTATATAAATAAATTATTCAATATTTTTTAATTGATATTATTGTATTATTGTAGCTCAATGTCATATACTTGTTATAATAATGAATTTATCAATCATTATATATTATAAATTGCAAATGTTGCAACCAATTATCATTAATTTGTTTCTGTATTTATGTCAAATTTATTAATTCCTTACTAAGCAATGTTCAAAAAAACACTAAGAACGTCGCTATCGTATAACTTCTATTAAATAATAACAATAACATATTCATGTACATAACACCAGCATATCCTTAATAGGGTAACACATCATAATAAAAACGGAAAGGGAAACTGACTAGAAAAATGCCATTCTATTATAAAAGTATGTACTTCGCCGGTCTAAAAGAGTTTTAATAGTAATGTTTCTTAACTGAGTTAAACGTTGACTGAAAAAAATCCATGTTGTACAAAAATTAGCAATGATGCATTTAAAAGGTGTGAGGAATGAAAGAAAGAAATGCTTAAAAGTAGAATACGAATGATTGAGTGGTTAAGTTTCATCAATATTGGACTGATCACCCAAATATTTGATGATGCTTAAACTAGTAGTATTGAAGCCGTTAGGAGCAAGAATTATGCATGGAAAGAGTAGATATAGAAGAAAATAATTGACCTTAATAAATAGGTAATGGAGAGATACGGGAACGTCCATCACTGGTATAACATATAGTCCTCGAGTAGGGTATGTTTCCATGATTGGATAATAAAATCGGGCGTAACGGGTACTAGGGAACAATACCTTCAGTACAAGTGATGTACACGAGTTGACTCATATTAGTACTGTTAGGGACCAGAGAAGTCTTAAATTTGTTACCCTTAATAATGGTACACACATGGTGGTCACATCCTTCGTTGGATCATGGTGCGAACTTAGTTTTCCTCAGTGACAATTGTTGGAGTCCTTTGAAAATGACTTAAATGTAGACCTCAAGGTTGTACGCACAACCCAAGGTACATTTTACCTTGATATAAAAAAAAAGTTTATGTACCAATAAAATGAAATGAATGTTACGAAAATGAAATATAATACCCAAATAAATGGGGGGCCCATATTTATAAAGTACCCGCGTGATAAATATCACGAAATAAAATATAAATGAAATGAATTAATACTCCGATTCCCGGTATCTAATAAATAAATAAATATATATAAGTGAATGGAGAGAAAGAGAGCTAGCTAAATGTCAAAAATATTAAGAAAAAAAGAAAGTACGTACAAGAATTATGGAAAAAAAGGCTTATTAATTGATGACAGTACGGGATAATAAGGGGATCCCCGAGCAAATTAAAAAGTGTGATAAATGTATGATAATATAATAGTAAGATAGGTAGTTATTTTGCATTTCTGTATTAGGACTATTAATGCTACCCAAAATGCGACTAACGAGTTACACATTTAATAACTATAGGGATCGATTTACACAACTAAGCGAAAATGTGTTGTGTGTGTATGTATTGTGGGCGTAATTGTGTAACCACAATTGTATATGAATTTACGAGATATTTTTTTCATATTTAAACACATTAATTCATATAATTACAATTGCAATACATTTGGTTGAATTATTTTTGTCATATGTTTTTATATAAAATTTGTACATTTTAAACTATATTTGGTTTATATTTTGCTCATAAAGTAAAGTCCAGAGTATATCGATACACCATTATTATAAATTTATTAATGTAATAGTATTCTTTTTACGTTTTTCTTTATAAAAGACAACGGAACCCAAAAATTATGTTATCTGGTTGAAATAAAATTGTTTATTTTTAATGTTAATAAATATTTGTAAAACAAATTTGAGCTGTGTACCTATTAGTGTTTTCTTTTTTCATATAAATTTCATGTCATGAAAAAATGAGTTTTCGAAATTATAAGTAACTTAAATAATGAATGTTTATTAACGTACCTATGTAAAAGTTTTATACCTTTTGAAAATGATATTATATCATTACACACGATATAATTTTAATGCATTGTTAAAACTAGGTATCATCATACGACGTAAGCAAAAACCGTTCCCATGAACATACTTAGAAATTAAAACAAAGGTGTCACAAACCGCTTACGCGGCTGAGATTGTAAGTTGTTTTTGATCCCTGTTGTTATGATTAATTATTATGATTATGTTGCACTAGAACCGCCGTGAGACAAAACACGTAATATTAAACGACTATCATATTTCGCCAACTAACGGTCACGCGCTAATAAGCGAATGATAAAAAACAAAGAAAAAATTCTTTTGACGGGAGTTAGAGACTATATATACATAATAAGTAACATTACCTAATTACGTAAATCGATGTGACAAGTGTTTACTATATATAAACACTTAAATAAATATATAAAGGAACCAATGGTTATAAGTTATAACCGATACGGGATATTCCGCTTTGATATAGTTTACTTAGATTTAGTAGGGCCCTTATGTAAGCATAGCGCTAGTAATGTTCATATACTCACACTACAGTGTGATTTAAATAAGTATGTTGAAGTTTATCTACTTAAAAATAAGGATACTTACCATTTTAATGGAATTGGCTTTTTTACCTTTAAAGTTTATTAAGGTTTAAATTTAAAAATATAGCTTAGGCCTAAGAAAATAATAATATTGTAAACAACCTTATATACGCCTTACAATATTTTTGATTACTTTATTTTTTTAAAAAACTGTATTTTCAGTCTAGTGAATTTATAGTTATTTATAAAAATTTTAAATGTTATGCAGTTATGATAGGCGAACTAAAAGCAATTTAAAACAAAAACTTAGATTAGGCTTAAAAATGATGATAGTTTAATAAATTTAAATAAAGAGATAGAAAGTTATTCTTTTCAAATTACAGTGTTTACGATATTTTATTTTTCTTATATATAGATATAGAACCTAGGTATAAGAATTTTAATATTTTTAAATAATGTAAAAATTTTTTTTGTTCTTTACACCAAGTTTTGTTTCATTGGAAAAAAATTTTTTTTGTAATTCTATTTTTTTTCTTTTTGCCGATGGGCCTGTAGTGTATGTGCACATGTAGGTATATACACGATAGCCTAAGAGAGATTAGTGAGTAATAAACCTACATTCAAGACCGCTAGACGTTTAATTTATTCCTCGAACCTCCCGACATTACAGAGCGTTGTGCTTAGGTCCTCCAGCGATTCTGCCATAAGAACAATATAAGGTGAGTGATGTACTCACCATTGTAATACGGTGTAAATACCGTATCCTTTCCAGTTCAGTAGCTTGAAGACGTCTTCCAATGCAGCGGTGAAGAATTTCGGTGATATAACCTCACCCTGTCTTACACCTCTCTGCAGTTGGATAGGTTTCGTATTCTGGTTTTGAACTCGGATAGCCATCGTAGCACTGCTACTATGGCTATCCGACACTGACACTGATATACCGACAGTCAACTTGGCACCACTGAAGGGACTGTAGTACCGCCCAAATTTTGACGCAATTATATCCATATGCGGCTTTTTCATAGTCGACATACGCAAGGTAAAGTGGCAGATTGTACTCTTTGGTCTTCTGTACAATTTGCCGTAGCGTATGTTCTTCTTCCTTCCGATTGACCATGAAACTACACATCATTTCATATGTCGATCTGATGCTAGCCGCGGTAGCAAGGGGAGTGCCCTGAAGTGGAAGAGATACAACAAAGGGATAAATTTTAGCGGTAAACATGCAAACCTGTGTCTTCTGAGAATTAAATTGAACTGGATTTAGTCGTCCCCAATCCAAGACTTTCTCTAACAATGACTCGACTTCAGACACAAGTTTATTCAGGTACTCGATGACGAGATCTCGAGAAATATTGGCACGGCCGGTGTAAAAAGCGTAACCTGCGCTTTCGTCCACATAGTAATGAATGCTACCGATTTGCAACTTATCACTGGTATGCAGAAGGAACAGCGTAGGAGATAGCACACAGCCTTTTCGAATACGAGCATTTATATTGGCTTGTAAACGGAGCATGCACCGTCTACTACGACCTTGATGCTCCGATCAGCAAAAAAAACTGTTGATTCAAAGGCACAATTTCTCGGGAACCCCATAAGATGGAAGCTTCGAAAGAAACACTTTGTCCCAAACTCGATCGAAGGCCTTCGTTATATCTAAACTAACCCCCTAGGACTCGACCGCTTGCGTTCATCGGTGCGTTAGGTAAACAAGAAGATCACCAGCAGAGTGACCCTGATGTAAACCATAAAGGTGGTCACTAATCAGCTGGTGCTCCTCAATGTACCGCATGAGCTCGCACTTAATGACTGACTCCATTTTCTTCGAGAACAGGGAGGTGATGGCGATAGGCCTGTATAAAGACGTATCAGGGCGGTTACCTGTTTTAGGGATCGGGTGCACGAAAGCTGTCTTCCACGAAATTGGAACTCCTCCCACTTCTCAGCATAATTGTGAGGACACCGTCAGGCCCACTCGACTTGATTTACAGCACTTACTCGTATGTTAGATTATCAATAAACTAGTTTTAATTAGCGCGTTTATTTATTAATTTATTACGAATAATGCCGAGTATTGGTGGAGTCAGAAATTCACTACCCCAAATTTGCCAATAAGTGCCGTAAATGGCGTAAAAAGCGAGAGAGTGAACCTGAAATAGATGGGCAGCATCATTCCAATAACAGCTGAATAAAAAAACTGTATATATAACTGTATATACATGAGGCATTTATTATTATTTACCGCCTCGTTGGTCTAGTGGTTGTAGTAGTACGACTGCTGATTATGACGTCCTGGGTTCGAATCCCGGGTCGGGCCAAAAAATTAATTATTGAGTTTTTCCGTCAAGAAATTCTCAGTAGCTGCCCGGAGTCAGGAAGTTGGCGGTGTCTCACCCCCGTGCCTCAGAAAGCACGTAAAGCCGTTGGCCCTGCGCCTGATCTCTCTCCGGTCGTGTCGGCTTACTGTCCCATCGGATTATGAGAGTGAGGGAATAGAGAGTGCACCTGTGCTTGCGCAAACACTTGGACACTATAATCCTGTCCTGCGCCGATGGCTAGCCTACGTCGAAGCAGGCCGCCGTGGCTGAAATTCGGCCTGGAGGACATTATTAATATTATATATGAGGCAATCTTTTAGGAAGACCTATGTTCAGCAGCGTGTAATGGCAATGATTGTGATAAAACGCATATACGATACAGAAGTAAATATTAGTGTCAGGATAACTTTTCGTTAGGAAAGTGTTAATGTTCTTCATTGCAAAAACACGCATAAAATTTCTCTACACTGCGAATCGTATTTGTTTACTCCGACCTATCCCTATAGCATATGATTGTATGAGCCGCGAGATGTGCGGATTTGCACTTGCAGTATGCTCGCCTGCTTTCTGTGCAGGTATGAATAAACAATAAGTCGGTAGTTTGTTTACACAAGAAACTATCCAAGTATTTTAAAAAAGAGAAATTTTAATATAACAATATAGACGCATTTAAAAAAATTAAATCAGGGTTCACTTTAAAACCTTAAATATTTATTAAAAATTGAAAGACGAGTTTGAAGACTTTAATTCTTGTATACACTAATACTGCTCATCACTTCTATTCTATTTTCATATTATTTTATTTTTTGACAGAAATTAGGTTTTGCGATTACTTGTGACTTCACGATAATGACTCCGACAGCATATCAGCACTGCGGTTGACCCATACAACAATGTTGTGGCTTACTTTATGTAACTATTGACCCCACACTAGGCCAGGCTTGTCCTGTGGCGGTCTGATTTATATTTTCCCAAAACAGAAGCCAGCGTTTACACATAAATCATTATATAGTTTCAATTTATTTTTATTATATAATATCTAAATACATAATAATCCAATAATTATTTACTAATCTGAATAACATAATAATTACGAACAAGTTTTTGACTACGCGGTACGTGCGTGGCACGTATTTGAATACACGGCTCAATTAAATGAGCTTTATTGATATGCGCGTAAATATATAAAATTATTATTTAATTATGTTGTTCTTTATCTCTTTAAGAGAACTTAAACCAAAATAAAGATTTAAGATCTAGGTACATCTCCGAGCCCTTGAAACTTCTAAAAGCATCGTTCTTTTGTTCGAAATAATATTCAAGGCATATTCGTCACGGCAGCGATATTATAATTCAGCGGGGATATAAATCTATGTTCAGATTTTGTGAGTACTTTTGAAATTCTGTAACAAAACTTTGGGGTTAACATAAGTTTCTTAAAGTATAAGGTACTTATCGTAACGCAAGTAGAAGCCAACTCCATCAGACTCATAATTTTTATTCATGCGGCGAGATGTAACTTGAAGTGATGTCCCATTTCAATATAATTTCAATTTAACTGTATGCTTTATCTAAATATGAAAGTCTAAATCGCTTTTCTCAATGGTTCTGTTTGATTGGATGGATTGTTTAACTATGCCTTGATGTCAAGTCTTAAGACATTGGACTTCTTATAAGGCGTTACTTAATTTTTATTATGAAAAATATCTTATTTTTTTTTAATCGTTTTATTCATTTCATCAGCCCGTGAAAGTTTACTGCGGTCTCAAAGCAGTTTTAATTGTTCTTGTTAACCTTTCCCAGGCTCCCCCCATATGTGGTGCTACGGGTGGTATAAATAAAATATTTTTATGTGATTCATTTTTCATACTACTTATCATTATAATTTCTATTATTCTATACTATAATTCTTATTTTCTGATGGACCTGGACCTGTGCTACTGTAGGTGGCATTACCATTACAATCCATCAAACGTCTACTGCTTAAGATAGGCCTCTCCCACACATTGCCTCGTAGGGTATAGGGCTATTTACTATAGTAGCCACGCTTGGCAAGCGAGGTGGGTTCCTTAATAAATCGTAATTTAAATTGTTTTTTAACGATACTAATTTACGTGATAGAGCCATGCTGCAGCTATATTATGGTTGTAGTCGGGTACCGGGTAGTCCTACCACGTTCTTACAAAATACTAGCGTAAAATAGCAGCTTAATACTGCTGTATTTCGTATAGTGAGTGGAGAGAACCGGATACCCTTTTTACTGGAAAAGACGCATGTTCCATCTCAGTTCTCAGGGGTGACAATGTATCTGCATTTAGATTCCTTATTGAGGATAAATATAGATGTCAATTGGTCATAGCATCCACTTACCATTAGGTGGACTGTGAGCACGTTTGTCACACCTTTCCTATTAAAAAGAAATCTATTTAAATAAAAAATAATTGCCGCATGTATAAAAAATCATCACTTAAGACTACTAGATCGATATTGATGCATATTTTTGTGTGGGTATGAGTGGGCCCATGGATTGTTTATGTTCACTATTGGACCCGGTAGCTAGTTTTATAATGAGTTCTTATATTATGGAAAATTATTTTATTTTAATTTACCAGCAATATAATTTATATTTTTAAGCTAAATGTTTTATTGCAATGACTAAAAAAATCCTTAGCAAATAGATTATCATCACCATCATTATCATCATTAAGAGCTTGTTAATCCACAGTTGTGCATGAACTTCTCCCGTTGTAGGTAGGATTTGCCTGCATCTTCACAGTTGGCTGGCGGATTCACAATCACAGTTCCAGACGTGAGCACCTTCGACGCTGCTGCCTGCCAGTGATATGGGTATTATACACCTGGTGTAAATGAGATGGTTATACCACCATGCATCCGAAAACTTAAAATCCTTTCATCATCATCATCATCATTACAGCCCTTTACAAGTCTACTGCTAAATATCGACCTTTAAAAACTTATGAAATCATTTCTCCATAACATTACAAAGTAAGGTGGTAGAACTACTTTCCTTTTTAGAAGTCCGTCTGGCCAGCTCGCGCACTTTGACTTACTACTGCCGCTAAAAGCATTGCTTGCACTGCTGTGTAACGGTCTTAAAGGTATAGAGAGCCAGTACAATTCTAGACAGTGAGACATTCCACCTCAGCTCTCACACGTAACAACGCTCCGTAGCCTTCTTTGTATGAAGTTAGCTGCAAGTGTCCATGGACTACAGTAGTCACTTAAATTTAGGTGGAACATCAATTCGGTTATCACTTCAGTTCCAAAAAATAGGAAATAACTGTTGAAATAATTTAAAAAAAGCTTAATAGCTTTTTTAAATTATTTCAACAAATCAATCAATTAAATCGGGTTAATACCCGACTTAAACGTAAAACTTGACACAAAACAAGAAAATATCTTACAAGAACTATCAATAATGTATGATTTTTTTAATCTTACACATTTATCGCCAAGAAAAATAAAAAAATAAAAAATTTTGGCGATTTTTTTACACAAGCATTCTTTGCATTTTCAGAATATATTTAACCAGTATTAATACTGCGGCTACACTAACGAGCAACGTCAATGCCCATAAACGCAACAATTATTGCCTTAAATTTAACGCGATAAAATGAGTGGCTACACTTGAACTGTCAACGCCGTTTCCCGTTGAACGGCATTAAATTTGCCGTTGAACGGCGTTAAATTTGCCGTTGTTAAATGTTTCGACCGGGGAAGGACCACGCTCTCACAGAATACCAGCGCAAAATAGTAGCTTAATGCTGCTGTGTTTCTACAATATAAAAAATAAACAAATATAATATATAGTTAATAGTTTATAAAATAAAAAAGTACGAAGAAAAAGAAGATTGTGGATACTAAAAATGCACAGGAAACGTACACTGTAAATCTATTTTTGTTTTATTTTTTTCCCGCACCCAAATTGCACTAGAAAGATGTCCAATGGTTTAAGCTAAATAATAAGACAAACGTAAATATATTTTAATGAAATAATAACTAATAAACCAATCATAAATACTGGTCAAGTGCGAATTAGATACACGTACCCAGGGTTTCGTATTATATCTATGGTTTCGTACCACTGTACACTATGAATTTTGACCTGCAAAAATTGTTTTTTTTCTCCTGCTTATTTTTCTTGCTTTCATATCGTAAATTAAAGTATACTTTTCAAGTAATTTGTTTAACTCAATCTCGAAAAGCTTTTTCATTACTCCACTCCATCGCAGCCATACGTGCAACCCCGTGGCACTTACCGTGCACAATGAGACAAACGTAGTGTGGCCGCTTCAACGCGATAATTCACGCGTTAATCCTTTTATGTACCGCCACTCGAGTTATGCTGCGGCTACACCTAACGAGCAACGTCAATGCCCACAACAATTATTGTCTTAAATAACGCGATAAAATGAGTGGCTACACTTGAACGGTCAACGCCGTTTCCCGTTGAACGGCATTAAATTTGCCGTTGAACGGCGTTAAATGTTTTTAATGCTCCTTGAATTTCAAGCAAGATGGACGTTTACGCAGCTACTCTATATTTATGAGTGTAAATTTTTATTATATGAATATATTGCCAAACGAAGAAAAAAAGAATACAAAGAAAAAGAATAATTTAATATGTGATTACTTTCATAAACCCCTCGTAGGAAACTATCCATCGTTTCTAATGCGAACCAACTGGTTGTATACACGTCCTTTGTGCCAGCTCCGGACCTCAAAGACTTTTTATATTTGTTTAAATGGGTTCTATAATAACCCATTAGGCTTTCCTTTTTCTTTTTAATTTCTTTAATTGATGATTGTAAGGGTAGCAGTTGCAAAATACGTCGCCAAGCATCATATTACGATGTACGATTTTTATAACTTTTAAGTCTCGGATCCCACAAACATGGCTCTGTTTGCAGGATCTCGAGAAACATTGTAACTTTTTCGTTACTCCACTCCATCGCAGCCGTAAGTGTAACCCCGTGGCACTCACCGTGCACAATGAGACAAACGTAGTGTGGCCGCTTCAACGCGATAATTCGCACGTTAATCCTTTGATGTACCGACACTCGAGTTATCGGCAAACGGGAAACGGCATTGTTAATGCCGTTGAAAATTATCGCGTTAATTCGTGGCCACACCTAAATTCAAAGTCCATCAACGCGATAATTAACGGCATTTCTCCTTAGTGTGGCCGGGCCATTATC
Source organism: Parnassius smintheus behrii (assembly GCA_036936625.1). Lineage (NCBI taxonomy): Eukaryota > Metazoa > Arthropoda > Insecta > Lepidoptera > Papilionidae > Parnassius > Parnassius smintheus. The sequence goes on from JAUPFT010000020.1 coordinate 42,294,919, forward strand.
GGCAAACGGGAAACGGCATTGTTAATGCCGTTGCGCGTTAATTCGCGGCCACACCTACATACAACGTCCATCAACGCGATAATTAACGGCATTTCTCCGTAGTGTAATTTATTGTTCGCAAGTTGAAGTTCAAGTGGCTACATAAGATACCATGAAGTGTTCAGAGTAGTTACACAAATTTTGCACAGTCAAGACGTAGATAAGTCAATTTGACGTATATTTGAATTACAATAATCCAGGTATTGTTTTATTTGATGTTCGTCTCTTATATTCCAATAAACATTGTTACTATTGACAGGTGAGGTGGAGGAGGGTTACGATCTTAGGTCTTATCAAACTAATATTACACTCAACAAATATGTGTTACGTGATCCGACAAATATACGCCATATAATACCGAGGCCTAACTACTAAGGACTTAGCCGCACACATCACAACGCAGTGATCTAACCACCTTGGAGACCCATTAGCTGAGCTCGTAAAGGTATGAGTGTCACTGAGTAAAAGTTCCATATCAATACAAGATCATAACTAATCAGTACAAACAGTAGGCAACTCACTTGAAAATTTGATACCTGAATAGGCATTATATAAAAATATTTTCCACTCCGTTACACTCAATAATAGAAACAATCTCACTGAGGCACCGTAAATCCTACGAGGTTATCAATACTATCTGTAGGCAATATATACCGAAAAAATTAGCAAAGTGCGATTGTCATATTTTGTCTTGATACACACTATGCGATCACTGCGACAGTTACTATACGAAACCCAATATTATTCACATATTTCACGCTGATATTCTGTGAGTAGAGTGTGATCGTGTTCTTTCCCCGCCTGAGCCATCCATTCCTGCTGCAGTCATAATATAGCTGCAGCGTCGTTGCTACACGTAAAAAACTGTGTAGGAACATGCTCGGTTGTTCGTTATCTTTCAAAATTCTACACAAATTTTTCTTTTTTATTCGTGATAAGTTTTCTGAGCGGGAAATTTCGTGCTCATACATACTGTGTGGCGAAACGCCATGCTGTCAAAGCACAAAGTTGTCTATTAGTTTCTAGACAAAACGTTTACTGCAAACTGCGTAATTTGTAAAAATAGGTATATTAGAACCAGTTTCTGCGCGTTAACTTGTACCTCCTTTTATTACTTTGTATGGTACCACTAACAATATATAGATGATCACTATTAATGTATTTTTTAATAATAATAATTGCTAAACATCACTTGTGAATTTAGCAATTCCATTGGAATGGAGCTTGGGACGGATAAGTGTGCGGTCCTCCATGTTGAGAGGGAAGGGTTGCTAACTCTGAGGGCATAGACTTATCTATGCCCGTCAACTTAAGAACCCTTTCCGAGGCTGAAACATACCGATACCTGGGTATGTCACAAAACATCGGTATCGATGAGGCTGGTATGAAACAGTCAGTTTGCGACGTGTTTTATGCACGCTTGACCAAAGTGCTTAACAGCCTTTTGTCCGGTATGAATAAGGCACACGCATATAACGGCTGGGTCATGCCTGTCCTCATGTATACCTTTGGCATACTTAGGTGGACTCAGACTGAACTTAACACCCTGGATAGAAAAGTCCGCACAACCATGACGTCCCATGGGATGCATCATCCGAGGTCGTCGGTAATGAGGCTGTACTCGCCGCGGAAGCATGGTGGTCGTGGCTTCTTGAGCGCGCTCACTATGCATAATCGCGAAGTGTGCACCCTCCGTGATTACTTCCTGGTGAGATCGGATGATCCATTCTATAAGGACGTCATTTCTTGTGATAAAGGACTTACCCCTCTATCCTTAGTCAACGAGCAATGGCAAGACTCGGCAGTGCAGAGCATTTCCGACCGGGAGACCGTATGGAAGGAGAAGGAGCTCCACGGGAGGTTCTACAAGACTCTACATGAGCCTTTCGTAGTCACAGTAGCCTCCCTCCACTGGCTACGCTTTGGTGATCTCTTCGGGGAAACCGAGGGTTTTGTCTGTGCAATACAGGATCAGGTTATTAAGACCAACAACTATCGGAGATACATCCTAAAGGATGGCACCGTCGACATCTGTCGAGCTTATCGCCATCCCGGTGAGTCACTTAGGCATGTCATCTCCGGTTGTTCGGCGCTTTATAACTCTGAGTACTTGCACAGGCACAACCTAGTAGCCAGAATTATTCACCAGGAGCTCGCTCTGAAATACTGTCTCGTGGATAGGAAATTGCCGTATTACAAGTACTTGCCGGAAGCCGTGCTCGAAAATGATCGCGCCAGGCTCTATTGGGACCGGGCCATCATCACAGACAGGACTATTCTTGCGAATAAGCCTGATATTGTGCTGATGGACCGGGCACAGTCAAGGATATTTTTGGTCGACATTACCATTCCGTATGACGAGAACCTCGTGAAAGCCGAAACAGACAAGCAAACAAAATACCTGACTCACGAGGTGACCGACATGTGGGGTGGTCTGCCGACCAAAATTATTCCTGTAGTCGTCTCTGCAAACGGGCTAATCCCAGTCAGCCTCTCGGGTCATCTGAGGCCACTGGTAGTCCCAGTCGCCTCAGATGCCACCGCCTTCTGCATTTGATCCAGGCTCAAATGCAGAAGGCGGTGCTCCTCGATACCGCCCGATTCGTCCACCGATTTCTTTCCCTTTCCCCCAAACCCTCGGCCGTTTGGTCTCCCCTGCCGAGGGCCTCCATCTGGTTGGGCTTTTATTTATTTATGTATTTTTATATTTATTTTATGTTATTGATATTTATGTATATTTATCTTTTCATTTTCATTTATAATTATATATTTATAGAACCCAACCAGATGAGAAAACTATATAGATACCCTATAATAATAATAATAATAGCCATTTAATTCCCAATTTTCATACAACAGTCGATATTACTTAAAACCAATTACAATATACGATATATAGAGAACGGGTAACACATTCATAAAACGGGTAACACATTCGTGATCGATTTATCGGTAGTCTATCTACATTATTTGACTGCCTCGGTGGTCTAGTGGTAGTAGTAGTGCGCCTGCTGATCATGAGGTCCTGGGTCGGGCCAAAAAATCAATTAATGAGTTTTTCTGTCAAGAAATTCTCAGTAGCTGCCTCGGAAAGCACGTAAAGCCGTTGGTTCTGCGCCTGAGCTCTCTTCCGGTCGTATCGATTTACGAGACATCGGATTACGAGAGTTAGGGAATAGAGAGTGCAAGTATTAAAAATTAAAAAATTACCCCTAAAAATTTTAATTAAAAAGTTTTGCGCGTTTTTATTGCACAAGGTTTTTTCTTTGCATTTACAAATTATATTTAACCAGTATTAAGTGTTTGACGTAATTTGATTAGAAGTCGGGCCTGTTGCCAGGATCAAGTAATTTATTGTTCCACTTTAAAAGGGTTAATTCCATAATTTTTTTTAATTTAAAACTTTTAGATATTTTATTTTATTTCGTCATTTTACAAAATGCGTCTTATAACAAAAGGTGGTTTATAATTATATGTATGTGTTTATATTATGTTTAAAAAGATTCCTTTTAACTAAAAAAGACCCTGCATATAGTCGTAGAATGAATACCTCGTACGTTAAAAAAGTATATTTTTATTATTTTTGTAAAAATCGAATGAAAACCACGTATTTTAAAATACAGCAAAATCGTGAACCCCATATATGACTTTGACAGTTTCTTTAGTGCCGACAGAGGTCGAACTTTTAAAATTTGGTCGAAATTCGCTTACAAACATTTTTAGCTTCTAGACTAATAAATACTTCATAAAATAAAACGCGTCCCAAGCCCAGCAGTGAACTGTTACACGGGCTGATAATTAATGAGCAAAATTAAATTTACCTTATTTAAATGAGTAACCCCGTATTTTTCTTCCTATCAAAATAAAAAACTAATAAAAGGTTCAAAAGGAATTAATATAAACTTGGCTACCAAAAGAAGTTCAAAATACCCACACTTTTACAAATACTGTACAACTTTTTAAAATAAACCTTCTAAGGAAGCCAGCTACTTTAAATGGGAAACAATGTAGGTATTGAAATACCGTCTGTATATACCGATATACACAGATTACTTTGCAAAAGAGGATTAAAAGTCAATTTAAAAAAGTAAATTGTTATATGTGTAAGTTTAATATTTGTATTATAATAGAAATTAGTTTTTGCATTTAAGGTTTTCAGAGCAAAGCCTCAGTATGATCATTCAAACATTTATTATTACTAAAATAAGTGGAAGATAACACTTAACAAGCTTTATTTCAGCAAACACAGTACGTGTATCCCATGTATCCAGGCATCCATTAAAGCCTATAGCCACAGCTGAACATTATGCAGGTTGGCAACAGCAGTATTTGTAATTTTGTCATCAGAATGACGCTTCTGCCCATCTCCTACTTCAGTTTCTCTCTGTCGCTTACGACACGCGCGAGAAGATATGGGGTAGTGGATATTCGACAAAGCCACTACACGGTTTATGTGTATAGATTAGTGTAGTGTTTATCATTAAAATCATAAAACTACTACTACTACATGAGAACCCTTCTTATCCATCGGTTGACGACGACAAAACACCTCTAATTTGTGGTTAAAGTATATATTAAACACTCCTGCAATCGGAGATAAAAAACGAGAATTCAAATTTTAAATAATTATTTTTAATGTTGCCAACACTGGAAATCACTCACACAATCAGTCACTACAAACTAGTATACACTCTGCTCCTGACAACTACTGCCAGGTAAAAATATAAGTAAGTCCTCGGAGATGCCAACGCATCTTTAGCCTTCTTTGTTTGAAGTTGACTGTAGGTGTCCATGAGCTGCAATAGCCACTTACCATCATCTAGACTGTTCATTAATCACTTTAGTTTCAAACAAAAAAGATGACAAACACATCTAGCTACGCCTGGCCGTATTGTCCAAAGATTAATTACTGACCGGTATAAAACTTCTTTTCCTTTTAAGCATGTAGTGGCGGTGTAAGAATATCCAATACCCTATTAACATGCCTTGGGTGAAGTATAAAGCGACAGAAGGATATTGTACCAGGAAATAGGCAGCAATATCCTCCTAAAAACTGTTGTATACAGGAAATTTAAAAAAAATGCTATTGCCAAGCCATTTGCTAATCATAGCAAAGATTCCCCCTATAAACCAATCTATGGAGGGAACCTATGCTCATGCTCAGCGTAAATTTTAAACTCAAAACTGCACATCATCTAAACCAGCCAGTAAAACTCCACTGCTGGAAGTGGAACTCTCCCGTTAAACAGAAACTGAAACTTTTTTTTCAATATAGATTATAAATAATACTTATTGGAAGACACTTTTTTAAAGCCGGCTATACAAGTTGGCTGGGCGGATACCAGCACCAACGTATAGACAGCAAATTTGTCCAGCCTCACCATCGACGCTCGCCTAGCTGGCCGAGTGCAGGCAAGCGCCAACGTGTATACGGTTCGTTTGGCATGCCTTGCCGCCACTCGGAATCGCTCGCTACGACGCATCCACTTCGGAACAGTGTCGGTTTTTCTGCACAAATCAAAGGCCTGCACTTGGCAAGTCGCGTCCACATGTTAGTCAGCCATGTCAGTTACAGCTTGGCGTCCGTCCCGGTAAGATATTGTTTTAATGATAATACTCAGCATCTACCACCGTCTTTTCTGTCTCTTCTTTTTAATAACTTTACGGCGGAGTACACTGATATAATAATTAAATGCACTCATTAAATAAATAGCATAAGCTGCAATAACTTCTACGTCGTCCATATCAATCTAATTCCTAATGACAACTAATAACGGTCAACATGTGGATAGCTCAACAAAAACTCGTGAACATTGGCCTTGACATTGGTCTCTTTTGAACTTGAACAACGTGTAGACTGTAGCACTCGCCTTGTAAAATTTTCCTACGCTCACGTTGGCTGAGGCTTGGCCAACATGTATGGCCAGAGTAATATACTGCTGGTTCGGAAAAAAGCTCTGTCCTGGTAAGATCCGGCAAGAAAGCCAGCGGGACTTTTTTTTAAATGGCTCACAATTATGTATATTACACAATTAACAACACTAAACAAATAATAAATAGCTTGGTAACGATCATCTTTTCCAGGGGTTGTTATCATCTAAAAAAATTTCGACTTAATTGTCACACTTGTCAGTCTAATTGACGATCGCAGTTCCAGTTTACGTGGTAGAGCCAATCTTCAACTATTATAGTATAGTTGTAGCATGAATAGGTCGGCTCCATCGTGGAAGGACCACGCTTTCACAGAAAACCAGCATAAATAGTAGCTCACTCACACACAGCACAATGCTGCTGTGTTCCCTCCGTATGTTGAGTATGGAGAAACGGAGACCCTTTTTACTGGAAACAAGGCATTCCATCTTTGTCCTCAGGGCTAACAATGTATCTGCATTTTGATTCTTAATCGAGGTTAAATGCAGTGGTGGCCCTAGCAAAATTTTAGGTGGTGCGAAATCTCATAGTGGCGCTCGTGATTTTAAATAGTATTGGAGTTAGACCAACCAAATTTCTACAGGTGTATATGCGGGGCAGTGCGGGCAGTTGTTCTGCAAATGTTGTCTACTCCGCTCGCACCACTCTGTTGCGCTCGACAACGCCATCATGCTTGCCTTGCTGCGGTCACTAGTTGTACAGATTATTTCTCATAATAAGAGTTTATAATCTTTTTTGACAACTATTATTTAAATTTTTGTTCTACAAAGAGTGTAAAAAAAGAACTAGGTACCAACAACAAACTTAATGAAGAGTCTACATGGCCAACTTTCTGGCTTATGAGCTTGCAATTATTTTATTAATTCGGAATAACTTAACATCTGGGCAATAGAATTTTCTAGGGAAAAGATTCCGAAATATGATTTCTTTCCTTACACAGTAGAAACGTAGCTAAATTTTAAATATTTTAATGTACTAAAAGTCTGTTTCCCTTTAGCGACAGTCATAGTACATGTATGGTCAGCGAGATACGAAGTGCTGTCTACACATTTGGGAAAAATATCCTGCCATTCATTATTTTTAACAAGTTTGAGAACGTTAAGTAAGTTTAAGTCTGAAAATATTTAAATAATGGGTTCAAGCTCACAATTGCCTTAACCAATTTATAACTAGACAAATCACATTATGCCCATCTGTTCAACTGATTTTGCAAATCAACACAGTCGTTTTGACCTTTCAGGAATTATTTTTATGTTGTATAAATTGAACACGTATCTATATTTTGATAGTTTAATCAAAATTCTATATTTTCGTAGTTTAAGTCAAGTAACCAATGCATTTTAATTGTTTCAATCAAAATGTAAAAACGTTTATTTGAACTACATTTTCATTGTTCATTGAAACTACAACTAGCTGTGTGTTTTGGCGGGAACTTGACCGTCGACAGATTTATGCTTCTGTTTTATCGTTTAAATAATGGTTTGAAGTGGATTTTGATACGTAAAAGTGATGCGATTTTTTGTATTAAGTGTCTGCGCATGTGAACTAATAGAGAAAACGAAGAAACGAGTGCTTCGATGTAAATATAAACCTAAAGTTATTTTGATCGGTTAGGCGTCTTATGAACTTACCGTCCGACTTATGTGTTACTGTCGTCATCGACTGTCCGCTGGGTAGACAATTTACTCCCGTTCTAACAGAAATAGCTGTTAAATATTCGATTTCTTTAGCTACACCTGTAGCACCTGTGCTTCTTAACATATATAACAATGAGTATTTTTGAAAACTCTTAATGAAAAATATAGGTGCACATAATCATCTTATTTAAATTAAACAATAATTAATAGGAACTATAATATAACATTTTAATACATTTATAGCTTAATTTGCTTAATAAATATAATAAATGAAGTAAACTAAATGAGTTACGATTGTTTATTTTTTAATAAAGCCGATATATTTTTCGATATATAAAACTCCGATATTGACTTACTGTAACTATATTAAATTACGATATATAAAACTCCAATGTTGATCTATTTATAATGATCGATATATCAAAAATACGATATTTTAAAAAATATCACAGTCCAAGTTTAAACTGGTCAGTTGGAATAGTCAGTTGAACTGACCGTGTGTGTGGAAATTTCTTTGGCTTATATCCGTTCGAACTGATATCAGTTCAACTGATGACTTTAACTGACCGTGTGTGGGGTCCACAAAACGTCGCATGAGCAAAAACCTTTGTCTGGCCGCATAATGATTCATGAGTGAGTCATTTGTAATTTAATTATGAGGAAGTGGAAAATTTTACGGACATTTAACATTTTTAATTACATGTTTTGATAATTAATTTGTACATAAGTATTATACTTACCCATTGTTCCAAAAGAGTAAAACATATTGATGTACCTAATTAAAAATTCATATCAATGTCATAGTTTTTTTTTTATTGTAGTCTATTTGCAGGTTTTAAAATCAAAGAGAAGAGTGGATTAATTGAGTGTATTGATTTTGTATGGTGATAGTAGTAATAGACTAGATGGTGATAAGCATTTTACCTACGGTAGTGTCGAATCAGTATTTAACGCCTAATAAAAGCAAGTCATGACGTCAGCTGCAGCTATCCTGACAAGGTCTATGTTCAGACTTGGACTAAAAAAAGGGTTTGGGTGTGATCTGATTCAAAATGATTTAAGATTACAAAAATATAAACTCATATCCGTTATTTATAACAATTACAATTTTGATTGTTTGTACAACTTACAATCTTATAAATTTAGTTTCATTATTGCAATTGAATATTATTAAATTGCAATAATGAAACTAAATTTATGAAAATAAATTATATATTAATAATATATAATTTATTCCTTTTGTTTGATTAACATATTAAATATGTTAATCAAACAAAAGGAATATAATTACCTTTAGAAAAGTTAATGCTAATATGCTTTAATTGAGCACATTGATATTTCAAACGATCAGGCGATATTTTACACGGTCAAAAAAATCATGATCTATAGCAGAATTTTACGCAATACAACTATATTGTAAATGCTACTAAAAAATAAAAAGTGCTGACTGAAACGGTAATTAAATCTTTCCAAATGTGCACCGGCTTAGTAGGCTGAGATAAAGTTTAGTGGCTGACTATTTCTTTTAATATTTTTGTATCGGGCACAATTACTGTGGTTAGGGATATAACGAGTCAATAGGTGGCGCTAGTGGTATTTTAAAAGTCGTTATGGTTATATTAAATTGGATAAACCCTATATTGTCACGTAATTAGGGAATGCAGATCCTCGAGTTTTTCGCACGAAGTTTGGAGTTCACTTTTTGTAAAACCGTAATTTTGAACGGTTTATTTATTAATATAAATTAAATTAATAAAGTAATAATGTTCTCCAGAACAAATTTCGGCCACGACGACCTGCCTCAACCCTCAACGGAGGCTAACCAACGGCGCAGGACAAGATTATAGTGTTAGAGAGTGCACAAGTGCACTCTCTATTCCCTGTTTCCCTCACTCTCATAATCCGATGGGACGGTAAACCGACACGGCCGGAAAGAGATCAGGCGCAGGACCAACGGCTTTACGTGCTTTCCGAGCACTGGGGTGAGGCACCGCCAACTTCCTGACTCCGGCAGCTACTGAGAATTTCTTGACAGAAAAACTCAATAATTGATTTTTGGCCCGACTCGGGATTCGAACCCAGGACATGAGGACCTGAAGAAAATATATATATATATATATATATATATATATATATATATATATATATATATATATATATATATATATATATATATATATATATATATATATAATTAAAATAAAAATATATATATATATATCGCTATGTAGTATACTGTATATTGTAAATTTTTGGCAAAGGGGGTGTACCTACAATTATATTACTCTAGTTTAGGTTGTTTATTGTAGTGAAGTGAAATGAAGTGGTTAAAAATATTAACACCAAACCGTTATATATTACGATTCACGACTATAAACTAAACAGTAACGTTTTAAATTTTAATTTACTGAAGGACAGTTTTTTCTTCCTCAGTTCTATTTTGATAAATGGGATCAGCGGTTACGTTACCCTACACCCTATTAACAACCCACAGGTGAACGTTGACCGCTCCCGTTACAAGTACCTCATAGTGGGTAAGTGGATTCTTGATATAGCTGCCATGCTGGGCAGGCGGGGCCACTGCAGTATATTTATATTTCCAGTTGTTATAAGTAAGACGCAACTGCCCATTTCTTGGTTTATTTCCCTCTGTTCTCTGTTGGCTCTTACGACACCCACGGAACGATATGAAGCAGTGGATATTTATATTTCAAGTTGTTATAAGTAAGACGCAACTGCCCATTTCTTGGTTTATTTCCCTCTGTTCTCTGTTGGCTCTTACAACACCCACGGAACGATATGAAGCAGTGGATATTTATATTTAAAGTTGTTATAAGTAAGACGCAACTGCCCATTTCTTGGTTTATTTCCCTCTGTTCTCTGTTGGCTCTTACGACACCCACGGAACGATATGAAGCAGTGGATATTTATATTTCAAGTTATTATAAGTAAGACGCAACTGCCCATTTCTTGGTTTATTTCCCTCTGTTCTCTGTTGGCTCTTACGACACCCACGGAACGATATGAATATAAAATAATAACTAATAAAACAATAACTTTAAATGTAGAAACAACTAACTAAACAACTAAAAATATTAATTAAAATTATAATATTTACAATTAATACTAAATATACACAAATTAAAAAAAGAAACCATAATAGAGGAAAACTAAAACTAAAAATTTATATAGTCAAAAAGTCCTGCTCCCCGTGGTATAGTGCCAAGAACGCTGGCTGCGTTTCCTCGCTGAATAGCTATACTTAGCCTTTGAGCTAGGAAAGAACCAGCCCTCTTATCACCAGCAGCGACGACCAGCCGTGGATACAGTTCCTTTAGGAACTTCACTGCACGTGGCCCCTACGGACTGTGTCTGTATGCCTATTTGTGCGTTTGTGTATGTGTGTGTGTGTGTGTGTGTGTGTGTGCGTGTGTGCGTGTGCGTGTGTGAGTGTGTGTGTATGTGTGTGTCTGTGTGTGTGTGTGTGTGTGTGTGTGTGTGTGTGTGTGTGTGTGTGTGTGTGTGTGTGTGTGTGTATGTGTGTGTCTGTGTGAGTGTGCGTGAGTGTTCGTTTACCATTTTATTAAGAAAAAGAAGGTTAAAATAATGTTCCGTTTCGAGAAAGCTTATGGCTACGATAGTCTGCAAAGTTGTAAAAAATATTGAGATTTAACACATAAGACAACATAACATCTTTAATTATATGCTTGTATATAATCAAAGCATAACATATTAAAAACGTTATTAATGAACGTGTATATTCTATTTTTGATTTTTTATACATAAGGATGTTAAAGGCACACATTGTCTATCTGATCATAAATGTATGCTGTGCTGTGACCCATAGACTTACATGAGACATTCTATGATCTATCCTCGAAAATCAAAGTGTATGTGCGTTTTCACCACTAAGGACGATAGAATACCTCGTTTCCAGTTAAATGGGTCTCCAGTTCTCTAGACTCATCATACGAAACACAGAATATCTCTACTATAAGAAAAATTATATTTCTTAATAAAAGACAGTTCAGTAAAGTGCGTATTTAGGTATCATTCTTCTTTTTTAATAAACAGTTTATCTTTAGTAAGCTGGGTACTTTTGCCTTACTTCAGAAATGAATTGCACAATTTGTGTTATAGTTGCAACACAAATGTAATTTGGCTACGTTTGGCAGAAAAAAGTGCTAGGAAGCGCTTGTAAGCAAAAAGGCGATCGTAAGCGTTAAGCGCTGTCAAATCGTAAGTAGCTATTTTCCTCTAGGACACGAAGTTAGCTTTAACCGGGGAACCTAACCTAATTTAAATATATGTTTGTAAAGTATTCATATTAAAAACTTACCAAGTATGAATTTTAATAACATGTATAATATGTTTATTCATGTCATTATATTAAGTACTTGAAAATAATATTGCACAAAACAACTTATAAACTCTACTTCAATACAAACAAAGTAAATAAGCAAAATGGTCAACGCTACTGAAGTTAGCAAACGTGTCCTGGCCGAAAACTATTTGGTTTCGCCATTTTGCTTACAAGCGCTTCCTAGCGCTTTTTTCTGCCAAAAGCAGCCAATAATAAATCGCTGGTGACAGACAGTGGCGAAGCTAGAGCTCCAAACTAGGGCAAGCCCAAGATATAAATTGATAAATATATAGATTGTTGTTTTTAGCAGTTTTATAAAAATACTCCAATCTTCATCTGTCTCCACGCTTCAGTTTCATATTCAGTGCTGTCGAGGACGTATTTAACAAAGCACACAGAAGGCATACTACTGCTAGATAGATTTTATTTTTATTATATATCAGAAATTGCATAGCTTCGGTGGCTTTGAAGAAGGCCGTTTGAGTTCGTTTAAGCGAAAGAAAAAAATATTTACATCCAATACAATTCATGAACAAAATTAAAAGAACAAAGTACAAACAAACTATGCACAAAATAAATAAAAACAACAAATTATTTACATTCTAATGGATAAGAGATAAGATAAGTAGAATCGTCTAAAGATTTAATTAGGTCCACGTAAAATGTTCGTGAACGTTTTAATTGTACCAATAACTGTTTTTTAATTGCGATAATTGATAAGTCTGAAATACACTCTTGACCTTGTATATTATCTCAACAAAGTTTAAAGATTTGACCTTTTCCTCGCCGATTAGCACTTTGACACACTTCAATTTATCACAAGGAACAATCTTTCCCTCCATTTTCATTAAAAATCTTTAAAAAAGCATAAATTTTAAACTCTCAATACATTCGCTCAAGCTCAACACACAATGCACAAAGTACTTTTTGATTTTTGACACAATGTAAACACTAAACATTGAAATGTGACGTGAACTTGCAAACTTATCGTCGGCTCGTCGGCATCGGCCGCGCGCCTCCTCTCTCGACTAACTTCATACCTAACGTAACCATACGTCCCACTTTAGGCGGGACGTTCCCGATTTAAAGGTTGTGTCGCGCTATCCCCAAAATACGTAAAAATGTCCCGCTTTGACAAACAAAAGCGTGACAATCATGCAAATCCTGTCACCCGTGCCATCATTGTGACACCGCGCGTATCAGGTTTGCATAGCTTATCTAGTTACGTGATTATTCTGAAAAGCTACACTTTTGAATTTAAAGTTACGAAGTGACAATTTTTAATTAATCTACAATAAATTATCAAATAACATAATATATTTCCAATTAGTATTTATTTGATGTTTAGAATTCACTTTTGATCGTTAAAAGACTCAAACAGCTATGTGTTTTATTTATAAAACTATATTAAGAGGTTCCAGATTGAATTTTGGTAACGGCGTAAGTATAATACTAACATATACAATAAGTGTAGTACTACTGCTACTGAGAATTTTGTGACGGAAAAACCCAATAAATGATTCTTGACCCGACTCGGGTTTCGAACTTGGGACCGCAAGGTCAGCAATTGCGTTTACAACCGTTAGACCAAGAAGACAGTCAAAAGTGTTAGAACTATAATAATTTTAAAGACGTCCCGCTATGAGGAAAAAATTAATGGTCACTAAAAAGCCAGGCTTTTTATCTCCATACTAATTGCTATTTATACAATCGTAGTTATATTTCATTATAGAACATTTTGCCACATGTTAGAAAGGGAGCGATCGCCTTTCTCGAAAGCCCGGTAAAAAGCCCACGTGTGCGAGGGAGACAACGAATGGCTCAATTCAACTCTCCTTATATGTATGACAGCAGTATTCGTAAGGCTACGAGGTCGAACAGAGTGCGCGGGAAATTTGAAATAGTTTGAAACAGTTTACGAGTTATTATATTACTTGATATAATTGATTGATTCATCTTAATGAGGCAAGCCGGGCTTTTGGGCTTGTATAGAAGCTTCGCCACAGCGTGACGGGCAAGCGTGGTAGGTATCTAATGTTCTAATTTTAAATTTGTCATTCGTCATTCCAAATGACAAAACTGCATAACAATGCATAACACACGACTATAAAATGTTTATGTTACTTATACTCATATTATGTATTTATTACCTTAAAAAATTGAAAACAATATGAAAGTCAGTCGCTCTCTTTATAATTGTACACATTTTTAATGACTGGGGACTAGATTAAATGCCTCGTATACTATAGGTACTTTCCATACGAAACTCAGCAGCGTTAAGATGGTATTTGACGCTTGTATTCAGTAAGAACGTGGTCCCTCCCCAGTCAAGTCCATTCGTGATAATCTGATAATCCTCATAAAACACGAAATAAAATCCAACGGTTCAACAGCCCAACAGTTCATCTACCAGTACGAGTCTGCCGCTTGAGAACCTTTCTTCCCCATCGGAAGAACCTTTCTTCAAATTCGAAGTAAGGAAATTAAAGTACGTTTGCCAAATATAAACGCAATTTGCAATTTCTTTAACTTAAATCAACTAAATCTACTATTGTTTTCAAAATGTGGTTCCTCTGACTGTAGAAGGAATGGTGAAAGAGACTCCTCAGATATTTTATATATGTACACTAGTCATTTGCCCTGGCTTTTCAGATGAATTCTGAATCACGACAACAACGCCACCTACCGGGTTCAGCTATAGCTAAAAACCATGCAGGTATCCTCATAAGTACCCCATAAAAATTTAATTTAAAATCGGTCAAGCTCTTCAGTCCGGATTGTTTTTATAGGATAGAGTGACACACGAGCACATAATCCACCTGATGGTAAGTGGTTTCTGCGGCCCATAGACATCTACATCTATCCTTGATTACGAATCTAAGTGCAGATGCGTTGTCACCCGTGAGGACTAGGATGGACTGCCTCTTTCCGGTAAAAAGGGTCTCCGCTTCTCTACACTCACCATACGAAACACAGCAGCGTTAAGCTGCTATTGTACGCTGGTATTCTGTGAGAGCGCGATCTGTAACCAGTCGAGCCGACCCACTCGTACTACAACCATACTACTGATATATCTGCAGCATGGCTCTACCACGTTTCAACTAAATTAATATGGAAACAAAAAATTTAAAATGATTTATCATTTTATCATAACATATTAAAAAAATATAATATTTCTGCATTTATTTACGGATTCCACAGTGGCTTAGCAGCTTAGCACCCTTCTTCCACTGATGAATTTTTCGACTTTTCTTAATATTTTTTTGTGATTGTGGAAACTACATACACATCAATATATTTTTTTTATTAAAAACTTTACTCAATTTGTATACAACCATAATATGAAACACAGTAACATTAAGCTTCTATTTCACGCTGGTGTTCTGTGACATCGTGGTCCATTCCGGACCAGTCAAACCAATCGTGCTACGTTCATAATATGGCTTAAGCATGGACCAGTTGATTAATGGTAGGCCGACACGAATGGAGCAACCTCAGACACAGGACGTACAGCTTTACGTGTTTTACGAGGTGTGGGGGTGAGACATCGCTGACTTCGAGCTGCTACTGAGAATTTCTTGAAAGCAAAACCCAATAACTAAGCCAGCCATACAAATACATAATATGAAATATATCTTCTTAGCTACATTTCTGCTATATTATGGCAGCAGCATTAGTACTTAATAGATCGGTTCGAACGGGAAAAGAACCGCGATTTCTGACCCTAAACTCATACGCCATCTTAGTTCCGCCGTGGGATAATAGTGAAATTTGCAAAATCCCCAATAAATGTTTGATCATTTCGAAAGCAATTCCAAAACGTATTTTTCATATTTTAGAGAAGTCATAAATTACATGCATCAAAATAAACAAGTTTCACTACAGTTTAGCCTTTTAATCGGATGAAATTCCACAACCCCGACTAGTGAAAACCACATAAATTTCAGCTAGTCACCGCTTAGACATATAAACGGAAGGGAAATTGAATTGTAAATTTCCCGCGCACTACCGATATTTACTATGTATTTGAATAATTTATATTTAAGCCGTGTTGATTTAATAGGTTGACTACATTAGTTATTTGTGACTTCGAGGCTAATACCGTTTATCTAAATTTAAATTGCGCGTCAAGTTGTTGTAGGCAATTGAGAAGAATTGCAAGTACTAAAATGAGCTTAACATTTTTTATTTTAAGTTCTCAAAACTGGCATTATGACTTAATAAGGACTAAAACCTTACGTTAGACAGACTAGACTAACGCTGATCGAGCTTAAAGAAGTTTGTTCTACTTTCTTATGCAATTTTAACTTAGATTTTTTGTAATGAAATAGGGTGTCAAATGAGCAAGCAGACCACCTGGTGATAAGTGGATAATGTTGCCCATAGACATCTATATCCATCTTCGATCAATAATGAAAATGCAAACGCCTTGTCACCCATGAGGACCAAGAAATGAGGAAAAAGAATGCCTCGTTTCCACTTAAAAGGTACTCGGTTCTCTTTTTTAAAGAAGAGGGGGGGAAACGAGCATGCAGCTCACCTGCAACACAAGGAGAATCGCAGGTGCATTGCTGGCCTTTTAAAAAAGAGTAGGTTCTTGAAGATCTTTAAGTCATATCGGTCAGGAAAAATCGCCGGCGGCAAACGATTCCACAAAGAGGTTGCGTGGGGAAGGAAACTCTAAGTAAAATGCCCAGTGGTGAACTGCCAAGTATAGATTATAGATTGTGTAGATGGTATTGTAAGTATTGTCGCGATGTGCGTTCGTAAATTTGGCAGCTGGAATTAATCCGATCAATTCCTCAGAGCACTCCCAGGTAGATGTGATAGAAAATGCAAAGGGATGTTTTATCCTTTTGCAGTGCCGGTGAATCAATAATATTATTAATTATTCCCCAATGTCCTATGTCTTGAGGTCAAGTCTTAAGACATTGGATATCATATCAGGCGTTACTTAATTTTTATATTGAACTATCTTGTTTCTATATCGTTTTATTTATTTCATCATCAGCCCGTACAAGTTCACTGATGGACCTGGGCTTGTGCTACAGTAGGGAACGTTAACATTACAACCCATCAAAGGTCCATAAAAATGTCCATCAAAGGCTTAGCATAGGGCTCTCCCACAGATTGCCTCATAGGGCAAAGAGATATTTGCCGTAGTAGCCACGCTTTTCAAGCGAGTTGGTTTCATTAAGTCATTATAATTTCTTTTTTATACTAATATACGTGGAAGAACCACGCTACAGCTATATTATGGTTGTAGTCAGCTACCGGGGAAGGAACAAGCTCTCACAGAAAACAAGCGTAAAAAAATAGCTTAATACTGCTGTGTTTCGTATGGTGAGCATAGAGATCCGGAGACCCTTTTTTACGTAAAACGAGGATTTTCATCTTAGTCCTAGGGCGTGACAATTCATCTGCGTTTTGATTCTTAATCGAGGATAAATGTAGATATCTATGGGCCACAGCATCCACTTACTGTCCAGCGCAGCATCCACTACTATGGACTGTGTGCTCGTTTGTCACCCTGATTCTTTATAAGAAAGGTAAAGGTGTAAAGAATTACATCCTTTGATTTCTCCTCCACCATCGGACAACCAGGCGGTCGGTGGGTCTTCAACCCTTTGTTGTCAATATTCCACGCATTACAACCAAAGAGTTTGCTGCGCCGTTTTAATGATTACAGCAAGGAAGTGGAATAATTTGCCAGCGTCTATTCTTCCGTCATACCCTACGGCAGATTGTACAGAAGTCCGAAGAGTACAATCTGCCACTTTGCCTGGCGTATGTGGACTATGAGAAAGCCTTTGATTCCGTCGAAATTTGGGCGGTGCTACAGTCCCTTCAGCGGTGCCAAGTTGACTATCGGTATATCGAAGTGCTGAAGTGTTTGTACAGTAGGGCTACGATGGCTATCCAAGTACAGAACCAGAGTACGAAACCTAACCAACTGCAGAGAAGTGTAAGACAGGGTAACGTTAGTTTTCCTGAAACTCTACACCGCTGCATTGGAAGACTTTTTCAAGCTACTGGACTGGAAAGGATACGGTATTAACATCAATGGCGAGTACATCACTTACCTTCGATTTGCCGACGATATAGTCCTTATGGCAGAATCGCTGGAGGACCTAAGTACTATGCTCAATGACCTCCATGGTGTCTCCCAATGGATAGGTCTTAAGATGAACATAGACAAAACAAAGATCATGTCTAATGTCCATGTCACACCTATGTCGGTAGTTGTTGGGAGCACTATGCTCGAAGTTGTTGACGAATACGTTTACCTGGGACAAATAGTCCGACTAGGTAGTTGGTAGTTGGACTAACTTCGATCGAGAGGTCAATCGACGGATTCAACTCGGCTGGGCAGCGTTCGGGAAATTACGACACATTTTCTCGTCAGGTATACCTCAATCTCTGAAAACTAAAGTGTACAACCAGTGCGTGTTGCCAGTGATGACTTACGGATCTGAGACGTGGTCCTTCACTGCTGCACGAGTATGATTTTAAGAACCTCTTTATCATTTTAAACCGTCTTCAATAAGAAAGCGATTATCAATTTAAATGTTATATTTTATTTATTTAAATATCTGTTACCCAGAGTATAGTTTTAAAAAGCCGGTTTATATTATTTAAATATTCGAATAAAAATGATACTCTAGAATATTCCTTCACTCAAGCTTGTTTCTGTTGGTATTAGAAACTCTTGAAAAAGCGCAATGCGGGCTCACAGCTACGGGTTGACGAGCACTTCTCAGGAAAGCAAACCGTGAACTACAATTGTTTATACATAGTTAAATGAAATTTGTGTTTTTTACAACATTACATTAAGATTTTCTTATGTATCACAATACAAGGTAGTTTACATACATTAATTGCACAAAAACAAACATCGAGACCCGGAACATTTCATGATCATCATCATTACAGCCATTTACAAGTCCACTGCTGAACATAGGCCTCCCCCAAGGTATGCCACAAAGCACGGTCCTGAGCCACCTGCATCCATCGACTTCCTGCATGTCTTACCAGGTCGTCACTCCATCTAGTGGGGGGTCGCCCTACACTTCGTCTACCGGTACGAGGCTGCCACTCGAGAACCTTTTTTCCCCAACGGTTGTCGGTTCTTCGAGCTATATGGCTGGCCCATTGCCACTTCAGCTTACTAATCCGTTGGGCTATGTCGGTCACTCTGGTTCTACTGCGGATATCCTCATTTCTAAGTTTATCACGCAGAGAAACTCCGAGCATAACTCTCTCCACAGCTCGCTGAGCGACTTTGAGCGTCCTCATACGGCCAGCAGTGAAGGACCACGTCTCAGTTCCATATTTCATCACTGGCAACACGCACTGGTTGTACAACTTAGTTTTCAGGTTTTGAGGTATACCTGACGAGAAGATGCGTTGTAATTTCCCGAACGCTGCCCAGCCGAGTTGAATCCGTCGATTGACCTCTCGGTCGAAGTTGGACTTACCTAGCCGGACTATTTGTCCCAGGTAAACGTACTCGTCAACAACTTCGAGCTTAGTGCTCCCAACAACTACCGGCATAGGTGTGACATGGACATTAAACATGATCTTTGTTTTGTCCATATTCATCTTAAGACCTATCCGTTGGGAGGCACTATTGAGGTTATTGAGCATAGTGCTTAAGTCCTCCAGCGATTCTGCCATAAGGACTATATCGTCGGCAAATCGAAAGTGAGTGATGTACTCGCCATTGATGTTAATACTGTATCCTTTCCAGTCCAGTAGCTTGAAAACGTCTTCCAATGCAGCGGTGAAGAGTTTCGGGGAAATAACGTCACCCTGTCTTACACCTCTCTGCAGTTGGATAGGTTTCGTACTCTGGTTCTGTACTCGGATAGCCATCGTAGCCCTACTATACAAACACTTCAGCACTTCGATATACCGACATACAACTTGGTACCGCTAAAGAGACTGTAGCACCGCCCAAATTTCGACGGAATCAAAGGCTTTCTCATAGTCCACATATGCCAGGCAAAGTGGCAGATTGTACTCTTCTGACTTCTGTACAATTTGCCGAAGGGTATGTATGTGGTCTATGGTGCTAAAGCCTTTTCGGAAACCGGCTTGTTCGGGAGGCTGGAAGTCGTCGAGTCTGCGTGCGAGACGATTCGTAATGACTCTCGAAAACAGCACGTAGACGCGGCTCAGAAGGGATATCGGCCTGTAGTTCTTCAAGAGGGCGTAGTCACCTTTCTTGAAGAACAAGACCACCGCACTTCTGCTCCACGCCTCCGGAGTAGTGCCACCATGGAGGACGGAATTAAAGAGCCTCTGAAGGATTTATTTGTACGCAATACAAATACTTGTTTTGTGCAAGATTCGAACCTGCAGATTTGATCGCCGCCACTGCGCCAGTGCGCTACGAACCCGAATTAAATTATTTCTTCGATGTACGAAAATAAAATTAAGTTTTTCCAATGTCATATTTTGCCAAATGAGGTTCGCTGACAGAGGAAGAAACTGAAAAATATCCTCTTTTTGTAATTTTTTAAAGTTGATATTTCAATAGCTTGGAATATAAGCGTTGCCAACTACGTGCCGAGAGTGACGGGCGGCTATGGCAAATATGGCGCAGGCTGCAAGGAGGTCCACGCTCCACAGCAGACTTTGATAGGCTGATATGAATTAATGAATAGTGCTTGATGGCTCCATAGCGCAGTGGCTTAGCGAGAGTTGCAGCGCTGAGGGCCGCGGGTTTGAATATCGCACGGAACAAGTTGGAATATGCGGCTTGTGAGCTTAATATATAGCGTGTCATCCCAAGAGCGGATGTCGGTCAACGGACTTGCTCGTCCTCCGAGATATTTATTTCAAAATATCTGTAATTAGTTTATGAACTACTACACATGCTGTAACTTTAACTTTATTAAGTTAAAGTTACAGCATGTGTAGTATTTTATATTAAATTAAAGTAACCAGCAAACGAACAGTCCATTTGGTGGCATTGTCACCACTGAGGAATAAGATGGAATTACCCTCAGTCTGTAATTATACTGGCTCCGTATACCTCTCAGTCCGGAACACAGTAGTGCAGGAATTGCTGCTTTGCAGTAGGAAAGGATCAGAGACACTTTTGGGGCCGTGGAAGCTCAGATAGTTAGTGCTCGCGGTAAATTTCACAGTTCACGAGCAAACCGGGTTCGATCCCCACCGGCACCAATGAAATTGTTAATTGCAATGTTAATTGCTCATTTACCACGTACTCGGCGGTAAAGGAAAACATCGTGAGAAAACCTGCATGTCTGAGAAATAAGAAAAAAAAATATTTCGAATATATGTAAAGTTCGCCAACACGCATTGGGGCCACGCGGCGAACAATTCCTTCCCCTAAAACCCTCTCAGAAATGAGCGGAGGCCTATGCCCAGGAGTGAGACGTATATAGGATGTAACTTAACCTTTGGAGAGTTCGTTTCTACAACAGTGAGCAGTGAGTGATGGAGTGGTGGCTTACAACGTTGTTAACGAGAGACTTGTGAACGATAAATCGACACCTCCTTGGGATAGGTGGTCATCCTCTCGATGATAGATCAAGTTGCCGGATCGAGGATCATCGAGTCCTCCCTCTCTCTTCGGGCCTCACATAATCCTATAACATCCCAGCGCAACTTGTTTATCTCTTCTTCCAGCTCCAGGATCTTTTCGTCAGATCTCAGGGTGCGTGCGTTGTATGTTGTCAGGTCAATTCTTCATAGGTGGCAGCCAAACACATCTGCAATTCCCCTGGTGTTGTGGTTGTTTATGGGCAGCGGTAGTCACTTAACATCAGGTGAACCGTATGCACGTTTGCCCCCTTCTATAAAAAAAAACCTCTACCGGAGATTCTTAGCACCACCTGCCCCGCCGTTACCGTGGTCGCCAACCTAGCCTAACTCTCATCGTGGGAGGTATACTGAATTGAAATGAAATAGAAAAGGCAAAATGATCTATCTTTGATATTTATTTTGTATTTTTATGTTGCGTTTTTGTAAATTTTATTGGCAGCAAGGTGGAATATCTGAGTCCTCAAGAAGCCAATGCGTCCGCATTTTAATTTATAATCGAGGGTAGACGTAGCGTCTATATGCGACGGCATCTTCTAACCATCAGGTGGATGGGGTGTTCATTTATCATTTTAACTTAATAAAGCATAGATTCCTAAAGTGGGTTCCGTGCAACCTAAAGGTTTCGTGGTAATGACACCGGGGTTCCGCGTAACTATTTATATTTGCTTCTTAAACAATTGCACAGTTCGTTACAATTTTTTGTGAAATAGCGCAAAATATGTGATCAGAAATACCCATTACTGTTATGTAGGTACATAGATTTAGATGGATACTTTTTATTACATATCACTTATACGATAGATAATGTATGGAATAAAATGTACAGTTGCGTAGTTCTTAACAACAATCTCTCCTAGGTCATCTTTATAAATATGTTAATTGTAATTATGTTCTGTTAATGATTGATTAACTTTGGTATTACGTGCAGTAGCTGACACTGGCATGTGTACACTTTAATTAAGTACAAACTTTAATATTACTATAATAAAGTTAAATGTAGGTGCTTACATCTTATTATTGGTGACTGTACCTAACTACTTACTCAATATCAGCTGTTGTTGCTTAGCATCTGATCGCGTTCGATAATTTATATTTATGTTCACATTTGTTAATACGTGGATAGTGTATTTGACTACATATTTATTCTGATTTTTATATTAGCTAACATTATTTTGTGTAAGATTATACACTATGTAGTTGTTTGCTATTCCTAATAAAGAGAAAAAAAATAGGTAGTTACTGAGAATTCGGGACCGCGGATGCGCAGTATGGTGGGTTGCGTCTCTCATCCACGGTTGGGGGCTTAATCTTGGTGTTAAGACATTAGGAAGTTGGTGGTCTAGATTACAGATATACGCATGGAACTGTCGGACATAATACCGAACTATAAAATAATTATTAGCAAAACAGACGTAACACTATTTTTTCATAATTTCACTTTTAAAATATTTCTAATAAAAGTTTTTGTTCTTATTTAATCTTTGATTTATAACCGTTATGTTTGGGGTTCCGTAAAATAAAATGGAATTGGTGAGTGTTACATTAAGGTAACATATATTCATCTCCTTCATTATCCGCTTTCCAGACACAATAATAAGACAATAGAAAAGACATATATGGGTACAGTGAACGTGGTAAAATTGTTAAAACTATTCAGTACCATTTTTATAAATATACGCTTTTATATAATATATTCGAACAGAACGCGAGTATCCCGGGTTCGATCCCCGCCGGCACCAATGAAATTGTTAATTGCAATTTTAAGGGCCGATATACCATGTGCTCGGCAGTTAAGGAAACATCGTGAGGAAACCTGCATATCTGAGAAATGAGGGGAGGCCTGTGCCCAGCAGTGGGACGTATATAGGCTGTAACTCTACTTTTACTTTATACGCAATTCGAATATGCAAATTTTAAAAATGACGAAACGTTTTTGTACACACACACAAGCGCGCAAGCGCGCCTAATAATTTGATATTAAAACAAATAGGGGTGATATTGAGGGGATACACTATAAGCATATAGACTGATCAGCTAAAGTCCATGTTTTTTTACAGAATAAGGTTGAGAAAAGAGCGAGCATACAGTCCACCTGACGGTAAGTGGATCCTGTGGCACATAGTTTTCTACATATATTCTCGATTAAAATCGAAATGCAGATACGCTGTCTCACCTGAATGCCTTATTTCCATTAAAAAGGGTCTCCGGTTCTCTACACTTATCATACAAAACACAGCAGCGAGTTTAAGCTAATATTCTGTGAGATGTAAACATTTTCATCCATGTATACATTCTTATTCGTGTTTACATTCTCATCCTTCCTTACTGGGTGTTTGCAATGACGTACCACATTACTTCTTTCTTTGCGTACTGCTCAAAAGTAATAACTTAGGCATGAGGAGTACCCTACAGCACAATTTTTCAATTTGTGTCCCCATCTAACCCAGTGTGGCTGTGGCTGTGAATGTGAATGTATTATACGCAGGCCACATAGGAAGTTTAAAAATAAAAATTCTTTTGTATGAAATACTGGCCAGTTATAAATTATTTTTCAAATATTTTTATATGTAAAAGTGAAAATATAAATGTTCTTATCTCAAATTTTTCTCACACCTTTTACAAGCTTAATTGAAATATCGCGTTTCATTAAAAAAATGGATCTGCGTCAGAAACAGTCTCACACGATTTTTTACGATTTCAAACGTTGCCCTATGCCGAACATATCGTTCGATATATTGTTTCAAATGGAATTTATTGATAAAAGTTCTTTTGAAGCAACCGTATACCGCTAGACTTTAGGAAAGTGGACAAGATTTGAAGATGAAGAAGGATGTGATTCACGGTTGTTACGGAAGAAAAGGATGACGACTCCTACGGCATCAGTAACCAATATCGTTGAAGAGAATGGGCGAAATACATACGATGAGATTTACAGACAGACATTTCAATTTTATTTACATTTATAGATTAGATCAGGAAGCGTTCACGAAATTTTACACGAACACCGTCACGTGAAATGAATAGCTTGGCCTAGGATGCCGCTCAACCTGACCGGTGCTCAGAAGCCAAGCCCGCGGGCAATGGTACTGGTACACAATTACTAAAAAAAACAATATTTGAAATAGACTCATCTCAGCATGTTTACAACAAGGTTACAGACGGATCAGACATGGCAGACATGGTAGGGCCGTGCTGGTATAGTTGTAGCTCGAATTGGTCGGCTCGACCGGGGAAGGAACACGCTCTCACAGAATACCAGTGCAAAATACTTAACGCTGCTGTGTTTCGTATGGTGAGTGTAAAGAAGCGGAGACCTTTTTACTGGAAATAAGGTATTCCATCTTAGTCCTCACGGGTGACAACGCATCTGCATTTTGATTCGTAATCGAGGATACAACATGTAGATGATACGCCACAGAAACTACTTACCATCAGGTGAACTGTGTGCTCGTTTGTCACCCGTATCCTATAAAAAAAAATCTTGTATTTATCAATTCAATTTAGAAACAAACGTCGACAATCTTTCAGCGGGTGGATTGACGATTGCAATGATAGACGTTTCGCACACTTTTTATTTTTCTTTGTCTTTATTGACTCGCTTTCTTGACTGTTCTCCACAAATTTCGTAATTAAATTTAGACTTACTTCCCTATGAGCTAAAGACCGATGAGTTTAAAATATAGCTCAGGTCTAAACTGTATATTGAACCTGAAAGACAATGCAATATATATATAAATATATATATATATATATATATATATATATATATATATATATATATATATTTCCTTTCTTGTCTGTCTGTTTGTTTGTCTATTCGGTACAAATTCAGTAAACAATTTTTGATTAACATCCCGATGATTGAGAAATTCGAAACTTTAAAGTGGTAAAAATGGTTGCCATTTTAAATGTAATTATATACTTGTATAAAATTCAACTTTATATACTTGTACAAAATTCAACTAATAGTGTAGGGTTGACTGGTAGAGAATATCATAATCAACCTTTTGTTACCCCTAGTTGAAGGCGTGTTACAACAATAAAGGATAAATAAATAAAAAATAAAAATAAAAACTCAACCAACAAAAAGTCTTTAACCTTTTGGCAATCAAAGTTACGGATACACAATATTACGCATTGTCTAGCATGTCGTAATAAAAGGCAACTTCAGCTGTGATTGTGTGGACACAGCTAACAATGTGTAATAGGTTTTACCGTTTTATCGCGGTTGGCTAGCCGCAGGACTTAATGGGTAATGGACTTCAAACTTACGATGACTGTGGCTCTTTGAATTCCTTTATTTGGTTGCGGGTGTCGATGGGCTGCAGGAACCATTTAACATCAAGTGGTTAGTTCCATGATAGTCTGGGAGTTGTAGATCGCGTCTTTAAGTGAAACATTTTAAAAATATTGTGCCAACTGAGTTGCTGGCCTAGTACCTATGTTATTACAGGCAAATAATGGCATATATACACCATATTTTCGATATTATAATTATGTGGATTTGTCAACCGCAGTTTTTTAACTTCCCAGTGGAAAGTTAATGTAATGGGTTCGATTTTGCAAATTGGAAATTTTAACATAACTCCGTTTCGAGGTCCTTAGAGTCGAATGGTATGGTTTTTAAGCGGATTTCCGTGTGTGCACATGTACGTATGTATGTATGTATGTTCGGATTTCGCCTCGTGTATCTCGGGAACAAAGAGTAACATGGGACCAGTTTCATTTACCGCATAATTATGTAACTTAGACCTCATTAAATTTTGAGCAAAATCGGTCAAGTCGTTTTTTGTGCCGAATGAAAAATTATATAAAATATGAAAACATATTGTTACGAGCTTGAGGTTCATGACAATAAAAATTGGCGATAGAATTACCTAAATTAACACTTTTATTTTCTTTACACCAAGTAAAACTAAAACATTAATAATTAATCACACTGATTCACTTTATTTCGCTCTGAAGCTTCGCTTGTCTCGCCAAATTCAATACTTCCCCGATCGCATCTTTCAGCGCCTATAAATACACATTAGCACCAAAACATCCAGAACATTCAACTAAATACGTGCACCAATCGAAAAGGCACCGAAAGTTCGAGTGTCGGCTTCTAGAAGCTTAGTTCTTCGTTTCGATATTAGATGGCGCTGTCGGTTGAAAGATAAGTGATGTCATTTTCTGGAAAGCTCTCCCCGCTCTCGTCCCTGACACTAGATGGCGCTAGTGCCGGGTACATGACGTCAACTTAGGCGCGCAACACTGCCCCCTCCTTTTTTTTTTACGGGGGGAAATCCTCATGGACTGCCTCTGCCTGGGGAAAGGCGGAGGGGTGTGCCGGACTCTTACCGGCTAAAACCACCCCGGTGTCTCCTCGCACGTTCACGCGAGGGGCCGCGGGAATCCAAATTCTTCCGCAGCCCCACACTAGTGCGGGCCCGGTCTGCACGGGCCTCGTCTCCTGCACGGGGTAGTGAGGTGTTCAACTACCCCGTGTATCACCTCAGAGGCGCGCGCCGACACCCACGCGTGCCTCCGCCTCGGGTCCATCGAATAGGGGGCGGGGGCTTCCCCTAGTCCCTCGCCCCTGGACTCATTCATGGGGGCTGGAAAAGGGCGTTATCCGCCCTTCTCCTGCGCCCGGTGCGCCTTCTGCGGCCAGGGAAGGGAGTCGAGATCTCCCTCTCCCGTTCCGCAGTTTCCTTCTGCGACATCACGTCCTCACAGAAGGACACCACTGCATCCCACGATTCTGCGCTACCGACCATACTCCGCACCAAAGCCGACAGCGACAGATCGCCTCCTACTTCATTTGTGAGGACACGGCGCTGCTCCTCCCAAGCTACACACTCGGCGAGCGTGTGTTGCGCCGTGTCCTCCCCGCAATAGACGCAGTGGTGGCACCGAGCGTCCGGCTCCCTGTCTATGCGGCACAGGTACTTGCCAAAGCAGCCGTGCCCCGACAGCATCTGCGTCACCCTAAACGACAGGGAGCCGTGCCTTCTCCCGAGCCAGTCGTCGAGTACTGGCCGGATCGCCTCGACGATAGCGAGGCCGGCAGTAGGGCGCAGAAGCCTTTGCCGCCATTCCGCCACCAAGACCTGACGGAGCTCCTCTCGGCGCAGCGCGATCTGTCGCTGCACCGGCCTCGAGCCCCGTCCCCGCTCTTCCTCGCGCCATCGATATAGTGACGTGAGTACTTTCGCCTTTAGGTCCCAGGGCGGGGATCCGGCCAGGACGCAAGCCGCCTCGTAGGAAATCGTGCGATACCCGCGGATGACTCTGACGGCCATCGCCCTCTGCGGTTTGCGCAGAATGGCGAGAGTGCTGGCCGTCATGTCCATCGCCCATACAGGGGCCCCATACAGGGCCATGGACCGCACGATTCCCACGTACAACCGCCTACAGGCAGCGCTCGGGCCCCCCAAGTTGGGAAGCAGCGTTGAAAGTGCGCCAGCTGCACGCATCAGCTTGGGCGCCAGCCGCCGGAAGTGGGGCCCAAATTCCCATCGGCTGTCGAGCACCAATCCCAGATACTTCATGGTGGACTCGACAGCTATCCGGGCCCCGCCGACCACGATATGCGATCCCGGTGGCGGCGCGCGTCGAAGGCCATGAAACACCATGGCCTCCGACTTGTTAAGGGCCACCTCCAGGCCCAGGCACCGGATGCGGTTCACCACTTGTGAAACCGCAGCCGTGGCAACCAACGCTGCTTCCCTGTGCGAGCTCCCCCGGGCAGTGACGAGCGTGTCGTCCGCATAACAGGTCAAGTCAGCGCCCGACGGGAGCTCACCTCTCAGCACCCAGTCGTAGCCGATGTTCCACAGGAGCGGTCCCAAGACCGATCCCTGCGGAACACCGCACGACATGACGCGCCGACCAGCGCTGTCACGTCCCCAATACGTGACGCATCTCTCCTCAAGATAAGCCCCTATTGTGCGGCGGAGGTAGGGAGGCACGCGATGGTAATTAAGCGCCTCCCGAATACAACTCCAGGGTAGGGTGTTGAAGGCGTTGGAGATGTCTAATGACACCGCCAGCACCACCCCACCCCGGGATACTTTCTCCTCCGCCAGGGCCCTCACGCGCTTAATAGCGTCTATGGTGGAGCGCCCGCGACGAAAACCAAACTGGTTCTCGTCCAGGTCTGGCCCCACTCTGCACAAGTGGCTGACGAGGCGATCTGCGATGATACGCTCAAGAAGTTTGCCCGCCTCGTCGAGCAACACTATGGGCCGGTACGTGGACGGTGAGTCCGCGGGGCGCCCCTCCTTCCTAAGTAGGACCAGCCTTCCCTCCTTCCACATACTGGGAAGCTGACCCTGCTCGAGACATGCCGTGAAGAGCCCCCTCAGCTGGGGCTCCAGCTCCTTCAGAGCCAGGACGAGAGCTCGACCAGGAACTCCATCGGGTCCGGGCGCTGTGTTCTTGACCCGAAGTCGCGCCATGGCCGCTCTTATCTCTGCTTGCGTCACCTTGGGGACATCGGTGCTCTCCTCCTCTGGAGAGTCTGTGGCTGAGGGCGAAGCCATCGCCGGGGGAACGTGTCCCACTCGTTCAGGGAAGAGAACAGATACCACAGTCTCTAGCAACTGGGGTTGCATTGTTTGCGTTAGTGGAGGCGCCCAGGAACGCAACTTGCCCCGTACCCAACGGTAGGGGCGCCCCCACGGATCCCGATCTAGGGACCCCAGCAGCTCCTCCCTGGCACGCGACTTCGAGTCGCCGATGGCCAGCCACAGAGTCTCCTTAGACGCGCGGTACACCTCATACAGCGCGTCCTCTTCGGCGGAATCCCGTCGACGCCGTCTCCGGTATCGGGTGTACCGGCGTCGGGCCGCAACGCACGCTATGCGCAATTGCGCGATCTTGGCGGTCCACCAGTACACCTGGTGCCTTGCGGACCGTTGGCGGACACGGGGCATGGACGCGTCGCAGATCTGCGTCATCGCCCCGCGAAACCATAGCGCCGCTGCTTCGACGTCGACGGGGCCGTCCATTGCCGACTCCCAGATCCAGGACTGGACTAAGGCAGCTTCCTCGAGTAGTTCCCTGTCGATGCGCTTAAGCGCCCAACGCGGGCCGTCGTTAATCGGGGTAACACTGCCCCCTCCTAAGACATGTGCGTCCCGAGCATTATCGGCCCCATAATAACGCGCCAAGCGATCCACATGGACGATCTTAGGAGTCCCTTTTGCGCCTTTCTGTATCCGGTAGTTACATCGTTGATCCTGGTTACAATCCGGTACGGGCCGTCCCATTTAGCTTGAAGCTTAGGAGATTTCCCTTTGCTGCGAACTGGATTGTGCAACCACACTAGTGAACCTTCGTCGAACCCTTTGTTGTTCATTTTGCGGTCATACCGGGTTTTCATCTTCTCAGACATTTGTTGGCCCGATTGTCCGACGTGCTCATAAATGTCATTCATTTTGTTCCACAAGTCATTTGCATAATCAGTTATACTGCGTGGGGCATCAGGTGGTATCCCGGTGATCAGGTCTGCAGGCAGCCGTAATTCTCTTCCAAAGTTTGCGAAAGTTGGTGTCACTGCTGTACTTTCGTGAACAGCGCTTCGATATGACAACAAAAAGGGTTGTATGTGCTTGTCCCAATCTCGTTGCCGATTGTCTACAACTTTTGCTAGGTACCTCTCCAATGTCTGATTAAATCGTTCTACCATTCCATCAGATTGCGGTTGATAAGAAGTTCTTGTTTTATGAGTACCCATAACTCGGCAAGTTTCCTGGAATATTTGAGACTCAAAATTCCTTCCTTGATCGCTATGAATCTCTTCTCCAAAACGACAGAAGACTTTATAAACTAGTTTATCTGCAACTGTTGAAGCTTCTTGATTTGGAATGGCGAAGACTTCTGGCCACTTAGTGAAGTAATCCATCACAACCATGAAATACTTGTTACCGCTTTCACTCTCCAGAAACGGCCCCGCCACGTCACTGGCTATTCTCTCCCATGGTGCACCAACATTGTACAACTTCAACGCACCTCTACTACGAGTCTGAGGTCCCTTTACAGCCGCATAACTTGTACATTTGCGACACCAGTCCTCGATGTCGTTTCGACATTGGACCTAGTAAAACCGTTCTCGGATCTTCAGTAGAGTTCGTTTAACTCCCAGATGGCCTCCTAAACAATCATTACGCTACAGCTGTAGAACATCTGGTACTTTAGCTTTAGGGACAACCATTTTCAAGTGACAGCTGTCTCCCCGAACATTTTTCCATTTACGGCACAGAACTCCATCCTGAAGCAGCAAGCTGTCCCACTGGGCCCAATAGCTTTTAGTGATCGAACTCATCGCTGAGACGTCGCTCCACTTGGGCTTGGGAGCACTGGCCTTCATCCATTCCAGGATCGGCTTGATGTCCGGATCTTCCTGCTGTGCACGTTGTAAGCTGTCCTTCCACTCGTTGCTGAGGTGGTCTGCCCTGAGCATCCTCACGGATACCACTTCCTTACTCTCTTGCCTAGTACAATGTTTGCAATCTCCAGGACAAGGTCTTCTTGACAATGCAACAGCGTTGCCATGAGATTTCCCGCTGCGATGTTCGATCTCAAAGTCGTATTCCTGCAGTAGTTCAATCCACCTCGCAACTTGTCCTTCTGGATTTTTAAACTGCAAAGGCCATTTTAGTGCAGCATGGTCAGTTCGTAAGTGAAATTTTCGCCCCAGAAGATATTTGCTAAAATGCTGAAACGACTTTACCACAGCTAGCAATTCGCGTTTTGTGACACAATAGTTCCCTTCCGGTTTTGACAACGACTTGCTGAAGTACGCTATCATGACCTCTTAGTCACCATTCCGTTGAGACAACACACCGCCAAGTCCTATATCACTTGCGTCTGTGTCAACTATAAATTCTTTGCTTGCATCAGGGTATCCCAAAATAGGTGTTTTGCACAGACGGTCACTTGAGCTCCTGGAATGCGATATTGAAACTTTCATCCCAGCAGAAATGTCGCTTCTCCTCGGTTAGCTTATACAGAGGTTTGGCTATATCTGCAAAGTTCTTCACAAATCGCCGGTAATAGGAGCACAAACCCGAAAATGCTCTAACCTGCGTCTTGTCTTTTGGAACCGGCCAATCCTTGACAGCGGCGATTTTCTCTGGATCTGTGCGGATACCTTCTTCCGATACTACAAACCCCAAAAAGTTAACTTGCCGTTGGAATAGTGAACATTTCTTCGGGTTCAACTTGAGGTTGGCACTCTGAATCTTCATAAGCACGCGTTCCAGGTTCCATCAGCTTTTCAAACGTTGCTGGAGCATTGCACAACCCAAACGGCATTACTTTAAATTGCCACAGACCCTTTCCCGTCAAGAATGCGGCTTTCTTCTTGTCCTAGGGTCAATTTCAACTTGCCAGTAGCCACTTTTAAGATCCAGCGTGCTAAACCACTTTACTCCAATCTACTAACTAACTAACTATCAATTCTTGGCAAGAGGATAGCTGTCCTTCTACGTAACGTCGTTCAGACGGCGGTAGTCAACACAATACCGCATGCTGCCATCCTTCTTTTGTACCAGCACCACGGGTGAACACCATGGACTAAAGGAAGGTTCAATAACACCATCCTTCACCATTCCTTCAATCATGGTTTCTACTTCCTTTTCACGTGCTACCGGCAATCTTCTTGGCTGCTGACGGATAGGCAATTCTTCTTCTGTGTTTTCTTCTTATTTTGTGTTGAACTAAGCCAGTCTTTCCTATGTCAGCATCGTTTGATGAGAATACATCGGCGTACTTGAGTAACAACTTCTTTGCCTTGACCATTTCGTTCGGGAGGAGAACGCTGCGGCAGTCTTCCAAAAGTGGGGTCACTCTCGTTTGTGCATCCTTGCTAGGGGTCTCACTCGATAGATATTGGCACCGACGTAACCAATCCACTTCCTCACAAGTACCAACCAGTGTGCCTTTTTCTATAATCTGTTTCCAGTCACAAAGGTTCAGCACACGTACTCCTGGGATGTCAGTGGTTCTGACCAAGGTTCGAGCTGCTTTCCATGGAAGGTCGTTGTTTACCCTTTCCACAAGTACACAACGGTGAGCTTGCCCAACGTTTCGAGGAAGACTAACTGGCACAATCGTTTCCGATCTCGGCGGAAGAACAATCTTCTTAATGCTGTACACGTTCCCTGGTAATGCACCTTCCATAAAAAGTTCCTCCTGTCCACATTTCAAAACACCTTGCTTAACGTCGATCTCACAAAAATTATTCCTCATAAAGTCTAGGCCTAGGATGCAGTCGTCCATTATATCAGCCACGATGAAGTTATGCAGGTAGATCACGTTGCCTAGCTTCAACTCCATCTCCTTCTCTCGACGGACGGGTATACGCTGACCGGTGGCTGTTACCAAATTAATGCGTTCTCGGTTGTATGCGGAGTCCCCAAGGAACTGACTTATAAGTTGGGAACTAACAACCGTACGAGAGGCTCCAGTGAAGAAAGTGAAAGTGAAGAAGTGAAGAAAGAGCCTAGAAGATCGGCTTTCTCCTTTGCGGTATGGGCCAGTGAGTCGTCTTCCCTGTGCAGAGATGGAAGAGATGGCTGACAGAAATTCCCCTGGACAGCCTTGGCAAGAAACCCATTGATTTATATAACACTAGATTAGTAATAACGGCGCCAAAGCGTTGCCACTGCACATATGGTCACATCCATATGCCTAGCTAACTTGAGTTCGTTGTTCAATGTGACGCCGACAGAATTGAGTCGCGACAAAAATGGGTAAATGCGTAGTGAAAGAATGCTATTCAAGGTCACAAAAACGTAATAAATCAAGCGGAATCACTTTCAACACATAATTTTTAGTTCTTGTTTTCATACAAACGTATAAAACCTCAAATAATTAAATAAAATTATCGAATATTGCCATTTAGGTTCAATGTTGCCACTTTTCTGCATTTGTGATTATCCTACGTTAATAGGAGACTATATAATTAATGGAGTAAGTTAATTTGTTACCTCTGATTTTAAAAATTTTGGAAATTATAATAAAAACTACGTTTTAACTTTCATACAAACTAATTAATTATTCTTATTTTAATTTATTCATGAATTATCTATTAAATATTTTATTACCTATTTTATATTAATAATTTTATATTATTTACAATTTCATATAAATTTTATATTAATTATGTTTTATTACCAATTTTTATATTGTTTGATTTATTAGTACCATAAAAATACATTTTATTTCATCATTATGTTTACTTCTATTCATCTGATAAGCTTTGTATTCTTTTTTTCTAAGGGGACGTAAAAAGATTTTAAAATAAAATATATACTTTTTTAATATAAAAACAATTAACTGCAGCTTTAAAAACTCATTTTTATTGCGTATTTTAGATAAAATTTCATATAGTAAGCCACACCAACCCGCCATTGCATGTTTGTGTGTCTATCTTTATCAAATCTTAGCGATGATATTGTTTTCGCAACTTGTGTAAGTGAGATAGATATATGTTTACTTAAAATTGTTATTAATTTCAAAGCTACCTCGTCGCGCTTGGATAGTGGTTACACGTTTTTCGACGCACGGCAATGTGGTTTGCTCCTCTAGTGTTGTATAACTCGATGGAGAAACCAGAATGCACGGGTTCCAGAAGGAAGGCGAACTAGTTTCTCGCCAATTCTCCCTATGTGCTCTGACTTTGCGTTGGCAATGACTCTTTTGAAGGACTTAGAGGCGGAATTATACTTCTTTTTTAGAGCACTGGTGTTTGCTTCCCGGAACGCTGATGCTTCAGACCAGGCTTGGTAGCACTCCTGCTTATAGCATGATGCTATAAGCAGGAGTGCTACCAAGCCTGGTCTGATGATACTGGAGCGACCAAACCATGGCTGAGATTTGCCTCCAATGGGTACCACAGAGGAAGGAATAAAAGTTCCATACCCTGAAGTACCACATCAGCGACAAAATCCGTAACAACGTTGGGATCGTCCGGCGAGAAGCAAACCCGCCCCCAAGGGTAGGATGCAAAGAAAGACCGCATCCCATCCCAATTGGGTGACCTATAGTGCCAAACACGGCGGCAGCCTGCAGAATGCAACTGCGATTTTAGCGTGAGTGCACCACACTCCGAACAAAACAATGGTCCGAGGAGACTAAAGAAAAAAGACGACAGAAATCTGATATCCGTCCGGGTGAGAGGTCAGCAAAAGGTCCAACGGGGAAGGTGCATGATCCTCCACATCTGGAATCCGCGTAGGCGAAGTAACCAGTTATGTCAGACCATATGCCAAGGCAAAATCATGAACAGATCTCCCCGTATGATCGGTTAAACGTGAACCAAGCCATTCGGCGTGATGGGCGTTAAAGTCGCCGAGGATCACGATTTCTGCGGAGGGGATCTGCTCTAGCAACGAATCTGTAGCCATTTGGACGTGGTCGAAGAGTCGGTCTGTTTCAGCATTACCGCTATGGGACCTATAGACGCACCCGTAGACGCGCGGATGGTCGTCGCTGTCTACATGTAGCCAAAGGATGGACAGGTCCGAACCTTCAAGTCTGCCGAGGCGTCGAGAACAGATGTCCTCTCTGACGTAAACGCAAACTCCAGCCCGAGGCACAAAGGAGTGTGCCAGTTAGTACCCCGGGTGGGAGAGATACGAGACATCAGCCGGAGAGGACACCTGCGTCTCGGTCAGAAAGAGCAGAGCCGACCTCGCCGTCTCGAGATGGTAGTGGACGGCGTTTACGTTAGAGTGAAGTCCCCTGACATTGCAGAAATTCACGGACAGCGTGGCAGGGGTCGCCTTGGTCTTGTTACTCCATGTACTGGTACATAATTACTAAAAAAACAATATTTGAAATAGACTTATCTCAGCATGTTTACAACAAGGTTACAGACGGATCAGACATGGCAGACATAGTAGGGCCGTGCTGGTATAGTTGTAGCTCGAATGGGTCGGCACGACCGGGGAAGGAACACGCTGTCACAGAATACTAGTGCTAAATAGTTGCTTAACTCTGCTGTGTTTCGTATGGTGAGTGTAAAGAAGCGGAGACCTTTTTTACTGGAAATAAGGTATTCCATCTTCGTCCTCACGGGTGACAACGCATCTGCATTTTGATTCGTAATCGAGGATACAACATGTAGATGATACGCCACAGAAACTACTTACCATCAGGTGAACTGTGTGCTCGTTTGTCATCCGTATCCTATTAAAAAAAATCTTGTATTTATCAATTCAATTTAGAAACAAACGTCGACAATCTTTCAGCGGGTGGATTGACGATTGCAGTGTTAGACGTTTCGCACACTTTTTATTTTTCTGTCTTTATTCACTCGCTTTCTTGACTGTTCTCTACAAATTTTGTAATTAAATTTAGACTTACTTCCCTATGAGCTAAAGACCGATGATCTTAAAATATAGCTCAGGTCTAAACTGTGTATTGAACCTGAAGGACAATGCAATATATATAATTACTTTCTTGTCTGTCTGTTTGTTTGTTTATCTGTTCGGTACAAATTCAGAAAAAAAATTTTGATTAACTTCCCGATGATTGAAAAATTCGAAACTTTAAAGTGTTAAAAATGGTTGCCATTTTAAATGTAATTATATACTTGTATAAAATTCAACTAATAGTGTAGGGTTGATTGGTAGAGAACACCATAGTCCACTCTTTGTTACCCCTAGTTGAAGGCGTGTTACAACAATAAAGGATAAATAAATAAAAAATAAAAATAAAAACTCAACCAACAAAAAGTCTTTAACCTTTTGGCAAGCAAAGTTACGGATACACAATATTACGCATTGTCTAGCATGTCGTAATAAAAGGCAACTTCAGCTGTGATTGTGTAGACACAGCTATCGATGTGTAATGGGTTTTACCGTTTTATCGCGGTTGGCTAGCCGCAGGACGCAATGGGTAATGGACTTAAAACTTAGGGTGACTGTGGCTCTTTGAATTCCTTTATTTGGTTGCGGGTGTCCATGGGCTGCAAGAACCATTTAACATCAAGTGGTTAGTTCCATGATAGTCTGGGAGTTGTAGGTCCCTTATTTAAGTAAAACTTATAAAAAATGTGAAAACTGGGTTGCTGGGTTAATATGTTATTAAAGGCAAATAATGGGGTATAGGTTTTCGATACAGATATACAGATTTTCGATTTCTTATCGGATCTTCCCTGAAAAGCTGGTGTTATTGCAGACAGGTGCAGCTTTTGATGTTCGTAAGAGCTTTAAACAAGACTAAATATTTTTTTATAGAATGGTAATGACAAACGAGCAAGACACAGTTCACCTGTTGCTAATTGCTGTGGACCCTAGATTAAGAATCAAAATAGAGTCATTCTTAAG
Organism: Parnassius smintheus behrii; assembly: GCA_036936625.1. Classification (NCBI taxonomy): domain Eukaryota; kingdom Metazoa; phylum Arthropoda; class Insecta; order Lepidoptera; family Papilionidae; genus Parnassius; species Parnassius smintheus. Next base: position 42,331,791 of record JAUPFT010000020.1, read on the forward strand.
GACTAAGGGGAAATGCGCCTCGTTGCCAGAAAAAGTTTCCCCACGTTCTCTGCACTTGTCATACAAAACACAGTATTATTCTGCTGTTCCACGGTGGCATTCGGTGAGAACGTGGTCCTGCCGGTCGAGCCAACCCCGGTCGAGCCGACCCTTCCGTGCCGTAGCCATAATATAGGTGCAGCGTGGCTCTCCCACGTAAAAATAAGAAAGATTTGAATTTAAATTTGGATTGGGTTGTTGATTGTGCAGGCGTTGGCTTAACCACCCTTCGTTAATTTACAATTCCACATTTTTACCAATATTTTTTGGCTAAGCTTGGTCAGAGTAGCCCGCTGTTATTTGGACTCCGCCTACCCTTTGAGGATTACAGGCGTACCACTATGTAATAAGAATTCTAAACATTTTTCATTGTAATCAATTGAATTTTTCTTCGCAGTTGCCGAAATTCAGTAGGAATAGAAACAGACATTTCAATTGCGGATTCCTTCAAACTAATTCACAAGTAATGGATTTTTCTTCCTTAGCTTTAGAAGTTTGTAAGTACTTATTTACAATTTTACTGATTTCTTGAGACTGGGGCCTAAAATAAGGCTTATATTGTTGTCTCTGACAGGTTAACAATTCTGCCTCAGTGACAAAAATTATCATCATCGTCATCACCATAGTTACAGCTCTTCACGTGTCCACTGCTAATCACAAGCCTCGAAGTAATGTCACAATGCATAGTCCTGAGCCAACCACTCAAGTCGGTCTAGGACTTATACGAGTAGGTCCCATGTTTATGCTTACAACAAAATAGAATGTGCCAACTGTGTTACTTGCTTATCATGACGTAAAAGGTGATTAACGGAATACTATACAGGATATTAGTGTAAACGCCATCATCCTTGAAACCAGTGGTTTGGTTTCACTTATAGAACGTAAATTCAATAAATTTAAAAAAAAAACGCTATTTTCTTTCATAAAATTCAATAAGTTTCTGTCCGACACCGTCCGTAAATTCATGGGTACCCTATGGGCCCGAGTAACGTATTCACTGTAAAGATCACCGCCCGCACTAGCTACCTATACAACATTTCAATAAAAACACAATAAGTACACATAACCTATGATGTAACTTTTCCTTCATAATTTCATCCTGGCTTAGGATAGGCAATAATTGAGGAATTAAATGGGCATGTAATTGTAGCTGTAGGCCTTAAGCTAGCCAATACTCATTTCTTTCAGAACTTTCTATCTATACGTCTATACCAATACTTTTCGGCTACACGTGTTCTAAATAACTCGCTGCTCTTTGGACTCACTTGCTTCCAGGTGGCATTTTGGTCAAGCACCAAAGACTTAAACAGATTAACTTAATACACAACATTTTCTTTTAGTTATGTGGATTTGTCAACCGCAGTTTTTCAACTTCCCAGTGGGAAGTTAATGTAATGGGTTCGATTTTACAAATTGGAAATTTTAACATATCTCCACGTTTCAAGGTTTTTGTAGTTGAATAGTATGGTTTTAAGCGGATATACGTGTGTGCACATGTACATATGTACATACCTATGTCGAGAGTCTCTAGAGAACAAAAAGTGACATAGGACCAGTTTCATTTACCGCGTAATTATGTAACTTAGACCTCATTAAATTTTGAGCAAAATCAGTCAAGTCGTTTTTTGTGCCGAATGAAAAATTATATAAAATATTAAAACATATGATATTTTTTTATTCTTTCCACTGGGAAGTTAGTCGTGTGGACCTTTCGAGTTGCACCTGGAGCGCTTTTATTATAATTTTGAGATGTCATCAGGAAGGTGCTCATCCATATAGGGTAGTGGATATTCTTACTGAGGCACAAAATGAATGAAGTGTACGATACAATAATTAAGATTGTAAAGTGTGCAAAATGCCCAATCATATCTTAATCCATATTTTAGAGAAGTTATAAATAATTTGCAAATCTTAGATAAATATAGGATTTTTTTGTACTTTTCATTAAAATAATATCAATGTTCTTCATTGTAAAAACACGCATAAAATCACTCTACACTGCAAATCGTATTTGTTTGTCGCTGACCTATTTCAGATCTCTATAGAATATGATTGATTGAGCCGCTAGCTGATGTGCGGATTTGCACTTAGATTGTACTCGCCTGCCTAGTGTGCAGGTGATGAATAACCAATAAGTCGGTAGTTTGTTCACACAAGAAACTATCGAAATATTTAAAAAAAAGAGATGGATGACGTTTAAATATATATAGACGACATTTTAGCTGTACTTAAAAATTTAAATCAAGGTTGACTTTAAAACCTTAAATATTTATCAAAAAACTAAAGACGAATTGAAAGACCTCAAGAGAAATTAAATAATTACAATTTCCCAAAGACAGGCCTTAATTCTTCTATACACTAAAAGTTCTCAGATGTTCTATTTTCAAATTATTTTATTTTTAAGAAGGAACTTAGGCTTTGCAATTGCTCGCGACTTCACGATTATAACTCCGACAGAATATCAGCGTTGTGGTTGTTCCATACAATAATTTACGACTAACTTTATTAAACTATTGACCCCACACTAGGCCAGGCCTGTTCTTACTGAAGCCAGCGTTTACACATAGTCACTACGTAGTTCCAATTCAGTTTTATTATAAACTAATAAAAATAATCGATTAATTCGTCATCATCATTATCATTGCAGCCCTTCACATGTCCACTGCTGAACATAGGGCTGCCTCAAGGAATGCACAAAGCACGGCCCTGAGTCACCTTCATCCATCAAACTTCCTGCACGTCTTACCAGGTCATTACTCCATCTAGTGGGGGGTCATCCTACACTACGCCTACTGATACGAGGCTGCCACTGGAGAACCTACTTTCCATATCGCTTGTCAGTTATTTGAGCTTTGTGCTATTGCCGATCCATTGCCACTTCAGCTTACTAATTCGTTGGGCTACGTCGGTTACACTGGTTCAACATTTCTAAGTTTATCACGCAGAGAAACCCTGAGCATAGCCCTCTCTATAGCTCGCTGAGCCACCTTGAGCACCCTCATACGGCCAATAATGAAGGACCACGTCTCAGATCCATAAATCATTACTAGTAACACGCACTGGTTGTAAAATCTAGTTTTCAGATTTTGAGGTGTACCTGACGAGAAGATGTGTCGTAATTTCCCGAACAATTGAACCCAACCGAATTGAATCCATCGTATGACCTCTCGGTCGAAGTTGGACTTACCTAGTCGGACTATTTGTCAAAGGTAAACGTACTCGTCAACAACTGCGAGCTTATTGCTCAGAACAACTACCAACATGAGTGTGTCATGGACATTACACATGATCTTTGTTTTGTCCATGTTTATCTTAAGATTTATCCGGTTGGAGACACTATTGAGGTCATTGAGCATAGTCCTTAAGTCCTCCAGCGATACTTACGTATTTGAATACACGGCTCAATTAAATTGGTTTTATTGATATTCGCGTAAATATAAAATTATTTTTTAATAATGTTGTTCTTTATCTCTTTAAGAGGTCTTATACCAAAATAAAGATTTAAGATCTACGTACATCTCCGAGCCCTTGAAACTTCTAAAAAGTATTTATTGTTCTTTTGTTAGAAATAATATTCAAGGCATATTTGTCACGGCAGCTTTATAATTCGGCGGGGATATAAATCTTTGTTCAGACTTTGTAAGTACTTTTCAAATTCTGTAACAAAACTCTGGGGTTAACATAAGTTTCTTAAAGTAAAATACTATTCGTAACTCAAACAAACGTCACCATCAGACTCATAACTTTTAGGACTATTCATACGGCGAGATGTAACTTCAAGTGATGCCTCATTTTAATGTAATTTCAATTTGTCTGTATGCTTCATCTAAATATAAAAATCTGAATAGCTTTTCTCAAATGGTTCTATTCGATTGGATGTTTGTTTAACTATGTCTTGAGGTCAAGTCTTAGGACATTGGATATCATATAAGGCGTTACTTAATTTTTATATTGGATATTATCTTGTTTTTTTATTGTTTTATTTATTTCATCATCACCCCGTAAAATATCACTGATAAGTATACTGGTCTCTCCTGTAGCTTGCCTCATAGGCCATAGAAATATTTGCCATAGTTGCCACGCTTGGCAAGCGGGTTGGATTCATTAAGAAATTATAATTTAAATTATAATGTCTTTGTTATACAAATATACGTAGTACAGCCACGCTGCAGCTTACCTGAGTAGGACCACGCTCTCATAGAATACTAGCGTTAAATAGCAGCTTAATCGTGCTGTTTCTTATGGTGAGTGTAGAGAACCGGAGACCCTTTTTACAGAAAACGAGGCATTCCATCTCAGACCTCAGGGTTGATAACGCATCTGCATTTAGATTCATAATTGAAGATAAACGTAGATATCTATAGGCCACAGTATCCTAATAATACAAAGTAAGCTGGTAGAACTTCCTTTTCCGCCTAGAAATCCGTCTGGCTAGCTAGCTCACTTTAAGTTACTTCTGCCGCTACAAGCAGGGCTTGCACTGCTGTGTTCCAGTCTGGAAGGTATAGAGAGCCAGTACAATTCCAGACAGTGAGACATTCCATCTCAGCTCTCACACGTGACAACGCTCTGTAGCCTGCTTTGTTTGAAGTTAGCTGCAGGCGACCATGGACTACAGTAGTCACTTACATTAGGTGGAATATTAACTCGTTTATCACTTTAGTTTCGCAAAAAAAAAACGAAAATATCAAATGAAATTATTTAAAAAAACTATTAACCCGATTTAAAATTAAAACTTGATTTAGAACATTGAAAAAAATCATACAAGAGCAATAATAATGTATTATTAATTTTTGATTATTTTTACACTTTTCACCAAGAAAAATTAAAAACAATATCATACGAAACTATTCTAGTTTGAAGTTTTTGCGCGATTTTTTGACACAAGCATTGTTCTTTGCATTTTCAGATTATATTTAAGAGCCCAGTCTTTCAGAGCAAAACAGAAAAATTGCGTTCTGGTGACACATCTACACCCTCCCTGCCCCGCCACTTCATGTACCGCCACCGCAGTTATCTTTCTGGCCGTAGCGTGGAAAGTAGCTCTACTAAGATTTTCCAGTATCAATTTATCTAATATACAGGATTATTGATAATTAGCTAACAAATTTTCACATACAGATTTTCTACCTCGTATCTATTTTTGTTCCATGCTTTTATTACAAAATTCGTTACACAAAAAAAATATATTTTAAGTTTGTATAATTTTTGTTGTTTTGTTGAAAAGGTTTCTAAAAGATAATCATCTAGAACCTGTATAACATGTACTCGTATTATTGATTATTCAAATGAATCTGGCAAGTGCTAGAATGAGTCGTGCACTGAGGGTTTCGTAATAAGTCGATGACACTATCGAAAATCCGTCAAGTACGTCAAGTAGTTCTAAATACTAAAATAGATTAAAAAAAACTCAAAATAATTTCTATATAAGTACAAACAGTCCACTATCACACATATTTATAGTTTCTCATTAAAGTATAATGTAACTTTGTATAGCATTTACCTATATGCATGAATTACTATTCGAACCCACGACCTTTTTGAGTTCGCGGTCCGCTCCCTGCCATTAGGCTACTGTCGCTTGTAAACAAAACATCATGTGCAATCCAAAAATGTATAATACTTCTATATTTCCTTGAAGAACTTACATAATATGTAGGTAGGTAGGTAGGTTTTCTGGTACAAGCATATTTTTTACGTTTATGGTCCATATCGAAATTAAAAGTTATAAAACAAATACAAAATGATTTATAAACCCTTAAAGAATTATATGCAAAAAATAATAAAGTAGAGAAACTTTCAATTCGTAACAATGCGCAACCAAGATTAGGGAAAGAGAGAGAAAGAGGAATGTTAGAGCGAGAGGAAGTGCAAAAATTTGGCACAGACAAGACGTCTGAACGCTACAGCCGCTCAGCGGCTACTAAGGAATATTGCCCGCAATTATTGTTTATAAAGTCAATATTTTATAGGTCGATCGAAATAATTATTAATTTTGAAATAAAGTGGTTTAAATTATTATTTTTTAATATTTGTCTAATTAAACACCTGCCCTTGAGAAAAAAATAATTATAGCATAAATATTTTCAGCTATTGCTATGAAACAAATAGTTTTTTATGAGGCGAAAACAGCGAAATTTAAAGAAATTGAGACCTCTTATTTAAGACAATGAAAGATATTTAGAAAAAAAGAAACAGCGCATTTTGGAGATGAAGATGTTTAGCTATTAACGCGCTGAATAGATTTCGCCTTTTTATTATCGATTGCCTTATAATGGTACACGAACAAAGCTCGAAATTGCGTTGGGTGCGAGAGAGCTCTATTTACCGTTTGATTTATCTAACATAGACCACATAGATGAACCAAAAAAAAAAAATTTTGCCATTACTTATAATCTGGGTATTTATGTGTTATCAAAATATTTTACTCTGAAACAATAATTTGCTGTAAAAAAAGAAATCAAAGTGGCGCTAATGATTCGATGTGAGTCAACTTTAAAAGACTGTAGCCTTAACCGGTATTAAGTGTTTGACCTAATTTGATTAGAAGCCGAGCCTGTAGCCAAATACTCCACAGATTAGAAATCTTACTAAAACTAGTACCAATGTAATTTATTGTTTAATTTATTGGTTAATTCCATAATTTTTTTTAATTTAAAACTTTTAGACATTTTTATCCAAAGAAATAGAAAAAGTTTTTATTTTACGCTAGCTTTCCGGGATTTTGTCCGCGTAGTACCTACTTAAACAAATAAATCTGCAGAACTATAACATATAGTGATATTAGCAACAGTATCTGAATTATCAAAACCACTTTATACTCAGTTTTTTTTCTATTATCTCGACAACTATGTGCGACATGAAAAATGTTTAAACGGCAAATTGTAGATGTCCGTGATGCTAAAAGTAATATATAATAAACGGATCTTGAAGCTTCCGATAGATGGCGGTATTGAATCGTTTACGCCAGACGTAAAATAAACTGACAAAAATCAATCCTCCAGACAAAAATGACGATGATGAGCCCTGACTGGACACTGTTGTCTTAAAAAGCACATGCCCAACCTAGGACTAAGCAACTCAAGGATGTGCCGGTTCTGTTCACACATCTCACATCTCACGTCTTAACTATTACTTATTACGTGTTTGAGCCATGCTGCAGCTTTATTGTGGTTGCAACACGAATGGGTCGGATCGACCGGGGCAGGACCACGCTCTCACAAAATTCCAGCGTAAATTGGCAGCTTTATGCAGCTGTGTTTCATTTGGTGAGTGTAATGAAAGAAAAACCCTTTTTTACTGTACTCGTAAACGAGGCATCGATATCAGTCCCCAGAGGTGACGAAGCATCTGCATTTTGATTCCTAATTGAAGATAAATGTAGATGTCTATGGGCCACAGCAATCACTTGCCATCAGGTGGACTGTGTGCTCAATTGACACCCTTTCTATTATTTTTAATAGTAAAAAGCTAATTGCGAACCCTTAAGGCCGAATACGAAGAGAACTGGCGAAAATTAATGTATTTCTCTTGACTAGAACTTTGACCTGAAGTAATTCTAAGCTCGTTTTTGTAGGTTTGTTCGGGTCCTTCACAATGTCACCGTCATTTTAAAATTTTAAAATAAATGAATATACCAACAAATAAAAGAATGTTAAGAAATGATATATAAAATTATTGTTCTTCCAAAACTCTGTGAATTTTAATTTAGGAAAAATTCTTTTACGTAAAAATGTTCGTATTGTGATTCCGAAGGTAAGCTATCTTTATTTTCGATACAAAATATTATTTATTAACACAATTCGTTTTAATTAAAAACACCTAATAATAATATCGTATATTGCCATATAAAAGTTTGCCGTAATAAATTACCAGGCGCTTCGACGTGTGACGTAAGTTAACAACAGTCGATGTGTATGTAGCGAAAATCGTTAATTTTTGTTTTATACGCGTTTAAGTGTCTATAAATGTAAATATGGGTAGGAAAAGAAATAAATGTTACCTAAGTGGTAAAACAAAGAGAGTTTATCGCATGAACGTTGCTCGAATGTTGTATTTTGAGGTTAATACTTATATTTTTGTAAGGTAATTTTTTGTTTGAGGCTGCCTAATAGGTTGCATTTTTACTCATTTACATTAGCCAAACTAATCATTTATACTTTTCTAGTTTCAAGTGAGAAACACTAAAAATGTAAAATATCAAGACCCAGTCGGAAAAGAATGTACAGAGAAGTGCAAGCACAGAGACCGCAAATAATGTCAGTCAATGTATTGTCCGAAAGCATGTGGTAAAAGTACATAATTAAGAAAAACCGAAATACTTCGGATGTGAAGTGATTGACCAGTCGGAGTAGTCTTGTGAAAATTTACATACACAGTACCTATCCCCACTATGGGGCAATCACCGACTTTTTAGTTTTTTTCTTTATTATTTATGCAATTTGGATTACGGCATCTTGTAAGACTCACAAGAACAAACATTTTCAGTTATATGAGATTATTTACGTACGATGCACCAATTAAGAAAAAGAATCGTTATCAATTCAATAACTTTTCGAACAATATTTTATAATGAATAAAGTACAGAATTTATAATCTATAGGAACTAATATTATAAATAAGAAAAATTTATTTAAGAAGTAAGCTATGCTCTCTGTGTTGTTCATTACTCTGCAACTGAGCTAGTTTAGTCAAATATATTCAAAGCCCGTACGGCTTTGATTATAGGTATTATACATGTCTATATAAACAAAACGTAGGTACTGGCGGCGCTTGGTTTGCTGCGAAACTAGCAAGGTCATTCGCGTCGTATTGGGCCTTAATGTGCGAACGCAACACTCAACTAGGAAACTGTGTACACTCCTTTTATGTATTCAAGGCGCATGACCTAGCAGTGAACTATAGCCATAGCAGCGATCACAATAGATCTTTTAGGTCGCAGTGATACTGGTAGACCTGCATAGCTGTTCGCACATGAAAAAAACACAAGACGATTATAGCAAACCTTTCTTACAACTGGAGAGGCCTATAGCCAGCGAACCTCTACGGGTTGAGAAAGTAGAAGAAGATATATCTTCTTTATTAACATTTTATATAACATATTCGTGCGTTACAAGGTCCGGAACTATTGTTATTGTTATATGGGATTAAATAGAAAAAATACTACGTAGTAAGATTGCTCTTCCACCGAGGAGTCCGTCGGGATAGGCACTACCCTCTTGTCTTATCCGTCGCTGAACAACAATGCATGTTCTACGTGTTCCGTGCTCTATGTGTTCCGGTCTGAAGGCAATAGAGCCAGTATAACTATAGGCTGAAAGGCATTCCATCTTTGCCCTCAGTGGTGATGACGCATCTTTAGCATTCTTTACTTCCGGTTGGTTGCCGATGTCCATGGGATTTATGGACACCACTTATAATCAGATGAACAATTCGTTCGCTTCAATTTAATTTAAAAAAAAAAACGCTTACAGACTGTAACTTTAGCTTAAAGTAAATATAATTAGCTCAAAAATTAAGTTGTAGAATTTTTGAATAATTTTCTCGGATTACGAGCAAGTCCGTTGACCGATATTCCCTCTGGATGACACGCGTACACGTGACACGCTATATATCAAGCTCACAAGCCGTAGATTCCAATTTGAATTAAAAGCTCATGAAATTTATGTCTCTGCCCGGAAAACGAGGCTACTGTTAAATTCCACTCTTATTCAAAATATCATTGTGTCAAAAGGATAACGTTAACAACAGCTATTATAATAGGATCATGTAAATAAATATAAACCTATGTCAATTATTATTATTGTTTTATTGGAGACCCTTTTACTACTCACTAGACAATCTGTGGGGGAGGCTTATGTTCAGCAGTGGACTTCGATAGGCTGCCACCGCCAGGGTAACAGTTATAGATGTAGGAGTCTAATAGGTCACAGCATCCACCTAGTTTTATGTGATATATACTTATTTGTTACCTTTACTTGTTTAAAAGTATTTTTCAGTTAGGAATTATTTATATTTTGCAATTATAATATTTTTACATTTCAAAAACATGGGAGTTGGACCCGATTATGCGTAATTTATTGTTCGCAAGTTGATGTTCAAGTTGCTACATAAGATACCATAAATAAAAAGTATTCAGAATAGTTACACAAATTATGCGCACAGTAAGTCAATTTGACGTAATAACAATAATCTATGTATTGTTTTATTTGGTGTTCGTCTCTTATGTCCCAATATACATTGTTACTATTGACAGGTGAGGTGTAGGAGGGTTACGATCTTAGGTCTTATCAAACTAATATTACACTCAAGAAATATGTGTAATTTGATCCGACAAATATACGCCATAGTAAAATACAGAGGCCTTAACTACTAATGACAGCCGCACACGTCACAACACAGTGATCTTACCATCTTAGAAACCCATTAGCTGCTTCCATGATCCCGTAAAGGTATGAGTGTCAGTGAGTAAAAGTTTTATATCAATACAAGATCATAACTGATTAGTACAAACAGTGGGCAGCTCACTTGAAATTCTGATACCTGAATAAGCATTAAAGTCTCCCGGCATAAAAATATTTTCCCCTCCGTTACTCTCAAGAATAGAAACAATCTCACTGCGACACTGTAAGTCCCACGAGGTTATCAATACTATCTGTAGGCAATATATACCGAAAAAATTAGCAAAGTGCGATTGTCAAATTCTATCTTCACTGCGACACTGTAAGTCCCACGAGGTTATCAACACTATCTGTAGGCAATATATACCGAAAAAATTAGCAAAGTGCGATTGTCAAATTCTATCTTCACTGCGACACTGTAAGTCCTACGAGGTTATCAACACTATCTGTAGGCAATATATACCGAAAAAATTAGCAAAGTGCGATTTTCAAATTCTATCTTCACTGCGACACTGTAAGTCCTACGAGGTTATCAACACTATCTGTAGGCAATATATACCGAAAAAATTAACCAAAGTGCGATTGTCAAATTCTATCTTCACTGCGACACTGTAAGTCCTACGAGGTTATCAACACTATCTGTAGGCAATATATACCGAAAAAATTAACCAAAGTGCGATTGTCAAATTCTATCTTGACTGCAACAATTAATAATAATAATAATAACGTGGCTACGTGTCGGACCGCTCCAGGCTCAAATGCAGAAGGTGGTGCTCCTCGATACAGCCCGGCCGTTTGGTCTCCCCTGCCGAGGGCTTCCATCTTGTTGGATCTTATTTATTTATGTATTATTTGTATTTATATTATTTTATTGATATTTATGTATATTTATCTTTCCATTTTAATTTATAATTATATATTTATGGAACCCAAACATTACATCAAAATTATATAGATACCCCAAAAATAATAATAATAAGGCACAACCTAGTAGCCAGAATTCTACACCAGGATCTCGCTCTGAAATACGGTCTCGTGGACCGGAAACTGCCGTATTACAAGTACTTGCCGGAAGCCGTGCTCGAAAATGACCGCGCCAGGATCTACTGGGACCGGTCCATCATCACAGACAGGACTATTCTTGCGAATAAACCTGATATTGTGCTGATGTACCGGGTACAGTCAAGGATATTTTTGGTCGACATTACCATTCCGTATGACGAGAACCTCGTGAAAGCCGAAACAGATAAGCGAACAAAATATCTGGACCTGGCTCACAAGGTGACCGACATGTGGGGTGGGCTGTTGACCGAAATTATACCTGTAGTCGTTTCTGCAAACGGACTAATCCCAATCAGACTCTCGGGTCATCTGAGGCGACTGGGACTCCGTGACGGACTGCTCCGGGCTCAAATGCAGAAGGCGGTGCTCCTCGATACTGACCGCACTGTCCGCTGGTTTCTTTCCCTGTCCCCCTAACTCTCGGCCGTCCGGTCTCCCCTGTCAAGGGCTTCCGTCTGGTTGGGCTTTTATTTATTTATGTATTTTTATGTTTTTATTTTATTTTATTGTTATTTATGTAATTTATCATTTCCGTTCGCAATTATATATTTATGGAACCCAACCAGATGAGAAAATTATATAGATACCCCATAATAATAATAATAATAATAAGCTTTTTATTTGTCTCAGTTTACACATGTTATTAAAAATGTACAAATAAAAACCATCACAAATTTAACTTAGAAACATACTTAAGTAACATAAAAATAATGAGACAGACTGGCCCGAGACTCAGCTATGTGGCGACTTTACGAGTAGGTCACCGCTGGTACTCTGCCACAGCCGACTATTTTAAAAACTATTCGAAACCCAATATTATTCACATAATTCACGCTGATATTATGTGAGAGCGTGTGCTTTCCCCGGCTGAGCCATCCATTCCTGCTGCAGTCATAATATAGCTGCAGCGTCGTTGCTGTTATCTTTCTAAATTCTACACAATTTTTTCTTCATAATTCGTGATAAGTTTTCTGAGCGGGAAATTTGGTGCACATACATACCGTCCGGCAAAACGCCATACCGAAGCACAAAGTTGTCTATTATAACACTATTACACTACCCTGAATCAGGGTGCCTACGCCCTGATTCAGGGTGGTGTACCCAATTATGGCGTCAAAGTTGACCCGGTCTGCAGTGCCCTTCCACCGTGCAGTGTAATAACACTAAGACAGTTAGAGCGACTAGGGATGCAAACGATACATCAATTCTTTCAAACATCGATATATCGTACGTAAACATGGTTCTTCATGACTAATGTTTTATGTACGATGTTTTGCCGTCAAAGTTACGAAATAACGAACTATTCGAAGGTATAAAATTCCATATGTTAAAAGTTGCGAACGATGATTATCACCAATTTTATGTTGCCAAAAAATGAATATTGGAGACAAAATATGTCAAAGTTAGATGACGTCTAAATTTTTAAAGTTAGAAGGTTTATGAGTATTTAGCAGAAATAACTCAATCTGGAAAATTTCAACTACAAATTATAAACAGGCGAATGGTCTTTCAGCTTAAAATAAATATACTTGAACTTCAGAAATACTCTGTCTTATATTGGTAATTCCATTTTCGATGTAAAATTATGGTTATTTTTATTGTCATAATTAATTAAGATAAGTTTAGTATGCCTTTATTTCTATCAGACCACGATACAGCTCAGTTATTAAGCTTCCAGGTTCAACAAAATAAATCAATAAATAAGATAATATGTTTATAATACAAAAGGGATTATAATTTAAGTAATGTTCGGAAATTCAAGGAATGTCTAAATAATCTGTCATGGTGTGAAACATATTTAGAAACTGACTTGAACATTGCATAAAACTCTATCCCATATTTCTATATACTAAAATATATATTTAATATACTAACATAAATAAATAAATAATACATAAATAAATAAATGCCCAACCATATGGAAGCCCTCGGCAGGGGAGACCAAATGGCCGAGGGTTAGGGGGAAAGGGAAAGAAACCGGCGGACGATGCTGGCGGTATCGAGGAGCACCGCCTTCTGCATTTGAGCCCGGAGCGGTCCGTCACGGAGTCCCAGTCGCCTCAGATGGCCCAAGAGGCTGGCTAGGATTAACCCGTTTGCAGACACGACTACAGGAATAATTTCGGTCGGCAGCCCACCCCACATGTCGATCACTTCGTGAGCCAGGTCCAGATATTTTGATTGCTTGTCTGTTTCGGCTTTCACGAGGTTCTCGTCATACGGAATGGTAATGTCGACCAATATCCTTGACTGTGCCCGGTCCATCAGCACAATATCAGGCTTATTCGCAAGAATAGTCCTGTCCGTGATGATGGCCCGGTCCCAGTAGAGCTTGGCGCGGTCATTTTCGAGCGAGCAGGTACTTGTAATACGACACTTTCCAGTCCACGAGATCATATTTCAGAGCGAGCTCCTGGTTTAGAATCCTGGCTACTAGGTTGTGCCTGTGCAAGTACTCAGAGTTAGAAAGCGCCGAACAACCGGAGATGACATGCCTAAGTGACTCACCGGGATGGCGACAAGCTCGACAAATATCGATGGTGTCATCCTTTAGGATGTATCTCCGATAATTGTTGGTCTTAATAACCTGATCCTGTATTGCACAGACAAAACCCTCGGTTTCCCCGAAGAGGTCACTGAAACTATCTACGAAGTATCTACGAAGGGCTCATGTAGAGCCCTGTAGTACCTCCCGTGGAGCTCCTTCTCCTTCCATACGGTCTCCCGGTCGGAAATGCTAAGCACTGCTGGGTCCTGCCATTGCTCTTTGGCTAAGGATAGAGGGGTAGGCCCTTTATCACTAGAAATGACGTCATTATAGAATGGATCATCCGATCTCGCCAGGAAGTAATCACGGAGGCTGCACACTTCGCGATTATGCGTGGTGAACGCGCTCAGAAAACCACGCCCACCATGTTTTCGCGGCAAGTACAGCCTTATTACCGACGATCTCGGATGATGCATCCTATGGGACGTCATGGTAGTGCGGATTTTTCTATCCACGGCGTTAAGTTCAGTCTGCGTCCACCTGAGTATGCCAAAGGTATACATGAGGACAGGCGTGACCCAACCGTTATATGCGTGTGTCTTATTCACACCGGACAAACGGCTGTTAATCACTTTGGTCAAGCGTGCATAAAACAGCTCGCAAACTGACTGTTTTATACCAGCCTCATCGATACCGGTGTTCTGTGACATACCCAGGTATCGGTAATACCAGCCTCATCGATACCGGTGTTCTGTGACATACCCAGGTATCGGTATGTTTCAGCCTCGGAAAGGGTCCTTAAGTTAACGCGCATAGATAAGTATATGCCCTCAGAGTTAGCAACCCTTCCCCTTTCAACATGGAGGACCGCACACTTATCCGTTCCCAGCTCCATTCCAATAGAATTGCTAAATTCACAAGTGATGTTTAGCAATTCCATAAGATGGGAGCGACTGGAGGCGAACAACTTGAGGTCATCCATATAGAAAAGGTGGGTCACTTTTGCACCTCCTTTCCGAAGCTGAAATCCCCTCCCGGAGCCCTCTAGTAAAGTACTGAGAGGGTTCTATTATTATTATTATAGGGGTATCTGTGTAGTTTTGTCATCTGGTTGGTTTCTATAAATATATAATTATAAATTAAAATGAAAAGATAAATATACATAAATATCAATAAAATAAAATAAATACAAAAAATACATAAATAAATAAAGATCCAACCAGATGGAAGCCCTCGGCAGAGGAGACCAAACGGCCGAGGGTTAGGAGGAAAGGGAAAGAAACCGACGGACGATGCGGGTGGTATCGAGGACCACTGCCTTCTGCATTTGAGCCCGGGGCGGTCCGTCACGGAGTCCCAGTTGCCTCAGACGACACGAAAGGCTGACTGGGATTAGCCCATTCGCAGAGACGACTACAGGAATAATTTCGGTCGGTCGACCACCCCACATGTCGGTCACCTCGTGAGCCAGGTCCAGATATTTTGTTCGCTTATCTGTTTCGGCTTTCACGAGGTTCTCGTCATATGGAATGGTAATGTCGACCAAAAATATCCTTGCCTGTGCCCGTACCATCAGTAACACTACCAGGCAGTAATCAATATCAGGCTTATTCGCAAGAATAGTCCTATCTGTGATGATGGCCCGGTCCCAGTAGAGCCTGGCGCGGTCATTTTCGAGCACGGCTTCCAGCAAGTACTTGTAATACGGCACTTTCCACGAGATCGTATTTCAGAGCGAGCTCCTGGTGTAGAATTCTGGCTACTAGGTTGTGCCTGTGCAAGTACTCAGAGTTAGAAAGCGCTGAACAACCGGAGATGACATGCCTAAGTGACTCCCCGGGAGGGCGACAAGCTCGGCATACGTCGTCGGTGCCATCCTTTAGGATGTATCTCCGATAGTTGTTGGTCTTAATAACCTGATCCTGTATTGCAGAAACAAAACCCTCGGTTTCCCCGAAGAGGTCACCGAAACGTAGCCAGTTTAGGGAGGCGACTGTATCTACGAAGGGCTCATGTAGAGCCTTGTAGTACCTCCCGTGGAGCTCCTTCTCCTTCCATACGGTCTCCCGGTCGGAAATTCTAAGCACTGCTGGGTCCTGTCATTGCTCGTTGGCTAAGGATAGAGGGGCAAGCCCTTTATCACTAGAAATGACGTCATTATAGAATGGATCATTCGATCTCGCCAAGAAGTATTGACGGAGACTGCACACTTCGCGATTATGCTTGGTGAGTGCGCTCAGAAAGCCACGCCTACCACGCTTTCGCGGCAAGTACAGCCTCATTACCGACGATCTCGGATGATGCATCCTATGGGATGTCATGGTAGTGCGGTCTTTTCTATCCAGGGCGTTAAGCTCAGTCTGAGTCCACCTGAGTATGCCATAGGTATACATGAGGCCAGGCATGACCCAGCAGTTATATGCGTGTGACTTATTCACACCGGATAAAAGGCTGTTAAGCACTTTGGTCAAGCGTGCATAAAACACGTCGCAAACTGACTGTTTCATACCAGCCTCATCGATACCGGTGTTCTGTGACATACCCAGGTATCGGTATGTTTCAGCCTCGGAAAGGGTCCTTAAGTTGACGGGCATAGACAAGTCTATGCCCTCAGAGTTAGCAACCCTTCCCCTTTCAATATGGAGGACTGCACACTTATCCGTCCCCAGCTCCATTCCAATGGAATTGCTAAATTCACAAGTAATGTTTAGCAATTCCATAAGATGGGAGCGACTGGAGGCGAACAACTTGAGGTCATCCATATAGAAAAGGTGGGTCACTTTTGTACCTCCTTTCCGAAGCTAAAATCCCCTCCCTGAGCCCTCCGGTACTGAGAGGGTTCAGAGAGAGGCAGAACCAGATTGGACTCAGACAATCGCCCTGGAAGATACCCCTTCTTATCCTTATGTGGTTCTCCGCAGCCATCATTCGCTCGCCCAGATGACAAAGGATCGTACTCCACTACCCCATACACTGCTCGAGGAAGTCTCTAACTGTACAGTCAATCTTGTGCAGCTCAAGGACCCTCTTTAGCCATGTATGGGGCACCGAGTCGAACGCCTTTCTGTAGTCTATCCAGACGGCAGAGAAGTTCCGACGGTTGCGTTTCACCACTTTGTCTATGACCGCGTCAATAAGGAGTGGTTCCTTGGTTCCACGACCACCGCCCCGACAACAATTTTGAGCGCGTAACATCACCTGGTTTAGCTCCAGGTGACGAGTTATTCTCGCGCTCAAAATGGATGTCAGTGTCTTATTTATGGTGGGTAGACACGTGATGGGGCGGCATTTGCTCGGGTCTGTGGTATCCTGATCTTTAGGAACCAAGTGAGTGATCCCAGTAGTGAAGAGGCTCGGGAGCGACTTCTGGTCGAGAGCCTCTTGAAACTGTCGGGCGAGCACAGTGTGACTCACCACGAACCCCTTTAGCCAGTAATGATGCAGCCCGTTGAGCCCCGGACTTTACCAGTTCGGGGCCCTACGGACCGCCTCAGCCACGTCTTCCTGCGTTATGGTGATGGGGTCCATAGGCGTAACACTCGTACCCTGGCTCGCCACAACTTCCATCCAAGGGCCCTCGCTGTGGTTTACGGGCTCTGACCATAGGCCACGCCAGAATGCGATAATGTCAGCCTGATCCGGTCCTTGGCGCGCTCCACATACCTTTGGTCGCTCCAATGACTAATAGAGCCTCTTCTGATCACTCTGGAAGAGACGATTCTGGTTGAACCGCCTTGACCTCTCGGTAAATCGTCGAATCCGCCTCCCCCGAGCAGCGATCTTTTGCTTCAGGTCGTCTACGCGCTCCGTCAGATTCTGCGTGATATCCGGCTGGGACAAACTTATATTTGTCCCAGCAAACGCCATCCTAACGGTGCGCACAATCCTCGGTCTATTATTACCCGACCTGAAGCTTGTCAGTCTGCTGATAAGGGCCCTTGCCTGTGCGATACGGTCCTCGATTCTTTTTCTCCAGGCTGGGATGGCGCTACTTTGTGTAGTAGCGCGTCCAACCATGAGAAGTTTGGCGTCAATAATACGGCAAACTGCCACTGCGGCGCCAAAGAGAATTGAGTCCGTCTCGTAAAGGTCCCGGCTGGCTTCCGAATAGGTCACCAGCATTGGGTTAAGAGCCCTCACGACGGCCCAATTTCGTTGCTTAGGGGTATGCGGGAAGTCGCGGTCGATTTTCGAGAGGGGTGCTGCGCGTTTCCAAAATCGCCTCTTCCAATATACTCCTCATTTGCTCTAGCTCGTGGGAGACTATTTCAACGTCGTTCGAATCAACCACAACTGGAAGATCCATGGCGGCTTCCACGTGTGGATGCTGGTCTGTCGGATGTGGAGCTGCATCTCCAGCCATAGCCGATTCATTCGACGATGGAATAGCCTCAAGTCGTAGTCGTTCGAGTTCGGCATCATCAAATATTTTCGAGCGCGTGATGTACCGAACTCGGTCTGCCAGGTTTTGTTCCGTGACGGGGATAGAAGGCTCCAGCTCAGCAAAAAAGCAATGCATCCGAGCCCTATACGCTATTCCCACAGTTTCTTCCCCTTTCGCCCTATAGTACGCCCGCAATGCGTTTTCGTTCATAGATTTTGTCCAACGCACGCGACGTGCTCCACCAGCGGCGGGTGTCGCCTGCTGAGTCCGAGAAGACCCAGCCGACACCAAGCCTTCTGGTGGGGATGACGGTTGCGAAGAGCTGCTAGGTGATCGTGCAGCTCCTCGCTCTCGGCTGGTGGCCCGCATGCTGCCGCGTTCAGCGCCAGCTCCAGACGCGCCCCGGCGACCCCCAGGCAGCGGCCCTATGCACGTTCCTTTCTGTGCCATCATCCATTTTATGGGCGCCAAATAACGGGAGACGCCCAAGCCCGGTACCGTTTCGTGGTTGGGTCATGCACAAACGGACCTTTGCACCCACAATTTTGCCTAGGCACAGCGCTCACACCTCTTGGCAGAATGCTGACTGACTGCGCCGACGTAGCAGTTTTGTCACATAACTGTTACGTCAGCGGGCGATGGGGTCGTCACTTCCCTACGCCATTATTATTATTATTATATATCTTTTTTTCTTTCTCAAGATTTTGTAAAATCTTGGTTTTTAAGAGATGTTCACGGGCCTAAGCCAAGTGCGCATCCATTTAGGAATCAAAATCCGAGATGTCTTCTTGCAAAAATTTTCGGACTATACGGCACGTGTTGAGGATGGCTGCTTTTTGCATGGTAATATAACTACCAGGCAGTCCCATAATGAACTGGCCTCATATAGTTCAACGCGACATTTCGCTACATGTTTTGTTGCATTAAATAGTATGTTTATCGTGCACTTAATATAAGAAACATGCATCGACATGAAATGCTTAGTCTTAGTTTAACAGGCATTTGAATAACGAGAGTCGCGTATTTTTTCAAAATGTCGAAAACTGAGTATCGAAGTGTCATAAAGTTTCTGTTTAAAGAAGGTTTATCCCCTGCCCAAATAAAAGAACGATTGGATGGCGTGTATAAGGAGTCTGCCCCCTCCTATAGCACAGTGAAAAATTGGGTGAAAGAGTTTCGCCTCGGGAGAGAAACCGTCGAAGAATTTGGCCACGACGGTCGACCAGTGGAAGTGCTCACTCCCGAAACGATTGCTCTTATCGAAGAGGAGGTTCTGAGTGACCGCCGTTTGAAGATTAGAGAAATTGCAGCAAGGCTTGGGCTCTCTAAGAGTACCGTTCATCGCGCGATCCATGAACATCTTCACATGAAAAAAGTGAGTGCAAGATGGGTACCGAAACTTTTTTCAGCGATACAGAGACAGGAAAGAGTGCGCTGCGCTTCGGAGTTTTTGGATCTTTGTGGCGAAAATCCAAAGACTGTGATCGAGCACCTAGTGACTGGTGATGAAACTAGGATCTTGTATTATGATCCACAAAGCAAGCGCGAGTCAATGGAATGGCGTTATAAGGGTGAAAAGCCCCCTAGAAAGGCAAAGGTGCAACAATCGACTAAAAAACTGATGTGCACAATATTTTGGGATTTTCAAGGCATTTTGATGGTGGATTTTAAAGAACGTAATACAGTCGTGAACGGCGAATATTATGCTTCTTTAATATATAAATTACGAGACAAGATAAAGGAAAAACGAAGAGGCAAGCTGTCTAAAGGTGTCCTGTTGCTCCATGACAACGCCCCTGTTCATACCGCTGGTGTTTCGAAGGATGCAGTTCGTCAATGCGGGTTCACAGAAGTTCAACATCCACCTTACAGTCCAGACATGGCCCCGTCCGACTATTATTTATTTCCAAATTTAAAGCGGGACTTAAGAGGAAGAAAATTTTCAAGCGATGAAGAGTTGCAGGTGGCCGTCTTCAGTCATTTTGAGGATAAAAAATGTGATTATTTTTATAAAGGTTTAGAGATGTTGATTCACAGATGTCAGAAGTGTGTTAGTATTCATGGTGATTATATTGAAAAATAAAATTGGTTTCGTTCCATGTCCTTCATTGGTTCATAGTTAGGCCAATTCATCATGGGACCGCCTACGTATTTTCAGGAAGATCTAATCGTTTAAGGGAGAGAGACAAACATTTCGGGATCACACCAGTACTGGAGAGAACCAGCGGTACAATATATACTTTGTTCATTTTCCAGATTCTAGTTACTTCTTCTTTTAATTCTGTGTATTTATGATTTTTTTCAGTAATGGTTTTTTGTATATTATGGGTATTTGGGATCGCTATATCAATTAGGTATACTGTTTTATTTAATTTATCAATTAAAGTTATATCCGGTCTATTGTAATGAATTGTTTTATCGGTAAGAATAGCTCTATCAAAGTACATTCTGTCACTGTCGCTCTCCAGAACAGGTTTGGGGGTATACTGATAGTACGGCAGTAGTTTTTGGTTAGATATTAAATTGTGTATATTTGCAAGTTTTTGATGAACGTAATTAGCAACCTCGTTATGACGGTGGGTGTAATCATTTTGTACTAGGCTGGGACAAGCACCGGTAATATGTTGTATAGTTTCGGGTTGGCGGTGGCATTTTCTACAGCTATCGTTCTGCATGTTTGGGTCTTTTAATATGTATTTTTTATCGTTTCTTGTATTGACTACTTGATCCTGAATGGCAATAAGAAAACCTTCGGTTTCGGGGAAAAGAGAACCTATTTTTAACCATTTATTTGAAGCCAGCAAGTCTATGTGAGGTTGTTCTAAATCGTGTGCATGTCTACCATGTAATTCTTTACTACGCCACTTTGATAGCTTTCCTTTTTCATGATCAATTACTGTAGTAAATCTATTACCTTGATTACTTAGATTTAGAGGGGTATAATTGTTATCGGATTCAATGACTGCTTGATGTAACGGACTATTAGCTGATTTTTCATAAAAGAAAGATTGCAGGTTTTTGACTTGCCCTTCCCATAGCCTTTTAAGATCGATCAGACTCCTGCCTCCTATAGCTCTCTTTATCGTAAGTCGTTCAATTGCCGATTTAGGATGCAAATATTTGTGTTTAGTTAGTAAGTAAGTAAGTGTTTAGTAAGTAGTAGTCCTAGTTTTGATTTCAAGATTTCGTATATCTGTAGTTGACCATTTAATTACACCGAAAGAATAGGTAAGTATTGGGATGGCAAAAGTGTTAATAGCTTTGAATAAATTTCTAGAATTAAGTTGTTTTTTACAAACTAGATTCAAGCTACGTAAATATTCATTACTAAGGTCCTTTTTAATAGCAGTATGGTCTATACATCTTCCTTCACGCAAGCCTAGATATTTATATGTATCATTTTCGTCCATCAATGTAAACATATTGTATTGACTTTCTGTACTACTATTGACACTACCTTTATGAAGTTTAAGCGTTTTACATTTATTTAAACCAAAGGTCATGTTTATATCTTTACTAAACTCAGCAGTAATTTTTATGAGGGCGTTCATTTCTTTTTCTGATTTGGCAAAAAGTTTTATATCGTCCATATACATTAAATGATAAACATAGGTGTCTTTAGTTAATTTATATCCATGATTGTTTTTGTTGAGTAAAGAAGATAAAGGGTTAAGAGCCAGACAAAACCACAGTGGACTCAATGAATCTCCCTGGAAAATGCCATTCGCGATGGGTATATCGTCTGTGACTATGGTCTTACTGCCGTCATTAAGGTGTAATTTAGTTTTCCAAGTACCCATAACTCTCTCCAGGAAAGAAATAATGTCCGGGTTGATTTTATAAATTTGCAAAACTCGTATCAGCCAAGAGTGAGGTACACTGTCGAATGCTTTCTTATAATCAATATATGTTAGGTTAAGTTTACGATTGTGGGAGGAAGCGTGTTTAATTACTATCGAGTCGATAATGAGTTGTTCTTTGCATCCTCTGTGATTCTGTCTGCATCCTTTTTGTTCCTCCGCTAATACTTTATTATGCGTTAAATGCGTATTTATTTTTAGTGTTATACAAGAGGTTATTAGTTTGTATATAGTTGGGAGACACGTAATCGGTCGGTACTGTGAGGGATCTTTTGTTTTATCACTTTTGGGAATCATGAAAGTAGTACCTACGGTTACAAATGATGGGATCTCTGATGCGCCTTTTAATATATCTGTAATAATTTTCGCTAAAATATCGTGGAGGGCCGAGAATTTTTTAAACCAAAAGTTGTGAACATTATCGGGTCCAGTAGCTTTCCAGTTTTTCATTTTTTTGGTTACATGTTCAATCTCTAATTTAGTAACTTCTGTGAATTCCATCAATTCAATAGTTTTTGCTTTATTTTCTTCTTCATTGATCCAACTTGCCTGCTCATTATGTTCATTATTTTTCTTCCATATTTCAGTCCAGTAGTTTTTAAGTTCTTCTTCAGTTGGTACTTCCTTGGGTTCATTGGATACATTACTTATTTTATGTTTGAGCATCCTATAAAATCCTTTTTCATTAGTCTGAAAAAGCCTATTGTCTTCTTTTCTTTGTAGGGCTTTTTTGTATCTGGCTAGTCTTTGGGTTTTAAGTGCAAGTTTTTATTTTAGAGTGTCTAAAAATTCAGCTGGTCTTATATTATTTTTATCATAAGTTGAATGAACTTTATATTTATCAAATATTAAATCAATTTTCTTAACTAATCGAGGATGTCTATTATTGTTAATAAATTGTGTTAATCTAGCCACATCAGCGCGCAGGATAGATATATCTATTTCTAATCTTATTTGCCAAGCCGGTTTATTGTTAAATGAATTTCGCTTTTTTAAGGGGCCGTTTGAAATTTTATATCCTAATAGTTTTGAGATAACTAAAGCTAAACAATATATGAGGGTATGAATATGTAGTATCTCAGAATCAATACTATAGAATTTGGGTAATATATGACTATTAAAAATGTTAAGTAAACTATATAGCTGCTTATTTTCTTTCAATCGCGGCAGTTTGGGTCTTATGTTGGGGTCCGTACCAGTATACAATGCTAGATTAGTCTTCAGTTCGTTGGTTAACTTCTGTACTAAACCATCATCTGGGAGATTTATTTCAGCTGGGTGTGAAACATTTAAAATACTAGTTTGAGCCGTGCAGCTCATTGATAGAGTTTGTGTTGCAGAATCGGATGTTAAGGTAATTGATTGAGTTTCGAATAAGGAAGAGGGCGGAGATGACTGACGACGACTAAAAAGGTCGAGATTTGAATTACCCGCCGTCATATGATTGGTGTCTCTTGTATCTGAACGTGAGTCCGAAATATTATTCTCAGCTTTCTCGTTTTCAATTATTTTAGCTGCTTGTTGCTTTAAAATTTTGATTTGTTCATCAGATAACAATTTATTTCTTATTATTACTCGTCTCTGGTCTGCAATACGTTGAGATGTGACATTTATATGAGGATATTTTAATTGAAATTGATCAAATAATTTCTTAACGTACATAGTGCGATTGGTTTCTAATTTGGTAATGTAAAAGTAAGTGCGCATAATGAAAGTATTTATTTCTTCATCCCATTTCATGCGCACTCTAGGTTTGCCAGCTTTGGTGGTCACAGGCTGAGTGGCCCTTGCCGCCCGTGAAACATCCGAGGCCGGAGAGATTGCTTTACTATCGCACTTGTATTCATCAGACGATGTTAGTGCTGATGATGCGCTGAACTCTCATTGTTTGGGAGACCCGGCGGAGGGCCGTCCAGGTAAACCCTCGCCACCGGTGGTTCGCATACTGAAACGCCCAGCACCGGCTCCAGGCGTGCCCCGACGATTGCCCTCGGGAAGCGGTCCTTTACTAATACTTCTATTTCGCAACTCCATATTGATGGGTGTGCTAGAGCCCCGTTGGTCACTCACAAAGTACCTTCGTTGCGGGCGTCCGCCACTTACGTGAGCGTAGGTGTTAAGCTCGGACGTGGGGTTAGACTTGTAAGTGGCTTATTATTATTATTATTATTATTTATAAATATTGAAAATTGATTAAAATTGTTTTATTCATTTTCTTATTAATAATTATATTGTTTGAGCTTTAACTTAATGAATAGCTTAAGTAAAGTCTTTTATATAAGTTAATAGTTATTTTGTAATGCAAATTATTTTATCGGCTTACGGTACTTCGTATTTCATTACAATCATTTTTCTGAAATATTGATTTTTATGGATGAACGGTTATTCACCTGTTCGTATTTCGGTACAGTTTTATAGATGTAGGTATTCAGAAAATGCGATAATACTGAAGGTAACATACAGAACTACACCATATAAAAAATTAACGCACCACATCATAAGAAATAAAACTAAAGCAGAAGACGAGTTTTATATACTACATGTGAGATATCATGAAAGGGTTATTTCCCGGGCTTTATAGCCTCGATAAGATCTATTTGCCTATCGTGGTAACTTCGGTATCTCATGAGCGGTTATTTTCAGAGGCTGGATCCTACAATCACTAAGGAGAGAATCCACTTACTGGGCACCAGGTTGTCAAAATTGTTATTTTAAAAATCAATTCGAAAGAAATAAACGTAAAAGTAACAAAATATTTGATTAATTCTGGTTTTCTGATAATTATTCGATTATATTAAATGTGTAAAAATAAATAGTGTAAAGCTTCCTAAAATAACATAAATATAATATTTGATTATATTTATGTTATTTTATTTACTTTTTTCTTTTATTTAAATGACAATATATAGTTCATAACCATTTATGCAGTTTTATTTTATATCCAAGAAGTACAACATATAACTAGCACTATCCATAATACTTTATTCTTATTGTTTTCAAAAAGCCTTAGCGATTGTAATCATCATTCAGTAGTGTCACATATTCCATTTTCTTCACCAAAATCTCGCTTTGACATTTATGTGATTGCTTCAAATCATTAAATGTCATCATCACAAGTCTACTACTGAATATAGGCTTGGCACGAATAACATCACATTCACTGTCAGAACTTTAATACAATGTAATTTATTAATTAATAATGTTCCTCAAATTAGATTTATTACACAGTATTTAAGCTTTATTAAAGTTTTATTGTACGGTGTTGCAAATTACAATGAAAATTGATTTATTGCTGATATTGTGTGTAGTAATTGTGATAAATTTTCATTTTGAGAGCTGGAAAGGCTATTTTATTCATTTTTTATAATGGCATACACAACATTTCGTTATTTTAAATTAAAAAGTAAAAAAATCTTTTTAATTCTTAAACTTAAATATGCGTGTCTGTTGATGTCTGATGATGAAGATGCTTGAAAATTATTTTGTTTGGGTAATCATTCAATCATTACATAAACAAAAAATAAATGAAAAACAACATAACAACTAATGATTTCTTATATTTACGCGAACACTACACATTGATTAAATCTACTTTTAAGGATTTTATCGCGTTTAATTTCTTGATTTTTAATTCCCGACGTTTCGAGTGATTTCCAGCACCCATGGTCACAATTTTAAAATACACCTTTGTCGGATGAAAGTACATACAGAAAGGTCATAATAGACCCTACAACTAATACGCTCAAAACTTTGAGTATTCATTTAATACTCAAAGGCTTAAAGCAACTAGCGATCTAATTAAGAAATAATAAAACGAGATATTGAATCGAGACGTTCATTTGATATCTGCCTATACCTCATCTGTATATACCTGCGTGAGTCAAACCACCGAATTTGTATGGGTTACCAACTACATATATATAAATAAATCAATGTATACAAACCGAACGCTCCATTACGCCCAATGGAAGAAACATACACTACGCGCCAATGGTGGTGAGTCCAACTTACAGATTGGCTCAACACTTAGCTAAAATATTATCACCACTCAGAGGACACTGAAGAGCACACACTAAGGATTCATACCATTTTGTCAGTGAGATAAAAGACCTACGTCTTACTGACAATCAAACCATGGTCAGTTATAATTTTCAGTCTCTATTTACATACCTATCTGTTGAAGACCTGTATATTTATTTAGCCCAACCAGGTGAAAACACTATTTAAATAACCCGTAACAAAAAATTCCTTATGACAGATCATATAGTGAGTAATTTTAAAACCTCTATAATTGTCATTTTAAATTCTCTTCAAAACAAAGGAAGTTATCAATTCGAAAGTAATATTTATTTCATTTAAATGTATGTTACATAGTTAGAGTATAGCTTAAAGTAATTAAATAGATACGTATGCATAGAGCTACGAGCACTTAACCCTAGCATAGAGAGAACGTACAATTCTACATAAATTTAGTCAATATACTTGTCTGACTTTTCCTAATTTAATTTTTAATTAATACAAAGGCGCTATACTACGCGTCGCTACTCTGGCGCAAACGCAAACGCAGTACATCACGAGCATGTCGACTGTCGTGGACTCGAGGTAACGCGCTCCCATAAGTTTTTCCCCCACGAAAAATCGCTCAACGGCTAAAAAAGTTTCCACTTTAAAAATTGCGGTTGTCAAACTACTTCTAAGAGAGGAAAGACTATTGCAAATATTCTACTTTCAGCAGTGGACATTTGATAAGATGGAATTAATGATGGATAATCTCGAGAACGGGTAACACATTCGTAAAACGGGTAATACATTCGTGATCGATTTATTGGCAGTCTATCTACCTAGCAACAAAAGAAAATGCACACCGCGGTAATGCCGCTGTTATTGTACTATCGTAGTTCGTAGCAGAACGCTCTGTGTATGTTCTATTTTAAATACCGTATTAAAAAATTAAAAAATCACCCCTAACTATTATAATTAAGATGTTTTACGCGTTTTTTTCTGCGCAAACATTTTTCTTCGCATTTTCAGGTTATATTTAACCAGTATTAAGTGTTTGACCTAATTTGATTAGAAGTCGAGCCTGTTGCCAAATACTCCACAGATTAGAAATCTTATTAAAACTTATACAAAAGCACCAAAGTAATTTATTGTTCTATTTTAAAAGGGTTAAATCAATAACTTTAAAACGTTCGTTTAAAACTTTTAGATACTTTAATTTAATTTGTCATTTTACAAAATGTTCGTCTTATAACAAAAAGTGGTTTATTGTTAGTCTCGGCTTTGAACTATGTTTAAAAAGATTCATTTTTACTAAAAGAGACCCTACATACATATGTTTGTTATACATATGCATTATTCTGAAGAAGTCCCTGAGCCGCGTCGCCACAGCCTTTGCGAAATTTGAAAACAATCCAACTCCATGCTGTAAGTTTAAGTTCGTACATTTCCACGGCCATTCTTTCGTGAAATATATTCTAGTTTAAATCTGAGACTATTATAATCTACTTTTTGAAATAAGACCTCAACTATAGGCAGTTCATTAAGTGAAGGGCCAAAACAGCCGCAAGGAAACTATGTGTCCTTGCAAGGGTTCGGTGGTACTTCACGCCGGAGCAGCTACTTACCTCAAATAATCCTTCGATCCCCATAGAATCCCATGCAGTCGCATGCGTCCGTCAAATTCCGAGCGGTCGCACACGACCGCACTCACCCACAGCACTTTAAAACATTAAAACCTATATTTAGAGACTACTTTTCTATGAAGAAGTTTGGCATTTTATATATCAGATTTGTGATATTGAGATGTATCAGATTCTAGCATGAATGACTACTGTTTGTTTAAAATGAAATTAAATATGTATGTTTTTTTAATCGTTAGGTATATTAAGATTTGGTCGTGTACCGTGAAGGAAGTTTACATACCTACATAAATTGCACAAAAACAAACATCGAGACCCAGAACATTTATTTGTACGGCATACAAATGTATGTTACATGTTTCGTGCAAGATTCGAACCCGCAGCTGTGAGCGCCGCAACTCAACGCCAGTGCGCTACGAACACGACAGAAATTATTTCTTTAACGCAAGAAAAGAAAATTAAGTTTGTCCAACGTCATATTTTGCCTAAATGAGGTTCGCTGCCAGAAGAAGAAACTGAGAAAAGAAAACTCCGCAGATATCCTCTTTTTGTAATTTTTTAAAGTTGATGTTACAATGGCCTATATACGGGTTGCCAATTACCTGGCAAGAATGACCGGTTTCTATGACACATGTGACGCATTCTGTAGCTCTACGCTCTACAGCAAGACTTTGATAGGCTGTAATAAATAAATACTATTTGATGGCTCCGTGGCGCAGTGGCTTAGCGAGAGTTGCAGCGCTGAGGGCGGCGGGTTCGAATCTCGCACGGAACGGAAGTATTTCTATGGCCTGCAAATAACTGCTCCGGGTCTGCTGTTTGTTCTTGGTCTATAATTCTTAGTGTGGAGGTAGTTAAGTTCAGTTGAAATTATGACAAGCCATTTTTCGCAACTCCACATCTAAGCGCATATTTTGCGTGCATAGTGTGTTAAAGTTTTCAAAAAAACTACACACAATGAACAACAGTAACAGACCCATCGGTAGCTAAGATTATACAGGAAAATTTTTCAATGAGAAAACCAATTTTAAAATTTACTTCAAATATACGAATAATGATACACCGTTACTGCAGTTTTTGAAAATACGACTCCAAAAAAGACTTCTACTTTTATTTGTAATTATCTCAAATTGTATGTGATTTATGGGCAACAACGTTTTTGGCTACCGATCGACCCTTACGAATGTTAAGTAAAGCGCAGGAAAATCAGTAAAAATAATGGATTACCACGCATTTTTAATTTAAAAGAGAAAAAGCACAGATTGTTTGAGATTTTTAAATTAATTTTTCCTCACCATTTGCCTATATTACTAACAGTGTTTTTTTACGTTTTATACGTGCTGCAGCTATATCGAGGTTGTAGCGTAAATGGTTCAGCTCGACTGGGAAAAGACCATGCTGTCACAGTGTATACGTAAAATAACAGCTTTATATATATATATATATATATATATACTATATACTATATACTATATTATTCGTATAGTGAGTATAGAGTACCGGAGTCGCTTATTATTGAAAACGAGGCATAATAAATCTACTCTACCCGTGTTTTGATTATATGTTCGAACGACTTCGGACCTTTTAATGCGTTCATAACGTTCTTTCTTCTTGGACCACCTTTCACATTGTCTTCGTTTTAATTATATTAACAGGGTGACATCATAGTTGCTGCCAATTTACCATCTTTCGTAGTCAATGTCCGTGGTGCAGGCAAACATGTACCAAAAGTTTTACGTACATAGCGATACGCTTTTGGTGAGTTTTAGTTAAATGTTAGGGCAAAGTATTTCTTACAAACTTGTGAAACCTGTTTATGCTATTGTTTTTTATGTCAAGGCATTTTTTCAGTTTAATTTTCCTTGGCCTAAGTGATGGCTCGTACTCGCAGTTACATTAGGACTATATATATATATATATATATATATATATATATATATATATATATATATATATATATATATATATATATATATATATATATATATATATATATATATATATATATATGTATGTATATATAAAGAATTTTTTTCGAATCGTGACTTTCGAGACAACTAATGGAATTTTTCCGGAACATCCAGCTTTCTTTTTTCGATGCAGACGATATTGTGCAATCACCACGATCACCCTGAAATAAATAATTTACTTACGTAAGTCAGAAGATCCAAGATATAATATATAAGATATATATATATATATATATATATATATCCTATACTATTAAACGAGCAATTCTTGTATATAATATATATATATATATATATATATATATATATATATATATATATATATATATATATATATATATATATATATATATATATATAATCGGGATCTCGGAAACGGCTCCAACGATTTTCATAAAATTTAGTGTCCAGGGAGTTTCGGGGATAATAAATCGATCTAGCTAGGATTTACTTTTAGAAAACATCTTTTTGTCCGTGTTTTTAGGCAATGAAAAACTGCTACAATATCGTTAGAATAAGAAGGTAAATTTTGACGGATTATTAGGGATTATAAATAGCTTAATTGGTATAATGGTCGGTCACAGAATCTTAAAACCCCGGTTCGAGCCCATACCGACCGACCGACTGTTTTTAATTTTTTTTTCATGTTCTTTTCTTTTTTGAGAAAATCTGTTTTTTCAAGCCCTTTTTTAGTATTTTTTAAAACGAATATTTAAATTAAAATAATTGCACTCATGATTTTTTATTCAAATAACCAGTTCCGTTTTTTCTGTTATGTTGCTAAGATCAAAAAATATTATTTATATTTCATCAGTATGTAATTTGTATCTAAATATAATTTCCAAAACACATGAATTAAAAAATCGAGCGAAAAATACCGAGCAAAGCTCGGTCAACCAGGTACTATATATATATATATATATATATATATATATATATAGTATATGAATTACATCTGATAGATTAATGCTTTTGTAAACTTAATAAAATATTTTCAAGTAGAATAATAATAATAATGTCAAGGGTAATAATAAAAATATTTTATCTAAATCTAATTACAGCCAAAAATTACCTCCCACAAGTTCATAGTTGGTACTGCAGTGTCAGCTAACCTTCTTTTATTGTAATCTTGGGGTGTGAAATATGATTTTTCAAAATGTTTGGAGCAAATGGTGCTAGTCCGTTTGGGTATCCAAGATTCATGGTTTCTACAAGCTACAATCCAAGTTTGTCGCCTAAAAGGATCTTTTGGAAATCTGTGAAAACAAACCAATAATAGAAAAATTTACTACTTTTTGTAATACTTTATTGTAAAAGTTAAATAAAAACTACAAACCGGTTCGGCAGACAAACCCGTATGGTTAATTAACTTATCGATAACTAAAGTTGTGGCATTCATCACTATAGTTCAATACTTCGGTTGCAGTGATACCAGTTTATTTTTATAAAAATTGCACACTTTTGCTGCGAAGTAGCAAGTTTCGATTTGACTTATTTGGCCTTTATTTTGTATAATATTTTGATAAATACTAGTTATCGATTATATTAAATTATATAATATTCAGTATCGTGTTGAAATTATGCTGAATATATAAATCATTTAACAAAATCCACTACAAATCTATGTGTAGTGATTATTATACATCACAAGCTGATTTAGTTATTAGGAAATATACTTTCGTTAATATATTTAACTTGTGTAGTAAATTGTATTTATTTAAAAATGGATTATTTTTCACTTTATGAACTATGTTGGCCACGCTTGGTATTGGACGAAAATATTCACAAAGTACGAGTTTTAATGATAAAATGGCTTTAATATTATGTTAAAAATACTCTCAGATTAAAAGTCACATTGTCCTTTTATATACTTGACGTTTTTGATTGTTTTTTTTTTCATGTAAATACACTGCAATTCGGCATTTTGTCGGAGCTCAATTTACTGGCACGATCATTTCGGAATGACGCACGACGCGGAGCAACTAGTTTTATAAAACGAGTATGAGTTGGACTCTCGTACCTTTTACAGAGGGGTATGCCTTGCGATGCCGTCTCCTTTGGTTTAATACTCAAAGACCTTTGATAATTATATAGAAATTATATAGAGAGAGTCCTGTTAGAATATAAAATGTCTGTTTTTTTTAAACATTGTCTGAGAAAGAGGTTCCACTTTGTTTGTTAGGACGGTATTTTGGTACATTTCGGCACTGGTTTTACACCGTTTTCACAGAAAAACCCCTCAAACCCCAAGCCTGAACATGAGACTCCAAGCCAAACCATGTGTGCCGAAAGATAATGTGCTGGTTGAACCCTAGGAATATGCGTGCTGTCTTCTTCACTGCTGTTGACATACACCTTATCATTTTGTCAAAATGTTTTCATCCAAAAACAAAATTTCGCGGTATTTTCTCCCGCGTACCGCCGTAACAAAGCGCGGGATCTATCCAGCCCAATTTTTTTTAAACCCTCGTTCAAAAAATTTCCGGTTTTCTTACGATAAGCTCATAGTTCTAGGTCTTCACTGATCACTCTTTTGACCGTGGTTCTGCTTAGGCCCATCTGAAGAGCTAAGATTTTTTGTTTACGAACAGAATTTTGTTGGATTCGCGCCTTCACTGCTTTGATGATCGCGGGTGTCCTAACTGTATGAGGTCGGTCGGCCGGTCCTCTTACGATCTTCGAAGCTTGAATCTTCAGTGAATCGTTTGATAGTGCGATAAACAAATAGTAATGTTGTTTTCAATTTTTGTAGAATATTGAAAATTTCTTTTGGCGCGTAACCACAGCGGTGCAACGCGATAACCGCTACTCTATCTTTTTTCTTCGACCACTATATATTTGAAAATGAATGAAAATTAATGTCTTTTTTATTTTTTGCGAGCGCAAACGTTATATTTTTAAAATTGGTGAATTTCATCTAGCCAGTATTCAAAAATTTTAAATAATAAGGTTTTAACGGAACTTATGACCCTTACTAATTATTAAAACAATTTTGTTTCTTCTTTTGTTGTAATAATAAATTCGTGATTCTTATTATTCTAACAGTAATTTCGAACTTACAAACTTATAACTAACTAGGTGTGCCCGCAACTTCGTTCGCGTGGAATCGGTATTTTTGCTATTCCAAATGATGATGATTTATTTGTAAATTAAACTTTCGCGAAAACTTAGAAAGACATTCTGAACTGACTACTCTATAAAAAAAAACATTCAGTTAGTCGGTTAAACAGACAAACAAACGAACGAACAAATAAAAGGACCCCCAAACGAACCAAGAAACGAATAGGGCACACTGTAACCTACTCTTGTGTTTTATTTTGTAAATAAAATCAAAATGACCACAATAACGTAATCCCTAATTTGCTCCCGAATTTCTCCAGCCAATACTTTGTTTTCTTATAAACAAAACAAATAAAAGAATGAAATAATACTCGTTTTTACGGAATTTATCGCGTATATTTAACTTTTTAATACCCGACGTTTCGAGAGCTTTACAGCACCCATGGTCACGGGAAGGTCTAGGAAGTTAAATATACGCGATAAATTCCGTAAAAACGAGTATTATTTCAATGTGTAGTGTTCGCGTAAATATAAGAAATCATTAAATAAAAGAATGCCCTAAATAAGCAAGCACCACCGCCAAATATTGATATTAAATAGAAAAAATTGAATGAAAACTGGTCCTATACCTACCTTTCCTACCTACACTAAAAAAATAAATGAAACTTCGTAAGTATCTATATTTTGTCTCTTCCTGCAAACAAATGAAAAATAAAACTAAACTCAACCTAGGAAATAATTATAATTAATAATTTTTCCTTACACAAATATGAAATCACCTCGTTGAAAAAGATTCTTAAAAACCTTATTTTACTATCTAAGGATTTAAATTTCCCGGAAATTCTTTCTTAGTCAATTTCATGCATCTACATCCAGCGGTTTGAGCTGTAGTCTTAATACAATATTTTTCATACAAAATTTGCACTCTTGTTTTAAAACCGTAAGAGGCAAATTTTATTATTTAATTACTTTAAAGCATTAAATGTTTTTTTCCCTACAAATTCAACATTATCTATCCCGTTCTCCCTCCTCCGGTAAGAAGTTGTTTTAAGAAATACCACAATATTTCATCTCCGTACTAAATTGCACACTCTGTATTGTATAATATGTATTATATTGCCTCCTCTACCGTAACGGGTTATTTAGAAATCGCAAAATATGTATTCTTTACTTTTAAAATACAGTACTCTCAGTAAGTATCCAGTCAATCGCCCTGTTCGTTTAACTTATGTCCAATATAAATGAAATTTTATAAACGCTATTTACAAGCGAAATAAAAAAAACTTCTGATATTAAATAAGATTTTTTCTAATTTTAAGTATGTATTAACTTAGCATATAAAACATAAATTAGAAATACGTACTTTATTACTAATTCCAATTTTAAAGTAAAGAGAACAAATGCGCTAGGACGGCACTATCTCGCTGCCTTTGATATCTCGCTAATAATTAAACTTTATGGTGCTTGAAAATACTTATAGCGGCATCTATATAAAATTATAGTAGTTAATTTATTATTACAGAAGATAAAAATTATATGATATTTGGAAAAGAAAGGGTAGGAATAATATAAAAAAAACTCAAAATCGTGTAACGTAATTTTTCAATTTCACGTCATTGTAAATTTTAAAACATTTTGGAACTGCGAAAGAAAAGTAGCTATAATATATTTATACCAAGCTCCTAAGAAACTCGATGTCGTAGGTACTAGGCGGTTAAGAAAAAATTTATAAGGAAACCTACTTAGTTAAAATTTAATTAATAAAAACAATTTGCACAACACCATCTATCTATGACATTGGTAAACTATTGTACTTTTTTCATTAAGATATTAGGATTTACATGTTAGATATGA
This sequence comes from Parnassius smintheus behrii, assembly GCA_036936625.1. Classification (NCBI taxonomy): domain Eukaryota; kingdom Metazoa; phylum Arthropoda; class Insecta; order Lepidoptera; family Papilionidae; genus Parnassius; species Parnassius smintheus. The sequence goes on from JAUPFT010000020.1 coordinate 42,366,550, forward strand.
TTTCATTATGGAACACTATTTTACGTGTTTAATTAAATAAATTACAAAAATGCCCTTGATCACTCAACGCTCTATTGAACAAATTCATACAGCTATACTTCGCCCATACTTCAGAATCGGTCATCCTATCGGTTCATCCTATCAAAAGATATTAATCATAACTTTTGTGAGGATGAACCGATTTGAATTTAAAAAAAGACTGAATTTAAAACAAAGCTACGCTTCACAATTTTTCTAACGATTATTTTGATATAAATCAGTACTTTATAAACGATACGTTAACAAACAGACAGACGGACAGATAATTCTAAAAATGGTAGGAATGTATTCAATTAGTACTTATTTTAAGTCCCTTTCCATCAATTTTGTTACAAAAAAAATATATATAATGTACAGACATCTGCAATTTACATTTTTATTTGGGAAGAAAACATTATTTTAGTTACATTACTTAATGATAAATATACTTTAAATTAAATCTAACCCATAAATTTATAAACATTATTTCTAATACTAAAAACTATGTATTGATAGCATAGATTAAATAAAAATAATTTTACGGTATTATAGCGTTCATTTTTAAAACAAAACGTGAGAAAAACCGTAAAACTAAATATATTTAATATGTAGTATTTACGTATATATAAGAAATCATTAAACGTATAAGTATTTTAACATACAAGATATTTTTATCTTCCACTTTAGCAATCCATAAAAATTCACTGCTGGATGTGGGCCTCTCCAGCTTTAGAAAAGATTTGCCATAATCGTCATGTTTGTCTAGCGTATTGACGATCGCAGTCATTTCTTGATCCTTTTACGCTTCATCCCATCGATAGTATAGTTACTTTATACCTAGCGAAAAAGAGATTCCATAACTCCATCTACTGGAAGCTTCAAGATCTTTTCAGCATATAACTTTTAAAATAACGGACGTAAGAATGATTATGTCCGCTTTAAGAACAGTGCCCGGTACGAGGTATAATAGAAATGAGGTCACCAGTGGTTTCCTAAATATACTAAATAACAAAATTTTGTGGCAGTATTTATAGAGGATGGTGGTTTGCAGGTATCCATAAGCTGTAATAGCCACTTACTATCAGGTAAACAGATGTTAGCTCAATTCTTTTAAAAAATATACTATTTTTAAGACCATCGTGGTAGTAACTCCAAAATAATACCAATTACAAATAGAGAGAAACGTAACTTTTGCTATTGCAAATAAATAAGGCGCTTTGCGAAAACAACATGTAGTTGATAGCTAAATTTTAAACACAGTAAGGTTATTATCGCATAGAAGAATGAAAAAGATTTCATAAAAGAATAAAATGTAATAAAAAAAATATCGTTACAACCAATTACAGTCCACTGCTAAATATAAGCCACCCCCATAGATTGTCTCCTAGGGGGGATATATTTGCCACAGTTGCCACGTACGGCAAGCGGGTTGATATCCAAAGACTTTTGCTTTAAGTCGTTATCAGGAAGACGCTCCTGCCCATCACCTGATTTGTTTTCCTCTGTCGCTTCTTACGACACCCCTGGAATGATATGGGGTGGTGGATATTTTTACACCGCCATTACGGTGGATATTTTTACACCGCCATTAAGGTGGATATTCTTACACCGCCATTATACTGTGCAAGTAATTAAAAGTAAAAAAAAAGTTTATGTAAAGGCTAAGAACAACTCAGTAAGAACTCTTCACATTGGTGACGTTGATTCTTTCGGTCCAAGGACGAACCGCTACTATTTGACTCGTGAAGGAAGTTTGTACTCGTAGTCATCTAAATCCATTGTGAAAGTTTTCTCCAAAAGACTTGGTTGTGTTCCAGTCTCTGTTACTACGCCATCAGATATTTTTTTTCATATTTTTTCATATTTCGAAGGTAAAGTAGTACGCTGCGGTGGGGAACTAAATTACTTTATATATATATATATATATATATATATATATATATATATATATATATATATATATATATATATATATATATATATATATATATATATATATATATATAAACGCAACGTAAAATTACAAAATTAATGTCGATGATTGATCAGCCTATTTCTTTTAATTTTATTCATTTTTATTTCAATATTATATATATATATATATATATATATATATATATATATATATATATATATATATATGTATATATATGTACATATACATGTACATATACATATACATGTACATATACATATACATATATATATATATATATATATATATATATATATATATATATATATATATATATATATATATATAATATTGAAATAAAAATGAATAAAATTAAAAGAAATAGGCTGATCAATCATCGACATTAATTTTGTAATTTTACGTTGCGTTTTTGTAAATTTTAATGGAAACAAATCATGCACTTTCATTCGTAAAGGAGGGTAGATGTAAGTATCTATATGCGACGGCATCCTCTTCCATCAGGTGGATGGCATGCGTTTCATCGTAACGTACATATTAAAAATATAATTAATCCATCATTAAACACAATACATAATGACGGATTTAATCCAAGCGCATTAACTCGCAGTCAAGTCACGGTTCATTAAACCAGATTTCCCGGAGCATACGACACCTAATTAACATCTGTCAATATTTATTAAACATAGTTAGTAATTTACTAACTAACTTCACTAACCACTAGACTAGCTACTACTACACTAGCCTGTCAGGCCTGTTGGCCTGACAGGCCTGTTGGTCTAGTGGTTAGTGACCCTGACTGCTATGCCGGAGGTCGTGGGTTCGATTCCCACCCAGGACAAATGTTTATGTGATGAGCACGATCATTTGTTCTGTGTATGGGTGTAATTTATCTATAATATTTATGTATTTAGAAATATATAAGTATGTTTATCAGTTGTCTAGTACCCATAACACAAGCTCTGCTTAGCTTGGGACTAGATGGCGTTGTGTGAAAAACAAAACTAAAAAAAAAAATATTACGTATTATAAACTTGTACATCATCACTTTTTATGTAAACTCTTTAACTTGATAATTCGTTTTAGGAGGAAGTAATTAATTAACATAAAAATTCTCACAACTATGAACATTTTTTTTCTGTTCAATAGTCTTACTTTTTATTCCATCATCTGTGGTGCCTATCGGAGTCAGAACTCAGCCGTGGTTGGATCACTCTCGTAAAATTGCATCACGCTATAAGCGTGAGTGCTACCGTGCCTGGGCTGACGCATCAACGTTTTGGGATGCAAACATCAGCGCTCTAAAAAAGTACTATAATTTTGCCTCCAGGCAAGGCAAAATTATAGTACTTTTTTAGAATTGGCGAGAAACTAGTTCAACCATAGAATACTGTAATACATATTATATTAGGGGGGATGAGTCGCTCGCGTCCGTAGGCTTCGACCACCTAACATTAGGCCCACCCTACACGTGTCAAAAATAGACTTGGCTCCTCGCCGTATGGTAGCGGCGTAAAATCTACCACCACCCCTTGTTCGCACCATGAGTCAGGAAATAAAAGAAATGGCCCCGAGTTCCCGGCGCTCCTTTAATGGGGCAGGGGTGCAAAGAATCTCCGGGAGAAAAACCAGTGACGAGGTTCTCCACCCGTCACGTTCTGTCTCCCGTAGGGGCGAAAAGTGGATTGCGGAAACCCGTCTGGCTACGCTGAATATATGTGGAGGAATGAATGATAAGATGGATGAAGTATGCGAAATGATGAGTGACAGAGAAATAGATGTGTTATGTGTAAATGAGACGAAACGAAAGGGAAAGGATGCCACTGCACATGGCACGTATACCGCGTATTGGTCTGGTGTAGATAAGACCGAACGGGCATGCCAGGGAGTCGGTTTCATCCTTTCAGAAAGAATGGGTCAATTTGTGAAAGAGTATCAATGTGTAAGCCCGAGGCTGCTATGGATACGAATGAAAGTGGGCCTAAAAAAGCTGTTTCTGCTATGGGTGTACGCCCCAGACATGTCTAAGCCCACTTACATCCGAGAGCGGTTTTGGGATATGGTAAGGATGGTGTTGACGAAATGTAAGGAAAATGAAAATATTATTATGTTAGGAGACTTTAATGGAAGGGTTGGGGTGAAGAGGTCTGGTTATGAAAGGATATTGGGAACGTTTGGTGATGAAAGTATAAATGAGAATGGTGAAGACCTCCTCACCGTATGTGTGGAAAAGAATCTTTTTGTGACGAATACTTTTTTTCGTCATAAGAAGATTCACATGTATACATGGGTAAGAGGTGATGATAGAAGCATGATAGATTTCGTAATTGTAGATGAAATAATGAGGAGCGCAGTCGTAGATACAAGGGTTTACCGGGGGTACAACGTAGGGACGGATCATTACTTGGTCTTATGTCGAATTAATGGTCTTTCCAAGCGTTGGCGGCATCGTACATATTTGTCTACCACTGCGTTATAGCGTATAAGAATAGAGAAGTTACAAGAGGAAGATGTGAAAGAGAAGTATAAATGTAGACTGAGAGAAAATATTAGATATTTGAATGAGTTGTGTATGAATGATTTAGACTTGAATACTGTGTGGTTTGGTGGATGCAGCCACCGAAGTATGTGGTGTAAGTAAGAGAACTTTTGAAAAGAAAAGTAATACGTTGTGGTGGGATGATGAGGTACGGGTGGAAGTTGAATTAAAGAAGAAAGCATGGTTAGATTTACTAGCAACCAAAGCTGGTAATTCTTCTGATATGAATGATGAGATTGAAAGAAAAAAGGCAGAATTTAGACGTCTAAATAAGAGAGTAAAAGAAGTAGTTGAAAGGAAAAAGAAAGAAAGAACGGATAAGAATGATAGAAAGATATCTGATAATTTCCAGGCTAATATAAAAATGTTCTGGAAACTCGTAAGAACTGCCAGAAAATACAAAACAGCCTATAATTAATGCTATAAGAGACGAGAATGGATGTATTCTGAATGATGAAGTTTCGAATTTAAACAGATGGAAGGAATACTTTGAAAGCGTGTTTATGAGTGAAGAGTCATCTAAATTAAATGAACTAGAAATTCCGAAAGAAGTGGAAAGGGGTATGGAGAAGTGTAGATGAAATAATGAAAGCAATAAAAAGCATGAAAGCAGGTAAGGCAGCTGGATATGATAGAGTATCTCTCGAGATGCTAAGGGCTGGAGAGGGAGTGGTGGCAGGCCTGCTGTACACCTTGTTTAATTTATGTTGGGAATTAAAACGGGTACCGGATGACTGGTGTAAAGCAGTTAAAATACCAATATATAAAGGAAAAGGGTCACAGCAGGACTACAAAAACTACCGTGGTATCAGCTTGCTTAGTATTGTGGGTAGACTGTATGCTAAGGTGTTAATTGAAAGAGTTATGAAAGAAACTGATGGAAAAATTTGGGATGTGCAAGTGGGTTTTAGAAAGGGAATGGGGTGTACAGATCAAGTCTTTTCCATGCGCATGATTGCGGAGAAGTTTTTGGACAAAAACCAGAAAGTTTTTTGTGCATTCATGGACTTGGAAAAGGCTTATGACAGAGTGGACAGGAATGTGTTATGGCAAACACTGAACTCATATGGGTTGAGCGCTGGTTTGATACAGGCATTAAGGTCTCTTTGTAGGGACTCTAGTGCTTATGTTAGGATCAATGGGGTCTACTCGGACTGGTTTGGCATCCAAAGAGGTGTCAGACAGGGCTGTGTGGCTTCCCCTTGGCTGTTCAACCTATTTATGGATAGGTGTTTGCAAACTTTGAAAGATGAAGAATGTGGGTTAAGAATGGGCGAGTTAACCGTCAAATGCCTTTTGTATGCCGATGATCAAGTCATATTTGCGTCATCGGCGGCTGAGTTGCAAATGATGGTTACATTAATGAACTGGGAATTAAAAGAAAGGGGAATGAAAGGTAACGCAAGTAAGACGAAAGTGATGGTTTTTGAAAGAGAAGAAAGCAAAACGGTATGTGAAACAAGAATAGAAGGAGAGTTAATTTAGCAAGTGGATGAGTTTATATATTTGGGGTGTGTATTTAGCAGGGATGGTAGATATGATAAGGATATAGAACGACGAGTAAATGCAGGGACTAGAGTGAATGGGGCACTACACTCTATTATGAAGAACCAGAATGTGTCAAAAAAGGCACGTATGGTAATTCATAATGCTGTGTTAGTCCCTACTTTAATATATGGTAGTGAAAGCTGGGTGTGGCAGAAGAAGCACGAAAGTAGAATAAATGCTGTAGAAATGCGGTCTTTATGGAGTATGCTAGGGTTGAATCTGAATGACAGGGTGAGAAATTGCGTGATAAGAGATAAATGTGGTATGCAAGATGATGTTGTGACCAGGATTAAGAAAGGAATGCTTCGGTGGTTTGGTCATGTAGAAAGAATGAATGAGGAAAGAGTGACAAAGCAAATTTATATGGCAGATGTGAACGGCAGAGTCGGGAAGGGAAGCCCTAGAAAAAAGTTTGTCGACCAAATTGGCGATATTTTAAAAATGGGCCACGTTACAAGTACTCTTAACCGACGAGCATGTATGCGTAGATATATGGATGTAAAGGAGGCGAAAGAGGTATGTCAGGATCGTGCCAAATGGAAGTCCGTAGTCTCTGCTTACCCCTCTGGGTGACAGGCGTGAGTGTTTATGTATGTTTTATGTACATATTATATTAGAACGGAAGAGTGGGCGGAGCCCGTGTAGTCACTAATATGACGCTAACATATCAATTCACACTTATAAATGTCAACACATCTCTTTTGACGTTACCAATAAAGAAATATTGATGTATCAAAAACAACAGATATTGGAAGCACAAGAGATGTAACAAAATTTTACCGATACTGAAAGACGGAAAATTTTGTCGCTTTAAAATTTGTACTTGGCTTAATGAAAAGCTAAATAGAGACGATAAAATATAATGAAAAATGTTAATTTAAAGACCTACGAATAAACTCAATTTTAACATTTTTTATTAAATTGTAAATTTATTCTCTTTATAAAATAACATAAAAAATTTGAAAGATTTCAAAAAAAATGTATATTCATACTTTTTCATGCGATTTCGTGCTTGCCTTATGTCGGCTTACCAATATTGTACTATTACATTAATCAAAAGTCTAAAATATGTATGTTCGCTCAGTCTGTCAACACAGCGTATCGGGTTTGTAGTAGTGATAATACGACGTAATTGCTTGTATGTATACTGCCGGCGATGCCGATCCTCGTACAAAATAATGTTGACAGCCGTTCTATTCTGTATTACAGTTTTTTATGACTTCAACTTTCTTCGGGAACACGTTCATTCTGGTCTATCGAAAAGGCTGTCTAAGAGAACTTCTGTCAGCTATCTGTGCCATCTCTGCACAGGAGATGCCGCAAATGAAAAAGTCTACCTGCTAATGTTTATCTTTGCATCCAACTCGACTCTCGATGACGAGGTAAAACCCACCGCCAAACATCCCGCTGTGTGAGTGCTACATGCAAGATGTGCTGTTTACACAGGTGCAAAGCACTCCTCTCTCTGGATATCAACAAGTCACAACAAACAAGAGAAGTGTGCTCCGAAACTGGCACCGGTTTTAAAGGTTTTTTCCGGTACTTCTACTCCCAGGCGTAGTTGTACTGCCAGCTCATGACATACCTTGAGGATTACCAGTTGATTAGTGACCGCCAATACAGTTTTCATTAAGGTCTACTAACTGGTGATCTTCTGGTCTACCTAATTCAAAGATAGACGCAGCTGGTAGAGTCCAAGCGGGACGATTTTGCGGTTAGTTTGGACACAGCGAAGGCTGGCCTCATATGGAATACTATTCCCATCTCTGGGCTAAGGCTCCCCAGTGCCAGTTCCTACCATTTGAACGCATCCAGCGATAAGCGGTTCGAATCGTCGGCGACCGAGTTATTTCTGATTGGCTTGACACACTGGCATTGCGAAGAGATGTTGCATATCTTTGCGTATTTTATCGCATCTAGCACGTAGAGTGGTCTGAGGAATTGTTCAAATTGATTTTGCCGCTCAATTTCTCATCGCGACAAAACTCGTACCATCTCTCCATACCATCTGGATGTTTGGCGGTGCACCACGGTGCGATTTACAAGTTTTTTTTTTCTCCCTCGCACAACTGCCTTATGGAATCGACTATCGCCAGTAATTTTTCTGGACCCATACAGTTTAGGTACCTTCATAAAAGGCCATACGCTTTTTTCAATTGCCGTTAGCGCACTTGCGATTTCCCTGATGGTGCAGTTTTTGATGGGCGACGGTCAACACTTACCATCAGATAAGCCGCATGCTCGATTTCCCCATCTTCTATAAAAAGATTCAGTTAACATATATCTAAAACTGTTATATCTATATAAAAATTGTTTGTCTGTAATAAGCCCAAAGCACGCGCACTTTCATTCGTGTATTAATTCTTGCGTAATTTATATTCGCGATTAAAATATAAAAGGCGCAGATATGTTGTCACCCCTGAATACCTCGTTACCAGTAAAAAGGGTATTCGGTTCTCTACACTCACCATACAAAACACAGTAGCGTTAAGCTGCTATTTTTGCGCAGATATTCTGCGAGTAATATACATTTTTATATTTGTATGCATTCACATCTACGTCCTTAGTATACATTGTCATCCTTCCTTACTGCCAAATTTAGAGTGTTTGCAATGACGTACCACGTTACTTATTTGTTTTACATTTCATTTTCATTTTCATTTTCATTTCATTTCATTTATTCAAGCAACCAAGGCTCATAACGTTTTTTTTTTTCGTACTATTTACGTACTCTCGAAAATAATAACTTTACCATGAGGAGTACTTTATAGTATAATTTTTCAATTTATGTCCCCATCTAACACAGTTTATCTATGTCTTTGGCTGAATTACTGTTCTTTACACACAAATTTTCTCAGCTCAGTGGTAAACGCTCGCTGTAAATATAACAGAACGCGAGTAACCCGGGTTCGATCCCCGCCGGCACCAATGAAATTGTTAATTGCAATTTTAAGTGCTGATTTACCATGTGCTCGGCGGTGAAGGAAAACATCGTGAGGAAACCTGCATGTCTGAGGAATAAGAAAAAAATATTTCGAGGACATGTGAAGTTCGTCAACACGCATTTGGGCAGCGCGGCGGACACTTCCTTGCCCTAAGCCCTCTCAGAAATGAGGGGAGACCTGAGCCCAGCAGTGGGACGTATATAGGCGGTAACTTTACTTTTACTTTACTTACACACAAAGTTTTACAAAACAAAGTATTTTTATATGTGATACAACACTTATTATAGTTTATTTTTAAAATACGATTATTTATTTTAACTTACTTAATTGAAAAATCGTGTTTCATTGAAAAATAGATCTGCGTCGGAAACAGTTTCGCACAATATTTTTTTACAATTTCAAACGTCGCCTTTAGCCGAACGAATCGTTTAATATATTATTTCAAATGGCATTTATTGATTAAGACCCTTTCTAAAGGAATCTTATACCGCTAGTGTAACAAATTTACGGACGGTAGACTTGCTTTTAGAGATGAATTTTGCGATATTGGTGACCTTTAAATAGGTGTTAAAACAGCAGTGGACACCAATGGCGCATAGGCTGTCATCCGATTCCAAGAATTTAATCGTAGGGCTACCTAACCACTCAAACGTATCCCCAATTGCACTTACTCTCACCCTTTTACTTATAATTTTTAGAGAATTATATAATAGGCATGCTAGCATACGCTCTCTCACACACACTCTAGACACACACAAACACATTTTCATACACACTCACCCACAAGTACACGTGCGCTCCTTTTAATTAGAATCCTTTTGTTATGTCTATAACTTTTCATAAATTTTAAGTCATTTTTGTTTTTTTTCGCTTTGCTGCGTATAATTGTTTTACGTAATTTCGACAAATAGGCACTTTGATCTATTGTAAAATCTTTTGTTTGACCCCCACGAGACAGCCTAGTGTAGGGGTCACAGAACTGTATTTTGACTAAGTGTTTTCTGGAAAATAAATAAATTTATTTATTTATTATTTATTATTAAGAAAGAAGTGGTTGCCCTTTGACAGCAGTTACGGGAGGAAACGTTGACGCCTGTTACGTCAACAGTAACCAAACAACTGAATTGAAGAGAATAGGCGAATTAGCTATAAAGAAATTCAACACATATTGTAGACTTGCGACCCGCCCCGATTTTGCCTGGGTATTTTTAAAATTTATGTGGCGCTATTTAAAATAATCTACAAAAATATGTTCAATTTAAGAAAGGCTAAATAACTGAATATAACTTACTATAATAGTATTATGACTATATCAGACGTGGTCCTTCACTGCTGGCCGTATGAGGACGCTCAAGGTCGCTCAGCGAGCTATGAGTTTCTTAGCTCGGAGTTTCTTAGCTTCATCATCATCATCATCGTTACAGCCCCTCACAAGTCCACTGCTGAACATAGGCCTCCCCCAGGTAATGTCACAAATCACGGTCCTGAGCCACCTGCATCCATCGACTTCCTGCATGTCTTACCAGGTCGTCACTCCATCTAGTGGGGGGTCGCCCTACACTACGCCTACCGGTACGAGGCTGCCACTCGAGAACCTTTCTTCCCCATCGGTTATCGGTTCTTCGAGCTATATGGCCGGCCCATTGCCACTTCAGCTTACTAATCCGTTGGGCTATGTCGGTCACTCTGGTTTTACTGCGGATATCTTCATTTCTGAGTCTATCACGCAGAGAAACTCCGAGCATAGCCCTCTCCATAGCTCGCTGAGCGACCTTGAACGTCCTCATACGGCTAGCAGTGAAGGACCACGTCTCTGATTCGTAAGTCATCACTGGCAACACGCACTGGTTGTACACTTTAGTTTTCAGAAATTGAGGTATATTATTAGTCATTTAGCGTCTATCCACGCAACAATTTAGTAGGAACGACGTTTTGCCATATTAAAATTTATTAATTAACGGGTAATATACATAATATATAGTTCTTACATTACATTAAAACTTTCTTAGCTTGGCAACACAATATTACGCCTAGCTTATAGTAATAAAAGGCGACTTCGGTCGCGATGGTGTAGCCGATAGGTTTTAGGCTAGCCAGCTACAGGACGCGAGATTTATTTTTTATTTTATTTATTTATTCTTTATTGCATCCTTAACAAAAGAATACAAAGGGCGGACTTAATGCCTTGAGGCATTCTCTACCAGTCAACCCATGGAGTGGTGAGAGTTTGACGTAGGTGTGGCAATATAGAATAAGAGAGAAAACAATACAAATGATAATTAACTACATAATAAATACAAACTACTAATAAATAAACTATACATATATGATCTATCCTTACAAATATACAAATATATAAATAAATGGATATACATACAAGTAAACATATTTAAATACATATATAATTAGTATATACAAATGACTATGAATATATACGTCTGTTCGGCAATACATATTAAATAAATGAGTCATGTAGAATGCGTTGTCTTTAATAAATGATCATGGACCAACTTTTTAAAAGCGTACTTATTGGGAGCTTTTCTGATGTCATCGGGCAAGGAGTTCCAAAGGCGTGTAGCCTGAACTGTGAAGGAGTTACCATAGAACTCGGTGAAGTGAACTGGAGTACAGATTTTGTTGTTAGAAGAAGAGCGTAGGACCCTATCATGAGATGAGGAAAGATAATGAAATTTACTCTTAAGATAAGAAGGCGAAGATGGATCATTTAATATGGAAAAAAGTACAAGTAATATTCTGGAGTCGCACCTCTGCCGGATTGTAAGCCAATTTAGCTTAGATCTGTATTGCGAAATATGATCATACTTACGGAGCCCAAAGATAAATCTTATACAGTTATTGAAGAGGTGTTCCAGCTTGTTCAGAAGATCTTGGGACAGGTCTGGGTAACACACATCTGCATAATCAATTATGGGTAAGATAAGTGAATGGACAAGCATGATCGTAGATTTAGTGGGGAGAAAATGCTTTAAACGATACAGAGAGCATAACGTGGCGGTGACTTTACGACTCACATCTGAAACCTGAGTTCTCCAATTCAGCGTGCTGTCGATGTGAAGGCCAAGATTTCTAACAGAATTACTGAATTGAATTGTAGTATTATCATAGTAAATAGGAGGTAAGTCTGTCAGGTTAATCTTAGCCAGCATCCTTGAGCTACCCACCAGTATAGCTTGGCATTTCAAAGGATTGACCAAAACCCCATAACGAGTTGACCAATCCCTGATAGCTGCTAAGTTGCCGTTAAGGTTTTTGATCCCATTATGGATATCCCCAATCTCAGTTTGCACATAAAGCTGAAGGTCATCGGCATACAAATGGTACGAGCAGTCGATGATGGAGGTAATAAAGTCTATAAAAATTGAAAACATCATAGGAGAAAGAATACCGCCTTGCGGCACACCAGCATCCACATTAGCCCATGCTGAGGACAGTTGCGCAACTCTGACTGACTGCTGTCGACCGCGAAGATAAGATGTAAACCAATCCAATTCAGTAGGGCCAAAATTCAGGTGGGACAGTATGGAAAGAAGGATTTCGTGATCAACTGTGTTGAAAGCATTTGAGAAATCAACTAGTACCAGTACTGTTATTTTTTTTTTCTTCCATGCCTTGTTTAATATTATCAATAACATTAATTAATGCAGTAGTGGTACTATGACCAGGACGAAACCCAGACTGATATATACTCAGTAGGTTATGTTTCGAAACAAAAGTAGAAATTTGCTTGTAAACACAGGATTCTAAAATTTTGGAAAGAAAGGGTAGAATGGATATTGGACGAAAATGATTGGGAAGAATGGGAGTAGGAACTTTTGGGAGAGGCTTTACAAAAGCCCTCTTCCTAAGATTAGGATACTGACCTGAATCAAGGGAAAAATTGATTATATGGGAAATTGCCGGGAGAAGGTGCTCTAGTATAAATACTACCATATGTCTACTAATCTCGTCGTAACCCACGGCCTTGGACTGGATTGCTAAAATTGACTTTTTGACATCATCCTGAGAAACAGGAGAAAAATTAAAGGTAGGAATGTTAGGAATTTGCATAGAAGCAATGGAAGCCATAGTTTGGGAACGAATTGTAGGGTCCAGTGCTTTTACAGAAGCGAAATGTTGGTTGATTTTATCAAGTGACAGAGAAGGACCACAATCCAACGTAGCTGGTCTACAAAGACCGAAAGATTTTAGGAATTTCCACACTAAAACTGGAGAAGAGTTATTAATACAGTTATGGAAATATCGGCGTTTAGCTGCACGTTCCATATGATTACACCTATTCCTGGCTGCTTTAAAAGATAACCAATTTTCTTCGGTTCGATCTCTCTTGAAACGAAGAAAAGCACGATTTCGTCTAGCCATTGCCATCCTTATGCCCTCTGTCATCCAAGGGGCAGGGGGACGCTTCAATCTAACCTTGTGAACAGGAGCATGAGCATCATAAAGGCTAAGAATATTGTGGTTAAGGATAGTGACTTTATCGTCAACAGTAGATGCTGCTATTAAGGAGGCTAGATCGAGATTAAGAGCGTCATTCCTATGCTTGCCAAAGTCTATTTTAGAAAAACTGCGAAGATGCATTACAGTAGGGGAATATTTAGGAGGTTTAAGCTTATACGATGCATAAATTAAGTCGTGGCGTGAGAAACCCAAAGCGGGTAACTGTCCATGCGTTATCACATGTTCAGGAGAAGCAGCAAGGATTAGATCAATCAATGAGTCATCGGTTCCGATATTATGATGAGTAGCCTTTAAAGGGAGAATAGAAAGATTAACCGACTCAATAATTGAAAGAAACCTTTTGGAACGAGGGCAGTTTTTCAACAGATCAGTATTGAAATCACCCATGATTATACAGTGAGTGTACTCAGAACAAATATCAACAAGAGCCATATCTAAAGTGGCGAAGTAGTCGGTAGATGGGGGGCAATACACTACCCCTAGAAGCATCCTGATGCCCTTGACATCGAGTTCCACAAATAAAAACTCAGAAGAAGCGGAATAGCAGGAGGGAGATGCTAAGACAATTTTATAAGGAATTGATGCATGTAGGTAGATTGCTACACCACCTCCACCCTTTCCAACACGATCATTCCTAACAAGTACAAAGCCGGGTAAGGGATATAAAGTTGATGGTAAAGAAGGTTTCAGCCAACTTTCCAACACTAATATAGCATGAATATACTCGGGGAAAAATGAAGCTTCAAGTTCGGAATAGTGGCTCGGGATACTTTGAGCGTTAATATGACATATGTTCACAGAGTTGTTAAAAGACGGTAAAAACTCCTTTGAGTAGTTCGTGTAAATTAAGCACGCTATCGTTGAGAGAATCATTACAAGAGTGAAATGACAAAGTAGAAGAATCATTTGCAGAGCTAAGCGACTCAACATCAGACATATTACATATCGACGACGAAGTGGCAATTACTCCTATCTCAATTTTTGCGATTTTTTTTTAATTCCATAGTTATACTTAAAATTACCTAATTCAGGTCCTCATGAAGACATCAGGTCTTTAGGGTCAAAATTGAGCGAGATATTGAGGTGTGGCAATACCTTCTTAGTATTCTAAAAAAAAATTGCTGGCAATTTATCCTATCTAAGCTGTGGCACATCCGTTTCATGGTGATCTAGTAGCCGACTGAATGACGGTTAATTTTCGCAGAACTTATCGAGCAGGTTGAAGTTAGTTGTGCATGGGATGAAAATCTATCTAGAATCTAGAATCAATTAGATTTAATAGGGGTTGATATTGAACCTTATCTTAAGTCTAACTCACCTAAGCCAAGTGTTCTTCTTGAATATTTATAATGATTTAGGTCGTTTCTCGCAAATAAATCGCTATGTTGAACTAACTAATGCTTGCCTTCATCCACAATCACTAGCTGTTCGGAGCTCCTATTTAGCTGATGATGACACAATATCAATATACAAAAATAACTATCACACAACTGGCATTGCAGCAACGGTTTAACCAAATCTTGGTCGCTTTCTAATATGATACCGTGAACCCCTTCAGCAGCTTAAAAAAAAAGATGTCATTTCCTCTGCTGAATCAGAATTGTGAAGCTGTTTATTCTCATCTTGACATATATATAACATCATAACACTTCACTATAGATAACCTTTCATAATGACTTAGCAAATCATAGTGGTATTGATACTGACCCAGAAACCGACATTGATACAGATACAGATATTGAGGATATCAACAAGGGTAGGTAGCGTCGCCACAAGGCCTTGCCAAATACGTGGAAGAGAAACAAAGCCAAATTACGTAGGATGCAAGGAGAGCAGTACTTAGGACATTCAAAACCAGCAAATAGAAAATTTTTACAGGATACTTTAAGATCTGCTCGAATAATGGGAGAACGATGCAAGTCTGATTATTGTGTTAAAAGTAAGTTAAGGGAGTGTTCTCAAATAAGTGAAGAGTGTAGAAAACAAATACACATATTTTTTTGGAAGCAAATGAATTGGGAATGCAAAATCTAGTCTCTCTAGTGAAACGCTCAAAAACTGCTCAAAAACAACAATGTTCATTCCAGGCGTACAGAAACTGCATTATATTTTTTACCTATCAATAGTGACGGATCAGATAAAGTACAAGTGTGTAGAACTATGTTCCCTAACACGCTTTCGCTGGGAACTTTTACTGTACGTTCTTGGACAAAAAATAATGAGTTTGGTATGATACCACATCAAGAATTAAGAAACTTAGTCCGCAATCCTACTTCAAGATCCGATAATACGCAAAAGTTATTGACGTTAAACCACTTTCTAGATAATAAAAAAGTAAAAGGAAATTGATAAAAAGAAAGCTGCTGACGGGGAATTTATTTTACTGAGCATGGATTTGGAATCTGTAAAGGTTATGTAGTCCCTTTTTAACCGCTAGTGCGTTATACTTTAAAACCAAATTAACAGTCCATAACTTCACAGTTTCAATTTAATTAGTACACATTGCACTTGCTGGTTTGATGAAACATCGGCTGACTTAACTGCAAGTACATTTGTGTCACTTTTAGTGGATTATATCGAAAGACATTGCGTTCACCAACTCCTACCGATCGTAATTTATTCAGATGGGTGTACGTATCAAAATCGTAATACTAATATGTCAAATGCCTTGCTGTTTCTAAGTAAAAAGTATAATAATATCACTATAACTCAAAAGTTTCTAGAACCAGGATATACGCAAATGGTGTGCAACTCTGTCCATGCGGCAATCGAACGAAAACTCAAAAATCGAGAAAATTCACTTACCAAGCGATTACAGTACAATTACAAAGGAAGCACGCAGGATAAATCCTTATGAAGTTATACAAGTTGACTACAAGTTTGTAAAAACTACGCTGATACTGAAAATTGGTATTACAATGGTATAAGACCTGGGCGTAGGGCTGGCGATCCACAAGTAGTAGACATAAGAGCCATAAAATAAAACACAATGACAGATGAAGTAAAGCTCAACTTTGATAAAGATTGGACTTTTCTTCCACAGAGACCCAAGATTATAAGTTCCGAAATGTATTCATCGTCAAATGTATTCGAATAGAATTCCAATAAAAGCTACAAAATTCAATCATCTTCAGCAATTAAAGGCAGTACTTCCTAACGATTGTCATGTCTTTTACAACTCTTTGCCTTTCGAATATGCAGGGTTTTATTATAATTGCACTATTTTATGCCATGACGTAGTAGGTGGCTGTAACAATTATGTTCTTTGTGTTTTGTTTCTTTAATTACAATTTATCTTTTTAAAAGGTTTATGATTGTTATTAATGCAAAAATTTTTTGTTTACAAATGTTACGAGGTGTAACTAATGTTAATTTGTATTTTAGTAGGTACCTAGTTAAGTTCTTAGATATTTGTCATATCTTACTAATTTTGTAGACATTTGGGTATTAGTTCTATAAGCGAATACTTCTACTTGTGTTTTAGTTAGGTAGGTAATCAGACGATTGTAAGTATATTCAACAGCAAGTCATATCTACTGACACGAATATATTTCTTGCAAATTGAGTTGATTTTTTTATCATGATAAGGTCCAGTTAATCGTTGTTTACTATTTATAGTTCTCAGATATCAAGTTATCTTTTTGTTATGTGTCTTTACTTTTTTTAAAAATTGGTGCCTACTTATATTTAAGATATTTGTAACAACACTGTAGATTTTTGAACATACAATGTTTGTGATATCGTCCAGTATTTTAAATACTAAGCTTATTCCACCAATGTTTTACTAAAAGTGATTAATAAATAGTGATTATTCAATCAAAATACAGTTTTTTTTTCGTTGCAATACCTGCTATCTCAAGAAAAGAAGAAAAATTAAAAAAAATTGTAACAATTCCTCCTATGTAGTAATATTTCAGAAACCTGTAATATTTCACTATATTTAACAATACAGTCTTATTTCTTATCTTCCTGTAACAAAATTAAAACTTTACAATATTCCAAAAGTATACGTAAAATTAAGTGAAACGTTTTTTTCGTCTCTTGTAAAGTAGTGTTTTTTGAGTTAGGAGTAATCGCCACTTCGTCGTCGATATACTAAAATAATAAATAAATTAAATAAATATATAGAAAAATAATAATAAAAAAATAAAAAAGTAAGTTATGTAAACTATAACTATTAACTAACAATTACTAAACATAAACATCACCAACCCATCAGTTCACTGTTTACAGAGTAAACTTAATATAAATAAAATTTTATATGCAAACTTATGATCTAAAATATCTAAAGTGGCAAAAATAATCTTGACTAATAATAAAGTTCCTAAGTAGATGTCACACAAAATATTACAGGAAAATGTTTACCAAGAGAAAATCGATTAAAGCAAAGTATAAAAGATCGACGCTGGCTGTATGGTTCATGTGTCCTTTGTCTATAAAAGGCAAAAAAAAGTAATACATAGTTGTCATTGTCAAATCAAACAAATCAAAACCCAAAATTTAACAAACAAAAAAAATCAAATTAAAAATATGTGGTAGGTAAATTTATAAAAAGATAAGTATTGTTACCAATGTCAAGCATAGTATAAACAAACCTACTAAGTAAGAAACCTCAACCAAGAAACAAAAGGAAACTAAACCCAAGCAAGTTATGTATTACAAGATAAAATCTCATTAAGTTTATATTTAGAGAAATAAAAATTCCTATGCAGACTATACTATTAGAAGAAAACAACTTAAAAAAAAATTGCAATTATACTGCTGTAAGAAAGTGAACAACTTATGACTACAGTACAGACAATATTGTTCTGTGCTACAGTCATTACAACCAAGAAGATGCAGGACTATAAACACTTAACTAAATATATGTAAATCAATAATATAAAACAATGGATTACAAAAATAAAGGATACCTAGGAATACCATTATATGTAAATTAAGCAAGCTATTTTTTAGCAATTAAACGGCGGGAACTTTTAGAATCCTCTTTCTGCACCACCACATCATCTTGATTGCGAGGAGAAGTCTCACACAGAATTTTTGTGCTTGAAGAACTTTGCAGTGCTTGTATGGGTTTCTTTACGCTATTAGTGATACTGCTGTTAGGGGCCATACTAAGACTTGCTGATGAAAAATCAACAGGAAACTGTTTAATGAGAGTATCAATCTCCTCTTCAGTGAAGATTTTTGCCCGTTCATTATTGGGAAGTTTGATGAAAATTGCTCCATCTAAGGTCCACACATTCTTCATTTCAAAATGCTTGCGGGCTTTTTTAAGAACAGATTGCCTCATTTTAGTTAAAAACTCAGACACAGATATTTGAGATCCCTTTAACTTAGTTTTAGCTTTCCACACTTCAGACTTTGTGTTATGCTCATGAAATTGTACAAGAATTGGACGTGAACGACCATCCTTTTGAACACCAATTCGATGGCAACGTACTAAGGCCACATTTGTAACATGTGGGATGCCCATTTTCTTATGTATGATACCCAGTATTTCTTGTTCAATATTAACTTCTGGGGAGTCAGAGATCCCATTAAATAGAAGGATATTCTGTCTGTGCTGCATATCAATAGCATCAATTGACTTAGTGCAGGCTTGAATTTGTTGCCGAAGGAGATTGAGCATGGAGCAAACGACATCCTTGAATTCATAAAACTCCTCGCGGAGTTGATTAAGAGAGGGATTAGTAGGTGTGGAGGCAGCCTTTAATCTGTTTTCAAATTCAGCCATTTTGCGACTCCAGCTTCCTTCAAGTTCTCTTTGCATGACCTCCACATCAGTTACTCTTGCCATTTCTTCCAATATTTGCTGTGATATTAGTGAACACAAAGTGAAGTGCTAATGAATGATATAGTTTGCAAAAACAAAGTGACACTAATGGGTGGTATGTGAATGTCACAAATATGTTATCTGGACATATATTTCAATAGGACATCAAAAGAAAAGGTAATAAAGATGTAATTGATATGTAAATATAGTCCAAACACTGGTTTAAAATAATTTTAAAGTATATAAAATATAGGAGCTAATAAGTCAGCTGTTACTTGTTACACACCTACCCACGAAAAAAAAAAATTATTATGGACTAATTTATGTTATCTTAGTCCTTAGGGTGACCGTGCGCTAGTGATTTACTTATTAGGGACCCCACGGACTGCAGGAGTCATTTAAAATCAAGCGGACTTAATAAGTAGTTTGTCCCATTTATTATTGTACAGAGTGGCCCATCTAACGTTTGGAATTGGAACTAGAGGTTATTTTGAGGTTGGATGGTTTGATGACATTTCCAATGTGACAGAAAGTTACTTTTATGTTTGATATTTATGAAATGGGTTGATTTTACTTGAACAAAGTTGGAAAACTTATTTCCATAATGGTGAGTCTTCTAGTCAAACTGTAAGAAAATTACGGAGAAAAATTGACAAAAAAGATGTGCTAAAAATGTATTTTGTTGATCAATTTACTAAGCGAGTTCAAAAAACTGGATCGTTGTTGGATAAAACAACTCGTTTAGTGCGCTCAACTGAAAACATCGCAAATGAACTATGCAGGGTATGTGAACAACCATCAACATCAATTCGTCATCGTTTTTAATAATTGAACATTTCACGCACTTCTTTGAGAAAAACTTTGCATAAAAAGATGTGTGGCACTCGAAGACTGCCGCGGTAAAGCTATTGCATAGCATTTTGTATCAACTTATGCAATTATAATTATTTATTTATTTTATTTATGCAGTATTTCTTTTTCTTTGATATTAATTCAAGTTACACTTTTTGAGCGTGGTGACCGATAAGAAAACAAATTTTTTTCTTTTATTAAATAAATAAATAATAAATGCACTTTGTTCATTCATATTCAAAACACTATACACAAATTTTACAAGTACAGCTATTCACTGTTGTACATAAATACCTATAGACCTATATACTTTCTCATAAACAGCTGCTTATGTATTCGTCCGATTTCGGAGCAGCTCGTCTCGATTCGTGCAAGCTTCGTAGAGTCGTACAATACGTCTAGTTGCACGCACACAAACACCGTGTGGAAGACTGCCGAAAAGAAACGACGTTAGACAATGCACGGCCTTCAAGCGCCGCGCGAGTGATTGTCGTCCCACCTGTCCGCGCGGTAACTTTTTTTTACGACCGCGCGAGACTGTCGCAACAAAAACGATTACTACTGAAAAACTAATATAGGTACCTACCTAACATTCAAATAAAAATATTCTCAAAAAGCTCAACGAATTCAGAATTTAATTTTATTAAAAGAAAATTGGTCAAAAAAAAATAAAGGATGAAAATAAAGCATATGGGAATATAAAAAAAATCGTATTTATTTTTTATTTCGAGTTTTACAAGAAAAGTATAATATTTACTGGAGACAACTATTTTATTACATGATATTCCCTTTAAAATGACACCAATATAAATAATATCTTATATCTATATCTACAAATAAATAAAATTGAAATGTCTGTTTGTAATGTTAAAACAACAGCTTTTTATTAAATGCATGTGAAAGTACTAGTAACAAAAACACAATTTTTAAAATTTTTATCTGTCTGTCGGTCTGTCTGTCTGTCTGTCTGTTTGTTCCAGCTAATCTCCGAAACAGCTGGATCTATTTTGACGTGACTTTCACTGGCAGATAGCTGATGATATAAGGAATAACTTGAACTACTTTTTTTTAGAAAAAGAATTAGGGTTCCGCGCAAAAAAATTAAAACCCGTGAAATCCATATTCCACGCGGGCGAGATCGCGGGGAACAACTAGTACTCAATATAGATAAATGTATACTTATTTTTATTTATTTATTAAAATAATAAATAAATAAAAATAAGTATTAATAATTTCTAGACACATCTCAACAGATATTTCGTTAATAAATTGCTATCAATACTGAAGCATTCTTTTGTATTTAGCATCCATTTAACACAAAAAACTGATAAGAATACTTTTTAAACAACATATAATCAATAAACGATAATCGCGTATAGTGAATTTCGAGGTAAATTATTATACGTAAACGTTTTTGAATCGTCGTAATGATACATATTTCCTAAAGAAAATATCTTCACAATTAATTTGATGTAAAATAACATTAGAAATAACGTATAAAAACGGAGAAATTATCAAATTTTTGATCGAGTTCCTAACCAGTACACAAACAAAAATGGCGAATAGTCATTTTCACATTTTTTTAGAAATAACGTATAAAAACAGAAAAATTATCAAATTTTTGATCGAGTTCCTAACCAGTACACAAACAAAAATGGCGAAATGTCATTTTCACATTTTTTTTCTATATAGTTATTTGTTACAGAGTACACAGATAAAATTCACTCTCATAGATGACAAATTTCAAACACCACAATCTCTAATTTTTTACTCTGCTATCTTCAGCGCTGTACACGAATGGAACGATGTCGTTGAGAGCCGTGGTTGCTCACATGGTTAGCGCTCGTTATAAGTATCACAGTACGGGAGCAACCCGGGTTCGATCCCCACTGGCACCAATGAATTTGTTGCGTGCTGATTTAGCTATCAGTTGGAAAATCTGTTTTTCTGGGCCGTTTTGTTTTGTTACACTGACATCTCGCAAGTCACCTAGGGACCTAGAAGGTTGTCGGTTGCTTATTTTTTATTTTTCTTTAAAATTTTCGTCGGTAAAAAAATATATTTATAAAAGTAAAAAAAAGTAAAGTTACAGCCTATATACGTCCCACTGCTGGGCACAGGCCTCCTCTAATTTCTGAGAGGGTTTTAAGGCAAGGAAATGTCCGCCACGCTGCCTCAATGCGTGTTGACGGACTTCACATGTCTTCGAAATACATATTTTTTAATTTCTCAGACATGCAGACCCGAGTTCGATCCCCGTCGGTACCAATGAAATTGTTAATTGCAATTGTACTGATTTACCACGTGCTCGGCGGTGAAGGAAAACATATTGAGGAAACCTGCACGTCTGAGAATATAATTATAATCGAATGTAAATCAAATTGACATAGGTAAGTACAGATAAAATTAGCGGAACATTAATAAAATTTTGAGATCGTTTTTTTTTCAAAATTTTATTTATATTCCGCTATTTTTGTCTGTGCTTATATCAATTTGATTTACATTCGATCTCTAAATTGTAGTTTGCGAGGGTAACGGGGATCTATCAGCTCCGGCAAAACACATTTCTGATAAAAGCTATTTAATTTTAAAATTTTGTCTGCCGTCCAAAACGCATAATTTCTTTCAATAATATCAATTTCTATGCCAAACAGAGTAGTATCGAAATCCAAAGTTCAAGCAGGGGTCAATGTACCGTAGTAATTTAGAGCGCAGGTATAGCTATAGTCATACGAACGTCACAGGCCGCAGCTGACTGAGTCGAATAAAACTAGAATAAGCGCGCGTCACCGCGCATGCATGTGTGTGTAAGTGTCGTCCTCCCGCACCGCACCGGGGGAAACATTATTCAGTGAGATGCACGATAATTCATATAAACACGCGCGCGTTAAAAAATACGAAAAAGCCTTTGGAAGAAGGGGTTTTATGAGAAAACCACTGCATAAATCAATTACAAATAAAATTTATTGAATTCTTCGATACTCAATTAAATGTGTCGGTACCGACTTCGTCTTGGAAATTTTACACTGCTTTTATTACTAATTTACGCCCAAAGTTGTGTTAAAATTGGCAATAAAAGCGAATCTTTGATAGCTCGCAACTTTTTAATGACTTTTTATTTTACTATTTTGTTTCCGTACAGACAAAATTAATAATGAGACAAAACGATATCATGTTTAACTGTCACTTGTATGTACTGTTTATGTACACTGTCAAACAGCGGAGTAAAACCCCTCCGAAATTTCTATGGAAATAATGTCGACTAGTGTCACCTTAAGCAGGAGAATGAATTAAAAACTATGTATATTACGGGGATTCTGGATAGTTTGTAATATGGAAGAGAGTCCTGATTGGTTTCCCTCCGTCTGGCAATATACGAATATTTGTATATCGATATATGGTAAATTTTCAAAGAAATGAGTTAAACACTATCTTTGAAATTGTTTAATGGACCAATATTCGCAGTCATAATGTATTAAAATTGCTTACAAGTGGTGGACGCTACAATAATGCGAAATGAAAGGACGTAGAATCAATATTGTGATATATATATATATATATATATATATATATATATATATATATATATATATATATATATATATATATATATTAGAGATGGGCCGAATGTGATTTGAACCGAATTCGAACTTCGGTTCATTTTCGCACGCTTTCTCGAGAGCGACGCGTCGTGACTTGTTTACGCATTTACTAGTCGTTCACTTCAAGAATGCCGTTACTCCCGCCGCGCCCCCTCATTCCGCGTCTCAAGCGTCGCCCTTTTAGTACCGATAGCAACGTCGAAGTGTACTTACGTCCGTTTTTTATGCTCCCGTACGTTCTCTAGTTTGTTACCGTTTTTGCTGTTGTTTTTGTTACTGTTGATTTTTTGTTTCTGTTGATATTCGTTAATTTGTTCTGTTACAATGAGTAAAATAGGAAAGGTCTTGCACAGTGGCGAACGCAATTTATTATATAAGATAATGACATTCTTTGAACAAGAAAGGTTGAAAAGCAGTTGATAACGCCTTATGATTTTCACGATGTCGTAGCTATGAAAAGTATTGCCAGATTAAAAAATGAAAACTCACGTGATACTTGTGGTAGACACTGCTCACACAGCCCGATGCACCGTCGGAAATAGAAATTAAGTTGTTGGAAAATGAAAAGAAGTACCAGGCGCTATTAAAATCATTCGATAACGTTATCAAGAGAACTGCGGCCGCCACTGGTATATCTGAACGTACTTTAAGAAATATAAAGACTGAAGCAAAAAAAATTAAAACGAGCTCACCTGAGCCCAGTACTTCAAGTACACAAGAAATAAAATTGACGTCACAACGTCACGAAAAAAGAAAATAGCCACAAAGAGGTTGGAAATAGATGATTTCATGGTGTGTTCGATTCGAAACATAATTGACCGTTTCTACACAGTTAAAAAGGTAGTTCCTACGCTGCGCAAGATATTAGCAGAAGCAAAGAAAGACTTCAATTTTCCTGGGCAAAAAGTCACTCTCTGGAAAGTTATAAAAACGAATCTTGGATATAAGTTTACAAAATGTAAAAATATAAGACAATATCTTATTCAGAAACCGGAGATAGCAGCATGGAGAGCACGTTACTTGCGGAGATTACGTGAAAATGATGAACAGGGAGTCTATAAAAAACCAGTCATATATTTGGATGAAACGTGGATACACAGCCACTATACCGTTTCAAAATGCTGGCAAAATGCAACTGATGCAAGTGTAAAAAAGAATTTCAATCCCGGACAACGTTGGATTGTGGTCCATGCTGGCAGCGAGAATGGTTTTGTCAAAGGTGCCGAACTCCTTTATAAATGCAAAAGCACTGCAGGGGACTACCATAATGAAATGGACGCAAATAATTTCAAAAAGTATATACAGGAAAAACTCCTATCCAACTTACCTCCCAACAGCATTCTTGTACTTGACAATGCACCGTATCATAGCCGCCAGATTGATAAACCACCGACTTCAGTGGCACGCAAAGAAGTTATGCAAAAATGGTTGCAGGAAAATGGTATATCCTTTGATCCAAAGATGATAAAGCGAGAATTATACTGTGTAGTATGTCGTTCGAAGCCTACCAAAAAATATGAAATTGACGAAATTGTCCAAAGTCATGGACACGAAGTCTTACGCCTACCACCGTACCAATGTGATTTGAATCCCATCGAGTACGTGTGGAATCTAGTGAAGCAAAAAGTAGCCGATAAAAATGTAAGCCAGTCTGAAAAAGAAATACAAAAACTCACTCTGGAAGCTATTAATAGTATATCTGTAGAGGACTGGAAAAAAGAGGTAAACCACGTTGACCGTTTACGGCAACAATATTGGGAAAGCGATAGGTTGCAAGAACTCAACGAAAGAGAATTGATTATTTCGGTGGGCGGAGAGACTGATGACAGTGACACAGAATGGAGTGATGACAGTGACACAGAGACAAGCGATTTCAAAAATCATTAATTTGATATATTTAAAATGTAAAATAAAACTATAAAAAATATTTTATCTTATCGACCACGTTATTATTTCATCATCATCTTCATCCAAAAAATATTTTATTTCATCGAACACGTTATTATTTAACTTTATTGAAAATATGAATACTAAAAACCATAAACATGATGACTTTTTTCGTCTACGGTACCGTCAGCTGTGACGTCGTAACGGTCTACGAGGGCAAACTAGAAATGAACGCGTAGTATTTCAAATACCCCGCCCGCACACCGCAGGAAACATATACCTACGAAAAAAAACGTAACAAACTTCTGCCAGATAAGGCAGATCTTTGGTGTTTTTGCACCATAACCTGACTCTGGTAAATTTTAAATATGACTAGATAGATAAGAAAATTTGGTTTAGTATGATTGTTGAAAACAAATACCCTTTAATTGTAATAAAAAATACTTGAGGTTAATGAATGTTGAATCAAAAACATTATTTTTTTTATTTAATTTACGGACTCTTATCCAGATGTTTACTAGGAGAATACAAAGTTTATTTCATTTTTGTAATATGGCTAACTATTAATTAGGCAGGGATTTCTAAGATAAATAACTAATTAATTAAGGTTAAGAACTAAGATTAAGATTAATGATAAGATAGTAACTGATTTAATATAAGGTTTACATTTACAGTGTTCCGAAATAAATAAATAAATAATTGACCATGAGTGAGTAAAAATAATATCTTTTATTTTACAGTATCTAATGTTGTTATATAAGGTGCTTCTAAAATATATGCCACGGTTGTTTGTATGGAGACTTGGCCAATCAGCTGACCGATTTCCATACAAAGTGCAATTTTTTTTTGAGAATTGACTATGGGTTCCTTGGGGAAAGTGGTACAGTATCATGAGTAGAACCACCAGTTGCAGCAATGGCATATTGTAGTTTAGAAGCACCTTATATTTCAGTTAAAATAAGTGCAAGTAGGTATTATTTTTCTTGTACCGAATTTCGGCCCATCTCTTATATATATATATATATATATATATATATATATATATATATATATATATATATATATATATATATATTGAGAATCTAAATTGAGAATTTAAACTATACGCGTGTGTGTGTTTGTGTGTATATAAAGAGGGCTACTTTTAATATCGCTCATTTTAATATCAAAAACTTAGGTTATCTTTATAGCAGTATTATATTTTCAATTCAAAATTAGTACTGCATTTGTGATAATAATAAAATGTATGTATATAGAGTACTCACTCATTTTCTTTCACCATTTTTTCGTGACTTTCTTCATTAATAATAAATGCACTTTGTTCATTCATATTCAAAACACTTTATACACAAGCACCGTGTCGAAGACTGCCGAAAAGAAACGACGTTAGACCATCGTTAGACAATGCACGGCCTTCAAGCCACACCTCCGTGCCCGTCGGAGTGGGGAGCGTGAGGTTTTTTCGTTACGGAATAAATTTCTGGATTCGGTCCCCGCGCTCAAGGCCCGCGATAGAAGCTATGTAATAGCTTAAAAAGCTTATATAGCTTAGCTTAAGAATGCGTGCAACGTTCAATTAGTGAAAGAGCTGAAGCCGCATGACCATCCGATGCGTTTTCGGTTTGCTCGATGGGCCGAAGACCGCTTATTCGAAGATGAATATTTTTGATTTCTCATATTTACGCGAACACTACACACTAATAAATAATACTAGTTTTTACGGATTTTGTAGCGTATATTATAACCATAATAATTTATCGTCATAATTACAATGATTTCAAAAGGAAGGATAGGCCCATCTAAATATTTTACTCATAACTTTTTCATACAAGAAAAAGTAGCGCATCTGTCACAATACAAACGTCATATCATGACACGACGTAACTAGGGTCGGAATTCAAAGTATAATTATCCTAATTGTACCATGTTATTGGGGACTTTTACTTTTTAATATTAACCCTACGATATCGAGAATTTCTGTATCGTACATGAGTACCGCGTTTTTTTTAAAAATAAAATTAGAATTAGCTCCCTTTCTGGTCAATCGGTGCTCAATCGATGCATTTATGTTGCATTCTTGATACAACTATAATAAGGGGCTACCACGATATAAACTCTTTGCTCCAGAAGCAATCGGTTTGAAAATAGAATTTCAAAATATTTTATAAATCAGATTTTCAGATTTAATTATGCAGATATGGTTTATTTTGTACTATTTTCGTTTAAACCTTATTGAATATAAAATATATTAGGCACCAATATTCAAAATTTAAAATAAAGTAAGTTCTTTAGACAAAAATTAAACAGAAATAAAAATAAAACCTTCAAAAAATAAAACATATAATTAAACTAGACGCGTGACGCCAAAATCCCGGCACATGGGAAGAAAGAAACATGAAACGTCCAACGTGATATAATTTTTGAAAAATAGTATAATTTTATTTTTCCATGTACAATATTTTTGAGTGTCTGAATCTAACCCTGGCCTATTATTGGTAACATAACTAAACTAAGTGTGAAATAAAACTTTAAAAATGCATTTATATAATCATTTAATTGTAACAGTCTCAGTCGCGTTTCTACTGCCGGTCAGTGCAGTCGCTTCATAATTATGTGGCGGCTCTGATGCCGAACCTACAATATTTTCGCAGCGTAAGCGTACCAACTGCGCTAAAATAATTCGAAATGGCGTGTCAACCTAAACGATCCGATACCGTCGTAGTGAAAGAGTTCCTGGCCTTCGTTCAACAAAAATTGGACTTCATGGACCAGGTGTCCCTGGAGCAGATACTGATGACCAGCTTCACCGAGGACGAGATCATCCAAGCGAAGAAGGTGTTAGCAGATTCAGCCGTGACCCAAATCCGTCTTATCACACGTCAGAGAAATGGACGCGGTCAGAAAGACCTGCAAGACATCTTCAGACTGTTCAATGAGACTGATTCTGATGACATCCCAACTTTCGTCGCGCGTAATCTCAACAAGCTGCCTCCCGTGATGTTCGATCACGTAGACATGACCAGATTATTGAAAGATATCACCACGTTGAAAGCCGAAGTCACCGACCTCCGTTTCAAATTTGAAGAATCGGAACGAGCCGCAACAGAGCTGAAGAACGAAGTCACTATGTTGCGCAACATAATATAATAATAATAATAATAATACCATGCATAATCGCGAAGTGTGCAGCCTCCGTAATTACTTCCTGGCGAGATCGGATGATCCATTCTATAAGGACGTCATTTCTAGTGATAAAGGACTTACCCCTCTATCCTTAGCCAACGAGCAATGACAAGACCCGGCAGTGCAGACAATTTCCGACCGGGAGACCGTATGGAAGGAGAAGGAGCTCCACGGGAGGTTCTACAAGGCTCTACATGAGCCTTTCGTAGACACAGTAGCCTCCCTCCACTGGCTACGCTTTGGTGATCTCTTCGGGGAAACCGAGGGTTTTGTCTGTGCAATACAGGATCAGGTTATTAAGACCAACAACTATCGGAGATACACCCTAAAGGATGGCACCGTGGACATCTGTCGAGCTTGTCGCCATCCCGGTGAGTCACTTAGGCATATCATCTCCGGTTGTTCGGCGCTTTCTAACTCTGAGTACTTGCACAGGCACAACCTAGTAGCCAGAATTCTTCACCAGGAGCTCGCTCTGAAATACGGTCTCGGGGATCGGAAATTGCCGTATTACAAGTACTTGCCGGAAGCCGTGCTCGAAAATGATCGCGCCAGGCTCTATTGGGGTCGGGCCATCATCACAGACAGGACTATTCTTGCGAATAAGCCTGATATTGTGCTGATGGACCGGGCACAGTCAAGGATATTTTTGGTCGACATTACAATTCCGTATGACGAGAACCTCGTGAAATCCGAAACAGACAAGCAAACAAAATATCTGGACCTGGCTCACGAGGTGACCGACATGTGGGGTGGTCTGCCGACCGAAATTATTCCTGTAGTCGTCTCTGCAAACGGGCTAATCCCAGTCAGCCTCTCGGGTCATCTGAGGCGACTGGGACTACGTGGCAGACCGCTCCGGGCTCAAATGCAGAAGGTGGTGCTCCTCGATACCGCCCGCATCGTCCGCCGGTTTCTTTCCCTTTCCCCCTAACCCTCAGCCGTTTGGTCTCCCCTACCGAGGGCCTCCATCTGGTTGGGCTTTTATTTATTTATGTATTTTTATATTTATTTTATGTTATTGATATTTATGTATATTTATCTTTTCATTTTCATTTATAATTATATATTTATAGAACCCAACCAGATGAGAAAACTATATAGATACCCCACAATAATAATATAATATTCCACAACTATCACACAACGTCATCTAGTCCCAAGCTAAGCAGAGCTGGTGTTATGGGTACTAGACAACTGATAAACATACTTATATATTTCTAAATACATAAATATTATAGATAAATTACACCCAGACACAGAACAAATGATCGTGCTCATCACACAAACATTTGTCCTGGGTGGGAATCGGACCCACGACCTCCAGCATAGCAGTCAGGGTCACTAACCACTAGACCAACAGGCCAGTCATAATTGCAACATCTGCGAACTCACCGCCGTCGCAGAATGTAAATACGACACGCGGTAATCGTAATAGTAGTCATATTTCACCGATGATTGCGACTCCGTCACGCGATATCGTCTGTCAGCGGGTTGATGACCGTGAAACTAGGGCGACCTCGGTCGTCATTGCATCACCACCTCAGCCCTTGACTTGAACCCTTGAGTACTCCTCCGCCGAAGCCAACCTGTCAACAAGGAAAGACGTTTGGGGATGTTGCTCGAAAATCTTCGCAACCGTCATGTGGTCGAAAACAAAAGAATGTGGACGCAAAATCAGTTCCTGTGGTGACCCAAACCAAGAAAGAGAATGACTCTTGTTGAGAAGAGACGTCGGCCAAGACCCGTCTGTAACCAGCGTGGGACTGCCAAAATAAATGCAAGTACAACTCTGCGTATTGTGTAGCCCACCATACAGCTCTACATCTCCCGTTTGGACAAAAGTACATCGGGAGAAGACGTCCTGCGTTTCGTGGAAGAACGAAGCCGATGCCGCATAGGGGATCCGATCCCCTTACATTTGCAGCGTCTGGAGTCTAAGAGGTCCGTGGACCTCGTGGAGTTCGTGAACTTCAAATCCTACGTACTCCAGGTTCCTGCAAAATACAAAGAGACATTCCTTGCTCCCGATTTCTGGCCCTCTGGGGTAGTGTTTCGCCGATACAGGGACGCGCCAAAGAAGAAAGTTCCCTAAATAGTGTTATGTTTATATTTTATATATATTTTTAGGTTAAGTTATATATTGCTATGGGGCCAATGTTCTTAATTTTTAAGTCCTTGATGCCTGAAATAAAGTTATTGTAATGTAAGGTTATTTACCGTTGATGCGATATCCCATGTTCCTTTTCAATCTTTGTATCGTAATTTTTGCATCACACATTTATGACAGGCAAATCTGTCCTGCGCGCGCACCACTGTCAACCGAGTCGCGTTGGCCCTAAATTGTCATTTTAGGGCCGGCGCTCTGGTCCGATTTAGTTGTGCGATCTGCCCGGTCCTTATGCTAGTAATGTATAAGTCAATTCATAATTAGTCATTATTAACCACGGTTACCACAGATTAAAATTATTAATTTTTGTCATTTTTTGTTAATTTTCATACTGTATTTAATACTGTGTAGATCGGAACAAAGATATCTATGAAATCAGGACGTTGAATATCTCAGTTCCCGTCGTGACGAGTGCTGTAATGTGCTCGAAACGTCGGGTATATAAAAAAAAGTTAATATACGCAATAAAATCCGTAAAAACTAGTGTTATTTAAATGAGCATTTTTACTGAAAAATCATCTTTTCTTGAACGCACATCGCTACACAATCTGGATGCTTGGCGGTCCAACATTGTACGTTATACTGGAAATCGTTTACCACTGGCAATTTTTCCGGACCGATACGACTTAGGGACTATCAAGAAAAGAGCTCACTCCGTTCTAAGATCCGGCAACGCACCTGCGATTCCCCTGGTATGTCAGTTGGTCATGGGTGACAGTAGTCGCTTTCCATCAGGTGAGCCGTATGATCTTTTGCTCTGTCTTCTATAAAAAAACACCAGTTGAGGCAGAAAGACATGTAATGGATTGTAGTTTACTTTTCCCATCTTTCCTTAGGTACCACACTCTTGAATATTTCTGTCGCCAAATAGCAGTGCTTGCTCTACTGTTCTGGTCTTAAATGTACAGAAAGCTGGTAAAATATAATTACTGGCTGTGAGTCATTCCAGCTTAGTACTTAAGAGTGACGACGTAACTATAGCCATTTTTGTGGTGTTGATTGCAGGTGACCTTGAACCGCAGTAGCCAAGTACCATCTTATGGACTATGATTACAATTGTCTCTTCAGTTTTATTTAAAAACACAGCTATGATTCGAAACCAAGACATATGTTCGGCAAATGGCAACCTTATTATATATAATGGTATATCCGAACCTAATAATGATAATACAATAGTCAGACAAACGCAAACATTTCATATTTGGTCCACGAAGGACCACGCTCTCACAGCATACCGCCGTAAAATAGCAGCTAAATGCTGCTGTGTTTTCTATGGTGAGTGTAGAGAACCGGAGACCCTTTTTACTGGAAACGAGGCATTTCATATTAGTCCTCACTTGTAAAAACGCATTTGCATTTTCATTCGTAATCGAGGGTAGATGTAGATGTCTATTGGCCACAGCAACCACCTAGCATCAGGTGGACTGTGTGCTCGTTTGTCACACTATCCTATAAAAAGAAAACAGACAAAACTTTATAAAGCCTGTTTCCTAATGTTATGCTACTTGCTTCATCATCATCTTCATTACAGCCCTTCACAAGTCCACTGCTGAACATAGACCTCCCCAAAGTAATGCTACAAAGCAAGGTCCTAAGCTACCTGCATCCATCGACTTCCTGCATGTTTTACCAGGTCGTCACTCCATCTAGTGGGGGGTTGCCCTACACTACGCCTACCGGTACGAGGCTGCCTTTCGAGAACCTTTCTTCCCCATCGGTTATCGGGTCTTCGAGCTATATAGCCGGCCCATTGCCACTTCAGCCTACAAATCTGTTGGACTATGTCGGTCACTCTGGTTTTACTGTGGATATCCTCATTGCTGAGTCTATCACGCAGAGAAACTCCGAGCATAGCCCTCTCCATAGCTCGCTGAGCGACTTTGAGCGTCCTTATACGGCCAGCAGTGAAGGACCACGTCTCAGATCCGTAAGTCATTACTGGCAACACGCACTGGTTTTACACTTTAGTTTTCAGAGAAGATGTGTCGTAATTTCCCGAACGCTGCCCAGCCGAGTTGAATCCGTCGATTGACCTCTCGGTCGAAGTTGGACTTACCTAGTCGGACTATTTGTCCCAGGTAAACGTACTCGTCAACAACTTCGAGCATAGTGCTCCCAACAACTACCGGCATAGGTGTGACATGGACATTAAACATGATCTTTGTTTTGTCCATGTTCATCCTAAGACCTATCCGTTGTGAGACACCATTGAGGTCATTGAGCATAGTGCTAAGGTTCTCTAGCGATTCTGCCATAAGGACTATGTTGTCGGCTCAATCTCACTCAAAATCTCAGGAGTCCCGGAAACGATGCTGCCACACTCAGTCTTCAGCTTTGACAGTTGGCTCTTTCTGGCAGATAGATCTTTAGCGAAGACTTTAGAGGCCTGGTTCGCTCTGTCGCTTCTTTAATACGATCAGTATTAAAGTTGCGTAAGTGCCGTCGCATGAATTTGGAGATCTGTCTGTTCAGTTGCCTGTATGCTGTCAAATCTGTTGACGATTGCAGCCTCATCTCCCGTCTAACAGCCATGAGATTAAGAGTGTGATCGGAGAGTTTTTGTGTTCTTCTGCAACGGGTCTTGCAGAACTTAGCTTCGACCGCATGGACAGTTTCCACGAGCTTGTCATTCATATCGTCCACTGTATTGCAATATTCTATGCACTGAAAGCGGTTCCGTAACTCGAGCTGAAAAGTTTCGGGATTCTGGATTAGAGCACAAGTGGGACGGAGCATTGACTTCATTAGACGAGACCTCTCCAACATAACGTTTAGGTTTAGGTTCAGTGTGCCTCTAACCATTCGGTGATCGCTGCCAGTTTTCAACCTTGCGATCACTGAGACATCACTGAACAGTTGGCATCTGGTCGTCATAATGAAGTCAATCTCATTTTTTGTCGAACCGTCGGAGCTCGACCAGGTCCACTTCCTGTGGGGCCGCTTGCTTGAGACGGCAGTAATCACTCACAATCTGGAAAAGGAGCATGCTTGTTTTCCCTCTTTTATAAAAAAAATCATTAACCAGTTAATACAAAGTGGCACAAATTCAAATGGAACAAGGTTATGATAAAATACGGTATCTGTAATATTGTAATAACTCATAAAACATTAACAAAGAGAGATATTGTTCAAAACAGCTAGGAAATGTAATTAACTACTGCTTACGATCACAAGTTAGGATGCGTAGCAGGCATCAATTAAGTTGAAGCTAATTTACATTTAAAAGCACCTTCAACGCTGACCTCGCTGGTCCTTCGAGCCGAATGAACAAGCGAGACTCGCAACAAATGCAAATTATATTTGATAACTCAACGTCAGTACTTTCTCTATGTACACAAATTTTGTATATTGAATCAAAAATGAATGTTTGATAACAATTTATGTTTATAAAATAACTGTTAATCAAGCTTGGGTAGCTTGATTAACAGTTATTTAAAAAGTGCAGAAATTTAAATAAATTTAAAGTATTTTTATTATGACAAAACAATCTTATATGAATATTTTTGACACTTCTAAAATATTTATTTTATGTACACTAAAAAATAAACTAAGTTCACACCTCGGTAGGTACGTAGTTAATTTTCATCTTGAAAAGTAAGTATACGTCGACTCGTAAGTAAGGATCTATAGGCATGGGTACGAGTC
The DNA here is from genome assembly GCA_036936625.1 of Parnassius smintheus behrii. Lineage (NCBI taxonomy): Eukaryota > Metazoa > Arthropoda > Insecta > Lepidoptera > Papilionidae > Parnassius > Parnassius smintheus. The sequence goes on from JAUPFT010000020.1 coordinate 42,401,127, forward strand.
GTATCATGTTGTACCTAGCAACACCAGAAGGCTCTTTTGGTGCACCCAATTATTATCTGAAGTTATTGTATAAATAAATGCTGGTTACATCAATCAATTACAATATATGTGTTTACTACGTAAACACACTGTACTATACTAGTAGATGACTGAACTATTAGTGGATTATGAAATAACCCAATATTTATGTATATATATATATATATATATATATATATATATATATATATATATATATATATTTGCGATCGATGTTTTTATAAATATCGATATTCAATATTTGTCGTGGAGTATCGAATCGTATTAATTTCGCTATATTTTAAAATGTTGTCTTAATCGACAAAACATTAAGCAACAAAACATTCATGTGTCGTTGTCGTTTTTTTCGTCATCCAACCGTCCAGTAATACAGTAATAGCATTTTAAACCTTATCGTACTACATTATGCAAAACATGACGATACATCACGTGAATATATCGATACTGCTTAAAAATATTGGTACGACATATCATCATCCCCACTCGTAGCTATATCCACATGAGTAGATAAACGGAATATCGCTAGCAGCCAGCCGGACACGGAAGGGACCTAGTTTGCGCGCCGATCGCCGCCCGCCTGCAGCTGCTTCACCCTCTAAAAACCTACGTGAACACGATACAATTTCGTCTTAAAATGTTAGTTATTTAAAATACATATTTTATACCATAATTTGCTCGAAATTTAGCAAATTTTTAAAACCTGGCAACACTATCGTCGATAACAGTGTTGTAGGTGAGTGCAATTGTGCAGTGCTTGCATGTTTTATAATAATTATTTCTAACAAACGAACATACTGCTATGTGAAGGTTGGAATCAACGGAGGTCAAAGTCGTGAACTAGAGACCCGACGGCTGCTTGCGCCGTATGTATTGCTATGTATATGAGACGGGCAAAAGTTCATAGAAAGTTGGACCTGATGTTACAGTAACGATTACTAAATTATTTTATTTATGTACTAATACAATTTCAAAAAAAAAGTAAAACGACTGCTCCATGGTAGAAAAGAAAATAGTCTGTTATTAGTTTGTACAAAGACAATGTTATTGCTTATTTTGTGCTTACAATGTTATTCTTACACTGAGCTCTAACGTTTAACTTTAAAAATAATTAGCTGACTTTATTGTAAACTAGAATTTATCAGTATTTATTGTAGGACATTCATACATTGATTCAGACGCCGTCCAACTAGATTCTAGAGGTTTGAGATAATTATAAAAAAGCAGAGGGAGTATGAATTAAAATTACTTTATCCTTTAATTATTTATTCATCTTTCACTTCATTATAAACAATTAAACTTTCATATAAAACCTGTGCTGGCGGTATTAAATTCCCTTGATGCCTTGCCCAGCTAAGGTACCATATTATGGACATTACTTGACAACAGCAACCTACGGATCTTTTTCTTTAAATATGTTTTGGACTTACATATCTGGATTTTATTCGACCTCTTAAAAGCTCTTCTCCTCTTAATCAGATAGAATGATTTATTGACAGTTCTCTAAGTAAGTTGCTGTCCTGTTTCTTGACACACTTCTATTTAATATCTCCCATCTTGTCGTAAGTATTATACGAATTATATATATAATAGACTACTATGTATGAGCTGAAGAAAATCATTTAAGCTATCATTTTGCACATGTTGTATTCTTGTACAATGAGCTCTACGTCGGTTTATATCATTTTCAATTACGTGATAGGCTAAATCATTTTCTTTGTTCATGTTTTCATTAATTTGTTATAACAGTGTCAAAAGCGTTTAGTAGAACGGCAGCCACTATTAAATGCTTCGAAGCAGTATTAAAATAGTCTTAGTCATTTATAAAAGCATCTAACAACATTTTCCTAGTTGTAACAGGAACTCTATTCCTCTTTTGTCTTCGTCAACCTTCAATAAAACAGCGAGATTTGGTTTCTACTGCCCTTTTTATATTTTTACATGGATTATTTGATGATTTACATGGCTACTATCTATCTGACCTGTACAGCTCCCAGTTACTGGGTAATATTATACCATTAGGTAAGACTGGTTATCAAACTTTCGGACTTCTATACATTACCATACAGTAGTATAAAAATAAAAAGCAACTAATCCCAATATACACTTACAGTACGAGGCAAAATCCATTCACAAATGACTGTATGAATCCCTCTTTTTCGTTCAATGTCAGTTCGCAATAAATAAGATCTAGCACGCAGCACTGAACGTCCACAGTTGACACTATTGACGATGTCCAGTTGTTGAAGCTACTCATCTACGCCCAAAGAATTTATTACTAAATCCATGCATCCTTGACAAATGCGATGAGAACTGTTGACCTATAACATTATTAGTTAAGTTCTCGGCTAGAAATAATATATATACATGAAGTTTAGTGAGACTCAGCCAGAATAGCAGTATTTAACGTTCAAAGCACTGGTACCTAAGTACCAGGTACTGGTTTGTGCCTAGTACAGAAAGGTACAATAATAAATAATAATATACCTTTATTGCAGTTTTTTTTAAACTAAGAGTAAATAAGGCTTCTTGAAATTATCCCAAATTGAATGTGATTTACGGGCAACAATCTTTTTGCCTACCGATCGGCCCTCACGAAAGTGTACAGACACATTTTAATTTAAAAGATAAACATAGGAAAGAATGTTTAAGATTCTTTTTATCACCATTTGTGTATTCTGAATTGCAAATATGGCCGGTTATTGAAAAATAAGATGCTTTTACAAGTAAGTCCAAGAAAATATGCATCAGGCAGTTTTAAAAGTAATCGTATATTCATGTATTTCACTTTTTAAAATTAGATTAAAAATACATTTGCAATATTATATTCCATGTTTTAAAAGTCATTCAAAGAGCGCATTGCAGGCTCAAAATTACAGCGCCGGTTCATTAACAAGCTTTTAAGAGGAGATCAAACAGAATATAAATTTACGCGCAACGTCCGCAAGCTCAGACTGCTTTACATAATATGGTTCTTAAAAATAATAATAACATGAAACAAAATCAACTTTTATGAGCTAATATTTTAGTACTCTAGTAGTATCTAGACTAGATACACGGTAGTGGATCAGACAAATTCGGAAAAAAAATGGCGACCCCAGTGACAGTGTACATATTTCGTGCGTTTCGTACACGAACCATTTCGAGCTCTTTTCAAGCTCCCGTAAATCAAAAATTGTTATACTTACTCATTTATAATTTGTAGGTACTATTGCATACATAATAAACCCCGTGATAACCTAGAATCCCAAATTTCATAAGTACACCTATCAAAGTTCTTGAGTTATTAGGATCTGAAAAGTGCCATTTTTATCTTTGATATTCCTATTTATACCTTTATATATATATATATATATATATAATTCATTTATTTATATATAACCCTGCAGGGTTGTAGGAAAAATGGATCTACTTGACAGGGGTTCTCACGCTCTCACGGAATACTAGGCTGCACTAAAAGTATCGGGAATGGAATATTTCCACTGTTCCTGTCATATTAAAATCTTTTGAATTGAAAACTCCTTGATTTTAAAAATCGAATACCATTTATTTATTTAAAAAAAGATTCTCGGTCTTGTCACAAGGTTTTGTCAAACTTGTTTAGTCGTTGAGAAAATGGAATTGACTCGAGAAAATTCAACAGCGATGATTTATTATGACTTTCGAAGTGGTTTAACACAAAAATAGTGTGTTGACCGGATGATTTCTGCATTTGGTGATGAAGCCCCATCCAAAGCCACAATTTATCGCTGGTTTGCTGAATTTCAACGTGGACGTGTCAAGCTCAGTGATGATCCCCGTCAAGGTCGTCCAAAAACTGCAGTCACCCAAGAAAACGTTGATGCTGTGCGTAAGCTGATTGAGGAAGATCGATATGTGACATACCGCGAAATTCAGGCAACTTTAGACATTGGCATGAGTCAAATACAAATAATCTTGCATGAAAAAATGAAAAATGAAAAATTAGGTGTAAAAAAGTTGTTTTTCCGATGGATACCGCATTCGCTCTGTGAAGAGCAAAAAGTGGCTCGCGTTACTTGGTGCGTCAGAACTCTCGACAGACTCCACGCAGGCTCCTCAAATGCTGTATACAACATCGTATCAGGTGACAAATCCTGGATATACGCATACGAACCCGAAACAAAAAACCAGTCATGAGTTTGGGTGTTCGAAAATGAGTTAAAGCCAACAAAAATTGTTCGTTCACGGAGTGTTGCAAAAAAATGGTGGCCACGTTTGTCTTAAAAACCGGCCATGTTACGACTATTCCTCTTGAGGGACTAAGAACGGTTAATGCAGAATGGTATGCTAGCATTTGTTTGCCACAGGTCGCTTCTGAACTCCGTAAAGAGAACTGCAAACTCCGCATCATCCTCCATCACGACAATGCGAGTTCTCACACCGCTCACAGAACAAAAGAGTTTTTAGAGCAAGAAAACATAGAATTATTAGACCATCCGCCGTACAGCCCCGACCTAAGCCCTAATGATTTCTATACTTTCCCTAAAATAAAGAATAAATTGCGTGGACAGAGATTTTCATCACCTGAAGGAGCTGTGGACGCCTACAAAACGGCCATTTTGGAGACCCCAACTTCCGAATGGAATGGTTGCTTCAATGATTGGTTCCATTGTATGGAAAAATGTGTCAAATTTCGCGGAGAATACTTCGAAAAGCAATAAATACATTTCTAAATAGTAATGTTGTGTCACTTCCTTGATTCCCGAAATTTTCGGTGCCGCCCTCGTACCAGCGCAAAATAACAGCGTAATGCTGCTGTATTTCATATGATGAATGTAGAGAAACGAAACCCTTTTTATTGTCAAGAAGTATTCCATCTTAGTCCTTAGGGGTGACTTCGAATGCAGAATCATTTGGATTCTTAGTTTTGTATAGATGTCTCTGAGCCACAGCATCCATTTACTATCAAGTGGACTGTATACCTGTGTCTCAACATTATTCTATAAAAAAATAATTAACATGGGTAACGGCTATTTTTCGGTGCACTTTTGCCATTTTTATATTCATAAGTATATTGATGTCAGTGCTTTAGCAATATAAGGGATCAAAATTGATTCATTTTTTTAAAAGGATTTTTCAATCTGTAAAACTTATCCAATATCGTTGATATTGCGCGCCATCTGTGAAATATTGGTACTACGGTTGAAGTCATTTTCGAAACTTATGTAAATTGTTGATTTTCCATAGCTGGCACAGCCATAATAACGATAAAAAATTACGAAATCTTCATAATTTGTTTACCCTTTAGATTTAGATTTCTTTTCTTTAAATGTAATACCCGATTGACCGAGCTTTGCTCGGTATTTTTCACTCGGTTTTTTTTAATTCGTGTGTTTTGGAAATTATATTTAGATACAAATTACATACTGATGAAATACGAATAATATTTTTTGATCTTAGCGACATAATAGAAAAAACGGAACTGGTTATTTGAATAAAAAATCATGAGTGCGATTAGTGTAATTTAAATTTTCGTGTTTTTAAAAAATACTAAAAAAAGGTCTCGAAAAAATAGATTTTCTCTAAAAAGAAAGGAACTTGAAAAAAATTAAAAAAAGTCGGTCGGTCGGTCTGGGCTCGAACCACGGTATTACGATTTTGTGACTGCCCGATATACCAATTAAGCTATTTGTAATCGTTAATAAACTGTCAAAATTTACCTTCTTATTCTAACGATATTGTAGCTGTTTTTCATTGCCTAAAAACACGGACAAAAAGACATTTTCTAAAAATAAGTCCTAGCTAGATCGATTTATTGCCCCCGAAACTCCCTGCACACAAAATTTTATGAAAATCGTTGGAGCCGTTTCCGAGATCCCGATTATATATATATAATAAATCTCAGCCGTTGTTCTCCTTCCTTCTTAGTTAACTATAACATCTCTTCCATCTCTGCACAGGGAGGACGACTCACTGGCCCATACTGCAAAGGAGAAAGCCGATCTTCTAGGCTCTTTCTTTGCGTCTAACTCGACTCTCGATGACGGGGGGAGTACGCCGCCGACCATCCCGCGGTGTGAGTGCTCCATGCCGGAAGTGCAGTTCACACAGCGCTCGGTTCGCAAAGCACTCCTCTCCCTGGACATCCACAAGTCGAGTGGGCCTGACGGAATCCCCCCAATTGTGCTGAGGACGTGTGCTCCAGAGTTGGCACCGGTTTTAACGCGTCTTTTCCGGTACTCCTACTCCCTAGGCGTAGTCCCAAAATCATGGAAGACGGCTTTCGTCCACCCGATCCCTAAAAAAGGCGACCGCTCAGACCCGTCCAACTACCGGCCAATCGCTATCACCTCCTTGTTCTCCAAAACAATGGAGTCCATTGTAAACTGCCAGCTCATGAGGTACCTTGAGGATCACCAGCTGATTAGTGACCGCCAATACGGTTTACGCCGTGGTCGGTCAGCTGGTGATCTTCTGGTCTACCTCACGCACGGATGGGCGGAGGCAGTAGAGTTCAAGGGGGAGGCATTGGCCGTTAGTTTGGACGTTGCGAAGGCCTTCGATCGGGTTTGGCACAAAACGCTTCTTTCGAAGCTTCCTTCCTATGGGCTTCCCGAGAAATTGTGCGATTGGATCACCAGCTTTCTTGCAGATCAGAGCATCAAGGTCGTTGTAGACGGTGCAAGCTCCGACTTGCATACCCGTAACATTCATTGCTATGCAGATGACAGCACTGGTGATGCTCTTTACACCGGCCGAGCCAATATTTCTCGGGAAAACGTCTCCGAGTGCCGGGACAAATTTGTGTCTGAAGTCGAGTCTTTGCTGAACAGAGTCTCGGATTGGGGACGACTAAATCTAGTCCAGTTTAACCCCCAGAAGACACAAGTTTGCGCGTTGACCGCTAAAAAGAACCCCTTTGTCGTATCCCCTCAGTTTCAAGGCACTCCCCTTGTTGCCTCAGCCAGTATCGGAATCCTCGGCGTCGACATATCGAGTGACGTGCAGTTTCGTGGTCACTTGGAAGGGAAGGCCAAATTGGCCTCTAAAAAGCTTGGCGTGCTCAGCAGAGCGGGACAGTATTTCATGCCGGCACACCGCCTGCAACTTTACAAGGCGCAGGTTCGGCCGCACATGGAATACTGTTCCCATCTCTGGGCTGGGGCTCCCCAGTACCAGCTCCTTCTACTTGACCGCGTCCAGTGCAGAGCGGCTCGAATCGTCGACGACCGAGTGCTTTCCGATCGGCTCGATTCCTATCACGGGGAGTGCTCTGAGGAATTGTTCGGATTAATCCCAGCCGCCAAATTTCGTGAACGCACTACACGGCAAACTTCCCGATACCATCCACACCATCTGGATGCTTGGCAGTCCACCACTGTACGTTTCACAAGGAGTTTTCTTCCACGTACAACTTCTCTGTGGAATAGTTTACCACCGGCGATTTTTCCGGACCGATACGACCTGGGGACCTTCAAGAAAAGAGCTTACTCCTTTCTAAAGGGCCGGCAACGCACCCGCAATCTCCCTGGTGTTGCGGTTGATCATGGGCGGCGGTAGTCACTTAACATCAGGTGAGCCGCATGCTCGTTTGCCCCCTCTTCTATAAAATATATATATATATATATATATATATATATATATATATATATATATATATACAAGAATTGCTCGTTTAAAGGTATATGATATGCCCCCCCCCCTGAAGTATCAACCGTTTTTGAGAAATCGGTGAATGAATATAATAAAAAGACAAAAGAACCTATTTATTTTTTGACCTTGTTTAAAAATTACATACTCGTATGACAACGATGAGGATGCTTATTTTAAAAATTCTTGTGTAGAATCAATTATATTGGAATAAAATTGAATTTGATAATCTAACTTGTTCGGATTATCACACCTCGAAATTTTTCACCGGAATGTATTTACCATTTTTCACCGGATTGTGTAGATAGAATAATTAATGGATTATCGTATTCACTGCTATTTTTCAATATCGTTAACAAACATAAACATGAACGCTCTTTTAAATCAATCATGTATATCGGAAATGGGATATGATTAAATACTAAATCACGCCACTCAGATCGAAATTGTTAAATTATTCACAATTTCCCGCAAATCAAACTGCCTAGGATTAGTGGTTAGTAAATTATGAACCTGTTTTTGAATAGTTAATGAGGTATTATTGTTGGATGTATTAGGGAATACAACGTTAGATACGGGTGTGAATGGAAGCGGGCATACACACACACATAGAAAATGAAAATGAAAAATCTTTATTCAGTATCTTTTACATAATAACATTACTAATGGCCGGAATCTTTTTTTAAGTATGAAACTTGAATTATCTATTCACTATTTTTGTTCACATTATTTTTAATTGTGATGTAGATTCGATTACTAGTTAATACCAGCATTCACTAATAGTCGAATAACTAATAAAACTGCATAAAATACTGTAACAACACAGCTTTATTTTAAAGTTTTAAAATTTGTTTTCTATCTCCTTCTTTAAATTGTTAGTTATTCACTTCACGATTATATTAAATTTCAATCATAATAACTCTGCAATAAACTTTCTAAATTAATTCTCATCTAGAAATAAATCTCCATTCTTGATTGTTTCTCAACCATAGAACATCCCGCAACTTAGGAATTCTCGAAACTTCGACTTTATTTTACTTCAAATAATTGTTTTAATCTTATTAAACTGTTAGCAAACCAGTGAAGTCTCTTTTATTATTAGAAGGAGAGTTTATCTTATTTAGTTTTTAATTATATTCAGAAATGTTACCATTCAGTTACACACTTCAATTTAGATTAATATAAGAGAAGACGAACGAGTACAAGAAGAAAACAGCAAAGCAGCAGATCATCCCTTTTAGACTAACAAAGGTTTTTTTTTTATATAATAAAGGTGATAACCGATCACATAGTCCACCTGTTATTAAGTGGATGCTGTCGCCCATAGACATCTAGGTACAATTATCCTTGATTAAGAATTACAATGTAGATGCGCTGTCACTCCTGAAGACTAATAGGTAATGCCTCGTTTCCAGTTAAAAGGGTCACCGGCTCTCTATATTCACCATACGAAGCATTAAGCTGCTAATTTATGCTGGTATGGTGGAGTTTAACGTTGACAGCATCTTACAGTTAAGTTTACTTAAGATTTACACGTGAGGACGTAAGTTGGACCGAATAGCAGTGATTAAGTGATAATTGTAAAACATGTCTGTACGAAAGCGATATGCTCAAAGTTGTATTTATTATTATATGGACAACAAAACAGATGACAATCAAAATACTTTAAAAATTATACACACACACACACACATAACAGTTTGTGCCAGATTGTTTTCCTAAGTATGTTGACACATCATTTTCATATTTTACTACAGGAGAGATCAAATCTACGCTTAACAATATTAATACCGTACATTATGCTACATAATACAAAAAAACCAAATTTTACAAATAACAAATTTAAAATCTATGTGATGTGGGAATGAGTGTGTATGACTGTAAGCTCTTTTACTGTTCTTTTGAATATTCTTGATCGTGGGTCAAAAATATCCAAGCCGGAGTCTTTAATGGATATCTCGTAAACTCGACACATGTATTGAGGAACGTGCTTATATTGGTGGCGTATCTACATGTTGTGTTTGGTTTGAGGGTATCTAATGGGTTTTTCAACAAGAACTTTGTTTTTCAATTGGGGCAACACCAACAACATGACAGTTTTGACGTTTAGTTTTTTGACCTGAAAATCGCATTAAAATAATTAAAATCCACTATGAAAGTGGTGGTTCTGTTAAAGTTACGTTTCGTAAAATTCGTAATATTTTCGGACAATATAATCGTCCTTCTGAGACCGCTATTAAGAATTTGGTCGCTAAATTTGAATCGACAGGCTCGGTACAGAATGTGCCAACACCAACGCGTGTTCGACCGGGTCGTTCAACCGAAAACATCGCAGCCGTGAGCCACAGTGTTGAAGAAGATCCAAATTTGTCAATTCCTCGACGTTCTCAACAACTGGGGTTATCCAAAACCACCACATGGCGAATTTTGCGTAAGGATTTGGCTTAGAAGCCTTACAAGTTTCAACTGGTGCAGGAATTGAAGCTGACCGACCATTCACATCGCCGTAGATTCGCTCAATTCATTCAGGAACAGCCCGCTGTTTTTTCTGAAAAAATCATTTTTTCAGACAAAGCTCATTTTCACTTCTCAGGGTACGTCAACAAGCAAAATTGCCGCATTTGGGCTTTTGAAAATCCTAAAGCGATTATTGAGAAGCCTTTGCATGCTCAACGTGTCACTGTATGGTGAGCTATGTGGTCTGGAGGCGTGATTGGGCCGTTTTTTTTCGAAGATGAGGCTGGAAATGCGGTAACGGTCAATGGATCACGCTATGGCGAGATGTTAACATCTCAATTTTGGCCTATTATTGATGACATCGATATCACAAACATGTGGTTTCAACAGGACGGTGCCACATGTCACACAGCCAACGAAACGATCAATTTATTGCAAACCAAATTTCCCGATCGCATAATTTCACGAAATTTAACTGTTAAATGGCCAGCCAGATCGTGTGATTTAACACCACTGGATTATTTTTTGTGGGACTATGTTAAGGACAGAGTCTATACGGAGCCAACCGAATCGATCGCGGCCTTAAAACTCAAAATCCGTGACGTGATTAACGAAATAGACCCGCCATTTTGCCAAAAAGTGATTAAAAACTTTGATGAAAGAATCGACATCCGTCAGCGTGGTCGTGGTGGACATTTGCCAGATGTCATTTTTCATTCATAATTGCCAAACTTATCTCTTCGTGATACAATAAAAATTTGAATCATCATCATCCAAACTCTTTGTTTTATTTTGTTTTAGAAAACAAAGTTCTTTTTGAAAAACCCTTTATAATATTATTCTTGATTATAATTTATTTTTCATTTAGAAAAAAGTTTCACTAGGATTTTCTCCTGTATAGCCTAGGCAGTTTACATAAATAAATTTCACAGGGACAAGCACCCAGACCTGGAAAAATTATTTGTAGGCCATACTTGCTCCTTTCGGAATTCGGGTCAGCGCTACAAATCTTTGCTTAGCCACTGCGCCACGGGACCGCCGTTCTCTCCCTGTGGACTAAGGTGTAATGCGTCGTTTTCAATAAAAAGAGTCTCTGTCTCTCTACCCTCATCATGCGAAAAACAGTAATATTAAACTGCTCTTTAACACTGTGAGAGCATGCTCCTTACCTGCGACATCGATGTATAGCTGCATCATGCATCATGAGTCATGACTGAACCACATTCGGTGCAGTTATATCATGTGATAAATATTAGACAAAAGTTGGAAGATAATAAAAGGAAACATCCATTTCCAAAATGACAATTTTAATAAATATTTCTTTTACACACAGATAATAAATATTAGAAAGATATAAATAAATATAAATAGTAAAACAAAATTCAGTGTGTAAAGCAGCTTAATTTGAACTAAACTAATCGACCACGCACAGCGAAAAACTGGCAACATCGGAATGTTAATAAGAAAAAAAATTAGAAAACGTGATCACAGTTTTTTAAAAAAAAAAGGTATTTTTGGCCGAAATTCCTCTGGTCTTGAAGTTGTTCATGGGCGTCGATGGTTAATTAGCATCAGGAGAGCTGCATGCTCCTGCCTACTGTTCTACAAATAAAACCTTTTATTAAATGAATATGATTACAATTAATTACAACACTCGTATATTTTTAATTTAAGCCATTGTGGAAATTTCAAGGTAAGTATTGAATTTTACGATAAATTTGGCAACAGTTTTCTAGATATGATAGTTTTTCAAAGTCACTCCGACTATATGATTATCGGCACTAAAATCTTACACAAATATGTATATTCGGTAATATTAACTTCAGACATCAAACATTACATTAATATACAAAAGTAATATTTACAATTTTATAATCAAAAATTACAATAATAATCGGCAGTATAACTAGAAAAAATAAAAAAGTCACATATTTTACAAAAAATAAAATAACTTGCTATTTACATACTATATTCTTTTTTCTCTTTAATAATAAATAATTTAAGAAAAATATCACCAGAAACGTTATTTGTCATACAAATAATTTAACAACAAAATATCAAACATAGTTTTATGTTATATCATAAAATAATGTACACAAACGTACAAACTAAAATCAAATATTTGGTATTCCACAACACAAAATCTACTAATCGTATTACAAATTGTACAGCCAACTGCATCAATAATAACATTGTAAAGTGTAGACATTCAAATATTATAGCACTTCGTTCCTACAAAGGAGTCAGTCTGAGTAGATAAAAGTATGGAGAGTGCATTTGTTTAGCTGTGGCCGTTCGATGGACTTGAATCAATGAATAAGGAAAATATCATCATCATCATCACTACAGCCCTTCACATGTCCCACTTCTGAACATGGGCATCCCCAAAGGAATGCCTCAAAGCAAGGTACTGAGCCACATGCACCCACAAAGAAAATATAACGACGTTGATTGACAAAACTATATTATACTATATTTTACGCGGTAGAGCCACGGTGCAGCTATATTATGGTTGTAGCACGAATGGGTCGGCTCAAACAGGGTAGGACCACGCTCTCACAGAATACCAACGTAAAATAGCAGCTTATTACTGCTGTGTTTCGTATGGTGAGTGTAGAGATCCGAAAACGCTTTTTACTGGAAACGAGGCATTCCATCGCAGCCCTCAGGGGTGACAGCGCATTTAAGTTTTGATTCTTAATCGAGGATAGAAGTAGATGTCTATGGGCCACAGCATCTACTTACCATCAGGTGGACTGTGTGTTCGCTTGTCACCATTATTTTAATTAAAAAAAACATTCATCATTACCTTTATTATTCCTTTTTCATTTTAGCTACATTATTATATTAAATTATAATACAAGGTAGGCATATATATAGGCAAGGGGCAGTACCCTGTCCAGCCCAGGTGTCCGACTGAGTGGGTACCACTCTCTTACGTATTTCTTACGACAAATAGCAGTGCCTGCACTGTCGAGTTCCAATCAGAATGGTATAGGGAGCCAGCAGGATGGTATAAGCTGTGAGGCATTCCTGGTGACTATAGTCTGCAGCAGGTGACGTAGGAGCTAATATTCCATATAATAGTAAATGAAAACTGTCAATGATTAGAAAATTAGAGTTTAAAAAGGTAGAATGCGGTGCCACTTTCTTTTATAGCATTAGGTGACAAACGAACACAAAGTCCACCTGATAGTAAGTGAATGCATATGGTACTCGGTAAAGTTTCTTTAAACTTGTGAATGTACCGTAAAGAAACGTGTAATTAATGAATGTAATAATATATTTAAAAAAAGTGTGTTGTCACCCCTGAGGACTAAGATGGAATGCCTTGAATTCAGTAAAAAGAGTGTTTATTCTCTACACTCGTCATACGAAACACAGCAGCATTACGCTGCAATTTTACTGTGGTATTCTGTGAGAACGTGGTCCTGCCCTGGTTAAGCTGACCCATTCTTGCTACAACCATAATACAGCTGCAGCCACTTTAAATACAAAGATAGTATGCTGAACAGCTGCAATGATGCTGGATCTCCATTCCCTTCGTATCGGTCCAGGCGGACTCCTAGTTGAAAAATGAGCCAATTGACCAAGAAACTGGCAGTTTCTTTACTTTCTCTATATATTTATAAGCCTTTTTAATTAACACATACCATCAAGTGGATTGTAAGTTAATTTGGCACTTCATTTGAAAAACAAACAATATTGTGTACCTGACAATGACCAGTAAGTGTATACCCTCCGCCTCCTTTTCAATAAATAAATGAAAACATAACCGACAGTCATAAAAGAACTTTAGGCTAAAATTATTAAAATTCGGATTTGAAATTACTAATGTATAAATTGACATGAAATTATCAAAAAAAACAATTATTACCATTTTTGATAATTATTACTATTTTTACATCAAAAATAATTTAAATTGTTTTTTTACACGACTCATTATTCATCAAAAATTGGTATCACTTAAAGTTAAGTAATATAATTAAATATAAAATTATTTGTATGTACAAAGAAATGAATATAATAAAGTTCTAGCCAAACGCGGCAGAATTTCGGGCAGCTAATTTCAACAGCCCGAAGTATCTTTACACCTAAATAAGTACGCCACTGGATCACACTTTATTTTGTAAAAAAAAAACAACTAAGAATTACATGGGACCTGTGAATACCTCAGGCACATCCCAATATTATCCTCCGGGCTCCTCTTGGGTGTCGGCGGGCCGAAGTGCACTGACACTGCGAATGGTGTGATCGAGCTCTCAACCCTGCAGTTCCGGTGTTGCTCGCCCGGGCAAAAGTTGTTGCCGCAGTGATGTGGGTCGCAAACGCCCGGGGTAAAGAACGACGACTTGAAACAGGGAAATTACTTCGTTTATTTTAATGCAACTCCAAAGTCTAACAAATATAAATCCCAGAAAATATAAAATAATATTATTAAACAAAATTTGTATAAGAAATTTATAATATTAAGGAATTTATGGATGATAATAACCCCTGGTAATGAGGTGATCACTACCAAGCTATTTCTAATTCGTTTTTTATTTATTATAGTCTCACAGTGTTTCTCACTAATTTTTCCCAGGACTGATCTTTTTTACCAAACCAGTGCAGTGATAAATTTAAAAAAAGAGTGACTTTCAACAAGAATTATTTATAATCTATATTGAATAAAAAAGTTTCTGTTTCTGTTTAACTTATAACTTATAGTACAATACAATAAAATAAATACGTTTAAATAACAAGTAAAATATATATATGTTAGAAAAGTAAACATTTTCTACTGATTATGAGAGAAAAGATGTAAAACCACATGCCACTCGGAATAATGTAACCATTGATAGTTCTATTCAAAAGTTGTGGTACTCGTAACTTAGGAGCCGAGTATTTCCTTTCAAATCCTCTCGAACAATATATAGTGCTACCACAATACACGTTACAGACGATCGAATGTCTTATTGTAGAAACCACAGAAATCGTAATAATATTGTCTTATTATTACTATTTCTGTGGTAGAAACCTTATTAGAAAAAAAGCGGCCAAGAGCGTGTCGGGCCACGCTCAGTGTAGGGTTCCGTAGTTTCCCGTCCGTCACAGTAAGTGTTCCCACTTATGAGTTTGTACAAAAACTGTTGTTTCCATCCAAGTTCAAAATAATATTCCTAGAAAGTCCTTATAAAGTTCTACTTTCCAGATTTTTTTTTATATTTTCTAAACTTATGGTTCAAAAGTTAGAGGGGGGGGGGACACATTGTTTTTTACTTTTGGAGCGATTATTTCCGAAATTATTGACATTATCAAAAAATGATTGTAGTAAACCCCTATTCATTTTTAAATACCTTTCCAACAATATATCACACGTTAGGGTTGGAAATTAAAAAAAAATCACTTCCCACTTTACATATAAGGGGGCTACCCTAATAAAACATTTTTTTCCAATTTTTATTTTACCACTTTGTCGGCGTGATTGATACACATATTGGTACCAAATTTCAGCTTTCTAGTGCTAACGGTCACAGAGATTAAGCGAGGACGGACAGACGGACAGACAGACATGGCGAAACTATAAGGGTTCCTAGTTGACTACGGAACCCTAAAAAGAGCCATAGATTGCCTTACGGGGGCCATATATGCCATAGTTTCCGCCCTGGATAGGCGGGTTTACATCCGCGGTTTTTTTGTTAAAATAAGGGTGGCAAACGCTCGTTTGCCACCCTTATTTCATATTCACCCTTATTTCATAGTCCATCTGATAGTAAGTGAATGCTGTGGCCCATAGAAATTTTCATTTATCCACGATTAAGAATCAAAATGCATGCGTGGTCACCCCTAAGGACTAAGATGGCACGCCTCGTTTTCAGTAAAAAACGGTCTTCGGATCTCTCTACACTCACCATACGAAATAAAGCAGTATCAAGCTGCTATTTTACGCTGGTATTCCATGAGAGCGTGGTCCTTCCCCGGTCGAGCCGATCATTCGTGCTACCACCATAACATAACCGCAGCGTGGCTCAACCACGTAAGAATTGCTTCCTTCTGTCGTTTCTGACGACACCCAATAGACATGTATGTATTGTATATTTTTACACCGCCACTACACGGGAACCGTCTGGTATCAACATTACACATTAATTTTTATTTATAATTTAGTCACGTGGTTTTGATTTTACATTTTTACAGGGTTTTTTTTTCAGCTATAAAAATTGTAAGTGCAATAATTTTAATTTATGCTCAGGATCAGACCCTGCTTTGAGCCATTTCTTGGGGGAGCCCTATGTTCAGCAGTGGATTTGTAAATATAAGAAAATGTTTAACTTTCCGGTAAAAAGCTTTGACGTTTGATTTTTATTTCTTGTTTTATGCTCTTATAAACACTTAACTTATTTTTAATATTTATTAGAGTGAATATATGAACATGCCCGATGACTACGCATTCTTGTCGTTGTTGTTGTTGTGGATACAAATCCGAGGGAAGATTGCTTAACGTTTTTTCTTTCTGGTTAAAAAATTCACTACCTTATAAATTCTCGGCAGAGTTATATTCTCTTTATAGACTTCAGAAAAGGAGGAGGAATTTCACAATCCGAATGTATGTTTTTTTATGTATGTTACAAGATATCTTCGCCAATTGAGTCCCGATTTTGAAAATTATTTTTTAATGAAAATAGCTCATACAGAGGGAAAATAAAACAGCAGATGGGCAGCAGCATCTTATTGGTAACAGCTAAATAAAATAACAAAACTGTGGTTGCCAAACTTCCTGCCAATCGTGGCAGCTATAGCAGCATCACTATGAGGCAACCTATGGAGAGGCCTATGTTCAGTATAGGACTTTTATAGGCTGTAATGGATATAATAGATAGTATACTGATCAGAATCACCAGCATAATTTCCTCTAGAATCTTCATAGCTCATGATCAAAGCAACATGTCAACTTAAATAAAGTGTTTCTTTCTTAGATAAAAAAAATTGGCGAGAGGGACTCACCCCGACAAAATATTCATTCTCGCAAGGTATAGTAACTCTGTCGGCACATCTCAGGCGGCCGTGTCCCAGCAGCCCCACGCCGAAGTTCCCGTAGCCGTAGTAGCGCAGCGCATCGCTGGACCCCAGATGCTGCGTGTACGGAGACCAGCGACCCAGCGACCGCCCCCACTGATCCCACAGCCAAGACGGCCAGATAAAGCTCCAGATCTAGATTTGTTGGGGTTATTGTTAGACTAACTACGGGGTTCAAGACACTAAAATATAAAGCATTCTTTTTATTATATGGTGTCAGGGAATTGCAAGTGGTTACCGATGCATTCGATAGTGTTACTGGATTGCATGTGGAGATATTGTTACCGTCATACGAAGAATATGAGACTCAATCATATACATATTCTTATAAAGTTAAATTAATTCATACCTATGTAGTTTTAAGATAGTTTAAGACGATAGTAAGTATAAGTAGCGTATAAAGTAAGTACACATTGTTGCTTTAACAGTTTATTACACACACTGAGTTTAATTTGAAAATAGGTGCATCATAAGTAATTCGGTTCGATTCAGGTCAGCAAAGTGAAATGTATGATTTTTGAACCGGACCAATACAAATGTAGTTTATAACAATAAATGTTGAGCAAAGTGTAAAAGCAATCTTATCATCGAATGATTATAATTTTCTGAATTTAGGTTTTAAATTTTACCAGCTAATGATTCGGTAGAATTCGGTTAAACATGCTTCGTGTGACGGTATATTCGTTTTTAGTTTCATAAATATGAATTCTTTGGGCCTGTTATGAAATATGTATTTTATTATAATATAATTAAGTCAGTTAAGTTAAAGATAATACAATTACACAAACCTACTTTTTTAATTTAGGGTCGTTACGAGGACAATATCAAACATTTACTACGATGCAACATTCAATAAAATAAACATAAAGAAGCAATAAAATATTTCAATAAATTATAAATATCCTGGTGCCATTCTAATAATGAAAATTATAAAATTATTAAAATCGTGTTATTAAAAACAAAACTACAGTTAAAAGTAACTAGCAATCGACCAACGAATCTGTTTAAAATTGATTAATCCTCGCCCATTATACAACACAGTCCTTTTTTTAAATCCTGCCGTTACAAGATTATATTATTTATAAACAAGCGAGCGAGCGGGAACTCCCGTTATATTATGGTTGCGGCACGAATAGGTTGGCTCGACCGGGGTAGTACCACACTCTCAAAGAATAGCAGCGTGAAATAGCAGCTTAATACTGCTGTGTTTCGTATGGTGAGTGTAGATATCAGTAAACCATTTTTACGGGAAACGAGGCATTCCAACTTAGTCCTCAGGGTAACACCGCATTTGAATTTTGGTTAATTGAGGATAATGTAGTGGTAATGTAGTGGATGTAGATGTCTACGGGCCACGCTTTACTCACTTACCATCAGGTGGACTGTGTGCTCGTTTATCACTCTTGTTCTATAATGAAAAAGAAGGGGAAGAAAGATTCTATAATACACAGAATTGATAGATGTAATGCAGGTGGCTCAGACCCGCGCTTTGTGAGAATCTATGGGAAGGTCTATGTTCAACAGCGTAAATATGATGGGGTGCTGTTGATTGAAGAGATTGGGAACTAGAACTAGGGCAGAGAGGAATTAAGTAGGTGGTTATTAAGTAAGTTAGTAAAATCTCAAAAGGTGATAACCAATTTATAGCTCTCTTGCTTGGAGATATTATTTGTGAACTATAGTAGTCCCTTCTCATAAAAATAATGGTGGGATCCTTACCCTGGATGCAAGCCCGGGTGCCGGCGTTGAAGCTGCAGGTTGAGGTTCGTCACCAGATCCCTCTAGCATGTCGTCTTGAGTTTCGCCCGGCAACAGCTCATCCATCTGCGGACTATCTGAGATTGGGCTAATTATCCATTGTAAGGATTATATGCACCTCATTGGAACCGATTTTCAAAAATTTTATATTCGGCATATATGTGCACGTGGTAGAGCCACGCTACAGTTATTATGGTTGTACAACAAATACGGTGGCTCAACCGGGGAATGACCACACTATTATTGAATGCCAGCGTAAAATAGCAGCTTAATGCTGCTGTATTTCGTATGCTAAGTATAGAGAACCGGAGACCCTTATTGCTGGAAATGAGGGATTTCATCTTAGTCCTCAAGGGTGACAATTACTATTCTGGTGACGCGAAATCACAAGATTTTCCCCCTTCAAAAAACATTCATAGGCGTTACACGTCATGCTTATAGCTTAAGATATACTGCTGACTGATACCGTCAGCTAACGCATGTCAGTCACTTGAACTCATAATATTTTACCCTTCCAAAATGCATCCAACGGGCATATCGTACGCGCATACATACATATATCGTCGTGTACATATCGTCTTTATAGCTACAGATAAATTGTTAACATTGGCATGAAAAGCATAGCAAAACAAAAAGTGATATACACTCTGTAAACACTAGGAACAAACACAAGCTATACATACCAGTTTTTCGACTCCGCAGTGAGTAACTCATTCCTGGCGCAATGCATACGCTATTACAACAAAGTCCCCAAAAATATACAAGGTCTCTCTATTACTAAGTTTTTTTGTAGGATAAAGGTGACAAGCGAGTACACAGTCCACCTGGTGGTAAGTGGTCGCTGTGGCTCATAGACCTGTATCCTCGTTTGCGAATCAAAATACAGATACGTCGTCAACCGTGAGAACTAAGATATAATACCTTTTCTTCAGTAAAAAGAGTCTCCGGTTTTCTACACTATCGCCATACGAAACAAACCAGCATCAAGCTGCTATTTTACGCTGGTATTCTGTTCGAGCGCGGTCCTTGCCCTGTCGAGCCGACCCATTCGTGCTACAACTACACAATTAATACAGCTGCAGCATGGCTCTACCACGCTAAAATTTTAAATCATTTATTAAACAAAAACTATATAAAAAGGGTTATTATAAAATAAATGAATGGTTTATAATAACCCCTGGCAATGGGGTGATCACTTCAAAGCTGTTTCTAAAATAAACTTTGTGAATAGTTTGTTCTTCCATAGCCAAAGCTTCCATATTTTAATATTAACTTTAAAAAAGTACCGCTGGGTTTCTTGCTGGTTCTTCCTAGGATAGAGGTTTTTTTTCCAAAACAGTGATAAAGTAAAAAAGTTACTTTTAGTAAGAATTACGTATATGTGATTTATATTAAATAAAAAATATTCTATTCTATTTTGTTCTATTCATATCGATGACGTGAACTCATAAGTTTAACCCGTCCAAAAATAGAAGTTTTCACTTTAAAAAATTTATGAAAATTCATTCCAACGGTGTACTCACCAGCCGGGTCGATGACCATAGGCATGCCAGTGCTTGACCCTATCCTGAAGGAGTTGGGGTCACAGGGCCAGTATCGGATGGAGCAGAAGCCCACGTTCCTCCGCACACAGGTCCGATAGTCCTGAGAGGCAAGATGGCGGCCGTTTACCGCGTAGTTGAACGTCTTTATTGTACCTGGTTAGTAAACGAATATTTATTAGAATCAACTTTGCGGAAATCAATTTTATTAAAGATGTCAAAAATTAATCAGCTACGATACGCGTAATAAAATAAAACGATTGTCTTACCTGATTCGAAGAGCACCTCCTCCTTCAATTGCCTGCACTATCCTCGTCACCGCATATACCAACATCACTACACCAAGAAGAACACACCACCAACGATAATAAGTCACGTGTTCCGTCTCTAAACGAGGCATCATTCAGGTTAGCTACCGATTTTTTGTGACAAGGAAAGTGCACGCAATTAATGAATACATGATACACATCATAAATGAAGGGAGCTGCTTCAAACTAGGTAAGACACATAGTTTTATACGTTACACGTAAGAGGGTAAGTCGATATTCTTCTCTTTTAATTGCTTTCACTAAACCTCCATATTCCTTATACATCCATTTATAGGTAAAAATAATATCCTCCAGACCAAATTTTGATTACGAAGGTTAGTCTCATTGTAGACTAGACGTCTGCGCAGGACCGGATTATAGTGTACAAGGGTGTGCACAGGTGCAGTCTCTATTCCCTTACTCTCATAGTCCAATTAGACATCAATTAGACACGACTGGAAAGTGATCAGGCGCAGGATCAAAGACCTTTCCGAGGCACGGGTAACACTGTTAACTGTCAACTTCCTAATTCCGGGGTACTATTAAGAATTTCTTGACAGAAAAACTAAATATCTACTTTTAACCTGGCTAACCAGGCAGTTAGTACAAAGTAACGACATTAAACCCCAGTTAAATAGAATAATAAATCCCGTGCATGTGTGTGTGTGTGTGTGTGTGTGTGTGTGTGTGTGCGTGCGTGTACCTGTGAGTGAGTGTGTGAGCGTGTGTATGTGTGTGCGCACTTACCGTTGTTGTCGGTGTGGTGCTGCAGGCAGGCATGCGGCGCGGCATGCGCTAGAGGCAGCTGCGCAAGTCGCAGCAGCCACAGCCGCGGCGTCTCTTCGTCTCGCGCTCGTATCGTAACCCGCGTGGGCACTGTGCCGGCTAGCTCGTCTTCTTCTCGCTTCTCACTGTCCGTTGGCAGGTTGTAGTATACTGTTAAGATGTTGTGCCACACGTGAACATATGTAAATTGCACCTTTACTTTATATTTGCAGAAGTTCATTGCTAAACATAGCCCTAAATTGCCTCATCGGCCTCACTTTCCTCAGCAAATATGGCATAAATCCTACGAGATTTTCGCCATATTTGTCACGCTTGGCAAGCGAGTTGTTAACCGTAGTTTTCTATTTTCAGTCGTTATTAGGAAGGCGCTGCTGCCCATCTCCTCATATATTTCCCTCTGTCGGCTCTTACGACACCCACTGGCTGTTGAGGTACTGCATTTTTTCTAAAGAAGAGGGGGCAAATGAGCATGCGGCTGACATGATGTTAAGTGACTACCGCCGCCCATGAAAAACTGCAACACCAGGGTAATAGCAGGTGCATTGCCAGCCTTTTACAAAGGAGTAAGCATATTTCTTGAAGTTTCCTAAGTCGCATTGATCCGGAAAAATCGCCGGTGATAAAGTATTCTACAAAGAGGTCAAATGAGGAAGAAAACTCTTAGTAAAATATTATTACACCGCTCCCACACCTTAACGTATTTTGCACGCTATCCCATTCGGTTACCTAATAATATCCTACTATAGACCGAATTTCGATTACCGCGGCTAGTCTCAGCGGAGACTAGCCATCTGTGCAGGACAGGAAGCACATGTGTACTCTCTACTTCCCCAATCTCATAGTCTGATGGGACGGAAAACTGGCACGACCGGAAAGAGATCAGGCGCAGGACCAACGGGTTCACGTGCTTTCCGAGTAACAGGGGTTAAACACCGCCAACTTCCTAACTCCGTGCCGTTGACAGAAAAACCCAATTACTGGGTTTGACCTGACCCTGGATTCGAAACCAGGACCTCATGTCGGCAACCGTGTTTACAGCAACTACACCAACGGGGCAGTCAATAATGCTATCAATTATTGTTATATTAACAGCATTACCCCTGAATCCATCGACTTCCTCTCTTCGATCTCTTACCAAGTATTTTAAACCAGAGCTTGACTATAATCCCGCCCTATTGATAGGGGCATATGAGCTATACGCCACTTAAATAGTTGGTAAAAAAATATATAAAACATTTCGTTATTATCGCGTACGCGACAGTCCATTGTTATATAATGTGTGTAATTGCATTTTACTCACTGTGTTGCCCATGATTTTGCCCACACACGGTAAAGTTGGTAGCTCCTTCGCCGACTATCATGGCGTCCTCGTCACATTCACCAGTTGTGCGGTTCGGCTGACCCTTGAAATAGAATTTTGCGAGGTCTATATAATCTTACTTACATTTATCATTGTATATGCATACGCAAATGGGTGAACGCGAGCGTATACGTATGCGCACGGGTGTGTGTGTGTGTGTGTGTGTGTGTGTGTGTGTGTGTGTGTGTGTGTGTGTGTGTGTGTGTGTGTGTGTGTGTGTGTGTGTGTGTGTGTGTGTGTGTGTGTTTGTGTGTGTGTGTGTGTGTGTGTGTTTGTGTGTGTGTGTGTGTGTGTGTGTGTGTGTGTGTGTGTGTGTGTGTGTGTGTGTGTGCGTGTGTGTGTGTGTGTGGGTGCGTTTGCGTGTGTGACCCTTTCTACAGGTAACAAAACATCCTATCTTAGTGACCACATATCTGCATTTTGATTCTTACTATACAATAATAAGAATTAAAATCTGTGAGCCACAGCACTGTTTGCCATCAGGTGGACTGTGTGCTTGTCCGATATCAATTCAATATCGATTGATCCGATAGCAATTCAGTTTCACGTAGAGCCACGCTGCTGATATACTATGGTTGTAGCGCTAATAGGTCAGCTCGACAGGGGAAGGACCACACTCTCACAGAATGCCAGCGTAAAATAGCAGCATAATGCTTCGTATGGTGAATGTAGAGATGACAGAGACCCGTTTTGCTGGAATCGAGACATTCCATCTTAGTCCTCAGAGGTGACATCGCATATGTATTTTGATTCTTAATCGAGGTTAAATAATATGGGCCACAGCATCCCCTTTATGTCTGTATAGTGGACTGTGTGCTCGGTTGTCACCACCTGTAAAGGAAGACACGTCACTTGTAAAAAAGACACAAAATATAATTAATTCCGCAAGCCGCAACGGTTACGTTTCAAATCCTTAAGCCTTTAGATTGTATTTCGCTGCTCATTCTCTGAAATGCCTCTCGGCACTTTTCTTAATTACATTTGGCTAATTTGATTCAGCTTAGAGCTCACTAATTTCATTAATGTTAAGTCTTTTTCCGCCGCCATACTTACTATAAAGAGTAACATTAAAACTATTGCGCTAGTCATTGTTGACTGAAAGATACAATTAAAAAAACTATCGTTATTTTTTATAGAAGAAGGAGTAAACGAGTTTGCGGCTCACCTCATGGTAAGTGTCTACCACCGCCCATGAACAAGTGCAATACCTGGGTAATTGCAGATGCTCTGCCGGTCTTTTTAAAAAAATAGGCTCTTTTCTTGAAGGTCCCTAAGTCGTATCGGTCCGTACTTCCGTCATTTATTACGAAATACATAAACATATATATAAATATATATACATGTTTACGCATACATGTAGATATATGTGTATATGTTAAATTTGACTGTAGACGCAACACACACGCACGCACGCACGCACGCAAGCACACGACTACTATCCACGCAACACTTTTTTCTCATTCCTTGATTTTCGTTTACTGCATGTTAGTTAATTGTTAACTGAATCCTAATGATTCTTAGGTCACCAGAATCTATTGTAATTGTACCACTAATAGGAGAAGTCGCTGTTTTTTTTTAAATTTTAATTGTTAAAAGGTTTGTGGCGAATAAATAATGTTTTATTATTATTATTATTATTTCATCAATCTCTTGTAAAGAGCGTGCAAAAGTGCAATATTAACGCAAGCTCTTCATCATCATCGAAACAGCCCTTCACAAGTCCACTGCTGAACATAGACCTTACTTAAACGATGCCACAAAACACGTTTCATGAAGATATTTCTAATGCAAGCAGGTTTTGCACAGCCTTGTATGTGGTATATAAGTACTCCGATCGAATACAACTAGGCTTTCGTACTGTGAAATTTAAGACGAGCGCTTAGCCTAAAATAGCAGCTTAATAGATAGATAGAAAATTCTTTATTGCACTCAAACAAAACAATTTGGTACAAAGGCGAACTTAATGCCGAAAAGGCATTCTCTGCCAGGCATTCTTAATCCTGCTGTGTTTCGTATGTTAAATGTAAAAAGCCGCGGAATCTTTTTACTGGAAACGAGGGATTACAATACAATACTCCTTATTGCACACCAAATAATACAAAGAACAACAAACTTAAATTGATAAATTTATGTACAATTAGGTGGCCTTATCGCTAAACAGCGATCTCTTCCAGGCAAACCTTGGTGAAGGAGATCTTTTACATACAAAAATATAGAAGTGTGCATAAATAGTAGATAAAAAATCAGGCATAACACATAACATATATATACATACATAATCATACACATATATACATATTTATACACATACATATTTATACATATACATATTTATAAATATTTTTGTAACACATTATAGCTACATATTATAAACATACCATATATACACAAACCTTATCAAGTGTATATATATATATATATATACCTTATCTAATATAGATATGATAATGAAATATATTAAGTAGAACACATATTTAAATAATAATTTTTTACCCGTTTTTTGAAAGACTCAATGCTTTGGGCTTTCTTAATTGTTAAAGGAAGCGAGTTCCATAATTTAATTGCTTTGACACAAATGGAAGAATTAAAAAATTTTGAATTGTGAGCAGGCATTAAATAAGTAAGGCATAAGGCATAAAATAAGTTTATCGGATAATCTGGAATGATCTTTATCTGCACCCTCAAACTCAAATTTTTCCTTTAAATACTTCGGTGTTTTAGGATCAAATAGTACACAGTACAGTTGAGATAGAATGTGAGTATTCCGACGCAGTCTGATAGGAAGCCACTTGAGCTTAGTACGAAACTCAGAAACATGATCATATTTGCGGAGGCCAAATATGAACCTAATAGCGAAATTCTGAAGACGCTGAAGTTTATTTAATTGATCCTCAGTAAGATTAGAATAGCATACATCAGCATAATCAAGGATAGGGAGTAACAAGGACTGTGCCAGTAAAATTCTAGTAGGAATCGGTAATGAGTTACGCAAACGTCGTAAGGAAGATGATGCCGCGAACATCTTTCTACTGGACTCTTTAATATGTAGGGACCAAGAAAGATTTTGATCAATGTGTAATCCTAGGTCTCTTACAGATTTGCTAAAAGGTATCACAACACCATCAATAACAATAGGTGGTAGGTTATCCCAACAAATTCTGGAAATTACAGTGCTATTTCCAACAATAATGGCTTGGGTCTTATTGGGATTTAAATTGAGCCCGAACGACCTGCTCCAATCATGTATTGCAGCAAGATTCATATTAGTGTCATTGATGGCATTGGGAAGGTTTATGAGGTGATGTGTGGGAGTAAACTTAAAGATCATCTGCATACAAATGGTAGAGAGAATAAATTCGATCGAGGGATTCCATATTATTCTTTCGGGATGACAACGCATCTGCATTTTGATTCTTAATCGAGGATAGATGTAGATGTATATGGGCCACAGAATACATCTGTTGGTGTGTGTGCTTGTTTGTCAACTTTATTTTATAAAAAATATCCTCTGAGCTACTGCGGTCGATTACATTTGTTAATATTTTACGATTACTTACGATTACATACATTTATGATTACTTACGAGAGTGAAATGTACGAAGTCTATCCTAAGTTGCATGATCCCCGCATGAGTTTTCTCCACGGTTATGTTGCAGTCCTTCGTACCGTACCATAGGTCGGGGAACCCCGGTGACATGAAGTAAGTAAGGTTGTTCTGCACCGTTCCTCCGCAAGTTACCTCAACTGGAACAAAGTTACACTTAGCAAATGTAGGCTATGAATAAGGTATCTTAAAATAAAAAAATATCACTCATGGACACTCAGAGGAACGTCATGTTATTTAAAAAAAGAAGGATTTTATTAACACACTTTTAATTTCAGATTTACTTTTTTTTATTGGGTGATGTATTAATTTGGTTCATGCGTAGTGAAAACAGTTCGCCGCTATTTTTCAAATTCTATTTTATATTATTTGGTTTTGGTGTTTACGATCACTTGAAGTTTTTAAGTGGTAATGCTCAACGAAGCTCAAGTATACTTGAAAATAGTCAGACTTGTAATCAATTGGCCAAAACCGTAAGTTGGTGATTTTTTGCAATGTTAAACGATGCCGGCAGACTGGATACGGGACGTAACACAAAGTCACCCAGTCTGCAATAAATGATCACACCCAAGAAACCCCAGATCCCAGTAGTAAGTTAGAATTATGAATGGGTTTACTGGTAGAGAATGCCTCAAGGCATTAATCCGCCCTTTGTATTCTTTTGTTTAAGGATGCAATAAAGAATAAAATAAATAAATAAATAAATAAATTATGGGGCATGGTTATTGTAACAAGCACCAATTTACCATTGTTGTTGCAGACAATCAGTAAGGTTTGCATGAGGGAAAAACAAATGGTGGCTCAAGCTCACGTGTTACTGGTATGTCTGGAGATCTCCAATTTACAAGGTTTAATATCTCGGTATGCCAAGATATAGTCGGTAAGATTAAGGATTTACTTTTTACGTCTTCTAACTTCTTCGAGGAGATATCTCAACTCAAATAACTGCATTCCTACCCACAGGTAAAAGTCGTGTCGAAGACCTAGAGTTGCGAAAAATAGCTCATTGGAATCTAAACTAACTACACAAAATAGTAATAACAGCGAGGGACTTAAGGGGAAATATAACCTCAAATGGCTTAGCAAGAATAAATATTTTATTTCATAGAGGTAATTTAATATAATTTTGTTTAATATAGAATATTTATTTGACAACCCTGTAGTAAACTCGGATAGTATTAAGGGGAAATATAATGTCAAATGGCTTAGCAAGATCCTTCGTTATGCCGAAAATATTGCAGCATTAATTTTGAACCAAATATATGGTAAAGTTGAGGATTAATGTTAAGGACTATGTTAGACGAAAACACGATTCCATAAAATTTTCTCGATAGAAAAAAAAGCCAAAGTTACCTCCAAAATAAACAATAAACCGCTGTTATTCATAAAATACTTTAAATAAGATCATGAAACTTTGCATACTAACTGAACTAATGTTATTTACTTTTTTTTAAATACTACTATTTTCACTGTAAAAAGAAATTACCTGAACTATCGGCATCTTGAAGCTTGATTCCTGCCACCCAGTCAGTTTCGCTTCGGCCTTTGAAGGGGGAAGTTGTGTCGCATACGATCAGAATACACATTATGCAACAGGACGACGTAAAATTAAAATGGAAAATAACCGTAATAAAAATAAGAAGCGACTGGGTTCGTGTTAAGAAACAGGCATAAATATGATAAACCTAATGAAATAAGTATCTAACGACCTATCTACTTACATACTACATACTATCTACTACATAGCATACGACGCGCGGGGAAGTGGGGGTCAAATTAGAATTTGAGCTGACTTACTACATCCTCTTAATAAATACTGCTAAGAATAAATGTGTTATTTATTGTGAACAATATTTATTTAGAAATCGTACTTAGACTTCTGGGGTAAGAACTAAGCTCCAGAACGCTCAGCAAGCGACATTTAGCAGTAAGACTAAAGGCAACTTTATTAGCGTCATACTTGACTACCTTTACTTACTTCGGGACATCGAGTACTGAATGTGGCACGGTATGGAACGGAAATTTTAGAAACAATTGTGATTCCTTTCACAGTGGAGATAATTTTCTTTTCATTCATAATCATGCTCAGCCCTTTACTGCAGAAATGGTTTCGGAATATCTAGGTCGTAATCGAGTTTTGGAGTGACCAGGCCGCTTGTCGACCCTGAACCCGAAAGTATCGTAAATATGGTTTGAATAATCTGGAAGTACACGTTAAATAAAGGAAATCAGTTCTAGCGTACATTAGATAAGGTACCTTAAAGTGCGTTTGTAGAATAATGTACAGCGTAGTGAGGGTGAAAGAAAATCTACCATCCTATATCATCTCATGGGTGTCGTAAGACACGACAGAGGGAAAAAAAATCAATAGATGGGCACCAGCGTCTTCCTAATAGTGACTAAAAATTAAAAACTGCGGTCGCCAACCCGTCAACCTAACATGGCAACTATGGGGTGGGAGAGGGAATCTCTATGAGTCAATCTATGGGGAAGGTCCTATCTTAAGCAGTGGACTTTAGTGGACTGCAACGGTAACGGTGACGGTAGAAGAATGGATTCGAATCCATTCTTTGCCCCACAAAGTATTATTGATAATTTAATAAAAGTATGCCCAAACTAATACATAAAGTTTTAAGCAAGAGGACTGAAAAATACGAAGTGTGCCAAACATTTTAAAAAAATCTGCATATTACCACTTCAATGGTAGAAAATTCAAGAATTGTTTTTCCTAAAACTGCGATACACATTTGTGTCTCCAATATGCTTTTACTCAATTAGCCTAAATGTTTTGTTAATCACCGTTAATTTCACAAATTTTTTTTCAATTACTACCTCAATAAAAACGATTATATCTGTTTATATTTATTTTTGCGTTCCTCCAAATATATCCATGAAAGTACTTAGCCGTATTGTATCAAGATAAAGATAATACATTGCTCTATTTCATCATGGAAATGATGCTAGAGATGACTATTATAAACTCTCAAAAAGGGCCCATGCTTTCCGATGAATGAAGATAATCATCTCTTATAATACGAATATATAGAGTCTAGTCTAGTCCGGCTACGGGAAGGACGAAACACGAACGAGACTTCTGGTACTATTACCATGCCTGCCATCGCCACAACACAGCTTCACAGATACGTAAATCGTAATTTATATTAATAAAAAATTACAGCGATTAATTACAGCGTTGCACTGGGGACCGCAATAGTTACTCGCGAACTATGCAATTTTAAAGCGATAGTTCTTTGTCTGGTCATTTCAGGAAGTGGAGTAATAAGTTTCACTCCGGAGATTTTAAAATGTAAGTGTAAAATTTACAGCCACAGCGCCACCTACCGAGTGATCTAAGATTTTCTTTTGGTTCAACCAACATAATATTATTATCAATAAAATATAGATTGTTAATTGTTTGACAACAGCAACTATCGGATCTTAGAATAGCTATGAACCATCATCTTGAAAAAATTGAATGTCTTTTTTATTGTATGAATATGATCTCAGCGGGTCAAGTTGTTCAGAAGTTACGCGATCACTAACAGACGCACTAACGATTATATATAGAGAAAAAGATAATGATTTCTTATATTTACGCGAACACTACACATTAATTAAAACTAAACGCGAAAAATTAAACGCAAAAAAATCCGTAAAAGTAGTTTTAATTAATGAGATAAAGATAATTTAAAATGCATTTATTATTCTCAAAATCTGCTCTAATAGTTTTCTTTTTTATAAAAGAGGAGGCAGATGAGCTTACGGCTCACCTGTCGACCGCCGCCCATAAACAACAGAAGCACCAAAGGAATTGCAGCCAACCTTTTAAAAGTAGCAGTAGTAGAAGCTCGTTCCTTGAAGGTCCCTAAGTCGTATCGGTCCGACAAAGTCGGCGGTGGTAAACAATTTCACAGAGAAATCGTGCGGGAATATGGATGGTGACCTGATTTTTGACGCGATGTGCGTCGGTAAAATTTGGCGGATGAAATTAATCCGAAAAATTCCTCAGATCACTCCCCTTTGTTTCAGTGAAATGTATTTAGGTTTTTTTTTCAACTTAATGGGGTAACCAGAGAGGGGTAAAGAGAAATCACGGACTTCCATTCAGCACGATCCTTACACAGCTCCCTCGCTACTTTCACATGCACATACCTACGCATATATTCTCGTCGTTTAAGGGTACTTTTAATTCGGCGTATCTTTAACGAAGTTCGATCGCCGAGGTAATTAATTTAATGTCGCAAGAGTGTACTCCAGACGAATTTAATGAGTTAGAACAAAAAGGTTAAAGAAAAAGGTCATCGCTCAACGTTCTAAAAACTTCTAAAAAGAGAGTTTTTTTTAATTATACTAAAAGCTTTTTATTGTATTCAAGGCCAGCGTTTTAACATTTTAATTATTTTAAATTTCTTTATCAATTTTACCGAAGTTTGAAGGTTCAATTTAATACACACCCAGTAAACTCTTTTGTTTTATATTAAAATAAATTATCTAAATCTTTAAATAAATTTATTATTTATATACCAAATGTTTGTTCGCCTGGAAGTGACAGAAAAAAGTCCATTATCCAACGCACGCCATGCAGTTGAGACGACTATGAGAAAAACCACTAAGCGTCCAATGCGGCGGTATAAAGTAATGTCCGTCCAGACCGAATTTCGATCATGGTAGCCAATTTCAACAAAGACTAACTATCTGAGCAGGATGGGATTACCGTGCCGAAGTGTATACGCACAAGCACAGAGAATGTACCTTATTTTCGTAATTCGATGGGATGGCTGACCAACATGAACAGAGAGATCAGGCGCAAGACCAACGACTTACTTGCTTTCCGAGGCACTAGGATGAAACACCGCCCCTTTTCTGACTTCTAATGAGAGTTTCTTGAGAGGAAAATAATATTTGATTTTGGCTCATACCGGAATTAAAACCCAGGACCACCCGATTAGCAGTCTCGTTTATGACCACTAGACCAAAGAGGCAGTCAAATGATGATTTGCGTTATAATGGTAATATAGACAGTAATATATTTATGAGGCAATGTATACGCAATTACAACAGTCCCAGAAAATATACAAGGTCTCTCTATTTCCAAGTTTAAGTACTTGATTAAACGAAAGATATAAAAAAGGTAAAAAGGTATTATTAAATAACTTTTTTAACCATGAACTCATAGTTGATAATAACCTTTGGGAATGACGTGGTCGCTTCCAAGCTGATTCTTAAATAAGTTTTGGTAAGTATATTGTTAATCTGCCACTTTGCCTGGCGTATGTGGACTATGAGAAAGCCTTTGATTCCGTCGAAATTTGGGCGGTGCTACAGTCCCTTCAGCGGTGCCAAGTTGACTGTCGGTATATCGAAGTGCTGAAGTGTTTGTACAGTAGGGCTACGATGGCTATCCGAGTACAGAAACAGAGCTCGAAACCTATCCAACTGCAGAGAGGTGTAAGACAGGGTGACGTTATATCCCCGAAACTCTTCACCGCTGCATTAGAAGACGTTTTCAAGCTACTGGACTGGAAAGGATACGGTATTAACATCAATTGTGAGTACATCACTCACCTTCGATTTGCCGACGATATAGTCCTTATGGCAGAATCGCTGGAGGACTTAAGCAGTATGCTCAATGACCTCAATGGTGCCTCCCAACGGATAGGTCTTAAGATGAACATGGACAAAACAAAGATCATGTTTAATGTCCATGTCACACCTATTCCGGTAGTTGTTGGGAGCACTATGCTCGAAGTTGTTGACGAGTACGTTTACCTGGGACATATAGTCCGACTAGGTAAGTCCAACTTCGACCGAGAGGTCAATCGACGGATTCAACTCGGCTGGGCAGCGTTCGGGAAATTACGACATATCTTCTCGTCAGGTATACCTCAATCTCTAAAAACTAGATTGTACAACCAGTGAGTGTTGCCAGTGATGACTTACGGATCTGAGACGTGGTCCTTCACTGCTGGCCGTATGAGGACGCTCAAGGTCGCTCAGCGAGCTATGGAGAGGGCTATGCTCGGAGTTTGCGTGATAGACTCAGAAATGAGGATATCCGCAATAAAACCAGAGTGACCGACATAGCCCAACGGATTAGTAAGCTGAAGTGGCAATGGGCTGGCCATATAGCTCGAAGAACTGATAACAGATGGGGAAGAAAGGTTCTCAAGTGGCAGCCTCGTACCGGTAGGCGTAGTGTAGGGCGACCCCCCACTAGATGGAGTGACGACCCGGTAAGACATGCAGGAAGTCGATGGATGCAGGTGGCTCAGGACCGTGCTTTGTGGCATTACTTGGGGAGGCCTATGTTCAGCAGTGGACTTGTGAAGGGCTGTAATGATGATGATGATGATGATGAAGTATATTGTTTGTACAACTTTTCTTTTTGTACAACTTATTTTTGAATACAAACCCCCTCTCGGTTTCTTACTGGTTCTTTCCAAAACAGAGGATTTTTGCCGAACCAGTGGTAAATTAAAAATTGATTTCAATAACAATTACTTGTAATCCATATTGAATAAAAAATATTATATTCTATTCCATAATAATAATGTCTGTAGGAATTTCGTTCACAGCCGCCAGCCTTAAGGGATACTATCTATCAGGGCAAGACTTGGTTTATAGTGCCCAACCCAAATGTATGTGCAAGCACTGGTGCACTCTCTATTTCCTCACGGTAAACCGATACGACCGGGGAGGGATCAGGCGCAGGACAAACGACTTTACGTGCTTTTCGAGACACGGAGTTGAAACACCGCAACTCCCAGATTCCGGGAAGACATAGAGATTCTCTCGGACTCCATCCAAACAGCTGTACGTGCACTGCTGTGTTTCGGGCTTAGAGAGTCAGTATAATTACCTACCTAACCTAGGTAGCTCAATTCACAGTACGCGTGCAACTCGGGTTCGACCCCCGTCGGCACTAATCAAATTGTTAATTCCAATTTTAATTTACCATGTGCTCGGCGTTGAAGAAAAACATCGTGAGGAAAGCTGCATGTCTGAAAAATAAATAAAATATTTCCAAGACATGTGAAGTTCGCCAACATTCACTGGGGCAGCGCGGCGGACACTTCGTTGCCCTAAAACCCTCTGAGAAATGAGGGGAAGCCTGTGCCCATCAGTGGGACGTCTATAGGCTGTTACTTTACTTTATAATTACTGGCTGCGTAGCATAGTGTCTTAATCCTCAGAGGTGACAATGCAACTATAGTCCTATATGTATGTATACATATATAGCAGTCTTCTAGCAATGTATGTAATTATAATATGGTCTTCTAGCAATGTATGTATATATAAAATAGTCTTCTAGCAATTTATGTATATATAATATAGTCTTCTAGCAATGTATGCATATATAATATAGTCTTCTAGCAATGTAAGTATATATAATATGGTCTTCTAGCTATGAAAGTATATATAATATAGTCTTCTAGCTTTATTTGAAGCCAGTTTTAGGAGTTCATGGGCTGCAGTAGCCACTTATCATCAAGTGAACTGTGTGTTCGTTTGTCGGAACTATCACATTAAAAAAGCTAACATATCCTGCATATATTTTCCGGAATGTATCCTGTAGAAGATTATGTAATGCGTTTAACTTGCTACTATAGATGATATTAAACATGACAGGTGACAAAGCGCGGCCGCCACAGTAATATTCAATAACACGTAATGTTAAATCACTGCCCCTTATTACATACACCGTTATGATTGCGAAGAAGCTCGCCCATCGGTCCAGCCTACCTCGTTTAAGGAAACAGGTCTGCGTAATTTGCAAGATTTATTATTGAATCAACAAATTATAAATACATTCCCGCTTTTTTGTGACGAACGGTTTACAATTTTACAAGATTTTAACCTACTACAAAAAGTAGGTTTTATATTCGACGTATAATTTTTTTCGCGAAAGTGGCTGAGGAACTAATTTAAATAATCTTTTTTTTTTATTGAACAGCTCATATCTTAAGGATTTAAATGGCACCACTATTTAATTTGAGGATAAAATTTAACTAACAAAGGTGGGATAAGTCGGGGAAGAAGTGTTTATTTTTAGTATTGAGATAACATTCTGGTCATATAATGTTAAGTACACTTAAACTTATTAAAGTATAACAAAACTTAAAAGTATAAAACAATTTATAAAACAATTTCCACATAAAATTAACGCAAGAATAAACCATGTTTTGTACTATGACAGAATGTGTATATTATATAATTTATATTTTATATATAGACACAGAATCGGGCATATTACGACACATTTTTGTATCGTTATAATATCGTTTAAAACAATAAAACACTTATCCAAAATTACAAGAGGGGTTTTTCAAATTCGTTTGGCATCAAATAAAGCTCTTTTGAATTATTCCGCTTCATAAAACCTTTCCAATAACCATCTGATGTCCCTTTCATAAAATCCTGTGAATAATTTCATTGCGGTCGTTTTTATTGCAAGAGGACGAATTATCGATAAGGACTTGGGTGTAAATTTATACTATAAATAGGAAACCAACAAGGAAATTGATATTAAAAAATAAAAAACCCAACTACAGTGGTATAATATAAGATTTGTTTTTCATCGTATTTAGTTTTAGGTAGCGAATTTTAACAGTTCGCGTTTAGCATATTTGTTTAATTCTATAATCCACAATACCAGTGCCATTATAAAAAAATGGAATAAGATATCAGAACCCAACCCATTACATTTTACATGGTATAGCCACGTCGCAGCCATATTAGGCTGCAGCACGAATGGTTCGGCTGATCGGAGTAGGACCACACTCTCACAAAATATAACCGTAAAACAGCAGCGTAATGCTGTGCTTCGTATGGTGAGAGAAGAGAACCAGAGACTTTTTACTGGTAACGAGGCATTCCATCTTAGTCCTCGAGCCTTTTAATACCTAATCGAGGATAGATATAGATGTCTATGGGCCACAATTTTTACTTACCATCAGGTAGATTGCGTGCCCGCTTTTCACCCTTATTGTATAAAATATATACGCGATCATACGATTTGAATTCTTTGATGTGAATCTAAAACTAACAATTGTGTAAACTTGTATTAATTACATATTTAAGCACAAACGGTAAAAACGGTATGTGAAATAAGAATACAAGGAGAGTTAATTGAGCAAGTGGATGAGTTTGTGTATTTGGGATGTGTATTTAGCAGGGATGGTAGATATGATAAGGATATAGAACGACGAGTAAATGCAGGGAGTAGAGTGAATGGGGCACTACACTCTATTGTGAAGAACCAGAATGTATCAAAAAAGGCACGTATGGTAATTCATAATGCTGTGTTAGTCCCTACTTTAATGTATGGTAGTGAAAGCTGGGTGTGGCAGAAGAAGCACGAAAGTAGAATAAATGCTGTAGAAATGCGGTCTTTAAGGAGTATGCTAGGGTTGAATCTGAATGACAGGGTGAGAAATTGCGTGATAAGAGACAAATGTGGTATGCAAGATGATGTTGTGACCAGGATTAAGAAATGCTTCGGTGATTTGGTCACGTAGAAAGAATGAATGAGGAAAGAGTGACAAAGCAAATTTATACGGCAGATGTGAACGGCAGAGTTGGGAAGGGACGCCCTAGAAAAAAGTTTATCGACCAAATTGGCGATATTTTGAAAATGGGCCACGTTAAAAGTACCCTTAACCGACGAGCATGTATGCTCGTCGGATATATGGATGTAAAGGAGGCGAAAGAGGTATGCCAGGATCGTGTCAAATGGAAGTCCGTAGTCTCTGCCTGCCCCTCTGGGTGACAGGCGTGAGTGTTTATGTATGTATGTTTAAGCACAAAGTCCTCATCAAGCATAGTTAATTTGTTGAAGTGAAACTATCTCAGTCACGAGTTTAAAGTCATCGTGATGCCTGCAGATGAATCGCCTGTTAGATCTCAGAGTTGAAGTTTAATGCTGTCCCAAAAGTGTGGTTACAATAACATAAGGGTTTAATTGCATCTGTGTGGTTGGATTTAGATTAAAGTTGTTAGAAGCCAAGGATCGACAATTTGAGTTGTGTTTAAATAGAACATAAAAGTTAAAAAAAGTTAAAGTTACAGCCTATATACTTCCCACTGTTGGGCACAGGCCTCGCCTCGTTTCTGAGAGGGTATTAGAGCAAGGAAGTGTTCGCCGCGCTGTCCCAATGCGTGTTGGCGAACTTCAACATGTCTTCAAAAATATTTTTTTTCGTTATTCCTCAGACATGCAGTGTGCCTCAGCAATGCATGCATGCATTAAAATTGCAATTAACAATTTAATTGGTGCCGGCGGGGATCGAATCCGGTTTGCTCGTGTGAAATTTACAGCGAGCGTAAACCATCTGAGCTACAAGGGCTCATAAATAATATATAAATGAACATAATTGACGAAATATCAAGATAGAAGCGACAATAGTAGAATGGCATGGTGAGGACCAAGAACTCAAAACACAAGCGTTTTAAGCTTACAACAATGGTTAAAGAGAATATTAGTAATTTTACTAGCATCGCTAATATTTGTTCATAAAAAAACATGTGCAATTACACTCGGTAGATGTGAAGCCTTCGGAAAAACACTATAATTTTTAGGGTTCCGTAGTCAACTAGGAACCCTTATAGTTTCGCCATGTCTGTCTGTCCGTCTATCCTCGCTTAATCTCTGTGACCGTTAGCACTAGAAAGCTGAAATTTGGTACCAATATGTGTATCAATCACGCCGACAAAGTGGTAAAATAAAAATTGGAAAAAAATGTTTTATTAGGTTAGCCCCCTCTATATGTATAGTGGGAAGTGATTTTTTTAATTTCAACCCTAACGTGTGATATATTGCTGGAAAGGTATTTAAAAATGAATAGGGGTTTACTAAATAATTTTTTGATAATGTCAATAATTTCGGAAATAATCGCTCCAAAAGTAAAAAACAATGTGTGTCCCCCCCTCCATCTAACTTTTGAACCATAAGTTTAGAAAATATGAAAAAAATCTGAAAAGTAGAACTTTATAAGGACTTTATAGGAAAATCATTTTGAACTTGGACGGAAACAACAGTTTTTGTACAAACTCTTAAGTGGGAACACTTATTGTGACGGACGGGAAACTACGGAACCCTACACTGAGCGTGGCCTGACACGCTCTTGGCCGGTTTATTATTTATTTTATCTCACTCCCTCGTAGGCTAAAACCCTATAGAAATATATATGTTTGTCTTTTTAGTGTAGCATTTGCGTTTTATCAATTTTCAAATCACAACGATTGTAAAGAAGTTTTCATTAAACATATATATAATATGTTTAAAGAAATCATTATGAAATATCAAAAGTCACGTTAGGAGTTGACGCCTTACAAACTGGCACAAATCCGGGAAAGTTCAAACGAATGGCAACTCTTACCATTGTCGTGCGCTCGTCGGTTTCAGGTGGGTTACAGAAAATAATGCCGCGAAAGACAATAGCGCGCTAACAACAGACGTTTAACTGTCACTCCCGACTTTCTGTATTCGAAAAGCAAAGCTTAAACTTGAATATGAACTTTTCTTTTCTTATTCTTTATTTTTTGTTTCGTCTTTTAAAGTTTATTACAATTTATGGAAAACAGATATATAATTAATTCCAAAAAATAATACGAATTTGCCAATTTTTTTTCTTTAAATTCAATTGTAATATTAGATAATGATTTCTTAAATTCACGCGAACACTACACATTGAATAAAACTATTTATACGGATTTTATTCCCGACGTTTTTTGACAATTTCCCGATGAATTTTGAATTCGCGATAAAATCCGTATGAATAGTTTTATTCAATGTGTAATATTAGTTACTGTCTTTATATGAAATAAATTAACGTAATTTTTTTCTATCCTTTTTATTTCAATTAATCAAAGTAATCATCCCCATGCAATCGATGCATCTTTGCCAACGCAGTAGCAGTTTATTGATGCCCTTCTTGAAGAAATCAGCTAGACGGAAGGCAACTAATTCATAAAAGACATTTTATACTTCCTCTTAGATATTGAATTTTTTCCCGCCAAAAACTTTTCCAAATTGTGGAAAAAGCAGAAGTTTGGAACCGCATGGTGTGGCATGAGTGCGGCAGTTGACGGGAAACTTCCAAGCCCAGCTCTTTTAACTTGGAGACAATCTGTTGTGCAGTATGAGGTCGGGAGATGTCGTGCAGAAGCAGCGATTAATCAAAGCTGTTATAGACATGCGAGCTTTTCCATCATTGTTTTCAATTATTTACAGTAAATATCTGCAGTAATTCTTATCCCGTTTGGTAAGAAGCCGTGATTAATCATACCGTCGCTAGACCCCAAAACAGTTTATCATCACGATAGAAAAGTGTTTCTACGGGTAAATTTTCGTTTAGGGCATTGATTAGGTGCTGATCCAGGATCCAACGCTCACCAAATTGAAGAGCGTTTGCGAGTGTCAAATAGAACCCATTTTTTGTCGCACTAACTATGCGGTTCAAAATTCCTTCGTTTGTGTGCGTATTTAACAGTGCAAGACAAGTCTCAACATGTAGTTACTTCGCGCTGGCGATCATTGAGTCCGTGGGGCGCACACTTTTCAAGTTTTTTTACCTTGCCAATTAGACGAAAATGGACCAATATTGTTTTGATGATAACGTCGAAAGCTGATGCTAATTACGCCGTAGGTCGAGTATCATCAGCACAACCGCCTTCAATTCGTCATTGTCGACCAAAGTTTTCGGACAATCACGGAATTGAAATTTCCATAATGGAAACGGGTAAGCCAATAACAGGTGGTGCGTACGCTGAGTAAGTTTGTAGTATTCGCTCCGTAAACGTCGTTGATGTTGCGTGCCGCTTGGGCCACGTTGCTGCCGCTACGTTATTCTTACAGTTTTTAGTGTATATTAATCACTTACCTTCCTTTGTAGGGAATAATCATGATATAGTATTATTTGCAGATGATACTTCCTTGATATTTAAACTCAAACGTCAATCATTCAAATGTGACTAAGTGAATAATGCTATATCGAAATTAGTGCATTGGTTTAACGTTAATAATCTACATTTAAACGGCAATAAAACTAAATTTATTAAATTTGCAACAACAAATGTTAATATTTCTCGGGAAAAAGTCTCCGAGTGCCGGGACAAACTTGTGTCTGAAGTCGAGTCTTTGCTGAACAGAGTCTCGGATTGGGGACGACCAAAACTAGTCCAGTTTAACCCCCAGAAGACACAAGTTTGCGCGTTAACCGCTAAAAAGAACCCCTTTGTCGTATCCCCTCAGTTTCAAGGCACTCCCCTTGTTGCCTCATCCAGTATCGGAATCCTCGGCGTCGACATATCGAGTGACGTGCAGTTTCGTGGTCACTTGGAAGGGAAGGCCAAATTGGCCTCTAAAAAGCTTGGCGTGCTCAGCAGAGCGGGACAGTATTTCATGCCGGCACACCGCCTGCAACTTTACAAGGCGCAGGTTCAGCCGCACATGGAATACTGTTCCCATCTCTGGGCTGGGGCTCCCCAGTACCAGCTCCTTCCACTTAACCGCATCCAGCGTAGAGCGGCTCGAATCGTCGACGACCAAGTGCTTTCCGATCGGCTCGATTCACTGGCGCTGCGAAGAGATGTTGCATCTCTTTGCGTATTTTATCGCATCTATCACGGGGAGTGCTCTGAGGAATTGTTCGGATTAATCCCAGCCGCCAAATTTCGTGAACGCACTACACGGCAAACGTCCCGATACCATCCACACCATCTGGATGCTTGGCGGTCCACCACTGTACGTTTCACAAGGAGTTTTCTTCCACGTACAACCTCTCTGTGGAATAGTTTACCACCGGCGATTTTTCCGGACCGATACGACCTGGGGACCTTCAAGAAAAGAGCTTACTCCTTTCTAAAGGGCCGGCAACGCACCCGCAATTCTCCTGGTGTTGCGGTTGATCATGGGCGGCGGTAGTCACTTAACATCAGGTGAGCCGCATGCTCGTTTGCCCCCTCTTCTATAAAAAAAAATAATAATAATCCTAGTACCAATATGTTTTTAAATGAGGAAGAAATGAGTCCTGTTGAGTCCTCTGTTTTTCTTGGCATCACTCTCGACGCTGAGCTGCAGTGGGTCCCCCATATATCTAAACTAAAGAAAGCCGTAAAAAAGATTAGAGATCTCACTAGTGTTAGACAGCTAGATTAGCTTATTTCAGTTGTTTTTATAGCATAATGTCATATAGGATTTTGCTATGGGGGAATGCGGCTGATTTAGAAACTATTTTTGTTTTGCAGAACAGGGCCATTAGAGCTATTTACAACCTTAAACCGAGAGAGTCTCTTAGAGAAAAATTTAAAGAAATATATATATAAACTTTAGCCTCTCAGTACATCTATGAAAATTTGAGGTATGTTCACAAAAACAAAGGTAGTTTTAGTAAAAAAAAAGTGATATACACTCTGTAAACACTAGGAACAAACACAAGCTAGTGATACCAGTTTCCCGACTCCACAGAGTTAGTAATTCATTCTTGAAGCAATGTATACGCTATTACAAGTCCCAGAAAGTATACAAGATCTGTCTATTACTAAGTTTAAATATTTAATTAAACAAAAACTGTATAAAAAGGGTTATTATAATATAAACGAATACATGGTTAATAATAACCCCTGGGATGAGGTGGTCACTTCCAAGCTGTTTCTAAAATAAATTTTGTGACCCTTGACATTGTAAAATTTGTTAAAAAAATTGTCCGGCTGGGTTTCTTGTTGGTTCTTTCCAGGACAGAGGTTTTTTTAACCTGTGGTAAAGTAAAAACTTGACTTTCAGTAAGAATTTCTTGGAATGTATATGAATAAAAAATATTCTATTCTATTCTATTCTATTCTGTTCATAATCTATAATTACTAAAATTTTTAACGTATCCATGATGACAAAAAAGATTCAAATGCGCTAAAAACATAATACTAATCAATTAACAAATGACTTAAAAAAAAAAAACTATTCCATGTTTTTAAAGTAAAATTAATTTGATATTAGAATTATTAGCCACACAAAATTTATTTTAATTTGAAATGACCAGTACTGCAGAATGGCAATTTCATAGGAAATATACTATTTTACACCGATAAACAATTATAAAAAGGTACAATTAGCTTTTAGCTAACAAGCGATCTCTACGAGACAATCACATTGCAGAGGATATAATATTCTAGTTTACAAGTTGCTGTTTATATTACAGTTTAACTTAAAAAAAGATATCTAAATAATTTAATCAAAAAGAAATTGAATTATTTAACTAGAAAATACACACGCCAATGATGCCAGTTTTTCGACACAGAGTCTGTTATTTATTTACGAAGGTCTTTATCTATATGACGAAGTTATCGGGACTTTGTTGTAAAAGCGTAGGTACCTATGCATTGCTTCAAATCAAATCAAATCAAGTAATTTATTTGTAAAACATGGGTAAAAAGTTACAAACTTGGTGGAAAAGGTATGATACGTAACACTATGTTTCGCCTACAAAGGCATACAAATATTTGTTTATCACTATCACCTTAATTATCAATTACATAAATATAAACATATTATAAATAAATCGTCCATTAATTATTGCAGGTACTAATAACCATTCATTTTATCTTCAAAGTATTCGTTGATAGAGTAGTATGCTTTATATATTAAAAAACTCGAAAGCAATTTCTTAAATTTGTCTATATTATCAGTTTCTTTGATGTATTTTGGGAGTTTATTAAAAATTTTAGGAGCCATACCCAGGAAACTTTTTGAATACACGGCTGTTTTATGAGGTTTTGTGCGTAGTTTATTCCTATGTCGTTTATTATTAGCGTTTTCAAATATGCTAAAATGTTTCCTTACAAACATAGCTACTTCAAATATATATAAAGATGGTAGGGTCAGAATGTTAAGATCAATGAAATGCGGTTTGCAACTATCGGTAACCTGCAACTGACATACTGCTCGTAAACATTTCTTTTGCGCTTTAAATACTAGTTCGCGTTTTGGAGAATTTCCCCAAAATATTATACCATATCTCAATGTTGAAGAGACGTATGCATGGTAGGCGGTTATGACTGTTTCACGATTTGTAATTTTTATAAGGTTATGTAGTGCATAGTGGAATTGATTTATCTTTTTTATTATGTGTTCAATATGTTTACTCCATGTCATTTTTTCGTCCAGCCACAAGGTATATCTGTCAAATTAATTATTTTCCTAAAGTAAGATCAAAAAGAAAAGGTCACCATAACCGTTACAGCCTATCAAAAGTCCACTGCTGAAAATAGGCTTAAAATTATATTGCCGCTTAAAATAATCTGCCTATTGGTTGGGGACCGCATTTTTTTTATCTTATTAGGAGACGCTACAATCCACCTCCTGGTTTTTAATTTCCGTCCCCTCTTACAACAACCACGGGACGGTACGGAAAAAGCAGATACATCTTACACCTCCA
The DNA here is from genome assembly GCA_036936625.1 of Parnassius smintheus behrii. NCBI lineage: Eukaryota > Metazoa > Arthropoda > Insecta > Lepidoptera > Papilionidae > Parnassius > Parnassius smintheus. The sequence continues at coordinate 42,444,077 of JAUPFT010000020.1, forward strand.
TTACACGTTCAAAAATTATAAAATAAAAAATTTATTAACATATACTGGATGACCTTTTTACCGCCTGGGAAAAAATAGGGTGTAACATGTAAACGGAGTAGAGGCCTATAGCACTGATATTTTACAAAAATTTTAAATTTTAAATTTCACATTAAATAAATAATTTAATAAAAATCTATCGGAATTCAAATCATTTCATACTTTACGAATGGCAATAAAACAATAAATTTAGTAGGCATCTCTGACCTTGTCACTTCTCAGGGTCACAGACTCATGGGCAAGGGGTAAAGTAATGGTTAAAAAAAATTTCAAACGTTTAATTCAAAATTTTTGTTTTTAATTTTTTATAAATATGCTATAGGCTTCCACTCTGTTCACATGTTACACCCTAAAAAAAGGTCATCCAATATATAGATAAGTTCGATAAGCGATCACCTCATTCCCAGGGGTTGCCTGATCTCCACCGTTTCTAAAATATAATTTTTACGTCGTTTATGTCTGTATGTATACTTATGTACATATACTGGTATATATATATATATATATATATATATATATATATATACCTATATATATATATATATATATATATATATATATATTATACTATATAATATATTAATAACTGATTTTAAACTAGCTTTCCTGTAAGCTAGAGATTTGAAATTATGAACATGTTGGTAGTTCAGAATCTGATGACGTTGTAAGAATATGAAAAAAGCGCAATATTTACCTTTATTACCTTACCTTACAGTCCATTAAAGTCCACAGTTGAACATAAGCCTCCCGCTTAGATTGCCTCATACGGGAAATATTTACTATACTTACCACGCTTGGCGAGCCTTTTTTTTTAAATTCCAATATCTTGATTTGTTTCTCTACGTCCCCTCTTACGACACCCGCGGGATGATATGGTTTAGTGTATATTCTTACACCGCCACTACACGCTACACTGCTTTAATTAATTAATTTATTTATTTTATTCTTTATTGCACCAAAGATTTTGTACAAAAGGCAAGCCTAATGCTATATGGCATTCTCTACTAGCTAACCTAGGGTAGAACAGAGAGTTATGGGCAGTAAAGTTGTCATGATCACATTCAATTCAAATATGTACATGCTGCACCTACGTAATATATATATATATATATATATATATATATATATATATATATATATACATATATACACTTATATATTATGTACACATAGACATATAAATAATATAACTAATACACATATTTATACATATACATTTCAATAAATGCATATACAAATAACAATAAACATATAAAGTAAGTGGACTCTAATTCGTTGGTTACGGATATGTTCGTATAGTTTTCTTTTAAAAACTTTTTGGCAGGTATTATTCGCAGGTCAACAGGCAATTAGTTCCAGAGGGAGATGAAAGTTACTGTGGAAGAACACTTTTACATTATTTATTATTTCTTAGTAATCATAGAGCTTATTTCAGTGTTAATTATTACTTTGAAAAACGATAGGGTTGAGGTTAAAAGTTGTTAGAACTCCATTATTATTTTGAAAGACCTTTTTAGAAAGGTCTTTCAAAATAATAATGGAGTTCTAACAACTGTAACTAATTCAACAGCTGTAAGTTATAATTGGTTATAACTTACAGCTGTTGAATTTCCATTATATTCGTTAATATTTAATAGCAGCCTTATAGGCTCATTAATACATTGTGTTTTTTTTTTATAGAAGAGGGGGCAGACGAGCATGCGGCTCACCTGATGTTAAGTGACTACCGCCGCCCATGATCAACCGCAACACCAGGAGAATTGCGGGTGCGTTGCCGGCCCTTTAGAAAGGAGTAAGCTCTTTTCTTGAAGGTCCCCAGGTCGTATCGGTCCGGAAAAATCGCCGGTGGTAAACTATTCCACAGAGAGGTTGTACGTGGAAGAAAACTCCTTGTGAAACGTACAGTGGTGGACCGCCAAGCATCCAGATGGTGTGGATGGTATCGGGACGTTTGCCGTGTAGTGCGTTCACGAAATTTGGCGGCTGGGATTAATCCGAACAATTCCTCAGAGCACTCCCCGTGATAGATGCGATAAAATACGCAAAGAGATGCAACATCTCTTCGCAGCGCCAGTGAATCGAGCCGATCGGAAAGCACTCGGTCGTCGACGATTCGAGCTGCTCTGCGCTGGATGCGGTCAAGTGGAAGGAGCTGGTACTGGGGAGCCCCAGCCCAGAGATGGGAACAATATTCCATGTGCGGCCGAACCTGCGCCTTGTAAAGTTGCAGGCGGTGTGCCGGCATGAAATACTGTCCCGCTCTGCTGAGCACGCCAAGCTTTTTAGAGGCCAATTTGGCCTTCCCTTCCAAGTGACCACGAAACTGCACGTCACTCGATATGTCGACGCCGAGGATTCCGATACTGGCTGAGGCAACAAGGGGAGTGCCTTGAAACTGAGGGGATACGACAAAGGGGTTCTTTTTAGCGGTTAACGCGCAAACTTGTGTCTTCTGGGGGTTAAACTGAACTAGATTTAGTCGTCCCCAATCCGAGACTCTGTTCAGCAAAGACTCGACTTCAGACACAAGTTTGTCCCGGCACTCGGAGACGTTTTCCCGAGAAATATTGCCTCGGCCGGTGTAAAGAGCATCACCAGTGCTGTCATCCGCATAGCAATGAATGTTACGGGTATGCAACATATCATTGATATGCAGAAGAAACAGCGTTGGCGATAGCACGCAGCCCTGTGGAACACCAGCATTAATAGGCTTGCAATCGGAGCTTGCACCGTCTACAACGACCTTGATGCTCCGATATACTTTTGTATTAAGTTGATATCATTTCTTATTTTTGTGGACCTTACCAGTTATTTTTTCCTTAATTCTATTCTATTCCTTTTTCCCCTCAAAATTTGTTTATTTTTGTTCTATTAATCTTTCCTTGGTGTACAATAATAAGTATAATGATTTCTTATATTTACGCGAAGTATTATTTCAATAATAAGTATTGTATAGTACTGTAATGTCTAAAGTAGAAGTAACTAAACTGTACGGATTTACACGACTAGCTTTTATTGAAGTCGTTACTATATCCACTCTCACGTTCTGGAATTACTTTAAGATTGGAAAACTTCTTGTGGAAAGTTAGCGACGAGTTAAATGAGTTTGATTTCATGCGCCATTGTGTTAAGTAAAATTATTTGGCGGGTACATTTAGTTTTACCTTACTCAAATTTGACAGGAATACATAGTCTGTTAGATCTGATTCTAAAGTAGAATAGAATAATTTTTATTCAATATAGAATACAAGCTAGTTTTAAGTTCACGTGTTCGAAAAAGACCGTCCTGTGAAGAACCAGCAAGAAATCTAGCGGATTTTTTTAAACATGAAAACATTTCAAAATCAACTTCTTGAAACGCACTTCCGCACATCTTTCTTCTTTCTTTCTTATCAGTCCGTACTGTCACTGCTGCACGAAAACAAAGGCACCTAAAATAATATTGTTGATTGTAATTGTGTACGTGATCTTCTAATAACTTGAGCATGGTTTTAGCAGATTAGCGAACTAAGCTTTTTTTCATTTAGATATACGAGTAGTAACGACCTCGTAAAAGACGCAGAAAGTCAAAACTGGCACAGCGTCGTGCTGTTGACATTATATGCAGGAGGTCTGTATTTAGCTGTGAACTTACTAGACTATGATGAATGAATAAATAAATTAAACATAATGTAGCTCTGTTCAGAGCAGGATTCACTAAGGAATGCGGAACATGACGACACAAAAGTGTCACACGTGAAGGTGCTTTCACTTAGGCATAGAAATATTTTATAATACTTTTTATCGAAGTATAATGTATTACATACTAGTAGATACGCCGAGATATGACCCTTTCAATCACAAGTTAGAGCTCATGGGCTCAAATAGTCTGTGCCATAAAAAGGGTACTCAGTGGCTCTCAGCTACTAGTATATACGCTACTACTGGATGTATACGCTTTTAATGGCTGAAAACCCCTGGGAATAAGGTGATTGCTTCCAAGTTATTTCTAATTTGTTTTATGTTGTTAATTGTGTACTAAAAAAAAAGTTAACAATTATATGATTGTTAACTTTTTTTCAAAAACGTTCCCGCGGGCTTTTCGATAGTTCTTCCCAGAGGTTATTTCTGAACTAGTGGTAAAACTGAAATAACTTTCCATAAACGTTTTTGTAGTCTATATTAACTAAAATGATTGATTGTAGCAAAAACGGGTCGGTTGGAGAGCACGCTCTCACAGAAACACCAACAGGAACTGTGTTTCGTGTGGTAACTGTAGGGAACCGGCACGGCGACCCTTTTACTTCAAACGAGGCATTCGATTTTAGTCCTCAGGGATGACAACACATCTGCATTTTGATTCTTAATCGAGGATAGATTTAGATGTCTATGGTTCACAGCAACCACTTGCCGTCAGGTGAACTGTATCTTCGTTTGCCACCCTTATGCTATAAAAAACTTAAGCGTACTTACACACGCAACAGACACCGAGGCCGTGCGCGCATTCACCAGCCGCCTTGCCTTCTCGCTGCCGGCAGTCGTACGGGTTGAGGCAAATGCCAGCTCGAGCCAGCGTTTGGCCAACAGGTTGGCACTCGCGCTCTCCGCCCACCGGGAAGAAGTTGAGCACCTTGCCCAGGGAGAACAAACCTGTGGAACAATAAACAATTAATTAGTTGGAATAAGAATAAAGTAATTGCCAAATTACAAAGCAAAAGCTGGAGTTTCACTAAGAGACAATAATAGTAAGTATAAATTATGAAAACATGGGGCTTAGCAGTGAACTATAGCTACCTTTAAGATCGCAGTGATACTGCATAGCTGCTCGCACATTTAAAAAAGTATAAATATATAATTAATTAGTCGCATATAGATACATCATTATTACAGCCCTTTAAAAGTCCACTGCTGAGCATATGCCTCCCCCAAGGTATGCCACAAAGCACCGTCCTGAGCCACCTGCATCCATCGACTTCCTGCATGTCTTACCAGGTCGTCACTCCATCTAGTGGGGGGTCGCCTTACACCTCGCCTACCGATACGAGGTTATTTACCCGAAACTCTTCACCGCTGTATTAGAAGACGTTTTCAAGCTACTGGACTGGAAAGGATACGGTTTTAACATCAATGGCGAGTACATCACTCACCTTCCATTTGCCGACGATATAATCCTTATGGCAGAATTGCTGGAGGACTTAAGCACTATGCTCAATGACCTCAATAGTGCCTCCCAACGGATGGGTCTTAAGATGAACATGGACAAAACAAAGATCATTTATAATGTCCATGTCACACCTATGCCGGTAGTTGTTGCAAGCACTAAGCTCGAAGTTGTTGACTAGTACGTTTATCTGAGACAAATAGTCCAACTAGTTAAGTCCAACTTCGAACGAGAGGTTAATCGACGGATTCAACTCGGCTGGGCAGCATTCGGGAAATTACGACGCATCTTCTCGTCAGGTATAAATCAAAACCTGAAAACTAAGTTGTACAACTAGTGCGTGCTGCCAGTGATGACCTACGGAACCGAGACGTGGTCCTTCACTGCTGGCCGTATAGATACATAATTAGAGTTAAATAAAAGTAAAACAACGTTGTGTTAGCTTTAACTGAACACACCTAGGTGATCGTTATTAAATTATTGTACAGAAAATTTTAAGAAATAAAAAGAAAAAGAAAGTAAAACTTTATTTGAAATCACAAAGAATAGAAAATAACATGAGATATTAAAAAAATTAAACAAAATTATTTAGATTATTTAGACATCCGTAAATTTATGGCAAAATTTATAATTCCATTACATACATTTATATTTATAGGTACATATATAATCTAAAACCGTCAAGTTAAAATAAGGCTAATCTGAAACTAAAACAACACGTATTAGTCATAAGCCGAGGTAATTCTAGTGAGAATACCAAAGAAACCAAAGTCGTGAAATGTTTGTATTATCATTTGTTCTTAACACGTCTGCAACATTTTAAATTATTTAGACGTCTGATAGTAGGTAAGGCATACAGATCAAGCTAATAAAAAGCGATTTGCTAAAACGGTGTTTAAACATTAACCAAGAGCTAGTCAAAATCACCAATGGGACAAAAAGTAACTTCGAGATCGTCTAATTTCGTTCCATTAACTGGATGTTGTTTTTTTTCTGTACGCTTTAGATAAGGTATGTCCGTCCGTGAAGTCAATATTGGGCTGTCATTAAGTACAGCAGCAGTTAGCTGAACTTAATTTATCTTGACACAAATTATCTTGTAATTTATTTATTTTATCTCGTATAATTTTTCTTATGTGTTGTCAAACTGCAACTGCATACGCCAACGGTATATTTTTGGTAGATGTTTTAATTACTCTTTCTATTGTGTTTTAGTATATTTTAGCATTTTGACTATAATTGCAATGATAATAGTAAAAATATGTACTACAATAGATCTCTAACTCTCTAAGTATATTATATAAATCCTACAACTGCACATAGGCCTTCTCTCATACTTCGAGATAATTTCAGGACAAGAATAGTCCGTAGCGCTAGCCCTCGACTTTACGTGTCCACGACCAATGATTTTCATTAAAAAATAAATTCTTCAAAATAAAATGAATTTTCAAAATAAAAAAAATTTTATTTTGAAGAATTTATTTTTTAATGAAAATCATTCAATAATTACAGCATCCGTAACTATCATACTAATATTATAAGTTTGCAAGTTTATGTGAGTGTGTTTATTTCAAACAAGGTATCTCTCTAACGACTATCGGATTTGGATGAAATTCGGTAGGTATATACTCGTAGATAGTCGAGATCAGAGGTGGTTCCCGACCAGTGGTCTGCAAATCACTGGTGGTCTCTAAAGACACCCGAAGAGGTCCGCTAAGGCATCATAAAATAATTTCACGCCATGCTATTGTACGCCAGAATACTTTATAACTATCAAAAAATAAATTTAAAAAAATAAACTACAGATAAAAATACTTATCATCAGAACTAATAAACAGCTCTCTTGGAATTTTTCCCCGGGCGGATTCGCCTTTTATATAAGTCACCTACGATAACCAATGTTCTTTAATATGTCTATTAAACGAACACATGTCAGCATCAGCACTTTTTATTGCAAGTAAAAATTTCTTTGGTGCCGTTAATCGAAATTCGCTTACAAATATTTTTAGCTTCTAGACTAATACTTCATAAATTAAAACGCGTCCCAAGCCCAGCAGTGAACTGTTACACGGGCTGATAATTAATGAGCAAAATTAAATTTACCTTATTTAAATGAGTAACCTTGTATTTTTCTTCCTATCAAACAAAACGAATAAAAGGTTCAAAGGAATTAATATAAACTTGGCTAACAAAAGAAAATTGAAATGCCCTCACTTTTACAAATACTACATAACTTTTTAAAATAAAGCTTCTAAGGAAGCTATGGACTTTAAATGGGAAACAATGTAGGTACTGAAAGACCGTCTTTATATAACGATATACACAGATTACTTTGCAAAAGAGGATTAAAAGTCAATTTAATAAATAAATCGTTATATTTGTAAGTTTAATATTTGTATTATAATAGAAATTAGTCTTTGCATTTAAGGTTTGCAAGCGTCAATATACGAATCATCATTCGAATATTTTGTATTAGTAAAATAAGTGAAAGACTTTAATAAACTTAATTTGAGCAAAGACAGTATGTATATACCATCCAGGCCTCCATTACAGCCTATAGCCACTGCTGAACATCATGCAGTTTGGCAACCGCAGTATTTTTTATAGAAAAAGGATGACAAAAAGTGGTTGCTGTGGCCCATGGACAATATTATATATAGAGCCCATTATATATATAGAGCCCATTATATATATAGAGTAATATTAGTCGCTGTATTGATATCTATCCTCGATTAAGGATCAAACTGCAGACGGTTTGTCACCCGTGAGGACTTAGTTGGAATGCCTCGTTATCAGTAAAAAGTATTTCCGGTTTACTACACTCACCATACGAAACACAGCGACGTTCAGCTGCTATTTTACCCTAGTATTCTGTGAGAGCGTGGCTGCAGCACGACTCTGCCACATCTATTTATAAGTTTATGTTGTCATCAAAATGATGCTACTGCCCAAATAGGAGATCTATTTCAGTTTCTCTCTGTCGCTTACGACACCCGCGAGAAGATATGGGGTAGTGGATATTCGACTAAGCCACTACACGGTTTATGTGTATAGATTAGTGTAGTGTTTATCATTAAAATCATAAAATTACCACATGAGAACCTTTCTTATACATCGGTTGACGATCCTTTGGAAAACACCTCTAATTTGTGGTTAAAGTATTGTTACGCGCCTAAGTTGTCTGGTACCTGGCACTAGCGCCATCTAGTGTCGGGGAACAGAGCGAGGAGAGCTTTTCAGAAAATGGCATGACTGAACTTTCAACCAACAGCACCATCTAGTATCGAATTGAAGAACTAAGCTTTCTGGAAAGCTCCACACTCGAACTTTCTGCACCTGGTCGATCGGGGGCCGGTATTTGCTGCAATATTCTGGATGTATCGGTGAAAAAGGCGTATATAAAGGCGTTGAAGCCCGCCACCGGGGCAGTATTGAATTGGCGATACGAGCGAAGCTTTCGGAGTGAAATAAAGTGAACTAAAGTGTTCAGTGTGAACAATTATTAGTGTGATTTAAGTTTTAATTGGTGTTCAGTAATTAAAGTGTCAATTTTGGTAATTCAATCAGCAGTTTTTATTGTCACGAACCCTAAGCTCGTAACAGTATATATTAAACACTCCTGCAATCAGAAATAAAATACGAGACTTTAAATTTTAAATAATTATTTTCAATTTTGCCAACACTGGAAATCACTCACACCATCAGTCACTACAATATAATATACACTCGGCTCCTAACAACTACTGCCAGGTGAAAATATAACAATGTGTACTTAAATTCTCTGACTGCAGCTAATCTGTGGCAAAACTAAACAGAAAAGTATAGCGAAAAATAGTGAACACGCTTCCGCTAGAGGAGGTGCCACTCTTCCTCTTCGCCGAGAATTGTGAAGCGACGTTCGACGTCATATACTTTGTAGATAACTAACTCTATATGCCTTACGAAGTAAGGAAGTGTAGCACTTTGTAAAATTGTCGATAAGAGCAGTGGGAGCGCGCCGCCTTGATATATCGACTGAATTATTGGCCGTCTACTTTAATGGTGCTTATTTTCAAACGTTCTTTCATAGCGATTTTCGGTACGTTTATATATTTAGGTCACGTTTTTTATTAATTTGCTTTTTAAACGAGGGCCTCTCCCGTTAATTATAAACAGAAACATTCTTTCAATATAGATTATAAATAATACTTATATAAAGTCACTTTTTTATTCACCGCTGGTTCGGAAAAAAACTCTGTCCTGGGAAGAACCTACAAGAAAACCAGCGGAGCGTTCTTTTTTTTAAAAACAGCTTACAATCATGTATGTTACACAATTTACAACACGAAACAGATTATTTTCGTCGTTCCGATTGCTTGGTAGCGATTACCTTTTCCAGGGGTTATCATCATCTATAAAAAAGGAGGAATCGACTTGTTGAGGAATCGTCACACTTGTCAGTCTAATTGACGATCGCGGTTCCAGTTTACGTGGTAAAGCCAATCTTCAACTATATAGTGTAGTTGTAGCACGAATGGGTCGGCTCCATCGTGGAAGGACCGCGCTCTCACAGAATAGTAGCATATAATAGCAGCTCAATGCTGTTGTGTTCCGTATGGTGAGTGTGGAGAACCGAAGACCCTTTTGACTGGAAACAAGGCCTTCTATCTTAGTTCTCAGGGGTAACAACTGCATTTTGATTCTTAATCGAGGTTAAATGTAGATGTTTATGGCCACAGCATCCACGTACCATAAAGTGGACTGTGCCCTTGGTTATCACCCTCATTCTGTAAAGGAAAAAGTACAAAAATTCGCTTATTATTTAAAATAATAATAATAAATGCAGCTATATTAGTATAACAGTAAATTTGCAGTGCCAAGTCACTTGCACACTTATTCAAAAGTTTTAACGAATGTGTCTAACCCATTCGAAGCTGTAAGCTACTTAATTACAAAACGAACATTTTTTTTAAAACTGCTAACGAAGCAGTGAATTGGTGTTCGCAAGTTGGAACTGTCTAGTGTATAGGGTTGCCTCTCTATAATGATTGATTAAACTGTTTAGTATGAATCATGGTCATCATCAATGGGCCGGCTATATAGTTCGAAGAACCGACAACCGATATGGAAAAAAGTTTCTCGAGTGGCAGCCTCGCACCGGTAGGCGAAGTGTAGGGCAACCCCCCTACAGCGGAAGTTTTGAATGCAGGTGGCTCAGGACCGTGTTTTGTGGCGTTCCTTGGAGGCCTATGTTTAACAGTGGACTTGTTGGCTGTAATGATGATGGTCATCATCATTATCATCATCATTAGAGCCCATGCAGTGCAATCACTGCTGAACATAAGTTCAAGGAAATGCTAACGAAGCATGGTGCAGAACCACCTGCAGTCTTCGCATTCCCGCATGTCTTACCAGGTCTTCACTCTGTCCACCCGACATTTCACTTACCTGCTTGAGGCTGCCATTCGAGATCCGTCAGCATCGATTGTCGGTACATCTAGCTAAATGGCCAAACCATTACCGCTTAAACCAACAATAACAATGTTTTTTTAAATAGTAAATTTATAATTATATATAACACATTTGTATAAATACCTATAATAAGGGCAATTTTTGGGGTCCAAAATGTCCAAAAGTAAATTTTGTGTATTCATTAATTCAACAGTTTTTTTTATACATTCATAACAAAACAAACAGATTGACAGATTGGCCTAATGAGGAAATACCTGCGATAGTTGCCACGCTTGCTTGGCTGATTATCAACTGCAAGTCTTTCATTGTTTTGTGCTGTTCTCTATAAAATGTTGCTGCCCAACGCCTGGCTTTATTTCCCTCCACTGGATGACATAATAGAGAATTCACATATGCCACGTCTACACGATATCTTTTATTTTCCTTCTACAATAGCGCCACGCCACCTGCCGGGTCCAACTATGCCTATAACCTTCGCGGAAGTGCAAGCAATATGTTGACAAAGTTTTATATCATTAGCGATCTGTCCCGGCTTCGCACGGGTGATATCTGGATTCTACAATAGCACCACCTGCCGGATCCAACTATGCCTATAACCTTCGCGGAAGTGCAAGCAATATGTTGACAAAGTTTTATATCATTAGCGATCTGTCGCGGCTTCGCACGGGTGATATCTGGATTCTACAATAGCACCACCTGCCGGGTCCAACTATGCCTATAACCTTCGCGGAAGTGCAAGCAATATGTTGACAAAGTTTTATATCATTAGCGATCTGTCGCGGCTTCGCACGGGTGATATCTGGATTCTACAATAGCGCCACCTGCCGGGTCCAACTATGCCTATAACCATCGCGGAAGTGCAAGCAATATGTTGACAAAGTTTTATATCATTAGCGATCTGTCCCGGCTTCGCACGGGTGATATCTGAATTCTACAACAGCGCCACCTGCCGGGTCCAACTATGCCTATAACCTTCGCGGAAGTGCAAGCAATATGTTGACAAAGTTTTATATCATTAGCGATCTGTCCCGGCTTCGCACGGGTGATATCTGGATTCTACAACAGCGCTACCTGCCGGATCCAACTACGCCTATAACCTTCGTGGAAGTGCAAGCAATATGTTGACAAAGTTTTATACCATTAGCGATCTGTCCCGGCTTCGCACGGGTGATATCTGGATTCTGCAACAGCGCCACCTGCCGGGTCCAACTATGCCTATAACCTTCGTGGAAGTGCAAGCAATATGTTGACAAAGTTTTATATCATTAGCGATCTGTCCCGGCTTCGCACGGCTGATATCTGGATTCTACAACAGCGCCACCTGCCGGGTCCAACTATGCCTATAACCTTCGTGGAAGTGGAAGCAATATGTTTATGTTGACAAAGTTCTACCGCAATCTGATGAACGGTATAGCAGCGCATAAAATGCGAACAAAATAAATATTATATTTTTATATATTAGATTTAAATACCTACGTCTCAGTAGCCATGTTTACGTGTTCAGGTCATTAGCAAAAATTCGTTGATAAATTAAACAGTTTGACTTTAAAGCATGACATATTATATATGGCATGTAGGATATGTATGGCGATTAACTATTTTTTAAAAGGCGACAACCCTGTGAACGGAACAAAACATTTATCGAATAAAAAACACTGTTTACAAAAAGCGTAGAAGAGTTTTGTACTTTTTCTGACAAGTCGAGCTTTTCCCGTACATTTTAGAGTTCCTTAAGAGATTTTATTAGAAATCTTATTAAGTAAAATAATGCATAATTTTTGTTTATGATAAAGCAAAAAAGTACACAAATAATTAATAGAATCAGGCGTTACTTTGCGTAAATCCATTATATTAAAGTTGTTAAGAATTACTTCGCCTCTATCTGCTCAATGAAATAAAATTATGTATCTTATCTTACCTAGTTTGAAAAGCACCTCCCGCCCTCCCTGAACTGCGTGCACTATTCCCGTCACCACTAATCCCAGCACCGCTACTAGGCACATTATTTTACTTTATTGAGTGGATATGGGCGAAGTAATTCTTAACAACTTTAAGTACACAAATGCTATGCAATATTAATACTACTAATAATATTAATGCCAATATCTTACAATAGTAAACCATTTATTTACCTCGTACATTGTTGTACTGCTACAATTTAAAAAAGTGATCCACGAGTAACGTACATCCTGCTGTCACCAAAATGAATTTTTAATTGGTATATAATAATTTTACTAAATACCAACCGGTTATGTTAAACACCTATTTATTTGCTCTAAAAACTCAACTCACCAGACTGCGTAAGATTAATTGTCATTTTTGCTTTTGTTCATTAATCATTCTATTAACGTGTTTTAATTTTAAAACTAAATTAATTAAAGGCTGTCTCGCTTTAAAGGAAAAGTTATTTGGTACGTTTTCCGTGACTCAACAACTGCAGCAGATCCCCAATCAATATTATTTTGTCATAGCCTGATTTAAAAAAATAAGTTGCTTATCTAACATATGAACACCAAAAACTCTAGGTACTACACTTAAGCCTAACACTAAGAAATATGATAACAAATAAAGAATATACAATATTATTTTTACAAAGTGATGAACAATTGCAATCGTAGAGAAAAAAAAACAATATTGTTTAAATAGATACCAACGACAAGAACAAAGTGTGTGAAAAAAGTGTTTGCAATGGCCATTTACGACATTTGAGTTGATAAGTGGTACTCGAAAAGTTAATAATTTTGTACAATCGACTTCAAAACACACAAATAAAATGAAAACATCATCAATGTAGTCGAAGTCAATTAAATATGCGTTATGAAAAATAACTCAAAAACTACTAGTAAGATATTCATCAAATTTATGTGAGACCACGTAAAAAGCACAAAAAACCAGCTTTCAAATAAAAAAAGAATCATCAAAATCGGTTCACCTAGAAAAAACTTCCGAGGTCACACACAAAAAATACAGTAGAATTGATTACTTTCTACTTTTTAATATCGGTAAAAAATAGGGTGACTGGCATAAAGCCATTCTCATATATATATATATATATATATATATATATATATATATATATAGCGTGATAATAAATCTTTCCCAATTTTCCTAGTCATGTCTGTGGCTAAATTACTAATATATATCTATATATATGTATATATATATATATATATATATATATATATATATATATATATATATATATACATATCTATTTATACTTTTAAAAATAAACCGTATATTGGCGATGTAACAACATCAGGGAAATTAAAACAGAAAATGGGCAGCAGCTTTCTAATGAAAACAATTTAATATAATAAAAGTGCAATTGCCATACCGCCTACCAAACGTGGCAATATGGCAAAATCTTCTCGATGAAGCAAATCTATGTGAGAAGGCTATGTTCAGTAGTGGACTTTTATAGGCTGTAATCGATCGTATATATATGTATCATCATTCATCATCATCATTACAGCCCTTCACAAGTCCACTGCTGAACATAGGCCTCCCCCAAGTAATGCCACAAAGCACGGTCCTGAGTCACCTGCATCCATCGACTTCCTGCATATCTTACCAGGTCGTCACTCCATCTAGTGGGGGGTCGCCCTACACTACGCCTACCGGTACGAAGTTGCCACTCGAGAACCTTTCTTCCCCATCGGTTATCGGTTCTTCGAGCTATATGGCCGGCCCATTGCCACTTCAGCTTACTAATCCGTTGGGCTATGTCGGTCACTCTGGTTTTACTGCGGATATCCTCATTTCTGAGTCTATCACGCAGAGAAACTCCGAGCATAGCCCTCTCCATAGGTCGCTGAGCGACCTTGAGCGTCCTCATACGGCCAGCAGTGAAGGACCACGTCTCAGATCCGTAAGTCATCACTGGCAACACGCACTGGTTGTACAATCTAGTTTTTAGAGATTGAGGTATACCTGACGAGAAAATATGTCGTAATTTCCCGAACGCTGCTCAGCCGAGTTGAATCCGTCGATTGACCTTTCGGTCGAAGTTGGACTTACCTAGTCGGACTATTTGTCCCAGGTAAACGTACTCGTCAACAACTTCGGGCATAGTGCTCCCAACAACTACCGGCATAGGTGTGACATGCACATTAAACATGATCTTTGTTTTGTCCATGTTCTATATATATATATATATATATATATATATATATATATATATATATATATATATATATATATATATATATATATATATATATATATATATATATATATATATATATATATATACAATTTTCGACCACCCTTTGTCAAAATTGTGGGTTTGCCACTGATGGGCAAAAAAATAATTCTATCTCTCAAGTTGGGCCAAATTGCACATGGTGTGCAAATTTGATTAAAATCGGTTAAGTAGTTTAGGATTCCATCGCGGACAAACAACGTGACACGTAATTTATATATATTATTAAGAATATATACGATCGATCACATATATATACGAACAGTAGCATCTTCCTGATAGGAGATCAAAATATTGCCTGAGCCAATCTATGGGGGAGGCCTGTTAAGTAGCTTTTTAATAGGTTGTGTTTAGTAAATAAATTTAATAAGTTTTTTTTTAAACAAAAAAAAATGATAACTGTAGAAAATTTAATGCCGACGGAACCCACGTCTTATTAAACAGGTCGCTGCTGTTTATTCTTTTTTCATACACCTATTCGAGGCCAACGAAAAGTGCTGTGATGTTGAACAGTCAGTTCACTTTCACTAAAACACTTGTGCTGTTATTTGAGCAATGTTAACCGACATACAGATTATGTGCTAAGGACTACTATGGAAAAATTTTTAATAGAATTCGAGTTAAATACGAGCCCACAGGCCATACATGCCATCCCCTATGGACCAGATGTCTATACACCTACGTCTCTCCTCGATCAAAATCTAACCCATGCCCGGTAAAAAGGTTCTCCTATACTGGCCTGGGAATTAGCTCCGAACAACCAAAAGGAAACGGAGCTGGGCTTTCTCCTTCTAGATTCTGAAACGCCAAGAGGGGAAACAAAGTTTGGCCCTCTTTTTTCTTTCTTCCGAAACGCCAAAAGGGAAATAGCTCTCGGGCGACTTCTTAATTTTCTTTTACATCTTTCTTAATTTTCTCTACAGTCATCATACGAAACACATATAGCAGAAATTATATGCATGTAGGTATTGTTTTTCTTAATTTTTATAAATCTAAAATTACAAAAGTTCTCACAATCCACCTGATGGTAAGTAGCTACTGCACTCCAAGGCCACCTGCAGTCAATTCAAACAGAGAACAGTTACGGATGTTTATCTTTGAGGACGCAAAACACCTCACAACCAGTTACATTGGCTCTCTATAGCCTCCAGACCGGAATACAGCAGTTCAAGCACTACTATTTGGCTACAGAAATAATCCAGGTTCTACCAACCCAGACGTATTCAGAAAAGGAGTCCCGGGTACCATCTAGAATTACAAATTATTGTACTCCGTAAGATATATTTCCTTTATTTATAGCTATTCTTTTGGTCCAGTTTGTTCAAGAAAATTTTCTACAGTAAAAAGGAACGTAGTCGTAGACTACTTTGTTACCACGGTAAAAGTTTTACGATACGATACGAAAAACTCAGAATTGGTAGCATAAAGTTTGTGTAATAAAAGGAATTGTAACTCGCTTTAGTATTTTTCGTCAGTCTTTGAGTGTGACACTTTTTGGAACTGTGAGAAATTTACTGGCGTTTCTGAATTTATTGATATTTGATTTAATGATGGTGTTATCCAGACCGAAATTCCGGTCATGGTGACCAGTCTCAACAGAGAATAGCTATTTGCGCAGGATAGGATTCTTGTGCCCAAGTGTGTGCGTGAATGTAAGTACATACTCTATTCCCTCACACATGGTACGATTGGACTGAAATCCGATACGACCTGTAGAAAGATCGGGCGCAGAACTATCGTCTTCACGAATGTGAAACACCGCCATCTTGATGACTCTCGTTTTTTTTTACAGAATAAAGATGATTAACAAGCACACAGTCCACTAAGTGATAGTAAGTAGATGCTGTGGTCTATAGACATCTACATCAACCCTCGATTATGTATCAAAATGTTGATGTAAAATCACCGCTGAATACTAAGATAAAGTGTCTCGTTTCCAGTAAAAAGTGTCTCCGGTTCTTTACGCTCACCATGCGAAACGGCATCATTTGACATTAAACTGCTATTTAACGCTGGTATTAATAAATATGTACTTTGATATAAAATTGTGCCTTAAATAAAAATGGCCAAACACTTCAATCTGGCGGCAAATATTAATGAGAGTTGGTTGTATCTGTAAATACAGAATCGAAGGCAGAATAGGAGTTTTAACTGACTCCGGTTAAGCACAATTGGTTTACAAATAGGGGAATAACCATTTAAAAAAAATTACTACCACCTACTACCACCTGTTTGGGATCCAGTAAATAATTAAATTAAAAATAAGCCCGGTCATACCACTACAAAACTTCAAGACACAATAAGTTCATTCTACGTAGATCGGACCATAAATAATAATTAAAAAGCTGAAGATACACCGGGCTAACACTAACATCGGGACTTCAGTTACCTCAGTCTCCCGTAACCATAGGTGCTGGAAAGCACGCGAAGCGTCGTCGGGAATTAAAAAAAGTTAAACGCGATAAAATCCATAAAAGTAGTTTTTATCAATGTGTAGTGTTCGCATATATATAAGAAGTCATTGTTTAAAAATTTTATTTGTCAACCTGTCTGTCTGTCCGGACTAATATTCAAAATGGCTGAATCAATTGTAAGTCGAACTTCACAAACAGATATAGAACAATGCCGCGAGTTATCTAGGCTATCTATATTTTTGTTCAATTAAATCTAAAAACTGATAAAATGAATAGTCTTGATGATTATCTCTCAAACTTTAACAAATATAAATATTACTTCCAAACTTTTATAGTTTACGGTTTTAAACAAAATTGGTCACCTCACTCACCCTACACTATTATCTTCTACCTCTAAGTTTTAAAGCAAAATCGATTTTTAACATTGTTTACCCTAAACTTATATCCTATCTTATAGATACTCACTTTTACTAAAACGTTTTATACATAAAATGAATTGATCTTTAATTTTTGTTTTAAATATTTGACCATGTTGAACGTTGGTTTCGATACAATTAAAAAAATTGTTCAAAGTGTTTTTTTCTTGATAATTGGACTACTTGCTTAAACAGTGAGTATGTACCCAAATACCTACACACACCACACACACATTTCACACAGCTATTGTAGATAAGCCGGTTTTTTTTTTCTTAATTTAAGTTCTATGCGCAAAAAGTCGCGAGTTAAATCTAGTAAAAAAATTTGGAGGTTCTTTCCAATTAATTTGTAGCAATTTTTATGCCCAAATATTATGTTTCAAATCATTTGCGCTCGTTAGTTTGACGATAATTAGAATAAAAAATTTCTAAAAATAAAAATATTATGTATTTTATACAAGAAAGTTTCCATGTCAATACAGTTTGATTTATTTCAAACTAATGACCGGTCCCGGCTTTACCTGGGTTGGATCTATTAATGTGAAGTCATTTAGATTTAAGATATCATCAAAGCTAATTTATTTTAAAATTTTATGAATTTTACAAAAACAACTCAAAGTCAAAACAGACGAGAACCCAGTCCACCTGATGGTAAGTGGATGCTATGGCCCATAGACATCTACATTTATCCTCAATTAAGAATCAAAATGCAGATGCGTTGCCAGCTCTGAGGACTAAGACGGAATGCCTTGTTTCCAGTAAAAAAGGGTCTCCGGATCTCTACACTCACCATACGAAACACAGCAGTATTTAGCTGTTATTTTACGCTGGTATTCTGTGAGAGCGTGGTCCTTCCTCGGTCAAGCCGACCCATTCGTACTACAACCATAATAATAATATTAATAGTTGCAGCGAGGCCCTACCACGTATAAAATTAATTTCATTAAAATATACGCGAGATCACTCTTTGGATAGCTTTCTATCTGCTTGTGAAGTTTGATTACAAGCGATTCAGCAACTCTCAGTTAGACCAAACTGACGGATTAAAAACTTAAACAGGTTATTCACGTCTTACGAACATTTAGACAGACACTTCAATTTTATTTATGAATGTAGATTATTCGCAATTCCAATTTTGCGTAGACCATTATAACTACGAATTATAAGCCTAAGTCCTTATAAGCGGTAAGCTGCCTATGGCGTAGCGACGTTTTCCTCATACAGTTTTAGCAGTCGCCACGGTTGTTTTTTTAAATAAAAGAAGGAAGCAAACGAGCATGCGGCACACCATCAGATGACACGTACCGTTGACACTGTCTTACCATGTCTTACCATCAGTGTCGACCGCCTCCTATGAACAACAGGCATACCAGTGAAATTATATAGGTATATTAATACTCTGACCACTTTAATCCAAAAACATATTTTCGTCGTGTACTCCGAACGCCCAGCTGCACACTCATTACAGTGTTTCGAACATGCAAAGCACTCGAACAGCTAGCAGCGTTTTACTAGGTATTAACTCTTTCTGACTAGCTGTCCGTGCGGGAACTAAAAATATTAAAAAACTGTCAGTCGTAGGACTGCACGTCATAATGAAAAGTTCTTAGCTTCACAAATTTGTTAACGTTATTTTTGGTTTGTTAAGAAATATTTTTGGAAGTACTTTTTAGATATTATAATAATATCATTTTCATTAATGAGCCTTTTACGTAAAAATAATGATTATGATCTACATAATTTAAAAACAAATTTAAAAATACATATCAATTTTATAAAATTTAATGAATTGAATTTTCAACATCCAATTGATTAAATTACTTATACTTTCATCAATTTTCATTCATAATTTCAAATATCTCCCCTAATAGGTGTTCAATGAGGATGGCTTATGTTCAGCATTGAATTTTTAATTGTGTTAAGTAAATAAAAAAGATCCAAATGAATTAATTTTAATGTACTCGTATTTTACTTTTATCATTTTCTTTTTATACTACGCTGCATAAAGATTACAGTACTACTAATGTATGTCTTTATGACGAATGGGTCGGCTCGACCGGGGAAGGACCACGCTACGACAAATTAGTTTAAAATAACAGCTTGATACTGTTGTGCTTCTTACTGCAAACGAGGCATTCCATCTTAGTTCTCCGGGGTTATCAACGCATTTGGATTTTGAATCATAATTAAGATTAGACGTAGATGTATATGGGCCACAGCATCCATTTACCATCAAGTGGACTGTGTGCTTGTTTGTTAGTCTATGTTATAAAACAAAATAGTTTTTTTTTGTTACTATCACGGCGTTATCTCTTTCTCCTATAACCTTGTTTAATTAAAACTACGCGCAGGGATTTTAAAATGAGGTAGAACTCAACGTGACCGAGATACTAACGGGATTAGTGCATTAATTAGTTCAACGAAGTTTAATTGAAAAGCATACGTACTTCTTAGTTTTGTTTACAAGTTTCAATAATTAAAAGAAACCTTTTTTGTATTATGTATTATAGTAACTAAAGAACGGGCTCTCACTCCTGACCTTTTTTTTACTTATTTTAAGCCAGTACTTGATCACAATCCCACCTGGTTATAAGTGGTGATGAGGCCCTAGATATTTTCTTCAAATTCCTAAATAATAACGTTTTCCAAGCTTTTTCGAAAGAGAAAGCCTTTGTAACCTTATGATTAGCTTTTTTCATTATTAGCAAAAAAAACCCTCGCTCCGGTTGGACGAAGCAAAACGGACACTATCGAAGTAAACTTAAAAATTAATTTGAAATACAGAAAACAAAGAGCTAAACTAAATTCTAATATGGTTGAATAAATTCAGTAAAAGATTACTGCTTTTTACCCGACTGATCTAGAAGAGGGGTTGATGTTTTTCGAATGTAAGTTTAATGTAAGTTTTATTCTTCACACACACTTCTTGTGACACATTCTTGATTCTTGTGTGTCGTCAGAATCTTATTAGTAGTGGAAGTAATTTTTTTTTCTGTAGACTTCTTACAAAATCATGTTATCTAAATTACTGTTTTAATTATTTTGGCTTATTATTTGATTTTAATTTTTCTTTAGTTCACACTGAATTAATTAATTTTATTACAACACATACTCTTAATCTTTCTTATAACATTATTCGGAGACTAAATAAAAAGTTCTTCGAATGATTTTTGACTAAGTACAAAGAAATGAAGTGTGATGAATATAAAATAATTAATTATTTAATAATATAATTTGAATGTATGATGTGTCACTCCATAAATATAAAAAATATTATTGCTTGTTTTTATCATATACTGGTAAATAAAGGTGTCTAACGGTTTTCATCTATCTTTCGCTTTCAGTTTTGGTTCTAATATCAAAACTGCTAAATATTGATTCCTTACCGTTTGCAATGTGCGCTGTGTGCGTGAAAATACAATGGTCTTTGTTATCTAGCCCGTATTAAAGTAAAGGATGAATTCGAACCACGGTATTTCAAAAATATTTGTAAAATCCAAAAGTGCACACCTCGAACACTCCTGTAATGTTTTGAATGATCGATTTACAAAATTGTTTCTGTTTAATTAACACGAAATTTGTTTTGACTGCTTGATACCGGTGATTCGTATTTTGTTACCGACAATAATTGTTAAATATTAATGAACGGGACGGTTTACAATAATGAAATTCAAAATGCTTCTTAAGGATTAAAATTTAAAATTAATAAAAAAAAATCAGTCATAAGTTCAGTTTATTTTAAGGATCTATTTCAGATCCATACCGACCAACTGACATCCAAGTGAAATTATTATAAACTTTTTTAATAATAATTGAAATAAATAACCTTATAACTATATAGAAGTATTAATTGAAATCTCCTCTTGCTATTGGTGTGTTTTTTTTATTATATAAGTGCAATATAAAGCTGGTGGAAGTGGTTTAAGTTGAGTCGATCGCGCTTTTTGGATTTGATGACAAAGAGCATTACATCTCCGCTTCGCGTTCGATGTGTTCAAAAATGTTATTTTCTTCATGTCGGTTGTACTTAAATTTGACAGCAGCCACATCATCATCATCATTATCATTACAGCCTTTCACAAGTCCACTGCTGATCATAGGCCTCCCTCAAATGATGCCACAAAGCACGGTCCTGAGCCACCTGCATCCATCGACTTCCTGCATGTCTTACCAGGTCGTCACTCCATCTAGTGGGGGGTCGCCCTACACTACGCCTACCGGTACGAGGCTGCCACTCGAGAACCTTTCTTCCCCATCGGTTATCGGTTCTTCGAGCTATATGGCCGGCCCATTGCCACTTCAGCTTACTAATCCGTTGGGCTATGTCGGTCACTCTGGTTTTACTGCGGATATCCTCATTTCTGAGTCTATCACGCAGAGAAACTCCGAGCATAGCCCTTTCCATAGCTCGCTGAGCGACCTTGAGCGTCCTCATACGGCCAGCAGTGAAGGACCACGTCTCAGATCCGTAAGTCATCACTGGCAACACGCACTGGTTGTACAATCTAGTTTTTAGAGATTGAGGTATACCTGACGAGAAGATAATTCGTAATTTCCCGAACGCTGCCCAGCCGTGTTGAATCCGTCGATTGACCTCTCGGTCGAAGTTGGACTTACCTAGTCGGGCTATTTGTCCCAGGTGAACGTACTCATCAACAACTTCGAGCATAGTGCTCCCAACAACTACCGGCACAGGTGTGACATGGACATTAAACATGATCTTTGTTTTGTCCATGTTCATCTTAAGACCTGTCCGTTGGGAGGCACTATTGAGGTCATTGAGCATAATGCTTAAGTCCTCCAGCGATTCTGCCATAAGGACTATATCGTCGGCAAATCGAAGGTGAGTGATGTACTCGCCATTGATGTTAATACCGTATCCTTTCCAGTCCAGTAGCTTGAAAACGTCTTCCAACGCAGCGGTGAAGAGTTTCGGGGATATAACATCACCCTGTCTTACACCTCTCTGCAGTTGGATAGGTTTCGAACTCTGGTTCTGTACTCGGATAGCCATCGTAGCCCTACTGTACAAACACTTCAGCACTTCGATGTACCGACAGTCAACTTGGCACCGCTGAAGGGACTGTAGCACCGCCCAAATTTCGACGGAATCAAAGGCTTTCTCATAGTCCACATATGCCAGGCAAAGTGGCAGATTGTACTCTTCGGTCTTCTGTACAATCTGCCGCAGGGTATGTATGTGGTCTATGGTACTGAAGCCTTTTCGGAAACCGGCTTGTTCGGGAGGCTGGAAGTCGTCGAGTCTGCGTGCGAGACGATTCGTAATGACTCTCGAAAATAGCATGTAGACGCGGCTCAGAAGGGAAATCGGTCTGTAGTTCTTCAAGAGAGTCCCCCAGTCCCCGGCGGCCCCGCTATTCCTGGCTACGGTGGCGACCATGGTAACGGCGGGGCAGGGGGTGCTAAGAATCTCCGGTGGAGGTTCGGTTGCCACCTAAGACGACTCGACCTGGCAACATATAACGCACGCACCCTGAGGACTGACGAGAAGATACTGGAGCTGGAAGAAGAGGTAGACAAGTTGCGCTGGCATATTATTAGATTATCCGAGGTCCGAAGAGAGGGGGAGGACACGGCAATCCTCGAGTCCGGCAACTTGTTCTATCACCGGGAGGGCGACCATCTGTCCCAAGGAGGTGTCGGATTTATCGTCCACAAGTCTCTCGTCAACAACGTTGTAAAGATTGGGAGTGTGTCGACGAGGGTCGCGTACCTGATACTCAGAATCACCAAACGGTATTCGCTGAAGGTCATTCAGGTTTACGCACCAACCTCGGCACATCCCGATGAGGAGGTGGAGGAAATGTATGAGGATATTTCCAGAGCCATACATTCCTCCAAAACCCACTACACGGTGTTGATGGGAGACTTCAATGCAAAACTAGGCACAAGAGAAAGCGGTGAGCTGAAGGTAGGGAAATTTGGAGTAGGGCAACGGAACCGAAGGGGCCAGCAGCTGGCCGACTTTATGGAGAAAGAGGGACTCTTTATGATGAACTCTTTCTTCCAGAAGCGGCCCCACAGGAAGTGGACCTGGTCGAGCCCCGACGGTTCGACAAAAAATGTGATTGACTTCATTATGACGACCAGACGCCAACTGTTCAGTGATGTCTCAGTGATCGCAAGGGTGAAAACTGGCAGCGATCACCGAATGGTTAGAGGCACACTGAACCTAAACGTTAAGTTGGAGACAGCAGCCACAATCTAGATGAAATTCAGAACTAAGCAACACCTCCCTTCTACAATTACGTGCACTGTCACGGCCACCACTAAACACTGTTGGGTTGTTGCACAGCCTTCTATATTGCTCTACAAGCCGTGCTGTGAGAGAGCTGGCAACGTCGCCCGTGAACCTATTTACGAAGTCTATTTTGTAACAGACGCCGTTATGGCTATACGACTAATTTAAAAATAAGCGAACGTAATGAACTTACACACTCACTGGTAACCATTATTATAGGACACATAATATTACGCGACACATTAGCATTGGTGATGATGTTGTTAGATTTTGTACAAGTTGGCTGTAGATGTTAAGTTAGTTGGATAATACGTCATTTTTATTTGTGCCCGGAGATTTGTTACTATCATTTGTGGCTGGTATATCTAAGTGAAAATAAGACAATTTCATGGTATTTTCTTTAAAAAAGACTGCTGTGACTCTTTTAACTGTTTTTGCTATTAAAAGGTATGTATATAACATTACTATTGAAGTTTTAATGACAATTTGAAGTTACAATTATTACAAGCGTAATGTAACTCCTATATTATATAAGTTTAAATAATTTTATTATTTGTTTATAGATGCCTCGTCGTTGCTGTGTGCCCGGTTGTAAGTCGAATTACGATTCTACTCTTAAGAGAGGAAAAGGACCTGTATCGACATTTTCTTTTCCCCGGGATTGCGGTTTACTTTTTCGTTGGAAAAATGCGATACCACGAGCTAACTGGGAGCCCTCGAAAGGTTCATTCGTCTGCAGTGAACATTTTAGTGATAGTGAAGTTATACGTTGTGAAAAAGTGCTAAATCCTAATGGATCTTATGAAGTTGTTCCTCTGAAAAATCCCAAATTAGTGACCGGTGCAGTGCCCCATATATTCCCAAATCTGCCTAAGTACTTAAGTACAAAAAAAACATCTAGGATGGATCCCTCGACAAGAAGACAGATGTGTGAACAGCGTCGTGAAGAAATAGATAGGCAAACCCAAGAAAAGGACATAATCAAAGATTTCTTCGAATTGAAATCAAAAGTTAGCCAGGATGATGCTATATATTCTGGTTGGAATTTGAAGATATTCGAAGAAAAAATGTTTTTTTATACCCTTAACATAGATTTTAATAATAAAGATTCACAAAATGTGAGAGTATTAAATAGTATCTGCATAGACTCTGATCTCAGTGTGAAACTATTTATAGGTGAAACACAGCTTCCCCCAAATGATTTAAAATGGACTCTTACCAATTCCTTGACTTTATTTAAGTGGTCACAACTTAAAAATTTGTTAGACAGGTATAAAGATAGCCCTTTTACCTGTACTGAGAGTATGTTTGAATTTAATATTAAGAAAGCAGAAGAACAGCTAGAAACTGCTCTTCAATTCTCTGACGAGCATATCTTTGCTAGTTGGATAAGTTGTACTTATTGATAATATAATTTTTAATATTAGTAATATAATTAAATAATTTTCAATCTATCATAATTATTGTTTTATTTTAGAGAAATAATAAAACCTACAAAGTTTGATACAAGTGATATTTATTTTATAAAAGTTAACCACATTCTTACGTCCGTAAGACGTATTCCACTGCCTTACCAAAATAAAATTATTGGGTAGGAGGTACTCAAGTACCATTCCTAATAAATGACGATTTCATGTTGTACTTCTTTTTTGCATTTTGCAAGATACAACCCATAATAAGGTTTGCACTAGTACACATTGTAGAAAACATGCTAACAAACGTTAAAATAATCGGTTCACGCAGATCCTAATTGCGACGTTGCCAAACTTCATAGCATGGCTTGTAGAGTAAAGGAGGCTGTGGTTGTTGAGATCCCCAGCTAGCAGAACACCTTAATGCCTCATATAGAGACGAAATATACTGAGGTATCGACAGCGGTGACGAAACATGTACTGAGGTATGAAGTATTATATACAGTGGTGTGTTTTCCTAGTGATGTTGGGGATTATGGTGTAAGGTTTAGTAGTATAGTTGGTATAACTAGTATGGTTTTATTCTTTCACGCATCTTAGAAATTATTTTAAAAATTATTTAAATATTTAATTAAATTGTATTAAATGAAATATTTCGTAGTATTGACTCTGACATCATAAATAATATACAAATCAATGGCAACACCAATTTATCTAGTATCTGCTTTCCTTGCCTAACGGGGACTCCCTTCCGAGGATGGTTATCGTTATTTTATAGGACAATGGTTGTCGACCGAGAGACTTTGCGTAGGAAGCCAATACAAAGACTTTTAAAAACTAAAAATTAAATTTTAATCTTATAAAGCCAAACGCTTTTTATAATACATTAATCCAAGTTTATACATGTATATGTATATTTAGGTATCTATTCTATCACGCGCATTTAAGCTATATTATTTTAACATCTTTAATTCTTTAATGAACAACCGTGCTGATATGAAAATATCTGAATATATATCTATACCTATATCTATATATATATCTATATCTGACTATGTCAAACGGGGATATACTATAGAGATAAGACAATTTTATCTCTTGTCAGTGGATATAATCGGGGGATATAATTTTTGTCTCTTGCCCATGCTCGCAGGGTGGATAAAATTAAGCAAGGGATAAAAATTGTATCCTCTCCCCGGGGACATATT
Source organism: Parnassius smintheus behrii (assembly GCA_036936625.1). Classification (NCBI taxonomy): domain Eukaryota; kingdom Metazoa; phylum Arthropoda; class Insecta; order Lepidoptera; family Papilionidae; genus Parnassius; species Parnassius smintheus. The sequence goes on from JAUPFT010000020.1 coordinate 42,470,623, forward strand.
GTCCCCCGCCCATGCTAGCCCGGCTGGACTAAGATGGAATGCCTCGAGTCCAGTAAAAAGGGTCTCCGGTTCCCTACACTCATCATACGAAACACAGCAGCATTAAGCTACTATTTTACTATAATATAGCTGCAGCGTGGCTTTACCACGTACAAAAATTACTATCGACACTATTCAAAACAAACTCAGATAAAACGAACGCTTTGAGTCATAGTGACCTGGCTCTAAGACATTCTCCGACTGCTAGTCATAAATCTTGTTACAGCTTAATGAAGATTTATTAACAAATATCAGACGTATGTAGTTTCTCATTTAGTTTGAATCACTAGAGTAAGGTGAAAGTTAATAATGACGTTAGAATATTACTACACTGAATTTAAAAGTTACAATTTAAAAGAACTTCACACATGTCCCCAAAATATGTTGCTTGAGGTAACCTTTATACATGGTAGGGAAACGCTGCAGCTATATTATGGTTGTAGCACGCATGGGTGGGCTCGACCGGGGAAGGACCATGCTCTGACTGAGAATACTAGCGAAAAATAACAGCTTTATGCCGCTGTGTTACGTATGGTGAGTGTAGAGATCCGGAGACCCTTTTTTACTGGAAACAAGGTATTCCATCTTAGTCCCCAGGGGTGACAACGCATCTGCGTTTTGAGTCTTAATCAAGGATAAACTTAGATGTCTATGGACCACAGCATCTTTTTACCACCAGGTGGACTGCGTGCTCGCTTGCCACCCTTATTCTGTAAAAAAACCTACATTGTTGAGGAATATCTACAGGAATACCTTTTCCTATACCGCTGAGTACTAATTACCCTACTACTACTACTAACCTACAATTGTCATTTCCCCATCACAGTCCATCAAAATTCCACTGCTGAACATAGGCCTCCCTCATAAATTGCCTCTTGGAGAGCATACTCTTCATAGTTACCAAGTTTGCCAAGCTGATTGGAAAACGCAGTTTCTTTTTAAATTAGCTGTTAACAGGAAGATGCTGCCAGTTTCCTTCTGTTGCCATTTACGACACCCAGGGAATGATTTAGTTTGATAGATACCGCTACTATACTGTGTCACCTCAAATTGCGAGTAACAGTTTGAGATCGGCGAGGGTCGAATCTGGGCTGCTCGCGTACTGAGAAATTTCACAGTCACATAATCACCACGGCTCTGGATATGAGTGTTCAGATGGATATATCTGATCTATTTTTTAAATGATGCCCTCTTTTGCATAGCTATTATTAGGCCATGCAAATTAGTCCGACTTAACTCGTCCTTGCCCCTGCGAGACAGGTGCCTAGGCATTACCCATGAAAAAAAGGCCATGCAAATAATTTATTGTTTGTAGGACTTCTCGTCTACCTACGAGTCCGCCTGGATAGGTTCCAACCTATTCAAATTCAAATTTATTGCTAAAATGTATTACATAATAATATTATGATGTTGTTAGTTATTAACGAGACCTTACATTCCACCATGATAATGGCGTGCAATCTTTTACAGTAAACAGTAAAATTATTATTAATACAATTTAATGAAATAACTTATTAAAGAAAATGAAATTATGTACCTATTCAAGAATATTTTAGCGTCTAGTTGTTAGATTACAATAAATATTACATGTCAAATTTTTTATATTGTATATATAATAATTAAGTTAAGTAATTAATTAATTAAAAATGTTAAAAAGATCGGTTTTTTCATAAAGTTAAAGATAAGCCTATATACGTCCCACTGCTTGGCACAGGCCTCCCCTCATTTCTGAGAGGATTTTAGGACAATGAAGTGTCTGCCGCGCTGCCCCAATGCGTGTTACCGAACTTCACATGTCTTCACATTTTTTTTCTTATTCCTCAGACATGCAGGTTTCCTCACGATGTTTCCTTCACCGCCGAGCACGTGGTAAATCAGCACTTAAAATTGTAATTAACAATTTCATTGGTGCCGGCGGGGATCGAACCCGGGTTACTCGCGTTCTGTTATATTTACAGCGAGCGTTAACCATCTGAGCTACCACGGCTGTTTTTCATATTTCACCATTTGAGAGATGATTTTTATTTTCGGATGAATACATGTTACTATATTGTCATAAATTGTATCAAACTATTACTAAACTTTAAATAAATTACAATTTACTTACCAAGAAATATATTACGTTCTGGCTTCAATATTTCTATCGATAGCTAATGGCGTAATAGAAGAAAAATGTCAGATAATTATTAATTATTTTTGAACAGAATAAAATCTCAATGATCAGTGAAATTACAGTGGTTCATTCGATAAATTTACAATTTAGAAAATAAATTCTTTGACGCTAAAAAGGTACTTTTTCCAAGAAAATTATTGAGGCTTTTTTAAATCTTGATAAATAAAGTGCTTTAATATGCTGAGGAATTTTGTTATATATTTTGACACACATATATAGACAGTTTTTATTACCTATTACCTATATCTGTCGCCAAATAGCACTGCTTGCACTAAAGTGATTGAGTTTGAAGGAAATAAGGACCCAGTATAAAATACAGGCTGTGAGGCATACCACCTGAGTCCTCGGAAGCGACACCGCATCTGTAGCCTACTTTGTTTAAAGTTGGCTGCAAGTCCATGGACTGCAGTAACTATTTATTATCAAGCTTATATATAATGCTTAGTTTGTTCACAAGCTTCGTTTATATGTGCAAATGCGCAAAAATAATCGGACAACAAGAAATTTTTACAAACTCGGAAATATAACGCGTACATGATTTAGCATACAGCATCGAATTCACCCTACCTCCCAAATTTTTGAATTTTTATAGTGGAGTGTAGATCGTGTATATACGTCCATTATACATCGCCATATTTAAAACAAATAAAGTTTGTTGACGTAAATATTAAAACAATAAAATAAAATAAATTTATAATTTTAAATACAAACAAAAAATAAAACTAAACATAATGCTGCTTGGCCCACATGATGGTCCTATATAAATTTGGAGGAAAAGCTTAACCCTTAAAGGTGGTAAGATAAGACTGAATAAAATTATTGTAGATTACTTCTTAAATCGATTTTCATATAAAGCCCGCGATACATAAATTAGATGGAGAGCGAAATCGAGTGTTAACAAAAAGAGAAGTCTTTGTGTTGTCCCCCATGCCTTACACATTCGAGCATCTTAATCTAAACGAGTGTAAAGATGACTTTATTTAGTAGGTTGAATTTATTTAGTAGTCAGTAGTTGTTATTTATAAAAAGTAACTGATAACTTATGGTTAAAAATATTAGTTTTTTTTTTATTCAAATACTAAGTTACTTACGTAGTACGTTTATATGAATAGGTTGAATGATTTCTTTTCTGCGAACATCGCCTTTTTCAGACTATATATCATTTGTTATTCCTTAAAGACCATAATTTAAATTTAAAAACCCATAACAAAAAAGGCTGGTGATCTTTAAATTTCAATAGATTTTCTCGAAATACACAAAGAACACTTTCGATAAAGACACCTTTCAAATGAAAAGAAACTTAATTCAAATCTGTTCATTCGTTCAGGAGCTATGACGTCACGGATAGACACACACATACACACTACCAACATATAACACCCCTCTGTTTTCGTTAAGGGTTAAAAATAACAAACAACACTAAATTATAAATATAAAATAATTCAATTAAACTCTATTCGCGGATTGGAGCTGACATGCAAGTTTCTTTTAATGTAACTATTTTGTCCACATAGAAATCGTAATATTCCATAATCCACTCAAAGGGTTAAAAAAATAAGTAACTTTTCTAGAAATGTAGAGGCGACTTTAAAGAATTTAAAATAAAGGAACTCTTTTTCTTTTTATCTATTCGTTACCGTCGAGACTTACGAAAAGAGTTATCCAGCTGCAATCAATCTTTCTCCAAAAAAAAAAGTATGAAAGGTTACTTTCTATAATTATGCTTGAGTTGAATCGTGAAAGTGGAATGCGTCGACTCTAAGGTATGATTGACTGTTGAAACATCTCTACAGATTAGTTTGTGGTTCATTTGTTTGATTGGTTTCGCGAAACATTTGAAATTTTATTAACTCAACATGAAAATACGTAAAATATTCGATTTTCAGGATATTATTCTACGAATACATCATCAACTATCATGTTTGTAATGATGATAATGATCAGCAGAGGACTTCAGTAAAAAATGTACCCCTGAGGGCAAAAACATCTTATATGTATCCATTAAATCCTATAAAAGTCCAAAGCATAACATTTATTTAACAACAGGAGTTATTTTATATTAAGTTATGTTATTTCGTCTTTGCCACGTTGAACGGCGTGTTGGCACACGTAGTTATTTTTTTTGAGCTGTTATATCGGAGATGACCCATCTTGTGTTTCGTTTCCTTGTGTCGCCTCGTACGACATCCACAGGATGAAATAGGATAGAATTCTCTTGATCCGTCTTTACGCGTCTAATTTCCTTGACTAATTAATACATTAATTATCTTGATTAAAATTTTTACGGATATTATTGCGTTCAATTTATTTGATATTTAATTCCCGACGTTTTGGGTGCTTTTTTTATTGCAGCACACATGGTCACGGGGGACTGAGGTGACTGAAGTGCCGGTGCCAATGCCCAGAGTACCTTCAGCTTTTTAATTATTATTTATGGTCAGATCTACGCTGAATGAACTTATCGTGTCTTGAAGTCTTGCAGTGGTATGCTTGGGTTTAGTTTTAATTTTATTAATTACAGGTTCCTAAGCAGGTGGTAGTACCCAGCCTCCTTCTCTATTGAAATTAGGATGTTTTTTTTATTTCACTAGCCTCACGTATCATAATGTTCATTCATCATCATCTTTGTGATTACTTGGTAGGAATCGATTTTCTTTTGCGAGGATTTGTGCTCAATCAAATCTGATGTAATGGTGTGGGCAGTCTAAGATATGTTCACAAACTGCACACTTTTTGTGTCAATATAAGAAATTATTAATTATCTATTTGGATTTAAAGGGATACAAGCCATCGGCAAGTAACTTATTTTGCTTATTTAGTCGTAATAAGTAAATCATAAACCATATAGCTCGAAGAATGTACAACTGATGGGAAGAAAATTTCTAAGGTAACAGCCTCGTACCGGTAAGTGAAGTGTAGAGCTGTCCCACTAGATTTTTTCATATAATAGGGTGACTAATAAGCACAACCTTAACCAAAGGGTCGAGGACTCCAAGACGAAAAAAGGGTTGAGGAAAGCAAAGAGAACTGAATCATCTGAAGCGACCACAGCAACTACATCGAGTGGGGCTACCACCGAGACCTCTACGAACGCGATTCCCTGTTGGTTTAATCCGTTGGTAAGTAGACGGCTGTGGCCCATAGCTATCTTGTATCCACGAGTTTATTTTTCTTCTATATATTATCCGACTTTCCTCAATAGATAGATGAAATGAAAGATATGCGATCATAGAAATAGAAATAGAAATAGAAATAGAAACTTTTTTATTCAATGTAGATTATAAAAATACTTATTGAACGTCACTTTTTTAATTTACCACTGGTTCGCAAAAAAAAACCTCTGTCCTGGGAAGAACCAGCAAGAAACCCAGCGGGACTTTTTTTTTTAATAATAGCTTACAATCATGTTTACAATCAACAACACAAGATAAATTAGAAATAGCTTGGTAGCGATCACCCTTCCCAGGGGTTATTATCATCTATAAATTCCTTAATATTATAATAACCCTTTTTATACAAACTTAGTTTAATAACATTTTTGAACTTTGTGTATGACAAATTTTGTATATTTTATGGGATTTTGTTGTAAAAGCGTATACATCGCCCCAAGAATGAATTACTGACTCGGTGGAGTCGAGTAACAGGTACTACCAGCTTGTGTCTGTTCCTAGTATTTACAGAATGAATATCACTTATTTTCGCAAAACTACTTTTATTTTTGTGTACGTACATTACATTTTCATAAATGTATTGAGAGGCCAGAGTTAATATATTAATTTCTTTAAATTTTTGTCTCAGTGACTCTTTTGGTTTTAAATTATATATTGCTCGAATGGCCCTCTTCTGTAAAATAAATATAATTTCAGTGTCAGTCGCGTGTCCCCATAGCAAAATACCATACGACATAATGCTATGGAAATAACTGAAGTAAACTATTCTAGCTGTTTCAACACTGGTAAGAGTTCTAATCTTTTTTACAGCATATGCTGCAGAACTAAGTCTGCTAGCTAGTTTTGATATATGGGGGAGCCATTGAAGCTTTGCGTCCAGTGTGATTCCAAGAAAAATGGTGGTATCGACAAGACTCAGCTCCTCCCCATTTAAAATTACATTAGTATTGACATGTTTAACATTAGGAGTTACGAATTTCATACATTTAGTTTTAGTTCCATTCAAATGCAAATTATTAACATTAAACCAATTGACTAACTTAGCTATAGCATTATTTACTTCGTCGTAATTTAATAACTGTCGTTTTAATTTGAAAATTAATGAAGTATCATCAGCAAATAATACTATATCATGGTTATCCCCTACTATGTAAGGTAAGTCATTAATATATACAAGAAACAGAAAGGGGCCAAGAATTGAGCCCTGAGGAATGCCCATTTGTACAATCGACCCGGAAGAACTCATACTATTAATAACAACTTTTTGTGTTCTGTCACTTAAATATGAAATAATTAATTTAAGAGCATCATTTCTTACACCGTAGTGTTGAAGTTTCCTGATTAATGTTTCATGGTGAACACAATCAAAGGCCTTGGATAGGTCACAGAACAAACCCAAAGCATCCTGTGAATTCTCCCATGCATTAAATATATATTTAATCAGCTCAACACCAGCATCAGTTGTCGAGCGACCCCTTGTGAAACCAAATTGATTTTTATGAAGTAATTTATTTACATTAAAAAAAATTAACAATTGATCAAGAATAATTTTTTCAAAAATTTTACTAAGTGTTGGCAGTACAGAAATAGGTCTAAAATTAGAGGGGTCCAATGTACTACCAGATTTAAATAAAGGTATTACTTTACTATGCTTCATTAAATCAGAAAACACACCAGGTTTGATACTACTATTAAAAATAATAGATAGTTGAGGTGCGATTGTATCTATTATAGACGCAATAACTTCAACAGAAATCCCCCACAGATCGGCGGTTCTCTTAATATCAATAGTCTTAAAATATTTTACAATATCTTTTGATGAAACTTTATGAAATGTAAAATTCTTTGTACATACATTTACATTTTGTTTAAGTAATGATTCGGCGACGGTAGGAGAAGAATTCAGTGACTTAGTGGTTAAGATCGGAATATCAGTAAAATATTTCTCAATATCCTCCTGATATGATCCTTGATAATGATAATGACTATACACTGAATTATATTTTACTGTTAAAGCCTATTAAAGTCCACTGCTGAACATACCCCTACCCCCTTATTTTGCCTCGTATAGTACCTCAATAATCTTTGCCATAGTTGCAACGCTTGGCAAACGGATTGGCAACCACAGTTTTTTTATTTTTAGTCGATATTAGGAAAACGCTGCTGCCCATCTCCTGATTTTTTTCCTCTGTCGCCTCTTACGACACCCACGGGATGATATGGTGTACTGGATATTCTAACACCATCACTACTTGGTATCTTTCTCCATTACTTATGTATTTCCTCGATAGATAGATGGAGTGACGACTAATATGACATGCAGTTTGTCGATGAAATGCAGGTGGCACAAACCAGTGCTAGTGGCATTTTTGATAATGATTGTGATTATACTGGATGACCTTTTTTACCGTCTAGAAAAAATAGGGTGCAACATGTGAATGGAGTAGAAGCCTACGGCACTGATATTTTACAAAAAATAAAAATAAACATTTTGAATTGAACGTTTGAAATTTTTTTTTAACTATTACTTTGCCCTTTGCCCTTGAGCCTGTGGCCCTGCGAAGTAACAAGTTCAAAGATGCCTACTAAATTTATTGTTTTATTGCTGTTCGTAAAGTAGAGTGGATATGATTTGAATTTCGATAGATTTTAATTAAATTGTTTATTTTATTCAAAATGTTTGTTTATATTTTTTGTAAAATATTCGTATCATAGGCTTCTACTCCATTCACATGTTACATCCATTTTTTTCCAGACGGTAAAAAGGTCATCCAGTATAATGAATTATATTTAATTCTAACATTGTCTGGCAGTTACAACATCAATTAAGACGATATTTTTACGCAACATTTTATTTAGAGTCCTGTTTAGCGAACGGCCTAAATGTAATTAACTTTTAATTAATTTTACGAGCCTTAAATTTAAACACCGACCTTAGGCTGTATTTCCACGATTAATGACATACAGTAAATAATAATAAATTTATCAAATAATTTTCTTTTATCCGCGACTTCGTTCGCGTAGATTTTAAAATCCTGCAGATCAACATTACTGGTCATGTGCAAGTAGTTGAATTATCCATAAACCACTTGAATTCAGTTTTTGGGTATCATCTCAGAAACTATATACAATTTAGGAAAATGTTTAATATTTGATGAATGTAAAATATTGAAAATATTTTAATTTCACAGGAAAAGGTATCATCGCTTTATTAAAACTCATGGTTTTGTTGTAGTATGGTCTTGAAGTAAAAATAAAAATCGGTTTTGCATCAAAATTCTAAAGAAGACTGTGTTCTTTACGTGTTAAATTACAAAACCAAAAGGTTTTGCTAGAAACTTTTTCATATCCTTTATAGTTTATGAAATGATCGTTAAAAATATTACTTAAAAAAATCCTTGTGTCACGTATTCTCAAATATAAAAAAAAGAATAAATAAGAGATGAGGTGATAAGAGAACGCAAAATTCACCCGATGGTAAATAGATGCTGTGGTCCATAGACACTTTAGTTTATTCTATTTTTTTAATTCAGAATCAAAATTCAAATGCGTTTTCACCCCTGAAAACTAAGATGGAATGCTTCGTCTCCGGCAAAATAAAAAAATTCTCCGGTTCTCTACACATCGTGTGTACGAACTACAGCAATATTAAGCTGCTATGTCATTATATGCTGGTATTCTTTGACAACGTGTTCCTTCCCCGGTCGAGCCGACTTATTCGTATTGCAACCAAAATGTGGCTGCAGCATGGTTCCACCACGCATAAAATATGTTTTTAATTTTATTATTTACTTAACGCACGCGCAACCTGCGTTTAGGTAATCAAATATGCATTATAAAACTCGCAAAAGTTTTTGTTTTGTGTTATGTGGTAAGATTAATAGCCGTTATTATCATTGACGGCAGTATCCCCTTGATGAATTCAACATTAATTATAATTTGATATTTAATTAATGTTGAATTCATTTTTACGAACACTTTTTTGACCCTTTATTTGTGGCATAGTTATCCCATTTCGAGAGCGCTTAGTCACGATCGCGAGTCGAACGAATCGCAGTTACTATACACACACAAACGCGCCTGTCGGTACACGTCACTATTAAAATCAAGGTGAAACCTTCATCGTGAAATAGAATAAACGTCCTCTAGACCGAATTTAGACCAATGCGGCCAGTCTCAACGGAAATTAGCCATTTGCGCAAAACAGTTAGTGGACGAATGTATGCGCACAAGTGCGCTCTCTATTCTCTCATTCTCGCAGTTTGATGAGAAATCAATACGATGACCGAAGAGAGATCAGGCACAGCAAAGACTTTACTTGTTTTCCTTGGCACGGAGGTGAAACACTGACAATTTAAAGCTTCCGGCTCAATTCGGGATTTGAACCCGTTACTACATAATCAGCAGTCGTGGTTACGATCACAAGACTAACGATGAGTTATTTGTGGTAATAGGTGGATATACCAAGAAAAGTATATTATTAAAATATATAATTTTAATAATATAGTTTAGTTTATCAAAGGGTGTACTTACGTTCTATTTCTTCAATAAAAATATTTAAAAACGTTATTTTATTATTAGCAAGTGCAAACAGTTGGTGAAAATTGTTGAAAAGCAAGACCATATGTGACCTTTGAAAAGTTTTATGTGTGTGTTAATCATTTCAAATCCGAAGATTTAAAAAAAGAAAACTAAACTGAGAATAGCAACTACACCATACGGATATTAAACCAAAACGTATGCCCATAAGAACAATACAAGCAAGACCTAACTGTATATCAAAAATATAAGCAAAAACTTTCCCACTGTGGGCCTAAGTTTATGTTAGGTTATTGTCTCATTATAATTTCTTCCTGTTTCACAATGAAAGAGGGCAGTCTTTGAATGAACCGGTTTGACCTAGAATAGTCTACTAAGAAGTGTGCGCCGGCACCAGATAAATTACTTTCGGGAACACGCTACAGACCACTTATTCTCAAAGCGACTATTAGCAAACAAACAAACAATATCTACGAATAGTGAATACCCCTAAGAAGAAGCCCTGGCGAATTGTACATTGTACTTGTTGCACTTAAACAAGGTATAAATAACTTCTTGTCGTAAGTGGATACTGTGGATACAAAATGCAGATGTGTTTTCAACCCTGGGGACTAAGAGGGAATGCCTCGTTGCCAGTAAAAAGGGTCTCCGATTCTCTACGCTCACCATACGAAACAAAGCAGCATTAGAATTTATGCTGGCATTCTGTGAAAGCGTGTACCTTCTCCATCGAACCGACCGGTAACTACAATATGCTATGTATGCAGTGTGGCTCTACCAAATCTAAAAGTGCCTCTGTAAAGAAACCTGGCGATTTGTACATTATATTAGTTGCATTTTAAGGAAATTAATCTAATCTGTATTAAAATCATACCTTAATATTTATTCCTTTCTCTATTTTTAGAAGCTAACGTTATTACAAGGACAAACACCGAGAACATTTATTTTAGGGCGCAGAAACATTTTTACATGCGAGACCGAACCCGCGTTCTTGTAGAGGCGCAGCCAAACCACCAGCCACTTCGCTACAGAGTCGTATAATATTTTAATATGGATTAGAAACTGATATATACCTTATTAATTAATAATATAATCGTAACAATTATAGGGTTATAACAAACTGCTGTGTGTATGATACATTTTATTCTTATCCAAATGGGATTTTTAGTCAATCCTCACGTAACAATATACAAACTTTAATAATGTCTTATTTATTTCGCAAAAGATTTTCAATAAGGTAACCGAATTGTATTGGGTATATAAAAATATCGATAACCGTAATATTATATATTTACAGCACTTTTATAATCCAAACAAGTTGTCGGAGTGTGTGAAAGTGATTAATTGCTTGTCAAAAGCTTAATTTCATGTCTTGATAAAACAGCATGTAAGGTAGCTTGATAACTTCGTTCAATTTCTAAGTTTTATTTTTAATATGTAAATCCCGCCTTTTCAAACGTAGTGATTAAATATTCTTTGCATGTAGCGTTTCATTTGACAGTTGACAGACACGATCACATTACGAAAGAAAGAGTTCAGTGAAATGCTTTTACGTGTGTAAGTAGGTTAAGGAAAGATATACGCCATTAGAATTAAGGGCCCGTTTCCTCGCCTGATTGATTTTAACTACAAAAGCGGTTAGGTAAATCAAAAAAGTAAGTGCATTCGTTAGTTGCATCCTATCCAAACGCAGCATTAATATTGTGAGCTATCTCTATTGCGATATCGGATCGGAACTGGTATTTAATATTACTCTAATTTTTGAGATCTCGATAAATAACTCAAATAATGGATGTAAAAAACATTTAAATAGCACATGTCTTCGAAATATTTTTTTCTTATTTTTCAGATATGCAGGTTTCTTCACGATATTTTCCTTCACCACCGAGTACGTGGTAAATCAGCACTTAAAATTACAATTAACAATTTCCTCCAGACCAATTTCAAGCAACCGGCTCAATGGAGACTGGACGCCGTAAAATAAATCGGGCACTTATAAACCGGGATTATAGTGGTCGAGTGCATGGGCAAGCACAGGTGCACTCTCTATTCCCTCACTCTAATAGTCCGGAGGGACGGCAAACCGGCAAGAACGGAGAGAGATTAGGTTGCGTTGGCGCAAGGCCAACGGCATTACGTGCTTCCCGGGGCACGGGGGTGATGCACCGCCAACTTCCTGACTCCGGGCAGCTACTGAGAATTAACAGATAAACCCAATAACTGATTTTGGACCGACGTGGGATTTGAATCCGACACCTCATGATTAACAATCGCGTTTACACCTAATGGACTAACGAGGCAGTCAGCTGTAATACTGTGGCTACAGCACGTGTAGATGAAATCGGGGAAAGACCTAGCTCTCACAGAACACTAGCGTTAAATAGCAGCATAATGATGCTGTGTTTCGTATGGTGAGTGTAGAGAACCGGTATTCTTACTGATAACGGGGTATTCCATCTTAGTCTTCAGAACTGATTACATTTGGATTTCTTAACCAATGATAGATGATCTATGGACCATAGCATCTACTTACTGTTAGGTGGATTGCGTACTCGTGTTAACTTCCATAAAAAAACAGGTTAAGCTTTAAGCTTCGAACGTATTGCAATACACTTAAAGATGATGAAATCACCATTGAAAGCTTCTACAAATGAACTTTATTTGCTAAATGAGATCCAAGCTTCCAACGTAATTACTTCTTCATTCGATGGCGAGTACCCCACTCGTAATCGTATCCGATGTTAGGGTTGGCACTCACTGTCACGTTACATAATCGTAAAAGTTCCTTAAAGGCAGGCATTTGCGTTGTAGTTTAGTGTTATTTCTATCGGTACTTCATTTTAAGTATAAGAGCATTCCACTCTTAATTCGAATATTGTATTTAAAGAAAAAAAATATATTTTATAATGATTTCTTATATAAACGCGAACACTACACATTTAAATGATACAAATTTTTACGGATTTTATCGCGTGTATTAACTTTTTTATATACCCGACGTTTCGAGTACTTTACAGCACCCATGGCAGGCAGTACAATCTTAGAACATTTTACCATGGAACTAGGAGAAAATAATGATACCAAATTGATGGAGTACCGTAATCTAGTAACCTGACCTTTTCTTAACGCTTTTTTAATTATGTCATTTTATAAAGTCATTTATTTAAGGTTTGTAAATACAGATGATGAGGATGATGTACAGTTCGCTGACGCTAACCGACTAAGTTGAAAATTGGTTGTAATATAGGTACTACGGGTTTGCTAACAAAGTGACTATTTTATTCTTGTATCATTAAACTCCACAAATTATTGCTAAATGTTACCATTAATAAAATAAATAGTTCAGTAGTTTATTTTATTATAATTGAATTAAATAAGCTACCAAATTATTTAAGTAAATTGAAAATACGCGTATTAAAACCTTATAAACATTTAAAAAATTAATCTATACTAAATTTTTATTTTAAGTTATAATCTAAAACCCATCCTAAACGTTTAACTAAATGGACGTCGTGGTAGTTACTTTGTATTTCTTACTTGCAGCAATAAAGCTTTTATATTTTAATTTTTTAACATGCTCTGTACATAAAGATAAATTAATAGAATATTTAATTAATTTTGTATGTCGATTTTTTATGTTTACGTATTGTAAAAATATAAGTAAAATATTATCTGGCAAAAAAGATATTGACAGTGACGAGGATGTAATGCAGTGCAAAGCAAAAAAGTATTTTAAAAAATGTTTTAAGAGAAAAATTTGACATGTTATTATTGCATTGAGCCAACAATGCATTATTAAAAACTTTTGTTAAATCCAAATGTACATGCCTTAAGCGCTCCTATTATAACGTCAATTTTTTAAAGTATTTTAAATACACTTTTTTTTAAATACTTTAAAAAATTGTCATTTCGCAAATAACCTTATTACTATTACTTCTAATTTTCCTTTGAAAACATTTAACAGAATTATTTTAAAACGATCAGAAATCAACTTTAATTTTTAGGTATTTGTACTCAGACATGAAGGCATTGACGATTCCATGGCTCATTGCTAAGCTACTGCGCTGATAAGCGCTATAGCGCTGAGGGCCGCGGGTTCCAATCCCGCACGGAACAAGTATTTGTATGCCCTACAAGTAATTGACTGCCTCTACGATACGGGATAAAATAATTATAACTATAGAAAACAAAAGTAAACTGCTTTTTCAACAAAACAAAATTTAGCAATTCATCTATCTTGTGGGAAGCCATGGATTGTAAATGACATTCCATGGCTTCCTACAAGATAGATGAAGAGATAAGAAAATAGATTAAGTAATTTTTGTAAATTTTGAAATTATCAATTGTCCAAATTGATATTTTCAAAAGTTACCGTGTACCCCGTCTTGCTGACTTGATAAATCGACACCATAAGTCACTAAAACCACTTTTTTAATGTAAAAATAGCAATTAAATGATTTTAAAAAATATAAGTTCAGCAATAATTAATCTTTCTAACAATGTGCTTTTTATACCATTTAAAATGTTCAGTATGCTTGTTAGATACGATTTCATGCGAGAAAACGTTGGATTCTTGATTTTAGACCCCAGTGGAACATATCCACGCGCTTTGAGCTTAAGGCATGCAATAATATCAAATACTGGTTATGTATTAGAAAATATAACTATAATATATAAATATTATATTATGACCTACTATGACAATTAAGCCAATACAAAATAAAAAGATTATAATAATATATATGTTTTATTTTCTGCAGCCTTAAGTAATCCCTTAATTTATTCATATACGTTAGTCTATACATCTATATATATGCAAATAGCTATACGTATATTTAGATAGACATATAGCTATCTACATAATTATATATAGCAGGAGAGTTGTAGGTTTGTAGTTACAGATGGCGTCACCAATCGCTTTCCTTCTGAACCCGTTGAGTAAAGCCTCTATTCCTATATATAAAAAAGTACTCTGTGACCCATGGTCACGGGGGAACTGAGATGTTTATCGTCCAGCCGGGCTAGCATGAGCGGGGGACAATATATCCCCGGGGAGAGGATACAATTTTTATCCCTTGCTTAATTTTATCCACCCTGCGAGCATGGGCAAGAGACAAAAATTATATCCCCCGATTATATCCACTGACAAGAGATAAAATTGTCTTATCTCTATAGTATATCCCCGTTTGACATAACGAGTAGACATATATCTCCCCGTCCGTAGCATGGGGCCAAGGGAAAGAGAAAAAATTATCCCTTTTTGACATTTGAAAGGGACAATTTTATCCTCTTTCGCGGACGTGGGTCTAAGTTTATCTTCAAACCATTTTAATACGAAAAAGATGTCTCGAGCCTATTGCAACTACATTTTCGTGTCAGAAATTGAAAAACAAGAAAGAAAATTACACCAGAGATCGATACATGATCAGAATACTTAATCTATTGGAATTCTCCGACAACGAATTTCTACGCCGGTTTCGGATGCTCAAAGATTGTTTTGTATTTGTGTAAAGAACTCTATGAGGCTTTAAAGCCTATTAATTCTGTGGATGGACTACCAGTGCATATTGAAGTAAGCATCTATTACAACCACCTTATCCAAAAACATCGTATATTTGCAATCAATACATGTGGCTTATGTAACTTATCTTAATATTTTTTCTAGGTAGGTAGTTTACATCTTTCAGTCTCTTGGCAGATGGTAGTTACCTACTAGAGAGGTACGATTCAAGACCATGGCATGGCTATTGTTCAAACAACAAATAATCAGCAAATACTTGACCTAAATTATTGGGGTCATCATTAGAATGTTTGGAGCAATATACTTTAATTAGCCTCTTGTGTAGGTAAATACAAGTTTAAAGACTAATATACATAATATTAGGAATACAAATAACACAATACTCATGAATACTCATGATTATAAAATTATTTATTCCTTGTTTTGTTTGAAATCATTTTTATTCTTCATGCTTCATCATTTTCAATTAAAATTAAATCTTTGTGACTTAGAGTAGACATCAATTTTGATGTATTTTGTAATTTTCTTATAATGGCAGTAATTGCGGGGATAATTTTTTTTTAATTTCCTCAAGAGGTTACACCACCTCCAAAGGGTCTGTATTGTCCAGTTTCGCAATTGGCTTAATTCTAGACACATTTTTTTTTTTAATAAATGCTATCACAAGCGAAGTAATACCTGCGATTTGATACAAGCAATGTATACTTAACTTAAATATTATACAAAAGAAAATAAAGAAAGAATTAGAATAATATAAAAAAATAAAAACAAGGCAGAAATACGCTTAAAATAAATATAACAAATATTATAAATGACATTGTTTAACAAAAATGATTAACAGTTTAGCAATAAAATAAACAAGAGGTAAAAGAAAATATAAGTTAATGTAAATCCACTTAATATTAAACGAAGTTTATAGCTAGTATAGTTTATAGCTTTATACTATCGTACAAAGATGTTTTATAAAACATCTTTGCTATCGTATATTATCTATGCGCGGGGATAAGTTTATCTACTGTCGATATTATATCCACCATAGGCCCATGCTCGCAGGGTGGATAAAGCTTTGACATAGGGATAAGACAATTTTATCCCTTGTCAGTGGATATAATCGGTGGATAAAATTTTTATCCCCTGCTCATGCTAGCCCGGAGATGTCATAGCATTAACCGTGGTTACCACAGATTAAAATTTTAATTTTACATTTTTTTTTAATTTTTTAATTTTCGTTCTGATCTACACAGTATACACATTATTCAGTAGGAACTTAACAAAAATTAAATATATATATATATAGTTTCAGGCCTAAAATTCTTTTAGGCACCTCTCGACACAATCGTCGTCGTCTGTCTGCTGGCTCTAAAGTCATTGTAAAATATCTCAGCAACATATATATATATATATATATATATATATATATATATATATATATATATATATATATATATATATATATATATATATTGCCGGTGATGACCTACGGAACCGAGACGTGGTCCTTCACTGCTGGCCGTATTAATGTGACGGGATTAGCGGCGGGAGGTGCTCTTCAAACTAAAGAAGACACATCAAGATACAAACAAAGTACAAGATTGACTGTACAGTTCGAGACTTCCTCGAGCAGTGTATGGGGCAGTGGAGTACGATCCTCTGTCATCTGGGCGAGCGGATGACGGCTGCGGAAAGCCGCATAAGGATAAGAAGGGGTATATTCCAGGGCGACTGTCTGAGTCCAATCTGGTTCTGCCTCTCTTTGAACCCTCTCAGTACTTTACTGGAGGGCTCCGGGAGGGGATTTCAGCTTCGGAAGGGAGGTACAAAAGTGACCCACCTTTTCTATATGGATGACCTCAAATTATTCGCCTCCAGTCGCTCCCATCTTATGGAATTGCTAAACATCACTTGTGAATTTAGCAATTCTATTGGAATGGAGCTGGGGACGGATAAGTGTGCGGTCCTCCATGTTGAAAGGGGAAGGGTTGCTAACTCTGAGGGCATAGACTTATCTATGCCCGTCAACTTAAGGGTCCTTTCCGAGGCTGAAACATACCGATACCTGGGTATGTCACAGAACATCGGTATCGATGAGGCTGGTATGAAACAGTCAGTTTGCGACGTGTTTTATGCACGCTTGACCAAAGTGCTTAACAGCCTTTTGTCCGGTGTGAATAAGACACATGCATATAACGGTTGGGTCATGCCTGTCCTCATGTATACCTTTGGCATACTCAGGTGGAGTCAGACTGAACTTAACGCCCTGGATAGAAAAGTCCTACAATGACGTCCCATAGGATGCATCATCCGAGATCGTCGGTAATGAGGCTGTACTTGCCGCGAAAGCATGGTGGGCGTGGCTTCCTGAGCGCGCTCACCATGCATAATCGCGAAGTGTGCAGCCTCCGTCATTACTTCCTGGCGAGATCGGATGATCCATTCTATAATGACGTCATTTCTAGTGATAAAGGACTTACCCCTCTATCCTTAGCCAACGAGCAATGGCAAGACCCGGCAGTACAGAGCATTTCCGATCGGGAGACCGTATGGAAGGAGAAGGAGCTCCATGGGAGGTACTACAGGGCTCTACATGAGCCTCACGTAGATACAGCCGCCTCCCTCAACTGGCTACGTTTCGGTGACCTCTTCGGGGAAACCGAGGGTTTTGTCTGTGCAATACAGGATCAGGTTATTAAGACCAACAACTATCGGAGATACATCCTAAAGGATAGCACTGTCGACGTCTGTCGAGCTTGTCGCCATCCCGGGGAGTCACTTAGGCATGTCATCTCTGGTTGTTCGGCGCTTTCTAACTCTGAGTACTTGCACAGGCACAACTTAGTAGCCAGAATTCTACACCAGGAGCTCGCTCTGAAATACGGTCTCGTGGACCGGAAATTGCCGTATTACAAGTACTTGCCGGAAGCCGTGCTCGAAAATGACCGCGCCAGGCTCTACTGGGACCGGGCCATCATCACAGACAGGACTATTCTTGCGAATAAGCCTGATATTGTGCTGATGGACCGGGCACAGTCAAGGATATTTTTGATCGACATTACCATTCCGTATGACGAGAACCTCGTGAAAGCCGAAACAGATAAACAAACAAAATATCTGGACCTGGCTCACGAGGTGACCGACATGTGGGGTGGTGTGTCGACCGAAATTATTCCTGTAGTCGTCTCTGCGAATGGGCTAATCCCAGTCAGCCTCTCGTGTCATCTGAGGCGACTGGGACTCCGTGATGGACCGCTCCGGGCTCAAATGCAGAAGGCGGTGCTCCTCGATACCGCCCGCATCGTCCGCCGGTTTCTTTCCCTTTCCCCCTAACCCTCGGCCGTCTGGTCTCCCCTGCCGGGCTCCCATCTGGTTGGATCTTATTTATTTATGTAGTTTTTGTATTTATTTTATTTTATTGATATTTATCTTTACATTTATCTTTTCATTTTAATTTATCATTATATATTTATAGAACCCAACCAGGTGAGAAAATTATATAGATACCCCAATAATAATAATAATATTCCACAACTATCACACAACGCCATCTAGTCCCAAGCTAAGCAGAGCTTGTGTTATGGGTACTAGACAACTGATAAACATACTTATATATTTCTAAATACATAAATATTATAGATAAATAATACCCAGACACAGACCAAATGATCGTGCTCATCACACAAACATTTGTCCCGGGTGGGAATCGAACCCACGACCTCCGGCATAGCAGTCAGGGTCACTAACCACTAGACCAACAGGCCTGTCAAATGTATGAATCCTTAGTGTGTGCTCTTGTGTGTCCTCTGAGTGGTGATAATATTTTAGCTAAGTATTGAGCCAATCTGTAAGTTGGCGATCAATCTGACTCACTATTGGACGTAATGGAGCGTTCGGTTTGTGTATTTTTGGTAACCCATACAACTTCGGTGGTTTTGACTAAACCCAAGCATACCACTGCAAGACCTCAGGACATAATCAGTTCATTTTGCATAGATCGGACCATAAACAATAATTAAAAAAGCTAAAGGTACTCCGGGTTTAACAATGACATCGGGACGTCAGTCATCTCAGTCCCCCGTGACCAAATGTACTCTGTGCCCGTGACCATGGGTGCAGGAAAGCGCCCGAAACGTCGGGAATTATTAAAAGTAAAATAAACGCGATAAAATCCGTAAAAGTAGGTAATTTTAATTAATGTGTAGTGTTCGCGTAAATATAAGAAATCATTATGTAAACTATTAATATCTTTATTATAATGTCTTTCCGCAAAGTAACGCCTGATTCTATCAATTATCTTGAAATAAATCATTTTACGGCTAGTGATGTCTTATATAAAAATATGTGTCCATGAAATATTAGTAAACAGTTCGTCTCGCATCATTGATGCAAATATGTCTTCTCGACTTGAATCACGTAAACAAGAGTCGGTAAAACCCCGTCACAGTGAGTTAGAAACTACCGAGCACGTCAGTAGTAATTTCTCGTAACGCTCGGCTTTAACTCATTATGTCTATGCTAAGCGACATTCCGTTCGCACTGCCTGGGTGGTCTGGACTGGAAATAGCTTGACCACTACGTGGTTTACTTTTTAATCGAAATCTTCCTTTATTATTTAACAAGAACGAAACAGGAAAATCAAAAGATAATTATAGGGTATGTTTTTAAATTAGTAACCTCTCTTTATTACTTGGAATTAAAGTGACAAACTTACAATCAATGATGATAAGTGGCCACTACATGTACACTTGTGATAAATTTCAAAGTAGCTTTGTAATACTAGATTTAAATAAGGCTACTAATGTTTCCCAAACGAGTTTTTTTTTTTTTAAATAAAAATACTAACAATGCTATTTACATCACTAATATTCCCTGTCACCACTCCCTTGTGTTAGTAGTGATTCACGACAGTAGTCAAATGACGGAATCGAACCCACGACCTTTAGAGTTCGCGGTTCGCACCCTGCCATTTAGGCTACTGTCACTTTCTGTCACGGTGGCTAGTCTCGATGGGGACTAGCCATCAGCGAAGGACAGAAGTATAGTTCCAACAGCATTATTGCTTTCCAGGACACGTGGGTAAAACACCATCAACTTTCTGACTACGGGCTGTTACTAAGAATTTTTTGACAAAAAACCTAAAAATTGATTTTGGCCCAACCCGTAATTCGAACCCGTCCAAGGTTCGAGTCTCATGATCAGCAACTGCATTTACGATCGCTAGACCAAAAAGGCTAAAAATTTCTTGTTACCACTGAGGTCTAAGATGGAATGCCATACTGCCCGTTTTTGTTGAATTTCAGCCGGAAGACAGCAATCGAAAATTCGCGGGTTCGAATCGCGGGTGGTACAAGAATTTGTATAGGTCTGCATATACTAACTACGTGTCTGTATTGTGCTGAAATTTATGTTTGGAGTGGTTTAGGTTAGGTTAGGTTAGTTTGTTGTGTTAAAATTTATGTTTGGAGGGGTATAGCGTTTACTTGTTTTTTTTTTAAGTCTCGTAGACTAAAATATCGGGGGGCATGGCAATGCCCCCGCCAAGTCGAGCGCGAAGCAAACACTGCCGTACCATCCTTTACTGGAACCATTTCGCCGCATTTTCAGGCCCCTATTTGAGAACCTCTGGATAATACCAGAATGCAGAAATTTTCGTCATCCAGTAAACTATAATCACATACTTAAAATCCGAAATTTCAAGTCTGTAGGTCATTTAGTTCCGAAGTTAAGCGAAAGCAAAGTTTCGCATTTTAGACACTCACTCACTCACTCATGATTATCTGAAATTTGGTACAGAGTTAGGGTTTAATGGCCACATAAAGGGAAAACTATAAAAACTAGGATAATCGAACATCTGGAGTACCTGGTGACCCTGATTAGAAAACACAAGAGCCCAACCAAACTATTAGAAGAGATCGACATACCGCCTTTACAAAAAAATATTCAACTTGGTGGGCCGCTTCATTTGATGTCAAAAATCGAAGGTCTAAAGTATCTGATGAAGAACCCTCAGCTAGTCTCAGCTGTATTAGAGATATGGTAATGCCCCCTTCTATCATTGGTTACATAGACAAAATCAAATATAACAGCCATTAGCTTTTGTGCTGTTGGTGCTGTTAGTTGCGTAATCGTTGAAGTTTTGTGATTGTGATTTTAGTTGGATTTTCTTTCAAAAAACTGTAAGTAATGTTATTTATCTTTACTACGTAATGTTTTTGAATGATCTAAGTTACAACAACAGTAACTTTTTATGTTTCAATTGATAAAAAAGTAGAATCAAAAAACCTCTACGCGAACAATTCATAACGGTCAAGATTTCTAATAAGATAATAATAGTATATTTCTTATTCGAATACCATAGTAAATACTTTTACTAGGAATTGCTAAATGTTATATCTATATGATTGTATAAGAAAAATAAAGGAAGACGCTATAATATATACACAAAAAGGTTTTGAAAATGAGGTTACAAAGCGCGCGCAAACTGTCTATTGTCGAATTTTTAGCAAATGTTTGCAAGTTAAAAAATAGAATTATTATAATTATTACATGCATAATTTCGGTTCATTTAGGAACAATATGTTGTATTGATTGTAAGGACATAAAAATAAAATAAAAACTTACGATATTTTAATTAATAAAATAAAATTTGTTGTCAGTAAGTACACTTTATCAAGATCCGTTAGAAACAAAGAGCTGCACAAAACAAAATAAACATTTAGATGTTATGGTTATTGTTTCTACTTATCGAAAATCTTATCGGTTTTAAATAACTGTAACAAAAACCTCTTTAAATATAAGTGAGAAACATAAATGTTTATAACAAGTGCCGCCAGCTGAGGTGACAAAGCTGTTTTTTGTTACGGCGGGCGCAGTAAGAGAAAGATTAAATAAACAAATTACACTAGACTTACCAGAAGATACTGTTTGTTTACTACCGACTAGAAGTATGTGTATGCAGTTAAATAATGCTATGTTAAAAGCGATTCCGCACCCCGAGATAAAGTTAGTTGCTAAAGATTCCTTGGATTGTTCAAGATGTTTGATAACGAAAGCTCGGGCGTGTTTACAAAAATATGAAGATGATGCGTCGATGACTGCTGGACTGGAAGAAACTATAATCATTAAAGAGGGAGCTAAAGTAATGCTTAGGATAAATATTGATGTTAGTTTAGGTTTAGTGAATGGGTCATTAGGCGTTGTACAAAAAGTGAGGTGGGACCCGGAAGACCAAACAAAGCCTAAACAATTGGTAGTAAAATTCGCTAATAATTTGATTCACGAATTATTGCCTATTAAGTCAAAAAAAAGAGCCGTGGTAGCTCAGTGGTTAACGCTCGCTGTAAATATAACATAACGCGAATAACCCGGGTTCGATCCCCGCCGGCACCAATGAAATTGCTAATTGCAATTTTAAGTGCTGATTTACCACGTGCTCGGCGGTGAAGGAAAACGTCGTGAGGAAACCTGCATGTCGGAGAAATAAGAAAGAAAAAAATTTCGAAGACATGTGTAGTTCGTCAACACGCATTTGGGCAGCGCGGCGGACACTTCCTTGCCCTAAACCCTCTCAGAAATGAGGGGAGGCCTGAGCCCAGCAGTGGGACGTATATAGGCTGTAACTTTACTTTACTTCAAGTCAAAATTTGAGATCATACCCCGGGCATACGTGTACAGGGAACAATTCCCAATCTGTGTGGCGTATGCCCTAACAATTCACAAGAGCCAAGGTCTAAGTCTAAAAAATGCCCTCATGGACATTGGCGCCTCCATATTAACTTGTGGCCAAGCCTACGCGGTGCTTTCACGAGTAACCAATCTTCATGGGATGCACCTCATAAATGTTGACTTCAAGAGTATAAAAGCTCAAGCTTCAGCGATCACCGAATACAACCGGCTTAGGCGTAAATACCATAAAAGAATAAATAATGAACGCGAATGGGCAATACGAAAAACTGTTGCTACTGTACAAGAATTGGAACCGGAAAAAAGAAAAGAAAGATTTGTAATAATAAAAAAATTACTCCTAAAAAGAAAAAGAATGTGTCGAATAAGAAAATCTAATAAAATAAATCAATGTGCCCACGTTTCTACAAAAAGAAGTGAAATCCCACCAAAAACATTCTGTAAAAACTAGCCAAGTCTCGATGGAGTTGCTTGTTTATCTCTAAAATGTAATGAAATCTAGACAAAGTCGTGCCAAGTCTAAGGTTCCTTACTGCGATTTCTTTATTATTATAGTTAATGTTGTGTGACTTGGCCGTTGAAGGGTACACAAGGGTACAAAACCAAGTGCTACATGACACCCTTGCATCAATCTGTCGCCAGAACCGCTACCCATTGACGATAGAAAATTGCCACTTGGAAAACGTTGATTGAATAACCAGTCAATTGTAGGCCTGATAAAACTGCGTATTTCAATAATACTTTTGTATAGGCGAGCCAGAAACAAACAGTATAAAAAATTATTTCCAGTACAGGCGGACTTCGAATCATTGATAGAAGTCCGTCTGTACGTCTATTTTATGTTAGATCGGTGGTCGATTTGACGCCTACAATTGACTGGTTATTCAATCAACGTTTTCCAAGTGGCAATTTTCCATCGTCAATGGATAGCGGTTCTGGCGACAGATTGGTGCAAGGGTGTCATGTAGCACCTGATTTTGTACCCTTGTATACCCTTCAACGACCAAGCCACACAACATTAACTATAATAATAAAGAAATCGCAGTAAGGAAGCTTAGACTTGGCACGACTTTGTCTAGATACATTTTACATATTTTGAGACGACCGTGGTGCCTAGTGATATTGAGCACACTACATAGCGTTTCGCTTCCTTTTTAAGAAGAGAAGACTTTAGAGGACTAGCGAATCTGTGGCCGTAGAAGGAAAAGGGCTGTCCTATATATACTGTTTATGATTCGGAACTTTGATAGCGCGATTTAGGCTTCGGTGTGTTTTACGTGTGGCGCGACGACAGTGCCGCCACAAATCCTTCGCTGCCGATCTCGTGGTAATGAGCACTGAAAATTATAATTAACTATTTTATGTTTAGCAGCGGGAATCGAACCCGGACTCGCGTACTATAAAATCACAGCGAGGGGTTAAACCCCTACGCTACTACGGCTCGGAGTCGTAAACTTAATATGTATTAAAACGAAACAAGGTTCAGAGGTTTACAAAGGTGGGTGTGTAAGTTACGAGTACTGCACGACTGTACATTTATACTGTATTATTTGCACAATAATACTTATGGAATTTTTTATTAAACCAGATGCAACACGATATGGTCGTTGTAACTGTAAAACAAGCACCATTTGTTACTTTCAACGAGATGGATGACGCAGTGTGTTAAAATATACTGTGACAATACGTAGTTTGACTTTCATTTTAAGGAAGTTTCCCGAGCGTGCTCAAGAAAGAAGTTTTATCCTATCTTGAATATGAATTAAAGTTAATGAAATTTTGTAGACGTGTTTTACGAGGTGAAGCTACGCTGCAGCTATATTATGGTTCCAGTACAAATGGGTCGGCTTGACCGGAGAAGAACAAATCTTCACATTAGAAGATTACTTAATTTTAAAATAAGAGTGGCGACCCTTAACGTGGCAGAGTCACGCTGCAGCCATATTATGGTTGTAACATGAAAGAGTCCACTCGGTCTAATTCTGCTGTGTTTCATATGGTGAGTGCAGAGAACCGGAGACCCTTTTTACTGGAAACGATGCATTCCATCTAAGTCCTCAGTGGTAAGAATGCATCTGAATTTTGATCTTATTGGAAATAGACACAATCTAGAATATAATATCCGTGTTTAAGTCATGTCAGACTTTGTTAAAATAAATTCCAACAAAAACATAACTTGTAAAGAAACCAAGACTCGCAACTGAGTTCTTCTACCGTAAAACGTTATGAGATCCATGTAGGTTAATTTATTCAGTCCCTACTTAAGGCTCCTTTTGTTTTAAGTTATTACGGAATTAGCTAACCTAACAACATTTTATAGTGACCATATCAATGTTAAAAATCTTATATGTTATAAATATATAGATTGACTTGGCCTTCGCAAGAAAGCACAGTGTATCTCACAAATAATACATATTATAATAATTTAGTTTTTTTAGTGAGTGAAAAAATTAGGAAACTTTGACTAGTTATACCTCTTAAACTACTGGTTCAAATTCGAAATTTGAAATATACTATGTTTATACAATGTCTAGTCGGTTACTGAAAATTCAAGCTTTTAGTTTTATCTACTACGAAGTTATAGGGGGTCGTAAATGTCCTGAATTGCTTCGAGGAAATTATGGTTCGACCGTGCCGCTTTTTTGCTCGACTTGGCGGGGACACTCCCGTGCCCCCAGATATGTCGAGTTAAAGTTACTCCAGCTCGAAAATTTACCATATAGTGGCGGTGTAAGAATATTCACTACTCTATATCATCCCGTGGGTGTCGTAAGAGGCGGTGAAGAGCGTCTTCATAATAACGACTAAAAAAAACTGCGGTTGCCAGCCCGTTTGCCAAGCGTGGCAACTATGCCAAATATCCCCCTCTATGAGGCAATCCGTGTGCGAGGCCTATGTTCACCAGTGGCCTATGTTCGGTATATATACAGTGAGATAATATATAATATAATAATAATGTCCTCCAGACCGATTTCGGTCACGGCGGCCAGCCTCAACGGACGTTAGCCATCGGCGCAGGACAGGATTATAGTGCCCAAGTGTATGTGCAAGCACAGGTGCTCTCTCTATTCCCTCACTCTCATAATCCGATGGGACGGTAAACCGACCGGCGAGAGACCAGGCACAGGACCAACGGCTTTACGTGCTTTCCGAGGCGCAGAAGTGAGACACCGCCAACTTCCTGACTCCGGACAGCTACTGAGAATTTCTTGACGGAAAAACTAAATAATTGATTTTTGGCCCGACCCGGGATGCGAACCCAGGACCTCATGATCAGCAGTCGCACTAATACAATCACCAGACAAACGAGGCAGTCAACAGTGAGATGTATATGTATAAACGAACGTATTTGTATTATATAACGAATTTAAATAATATGTTTAAATAAGCTAGTTTTTTTTCTGTTGCAACTCTACCCATAGCTCTTACCACATTACCAAAGGTTAGCTGGCAGAGAATGCTTTTTCGTCATTAGTTTCGCCTTTACAGCAATTTTTTAAAGTGCAATAAAGAAGTTTAAAAAAGTATTAATTATCTCTGCACACGTCATTTTCTAGTATCGTTTAATGAAGCGAGAGCATTGAACTTCAAGTATTCCTTAAATTGACTCAGATTCAGACCGTATCTGAATAATTGCAAGCTATCGTCGGTTGCTTTACTCATTTACTATCGTCGCTTAAAAAGTGAAGTCATCCTTTTTACACGCAATGTATCGCGGCGTACGGTCAATAAAACCGCAGTTTCACTCTCTTTACTCACTCCAACCGCATTTATCTCTAATGAAACAATTAATCGAAAGTCGACAAAGTAATCCAACCACAGATAAACATAGACCGATTGTATCTTTCCACGTAATTAACTATTTGCTACCGTAATTTTCGCGTTGTTTTTGCACGCGAAGGAAGATACATCGATCCATCTCGTCCCATCCATCATCTCATCCCATCAATTCCATCTCGTCCCTTGGAAGTCGATTTTTTTTATTAAAATGAGGTTGACAAACGAGCACACAGTCCACGGGAGTAAGTGGATGCTGTGGCCCATAGATATCTACATCTATCCTCGATTACAAATCAAAATGCAGATGCGTTGTCACCTCTGAGGATGTAATGTATCATCTACTTCGCGTGCGGAGACAAGTAGGGGCGCATGGTGGCTCGCGCGGCTGCGAGTGTGAAGCATCGTGCGCCCCTACTTGTCCCCGCACGCGAAGTAGATGATACATTACAAGGACTAGGAGGGAATGCCTCGTTTCCAGTAAAAAGGGTCTCCGGATCACTACACTCACCAACTCACCATACGAAAAACAGCAGCATTAAGCTGCTATTTTACGTCGGTATTCTGTGAGAGCGTGGTCCTTCCCCGGTCGAGCCGACTCATTCACGCTACAACCGTAATATAGCTGTAGTGTGGCTCTACCACGTATAAAGAGGAAATACTAAAAAGATTGCGTGGTTTTGAAGAAAAATTAAATATTAGTTTTTTTACCTCATATCGTCGTATCGAGTAACTGAAACAGGAGATGCTAAGCAGCATCTACCTAATAACAACTCAAAATTATAAAATCCGTCTGCCAAACGTGGCAAAATCGTGAGATTTCAAGGCAATGAGACAATGGGGCTATGTTTGGAGGAGGCATACGTTCAGGAGTGTACTTTTCTAGGTTGTAACGAATGAAAATTTTTTCACCTTTTACAACACATCTTTTTACATGGTAGAGCCATGCTGCAGTTATATTGGTAGTATAGTTATACCACGAATGGGTCGGCTCGACCGGGGAAGGACCACGCTCTCACAGAATACCACCGTGAAATAGCAGCTTAATGCTTCTGTGTTTCGTATGGTGAGTGTAGAGAACCGGAGACCCTTTTTACTGGAAACGAGATATTCCACACAGACCACACACTTGTTCCTCACGGGTGACAACGCATCTGCATTTTGATTTGTAATCGAGAATAGATGTAGATGTCTATGGGCCGCAGCGACCACCTACCATCAGGTGGACCGTGTGCTCATTTGTCACCCTATCCTATAAAAAACACTTAGGAGACGAAATGTGGTGATGAAATATCTTTGTCTGCCTCACATCACACCTATATTTATTAACTAAATTTATTATACTAAGTAAAGCCGACATACTTCTGGAGCTTACACACTCACAATAATTAAGTGATGTTTATATGTGGAAAAGAAACATCGTGAAGAGACCCACATATATTTAAAATATTTTTTTAAATATTTTGAATCCTCATGAAGTCCGTCAACACGTATTGATGGTGTGCGGCACTCTTTTCTGCTCCAATCCCTACCAGGAATTAGAGAACCGACGGACAAACTTACAGCGCGGTTCGAATCCCGTACGCAATAAATGTTTGTATAGATTATAGTAATCATTACGGTTTTTTTAATATAAAACGTAGTGTGAACAAACGAATTAACAGTGCACCGAATAGTAAGCAGCTACTGCAACCCATGGACACCTGCAGCCAGGGCTTCATTTACCCATAGACTAACCAGACTGGAGACTAGGGCGCAAGGTTTGAGGGAACGCTGAACTTGCCTTTGCAAGTACCACTTATGTACAGAATATAATATATACGTAGTAGAGCCACTCTGTAGCTCTATTATGGCTGTACCACGAAAGCGTCAGCTCGACCGCTCTCACAGAATACCAGCGTAAAATAGCAGCTTGATGCTACTGTGTTACTGGAATCGAGGCATTCCATCTTAGTCCTCAGGGGTCACAACTGCATTTCCATCTTAGTCCTCAGGGGTCGTAACGCATCTGCATTTTGATTCTTAACGGAGATTAAATGTAGATGCTTATGGGCCACAGCATCCACTTACCATCAGGTGGACTGTGTACTCGTTTGTCCCCCTAATTCTATAAAAAAAGAATAAAATTTGTTATAACATTCTCAATAAATAATATTCTCAAATTAACAATATTCTCTAATATTCTCGATATATATTCCTAATTTTTTTACAAAACAAATCAATGGATTGTTAAAATAAGACCGTATTGTTTGGTACCAACTCGACTCTAGATGATGATACGGTGGATGATACACCACCGATCATCCCGTGGTGTGATTGTTCCATGCTGGATATTCTGTTTACACCGCGATCAATGTCCAAAGCTTTCCTCTCCCTGGGACATCAATTAGCCGAGTGGGCCTGATGGAGTCCCTACTATAGAAGCTGAAGACAGGTGCTCTGGGATTAAGATCGGTTCTAACACGTCTTTTATGGTATTCCTACTCTTAGGCGTAATCTTGAACTTATGGAATACAACTTTAGTGCTTCCCGTGAAATTTTGCAATTGGGTCATCAGTTTTCTTGCTGATAGGGTATGTATATGATCAAGGCCGTAGTAGACGGCGCATACCCGTTAATGCTAGTGTTCCACAAGGCTGCGTGCTAGCCTACATTTACCATTTCTGTTGTATATCAATTATAGGTTGCTGTTACTGGTTGTAACACTGGTGATGTTTTTATACCAATTAGGTTGACACTTTAGTCCAGTTTGAACTTCAGGAAATATCGGTTTGCGCATTTACCGCGAAAATGAACCCCTTTGACATATCTCTTCAATTTCAAGGCACTCCTCATGCTGCTTCAGCCGGCATCGGAATCCTTGGCATCGACGTAGCTAATGATGGATAGTTTCTCGGTTACTTGGAAAGGAGGGCTAAATTAGTCTCTACTGTAATGCTTGGTGTGCTCAGCGGAGTAGGACTTCATTCCGGTACGCCGTTTGCTGCTTTACAAGGCGCAAGTTCGCCATCACATAGAGTACTGTTGTCATCTCTGCACTGAGCCACCTCAGTATCAACTCTTTCCACTTGACTGCATCCAGCGAAGAGTGGCTCGAATCGTCGACGACCGAGATCTTTCTGATCGGCTCGATTCACTGGCGCTGCGAAGAGATGTTGCATCTCATTGAATTTCCTATCGCATTTTCCACGAGGAGTATTAAGACTAATTGTTCGGATTAATTCCATTCGCTAAATTCCACCAACTCACATCGGAACGAAATTCGCGATATCATCAGGTAAGTTGGATGCTTGGCGGGTAACCATGACTGTGATATTTACTAGGAGTTTCCTTCCTCGCAAGACTTTCTTGTGGAATCATCCGCCACCGGCGATTTTCCGGAACGATATGACTTAGCGACATTCATGAAACGAGCTTACTCCTTTTTAAAAAGCCGCAATGCACTCGCAATTTCCCTGGTGTTGCAGTTGTTTATGGGCGATGGTCAACACTTACTGTCAGGAAAATTTGAATTAATGTTGAAAAGCTAGTAAAATATAAAAATCTAGTTCATATATACGTAGGCTGAGCAAGCACAAACAGAACAGATCGGGGGGGGGGGGCGCACATTCATAGTTAGCCTAGGACTGTCTGAATTCTAAATAAGGTACTGCCTGCAGCTAATTACAAACAAAGAAGACTATAAATGTGTTGTCACCTTTCCCACAGAATAAATATTGCCCTATATATCTCTTCAGAGCAGAACTCGCTGCACCCTTATTTGAAAACAGAAATAGGTTAAGAGGGTAGTGTCCATCAGGACAGACTCCTAGGCAGGATAAGTCCTACCATGATGGTTGTTATTATTACCGACTTCAAAAGGAGGAGGTATTCAATTCGACTGTATGATTTTTTATGGACGGTACCTCATAACCTTTCTCTGGTTGAACCGACTTTGATAAAAAAGCTGGCGTTTCTGGCGTGGTCCGATATAAATTTATTCAAGATCTGACCGGTAGTTTTTGCGTCATCTTTAATAATGCGTATTTAATCGACTTTGAATACATTGATTTGGTCGTATTGAAGTCGGTTGTACAAAATGTTTAATTTTAATACTTGTACTATTTACTTTCATATTAGACAGATCCGGTAAAACTAGTTTAAGGTTGCAATAAAATAGAAGAACGTTTTTTAAAGTCGGTCAAAATTAATTTCATTTTAATCGCTTGCTTTTGATCTAAAATCTGAAATCGCATTATATTAATCGCTTGTCAAAAAATTAACTTTCTCTTTAATATTTTGACAAGAATAACATCACATGATTTTCTCTTAAGGACCTATTTCCTCTTTATAACCAAAGACCGCGCCTTATAAAAGCAATGTGTGTATTAAAATTGTATTTCGTTGCGAAAGGCGATATCATAGCTCATAAATATTTAAATGAATCTCTTTTACCACTTCGCTGAGGACATCTTATAGGCATTTGTTTCTTTCGGCGCCATGATACGCCGTACAAGGCCAAAGGTGTATAATAAATTATATTTTGTTATTATGGTCCTGTTGTGAAGGCAGTTTTAGTAGTGTACGAATACGAAAGTGGGTCTTGATAAATGCATGACTCAGCGATCGAACCTCCCGCTAGGTCTTCGATGAGCTTGAGTTAATGCATATTAATATCATTAGAAATTATAGAATAAATTTTACAATAAGAATATCACATGTAATATCACATGTTTATGTTTTAAAACATTTTATAAAGATAAAAAATATCTTTATCATAATTCGACGTATAAGTGGCATAGTGGCTTAGGAATTTCGCGGCGCTGAGGGGGCGAATCCCGTACGGAACGAGTATTTCTATGGCCTAAAAATAATTGTAAGATTTTAGGACGTTAGGTGTTAAAAAATAAAATTAAAAATTTTAAGCCCGTCTACTGTTTGTGTGTGTACTTGAAGACTTCAGGATCTCACCACCTAGTTAAATTAATTACTCAAAGATTATTAATATTATTTCTTTCCTTGGTAATGGACTCTCAGACTGTTGTAATTTTGCCAGCGTCAAGTACCTACAATAAGAGATAACCTTTTTAAAATTTTGTTTAAAAACTTCTTCACAATATGTTGACGCATCACATTGTCAACTCTTTAAATTTAAAATCCCAAAAAAATGTCAAATATTTTTTTTATAGATAAAGAATGACAAAGGAGCACACAGTCCATCTGATGGTAAGTGGATGCTGTGGTCCATAGACGTACATTTATCCTCAATTAAGAATCAAAATACAGATGCGTTGTCACCCCTGAGGACTAAGGTGGAATCCCCCGTTTCCAGTAAAAAATAGTCCCCGGATGTCTACACTCACCATACGAAACACAGCAGTATTATGCTGTTATTTTAAGGTGGTATTCTGTGAAAGCATGGTACTTCCCCGGTCGAGCCGAACCACTCGTGCTACAACTGTACTACTAATATAACTGCAGTATGGCTCTACCGCGTATGTTACAATTAACAACACAAAACAAATTAGAAATAGCTTGGTAGCTTGTTACTTAATATATAATAACCCTTTTGATACAAACTTAGTTTAATAAAGGTTTTGAACTTTGTGCATGCTAAAATTGAAATAAAAAAACAAATATCGCTTTTAACGTTTTCTACCCGACAAACCGAATATAATAGAGCAATTTAATTTTATAATTTGTCGGGTAGGTGCAACGTGCAATATAAAATAAACACACAACAAAATATATTAACTATTACAACCATAATATAGCTGCAGCATAGTTCTACCACGTGTAAAAATAAATAATATTAAATATTTCCGCTAATATATCGATATTTTGTTCTTCCTTTGTATTCCAATGTATCGAGACAACATAACATGCATTATGTATCATTGTTAACATCTCGAAAACATCGCTTTCGCGTGCCGTGATTCACGATCGTAAGTATTCTGTTGACGGCAAACTGTACATAAATACACAAACAAAAATAAGTAACCGATTCGTTGTAACTCTCTGGTAAAGTCATATAAAGTCTTTCGTTTTGGTACATTAATTTATTAAAAGGTAAGTCAAAGAATAAATATGTTACGTTTACTTTGTGTATGGGACACTAGAATTTTCGCCTTACAAAAATAAGTGATATTGATTTTGTAAATACTAGGAACAGACACAAGCTAGTAGTACCACGGAATCAGTAATTCAATCTTGGGGCGATGTATATGCTTTTACAACAAAATCCAAGAAAAAATACAATATTTGATCTGCGCAAAGTTCATAAACGTTATTAAACTAAGTTTGTATAAATAGGGTTATTATAATATTAAGTAATTTATGGATGATAATAACCCCTGGGAAAGGTGATTGCTACCATGCTATTTCTAATTTGTTTTGTGTTGTTAATTGTAACATACAAGCAATGATTGTAAGCTGTTATTTTAAAAAGTTCCGCTGGATTTCTTACTGCTTCTTCTCGGGAAATTAAATAAAGTAAATTAAAAAAAGTGAATTTCAATAAGTATAATTTATGATCTATATTGAATAAAAAAGTTTCTGTTTCTATCGTGGAAGAAGTTTACATACATAAATTGCACAAGCACAAACATTCAGACCCGGAACAATTGTCTGTAGGCCATACAAATGTACTTGTTCCGTGCGGGACTCTAACTCACGGTCCTAACGCAGCAACACAATGCTTAACCATTGCGCCACGGAGTCTATAATGAAAACCAAAAAACCAAATTGGCGATATATTGAAATATCGCCAATACAGTTTTTTGACTTGTTTGACTTTGGTATTTTGATGGGACTAACATGTATGCGTAGAATTTAAAGAAAGCGAGAGGTGTGTGATCTTGGCAAATGGAAGTCCGTAGTCCCTGACTAACCCTTTATTTTATTCATTTAACGGTGATTATAATCATTTAATGTTGTATATATTATTAATATATTTTTACAAATATTATTTTTAATAATATTTTATTTCTTTTTTGCAGCTTATTTTATGTTGGACGTTGCACTATCCGTCGAAATATAAAATTACAATGCCCTATGAAATTCGGTTTGTCAAATAGAAATCGCTTAAAGCGATATGGCCACCGTTTGTAGTTTATAAGTTTTCCGTTATTGTAATAAATTTGTTCAAATGCAATAAAGGGTTATCTATCTATCTACCGCGTAACAAAATCATCACTCCCAATTCTCCTACCAGTGGTAAGAGGCGACTATAAAAATGCCAGGAAGATCCGGCATTTTATAATCACCTAAGATGGCGGTATAACCACCTCGTTTAAGCCAGCCACAAAATACCCACACCGGCGGCAGCTTCAAAGGCGCAAGCGAATCCGCCTGCCAAAAGTGACATTAAAGGCAAATCCTCCCTACAACGGGAGAAACTCACGTCCAAGAAGAAAAAGAAAAGAATAGTATCACAGTTTATTTTAATGTACAGCGGATCACTAGAGTAAAATGTATTAGATAAGTCCAAGTGCTTTATGCCGGGTTTCTATATTTAAAAACACTTTTTCATTGTTTTATTCCTCTACACCTTTGTTTGTCTGGAAGAGGTCCCTATGTAGCGATAAGGCCACCAAATTGTACATATAATCTGCTTTTTGTTTTGTTATCTGTATATTTGTTTGTGGTGTACAATAAAGTATATTCATTCCTTCATTCATTAAAAAACGCTTCGTTTTTCACGAACCGTTTTGCAGTAAATAAAGTGCATGAAAATTCTTTTTTTTAAACAAAGTACCAGTTCTATTTATGAAACGTTTACATTTTTTTCATTTTTCATTTTAAGTCGTATAAGTTGCTAAATGAATAGTTTGTAATAATAGGTCCTTACATTTAGGTATTTACATAGGCGTTTTGTACGGGAGGAATACGAGTACGAGTACTCGTATAAAGTCAATTTTTTTTGTAAAATATATTTAATTAATCAAAGTATGCACCGTTGTTATCTACGCACTTTTGCCATCTCATAGGTAGTTCATTAATCTCTTTACTAAAGAAACCAAGGGGGCGAGAATCAATAAACTCTTTGAAAGCGGTTTGGACTGCCGCATCAGAGTTGAATTTTTTTCCTTGTAAGAAGTTGTCCAAATTTTGGAAAAAAATGGTAATCTGTCGGAGCAAGGTCCGGGAAGTACGGTGGATGTCGCAGGCATTCCAATTTTAGCTCATCTAACTTAGTGCTTGTTTGTTGTGCAGTGTGTGATCTTGCGTTGTCGTGAAGCAGCAGTGGCCTAGAGCGATTGACCAATCTCGGTTGTTTAGCAGCTAGTTCTTCCTTCATGGTTTGCAGTTGCTAACAATAGATATCTGCCGTAATCGTTTGGCCAGATTTTAGAAAGCTGTAGTGAACGACACCGGCGCTAGTCAACCAAACACTCACACGTAACTTTTTCTGAGTCAATTTTCGTTTAGGGCCGGATTTGGCTTAGTCTCCAGGGTTCAGCCATTGTGACCAGTACTTCCGATTATCGTACAGTATCCACTTTTCGTCACAAGTAATGATTTGATTTAAAATCCCTTCATTTTTGTGTCAAGTGAACAAAGTAACACAGTAGTCAACGCGTGTTTGCAAGTTCGATTCACTCAATTCATGAAATACCCATCGCTCAAGTTTTTTTTTACTTTCTCGATTGGCTTCAAGTGGATTAATACAGTTTTATCACTTACCCCAAAGCCTGCTGCTATCTCTGAAGTACTTTGTGATGGATCTTCTTCCACAATAGCCTTTAATTCTTTTTTTTTCCACTTTAGTCTCCGGTTGTCCACGGGGATAGTTCTGAAGGTCGAAATTTCCAGAACGAAATCGTTGAAACCATAAACGTACCGTGCTTTCTTTTGCGACACCAGCGCTATACACATCATTAATCCTTCGAGCTGTTTCTGCAGCACTAATGCCACGGTAGAACTCGTACTCGTAAATACACCGATATTGCATGTTTTCCATTGTGCGGAAATAAGCGCCGCCAAAAAAATAATGAGAAAAAAACAAACGAAAGACTGTTTACAAAACTCAAATGTACCAGCTAAATTAATTTATAAATTTGAATTTGGAATTCTTAATCAAAGAGGAGATATTTCACATCAAAGTGGTCAGTACGACAAAACGCTAATTTCATATATGTATTGTATGTATTCCCAATATTAAACTGTTTTTACTGTATCAATTATTGAGTTTTCCCATCAAGAAATTCTCAGTAGCTACCCGGAGTCAGGAAGTTGGCAGTGTCTCACCCCCATGCCTCGGAAACATGTAAATCCGAGCCGAGCTGATTGCTCTCCGGTTGTGTCGGTTTACCGTCCCATCGGATTATGAGGATGAGGGAATAGAGAGTGCACTTGTGCTTGCGCATACACTTGGATACCATAATCCTGTCCTGCGCCGATGGCTAGTCTCCGTTGAGTCAGGCCACCGTGACCGTAATTCGAATTGGAGGACTTTATTATTATTAGATTTCAGTAACGCATTTAATACCGTCAATCATGATGTTGTTCTCGGTATAATAAGCTCTCTTAACGTAATAAACAGCGACTGGTTGGTATCGGCATCGTTAAAGATGACTTAGGAAATAATGCTTAGTAATATCTTGTGACCTTCGCGGTAGACATTCCGTATTTATCCGTTATCCATGACCGTTACAGCCTATTAAAAGTCTGCTGTTGAACATATGATTACCTTATAGGGGGATATTTGCCATAGTTGCCACGCTTGGCAATCGGGTTGGCAGCCGCAGTTTTTTTTTTAGTTGTAGAAAGATACCGCTGCCCATGTCTGGGTTTGTCTTCCTCTGTCGTCTCTTATGATACCAACAGGATGATATAAGGTAGTAGATATTCTTACGACGCCATTATACGGTAAATATATTAAGTGTGAACGAAGAAGGAACCTATGGCACTGATATTTTACAAAAAATAAACACAAAAATTTTGAAAAAAAATAAAGATCTATGGCACTAATATTTTATAAAAAATAAAAACAAAAATTTTGAATATAACGTTTGAAAAAAAATTACCAATTACTTTGCCCTTTGACCTTGAGCATGTGATCCTGCAAAGTGACAAGGTCAAAGCTGCCTACTAAATTTATTGTTTTATTGCCTTTGATATGATTTGAATTTCAATAGATTTCAATTAATTTGCTTATTTAATTCAAAATTTTTGTTTTTATTTTTTATAAAATATCAGTGCTATAGATCTTTATTTTTTTCAGGCAGTAAAAAGGTAATTAGTATTAGTCTTAGTCCAGTATTAGTCTCACTGCTGTGCACAGGCATCCTTCTTCATCGCAAGCCAATCCAATATATTTCAAAACTATCGCAGAGAGCAGTGTTACTCAAGTTCTCATATAAAAAAATATACAATCCCAACCATCTAGTACTGATATACGCATGTAGACACCTGTTTATCCAGACGCTATCAAAGTAGGCAAATGGTACATCAGTCCTGTTAAAAAACCTGAAACGTTGTCACTAACGAGGAAAATCTACCGGACCTATTGACCACGTTCCAGCTAGACTGGTTTCCTCGGGGTCTGTAAACGTTATGGACATGTAAAGGTAATGATAGTATCCCGTTAATGGTTGACCTTTCGCTCGGTTGTTTCTTTGTATTATCAAGAATACGTCATGTCTAGTAGTTTTTTCTCTGCATTATATGTTAACTACGTGGAGTTATTGTTTATAGTAAAATATGCGGTATATTTTTAATACTTAGTAATAGTAGTAGTAGTAGTAGTAGTAGTATATACTTTATTGTACACCACACATATACAACGAATAAATACATTACAGAGGAAACTTAATATATACGTATGTACAATAAGGCGGTCTTATCGCTAAAGACCGATCTCTTCCAGACAACCTTTGGGCTAAGGAGAAACTGGAATTAAGAACAGTAGGAGGTGGTGCATTTTATGTTACACTTACATTCTAATATCTAAATCTCTCTTATTAGAAGTATGCTACTAGTAAACGCTCACTATCTACACCTGGTGAGATAGAGAGTGAGTGCATTTTAATTTAGTCCTCATGGGTGATAACGCATCTATACTTTCAATCTAAATCTGAGATGAAATGTAGGTGTCATAGACACCTACACCTATCTCAGATCGCCGGGTTGGCTCAACCGGGGAAGGACCACGCTCTCACAGAATACCAACGTCAAATAAAAGCTCTATGCTGTTGTGTTTCGTATGATGAGTGAAGAGAACCGGAGACCCTTTTTACTGGAAATGAGGCATTTCATCTCAGTCTTCAGGGGTGGCAACGCAACTGCATTGATTCTTAATTGATGATAGATGTAGATGTTTATGAACCACAGCATTCACTTACCATCAGGAGGACTGTGAGCTCGTTTGCCACCCTTATTCTACCAAAAAGCTTTCCTCTCATTAAACCAAACAGCTGTCGTGAAGCAACTTTCATGTATATATTTACATACATAAAAATTGCTTCACGACATAAAAGTAAAGTTACAGCCTATATACGTCCCGCTGCTGGGCACAGGTCTCTCCTCATTTCTGAGAAGGTTTTAGGGCAAGGAAGTGTCCGCCGAGCTGCCCCAATGCGTGTTGCCGAACTTCACATGTCTTCGAAACATTTTTTTCTTATTCCTCAGACATGCGGGTATCCTCACGATGTTTTCCTTCACCGTCGAGCACGTTGTAAATCAGCACTTAAAATTGAAATTAACAATTTCATTGGTGCCGGCGGGGATCGAACCCGGGATACTCGAGTTCTGTTATATTTACAGCGAGCGTTTACCATCTGAGCTACCACGGTTCTTCACGGCATATATTTGCCGCAATAGTGTGCAGTAATAACCGCAGTTTTTTTCCATAATTTTGAGTTGATATCAGGAAGACGATGTCGTCCCTGTCCCTTTTTACGACACCTACGCAGCTATATAGGGAAGTGAATATTCTTATACCGCTAATACATGGTCAATCTACTATTCATATATCATTTTTATTAATCGATTTCTTCTAGTCTATGACTATCTTTGTGTCCATTTACTCTGGAATAAATTTTATTCAACTTTTATGAAATTGGCCCTAAATTTTCTTTCAATTATAAGATTTCGTGTGCAGTTTGACAGCCCTATCGCAACGAGGCTTCACGTATCTCGATTACCTCATTATGGACGTACGCTTGCAATTTTAATCTCCATTCATTTATTGGGGATACGCTCGGACCGGTGGTATTTTTTGCGTTGTTGATAATTTTATTGGTGTCATCCTCTACTTAAGCGACTTGTAAAGACTTGTTATAAAAAAATAAGTTCTTAAAATAAAATATGCGTCTGATAAGAGTTTAACATCGCTATTTTGGGCCGATTTATCGATCCTCAGATAAAATTCATTGGGTAAAATATAGCATAATTTATTTTTCATACATTGTAGAGCAACTCTCCATGTATGAGTACATTAGAATTGTAGCCCAAATGGGTCGGCGCGACCGGGGAGGGATCACGCTCTCCGGCGCGAAACAGCAGCTTAATGCTACTGTGTTCTGTATGGTAAGTGCAGAGAACCAATGAAAATTTCATTCCATCTCAGTCCTAGGGAAGTAAAGATTTAGACGCCTAATGGCCACAGCAACCACTTATTACCATCAGGCGGACTGTATGCTTGTTGTTACGTTTTTTTCTATAAAAATCTTACGGTTATATGATAATAAAGTTCAATTGTTTCACGTTTTTATGCAGCCATGTTATAATTTATTCAAAAATAACTTTAATCTGACAGTTGAACAAGCATCAATAAGACATATTATTTATTAAAACCTACTTGTACTCTTTATACATTACAATGCCTTTTTTGTCAGAAAAAATCACGGTCGGTCGCAAAACAACTCACCAAACATCGTTGGTTTCATCGTAAACAGACTAATGGAACAGTAATAAAAAACACATAGAAAACGAACAAACAATCAAATAATATTTAACCTAATGCATAATTTATTAAAATTAAATATACAATATTTATTGTATTTTATACATTTATTAGCCATGGTAGCTCAGGTGGTTAGCGCTCGCTGTAAATTTCATAGTTCGCGAGCAAACCGGGTTCAATCCCCGCCGACACCAATGAAATTGTTAGTTGCAATTTTAAGTGTCGATTTTCCACGTGCTCGGTGATGAAGAAAAACACCGCGAAACTTGCATGTCTGCGAAATAAGAAAAAATATATATTTCGAAGACATGTTCGCAAAAACGCATTGGGGCCGCGCGGCGGACACTTTCTCAATCTAAAACCCTCTCAGAAATGAGGTGAGGTCTGTGACTAATAGTGGGACGTATATAGGCTGTAACTTTTAACTTTAATACAATAATAAGTATCATAATTTAAAAAAAAAACTAAATACTTAATTTATCGTACAGTCCTACTCCACGTGATATAGTGGCTAGAATCCTAGACACGTTGTCTCACTGTGTGGCTATACTTTACCTTTGAGCGAGAAAAAACTAGCCCACTTATCATCAGCGACAACTACTGAGGGACACAGTTCCTTTACCAAGATCTTGGCATTATACCACGAGAAGTGGGACTGTATGATAATAATTAAAGTTCTTAGTTTTAGTTTTCTTTTTTAGGTAATAAATATTATTTAATTAAATATTTAGTGTTATATATTTTATTTATATTTTGTATTACCTCGAGAGCGACGTTTTTTGAACAAGACGTCTACCCTCCTCCTCTCCCCTTGACGTTAAATTCGATAAAATCCGTAAAAATCCGTATTTTATTCAATATGTACTTTCGCGTAAATAAAAAAAATCATAACTCGACAGAAACGCTAATTTATAATCTATAACTGTATATAGCTATTTGAATAAATAAATAAAGGTTTCGCTTAGTCGACAATTCAATACTAGAACAATCTAACGTTTAACCTTCATGCTCGCGTGTGAAAGATCGCAGCATTAGATAGAAAATGTCAAAGGCTAAAGAGAGCTCTCATCCGTAGAGTTTATATAGAACCGGAAAAAATAGCCGTGGCATCAGATACATGTATACAATAACAATAAATTTGAAAAAAAATAAAAAACGACTATATACAATTCACAGAATATAGCAGTAGAAGTTTTATACATGGTAGAGTCACGCTGAAGCTATATTATGGTGGTAGCACGAATGGATCGGCTCGACCGGAGAAGGACCACGTTCTCACAGAATACCAGCGTAAAATAGCAGCTTAATATTGTTGTGTTTCTTATGGTGTGTGTAGAGAATAGAGATCCGTCAACCCTTTTCTCTTTTATAAAAACAGATGCATTGTCAACCTTGAGGACTTAGCTGGAATGCCACGTTTCCAGTAAAAAGGGTCTCCGATTCTCTACATTCACCATCACCATCACGAAACACAGCAGCATTAAGCTGCTATTCCACGCTGGTATTCCGTGAGAGCGTGGTTCTTCTCCGGTCGAGTTGACCCACTCGTGCTACAACCATAATAAAGCTGGAGCATCACTATTCCATGTATTTTATTAAATTTGTGTTGGAATCTATTTTATTTTTCAACTAAAAATCAAGCTGAGTGTATTTCCATTAAAGTCAACAACTGCTCATTGAATATTCAACGTAATTGAGTTTTAAACCGCACCTCTATTGAAAATGCATGCGTCGGTGAACTTCCAATTACTGGAAAATTTCGTGAACTTTATCCGGTTACTCGTACGCTCACTCTGTGAATTTGTTTTAGAGAAAAGTTATAGAGCATATATATATGCAATATTATAATTTGTGCAAATTCTGTTCTGGATATATAAGTATAGCGTGGTGAACTTTGTGCTTATATGTCACCCTGACATATATGACAAATATAATAATAATGTCTTCAAAACCTAGTTTTAATCAGCAGCCAGTCTCAACGCAGACTAGCCATCTGCGCACTCTCTCTCTCTCTCTCTCTCTCTCTCTCTATCGTAGGACCCACGGCTTTACGTGCTCTCCGAGGCACGTGGGTGAAACACCGTCAACTTCCTGAATCTGGGCTGCTACTTCGAATTTATTGACAGAAAGACCCAATAACTGATTGTGGCAGAAACCAGGATTTGAACCTAGAATCTCATTATCAGCGACCGCGTTTGCGGCCACTAGACCAATGAGGCAGTCGACAAATATAAAATAAGAAACTAAGCCATGTGACGGTGACATAAATTAATCTACCCACCCATTTTCATTCCATGGGTGTTCTAAGAAACGACTATGAGAAATCCCAGTAAAATCTCAAAGCTTTAGATTAATGGAGCCATGCTTCAATTATATTATTAGTATATTTGTAGCATGAATGGGTCTGCTCGACCGGGGAAAGATCACACTCTCACAGAATACCAGCGTAAAATAGCAGCTTAACGCTGCTATGTTTCGTATGGTGAGTGTAGAGAATCGGAGACTCTTTTTACTGGAAACAAGGCATTCCATCTTAGTCCTCACGGGTGACAACGCATCTGGATTTCGATCCGTAATCGAGGATTGATGTAGATGACTATGGGTCATAGCAACCACTTACCATCAGGTGGACTGTGTGCTCGTTTGTCACCCCATCCTATAAAAAAAATCTCAATTAAGCTATACATAAAATATCAAGTCTGGCGACAGGGTAGGGGCAATAGCTCAAAGCTGCAAGACTGAAGAAGACAATCGATGACTTCAAAGGCTTCAAACACAAAATTTTCATATTTTTATAAGTATTACTCTCTAGTGTGTAGGCAATAGTGGTAGGTTAAAGTAAACTACATCTACCCAGATGTATGTACGTTCATTGAAAGAGCCACCAGCATACTTAAAACTAGCTTACTACTTTTAGTAATCTAACTACGTCGCCAACATTTCCCAAGTCTGATATTTGATGCGACCCACTTTTGTCATATTTGTAAATGTGTAATCAAATCATATTAAATTTTATTGCGCATTTTTTATATCATCGCATTACATTATATATTTTAAACATATTGTATAATCATGAAACACTTTAAATCGCATGATACTTCACGGAGTTTACTGCAACAACATGTTATAGGCATAGTTGGAACCGGTAGGTGGCGCTGTTGTAGTATCCAGATATCACTCGAGCAAAGCCGGGGCAGATCGCTAGTTTTATAATAAAAAGAACTGAAACTAATAACGTAGTTGTCTACAGTACTACTCCACGTGATATAGTGCCAAGAACTCTAGCTGCGTTATGTAATACCATATCGAAGTTTATTATATTAATCACACTTAATTCGTGACATTGAGGTTGCACATTCTTTTTATAGTATAAGGGTAACAAACGAGCACACAGTTCCACCGTATTTAATGGTAAGTGGATGACGTGGCCCATAGACATCTACATTTATCCTCAATTAAGAATCAAAATGCAGATGCGTTGCCAGCTCTGAGGACTAAGACGGAATGCCTCGTTTCCAGTAAAGAAGGGTCTCCGGATGTCTACACTCACCATTCGAAACACAGCAGTATTATGCTGCTATTTTACGCTGGTATTATGTGAGAGCGTGGTCCTACCCCGGTCGAGCCGATCTATTCGTGCTACAACCAAAATATAGCTGCAGCATGGCTCAACCACGTAAAAACTTCCGATTGTTTGCCGGTAACATCGATGTTATGTTGATTCACACGGGCATCGCATTACTGATATTAAAATATCTAATTTTTTTCTCTTAATACCGATAATAATTATCGTATATCCCTAATACATACATCTATAATTCTTCAACATAAACTTATTATATTCTATAATGATTTCTTATATTTACGCGAACACTACACATGATTAAAACTACTTTTACGGATTTTATCGCGTTTATTTTTACTTTTTATTTTTAATTCCCGACGTTTCGGGCGCTTTCCAGCACCCATGGTCACGGGGGACTGAGATGACTGACTTCCCGATGTCATTGTTAAACCCGGAGTACCTATTATATTCTAATAAAGCTATGCGACTTATACACCAGACCTCTCCATTCTCTTCATAATATTCCCGTTAAATATGACAAGAAAAGTAGGCCACGATCCTACTCGGGCTCCTTATTTTTGTACGTCGGCTTCGTATCCGGATCGATATCACGCTGAGGCTGCATGCGAGGCACGTCAACAGCTGTACCACGGAGTTTTGTACGTAAGTAGTACACTCAATTCCGAGTTTGGTCGAGTCTTCATCGCATATTAACTTCTTTTGTGTTTTGGTTGGATGTTTTTCCTTATTTAATTTTATTGCGGTATTACTGTAGAAAGTTATCGCTTACTTGTATGTCGCAAAAACCGCATAATTTGAAGATGTCCGTTATTTATGTATGTGTAAATTTTCTTCTTTAATACTATCCGAGTTTACTACAGGGTTGTCAAATAAATATTCTATATTAAACAAAATTATATTAAATTACCTCTATGAAATAAAATATTTATTTTTATTTAAAAACATTCCCGTGCATTGGCGGTGTATGGGTATCCACTAGCCCACATCGTCCTTTTGGTGTAAGAAGCGACAGAGGGAAGTAAATCAGATTTGCAGCAGCATCTTCCTAATAACGACACAAAATAATAAAATAAAAAACTGCGTTTGCCAACCCGCTTGCCCAGCGTGGCAA
The DNA here is from genome assembly GCA_036936625.1 of Parnassius smintheus behrii. Taxonomy (NCBI): domain Eukaryota; kingdom Metazoa; phylum Arthropoda; class Insecta; order Lepidoptera; family Papilionidae; genus Parnassius; species Parnassius smintheus. Next base: position 42,515,102 of record JAUPFT010000020.1, read on the forward strand.
CTGTGGCAACATCCCACTCATAAGGCAATCTATGAGGGAGACCTATGTTCAGCAGTGGACTTCGTGAGCTCTAATAGATGGATGGAATGGATTCAATAAATTTAAATGTTTACGAGATAATGGGTTTCATAATGCATTCTACATGATTCTCATCATCATTATCAGTGCAGTCTATCAAAGGTCTACTGCTGAACATAGGTGTTCATAGGAATATCACAAAGCACGGTCCTGAGCCATCTATCGACTTACTGCGTGTCTTACCAGACCGTCACTCTAGTGTGGGGTCGCCCTACACTTTTCCTACAGGTACGAAGCTGCCACTCGAGAACCTTTTCACCTCATCGGTTATCAGTTCTTCGAGCTATATGACCGGCCCATTGCCAATTAAACTTAATAATGCGTTGGGCTATGTCGGTTACAGTGGTTCTACTGCGGATAATATCATTTCGAGCTTTATCACGCAGAGAATAGAATAACTCATAACTCACTGAACGACCTTGAGCATTCTAATACGGCCTGCATTGAAGGACCACGTCTCAGACCCATAAGTCATCACTGGCAATAAGCGCCGCTCGAAGTTGGGCTTACCTAGTCGGATTATTTGTCCCAGGTAAACGTACTCATCAACAACTTCGAGCTTGTGCTCCCACACAACAACTACCGGCATAGGTGTAACATATACGTTACACATGGTCTTTGTTTTGTCCATGTTCATCTTAAGACCTATACGTTGGGAGGCACTATTGAGGTCATTGAGCATAGTGCTTACGTCCTCCAGCGATTCTGTCATAAGGACTATATCGTCGGCAAATCGAAGGTGAGTGATGTACTCGTCATTGATGTTAATACCGTATCCTTTCCAATTCAGTAGCTTGAAAACGTTTTCCAATGCAGCAATGAAGAGTTTCGAGGATATAACGTCACCCTGTCTTACATCTCTATGCAGTTGGTTAGATTTCGTACTCTGGTTCTGTACTCATATAACCACCGTAGATATACCAACAGCCAACTTTGCACCGCTGAAGAGATTGTGGCAGCGCCCATATTTCGACGGAAAAAATTTACCAAGGGTGTCATACAATAATCTATAAGGCCGGAGAAACTTTTTATAGACAGATAGGTGACAAACAGGCTCACAGTCTACCTTCATCTATCCTCGATTAAAATTAAAAATGCAGGTTCAATGTTACCCCTAAGAACTAGAATGGGGTGTTCGATTACTACTTTTAGTATATAGGGTCCCCGGTTTTTGTCGCTCAACATACGAAACACGGTAGCATTATACAGCTGCTTTACGCTGATACAAGCGTGGTCCTCGCCCGGTTAGTCCAACCCATTTATACTGCAGACATAATTCGCTTTGTTATACGTGCAAGATCCCATGATTTCCGACTCTATACTCTATACTGGTTGATTTTTTACCGTCTATAAAAGATTCATGTGTACTCGTAACAGTGAACGGAATAGGCACTGATGTTTTACAATTTTTTATTTTACATTAACATATTATAAAATTGATCTATCAATAAATACTACTGATTGGGTACGTATTATTTTAATTTCGATAGCTTTTAATTGATTTATTTATTTAGTTCAATTTCTTTTAATACCGAAAGTTTATTTCGTACTAGTAGTATTTATTGATAGATCAATTTCATAATATGTTAATGTAAAATATCGGTGCTATAGGCGTCTATTACGTTTGCCTATTACATCCTATTTTTTCCAAACGGTAAAAAAAAATCACCCAGTATATTCCGTCTATAATATAGCAATATAACCAAATCGGTATAGTCATAGTACCTTTCGAGACGCAAAACATCTGGTAAACAGGATAACGAGACTGTTGAAGCACTATCAAAGGTGCGAAACATCTAGTATGGCAATGAGCCTGTTACGGAATGATAAAAAAGAAGAAGCAGCCACTTACCACTACACTACACTTACACTTACTTAGAGTTGCCACTCTTACTATAACATATATAGTATCGTATTATATTTCAGTCAATTTTACAATATTATTGCGCGCCATAATTGATGCCGGTAAATGCCACCAGCGCCATCTAGTATCGAGTAGCAGGCATTAAGAGAGCTTTATAGAAAATGCCACGCTAAAACTTTCCACCTCCAGTGCCATCTAGTATCAAGTGGCAGAACTAGGAGAGAACTTTCTACCGGTTGAGACCGGTATGTGCTCGAACATTCGGGATGTTTCAGTGGAAAAGGTCCTCCTATATAAAGGCGTTCAGGACCGCGACCGAGGCAGAGGCAGTATTGAATTGGAGATTCAAGCGAAGCTTCGGAGTGAAATAAAGGGAACTAAAGTGATCAGTGTGATTAATTATTAGTGTGTTTTAAGTTTTAATTAGTGTGTGGTAATTAAAGTGTCAATTTTGGTAATCCAATCGGCAGATTTTAATGTCACGAACTCTAAGCTCCTAACAATATGTTACAGAAAAATAATAAAGTACAAAAAATACTATGTTTTATCCCTAATTCAACTATCGCGCTATTTTATAATAACTGTGATTGTAAGTCTGGAACAAATAACTTTCACAGAAAGATTTTTTCCGTCATGAATGTAAAATTGAAATAAGAAAGAAATAGAGCATTTGTACTAATTTATTAAAAATTAGTTATTAGTTAGTTTTAATATGAATCTAAAATGCTCAGATTCCTATTATTATTTTAAAGGCCATTGATAGCCAAAGCAAAGAGCAAATATATTACAAATATATATGGAAAAATACATAAAGATAAACAGTAAATGTAGTACACATTCCTGTTTATCTTTATGTTTTTTACCCGAATTTCTCAAAAGTACTGTATTTTGAGCCGTTGTGGCTCAGATGGTTAGCGTTCGTTATAAATTTAACAGCACGTTAGCAATTCAGGTTCGAACTCCGCCGGCTCCAATGAAATTGTTAATTGCAATTTTAAGTGCTGATTTACCACGTGCTCGGCGGTGAAGGAAAACATTGCGAGGAAACCTCCATGTCTGAGAAATAAGGAAAAATATATATTCAGACGACATGTGAAGTTCGCAAACACCATTGGGGCAGCGCGGTGGACAATTCCTTGCCCTAAAACCCTCTCAGAAATGAGCGTAGGCCTGTGCCCAGGAGTGGGACGTATACAGGCTGTAACTTTAACTTTTAACTATATTTTTGCATCTTTTTTGGTAAAAGTACTATATTTATTCAAGAAAAAGGTGGCCACCCAGGTGGACTGTAAATTCGTTTGACACTTCACTTTAAAAAATATATTTTTTTATATTTACACGAGTACTACACATTACGACAACCGGATAAAACAAGATGAGTCGATGTATGTAGCATTGCATTTTATACGTGGTAGAGCCATGCTGCAGTTCTATTAGTAATATAGTTGTAGCACGAATGGGTCGGATTGACCGGGGAAGGACCACGCTCTCACAGAATACCAGCGTCAGATAGTAGCTTGATGCTGCTGTGTTTCGTATGGTGAGTGTAGGGAACCGGAGACCCTTTTTACTGGAAATTAGGCATTCCATCTTAGTCCTTACGGGTGACAACGCATCTGCATTTTGATTCGTAAACCGTCCCATACACGTCCCGACACCGGCCCATAGACGTCTACATTTACCCTCGATTAAGAATCAAAACGTAGATTCGTTGTCACTCCTGAGGACTACGATGGAATGCCTCGTTTCCAGTAAAAAAGGGTCTCCGGGTCTCTACACTCATCATACAAAACACAGCAGTATTAAGCTGCTGTTTTAGGCTGGTATTCTGTGAGAGCGTGGTCCTTCCCTGATCGAGCCGACCCATTCTTGCCACATCCATAATATAGCTGCAGCGTGTCTCTACCTACCACGTACGCTCTATCACGTATAAAATTAAAAATAATAAATTAATTTTACATTCTAAAATCGGTGCTAAGACAGTGCATAATAATGAAAGCGCCGACTTCAGAGTGTGAAATTAATTAATGTATATATTGTTTTATACAATCTATGTGGATTGAGCTTACAGTTAAGTTAATTAAGTCTTAATCGTATGCTTCGGTTTTAAACATAATTCTATATTAATTATTATTGCACCACAAGCTTAAGCTAAGATTGCAAGCTCATTACCTACTTGTTTTACAGGCAATAATTCTTGATGAATGAAACTCGAGAATTACTCGGCGTAATTACAGAGCTTTAACTAATTAAACTTAAGAGCAGTATCAGACAACGTAAACTTAAGAGCAGCATCACACGATGAGACGACGGCGCGGTATCTCAACGTAGCAATTTCGCCTCTACTTTACTGTTGTAGAAGATTGAACATTTAGTCCGTTTCTTTATTGGTCGGTAAAACAGCAATTTATCGTCCACTGTCCACGTCTACGTCCCAATGTATAGTCGATCTTCTATCCACGCCATATATATTTCTTGATTTGTTGACATTACCCATGTTTTTTATGTAATATAACCTCCATTTTCCAACTTACAGATTTCCATCCATCCATTACAGACTATAAAATTTCCATTTAGTTAAAAATAAATAATATGCTAAGCAGTGAAGTGAAAGTGTAAGAATATCTACCCGTGGGTGTGGTAAGATGCCGCAAAGAGAACCAAAAACGGAGAAGTGGCAGCGGTGCCTTCCTGATAAGAACTAAAAAAAAATTGGTTGCCTATACAGTCGGTTTACGGACGATAGACGTGACAACGTCTTAACAAAACATTGATGAAATGATTGCATACTTTTATGAATAAAATTGAATCATTTTTATTGAATTATCACTATTTTGTATGGATACAAAGAAGGAGTGAAATGAAATCTACATTGGCAACGCTCAAGCCGATCATGCCTTTCACTCGTTCGTGCCGCGCTCTCGCTCCGATCGTGCTCGGTTTGGATGGAGGTGGGGCGTAACGGCACAATAAGTCATCATTTTTCGTGCAATGCAGTCGTCGTTCGTCGATTTATTACACGTTGTCACGTCAAATAAGTAAAAATAATTTAAACTAAACACAATAAAATTCGTAAAATTTATTTTATTCAATGACAAGTAAAGATGCAAATATATAAACACAAAAACTTATTTTACTCATATTTTGGCATTTCTATAAATAGGACACAGAGATTTCATTTAATACAAGAATCGGATTGAACGTTAAAGCATGCTGTAGACGAAGCTTCCTTCCGAAAATCTTTTTTCCTCAGTGGTTGAAGGTGAGCGGTCCCATTGCGTACTTATACGCTGCAGCGTGCTATGAGCTTATTTATTCGGCATACGGGCAGTAAAGCACCATGTTACAGTTTCATTATCATCATCATCATTACAGCTCTTCACAAGTCGTAGATCACAAGCGGAATGCCACAAAACACGGTCCTGAGCCGCCTGCATCCGTCGACTTCCTGCATGTCTTACCAGCTCGTCAATACCTCTAGTGTGGTACCTTGGTTGGTTTCACACTTCAACTACCGGTACAAGGCTACCTTTCGAGAATCTTTTTCCCCATCGGTTGTCAGTTCTTCGAACTATACGACCGGCCCATTACCACTTCAGCCTTCTAATCCGTTGGGCTATGTCGGTTACTCTGGTTTTACAGTGGTTATGCTCATTTCTAAGTCTATCACGCAGAGAAACCCCGAGTATAGTCCTCTCCATAGCTGTTTATCACTCAGATAAACCCCGAGTATAGTCCTCTCCATAGCCGGCTATCACGCAGAGAAACACCGAGTATAGTCCTCTCCGTATCTGTCTATCATGCAGAGAAACCCCGAGTATAGTCCTATCTAAAGCTCGCTGAGCAACCTTAAGCTTTCACATACGGCCAACTATGAAGGACCACGTCTCAGATCCATAAGTCATCACTGACAACAGCCACTGATCGTACAATCTTGTTTTCAAGTTTTGCTCCATGCCTCCGGAGTAGTATCCCAAGGAGGACAGAATGAAAGAGCTTCTGAAGGACATCAAGTAGTGATTTTCAACCAGCTTTCAGAAGCGTCCCTGTAATTCCGTCCTCACCTGGGGCTAAGCCTTTTTTATGTGACAGTTTCTTAAGTTACTACCATAATTTACTACCATAGAATACTACAATACATACATAATAGAATGGGGGAGTGGGCGGAGCTCACGTAGCCACTAAAATGCCACTAACACGTCAATTCACACGTATAATGTCAACACGAGATGTGTTTTTACGTTACAATTGTTTCCATATTTCGCATGCAAATTATTTAGAAAATGCCAAATTGCACGCTATTTACAAATAAATATGTATTAAAATCGGTCTATTAACACAGCGAATCGGGTGTGTAGTAGTGATTTACTGATAATATGACGTAATTGCTTGTACGTGTGCTCCCGGCAACACCTATCCTAGTACAAAATAAGGTTGACAGCCATTCTATTGTGTATTATAGTATTCTATGTTTACTACCATTATTCACTGGACGTACACATTTGTTTAAAGGATTAGAAGTATATCGGATAAGAAATTTGTCGTAAGTTCCCAAACGCAGCTCAGCCAAGTTGAATTGGTCGGTTGTCCCCTTAGATAAATAAAGGCTTATCTAATTGGATATTTTGTCCCAAGTACACACTCGTCAACAACTACGAGCGCAAATCGGCCAAATAGATGTAGCCGGCTAAACCTAGATGTACCCGCATTTCGGATTTTAGCCATGATATATATGTATAGGAAATACCTAGCCCTTTGCAATATTTGGCAAACGGACGGATATTTTCCTCCAGCCTAGCCTACTTCTTTTCAATCCCCTTCCACACCTACAATAACGGCTGGTCGTAAAATATACTGTGCATCGCGGCATTAAATGGTTATAGTTAGTATAGTACAGGCGATATATGTCCCATTGCTGGGCATAGGCTTCCCCTCATTTCTAAGAGAGCTTTAGGGCAAGGAAGTGTGCGCCGCGCTGCCCCAATACGTGGTGGCGAACTTTAATATTTTTTTCTTATTCTTCAGACATGCAGGTTTTCGCACGATGTTTTCTTTCACCGCCGAACACGTGGTAAATCAGCACTTAAAATTGCAATTAACAATTTAATTGGTGCCGGCGAGGATCGAATCCGTGTTACTCGCGTACTGTGATATTTACAGCGTGCGTTAACCATCTGAGCCACCACGGCCTTACATACGAATTGTTCTATCTGTGAATACACCTGTGAGAAGTGAAGAGACCGCGCCTAATTAATAAGTACTGGTTAAGTGCGGTATTATAAAGTGCTTGTTAAGTGCAGTAAGCTTTTTGCCTGATTTCCGTGCCTATTGGCAACGTATTATAAGTGCTATCACCATGCTGCAGCAACATTATGGTTGTAGTACGAATGGTTCGTTTCGACTGGGGTAGGACTACGATCTGACATAATACCAGCGTAAAATAGCAGCTTAATGCTGCTGTGTTGCGTATGGTGAGTGTAGAGAACCGAAGGCTTATTTTACTAAAAAGGAGGCATTCCATCTAGTCCTCAGGGGTGACAACGCATCTGCATTATCAATTGAGGATAAATGTAGATGTCTATAGGCTACACCATCCACTTACCATCAGGTGAACTTCGTGCTCATTTGTCACTCAATTCTATAAAATAATAAATAAAAAAGTACTACCGTTTTGCCTACTATTGCCCTATTGTGTTTCCTAAGTATTATTTCATTCACTTTCATGTCTATAATAACATATTATATAACTTACGCAGTTGCACCGCTCAGGTACCACGCCGTGTGGTAGGGTCCTTACCTTACTTTTACCTAGCTTACCATATTTTCTTAAATTAAAAACGCTTTGTGCCAACTTCGATGTTGCTTTTTAGAAAAGCTAATTAGCATAATAAAAACAATCCAAACGAAATGCGGCTGCACAAACAGCTGACCTTTGTAGATAAGCCGGAGCAGGGGAATGTTACGAGCGAGGGCAAAAATGTTGCGTCCATTCGGCCTCTGATAATACAAAATTTAATTAGGCTAATTAAAACTTTTATTTACTGAAATTATTCAATCCCGTGTTTTTTTATATAGAAAAAGGGTAACAAACGAGCACATAGTCCACCTGATGGTAAGTGGTTGCTGTGGCCCAAAGACATCTATATCTTTCCTCGATTACAAATCAAAATGCAGCTATGCGTTGTCACCCGTGAGGATAAAATGCCTCGTTTTAAGTAAAAAGGGTCTCCGGTTTTCTACACTCACCAAACGAACCCCCCCCCCCCCCTATTTTATTTTACTTTACTATTTGACGCTGGTATTCTATGAGAGCGTGGTCCTTCCCCGGTCGAGCCGACCCGTTCGTGCTACAACTATACCAGTGATATAGCTGCCGCACGGCTCTACCACGTAGTTAAATTTATTAGAATAACCTTATGATATGTAACCTAATAACATAATGATAGAATAACAACGGTGAACGTAGCGTAGAAATTAACCCTACGTTCATCGTGGGTATATCGATTTAATTGGCTTGATACTGTTGATAAATTGAGAAACAATGGTGGGCTAGTTTTAATTTTAGCATATTACGAGCACACAGTCTACCTGATCTAAGTGGATGCTGTTGCATTCAGAGATGTCTGTCTTCGATTAAGTCAATCTTCGAGTAAGTCGGTGCTTGACATCACCTGATGCCTCGTTCCGACAAGTCTGCAGTCTTTGAACATGTTCAAGATCGTCGCCACCATTACATCAGATTTGGTAAACCACAAATCCTAGTAAAAGAACACCGATTCCTACCAAAGATGATACGCGAGGCTATTGAAATTAAAAACATCCAAATTTCAATAGAGTAGGTGGATGGGTGCTGCCATCTGCGTGGTATCCTATAATTAACAAAATTAAATCCAAACCCAAGCATACCACTGCAAGACTTCAAGATACTGTTAGCTCGTTCTGTGTAGATAGGACCAAAAATTAATATTCGAAAACTGAAGGTAGCCGGGCGAACTATAACGATGGGACGTCAAACATATCAGTGCCCCCGGTGAGCCTGTGAACCATGGGTGCTGTAAAGCACCCGAAACATCGGGAATTATAAGTATGTTAAAAATAAGTTAATTAAACGCGATAAAATCCGTATAAGTGGTTTTATTCAGTGTGTAGTGTTCGCGTAAATTTAAGGTATCATTATAAGAAATCGCATTAAATTGCACCATGACAACGCTTCAGCGCACACCGCCTTTAAGACGAAGTCATTTTTGGTTTCTGAAAATGTAGAGAGCTCGTGTACTATCCCGCACACACTCCAGACCTCGCAATACGCGATATCTTTATTTTCCTAAAATTTTCACAAAAGATTTCATGAGCGATTTGACAGTTTGGGAGCCAGAAGAGGCCGTGTGGTAAATAGCTTTTAACCAGCACGTGAAAAACATACCCCTCCGACGTTTTCAAAAACGTTTTGAACAAATGAAAAAAGTGTTTGAAATGTAATGTAGAATACTTTGAAAAGTAGTAAATATATAATTTACACACAAATTGTTTAATTTAGTAATAACGCAAAGTATTTTTTCCTGTATGCCAAAGCGAACGCATATGAACAAACTTCAAACTACAGAAATGTCGGTTCATTTAGAACTCATTGAACCAATTAATGCACTCGTCTCGTTAGTATCTCGGTCACGTTAAGTTGAAGTCTCGCTTAAAAATCCCCGCGCGTTGTTTTAATGAAACTAGACTACGAGGAAAACGAATGCATCGATATATGAAGTTATCCACGTGTAATTAATTCACAAGTTAGTGATTTGAATACAGATTTTGACAACAGACCATAGAGTACTATAATAGATACATAATAGAACGGGGGAGTGGGCGGAGCCCGTGTATCCACTAATATGTCACTAACACGTCAATTCACACGTATAAATACCAACACAATCAATCGTTTCCCAATTTTGGTGTCAAGCGTCGCTGCATGCAAATTATTTAAAAAATGGCAAATTGTGCAATAATTACGTGTCGAAAGAAAAGCGGAAAAAGAACAGCGGAACAAAAATAAAGAAACATTTATGTGTCAAAAACATTAATCAAAAGTCTAAAATGTGTTTATAGTAGTAATAACTGATAATACGATGTAACTGCTTGTATGTGTGCTCCCGGCGACGCCAATCCTCCTACCAAGTAAGGTTGACAGCCATTCTATTGTGCATTATAGTATTCTATGAAATTAACAATATCCATTTTTGAAAGAGACTGATTTTGATGAGCCTTAACTAGGCGACGAACTTGCATTTTAGGTCATCAGGTCTCCTTCCCAGTTGACAAATACAAAACTATGTAATCTTGGAATACATATTTTAATAATAATGATACGTTATAATTTATAGTACGTTTACTTGTGATAAGTATACATAAATAAATTTATCTTGATGTAACGATCGACCGCGCGCTTGTGTGTGTGTGTGTGTGTGTGTGTGTGTGTGTGTGTGTGTGTGTGTGTGTGTGTGTGTGTGTGTGTGTGTGTGTGTGTGTTTGTGTGCGTGTGTGAATGCGAAAATTACAACATTTACACATGTGATGTAAAAAGATCTTACGTATATTTATAGTCCCTTTTCAGTAGCCTGTATAGGATACTATACAATTATACATCATTTTACTTTACTATGATTTTATTAACTCACTTTTGTGTACATATGTATGTTTGGGTGTAATTTAATACGATTTACACTAACTTCCCGATGAGCTCGAGAATTGAAATTTTTAACATAGCTTGGATGACAATATCAGAATATAAAAAAGGTGATATATTAAAAAATAACAATTTTTATAAATGTCATTTGTTTTGAGTGGACTAAGCAAGGTCAGCTCAAGTTGACCATTTTTAGGATTCCGTAGTCAACTAGGAACCCTTATAGTTTCGCCATGTCTGTCTGCCCGTCTGTCCGTCCTCGCTTAATCTCTGTGACCGTCAGCACTAGAAAGCTGAAATTTGGTATCAATATGTGTATCAATCACGCCGACAAAGTGGTAAAATAAAAATTGGTGTTTTATTAGGGTAGCTCCCCTATATGTAAAGTATGAAGTGATTTTTTTTTAAATTTTAACCCTAACGAGTGATATATTGTTGGAAATATATATTTGTAAATATATATTTCCAATAATCGCTCCAAAAGTAAAAAACAATGTGTCCCCCCCCCCTCTAACTTTTGAACCATAACTTTAGAAAATAAGAAAAATCTGAAAAGTAGAACTTTATAAGGACTTTCTAGGAAAATTATTTTGAACTTGGATGGAAACAACAGTACCCACTACCGGGAGCAGTTGCAGGAGCGCGGAGCGCTGCTGGAGCGCGAACATAGTGGATACCCACCTTTAAACTCATAAGTGGGAACACTTATTGTGACGGACGGGAAACTACGGAACCCTACACTGAGCGTGGCCCGACACGCTCTTGGCCGGTTTTTCCAACAAATTTTCTCTCCTAATTTTAATGAAAGAACCTAAATATATTATGAAAAAAAAAATTACTTGACCCAGCAGGCCATCCCTGGAACTTCCCGCTAATTTCAATATCAAAGAAAAACGGCATGACAAGGAAAAAATAAAAGACGTGGTTTTCCAAAAAAAATTGAAAAAACCACGTCTCTTAATTTTTTCAAAATTAAATATTTCACGAATTCATCAACCGATTTTGATGATTTTAACGGTAATCGACGCAATTTTTCCGGCTTAAGAAATCAACATAGTAAAAAAAATACATTTCACGGAAAATTTTCAATTTTCAATTTTGAAAAAAAAAACACTTTTTCTAGATTGCTTTCGTCAACGATATCTCTTGAAAGAATTAACCGATTTTGGTGCGGTTTACGGCAATCAACGTCGTTTTTTGAGTAAAAGAGCTGATTAGATAGATTGATCAATTATTTTTAGTGTGTAGTAATGTGAATAAAATGTGTGTGTTTTTTTATAGAATAAGGGTGACAAACGAACACACAGTCAACCTGTCGGTAAGTGCCATACCGTGGTATATGTATATGTAAGATTTAGACGCGGAACAATTACTATAAGTTATGTTAAATTTATAGCCTATATACGTCCCACTGCTAGGCACTGGCCTCCCCTTATTTCGGAGAGGGTTTTAGGGCAAGGAAGAATCCGCCGCGCTGCCCCAATGCGTGTTGGCGAACTTTACATGTCTTCGAAATATTTTTTTTTTCTTTTTCCTCAGACATGCAGCTTTTCTCACGATGTTTTCCTTCACCGCCGAGCACGCGGTAAATCAGCACTTAAAATTGCAGTTAACAATTTCATTGGTGCCGGCGGGGATCGAACCCGGGTTATTCGCGTTCTGTTATATTTACAGCGAGCGTTAACCATCTGTGCTACCACTATAAGTCATGCAAGGATTTATTCCGAACAGGATCCGAAACCGCGACACTGCACCGCCGCAGTTTACATTCGGAATCACAGCACTGCTATTTTATCATTTTATATGTTGATATAAAATGAGTTGGAGTTATCCAAATTAATCCGAATTACAACTGAACCGTTGTAAAGTGGCAGAAATCTTTTAATTGATCAAACTGAAATTTGTCTTCTGTACAAGATAAATAACTTGTTAGACCTTCCTTTCGACGAAACTTGTACAACAAGATTAGTTTTTGTTAGAGAAAAGTGGGGCAAGCGAGCGTACGGTTTATCAGATGGCAAAGAACAACCGCCGGCCGTAAATATCCGCAACACCAGAGGAATCGCAAACGCATTGCCGGCTTTTTAAAAAGTAGTCGGTTTAGTTTTAAGTAAGGCTTTAACTAGGTTTTATACGTGGTGGAGCCACGCTGCAACTTTATTATGGTTGTAGCACGAATGGGTCGGCTCGACCGGGGAAGGACCACACTCTAACAGAATACCAGCGTAAAATAACAGCTTCATGCCGCAGTATTTCGTATGGTGAGTGTAGAGAACCGGACACCTTTTTTAATGGAAATGTGGCATTTCATCGTAGTCCTCACGGGTAAAAACGCATTTGCATTTTAATTCTAAATCAAAGATAGATGTAGATGTCTATGCGCCACAGCATCCACTTACCATCAGATGGACTGTGTGATCGTTTGTCACCCTTATTCTATAAAAAAATATATTTGTCTCCTAAGGGGATATTTGCCATAGCTGTGCCACAGGTGGGATAGCAACCGCACTTTTTTATTTTCTGTCATTAAAAAGACGCTGCTGCACATTTGACTTGTTTCTTATTGTTATATCTACATTACGGGACGATGTTAGGTTGAGGGGCAATAAATGGGGGGGGCTGTGTGCAGCGGTGGAATTAAATAAGCTGTAACGGTAACGGCAGGCACATGAACATCGAAGTACAAGACGTCTTGAACCGTTGACACACACATAAACTTGATGGTGGTACCATCCATCCGCCATGTATGTGAAACTTTTGTGATCCTTCTAGCCTACCCCATAGTCGTCCCTTACACTCACACACCCGAGGGACGGAATCGGGTGATGGGTATTCTTACGTTACACAACATTATAGGATTAGTACAGCTTTTATGCATTTATGCGGTGAAATTTTTCGATTTTTAAATGAGTTCAATAAAACAAAGAGGTTCTATATCCAACGCGTGTTTTTATATACTATTACCGATTTCTTTGAAACGACTTAGCTGATTTTAATGATCTTTTGTTAAATAAGTTATAATTTAGAAGTGTTCCAATATAAATTTAAAAATAAATTTATTTGACGACTCCGTGGCGCAGTGGCTAAGCAATGAGTGGCTACGCTGGGGGTCTCGGGTTCGAATTCCGCACGGAACAAGTATTTGTATGGCCTACAAATAGTTGTTCTGGGTCTGGTTATTTGTCCTTGTGCAAATTGTGTTTGTAAACTCAAATTGCACAAGGACAACCATCGATAAAAAAACACGATACAAGAGAAAATCTTAGTCTAGGGGTAACGTTTTTTTTTTTAAATAAAAAAATAAAAATTTAAAAAATATTTCTTCCCTAAGGTTTGCATAATATGAGATGAAATTATTAACATTAATAATTTCATCTCATTTTACATTTTTTATGCGACATTCTACTAGTTACCCTTAACTTTTATACTTTTCAGTAAAAGTTAAAAGTAAAAGTAAAATTCCATGTCTAACAGAACACCATAGAATATTTCGTATGGTGAGTGTAGAGAACCGGACACCTTTTTTAATGGAAATGTGGCATTTCATCGTAGTCCTCACGGGTAAAAACGCATTTGCATTTTAATTCTAAATCAAAGATAGATGTAGATGTCTATGGGCCACAGCATTCACTTACCATCAAGTGGGCTATGTGCTCGTTTCTCAACCTCATTCTATAATTTTTTTAAATTAAAATTCCTGATTTTAAATTAAAATAGGATAATTTAAAAAATGTGTCACACACATAATAACATAAGTATCGCTATTAATCGAACGCTGAGCGTTACTAATAAATTGCGAACAAGTTTAACCGGTTGAAAGGAGAAGCGGCCACGGTGTCGCTGGAGCGTAACAAGCTTACGTTTGCAAAAAATCTAAAACAGTGTCGCGGAATGAGGTAAGCAGTCTCATTGTAACATTTTACGTATTCATGTCTCGATGTTTGAGTTATTTTTATGTCGTACAACGAGTACAACACGCTTTGCACGCCCCATTGTGCGAACTCTTCTACGTAGCAGAGCCACGCTGCAGCTATATTATGGTTGTAACACGAATGGGTCGGCTCGAACAGGGCAGGACAGAACAGCTTAATTTAATGAAACTATTTTTACAGATTTTATCGCGTTTATTTTACTTATTTTTACCCGACTGCCAAGGAAGGGTTATGTTTTTCGCGCGTATCTACAAAAGATACGTTTGTAAATTTCTTTATTAGCTAGGCTTTGAGCTCATAATAATTTTTTTATAGAAGAGGGGGCAAACGAGCATGCGGCTCACTTGATGTTAAGTGACTACCGCCGCCCATGATCAACCGCAACACCAGGGGAATTGCGTTGCCGGCCCTTTAGAAAGGAGTAAGCTCTTTTCTTGAAGGTCCCCAGGTCGTATCGGTCCGGAAAAATCGACGGTGGTAAACTATTCCACAGAGAGGTCGTACGCAGAAGAAAACTCCTTCTGAAACGTACAGTGATGGACCGCCAAGCAAAGCACATGCAATTCCCTTGGTGTCGCAGTTTTTCATGGGCGGCGGTAATCACTTAACATCAGGTGAAACGTATGCTCGTTTGCCCCCACTCCTATAAAAAAATACCAAACAAGGTGACGGCTGACGACTTACCAGTTGTAAGGTTTTCGTTGAACCACCGCACAAAATGTAAGAATATATTGGTTTGGTAATATCGTTGTATCGTGGTACATGACAAGCCTAAAACCGATGTGCACGCGTCCAGACGATGTCATTGTAAACTTTGCAATAAATTGCCACAATTATGTTGAAATATAGAAATACATATATTTAAGTATGTGGTCCTCTCCTGCTGTTATTAAAAATACATGGTGAAGATAATACGTTTGTCCTAGTGCAATATATGTTTATAAGCTTCCTACACGATACAAGAGAAAATCCTAGTGCCTACCTGTGTAGAAGAAAAACGTTAAAAGAAAACAAAAAACACAGAAAATGCAGTTTTCACGACAAAATGTCGTGCAGTGCATCGTATCAACGGCTTCGTGTTTACCACGTGTGATACGTTTGTTAATTCTTGACATTACACGTTACATCACACTATTCCTTACCCCTTCACTAATTTTATTATAAAATATGGGTGACAAACGAGTAAACAGTCCACTGTAGCCCAAAGACTGTATCTATCATCGAATAAGAATCAAAATGTAAATGCGTTATCACCTTTGTAAGACTAAGGTGAAATATTTTTTTTACAAAATAAGGGTGACAAGCCAGCACACAATCCACCTGATGGTAAGTGGATGATGTGGCCCCATCTCGAGCTACTGTTTACAACTAGTTCACTGAGTTTACTGAGATTTTGAGTGTCGTAAAATGGTTCAAAGTTTTAACGGAGGTGACTCAAATGCTGTGTTCTACATACTTACGGGTGACCAAAGCTGAATTTATAGTTACGATCCTAAAACTAAGAGACAGTCTGCTCCGAGGAGTTGCCAACTAAAGTGAAGAGAGCTCGCAGCGTGACAAAAAAGATGGTGGCCTCGTTTGTCGGAGGGACAGGTCATTACCCAACAATTGTTTTAAAGGATCAAAAAATAGTTACTGTAGAGTGGTACACTAAAAATTGTTTGCCACTTGTCTTGGAAAAAGTTCGGGAGAAACGACCTCTCAGTAGAATCCTCCTTCACAACGAAAACGCATCGTCGCACACCGCCAAGCAAATAATCGACTACTTGGCGACGTCAGACGTGGAATTACTGGGTCACATGCCCTATAACCCCGACCTAGTGTTTTTTATTTATTTCCAAAAATAGAAGAAAAACTTCGAGAAAAATGTTTTATGGACGCCGAGAAAGCTGTGGCTGCGTTTCAAAATGCCGTCGAAGAGACCCCTGATGACGAGTGGGCAAAGCCCTTTTCTCAGTGGTTCCATCGGATGCAGCGACGTATTGATGTAAATGGACACAATTTTGAAAATATAATATATTATAACTAATAACTTGCTAGTATGTTCAGATTTCAATTTTCTAAGAACTTTCACTGTCACCCTAGTATAGCTGCAGCGAGGTTCCATCTACGTATATAATATAATTACAATGAATAATATCAGCTATTATTTATTATCATCATCATCATCATTACAGCCCTTCACAAGTCCAACGCTGAACATAGGCCTCCCCCAAGTAATGCCACAAAGCACGGTCCTGAGCCACCTGCATCCATCGACTTCCTGCATGTCTTACCAGGTCACCACTCCATCTAGTGGGGGGTCGCCCTACACTACGCCTACCGGTACGAGGCTGCCACTCGAGAACTATTCTTCCCCATCGGTTATCGGTTCTTCGAGCTATATGGCCGGCCCATTGCCACTTCAGCTTACTAATCCGTTGGGCTATATCGGTCACTCTGGTTTTACTGCGGATATCCTCATTTCTGAGTCTATCACGCAGAGAAACTCCGAGCATAGCCCTCTCCATAGCACGCTGAGCGACCTTGAGCTTCCTCATACGGCCAGCAGTGAAGGACCACGTCTCTGATCCGTAAGTCATCACTGGCAACACGCACTGGTTGTACACTTTAGTTTTCAGAGATTGAGGTATACCTGACGAGAAGATGTGTCGTAATTTCCCGAACGCTGCCCAGCCGAGTTGAATCCGTCGATTGACCTCTCGGTCGAAGTTGGACTTACCTAGTCGGACTATTTGTCCCAGGTAAACATACTCGTCAACAACTTCGAGCATAGTGCTCCCAACAACTACCGACATAGGTATGACATGGACATTAAACATTTTGTTTTGTCCTTGTTCATCTTAAGACCTATCCGTTGGGAGACACCATTGAGGTCATTGAGCATAGTGCTAAGGTCCTCCAGCGATTCTGCCATAAGGACTATATCGTCGGCAAATCAAAGGTGAGTGATTTACTCGCCATTGATGTTAATACCGTATCCTTTCCAGTCCAGTAGCTTGAAAACGTCTTCCAACGCAGCGGTGAAGAGTTTCGGGGATATAACGTCACCCTGTCTTACACCTCTGTGCAGTTGGATAGGTTTCGAACTCTGGTTCTGTACTCGGATAGCCATCGTAGCCCTACTGTACAAACACTTCAGCACTTCGATATACCGACAGTCAACTTGGCACCGCTGAAGGGACTGTAGCACCGCCCAAATTTCGACGGAATCAAAGGCTTTCTCATAGTCCACATACGCCAGGCAAAGTGGCAGATTGTACTCTTCGGTCTTCTGTACTATCTGCCGGAGGGTATGTATGTGGTCTATGGTACTGAAGCCTTTTCGGAAACCGGCTTGTCCGGGAGGCTGGAAGTCGTAGAGTCTGCGTGCGAGACGATTCGTAATGACTCTCGAAAACAGCACGTAGACGCGGCTCAGAAGGGAAATCGGTCTGTAGTTCTTCAAGAGAGCGTTGTCACCTTTCTTAAAGAACAAGACCACCGCACTTCTGCTCCACGCCTCCGGAGTAGTGCCACCATGGAGGACGGAATAGAAGAGCTTCTGAAGGACTTCAAGTACCGGTGTTCCACCCGCTTTTAGAAGCTCCATATATATATATATTGTTTCACCACAATTTAAAACCCTAGCATTTACGAGATTATTTTATATCCAATACTAAAGCTGCATACTCCCTTAATGGTTTTTATACCCGCTTGTGAGGTATAAAGCCGGCTATAAATCTGGATTAGGCAATCGAATGCGCAAAGTAAGGTTAAATTGGCAACTTTCGGGTTCAGAATAATATATTTCCCTGTTCTCGCGTACTCAAATTATTAAGTTAAGTTTTTTTATTCAATAAGGCTTGTCCTACGGCTTATGAACGTCAAAAGGTTCACGAACGTCTATCAAACTCTATTTAACACTATTTACAAACACTTAAAAGCTGACCACCCCCACCACCCTCTCAAAAGGAATACCACAAAGTGGGGTCTAGGGTAGGGATTTTAAGCATCTCTGACCAGTTGTCACTCTTTTTATCTGGGTGAACTCCATCTAAAAAGGGGGCGGGGGAGGGCTGGGCACAATACACTAATAATTCGCTTACTAGTACTATGAATACAGGAAAATTTCCATTTAGTGTTAAAGTCAGTTTTTAGTTTTTTAGGAAATTTAATTTTTTTACCATTTTCGTCACCTCTATGTACTTTTGCGTGCACTAAGGAATATCACATGCTTTAGATTGACGTCTATGTACTTTTGAATGGAGTAAGGAATATCAAATGCTTTCGATTGACCTCTATGTACTTTTGAGTGGAGTAAGGAATATCAAATGCTTTCGATTGACGTCTATGTACTTTTGAGTGGAGTAAGGAATATTACATGCTTTAGGTTGACGTCTATGTACTTTTGAGTGGAGTAAGGAATATCAAATGCTTTGAAATAATACTAGTTTTAACGGAATTTATCGCGTATATTTAACTTTTTTACCCGACGTTTCGAGAGCTTTACAGCACCCATGGTCACGGGAAGGACTGAGATGTTCAACGTCCAGCTGTCATAGTTAACCGCGGTTACCATAGATTAAATTTTTTTTTCTATGGTAATTTTATTCTTTTTATTTTTTTATTTTAATCTATGGTAACCGCGGTTAACTATGACAGCTGGACGTTGAACATCTCAGTCCTTCCCGTGACCATGGGTGCTGTAAAGCTCTCGAAACGTCGGGTAAAAAAGTTAAATATACGCGATAAATTCCGTTAAAACTAGTATTATTTCAATGTGTAGTGTTCGCGTAAATATAAGAAATCATTAAATATCAAATGCTTTCGATTGACGTCTATGTACTTTTGACTGGAGTAAGAAATATCAAATGCTTTCGATTGACGTCTATGTACTTTTGAGTGGAGTAAAGAATATTACATGCTTTAGGTTGACGTCTATGTACTTTTGAGTGGAGTAAGGAATATCAAATGCTTTCGATTGAGGTCTATGTACTTTTGAGTGGAGTAAGGAATGTGAAATGCTTTCGATTGACGTCTATGTACTTTTGAGTGGAGTAAGGAATATCAAATGCTTTCGATTGACGTCTATGTACTTTTGAGTGGAGTAAGGAATATTACATGCTTTAGGTTGACGTCTATGTACTTTTGAGTGGAGTAAGGAATATCAAATGCTTTCGATTGACGTCTATGTACTTTTGAGTGGAGTAAGGAATATCAAATGCTTTCGATTGACGTCTATGTACTTTTGAGTGGAGTAAGGAATATTACATGCTTTAGATTGACGTCTATGTACTTTTGAGTGGAGTAAGGAATATCACATGCTTTAGATTGACGTCTATGTACTTTTGAGTGGAGTAAGGAATATTACATGCTTTAGATTGACGTCTATGTACTTTTGAGTGGAGTAAGGAATATTACATGCTTTAGATTGACGTCTATGTACTTTTGAGTGGAGTAAGGAATATCACATGCTTTAGATTGACGTCTATGTACTTTGAATGGACTAAGGAATATGCTTTACATTGACGTCTATGTACTTAGAATAAAAACTTCATCTCGTTTTTTCCCACCCACAGGTATGGATTTTTTTTTCAAATTTAAATGGACTTGAGGTACTTATAGCTTGTTTAAATTAAAAAAAATCATTAAAATCGGTTCCTGTATGAGCCGTGGTAGCTCAGTGGTTAACGCTCGCTGTAAATATAACAGAACGCGAGTAACCCGGGTTCGATCCCTGCCGGCACCAATGAAATTGTTAATTGCAATTTTAAGTGCTGATTTACCACGTGCTCGGCGGTGAAGGAAAACATCGTGAGGAAACCTGCATGTCTGAGGAATAAGAAAAAAAAAATATTTCAAAGACATGTGAAGTTCGTCAACACGCATTTGGGCAGCGCGGTGGACACTTCCTTGCTTAGGGCAACCTCCCTCTCAGAAATGAGGGGAAGCCTGAGCCCAGCAGTGGGACGTATATAGGCTGTAACTTTAACTTTTAACTTAAAATCGGTTCATAATTGGTGTAGATATCACTTAACACACTAACAAATACAAGCGCATACTCTTACCTAATTTACTTTACTTTTTTAACAAACGTTACCTCCACACTAGTATTTTCTCCTGTATCGTGGGGGCAGTTTACAAACACAAATTTTACAAGGACAAATATCCAGACCCGAAACAATTACTTGTAGGCCATACAAATACTTGTTCCGTGCGGAATTCGAACCCGCGGCCCTCAGCGCTGTAACTCATTGCTAAGCCACTACACCACGGAGCCGTCAAATCTTACAGAACACCAGCGTAAAATAGTAGCTTAATGTTTCGTATGGTGTTTCGTAACAGGGCAAACCATCGTAGTCTTCCAAGGTGACAACGCATCTACATTTTGATTTCACAGCATCCTCTTACCATCAGGTAGACTGTGTGCTCGTTTGCCACCCCCATTCAATAAAAAACAAGCAAGATAGTTAAACAGTAATTTTAAAACCCGACTGGCTAAAAAACCCTTCGCCCCCTGATTTCTGTTTGCAAATGCAATATATAAATATTATATAGTCTTTACGATTATTTATCATTTATTATTACATATATAGTATAGACGTTGTCCTGCCAGTTAATATTGTTACGAGCTTGAGGTTCGTGACAATAAAAATTGCCGATAGAATTACCTAAACCTTTAATTCACTTTACACTAATTAAAGTTAAAAACACTAATAATTAATCACACTGATCCACTTTATTCCGCTCCGAAGCTTCGCTAGTCTCGCCAAATTCAATACTTCCCCGATCGCACCTTGCAGCGCCTATAAATATAAATTAGCACCGAAATATCCAGAATATTCAAGTAAACACGCGCAAGGTACCGAGAGTTCGAGTTTCAACTTCAAGAAGTTTAGTTCTTCAGTTCGAGACTAGATGGCGCTAGGTCCATCGACTTAGGCGCGGAACAATATCATAGGTTGTGTTCATCACCGGTTTTTATTTTAGCGCGTGCAATTTAACTTATTAAGTAATTGCCGCGCTAGATTGAAACAAAAAAGGAAATAAAATCTTTATTTTTAATATTCTTTGTTTTTAATTTCATTTTTTAGACTAGAGAGCGTGCCAAAGAAATAGATTTAAATATACGTACTCTGGAAAAACATTACATTACAGAAGGAAGCTTCTGGGTTAGTCGGGTTGTAAGATTACGATTATTAAATAACCTTCGAATTGTAAGCCTCCTCTTTTTTGAAGTCGGTTAATAATTTATTATTTTATTATTAATAATAAATAGAATGGTAATAGCAGTTGATACCAGCAAATTAAATGAAAGGATTTATGTGCATTTTTGCGATTGATAAAATTGCGTTAAAATAGCATTTATTAATAATAATTGTAAATCTGTGTGATTTCAACACTATTTATGTTCAGTTTCACATTTTTGTGAGTGAACGGCATACTGATCAGTCCCTGTCCACGTGAAGGCAAGCGCCGCGTAACTAATTACTGCAGCAGAGAGCGAAAGTGCGTTTATAGTACAATACAACGTTCATACTGATCTTACTGGAGCTTGGGTAGCATAGAATTTAATGACGTTCTATTTGTTCCTTTGAGGTGAGGCTAGGTAAGCGTTCACATGTCCGCATCGTAAGTATCGGACGCATCGTATGAAACAGTTCGTACTATTCTTTGTATAGAAAATCACACAAGTGCGTCCACCAATCTGCTCATCGGTAATGCCGACGCCTTGGCTTTGTTCCAATGCTAGGGTTGTTAGATTGTCGGGATTCGTTTGGATTCTCCCGACATTGTAACGATGTTCAGACTGCCAACAAAACTATAAATCTCCAGACAAACAGTTCCTCGGAAAGTAAACGTGTTTAGATTTGATTTGATAAAGCCGAGTTAGTAATTAGACTGAGCTTTGAAGTAAATTGTTTGAATTTTATATATTTTCTGAATACTACTAAAGGATCCAAATTGGTTGATCCTAGTAATGTCTCAATGCCAAATACATTTGCCAACCTAAAAATTAAGTGTATTTAAATTAGATTTGTTTAAAGTTCTTTTTATAGCCTTTTAATTAAAAAATAAACTTTTTATTTTTAATATTTATTTCTCCCGAAAACAACCCCAAACACCCAACATTTTCAAAATTTGTTCAAATATTTTGGTCCTCCGATCTGGGAAACCTAGAGGGGCACCTTTTGCGATGTGTGCCGGTGACTTCATACGGAATGCCGATCAATGAACGCGTTCCAGTCGCTCGCTCAGCATTTTCTTCATCTTCTGCTAACAAACAAGTAATTACGACAAATTATTCTTTTTCGCTTTCCTCCATTTTGAGATAAACTACATTCCAAGCCCGAAGAAGTGGCATCGGCAATCTAATCGCTCGTACTTGCGTCGGCTAATCCGATCGATGGCGATACAGTGGACACATTGTGAAAAACTAATCCGTTTGATGAGACACCTTCGATGCTTAGTATGCGGACATGTGGACGCTTACCTTAAATCGTTATTTAGCTTATTTAGGTGGTATTTGACACGTTGCAGCCGCAGAAAAAATAAAGTCGAAATATCGTTTTAAATTTGGAAGTTATATTGTTTAATTAGGAATGATAAATGAAATTGAATGATATATTAAAATACTGTAAGTTAATAAGGGCTAATAAACTTCCAGTCACCAGATGTCGTTATTTTGGACTGAGGTGAAGCTTCTTGTTAGAGTAAATTTCTCTAACAAATTAACCTCCCCGCTATGAAATCTGTCAAATACATTACCTCATGCCAATGTGGCGCCACCCTAGTGGCAGAAAAAGTTATCGTGGATTTTTGGAGTTTAAATTACGATTAAAAGTATCAATTTATAACCAAAAGCGATTTCCATTTACATAATATGGCTGCTTTAAAATGTGCTTGAAGCAAAAGGTAAAGAATATTATTAACACAACTATATATATATATATATATATATATATATATATATATATATATATATATATATATATATACAAATAAGGTAAGGCGTAGCGAATTTACTGAAACAAATACCTAACCATACCACAGTCAGAACCGGCTTTGTGCTAAGACTGAATCTACACATAAACGCAATTACGCATAATGCACAATTTATCTACGGAAAATTGTTTGGTATTTGATATAAAGATTTATAGACATCTAATATCTCTCTCACACTGATTTCTTTTTCTCGCTTTTACTCGTTTAAAAAATAGGGGTTTACAATTCCATTGGATGTTCTTTTTAAGCTATTGCATAGCTTCTATCGCGGGCCTTGAGTGCGGGAAAATCCAGAAATTTCGTAACGAAAAGAACCTCACGCTCTCCGACGGGCACGGAGGTGTGGCTTGAAGGCCGTGCATTGTCTAACGATGGTCTAACGGCGTTTCTTTTCCTCAGTCTTTGTTGTCTTTGTCGAAGAGTTTTGAAATTTTGAATATGAATGAACAAAGTGCATTTATTATTAAGGCTGCTCTCTCGCAAAAAGCTTGAAAAAAGCGTGCAGATGAACCAACTTTTCGTCGACACTTACAGAGAAATTACATATGAAAAAAATAGCTAGTAATCTACATGATCTGATATGTAATTTGGTTTAGCCATAATTTTTCTATCGGTGTCACATAATAAATAAATAAATACCCAAATCACCTCCAAATCGTTAAGATGAAACCACTTTACTCCTTCATTGTTTATCAAAGGAATATAAAAAAAATATCAACTGCTTTGCAATACAAAATAAAATAATTTGGTTTGGTTACTTTTTAGAAATATGTATTATTTTTATGATAATATATTAAAAATGCGTCCCGATTAAATACTGCGTCTATATCACCCCCGCATTCGTCCACGAATTCAGTGCGGGGCGCATCGTGTTGCTAGGTGGACGTACGCCGCGTTGCGAGAGCTTAGCACTACGAAATAAAATCGTAAAATATTTATATCCGAAAGCTTAAATGTTACAGCCTATATACGTCCCACTGCTGGGCACAGGCCTCCTCTCATTTCTGAGAAGGTTTTAGGGCAAGGAAATGTCCACCGAGTTGCCCCAATGCATATTGCCGAACTTCACATGTTTCGAAACAGTTTTTTGTTCTTATTTTCTTTCCTAGGTTTACTGACGTTTTCCTTCACAATCGAGCAAATGATCAAATCAGCATTTAATTAAATTAAAATTGCAATTAACGATTCCGCAGCTACCACGGCGCTACCCCTGAGCTACCCATGAGCTACCCCTGAAGTACCATGGCGCACAAAATGTTACCAGAAAACTTACAAAATATTGTTTTATATTGCTTTTAATTAAAATCTAGAACCCGAAGCACAGTGACCTAAACATAGTTACTGTTGTATTAGTGACAAAGACATAAATATTCCAGTAGTAATTAACCTTTGCATAATATATTCTACTAGCTGTGTCGGCGACTTCGTTCACATAGAATCTTTATCATCGATTGTTATCTATAAAGCCGAGTAAGGGGGTCGAGTAATTTACTTATCAGTTTTATTACATTGGGCTGCAAACTACACCAGTGTTTTTATTTAAATAGTAATAGTAAACATAACTTTGGTTAATCCAAATGTGCATGCCTTAAATGCTCATCTTATGTCTATTTTTAAAACTTTTTAAATAGACACTAGTTTTCACTAATAACCTTATCTTTGTAATGTTCGTTTCGATTTTTTTTCGTTAAAAACTTCCGCTCGCACTCTTTTTTAAACTTGCATCCCGCAGCACGTGCCTAGTTTGCCTTAAGGATAATCCGCCACTGTGCGGAGGTAAGGTCTCATCATAACTAACAAAACGAGCCCAAACACAGCACACCTATTACTATCAATAACCTTCGAGGAGTTCCAGTTGCATTCACCGACCTTCAGGTCACTCCGTCAAGTCCGGGGGTAAGGTCTCATTATAACTAACATAACTAGCACAATCTCGGCACACCTAGTACCTACCGAAGTACAAGTCACTCCAAAAAGTCCAAGACGTATAAGTATGTTTATATATAAATCCTACATACTTTTAGCGAAAGAATATATTGTAATAAAAATCTGTGATTATATAAACAATAATAATATCTTACCTCGGTCACGTATGTATCAAATTTGGTTTTTGAAATATTTTGTATTTCTACAGCGATCGATATTTTTCATTACGAGCGTTATTATAACAAGGTTTTTAGGTATACCTGATGAGAAGGTGTGTCGTAATTTTCCGAACGCTGCCTAGCTGAGTTGAATTTGTCGATTGAGCTCTCTATCGAAATTGAACTTACCTAGTTGGAGCGTAATCATCAACAACTTCAAGCTTAGTGCTCGCAATAACTGCCGGTATAAGCGTAACATGGACATTAAACATGATTTTCGTTTTGTCCATGTTCATCTTAAGACCTATCCGTTGAGTGACACTATTGAGGTCATGAGCATAGTGCTTAGGTCCTCCAGCGATTATGCCATAAGGACTATATCATCGGCAAATCGAAGGTGAGACTGATCTAATTGCCTTCTGATATTCTACTGTTAATACCGTATCTGTAGCTTGAAAACGTCTTCCAGTGCAGCGTTGAAGTGTTTTGGTAATATAACGTCACCCTGTCTTACACCTCTCTGCAGTTGGACAGTTTCGTACTCTGGTTCTGTACTCGGATAGCCATCGAAGTCAACTTGGCACCGCTAAAGGGACTGTAGCACTAAATTTCTACGGAATCAAATGTTTTTTCATAGTCCACATACGCAAGGAATGTAAATGACAGATTGTGCTCTTCGGTCTTCTGTACAATCTGCTGCAGGGTATGTATGTGGTATATGGTACTGAAGCCTTTTCGGAAACCGGCTTGTTTGGGAGGCTGGAAGTCGTCGAGTCTGCGTACGAGACGATTCCTAGCGACTCTCGAAAAGATTACGTTGATGCGGTTTAGAATGATGTCGCCTTTCTTGAAGAACAAGACCAGCCCATTTCTGCTCCACGCCTCCGAAGTAGTGCCACTATGGAAGACAGAATTGAAGAGCTTCTGAAGGACTTTAGGTACCGGTTTTCCACCCGCGTTCAGAAGCTCCGCTGTAATTCCGTACTCGCCTGGGGCCTTGCCGTTTTTAAGGTGCCGGAGAGCCATTCTAATCTAGCTCAGACTAACGTCCGAGATATCATCGTAATATTGTCGGATAAGACTTGCTCTTGGATCGTTACTCACACTTGCGTGGGGCTTCATCGATGATGTGTACAGGTGCACATAGAACCTCTCAATCTCACTCAAAATCCTAGTTTTCCCGGAAACGATACTGCCACACTCAGTCTTCAGCTTTGACAGTTGGCTCTTTCTGGCAGATAGATCTCTGACACAGACTTTGGAGCCCTGGTACCACTCGATCGCTTCTTTAATACGAGCAATATTAATGATGCGTAAGACGTGTGCATTCTGAGATATGTCTGTTCAGTTACCTGTATGCTGTCAAACCTGTTGAAGATTGCAGTTCGGGAAATTACGACACATTTTCGCGTCAGGTATACCTCAAAACCTGAAAACGAGATTGTACAACCAGTGCGTGTTGCCATTGATAACTTATGGATCTGAGACGTGATCCTTCTCTGCTGAAAATATCGCAAAAATAAAAATTAAATCAGTACTCTAAGATTAGTACTCGAATGTATGAAAAATACAAATACACACATAATTAACACAAATCATTCTAAACAAGTAGGTTTAGGATAATCTATGTGTGTTTATTTATGTTTGTTCTACTAAAAACAACATAAAGGAATTGTAAACATGCTTTTTGGTCAAAGGAAACGTTTGGAGTAGTATTGTTTTAGGTGGACAATTGTAATTTGACCTTATTCTTTATTCAACGTTAACTTTGTAAAACATATTTTAAAAAAACTTATACTTACTTTGTTATTATTGGCCATTCTGATTATTAGAATTTCGAAATGGATTTAATCCCACTAATGCCCAATTTCTATATTAAATTTCTAAATTCAAGTGCACGTAAAAACAGTTTATATTACAAACTATTCATTCAGCAACTTAAGATGACTTATAATGAAAAAAAACTTTAAACGGTTCGTAAGTAGTTGAACTAATATATATTTAGTTTTAAAAGGAGTTTTCATCTTAGAGTATACTACGCAAGCTATGCATATTGTATACTTTAAGATTTTCATGCACTTTATTTTTGTTTCAAATCCGTCATAAGTAAATAAGTTAAATACCGCGTACGTTAAGTGCCAGTAATTTTTGGTGTTGAAATTTAATGCCTCGATATCAGGACAATTGTTATTGTAAGATAAAATTCCACGTTAAAATTCCGCTATATTTGTAAATTTTAGAACTAACTTACCGTGTCCGAAAAAGCCTCTACTCGTTCTCTCTTTGCTTGTGTTGTTATCACTTTTCCCTCTTAAACTGTCAGGAACTAAATCACTAAAACCATCCACTTTTCTTTTAAGTTTGGCGCCTTCAATACAAAAACACAAGAAAGCGACAATCAATAAAATTACGACACATCTTAAAATGTTCGATTTCATAAACATTTTCGTCGATTCATTATTAAAACACTAAAAAATATGTTTATTTGTACAAACAATATTAATATTCTTTTTCAACGGCATTATAAAGTTTTTTTGTGATTTATGACATTTACCTAGTTCATCATAAAGTTATATTAGAATGTTAGGCATTTAAAAAAGTTTTCCCGCGTAATTCGGTAGATCGATCGTAATCGGACTCGTATCGCTCAAAAGCAGCGCGCGCGCAGTGTAGTCTGATCGTCACTGACCACGATCAAGCTCTGAATATAAGTGCTACCAGAATCTTGTACAACTTTCTCCCGCAAGGGTAATCAAACATTTCAAGCGCAATAAATTACGTTCTTTCTGAAATCTATTTACTCTTTAGGATTTAGAATTTTATTATAAATATCGTTATCGTTTTCATTACTTTTACGAGTAAAAATACGTAAAAGGGCTATTCTCCCGTATCGTGAAGGCAGTTTACGTAAATTTGGTTTTTGGAATATTTTGTATTTCTACAGCGATCGATATTTTTCATTACGAGCGTTATTATAACAAGGTTTTTAGGTATACCTGATGAGAAGGTGTGTCGTAATTTTCCGACCGCTGCCTAGCTGAGTTGAATTTGTCGATTGAGCTCTCTATCGAAATTGAACTTATCTAGTTGGAGCGTACTCATCAACAACTTCAAGCTTAGTGCTCGCAATAACTGCCGGTATAAGCGTAACATGGACATTAAACATGATTTTCGTTTTGTCCATGTTCATCTTAAGACCTATCCGTTGAGTGACACTATTGAGGTCATGAGCATAGTGCTTAGGTCCTCCAGCGATTATGCCATAAGGACTATATCATCGGCAAATCGAAGGTGAGACTGATCTAATTGCCTTCTGATATTCTACTGTTAATACCGTATCTGTAGCTTGAAAACGTCTTCCAGTGCAGCGGTGAAGTGTTGCACAAGAACAAACATCCAGATCCTGAACAATTACTTGTAGGCCATACAAATACTTGCTGCGTACGGGATTGGGACCCGTGGCCCTGAGCGCCGTAAGTCACGGAGCCAACTTTATAACAATTGTCCAAAAATATATTAGGGCCCAGTTTACATTTTAAGAAGTGATAAATGCGAGTGGCAAGTGCAACCGACAAGTGCTTATTGAGTGTGAACAGGCACTTGACAATTGATAAGTGTGAACAAAATACGCACTAAGAACTTGTCATTTGTCAGTTGCACTTGACACTCGCACTTGTCACTTCTCAAAATGTAAACCGGGCCTTATATTCGGTCACTTGTTGATACGTGTTACCTATATTACTAACAATATACATATTATATTTTGTTCTTAAATCAGCCGTTGCAGTTTAAGGATTAAGTCCTCCCGTTAAAATTTTACACTTACGCGAGCAAACCGGGTTCCATCCCCGCTGAAAACAATGATTAATTGTATGTAAAAATTAATTGTATTGAAAAATTGCGCTGAAATAAGATACCTTCTGTGTAAATAAATATCGGGAATTTGTCAATAAAACAAAAAATACAAATTATTCATCTTTTATTTTATCGCCTTCAAAGTAGGCCCCATCGCTTGCAGTACAACATCTCCAACGCTTCACCCAGTCTTCCATACATTTTTCATAGGCTATTTGCGGTATGGCCTTTAGCTCATTCAGCGAATTTTTTGTTATGGGTTCTATCGACTCAAAACGTTTACCTCGAAGTGGTAATTTTAACTTGGGAAATAAAAAAAGTCAGACGGAGCCATATCAGGTGAATACGGTGCTTGGTCGAGAACTTTTGTTGAATTTTTCGCTAAAAACTCTTTCACTATAATGGCTGGGTGTGATGGTGCATTATCATGGTGCAGCATCCATGAGTTGTGTTGCCAAAAATCTGGACGTTTTTGGCGGATACTCTCACGCAAACGCTTCATGACGCCTAAATAATATTCATTATTCACTGTTTCTCCCTTTGGAAGGAATTCGGAGTGAACCACACCACGGTAGTCAAAAAAAACTGTCAGCATCACCTTGATTTTGGAGCGAATTTGCCGCGGTTTTTTGGGTTTCGGCTCGTTTTCGAGACGCCATTCTGAAGACTGTTGGCTTGTTTGCATGTCGTACTCATAAACCCATGTCTCGTCGCCAGTTATTATACGTTTCATAAAGGTCGGATCCGTAGAAGCTCGGGAAACCATGTCTTCAGCGACATGCTTTCGCTGCGCTCTTTGAACAAAATTGAGCTCTTTTGGAACTAGTCGAGCGGCGACGCGTTTCATGCCTAAAATGTCAATGAGAATGTTGTGGACGGACTTAAAAGATATGTTCACCTCACTAGCCAACTCTCTCAGACTCATACGTCGATTTTCGAGCACTAGCTTCTTGATTTTGTCGATGTTTTCTTTGGTCGTAGCGGTTGAAGGTCTACCAGAACGAGGCAAGTCTACTACTACTTCTCGGCCTTCTTTAAAAGCCTTATACCATTCATAAGCGCTTGTTTTCGATATACACGATTCGCCGTAGGTATTTCGCAACATTTTTAGTGATTCACCACATGAAATATCATTCGAAACAAAAAATTTAAGGCACACTCTTTGTTCAACAATATTTTCCATTGTGAAAATCGCCGAGAACTCAAACAATGACCAACAAAAAGTGTAGTTTAAAACAAATTAAATGACAGGTCCCGCTCAAACTTTGCGCGCTAAATCAGTACAGTGCTACCAACATGCAGTAAAAAAAATTAGAACGACCTCTTTTACGCGGGTCTTTTTATTGACATATTCCCGATACTTTTTACACAGAGTAGTATATTGGTAAAACTTACATGTCTGCGTACCTAACTACGAGCACGTGTGAGGTCTGGCAACCATAGATTTATATTTCCTCCGTGGTAGAGTTACGCTGTATTGCGACGCTCTTCCTACCCTTCGCTGCCGAATCTTGGCTGGGGTCAGGAAGCCTAGTGCTTCTGAGTGTTCGTTTTTCCTGGTCCCATGGCTTTCATGCATGGGACACGGGGGCGGCCATTGCGCAGGTGTAGTTGGAGGCAGTAGAGGAAGGCACGCCATGTGTTCTTGTGCGCCTTATCTGAGGAGGAGATGAGGGAGGAGTAGTCCTCCCCATCCCATGCCAAGTCATTCGTACACAAATATACTACTAATATAATTGCAGCATGGCTTTACCGCGTACCGCGGCAAGTTAACGTTGTCTAACCCCTGACAGGACCAAAAGCTGCGCCTCATATTTCTGTCCGGTCGTGTAAGTTTACCGTCCCATCGGACTATGAAAGTGAGGAAATAGAAGGTGCACCTGTGCTTGCACATACACTTGGCCACTATAATCCTGTCCTGCGCCGACGATGGCTAGTCTCCGTTGAGGCAGGCCGCCGTGACCGAGATTCGGCCTGGAGGACATTATTATTTATTTAACCATTTATATACACACAAAGTAATGTTACAATAAAAAATAAAAAGGTATTTTGTACAAAGGTACTACTTATTTCATATTGACATTCACATACATAGTATAGACATACCCTCACGAATTGCATTAGGAAGAGAATTCCATAATCTAACTGCATGTACCGTAAAAGAGCGAAAATAGAACTTAGGTAGCTGTGGAGTATTATTATTTTCTGACCAAAACTTCAGTCTCTGGACATTTCGTTGCAATCTACTTTTTCCCCGGCCAACCTAGAAAAATTGTTAAGAACAAAATCTAAAAACGGTTTTTTTAGATTTAGTAATTGCAATGCCTTGTAGTTACTATATTTGGAAACGCCTGATAAAATCGACATTTAAACTATAACAAAACGAACAAAATATCTTTGTGGCATCAAATTTAAAAATTATAATTATCTAGATGCATAGGTAAAATAACATTGAGTTATAATGTACTACGTACGTACGTAGTACATAATAGCTCAATGTAAAATAATTAAAAAATGTATGTTCTATAAACAATAAATCATTCATGATAATGAAAACATCAAATGATAAGTCTCTAGTTAGACTAACCTAAATATTTATTGTAAACTAATTGTACCTGGCCACACGTTTTGCCAAAAGTATATAAAAACACGCGTGAACTAATGCAACATACAATCAATTAGTGAAGAACTTTCAGTTATTTAAGATTTTGCACAAGCGAACATTTACATTTGAATTAAACAGACGTGAAGTAATTACTACATTTTAACGAGATCAAGTCTCGTCTTACTTATTTAAAACCATGTCTTGTTATTTTTCACTATTGACAAATTTTCTTTCTCTTTTTTGCCAACAGGTAACCTGTAATTATAGTTAAATAAATTACCTATCTATTATATATACAGTAAGATTTGGGGGTCAACACCTTCCAAACCAGGATGAATCCTATGGCAGGATCAGGATGGCAGCCCTAACGCACACTTAGCACACACACCCAAATAATCAGAAAATAAAAATTAATGTTTAGCACAAAATACCTAATTGTCTGTTTAGGACAGCAACTGCGTCTCAGTAACCTGACCACTAAACCATCAAAACTTATTAAAAAATACCGGTGGCTTAACATGCTTATTTATAAAAGGAACTAAAGTTTTAGTTCTTTATGTGTTATTTGTTAATTTGATGTTTGCAGTCTGGTAGCGACGTAAGAGAACCTATCGCCATTAGAGTATACATTAGTTTCCCTATTTTGTATGCTTACTCTAAGCGATCACCCCATTTTGCCTTGAGTGTGTAAATCTATAAAAAACTGTGTAAAATTTTAAAAATAAAATATTAATAGTACGTACGGGTTACAGAATAGCGTTACAATGATCTGTTTGTATGTTTTTATATCACAAAAAAATGAGTAAGAGCATTGAGTTGGGTGTCGCTGACCCTTTCGAAAACTGCAAGCCAATTTATAAAAAAAAACTTTCTACAATTGCCTTGTTTATATAATTTTTAAAAACCTGAGATTACCAAAAATTCACAAAAAATTTACAGTTGTTTAAACGTACTGCTACGTTCACGTATCAAGGAGTAAGAATTAAGTGCGCCTTTTGTAATCATTTTATTAAGGTGTACATCAAAGTGTAACTAAATTAGTAAATAAACTACCCATTATATTTCTTGGTACTTGGTACCTATTATAGTACCTGGTAAGATATACAGGAAGTCAATGGATGCAGGTGGCTCAGGACCGTGCTTTGTGGCGTTTATTGAGAGAGATAATGATAAGATCATCGAACAAGTAGCAAGTACTAAATTTCTGGGTATAATGTTGGATCAAAATTGCGACTGGAAAACACATGTCGATTACGTTTGTAACAAACTCGACAGATTTCTCTACGCAATAAAGAGATTACGAGTCACAGTATCAACTGATGCTGCTCTATGTGCATATCACGGATATGTTGGGGCTATTCAGTAGATATAATAAAAGTATTTAGAGTACAAAAAAAATGTGTGCGTGCAATCTATGGAGCAGGGTATACGGATAGTTGTAAGCCCTTGTTTAAAAAGTACAATATCTTAACATTAACATGCTTGTACATTAAAGAAATATGTATATTTGTAAAACAGCATCCTGAACACTTTGAAAGGCAAATAGATGTAACTGAACGAAATGTAGCTCCTAGAAATAAACATAAATTATACTTACCTCAATGCAGGCTCAAATTGTATGAAAGGAACTCTTACGTAAATGCATAAAGGTGTATAACAAAATACCCAACGACTTTAAAGAGTTACCTTTAACCACGTTTAAAAAAAAGTTAATACAATGGTTAAAAGAAAAATGTTTTTACGATCTAAACGAATGAAATGAATGTGAAATTGGGTGACATAAAAGTTAATTGTCTGCTGTATGCTGATGATGCAGTGCTTATTGCACCATCAGAAGCAGAACTGCAGGCATTAGTCACGTGTATGAAAGAGGAATGTGAAATTAAAGGTCTGCGTCTGAATGCTAATAAAACTAAGGTTCTGGTATTTGAAAAGGACGAAGAGAGAACGAAATGTGAAATATGGGTAAATCAGGAATGTCTAGAACAGGTAAATGAAATTGTATACTTAGGGAGTGCTTTCAGCCGGGATGGAAGATGTGATTTAGATGTGGATAGGCGTGTCGCTGCCGGAAACAAAGTCAATGATGCCCTGAATGCATTAGTAAAAAGGCAAGGCGTGGTGAAGAGTGCACGCCTTGCAATACATAACGCAGTGTTGGTACCGACTTTGTTATATGGCAGCGAAACCTGGGTATGCCAGAAGAAGCATAAAAGCAAGTTGAATGCAGTGGAGATGTGATCTCTTCGTAAAATGTGTGGCGTTAGCATAGCCGACCGAAAGCGAAACGAAGAGATTCGCAATATGGCAGGATTGAAAGATGACCTTATCACAAAAATTGATAGGGGCGTACTCCAATGGTTTGGGCACGTTGAACGAATGAGTGAAGACCGAATGGTGAAGAAAATATATAGAGCGAAAGTAAATATTAAAAGATGTCGAGGTAGACCGAGACTAACTTTTGAAGACCATGTGAGCAAATTGCTCGAAGAGGGGAGAGTCAAGAGTACTCGGATACCTAGACGTGCATGTATGAAGAAGTTAATGAACCTGAAAGAAGCGAAAGAGGTATGTAAGGATCGTGACACTTGGCGATCTGTTCTCTCTGGCTACCCCGTTAGGGATTGTGCGTGAAGATAAGTAAGTAGTAAGTGAGATCTAAACGAATTTATGTCTTTTAGTTGAAAATAAATCCGAAGTCAGTAATGTTGATATATATCTAATAATTAATTAATTACAAACAAAATGAAAGTATGGACATTAACACTTAAGAACTACCATTAAACAATGTGACATTTTAATTTAATTCCCACTTGTAATTTTTTTTTGCATGTATACTAATTAAATATTTGCACACCATATAAAATGGCAGAATGTAAATGGGCCCTTATTCATAATTTAAGATCATACTTTATTGTATACATACATTCTGGCAAATAAATGAATTTGAATTTGAATTTGAGACTTGTGTACAGCAGAGGACATGTGAAGGGCTGTAATGGTGATGATAATGAATTAAAATTGAATCATCGAGATTGATTTAAAATTGACGAAGAAATCGCGTAACATATTAAAAAAATATTCTGTCAAATTGATAACTTCGTCCTTTTTTTTATTTGACTAAAAAAGGTTAACGGTTGGTTAACGGTTGTGTTGTGCACAACATGCTGTGTAATCCCCGAAAGGTATGCTCAAAATACGAGATAAGCTCAAGATACGAAAAGATTTTATTATATGTAAATAAATGTCATGAAGGAAAATATCATTCGTTTCTTACACCTTAATCCGCGATAAAGTATGAATTTTTATTTCGATTGTAAAAATGTTAAAATCGACTACAGAGTGAATAAAGACGTTAAGAAATAATCGCTTCTAGCCGACATGAGGCTACTTTTTTATTTTACAATAATGCTGACAAACGAACACATAATCGACCTGATGGTAAGTGATTGTTGTGGCCAAAGAGTATAGTAACTGTCCTATACAGGAAGTTGTGACATATAGGCATCTATCCTCGATTAAGAATCAAAATGCAGATGCATTGCAACCCTGAGGAGTAAGATGGAATGCCTAGTTTCTAGTAAAATGACTCCGGTTCTCGCCATTAAAAATACAGTAGCATTAAGCTACTATCTCACACTGGTATTCTGTAAGTGTGGTCCTTCCCCGGTGAAACTGATCCATTCACGACAACTGACGGCAACTGATTGAAATTTTTACCAGGGAATCTGACTCTCCCAAGTTTGGATTTTTTTGTTTTTATTTTACATTATGAAATTGATCTATATGTAAAATAAAAAAGTTAACTAAATAATTACGCAGACTGTAATGGACGAGGCACACGGTCAGTTCAACTGATCAGTTCAAACTAGGACTGTTGATATTTTTTTAAATATCAGATTTTCGATATATCGATAAATAAACTTATATATAAAACTCCGATATTGATGTATTTATAATTATCGATATATCGAAAATGCGATTTTTTTTTAAATATCAACAGTCCTAGTTTGAACTGATCAGTTGATTTGACCGTGTGTGTCGTCCATAAGTTCATTTGTGACTACAATTTTATTTAAAAAAATCACTTTAAATAAATATAATGTATACTTTTATACAATAAAGCGGAATTTTTTTTCGTTTGTTTTTCGAAATATAGCTTTGTATATTATAGCCAGTTTCATGAGGAATACTTAGTGATTTTTGTTAAGTAAGTCAGAAGAAAAAGCGCTCGCGAAATGATTTATCCGCGTGCACTGACGTATTACATCGTTACTGATACGTAAATACAAAAAGTTCATCAAAAATACGGATCTTTCCTCCATCTAAAAAAAGTCTGCGATACCATGGGCTGCGGTAGTCACTTAACAACAGGTGAACCGTATGCTCGTTCGGCACCTCTTCTATAAAAAAAACCATATGCCTATTCCTTATAATATACAAGCCACATTAAGGTAATTTGTGAAAACAAATATTGAAAATTAAAAAGTGATTTATTAACATTATTACTAGGCAGTGGTATAAACGACCCGGTGAGCGCCACACGCGCCCCAGAAATAACCTCGTAACGCGTTTTTAGGGTTCCGTAGTCAAATAGTCCTCCCTTAATCTCTGTGACCGTTAGCACTAGAAAGCTGAAATTTGGTACCAATATGTGTATCAATCACGCCGACAATGTGGTAAAATAAAAATTGGAAAAAAATGTTTTATTAGGGTAGCCCCCCTATATGTAAAGTGAGACGTGATTTTTTTTTAATTTCAACCCTAACGTGTGATATATTGTTGGAAAGGTATTTAAAAATGAATAGGGGTTTACTAAAATCATTTTTTGATAATCTCAATAAATTCGGAAATAATCGCTCCAAAATTAAAAAACAATGTGTCCCTCCCCCCCCCCCCCCCTCTAACTTTTGAACCATAAGTTTAGATATTATGAAAAAATTCTGAAAAGTAGAATTTTATAAGGACTTTCTAGGAAAATCAATTTGAACTTGGATGGAAACAACAGTACCCACTACCGGGAGCAGTTGCAGGAGCGCGGAGCGCTGCTGGAGCGCGAACATAATGGATACCCACCTTTAAACTCATAAGTGGGAACACTTATTGTGACGGACGGGAAACTACGGAACCCTACACTGAGCGTGGCCTGACACGCTCTTGGCCGGTTTTTGTTTTCACTTCTAAAAAAAAACGTACATGATAAATGAAGAGTGTGTAGGTACGAAATGATTTATAATAAATTTTATAAACGGCGGTTTCACGGTTTGCGGTACGGTTTCGGCGCAATCTGCCACGAAATATGAATATTCTTATCATTTATCGATTTATTTTTTGCTCAAAATTGAGTTTTCTCACCCGGGAGGGAGAGAAAGCAAGTGGTTAACATTCAACTTTGTTCTATAACGTACATATGCCGATAGATAAAAGTACTCCATTAATTTTGGCAAATTTTTAGCTAAAATGATTGTATAAACGGGGTGGCTCAGAGGCGTGATTATTGATATACACGGGTGAAACCGCGGGTGACAGCTAGTACTACTATAATATTGCTAAAACCTATAAAAGCCACCTGCGTCATAATATGGTTACTTACATTGAGTTATACAACACTAGAGGACCGAACCACATTACCGCGCGTCGAAAAAAGTGTAACCCATTGATTTATATAACTCTAGATCAGTAATAATCGCGCCAAAGCGTTGCCACTGCACATATGGCCACAGCCATATGCCTAGCTAACGTGAGTTCATTGTTCAATGTGACGCCGACAGAGTTGAGCCGCGACAAAAATGGGTAAATGTGTAGTGAAAGAATGCTATTCAAGGTCACAAAAACGTAATAAATCAAGCGGCATCACTGAAAGTGATACCGCTTGATTTATTACCACTATCCAAACGCGACGACGTAGCTTTGAAACTAATAACAATTTTAAATAAACATATAATTATCTATCTCACTTACACAAGTTGCGAAAACAATATCGTCGCTAAGATTAGATAAAGATAGACACAAAAACGTGCAATGGCGGGTTGGTGTGGCTTACTATATGAAATTTTACCTAAAATACGCAATAAAAACGAGTTTTTTTTAAGCTGCAGTTAATTGTTTTTATATTAAAAAAGTATATATTATTTTAAAATCTTTATTGCGTCCCCTTAGAAAAAAGGATATAAAGCTTATATGATGAATATAAGTAAACATAATGATGAAATAAAATATATTTTTATAAGTATTTTTATTGTACTAATAAATCAAACAATATAAAATAGGTAATAAAATATAATTAATATAAAAGTATTAATATAAAATAAGTAGGCAACAAAATATATTTAATTGATAATTCATGAATAAACTAAAATAAGAATAATTAATTATTTTGTATGAAAGTTAAAACGTAGTTTTTATTATAACTTACAAAATATTTAAAATCAGAGGTAACAAATTAACTTACTCCATTAATTATATAGTCTCCAATTAATGTAGGAAAATCACAAATGCGGAAAAGTGGCAACATTGAACCTTAATGGCAATATTCGATAATTTTATTTAATTATTTGAGGTTTTTTACGTTTATATGAAAACAAGAACTAAAATTATGTGTTGAAAGTGATTCCGCTTGATTTATTACGTTTTTGTGACCTTGAATAGCATTCTTTCACTACATTTACCCATTTTTTGTCGCGGCTCAACCATAGATAAATAAATATGTAGCAAGCTAGGCTCAACTTTGTCGGTGTCACATTGAACACTGAACTGACGTTAGCTAGGCATGTGGCTGTGGCCATAAGTGCAGTGGCATTGCTTTGGCGCGGTTATTACTGATCTAGTGTAATATACAGACTGGGTCCCACATATATGCAATAAATGAAACCATATACTTGTTATCGCCTTTGCTGACGACATACAAAAAATGAACGTAATCGGTCCAGTAATTAGGTCAAAAAGTAGAGTTTTAATTTTAAGCAAATTTGAACACTCTATAGAATTGGGTCACTAAGTCAATGATTCAACGAACTTGAATGAATCCTTGAACATTAAAAAGCGACGTTGCCACGCAGTGCAAACTATTGGTATTGCGACATATCGCCAGCGGTGTCTTTTGTCGGCGTGCCACCCGCGTGCAACGTTGTCACTCTTCCAAGGGGTCAAGGTACGTTGTCTAAACAGAGTGTTCACTTTTACTGAATTTATTTTAATATTTATTTTGTTTGAAAATTTCACTTTTTTATTTTACGGGTACCTGTGGTTTCATTTATTGCATATATGTGGGACCCATTCTGTATAAATCAATGGTTACTTACTCGACATCATTCTACAAATCGCAAATGGTCTCTAATATCCTGTTCTGTGCACGCGACAAGTCAAACTAATTAGAGAAAATTGACTAACGCTACCTTTTGAATGCTTATTTATGCTGTGTAAGAAATAAATATTATTGACAACGATTTTTTTATTGCAACGATTTAAAATTACCAGGTTTTTATTTTTAAACTCGCCTACATATGGACCCCACACACAATATTATGTATCCTTATTTTAGGAGTATTTTAGTAAATAAATATATTGGTGACTTAAACCAACACAAGGTAGAATTTCCTTGTGACTTGGGCAAGATCACATAAAGCTACATGCCCTCGTTAGAGAGTAGACATATTATAATAGTATATATTCCTTTATTATGATTGTCTTTACGTGTGAAATTATCGTTTTGTTAAACTGGCCACTTTGAACTATAATAACTATGGTTTGACTTGGAATCCTAAATTCAAATAAATTTTAAGCAATGTTTTCATTTATTTCTTTTGGTTACGTTTCTTTCTGCAATACCAATATATTTACCTACACCCATGTACCTAAGCTTCTCTTTCGTTTCGGGCGATTTTTGGCTTAGTACTATTATTTACTCTGTCGCTTGGGCTGGAACAAACCACTGTGCTGGACGTTTGCGACGGCCGTTTGAGATCCACTTATCAACGTAGGTTTAAAATTTAAATAATTCATCTTAAAATTCCCATATGATGATTCGGCAATATGATGCTAAATTGAAAGTGGGCCTCTCGTTGTGCGTCACTCAGGTGCAGGTTCCTGAGGTACCCATTTTTTCTGCTTCCTTAAAAAAAGGCAAAGGCTCCGTGGCGCAGTGGCTGAGCAACGAGTTGCAGCGCTGAGGGCCGCGGGTTTGAATCCCACACGGATCAAGTATTTGTATGGCCTACAAGTAGTTTTTCCGAGTCTGAATGTTTGTCCCTGTAAAATTTATGTATTTAAACTGCCTCCACGATACAGGAGAAAATCCTAGTGTGGGGTTAACGTTATTTGAAAAGAAAAATATATATATTGCTTGGACACATATATATATATAGGTACATCAAAAGCTGTAGATTGAAACAGACTGTTCAACCAAGTTCAGTTTGTCACTAACAACCTTCTTCTCTGGGCGGCCAGATGTTCACTTTTGAGGTCAAAATTTACTTGAACCAAAATGATTGAACCAATATCGCACAGTTCTCTTGTTAGTTATTAGGTCTCATTTGTCATTGATATTGCGTGACCTTCGAACGCATTATTTTAAGTTACAAGTTTGATCGAAACATAACACAATTTTTAGAGTCCCATATACGGCGACCGATATTGCAGAAAACACAAAATCCATAGAAACACTTAAACGATTATAAAGAGGATTTATATTTATTTTTTTGATGTTTTTTTTTATTTTATCAAGTCAATTACAGACGCTTCACAACTTGAAATACTAATAATGTACCTAATCTGAGGGGTATAGAGGCAGTATAATTACTGGCTGTAAGGCATTCCATCTTAGTCCACAGATATGTCAACAAGTCTGTAGCTTTCTTTGTTCAAATCTGGCTGCAGGAAACTATGGACCGCAATAGCAACTTATCATCAGGTGGACTATAAATACTTTTATCACATCAGCTTTATTTTAAAAAATCCAAGATATATTAAAGTTTGATTAGATGTGATATTACAAGCTAGCTAAGGCTTGGCCCTCCTTACATTTCTACAATCAAGTTTTATCAGAAATATTTACCAGTATCAAGATTAGAATCAATCAATGTTACAATAAAAATTCAGCATCATGATCTCAAGGTTCAACATTAAAAGGCTTGGGCAAGGCTTAGGCAAAGTTCAATATTAAAGGGGTTTATTATGATTTACATTAAAAGGCGGTAGTGACTTCTTGTTGTCGATTAAACAAACAGCTTGAAGGAGTTTGAAGGCTGAATATAAACCAGAATTAGCCGATGGCGGTTGGTTAAAAGTTGCTTAAGTGTATTCGATTTATAAAATTATACGGATATAGTCCAAAAAATCAAATATAGGTATCATTGAAACAGAAACAGAAACCTTTTTATGCAATATAGATTATAAAATTAGAAATAGCTTGGTAGCGATCACCTTTTCCGGGTTTTATTATCATCCATAAATTCCTTAATAATAAAAATAAAGTAATAACCCTTTTTATTCAAACTTTAAAGTTTTTGAACCTTTGTGCAGGTCAAATTTTGTATATTTTCTGGGATTTTGTTGTAAAAGCGTATATATATCGCCCCAAAATTGGATTACTGACCCGGTGAAGTCGAGTAACTGGTAGGTACTGCTAGCTCGTGTCTGTACTTAGTATGACTGTCATATCATACGTACAGAACATATGTACAGAACGAATATCACTTATTTTTGTAAAACTACTTTTATTTTTGTGTACGTACATTACATTTTCATAAATTCATTGAGAGGCCAAAGTTAATATATTAATTTCCTTATTTTATTTTTTATTGTCTGAGCGACTCTAGGTTTTTGAATCATAGATTGCTCTAATGATCCTCTTCTGTAAAACAAATAAATTTTCAGTGTCAGTCGCGTGTCTCCATAGCAAAGTACCATATGACATTATGCTATGGAAATTGTTAAAGTAAACTAGTCTAGCTGTTTCAACACTGGTAAGAGTTCTAATCTTTTTTACAGCGTATGCAGCAGAACTAAGTCTGCTAGCAAGTTTTGATATATAGGGGTCCATTGAAGCTTTGAGTCTAGATAAAAATGGTGGTATCAACAAGACTCAGCTCCTTTCATCATTCCTGTTCTGTTAGATACCAGATTAGTCACTTCAGATTTTGAAGGCGAGATGTTGACCAATTCATTTTACTATTAGTATTTGTAGTCGCCCAGTGGCGTAAATTCGACCGTAATTCATTAAATTTTGTATATTCATGAATATGTATTTCATTTACAACTCTTAATATACGAGTATATACGTATTATCTTTTTTTATACTAGCGGGGGCAGGCGAGCACACGGCTCACCTGATGGTGACTACCGCCGTCAATGAACAACCGCAACACCAGGGGAATTGCAGGTCCATTACCGGCCTATATAAAAATCTATGGCGGTAATCTCTACTCTGTGCGACTGTTAGATCACAGACTATTTATTATGTCCTTGACTGTTATTTTGTTTTATTTTCGTATTTTTAACACATAAATAAACTGTAGCTTTCTGCACTCATAAATAGGGATAGAAAATTAATATCCTTAAAAAGGTGTACTTATAGCTTTTTCTTCAGGTATTACTTAATCATCATCATTACAGCCCTTCACAAGTCCACTGCTGAACATAGGCCTCCCCCAAGCAACGCCACAAGGCACGGTCCTGAGCCACCTGCATCCATCGACTTCCTGCATGTCTTACCCGGTCGTCACTCCATCTAGC
The DNA here is from genome assembly GCA_036936625.1 of Parnassius smintheus behrii. Taxonomy (NCBI): domain Eukaryota; kingdom Metazoa; phylum Arthropoda; class Insecta; order Lepidoptera; family Papilionidae; genus Parnassius; species Parnassius smintheus. Next base: position 42,557,913 of record JAUPFT010000020.1, read on the forward strand.
GGGGGGTCACCCTACACTACGCCTACCGGTACGAGGCTGCCACTCGAGAACCTTTCTTCCCCATCGGTTATCGGTTCTTCGAGCTATATGGCCGGCCCATTGCCACTTCAGCTTACTAATCCGTTGGGCTATGTCAGTCACTCTGGTTTTACTGCGGATATCCTCATTTCTGAGTCTATCACGCAGAGAAACTCCGAGCATAGCCCTCTCCATAGCTCGCTGAGCGACCTTGAGCGTCCTCATACGGCTAACAGTGAAGGACCACGTCTCTGATCCGTAAGTCATCACTGGCAACACGCACTGGTTGTACACTTCAGTTTTCAGAGATTGAGGTATACCTGACGAGAAAATGTATCGTAATTTCCCGAAAGCTGCCCAGCCGAGTTGAATCCGTCGATTGACCTCTCAGTCGGAGTTGGACTTACCTAGTCGGACTATTTGTCCCAGGTAAACGTACTCGTCAACAACTTCGAGCATAGTGCTCCCAACAACTACCGGCATAGGTGTGACATGGATGTTAAACATGATCTTTGTTTTGTCCATGTTCATCTTAAGACCTATCCGTTGGGAGACACCATTGAGGTCATTGAGCAGAGTGCTAAGGTCCTCCGTATGTACTCGCCATTGATGTTAATACCGTATCCTTTCCAGTCCAGTAGCTTGAAAACGTCTTCCAACGCAGCGGTGAAGAGTTTCGGGGATATAACGTCACCCTGTCTTACACCTCTCTGCAGTTGGATAGGTTTCGAACTCTGGTTCTGTACTCGGATAGCCATCGTAGCCCTACTGTACAAACACTTCAGTACTTCGATATACCGACAGTCAACTTGGCACCGCTGAAGGGACTGTAGCACCGCCCAAATTTTTACGGAATCAAAGGCTTTCTCATAGTCCACATACGCCAGGCAAAGTGGCAGATTGTACTCTTCGGTCTTCTGTACAATCTGCCGCAGGGTATGTATGTGGTCTATGGTACTGAAGCCTTTTCGGAAACCGGCTTGTTCGGGAGGCTGAAAGTCGTCGAGTCTGCGTGCGAGACGATTCGTAATGACTCGAAAACAGCACGTAGACGCGGCTCAGAAGGGAAATCGGTCTGTAGTTCTTCAAGAGAGCGTTGTCGCCTTTCTTAAAGAACAAGACCACCTCGCTTCTGCTCCACGCCTCCGGAGTAGTGCCACCATGGAGGACGGAATTGAAGAGCTTCTGAAGGACTTCAAGTACCGGTGTTCCACCCGCTTTCAGAAGCTCCGCTGTAATTCCATCCTCGCCTGGGGCCCTGCCGTTTTTAAGGTGCTGGAGAGCCATTCTAATCTCGCTCAGACTGACGTCCGGGATATCATCGGAATAGTGTCGGGTAAGACTTGCTCTTGGATCGTTACTCACACTTGCGTGTGGCTCCAACGATGATGTGTACAACTGCCCATAGAACCTCTCAATCTCACTCAAAATCTCAGGTGTCCCGGAAACGATGCTGCCACACTCAGTCTTCAGCTTTGACAGTTGGCTCTTTCTGGCAGACAGATCTCTGGCAAAGACTTTGGAGCCCTGGTTCCGCTCGATCGCTTCTTTAATACGAGCAGTATTAAAGTTGCGTAAGTCTCGCCGAATGCATTTGGAGATCTATCTGCCTGTATGCTGTCAAATCTGTTGACGATTGCAGCCTCATCTCCCGTCTAACAGCCATGAGATTAAGAGTGTGATCGGAAAGTTTTTGTGTTCTTCTGCGGCGGGTCTTGCAGAACTTAGTTCCGACCGCATGGACAGTTTCCACGAGCTTGTCATTCATATCGTCCACTGCATTGCAATCTTCTAGGCATTGAAAGCGGTTGCGTAACTCGAGCTGAAAAGTCTCGGGATTCTGGATTAGAGCACGAGGGAGACGGAGCGTTGACTTCATTAGACGAGACCTCTCCAACTTAACGTTTAGGTTCAGTGTGCCTCTAACCATTCGGTGATCGCTGCCGGTTTTCACCCTTGCGATCACTGAGACATCACTGAACAGTTGGCATCTGGTCGTCATAATGAAGTCAATCTCATTTTTTGTCGAACCGTCGGGACTCGACCGGGTCCACTTCCTGTGGGGCCGCTTCTGGAAGAAAGAGTTCATCATAAAGAGTCCCTCTTTCTCCATAAAGTCAGCCGGCTGCTGGCCCCTACGGTTCCGTTGCCCTACTCCAAATTTCCCTAACTTCAGCTCACCGCCTTCTCTTGTGCCTAGTTTTGCGTTGAAGTCTCCCATCAACACCGTGTAGTGGGTTTTGGAGGAATGCATGGCTCTAGAAATATCCTCATACATTTCCGCCACCATACACCACCATACCATATACATCGGGATGTGCCGAGGTTGGTGCGTAGACCTGTATGACCTTCAGCGAATACCGTTTGATGATTCTGAGTATCAGGTACGCGACCCTCGTCGACACACTCCCAATATTTACAACGTTGTTGACGAGAGACTTGTGGACGATAAATCCGACACCTCCTTGGGACAGATGGTCGCCCTCCCGGTGACAGAACAAGTTGCCGGACTCGAGGATAACCGTGTCCTCCCCCTCTCTTCGGACCTCAGATAATCCAATAATATGCCAGCGCAACTTGTCTACCTTTTCTTCCAGCTCCAGTATCTTCTCGTCAGTCCTCAGGGTGCGTGCGTTATACGTTGCCAGGTCGAGTCCTCGTAGGTGGCAACCGAACCTCCACCGGAGATTCTTAGCACCCCCTGCCCCGCCGTTACCATGGTCGCCACCGTAGCCAGGAATAGCGAGGCAGCCGGGGACTGGGGGCCGTTCATTTGCGTCGTTGCTCATGGGGGGATATTTGCCATAGTTGCCACGCTTGGCGAGCGGGTTGGCAACCGCAGTTTTTTATTACGTTAATGTTGTTATTAGAAAGATGCTTCTGCCCATCTCCTTTCTGTTTCCCTCTGTCGCCTCTTACGACACCCACGGGAAGATATGGGGTAGTGGATATTCTCAACCGCCACTACACGGCCGACGGTATTACTTAATATTATATAGATATAGTCATTTGCTCACATACCACAGTTCGAACACTGCTTGAAGATTTACTGCAAACAGGAGTTATATCATTTACTGCAAATAGGGTTTATCCAAATAAAACACGCACGTCTAAATCGTTTCGTAAAATGATTTATTGCTTCTCTATAGGATGTAAACAATTCGTTGAAACGTCTTTATAAACAATTATATAGCTATAGTTACATACAGTCAGACACGTAACATGTACACAGAATACTTATGGATAGAACAAAATCTACATAAAAAAATAATACCATTACAAATACGGGGAAAAATTCTTCAAACTTCAACAGAGAAATATAACTCCAAAATAAGTAATCAAAAGTTTATTTTTACCTTGTATAATTTAAATACTGATTATTGTCAATTTTTAAATACATTCTCAGTGATTAACGTTTATACATAGAAATAATTTATAAATGTACAATGCATAGAGAAATTGTTAGACAGTCTAACGCAACTTAATAATATCAGATCAAATTATATAATCCCTATTCCTTAACGAGCTAGCAGACTTCCGTAGAGCTGGTTTGAGAGCGGGGCCACACGGTGCGTTGCGACGCTAAAAAATACACAAGTCACCTCTGTTGCTTTATATCTTTTTTTTATAAAAATGAAGTAATAAATGAACTTCCTGTCCACACGATAGTAATTGGCTAGTGCAGTCTATAGACACACGCAGCCAAGTTCAAATAAAACGGTTGTCAACACTAACAACTGAGATGAAATGCCTCAGACTGTTTATACCGGCTGTCTATACTCTTAGATCAAAACAACAGTGTAGGCAACTGCTACTTGGTGGCAGAAATAGCCCACCCAGACGGCTACTAGGCGGAATAGAAATCCAACTACCTTATTGCTAGGCAATTGTATTAAAAACTAGTTAGAAATATTGATTGAAACATTGCATATTATTGCAGTGCGGTAACACATCGTGCGGCTTCTCTATTAGGTTGAATCGTTATTTTGTGCTGACCGCTGTATATTTATGGTAACTATTTTCTTATATTTCGGTGTATTAACGTTGTCCAGTAAAAATATGTATAATTCACATTGAGTTACAATACCTATAGAGTCACAAACAGACAAATAAAATGTCCGCGCCAAAACTCGGCGCACGCTGCGAAGTGCGCAGAGTTTTTGTTTAGTTGTAAGGCGACCACAATCCTCGTACAACGTCCGCGATGCCAAAGTGTTCGGTGATTTCCTGCCCAAATAACAGCAGACACGTGCGAAAAAAGGATGGTGTTTCATATTTTAGGTAAGTATCATACCAAATTTACGTATTTATGTATCCACAGTGCATGTTTTCATTTAAATTTCAATAATTTTCATTTTATTAGCAAACTAAATCACTCACCGCCGACCGCGCGGCGCCGCGATAACGTGCCCTTGAGTGAATGATGATGACATTGCATACGAGCGACTTTGAACATTGTACAAGCAGGTTAACGTCTAAATTCGAGCAAATGTCATTTTGAACTATATAATATCAAAATATATAGGTATATGGAACGGCGCTCGGACATTTTTTGAGTATTGTCAGTTAGAGATTGTGACTCTATAGGTATTGTAACTCAATGATAATTCATAAGCGACGAAAGTTACTATTCATTATTACAATTTTAAAACAAGAGTTTTATAAAATTTAAAAGTACCAAAATAAGAAATAAAATATTACTGGCAACTATTTTAAAAAAAAAGTTTTGTTGAACGCCACAAGGCAATATGGCGCCCATTACAAAACAACGTAACAACATGGGGGCGAACTTCAAAATCGTGCGTAAAGCTAAAATAATAATCTGCAAAGCACGTAGCGTAAAACGTAACATAAACTCGTATGAAATCTCTGTACAATAAAAAAAACTTAACTAACTGTGCTGTCATCTCGGACCAACAAAGAAAAATAGACGTAGTGCTGCGTACATTAATGAAAAGACAATGCTCAATTCACACACACATTGTTTTTCTTTCTTTTTTAACGATTGGTAAAAGTCTACCGCTGGTAGCAGCCTGGCATCTAAAACTGTGTTCTTACTTTTGCCAGCAGTTGACTATGGTTAAGGTTTAGTTTCGACGTCACTGGAATTGTACGCAGAGCTCCGTTTATCTCTCTTTGTCAGTCTGAGGCTGACATTAAAACTCAATATTATAAAGCCTCATCACATGTTAAATATCAATGAGATCGCGAAAAAACTGTATTTCAGGAGCACTGTGTTACACACAACTAAGTATAAATAGGCAGGTCTAATGTTATAACTAAGTCTCAGAACAAACAAACTATTTTATCACAATGCACATTGAAGAAAATACTACTTCACGGTATTCTTCTTAGACCGCTTTTAAGAAATAATAAATATGAACCTATTTTTTCTTATTGTGTTCAATACAACTGCAAACATTCACTCTTTGACATATTTTCCAGTCACTAAACCGTGTAGTGTCAGTGTAAGAATATCCATTATCCCATTTCATCCCGTTGGAAAGCTGCGGTTGCCAACACCCCACCTGCCAAGTGTGGCAACTATGGCAACTATCCCCTCTATTAGGCTATCTATGCCCCATATACCACCTATGTTCAGCAGTGGACTTTAGATAGGCTTTAATGGTAAACACCACGTATGACGAATAATAAGTTTGAAACTGTAACATATATATTAGGATTTTTGCAATATATACGATTAAAATTAGAAGTTAGTTTGATCTGAGACTTAAACAAAAGCGTCCTGTGTTTGTATAAAACAATGTTAGTGTCATTGACTTTCAAGTGCATTTCGAACTAACTTACTAAATACATTTGTGTTGAAATCTACAGAATTGACATTGGAAATTTTTACTAGTTTTTAATTTAGAACATTATTTATTTATTATTTTACTTTTAACCACTAGATAATACAAATGCAAAATACCAGAAGTCTTTAGACTATTTTTCACAATTCTATTTTAATTTTGCATACAACAAAGTTAGGCAACTCGAAAAAAATGTGTACTTTGTAATTAGTGTGTATGTGAGTGCTAAAACACCACCTTCAATTATCTAAATATTAAGTATCCAGAATGTAAGGACATGCCCATTATATCATATTTGATTACCATACAACTCATAACTAGAGTCATTTGGGGAAATCTAAAAATCTATTTCATATCATACTAGCGATTTGCCATGGCTTTTTGCACGGGTGATATCTGGATTCTACAACGGCGCCACCTACAGGATCCCGATATACCTATAACTGTAACTGTGTAATATGTTGACAAAGTTTTATCGTAATCTGATGAACGGTATAGCAGCATATAAAATACGAACAATCAAATATTAATTTTTATATAATATATCACATAGGTGCAAATTATTTGAAATAAAGGCTACCTTAGTTAACTTTAGTGCATAGAGTACAGATAGCGCGCGAGTTGAATGCCGTCGGGGCCTGAGGTGAAGAGCGGGAGCATCTCCCCCCGCCGTCCGCACGCCGCGTCTCGCGCGCCTGCAGTGTAGTGCTGTGCTGTCCTTGACAACTATCATACGCTTACTGTGTTATCGTGTTAATATAAAGTTGCAGCCACGTGTTATTTTTGTTTTTAATGATGTCTGATCCGTGTACGTCAAGTTCTGTTACAAAAAAACGAGTTTTTATTCAACGCCAATCACGGGAAATGGCGAAAAATATTCTAGACATGTGTGTTAAAGAAAGGCAGAACAACAATTTAACATTCACATTAAATAATGCTTACGATCGCGCAAGCCGTTACACTGGACTTTCGAAGAGAACATTGTCTGCAATTCAAAATGAAGCCAAAAAAGGGCCTCTTTGTTCGCCTTCTAAAAAGAAAAGACAGTGTAACAAGGATAAAGATTTCTTAAATGATTTTTTTATTGATGATGATTTCTTTTATTCAAAGTGTAACAAGGAGTCAAACGTCGTCGTCGTTTAAACGTCGATGATTTTGATCGAGATGTTATAGACAGAATTATTGAAGAATTTTATTTAACTAAAAAAATTGTTCCGACCTGCATTAAACTCCTCGCAGCTATTCGAGAAAAAATGGAGTTTCCATGGGGAGTGACGAGTTTATATTTTTGAAACGGCGAAATTTGTAAAAAATAATATGTATTATTTCACACAAGCCAAAGACTTTTACAAACGAGGCACTAGAAATAGGAATAGGTTGGTTTCCACCATAATACCCAAGAGCGCGAGATTCCATAATAATTGCTATTGGATGTGTATGACAGTATATAATAAGATACCACAAGAAATTCAAGATCTACCTTTCATTGAATTTAAAAGAGAGTTATACAGATGGCTCAGTGAAAAGGCTTTCTATACTGTGGAGGAAAATTTGAACTGCGATATGTGGTAGCGGCTGGACTGATGTGGATTTGCTGGACCAATTGTAAAATATTTATTAAGTACCTATTACCTATTTATTGATTAATTGTTGACATTTTATTATTTTAGACATTTTACTCATAAATATTACCATCGCATTATTTTATATTTGTAAGATTTGCATGCCATAAATAATGGCTGATTAAGCGGATGTTTAATTAATACCACCATCTTCAGTGTACCTTAACTAAAAGCAAATAAATAAATATTTCAAATAAATATTTCATTTAAGAAAATTGTTAAAAGATATGGGATATAGATGGCATAAATGTCATAAAAAACGTAGAATTTTGGTGGAGGCCAGCTGTCGCATATGCATGGTCAATTTATTTGCGGAAAATTCGTCAATATAGGCAAGAAGATCGAAATATTTTTTTTTTTCGATGAAACATGGGTAGACAACAACCTCACATTTAAAAAATGCTGGAGAAATGAAATGATCGACGCTGTGTTGACGGATACAAGCTCCACGAACAGGCTCATTCTTGTCCACGCAGGATCGAGAGGAGGGTTTTTAAATGGTACAAAGTTACTTTTTAAGGCTGGTACTACGTCAGGTGATTATCACGGACAGATGAACAGTGTTACTTTTGAGAAGTGGGCCACAGATATGTTAATCCCTAATCTACCACAAACCAGCGTTGTTGTGATGGATAACGCACCGTATCATAGTGTACAAGAAAATAAAGTCCCAACAAAGTCCAGCACCAAATTAGTAATATTGGAATGGTTAACCAAGAACAATATCGAAGCTTCACTTACTATGAGAAAAGATCAGCTCTTTCACTTGGTTCAGTTACATAAACCTACGGAAAAATCTTTCAAAATCGATGAATTCATCAGAAATCAAAGCCATATCGTAGTAAGACTACCACCGTCCATGTGCGACCTCAACTCTATTGAGTTGGCTTGGGCAAAAGTAAAAAGAATTGTAAGGTATCACAATGGTACTTCTGATTTCTCCCTAAAAAGGTTAAAAGAAGTTACGGAGCTGGCTTTTTCTCAGGTCAGAGAGTAAGATTACGCCAATCTTCGACGATCACGTCATAATTTTAGAAGAAAATTATTGGCAAAGAGATGGATTAATGGAAGATACCATAGATCGATTCGTAATTGAGATTCAGCGATGGTGAGGATAGTGACAGTGAAGTCTGCCATTTCAGAATCTGATGCTGCATAAATTATATTTTTTTATTGATTTTGATGTGTAAAATAATAAAAAATGTGTGATAATTAATACCTTGTTTTTTCTAAACTTAAAACGTAAAACTTAAAACAATGTTCAAATTTATCGACATATTGTCATCATTAATTCTAATTAGATCACAGCACTATCGCATTCCTGAGCTCTGCATTCAACTCGCGCGCTATCTGTACATAATTATGTGATACTCTTACCAGGGAAACTATATTACTTACATTTAAGGAATTGAGGAGTTTTATGTTACTGTTTTAAAGCACCAATAAACTGTATTATTTTAGAATATATATATTATACTGAACAGAAAAAATGGTTTTCAAATTACTATATTATATTATAGGACAAATAGCAGTGGTCCATAGCATCTCTTTATCAATAGAACATAGGGGCAGTATTGGGACAGTATTTATAAAAAATACATAATCTGATGGTTGTAAGTTATTCATGTAACAAATTTTGAGAATGTTTACCACAATCTGAACCATGTCATGCATAAATAAACCAAACCCACAAATTGGTGAAATAAATGATCTAGATTCTCTTTTTAGACATTAACATAACATAAACACCGTGTGTGTTTATGTTAATGTTTAAAAAGAGTCTGTCCCTGTCACCCAGGGGGGTAGACTGAGACTACAGACTTCCATTTGGCACGACCCTGACACACCTCTCTTGCCTCCTCCACATCCATATACCTACGCACACATGCTCGTCGGTTAATAGTACTCCTAATTTGGCCCATTTTCAATATTTCGCCAATTTCGATCGATAAACGTATTTCTACTGCATTTATTCTACTCTCGTGCTTCTTCTGACACAAGCAACTTTCATTACCATATATTAAAGTAGGGACTAATACAACATTGTGAATTGCCGTATGTGCCTTTTTGACACATTCTGACTTTCCACAAGAGAGTGTAGAGCCCCATTTACTCTATTTGCTCTTTTTTCCACATTTTTTATTAAGTTTGTCTATCTGTCTGTTTGTTATTCCGGATTGATTTAAATTAAATTAATTTTAAACTAACTACCCGATGAGCTAGAAACTTTAAATTTTGAATATAGCTCAAATTCGGATGACAATGCAAGAATATGATAAAAAAGTGGTTTTAAATTCTCAAGTATGAAAGATTTTAGAATGATTTCAAAATCTACATACATCCAATATTCTATAAATTATTTGTACTTATCGCTCAAATCTAAATAACTTTACGTTTTTGCGGGTTGAACCATTTCTGCACAACACAGTACAACTAAATCATCTCCAAAAAATAGAGAACATATTAAAAGATTTCTCACAAATCAAAGGTACAAAATCATGTTGTGATTCCTATTAAAAAATCAGACAGTAAACAGTCTTAGGATGTGAATTTCATGCTTGGAAAGTTGAGGATTCGAATCCGCCATTCAACTACTGTCGTGAACTACTCCAACACAAGGATTAAAAGCTTACTTGTAGTTGTAAACGAAAATATGTTTTAGTAATGTTCATGATCTTTGTTTGTTTGAAATGCACACAATAGAATTATTTTTGCATCATGAAGACAGGTTACATACATATATTCCACCAGGACGATCACAAGATATATCCGAAACCAGAACAATTATTTCTAAGCCATTCAAAATACTTGCTCTGTGCGGAATTGGAACCCGCGACCTTCAGCACTGCAACTCAATGCTTAATTACTAGTATTCTTTATATTTGGATCTTTGCTTTTTTGAGAACATTTTTCAACTTAGTCATTAAATTCCATTCTCATAGTTTGTTGAATTGATTAGATTATATATTAAGTGTAAATATTTGTAGGGAAAACCACCAACATAATAAATTTAAAAATTATAAAATCAATTTGTATGGTGTATTAAGTGTAAAGATAAAAATATACATACAAAGAAACCATTGGGACGAATCTTAGCACCAGGAACAAAGTAATATATCAGACATAGATGAGGGGGCGTCCATTATTAATGTGAGATGATTAGGGGGGAATCACGTGGGGGAGAGGGAGGGTCTTATAGTTCATAAAAGATAGCTTGATCTCTGCGACAACTATCAGTAAAAATCACGCCTATGAAGTCCTGAATTTCTTAGTAGTACAGACAGTACCTTTATGGGCATGCACTAATTAGGCCGGCATACCCATAAAGTATGACATTGACAGGTACTGTCTGTACTACTAAGAAATTCAGGACTTCATAGGCGTGATTTTTACAGACAGCTGTCGCAGCGATCAAGCTATCTTTTATGAACTATAGTAAATATCACTTTTTAGTCCACAAGAAAGTGTACAATTATGATAAAATTGGGATAAATCAAGTAAAAATATAGCTAAATTCTACAAAATTATCAATTATATTCATCGCGATTTTGCGAACTCCACATATTGTTATTAAGCAAATTATGTGGTTTTTTTTTAAATAAATCCAACCCATTCAAGTGTTAAGTTAAATACACTAAAGATACTCATTTTCAAAATCCTCCCGTAAGATTTGAGAGGTCTAGCCATATCTCACGACGTTTCACCTGGGGAGCGGAAGAGTAGAAAAATCAAAATAATCATCTCACGTAATTAGTGGATGCCCCCTAATGTAACAACCACGATTTGTATGAAAACCAAGCATGCCACATTTCTGTATCTTCTATGACGTCACAAGTGCTATTTGTAAATCGGTAACCTCTTTCAGCATTAAATCATTAAAAAAATTATACATCATGTATAATTTTGGTGGAACTAATTTCTAAAAATGTGTTTCCATATTGAAAGACTACTTTGCTAAGTGATATGATATCTTTTATGACAATACGAATGGATTACACTCGACACGCTAATATTAAATATACAATTGTAAAGTCACTATATAAAATTCTATATACCAATTGTTAACATACACAGTTTGTATATAAATATATATAAACACAACAAAAGTTCTCTATTGATCCCTACAGCACTACTTCCAACAAGGAGCTTGTGGGCTCACTTAATTGGAAACTATGACCTATTTCTATTACAAAACAGTTTATATTCCAGTTTGAATTATTGGAATTTTAATTACAATGTTAAATTTAATTCATACTGTAAAATATTAGCTTTTATTAATTATGATTAATTATTTTTACAAGAAATTATTGTGACAAGATCTATCATAATGACAAATGTCATTTTGATAGGTCTTGTCACAACATTTGAAGTACATTGAACAAAACTAATTTTACAGATTTCATCGCATTTATTTTTAAAATTTTAACTTCAGACGTTTACAGCAACCATGGTAATGGAAGGACTGAGGTGTTTGACGGCAGTGTTTGGGGTAGTTAACCTGGCCTGCGTTAATAAAATTAATTTTATTCAATGTATAGCATTCGCGTAAATATAAAGAAATCATTATTTTAAGTACAGCTGATTGCATGACTGATAACTGTACAAAAGGATCTCTAATTAAATAGTGTCCTTTTAATTCATTTCAAAAATAGGACCTCAGAAAAATTATTGCCATAAAAATTATTCTTCAATTATAACAACTATTATGTATATATCAATAACTATCAGTTGTTACTTAAAAAGGTAAAGAGGTTATTCATAAATACTAGGAATAAATTCAAACAACTGCCACAATTAGAAAAATGTCATTATTGTATATTATTCAAAACGTTTTCTTGATTTTCTTTTATTATTACAATTCGGACCTCAACACTAGCTTCATATCACATACTATTGCTCTACAATTGTTAAAAATGATATAAATGCACTTTGATTGAACTTGGCAAGTTTTAAATACAGTTTGATGCATACTGTTATGCTCGGCAAGCTTATAATTGATTCATCATTAATAGATTTGTATAATACAGGCCAAGTTTTCTTATTTAACTTGCAATACATTAAATCAAATTTAAAACTGTATTATAATTTAAATATAATAATAAATAATGTGTGATATAGATAAATAAGACATAGATAGATGTATATCAAAAGTTTTCAGCTTAAGTCATTAGCACCTAAACCTTGGTAGTACAAATTTTAGACCAATACTGAACACCTCCGTTTCATGAATTGCATTTTCCCATACAAATGGATTACAATCCAATGAAAATAAGCACCAAGTGGAATAGGAGTTAGCGTAGAAAAAGAGTCATGTCGTAGCACACTTAAAACATTAAATAGCATTGAAGAATGTTGCAAGAAATGATAAACAAATTAGATTTGAAAGTAATCAAATGGAGAACAGAGAGAGAAATAAACCCGAATATGGGCAGCAGCTGCTTTCTTACAAGAACTACAAAATAAAAAGCTGCGGTTGCTAGCCCGCCAAGCGTGCCAACGATGGCAAATGTCCTCCTTATGTGAAAATCTATAGGTTACCTATGTTCAGCAGTGGATGTATTCAGCGTTTGATAGGCTGTAATGAATATGACGAATGAAATCAACATAAAGCCGTCTTCAATTGATATAGGAAATGATGAATCATAAAACTGGTTCAGAATGTTGAATTCGTTAGGTGTTGATATTTAAAATATTGCTAATAAACTAATTGTATGTGCATTTACACAAATTTCTTGTGCTTGCATAGCATACTGTTTCATTACAATAACATTTTAATAATGTTTAAGTCTTATGTTTAAGTCAATCCTTTCATAATGGAAGTCAACTATGTCATCACGCAAGGCTTTAAACATAGTCAAATTGAATAAAGAAAAAGCTTCCTATTTCAGTGAAAACTAAAACATATAATACTAATTAGGTATATAAAAGTTTTATAAATAGATTTACTGGTTACCTGTTAGTTTGAGAAGTTCAGGAAATTCCATGATTCCTTGCAACATTCACATCATTTAACACTGTGAAACATTATCTCAATAAAATCTTAACACTTTAAACTTTCGTCAATTTAAGTAAGTTTCAATTCAAACACTGACATGACTCTTCACTGTAAATTATATTAACAACCTTGATTGATTAAATAAAAATGTCACCGATAATAAATTTCAATTAAATATTTCAATATATTACAAATAAATAAAATTATTCACTAGAATAAAATTCAATAGGACTTCCACAGACCCCGTATGGCCTTCAATTTCGGCGACTTTCTAGTCGCTTCTATCTCTTGTTTGAAGCTGATCATGAATTTGTCACGAAGACTGAGTCTCGGCGGGGAAGGTTTCAAAAGAAACTTCTTTAGATCATTAGTGAAACTCTTCGCTGTATAATTGGGCTCGTCCTTCAATGATTCATCATTACTCGATTCCAGGAATGATACGGACTTATTAGATTGTATCGAGTTCTTTCTCTCGCGTTGTTTGGTGCTCGGAGTGGATCTAGAACGTGAACTGATGGTGGCTTTGCTCGATGGTAGACTGTAACTCCTTGACACCAGTGAATACTCATCGTCTATCGAGTTAAGAGTGTCGGTCGAACGATTACAAATCTTGCAGCACACTCTACAGTGCTCCTTCTCACTGTGGTAGCGTCCGCTACACAACACATAAGTCTCTCTCACTCTATCGCCTTGCTTTCTATACTCCTCGTATTTCCTACTTCTCTTTCTTTTGCACTTAGGGCAGTTGTTACGCGCGATACGCCGCAGTTCTTTCAGGAACTCGTAATCGATTTCAAAGTACTTGACATCGGGTTCCGAATAATATCTCATGTCGCTGTCGGTAGAGTCGGATTTCCTCTGTTTTTTGGGCATTCGGTGGTGACCCGGGTCGGAGTAGTAACGCGGGTCGCTGTGTGAGCGGCGGCGAGAGCGGCGGGAACGGCGCGCGCTGAACGTAACGGCCTTGTGCGGAGCGGAAGCGGAGGCTGGGGCGAGGGCGGGCGCGAGAGCGGGCGCGAGAGCGGGCGCGGGCGGCAGGGGTCAGGCCTGCACAGACGGCACCCACAGCGTCTTGTTCTGCTCCTCCTCCACGGCCTCCTTGATCTGCGTGCACATGTACGCGATGTTCACACCCGCCGGGATCTCCGCTGCAATCAAACTCTTATTATGAATTATAAACACTAAGATGCAGTCAACTCGTCCTAACCTAACTGTGCTGAATGTGATGCCAATACAATTAGTTCGGAGATACACTTGAATGCAGTTCTATAGACGCTACCAGACCAGTAAAGCGACATATTGTCATTTTGCAGAAAAGTTGTCTAAGGGTAAGATTTAAGCAAGTTAGCCAAATGCGTTGATATATAGCATAAATTTGATTACCTTTGACATATGACAATATCATTATGCTTCATAAATTTTATTGGTCCTTTGAGCCAGATCCAACCAGCAATAATGTAGTTAATTTGGGTTATTCAGTTTATCGACCCTAAAACGGCCACCATATGGTGGATACTCGATAACGCGTGTTCATTTATCCACCCCAGACGGGGTGGATAAATCGGAAATCACTTTTATTTGTTCTTTCGACTTTTCACTTATGAGTGAAGTTATTAAAAATTAATTAAAAGTGTACGAGTTGAACTGTACTTGGGTACAGTTCAACTCGTACACTTTTAATTAATTTTTAATAATCACAAACTCAATCGAAAATCCTAACCCATTAGTTTTTAGAATATTACAGATATATTTAATATAAAACAGACCATTCGTAACTACTACGGTTTATGAGACACCTGTAAGCAATTTAAAATTAACAATTTTTAAAGCTAACATTTGTGTTGCCATCTCTGAGGATTAAGATGGGTCTGATGCCTCACAGCTTATAACTATCCTGATTTTCTATAGCCTTCAGACCAGTGCAAGGACTGCTATTCGGCGGCAAAAATAGGTAATCTAGGTATCACCCATCCTAGAATTCTAGACAGAAAAAGAATACTGCCATCTAGTGAAAGTAATAGAATTTAATATATCCTATGCTATACATGTCAACAAGAGAAACTTAATTGCTTCTTGGCTAACCTAACTAACTAGAAACTAATTGTTCCTTTCAGAATGAAATACATAATATCTTTCGCTGGCTAATCAATTATGGTTGGCGCTAACGAATAACTCGACCTCTTTTGAAATTTTTAATAGAATGTTCAATTGAATAATTAAAAATAATTAGTTAAACGATTTGGAAATAGAATAGCGAGCGCAGTGTCATTTCGCACCACAGACCAATAACGTACCAGAAATATAATTCCTATATTCATTTTCCACCTTCAATCCGTGCTCATACATTTCTTTTGCAGCCTTGGCGGAGACTTTATCAGCTGGATACCGCGTGTCTTTAACTTCTTTTATTTGTTTAAACGATTTGAACTTTATGAACAGCACAATAGGGTATATTTGATGTTTGTGAAGTTTCTCAATTGTTGACACGCTGATGTCTAGGATGCAGTGTATTCCCTAGAAACAAATAAATATATTTAAATAAATAATGAATACAACATCTGTTTACGCCAAGTGTGGCATTTGAAGCTGCAGCTTGCGGAACGCGCGTCCCGAGCGGGGAACCGGTTAGCGTTGCGGGGGAGAGGGGGGGGGGGGGGCTCGCTGTGCGCGTACGACGCTGCCAGCGCTCCAGTCGGCAGGAAGCTTGGCGCGCTGCGGCCGTGCCGGTTAGACGTCGGGCGTTACATAATAGTTTTGCGTCGCATGTCGGCGGCCTCCATGTTGTTGTATTTTGTCGTTAATATACGTGACAACGAAGCTTTTTTGCATTTTGATTTTTGAATTATTGAATTATCTTAGATTGCTAATAATTTGCAACGATGAGTTGTTAGTGCGTCGTTTGACAGCGTGATAAGACTTTTACTTTGTCGGGAGAACGCTGAACTTCGTGCCTCAAGAAGAGACCGCGTTCGTTCTCGTGGTTATAGTAAGTGAACCCGGGACCTTGAACCTTGACTAACCGTCCTTAAGTTGTGCAGCGTGTCACTTGTTTTAATGTCGATTAACGTTGATTTGGTTGAATTTGAAGTTAATTAAATGTACAATAAAGTTGATGAATTAAAATAGTGAAGAGAGAAGCAGCGCCTTTGGATCGGCAGTCCTGGATCATCGGGGCTATCAGGTTACACAGTGTACACACTACTACACACTACTTACATGCACATCACTTCCCACCTGACAGGTACCTCGTGGTGAACCCTACCTCCGCCGATCGGTAAGTCTTGTTTGCGTATCTAGCCGTTATAATTTAATTATTCATAGATCATTGGACCCTCCCCTCTGTTACCCGTCGAATTGGGTTACTGTGGGCCCTAGCTCAATCGACCTTTGTCGGGGTAGCTCAGGGCCGTAACAACATCATTATTTAAAAAATGTAGTTGAACATTTTTATTACATTTAGAAGTTTTGGTTTATATCTTAATTGTAGAAAAAAAAACGTGTAAGCCCCTTATCAGCCAGTTCACACACATGCGAACACTGTGTTTTTTTTATTAAACAGGCATGAACTACTACAGTCTATGGACTCCTGCAGCCAAATTCCAACAGAAGGTTAACATTTGCGTTGCTATCTCTGAGGGCTAAGATGGGGCTGACGCCTCACAGCCTACACACACGCACACCACCTACCAGCCTACACACACCTTGTCGGCGAATTCGTTCGGCCAGTCCATCACCAGCCTGTAAAAACACACACACACACACACACACACACACACACACACACACACACAGGCAGGCGCACGCACATGCGTACGCACGCACACATACACATGCGCACAACACGCACGCACGTACGCACACAGCGCTACCTTGTCGGCGAGGTCACGCACAGCTCGCGGGTCTGGGCGTGCTCGTGCGAATACGTGCGGCCAGTCCGTCACCAGCTTGCCCGCCACGCACTCCCACAGCGGACCCAGCACCACCACCGGCCGCTGGCTGCCGTCTGTATGGACAAAGTTAGCTAATTAAATAAAGCGACTTATGGCAAATGTAAGTTGCTAGCACCGTACAAATATTTAAATACATTAAAATAAGTAACGCTATCTGCTTATTATAATGTTGCGCGCCTAAATTGACGTCTGGCACTAGCGCCATCTAGTGTCGGGTAACAGAGCGAGAAGCTTTCCAGAAAATGACATGACTAATCTTTCAACTAACAGCGCCGTCTAGTATCGAATCGAAGAACTAAGCTTTCTGGAAGCCCTACCACTCGAACTTTCGGCGCCTGGTCGGTTGGCGCGCGTATTTACTTGAATATTCTGGATGTTTCGGTGAAAAAGGTGTATTTAAATGCTCTATAATACGCGATCGGGGCAGTATTGCATTTGGTGAGACAAGCGATGCTTCGGAGCGAAATAAAGTGAATCAGTGTGGTTAATTATAAGTGTTTTAAGTTTGAATTGGTGTTAGGTAATAAAAGTGTAAATTTTGGTTATTCAATCGGCAGTTTTTATTGTCACGAACCTCAAGCGCGTAACAATAAGATTAAAGAAAATTAAAGTAACGTAAATTATAAAACTCTCTTCTTTTTTGTAGGTAGCCGTAGTTTTTCATATTTTGTTTATCATTTTTGAGTTGTTATCAGGAAGATGCTGCTGCCCATCTCCTGTTTCATATCCTTCCGTCTCCCGTTACGACACCTACAAAAGTATGGTAGTGGATGGCAGATATATATCATATAGGGTAGTGGAATCCTTTACGTCCCCACTACACGACAATTCCATTTAAATGCAATTCGTTTTTAAGAATTATATTCACAATATTCAAATAAATTAACTTAACGTAATGAGTTAATATACGTGCGTACGTATTATTTGTAAAAACTAGTTTCATTTAAATTTGCAATGTTCGCGTAAACATAAGATATCATTATGATGATTCCAGTCAAAAGCAATTCTTTAATTATAAATGTGTGCATACACACACTATACGACATTACTACAATTATCTACCTCTATCTATCCATCACGCTCCCTCTTCCTCTCTCTTAGACCGAGAGCTGGTGACAGGTGACGTTCCACGATTTTGTCGTGCATGCCTTTTTAAGGCTTGATAACTAACCCTAAAATATCAAAGGTTCTCGGGGCTTTAGCCCCCCCGCGAGTCCTCTTCATAAGGAAAAGCGCTTTTCTTTGTGTAGCGAATTTTCGTGTTTTTCCGTGATAGTATACTGCATGCCATTGTAATATACGGAAGTTCAAGCAAATTGAGCTCTAATAATTGATGGCATGCACCCCGCAGCGGCCCAAGATGATCAAAGGGTTCTGAAAACCTGAAAAAAATTTAAGGGCAATTCCGTATTTTCAAATTGCATGCCGATGTAAAGAATGGAAGTTTTTGTAATAAAAACACTCTGAAAAAATTGGCATGCACCCCTCGTATGACCAACGGTGGAAAATTTCCGGAAAACTCTGTAAAAATTGAACTCCGATTTTCCGTGATTCCAAATTACTCCTAATAAGGATGAATATTAATTTTATATCGAAATAATTATCTAATTCAAATGGCATGCATGTTGAATAAGCCCATCGTATTATAAATAGTAATAAAAGTTGCAAAAAAGATTATTCTACTAGAAATTTCATTACTGTACGATCAGTTGTTTTTTTACTTATATATACTTAACAAATACGTAAAATCAGAATGATAACTGAAAAACATGTTTTTCTTTAATTTTCATAGCCCCAAAAGAAAGCGGTGTTAATGACGAGGAAGTCATATCGATGTATCCAAATTTTGATGATGAAGGGGATGACGAATCGAATAATGACGATGACAGCGATTGCCTAATTATAATACTTTATTGCGATAATTAATAATACTTCACGTTTGAAATAATGATGCTGTTAATAATTTTTTACTTTAATTTTTCATAAAAAATTTAGAAAAAAAAAGTTATAAAACCGGACCATTTTTTTGTTTATTTAATCAATTGTCATAAAGCTACATGCATGCCATTCTGCATTTCAACTTGAAATAGTATCTACTAACAAAATACAAAGCGGCATGCAGTAAGAAATTGATGTTTATTCAATTTTTCCACAATTTTGGTACGTTGGGCTGTAGCTAGCTACATGCATGCTATTTACATTCATGACTTGAAATAATGTAAATTCATGAAATACAAAACGGCATGCAAAAACAAGTCACCTAAATTGTAAATGTAAGTGCAAATTTGCACAGTGTTTTTTGCAACTTTCGCCATGCATGCCTCTATTTTGCAACATCCTGGTGTGCATGCCAAATTTCCTACTATTAAATAATGATACAAATTAAGTATACTTTCAATAGCATGCAGTTTGGAATCACGGAAAATCGGAATTCAATTTTTACAGAGTTTTCCGGAAATTTTCCACCGTTGGTCATACGAGGGGTGCATGCCAATTTTTTCAGAGTGTTTTTATTACAAAAACTTCCATTCTTTACATCGGCATGCAATTTGAAAACACGGAATTGCCCTTTAATTTTTTTCAGGTTTTCAGAACCCTTTGTTCATCTTGGACCGCTGCGGGGTGCATGCCATCAATTATTAGAGCTTCAATTTGCTTGAACTTCCGTATATTACAATGGCATGCAGTATACTATCACAGAAAAACACGAAAATTCGCTACACAAAGAAAAGCGCTTTTCCTTATGAAGAGGACGCGCGGGGGTCTGAAGCCCCGACAATCTTTGATATTTTAGGGTTAGTTATCAAGCCTTAAAAAGCATGCACGACAAAATCGTGGAACGTCACCTGTCACCAGCTCCCGGTCTATCTCTCTATCTCCCTCTCCTCCATGGATAGAACATTTGATATTTATCAAGAAAAACGATAAATTAACAGAATATAGGAAATTTATCAAACAAATTGCCGCTATTATTAAAGATGGGTCAAATTAAGAGTAGTCTTATACGTATATATTCCATATACGTATGCATAAGTATATGGATGTAAAGGAGGCGAGAGAGATGTCAGGATTGTAGCAAATGACAGTTCATTGTGACAGTGACAGGCGCGAATGTTTATGTTACGTAATGTTTTTATATGAATACAGACAGTGCAGTCTCTCGACGCGCTGGTAGGAGAGCGGCGGCGCGTCGTCGGCGAGCGTGCCGGAGTCGCTCCAGCAGCCCAGCTCAGTGTTGGAGAAGGAGGCCAGCTCCTTGCTGTCGCGGTGCTTCTTGCGCCGGAAGAACGAGCGCCGCGCCGTGCTTGACGCGCGACGCTGCGCCTCGCTGTCCACCGCACCCGAAGACCGACGCAGCACCTCCTCCACTCTGCGAACCGAACATTTTTATAGACACACGAACACACAGTTCACCTGATGGTAAGTGAATGAAGTGGCTCATAAACATCTCCATTCGATGTCGTAAATCATTTTTCTCGTAGTCGCATCCCGAAGTAGAGTTCAGTATCACATTTCCAAAATAATCAATTCTCTAATCGCCAGCGCACGCTTTTATAAACAATAAGACAAATATAGAACATTCCAGGTCAATCCGGGTCATTCAATCATTCACCTCCTTCAATGAGAAAATACCAGAACACCCTCGATTAACAATATACCCAAAAGGAGAAAAGCATTTTACATGCAGACATAAGGTTACGTTTTGCTTGCATCAATTAGTTTTAGCGTTGTTAATATTGTTAAGCTGTTAGTATTTAGTCATTCGTGATAAAAAATCCCGTTTAATAGACGTAATCAATTATAATAAAGATATTAATTAATTTGCAACCTTCCGCTAACTAAATACAATGATGTGTCTTATCTGGATCCTCAGGTGATGTAGACTCTACGGCGGCTGACCGCTACGCGAGTCTACATCACCTAAGGATGTAGAGGCGAAACACATGTCGTATTATTGTTGATGGTGTGTCTTTCCTGGAATAGTGGTGCCGGGAGTAGTGGCGTTGGGAGTAGTGGTGTTGGGAGTAGTGGTGCTGGGACTAGTGGTGACGGAATTAGTGCACGCAATTGATGGAGGACGGGAGGTGCTCTTCAATCCAGGTTAGACAGATCATTGTATTTAGTTAGCGGAAGGTTGCAAATCTATACATATAATAAATCTGTAGAAAAGTCGTGTCTGTAATTCTATTATTTTTTGAAAAAAAACAAGTCCAGGGGACTAAACAAGCGGTACTGAAACCAAATTAGTAGTTTTTAGAATTTTTGTCTGTCTGTCTGTCTGTCTGTCTGTCTGTGTATTCAGGATTCACTCATAAACTACAAGACGGATTTACATGAAATTTTGTAAGTGGGTAGTTAAGAACCCGGGGCAACTTATAGGCTACTTTTTATCCGATTACGGAGCATCAAAAAAGAAGGTTATGTTTTTTTACCTTTCTTTGGAGTTAATTTTATAATAATTTTATAATAAGTGCATAAAATGTCATTAGTCTTAAGGTAGATTACATAAAGTTCTTAATTTGTAATGTATATTTATAACTGAAGCTTAATATACTATGTTAACCGTTGAAACTTAGTTTAAAACTTCACCGACTACGTTGTACGTTTATAAGACAGTGCCATCTATTATTAAAATGCAAAAAGTGTTACGTTTTCCCTTCAGGCACTAATAAGTTATTTATTATACATATTAAAGTTTTATTAAAAAATATAAACATTTATAGAAGCTTTTTATATGTATGTATTGCTTTTAAATTTTGTCTATCGTTATGAAAATCAAGTTTAATTTAAATACATAATAGCGCCATTTAAGAAAAAGTAAGTTACAATGACGGCATCCACACCTTTTTCTGCCACCAGTGTGGCGCCACTTGTGAAGGTGAAGTGAGGTATAATATTTGACAGATATCAGGGCGGGGAAGTTAATTTGTTCGAAAAATGTAAAGGTTAATGTTTCTTTCTGTACTGTTGCTATATTTTATATTTTTAAAATTAAAAATACATAATATTCATGAAAGTAGAAAAATTTTAAAAAGTTAAAAATGTGCAAAAAATTAAACAGCAAACCACTGACTCATTGTTTTGTGTATTAGTATAATACTCTAGAAACTGATAAACTTTTATTAAAAACTTACTTCTCCATTAAATGACATTGTGTAACAAAAAACTTTATCTCAGTGTCAACTAGCGACATCTGGTGAGCAGAAAATTATTAGCCCTCATTAAACAGTATGGTTCTCTAACTACGTCACTTCACGGCGACTATTTAAATTGTATATATTATTTGTATAAATACATAATAAACAATTATAATTTTTAGTTAGGTCCTTTTCTATCCTATAATAGGAATATAACTATTTTTTTTTATGAAATATATATTGGTACAATGATAATTGTTTTATTTCACTATTTTCCGTTACGTTCCGTTAGATGTCATTGCTGAACATCTACCTCGCGTAGGTAAGATTTTTCGTGAGTTTTCTTAATGACACATTATTTTATATCTACTCAATATGATAATTTAATTTGTAAAAGTTGTTATATTTGTGATAATACTGTGTGCTAAGTTTTCTATTCTTTTACCTTTCATGACATCATATTACGGATTTACGGATTTCTGATATTTTGTCTTACGATACGGAATTAGTTGTTTGGATTTTTTAGACTGTAATAATATATTAAATTTAAATTAAATTAAATTGAATTAAATAATATTATTATTGTAGTCTAAGGTTAAGTGATCACTAAATTGTTACATACGTGATTACATTTTCGGATAAGGATTTTATTTTGTGTTTTGGTTGTTGAATAAATTTTAAATAATGCCGCAAAAAAAGAAAAGTAGTCTTTCTCAATACACTAGAAGGGCTAAAAGGATGAGACAAGTTCGATCGCAAGAGACAAATGAGGACCGTGAGCACCGTTTAGCTTACAATAGAGAACAAACTGCGGAATCTCGGGCATCAGAGTCCAGTTTTAATAATGAAACACGCTTAGCTACAGATCGCGAACGTCACGCGTTGTCTCGCGCTTCGGAAACATTAACAAATTACTCTCAGCGTTTAAAAGTAGACCGTGAACGTCATATCGAGTCTCGAGCTTTAGAGACGTTTACGGAGCATTCAGAAAGGTTGACTGCAGACCGTGAACGTCATGCTGAAAGTCGCGCTTCAGAAACGTTTACGCAATATTCAGACCGCTTGACAGCAGACCGTGAGCGTCATGCTGAGTTTCGCGCTTCGGAAACATTTACGGAGTGTTCAGAACGGTTGACTGCAGACCGTGAACGTCATGCTGAGTCTCGCGCTTCAGAAACGTTTACTCAATATTCGGAACGCTTGACTGCAGACCGTGAGCGTCATGCTGAGTCTCGCGCTTCAGAAACGTTTACTCAATATTCGGAACGCTTGACTGCAGATCGTGAGCGTCATGTCGAGTCTCGCGCTTCGGAAACATTTACGGAGTGTTCAGAACGGTTGACTGCAGACCGTGAAAGTCATGCTGAGTCTCGCGCTTCAGAAACGCTAACTCAATATTCGGAACGCTTGACTGCAGACCGGGAACGTCATGCAAGATCACGTGCTTCGGAATCATTTACTCAATATGAAGCGAGGTTAGCAGCAGATAGGGAGAGCCGTTCGGTATGTAGGACACATGAAACCCAGCAGGAGCATGACTTACGCTTAGAATTGGCAAGGGGATATTATGAAAATTCGCTTCAACACCGTAACGAACTTTTGTCTTTACAAAGGGAAAGAGTGCAAGCAATTAGGAGTAACGAGACAGAGAGTGAACGTGCAATTCGGTTACAAGCTGATCGTATTCGTACTTTTATAAATCGTTCACCCACCTTTACTCCGCCATCTATGGACAGAGAGAACTACACTGATCTCCCTTGGGTTGATAAAGAAAATAGTGGTTTTACCTACACTTTTAATATTGACTATAGTGAATTTGCCGAGATCGGAAGAATGATTCGCACTTGTAGTCATTGTCAATCACTTAAGTGGTCTAAAGAATCAAACGGGTTTTGCTGTTCAGCTGGCAAGGTACAATTGGAAATATTTCAAGAGCCCCCAGAACCTCTTAAATCGCTACTTAATGGGGACCATCCACATTCCAAGCAGTTTTTAGACAATATCCGTTCATACAATGGGGCATTCCAGATGACTTCTTTCGGGGCCAAGCAAGTGGTACATGGAACATTTATGCCTACTTTTAAAGTGCAGGGGCAAGTCTACCACTTAATTGGTTCGCTTTTGCCTGAGACAGAACCAAAGTTTTTACAAATATATTTCGTTTCTGATTACCATGAACAAGCCAATATAAGTAGGCAGAATTTCCCAAATTTAAACGCTAATGTTATCTCAGAGCTTCAGGGCATGCTTCATCAGGTCAACCCTTATGTATCCAATTTCAAAGCTGTACTAGAGTCGATCCCTCAAGATGAATACAATAATTATAAGTTTGTTATTAGCGCGGATAAGCGACCTTTAGTGCAACATTCCGGCCGTTATAATTCTCCATCCACCAATGAAGTGGCAGTTGTCCTGGTGGATCAGCAATGCGACAAGCGCGTACATTATAGTACGCACGCGTGATGACCGCCTGCAACGAATTAGTGAGACTCATCGTTCTTACGACTCCTTACAATACCCACTTATTTACTGTCGCGGTGAAGATGGTTACAACTTTACGGTTTATCAAGTTGACCCCGCTACAGGAGCACCTCGGTTAGACAGAAAAGTTTCGGCTCTGCAATTTTATTGTTATCTCATGCAAATAAGACAACGTCGTTTTGTATATTTACAACGATTTCGTGGCTTATTTAACCAGTTTATTGTTGATATGTACGCAAAAGTTGAAACAGAGCGTTTAGTATTCATTCGTACTCATCAGAGACAGTTGCGTGCCGAAAATTATGTGGATCTTCATGATGCAGTACAGGGAGATACACACATAGAAAATTTAGGACGTTTAGTTATATTGCCTTCCAGCTTTATCGGGAGTCCCCGAAATATGAATGAACGCGTTCAAGACTCATTCTGTTATGTTCGCAAGTATGGTAGGCCAGATCTTTTCATAACAATAACTACTAACCCTAAATGGATCGAGATTTCTCAAGAGTTGCTAGAAGGTCAAGCATCGTACGATCGACACGATTTAATTAGTCGAGTTTTTTATTTAAAGTTAAAGTTGTTAATCAACTTATTAACCAAGCAAAACGTTTTTGGCGCTACGTCATGCTATACATACAACGTGGAATGGCAAAAAAGAGGGCTGCCCCACGCTCACATTCTTCTATGGTTATTACAAAAAATTCGTCCTAATGACGTTGATAATATAATAAGTGCAGAATTACCAAATCCCACAAATGATCCTATTTTACACCAAATTGTTAAAACACAGATGATACACGGGCCTTGCGGTGCATTAAATAATAATTCTCCGTGCATGAAGGATGGACAATGTACGAAAAAATATCCAAGACCCCTTTTAAGAGAAACAATCACTGGTGAAGATGGTTATCCCAAATATCGGCGGCGTGCTCCACAGTATGGAGGATTCACCACAAAATTGAGAATGTTTGGACAAGATGTAGAAGTAGATAACAGGTGGGTAGTGCCGTACTCACCTGTGCTATCGAGAACTTTCCAAACCCATATAAACGTAGAAATGTGTAACAGTGTTGAATCAATTAAATACATTTTTAAGTATGTAAATAAAGGGACGGATCAAGCAACACTTGCAATGAGCAACGACAGATTTGACGAAATTACAAGATTTCAATCAGGGCGATACATAAGTTCTTCGGAGGCAGCATGGCGAATATTCAGTTTCCCAATAAGCGAGCGTAATCCCCCGGTAATGCATTTAGACGTTCACGTGGAAGGCGGACAACGCGTATATTTTCACCCAGACAATATTGTGGAGCAACTAGAAAATCCTAGACAAACAACTTTACTGGCGTTCTTTCGATTATGCGAATCTGACGATTTCGCAAGAACTTTGCTTTATGACGAAGTTCCAGCGTATTATACATACGATAAGCAACACAGGATTTTTAATCGTCGCCGACGTGGTATTCCTGTTGAAGGTTTTCCCAACCTTTTTAAAGAACATGTGCTCGGCAGAGTGTACACTGTACATCCCAATAACTCCGAATGTTTTTACGTACGTTTACTTTTGCATACAGTACGAGGACCCACATCATTTTTGGCTTTGAAAATGTTCAACAACACTCAATATCCTTCTTTTCAAGCTGCTTGCCGGGCTCGAGGGTTATTGGACGACGACCAGCACTGGGACAACACCCTCGCTGAAGCATCTGTTAGTGATAGCCCGCGTCGTTTACGGAATTTATTTGCGGTGTTGTTAGTATTTTGTGGCCTTTCAGATGCTAATCAACTGTTGATGATGTAGGCCGCTGGTGTCGTCTGGGAGAAAAATATACAAAAAAAATTTGGTGAGCGCGTGTACATCCGCGGGGAGGGAGACATAGGTGTCACCTCGTATGATGTTCTAGTGCGACTAACTCGAAACGCGGGATCATGTACTCAGCGGTGCAACACCGTTGTTGCAAATATACCTTCACCCTACTGATAAAAATCGCGGTAAGTGCCACCGTCCCCGTATGCACACGTACTTATTTATTATAGAAAAACAGCAAGTACATTAGGTAAGTAACAATGTTTTATGAGTATATTTTTTTACATATTTTATTTTTTATTGATTAATATTATTTATATTTCAGGTGTTCGAGAAGCAACGTGAGCGTCGTCAACATCCTCCCCCCAAGTGTCGGTTCGCCGACACTCATTATCAAGCTGGAGAAAGGCCACGCGAGCAGCTGATCGCTTCATCACTCCTGACTTAGTCCTAACGTCAACTACTCTGACTCTGCCGTCTGAACCTGGATAAACCTTTTCAATAATACCTATTGGCCAACAGTTTCGAAATAATGATGGATCGACTACTACAACAAGATCTCCTACTTTTAATTGCGGACCTTCCCTATCCCATTTACGACGAGGAATTAGCTCTGGCAAAAACTCTTTTACCCATCTGCTCCAAAATAAGTCTGTCAACCGTTGGGCAATACGCCACTGTCGTCTAACATACATGTCGCCATCATCAAAGACCCCAGGTACAGGTAAGTTCGACGAAGATCCTAGTAAAAAATGATTTGGAGTTAATGCCTCTTTACTTTGAGGGTCCACCGAAACATGGGTAAGCGGTCTACTATTAATTATATTTTCGACTTCAGCGAGAAGCGTTAATAAAACTTCTTCTCGAGGAGCCCTCTCTCTAAGAACGACTTTCAGTGCCGTTTTCACACTTCTAATCAGACGCTCCCAAGCTCCCCCCATATGAGGACTGGCCGGTGGTATAAACTGCCAGGAAACTCCTTTGTTTAATGCTTCGGCTATAACTTGCTGCTGCTTAATTTCTTCAAAAGATTTTCGAAGTTCAGCATCAGCACCTCGCATGTTAGTTCCGTTGTCAGATATGACAGTACGAGGCCACCCACGGCGTGCAGCCATCCTCCTAAGTGCCATTATAAGTGAGTCTGCGGTAAGCGTCGATACTATTTCAATATGAACAGCTCGTATTGTTAAACATGTAAAAAGAACACCATATCTTTTGGGTCTCTGCCTGCCCACAGTTACTTCGATCGGACCGAATAAGTCTACACCACAAACGGTAAAAGGTCTTTGATGATGAACCAATCTTTGAAATGGCAAGTCCCCGAGGCGAGGCGGTCTTGGTGCTGCTTTTCGTATTCGGCAAACTAAACACTGTGAAGCTACGGAGCGAACTGTAGGTCTCAGATTTACAACCCAATATTTTTGTCGTAGCTCGTTTATTACAAGTTCACTATACGAATGAGCAGCACGTACGTGTAAGTCCAAAACCACCAGCCTTGCTATGCGATGTTTACCATCCAGAATCACCGGGTTTTTCATAGTTTCAGTGACGTTTGCAGCCGCGTTTATACGCCCTCCTACACGCAATAAGCCGTCTTTATCTAAAAATGGTGTCAATGAACGTAAACGACTATCACGATTAATTTCTTTATTTTGTTTCAGCAAATCAATTTCAGTCTGAAATGATTGTGATTGTGAATAGCGTAACAAAAGTACTTCGGCTCTATTCATTAACAAATTATTAATACGCCGAGTATCGGTTTTTCTACATTTTTCTATAAATAATAGTACAGATGCGGTGCAGCGAAGCAAGCGCAGCCACACGGAGAAACGGTTTGGATCCGGAATAGGCAAATCATAAATACTATTACAATTCTCCTTTGGTGATTTTATTACTACATATATTTTATCTAACAGCTCATTGTTGCTCTTTTCGTTATTTTCAGGCTCTCGGGGCCAATACTTTTCTTCCGTGTACAGAAAAGACGGACCCGTTAACCAAGAGGAGTCCTTGTTGAAGTCGTAATCATTATTTTTTGTAGCTAAATCCGCTATATTTAAATTTGTCGGCACATAATGCCACTCATCAATTTTACTTAACTCATCAATTTCACCTAACCTATTTGCAATAAAAACTTTGTAATTTCTATGCTCGTTACGTATCCAATAAATAACAATCATTGAATCAGTCCAATAAAAAACACGTGACGGTTTAATTCTATGCTCCTTTTTTATAGTCTCTGCCAAGCGACATGCTAATAGCGCGCCTTGAAGTTCGAGTTTAGGCATAGTTAACGGTTTTAACGGCGCAACGCGACTTTTACTCGCAATGAATGACACCTGCACGCCGTTGCTGTCTTGTTTACGCCAATAAGCAACACATGCGTATGCGCATGGAGATGCATCACAAAAAATATGCAATTGCAACGACGTCTCATCGTCGTTTACGGTGTGGCCGCTCTTCTCATTCACACCGACAGAATCGTTGCTATAGTAATACCACCGCGGGATTCGAACGTAACTCATTTCTTGTAACTGCGAAATCCAATCTTTAAATAAAACAAATAAACTATCTGTCATTTCCTGATCCCACTTTATACCTACATTCCATATTTCGCGCATTAAAATTTTGGATTTTATCGTAAAAGGTGCTAAAAAACCATGAATATCATATACAGACATTATAATACGAAGAACTTCACGCTTAGTCGGTTTTCGTGATAGTTGTAAAATATCACTCGGTATACGCTTTAACGAAAGATCGAACCCGAACATATCACTCGCGGGAAACCACAAAAGCCCAAGCGTTCGTTCCGGCTGGGATTCAACATTAAACCGTATCGCCATGTCATTTAAAGTCTCTTTTGGCATATCATTAAGAACATCTGACTTGTTACTTAACCAGTTACGCATCACAAAACCACCTTGCTGATTAATATATGAAACATCTTTTATCATTTTTGTAGCAGTAGCGACGTCTGGTAAACTATCGATAAAATCGTCCATATATTGATTTTTCCTAATTGCATTAACTGCATCCGGCATTTTATTCTGAAAGCGCAATGTGTTTTTATTTTGGTTAATATATTGTGCTATAAATGGGGAGCAGTTAGCGCCAAAAATTAATGACGTCATAACATATTTCTTAACAGGATGTTGTATAGGTAATTTTGAACCTTTGTTACTACTTCCGAAGCCTAATTGTTCATTTTCATTGCTTAAATAGATATCTTTCCACAAAAAACGCAAAGAATTAACATCTTCTTTTCGTACATTAATCCTTAAAAACATATCTTTTATGTCCCCTATGATACCTACGCGGTTTTCTCTAAATCGTAACATTATTCCTAATAACGATTGTAACAAATCAGGGCCTTGTAAAAGAAAATCATTTATAGAATAACCGTTCGACTTTGCTGCCGCGTCATAAACTAAACGCAGTTTTTTCTTATTTGGATTATCTACACCAAAGTGCGGCAAATACCATATTATACGTTTATTAGAGTTTTCATCGGTCTCATTAAGTTCTCTAGCATAACCATTAGAAAATAAGTATCTCATTCTTTTACAATAACGAGTTGCATACTCTTTGTTGAGCATAAATTTTCTTTCTATTGACTTTAGACGATTAAAAGCGTTAGGGTAAGAGTCGGGTAAATGTAATTCATCGTATTTCCACGGTAAGCCGACATTCCATTGACCATTTACTAATTCTGCAGTGTCATCTAAAATTTGTAAAGCGCGTATTTCGTCTGGGTTGCGGCGCGGCTTCGAACCTACACCAATAGACTCTAACGCGAAGGATCTACGAACCGCATCGTGCAACTGCGCGCAGGTGCATTCACCGTTATCGTTATCGAGAGAGAGATCGCTAGCAATCGATTCTACCGTGTGTAAGTGAAAGATACACTGCGACTGTCCCGATTTTTCGGTGCAACTATTAATGAAAGAGACAAAGCGATCAGTGCAATTAACATCACTTACCATATATCCGTGCACACACCATCCAAGCGCAGTTTGAGTTATGTACGGCTCACGCTGCTTACCACGAACACAACGAATGGGAGAAATTAAATGATGGTTGTCCTGACCTATTAATAATTTTGGCTTAGCGTTACAATTACATAACATAAGATCTTCTGACATATACGTGTGCAGTACGGTCATCCAACCAGTAATAAACGAGTGTTTCAAGACAGCGGTCGTTTCATTGCATTCACAAACATATCATTGGCGACGAAGAAGGAGTACCCACAATAAAAAAAAATGGCTTATCTGGGAAATCTGCCTATTTTTGACCATAAGTCAAGTGAATGGTCAATTTTCAAAAGCAGACTAACTCAGTTTGCGAAGATAAATCGCGTCGAAGAAGTGAACAAAAGTGGAATTCTTCTCACCCATCTTACGGATGAAACGTATCGCTTGGTACGAAACTTAGCGTACCCGCAAGACTTAGAATCTCTAAGTTACTCGAATCTCGTTGAATTACTCGACGGTCATTTCAAGCCAAAAAAATGCTCATTTGTGGATAAAGAAAAATTTTTTGGGGCAACCAGAAATCCAGGCGAATCATTGGGAGACTGGGCAGCGCGATTGAGAGGTCTCGCAAGCAATTGTGACTTCGGCACTGCCTTGGAAACGAATTTAAGAGATCGTTTCGTCCTCGGCCTGGGCCCTGGCCCGGAACAAGATAAGTTGTTCGAACAAGATCCGTCCACATTGACACTGTCAGTAGCTATGGAGCTAGCCGAGCAGGCGGCGTATGCCAGGCAGGCGAAGGTTATGTTGTGCACCAGCGAACATGCTCCAATTAAGGAGGAACCGGTATACCGAGCGAGATTTCAAGGTCAAGGAGACAGCGGCGCGGTTATACGGCGTCCTAATGCTGGCAGGACATCAGCAGGTCGCGACCAACCGAGAGATTTTTCTCGTTGTTCGGTCTGTGGCTTGAAGAACCACCAAAGTGATAAGTGCCGTTATAAAAGTTACAGATGTCAAAAGTGCGGTGAAAAAGGTCATTTAAAGAAAGTGTGCGATAGTGTCAATAGATCGCGGATGTACCATATCGAGTCGGTAAGCGAACCAGAGCAGGTCAAGGACACGTCTTGTGAGGAGTGCCACAATTTTAATTTGAGGTATGTGACTGATAAGCCCATTTCAATTGATGTAATAATAGGTAATCAGTGTATGACAATGGAGCTTGATTCAGGATCAAGTAAAAGTGTGATTTCTTATAATACATATAAGGAAAAATTCTTAAAATATTCATTACGTAGTAGTTCTGTAAAAATGTGCTTATATAACGGACACAAGATTGATCCATTAGGTTATATTACTGTAGAAACTAGTTACAATAACAGTACAAAATTGATTAAATATTTTGTTGTCAAAAATGGGGGACCGCCTATACTAGGTAGGGATTTCATGAGCGCCTTTAATTTTGTGATTACTACCAAATTAAATTACATAAGAAATGATTCCGAATTGCATGAGTTATTAAATAAATATTCGGCGTTGTGGCGTGACGAGTTGGGCGCATTTAATAACTTTAAAGTCAGTTTGCAGTTGAAGGCGAATGCTGTGCCTAAGTTTTTTAAGCCGCGTACTGTACCCTTTGCCCTCAGAGATAAAGTCGAACAAGAGCTAAACCGATTAGTGCACTTGGGTATCCTTGTTCCTATTAATTATTCTCAATACGCCACCCCCATTGTGCCAGTTTTAAAAGATAATGGCCAAGTTAAAATCGCAGGTGATTTTTCTATTACATTAAATAAGGATCTCTTAATAGAAAAATATCCCCTGCCTCGAATTGAAGAGGTTTTTGCCAAAATTGGAGGGGGTGAGCACTATAGTAAAATTGATTTAAAAAACGCTTACAACCAGTTCGTCCTGGATGACGCGTCTCAGGAGCTCACGGCAATTAATACGCATAAAGGACTTTTTAAATACACTAGGTTAGTGTACGGCCTTTCTAGTGGTCCAGCCATTTTTCAACGGAGCATGGAGACACTTTTATCAGGAATAGACGGGGTAAGCATATGGCTTGATGACATTTGTGTCACGGGCCCCGATAGAAATTCCCACATGCAGCGGCTAAGTAAAGTCCTAGATAGACTATGTAAGGCAGGCCTACGTTTACAAAAAGACAAATGTCAATTTTTCAGAGAAAGCGTCAGGTATTTGGGTTACGTGATTAGTAAAACGGGATTAAGGACTTGTCCGGATAAAGTACAAGCCATTCTTAGTGCACCGGAACCAAATAACGTCACCGAAGTTAAAAGATTTCTAGGAGTAGTCAACTACTATAGAAATTTTATTCCAAACGCCTCTTCTGTACTGAGTCCTCTACATGAGCTATTACGTAAAGATGCAAAATGGGAATGGGGAAAACGGCAGCGACAAAGCGTCGCAGCGATACGGCGCGAACTGGCGTCAGAACGCGTGTTGGCTCATTTCGAGCCAGCGGCGCAGCTAGTGCTGGCGGTGGACGCCGGCCCGACCGGTCTCGGCGCCGTACTCTCACAAAGGGCGGAGGACGGCATCGAACGCCCGCTAGCGTATGCATCTCGCTCACTTACGAGCAGTGAAAGAAACTATAGCCAGATACAGAAGGAAGCGACGGCCATTATCTTCGGGGTCCGACGCTTTCATCAATATTTGTACGGTCGCGAAGATCCTTTTATCCTGAAAACCGACCACAGACCATTGGTATCAATTTTTAATCCTAAAACAGGTATTCCTGTTACTACTGCGCTAAGACTGCAGCGATACTCAGTTATATTGTCCGCTTATAACTATGTCGTACAATATGTCTCGAGCGGAAATAATATTGTGGCCGATTACTTCTCACGCGCTCCTGTAAAATGCGTCAACGAGTCGTCGAACGATATAGATACAAACGATATAGACACTCATTATGCAGTTAGGTTTCTCGATGCGTCATCGCCGGCCACTTCGGCGCGACGTTGCGCAGACGACGGAGCGAGATAGGACGATTAAAACCGTGCTTAGGTACATGCAACACGGGTGGCCGCGTAAATTAAAATGTAAATCTATTTTACCTTATTTTCACTGCAAGTCCGATTTACAATATGAGAATGGTTGTCTTTTTAGGGGACATAGGATTGTTATACCACTCGGGTTGAGAGATAGAATGTTACGCGAGCTTCATGATTCTCATTTAGGAATAACCAAAACTAAATGTAACGCTAGAAGTAGAATGTGGTGGCCCGGTATTGACCGGGACATCGAACGCTGGATCGGATCATGTGCGACGTGCGCAAGCGTGCGGGCCGCCCCGCCGCGCGACCCCCCCGCGCCCTGGCCTCCCTCCACCGCGCCATGGCAACGAGTGCACATTGATTACATGACTGTAGGGCAGAGGGTATATCTGGTAATCGTCGACTCCTACAGTAAATGGATAGAATGTCTATACATGCATAACGGAACCTCATCTAATGCTTTAATAACAAAATTAAAAGGCGTTTTCTCTAATTTTGGAATACCAAATGTTTTAGTGTCCGACAACGATGTAAAAATTAATTCACTCGAGTTTCAGACATTTTGTTCATCGAATGGCATAAAATACATGACGTCACCCATTTACCATCCGCCAAGTAACGGTCAAGCTGAGAATTCAGTAAGAACATGTAAAAAAATGTTAAAATGTATATTAATTGACAATTTACCTTTGCACAAAATTCACGACATGTTATTAGGGTACCTATTTAACTATAGAAATACCGTGCATTGTACCACGGGTGAAACGCCGGCAAAGTTAATGTTCGGCAGAAATTTGCGGTCGCGTCTCGATTTGATTTTACCCTTAAAAAATCATAATTCTAATTCACTTACGGCAGCCGGGAAAAGATCTTTTGAAATCGGCGATATCGTTTGGACCCGATGGTACAGTGCACGAAAAGAATCTTGGCAGTTAGGTAGAATAAAGGAAAAAATAGGAAATAAAATGTATAGAATTCATATTAGGGACATGGAGGTTTGGTGTATTAGACATGTGGATCAAATTATTAGATATACGGGTTCAGACAGTAGTCGCGACGATATTGTCGCTGCTGAGGAGACTCGTTGCCCCTCCACGTCGCCGGCTACTGTAAATGCACACTCTCCCGCGCAACAGCCTATGTTTCCGGGTATAAGTAATACGGAGCAAAGTATGGAGCAGGCTACGAATATGCAGACGGGTGAGCTGCAATCGCCCTCGAATACTGGAGCGCCGAATCTTGGTTCATCTGACCACGGTGAGGCAGAAGAAGTAAGTGACTGTGAGACTAGGGAGTATGAAAAGGACAACATTGCCTCCGTAGAAAGGCCTATGGCAGAAACGGAGGCTGTGCCGTCCACAATTGGCGATTCCCATGTACCGCCAACATTGCCACTTTTAGCCACACGCCCGAAACGTACAAGACCAAGGGTGGATTATAAAAAGTATTTTTAAGTAGCGATTGTTAATTATAGTTATGCAGAGATCAAGTTTGCTAATTATTGTTAATAGTTATTATTAGTTGTTAAGTTTATGTAAAAAAAAAAAAATTACTGTATTTAATTTAGAAACCGTGTTACCAGGTTCCAAAATTAAGTGGGGAGGAATGACATATACGTGTGCAGTACGGTCATCCAACCAGTAATAAACGAGTGTTTCAAGACAGCGGTCGTTTCATTGCATTCACAAACATATCATCTTCACTTAACAATCCATAATTATTAAAGTCCATATTCGGCACTTTTTGTGTTGGTAAATTTAATTCTTTAATTTTACGCGCACGGAAAGTAAACATTTCGTTATACGAATTGGTAACACTAACACTCACTACTTGAGATTCACACACAAGCTCGCCCGAGTCCCATGCGCTGCGCGCGCGCAATATCACGTTTGCACCGTATAATCCGAGCTCATCTGCGATATCAGAGGATATCACCGTCACGGTAGCTCCATCATCCAGTAGTGCATGCGTATGCAAACTGCCATTCGGTCCGTGAAGAGTGAGCGGCACCACTTTCAAAAGCACCTTGTGACAGTGGGATGCCACCGTATGAGTCACTGTTTCATTGGTGCTGGGATGCTCATCCTCACTTCGCTCCACAGTTTTTAAGCTTTCTTCCAATGGTTTTATCCAGTGCAGTAAACGATGATGCGGTTGATTGCAGCCGTCAATGTCGCAATTACTGCCAATACAAGACATACCATTCGTATGGCGGGGGGCAAGACATTTGAAGCAAAGTTTATTTACGCGTACAAATCGCCAGCGATCTTTGCGTAAGGCGCGCTTAAACCGTGAACAATCTGCGACACCATGAGCCCATTTTCGGCAAAATGTACACTTTTCCGCGTTTTGTAATTGATTACTATTTGTGTACAACAACGAGTGTGAACGGTGTTTACGTTCATCGGGCTTCTTTAAATTATATTGAGCGTGAATATGACTTACTCCTGATGCAGCTGTTTTAGTGGCTTCCTCATATAAAAAATCACTAAGCAATTCTAGCTTCGGTAAATTACACTCTCGCTGTTCATAAACGTAGTCGGTCCATTTTGCGACAAGCAAAGTTGGAAGCTTAGATACGACAATCGATACTAACTCCGGGCTGCGAAGATAATCACTTTGTTGCATTGCTTTGGCAGCAGCCACATAGTTCTTTATTTTTATTGCAAAATTAATGATATCATTATGATAAGTTAACGGCAACGGACATAGTTTTTTAAGCTGTAAAACTATTTTACTCATAATTGTTTCTGGTTTGCCAAATCGAAGTTCTAAGGTGTCAATTATTAAATCGGGTGTAGTTCCACCAATCAAGAGTGAAGTCACTGCTTCTTTAGCATCGCCACGAAGACACTTACGTAGCCGCCATAAATTCTCTGTGTCACTATATTTGCATAATTGGGTAGATTCTTGGTACGCCTGTTTAAACTGCAACCACTCCATTGGATCTCCAAAAAATAAAGGCAGGTCTTTAGACGTTGCTAATCTTGTTAAGAGCTCCTGGTTCTGTATTTTATATGAGGCAGCTACTGCATCATTCAAGGCATGTGCCAGCTTTTCTAGGCCGATTTTTTCACAAGAGTACTCTTCTCGGTTCTCCTCATGCTGGTTTCCTGGAGCATTCAGCCAATTTTCAACTTTGCTGGTCGAAGATTTCATAACCGACTTGTGGGAAGAGCGTGAATGAGACTCCAATTCTGCCATCTCAGCTGCAAGCTGTTTGTTTAGCAGCTTCGACTGAATATTTGCCTTAAGCTTGGCAGCTTCTGCCTGAGCACTCTTAACTTTGGCTTCTGCTTCAGCTTCCGCTGCTTGTATTTCCACGAGAGCCATAGCTTTAGCGGTTTCGTATTCCAATTGCCGTTTGCGTGCCGTACTTGACGACGTGCCTGCGGTCTTTGATGACTTTTTACTCTTACTAGAGGCACTTAGCGCATTTCCAGGTTTTT
This sequence comes from Parnassius smintheus behrii, assembly GCA_036936625.1. Taxonomy (NCBI): domain Eukaryota; kingdom Metazoa; phylum Arthropoda; class Insecta; order Lepidoptera; family Papilionidae; genus Parnassius; species Parnassius smintheus. The sequence continues at coordinate 42,595,186 of JAUPFT010000020.1, forward strand.
CCAGCACTTCATCCTTTAAGCTGAACGATGGTAACACATCTTGGTTGTTCTTGCACTCCGATTTTGCAGCGGTGCCACGTGGTCGTCGCTTTTTTTGCGGCGTAGCCGGCGCGTGAAACATAACTGGTACTTATTATTATTATATTTTTTGCAGACGACGTAAGGATTCGGCCGAAGGACCACTATGTTGATGATGTAGGCCGCTGGTGTCGTCTGGGAGAAAAATATACTAAAAAAAATTTTGGTGAGCGCGTGTACATCCGCGGGGAGGGAGACATAGGTGTCACCTCGTATGATGTTCTAGTGCAACTAACTCGAAACGCGGGATCATGTACTCAGCGGTGCAACACCGTTGTTGCAAATATACCTTCACCCTACTGATAAAAATCGCGGTAAGTGCCACCGTCCCCGTATGCACACGTACTTATTTATTATAGAAAAACAGCAAGTACATTAGGTAAGTAACAATGTTTTATGAGTATATCTTTTTACATATTTTATTTTTTATTGATTAATATTATTTATATTTCAGGTGTTCGAGAAGCAACGTGAGCGTCGTCAACACAACTTTGGGTTAAACACCAGAAAAGTTTAGCTGAAGATTACATTAATTTTGAACATGGTGAACTAAATCAAGAGATGCTCAATGATGTATTGAATCGTTGTTTGTGTGATATACAAAACACAGTTTTTTCAATTGGTGGTAATCCCTTAATACGCTATGGATTACCTGAACCAATCTTAAATGTCGAACAAACTAATCGAGAGTATGCAACGGAATCCAATTACGACTCAGAGGAACTGGCCCAAATTCTTCAAGTAGGTGTACCTATCATGACCCCCGAACAAAGAATTATTTTTGATCGTATATGTAACAGCGCTTTGAACACCTCTGGTGAAATGTTTTTTTTGGATGCCCCTGGCGGTACTGGTAAAACATTTCTTACTAAACTTATCCTTGCGCAAATACGTAGCCAGGGAAAAATTGCATTGGCCGTGGCATCGTCCGGAATTGCAGCTACCTTACTTCCAGGAGGCAAAACTGCACATTCCATGTTCAAAATACCCACACAATTAGACGTCACTGAAACCCCCGTTTGCGACATTTCACGTAATAGTGACATAGCTCGAGTACTTCGTGAGTGCACCTTAATTGTATGGGATGAATGTACAATGGCGCATCGCAAAGCAGTAGAAGCCGTCAATAGAACGCTGCAAGATATACGACACAACAATGAACTTATGGGCGGAGTCACTATGCTCTTCTGTGGAGATTTTCGGCAGACATTGCCAATAGTTACACGCGGGACAAGAGCCGATGAAATTAGCGCATGTTTAAAAAATTCAATTCTTTGGCCCCATATTACAAGGTTAAATCTCACCACAAACATGCGAGCGCAAAGAGGCGAGAACACAAATGCTCAAGATTTCTCACAGTTATTATTGAGTATTGGTGAAGGTAGGTTTCCTGAGGTTGATGGTAGAATAGATTTAATTAATAATTTGTGCAAAACAGTCCTTAACATTGAGGAACTTATTATATCTGTTTATGAAGATCTGGCTGGTATAGTAAACCAAGGAAACTCTTGGCTTTGTGAGCGCGCTATACTTACGCCTCGTAATGATCAAGCTGTAAGTATCAACATGACCATTTTAGAACGTATTAAAGGGGAGAATGTTACCTATACGTCAATAAATAGAGTAGTTGACCGTGAAGAAGTAACAGCATATCCTGTAGAGTTTTTGAATGCATTAACGGCGTCTGGGCTCCCTGCACATGAAATTAAACTTAAGGTAGGGATCCCCATAATTCTTTTAAGAAATTTAAGTCCACCAAAATTATGCAATGGTACTCGGCTCAAAGTAGTTGCTCTCCAGAGACATGTGGTTGAGGCAGAGATACTTACCGGTTGCGGTGCGGGTGAGAAAGTTTTTATTCCACGAATACCGATTATTCCGAATAACTTTCCGTTTCGTTTTAAACGGGTCCAACTGCCGGTGAGTGTTTGCTTTGCAATGACGATAAATAAGGCACAGGTTCAAACGCTAAGCAGAGTAGGCGTTGACCTTACGAACAGCTGCTTTTCACATGGGCAGCTCTATGTGGCAATGTCGCGTATCAGCGATCCCACTAATTTGTTTATTTTATCACCACAAAACAAAACGGTGAACGTTGTTTATGAAGAGGTCCTTTGTTAACTGAATATATTTTTTTACATTTTCTTTTACTTCTGAAGTTCTAACAAAACCGTGATTAAATAAATAAAACCATTAAATTAAATTGCATATTTATATCCCCTTTTTGACTCCTTGTTTTGTATTTATTAAGATTTTATTATTCGAAAACCAGAAATGGATTAGGTGGTAGATAGCTGGCATTAGGTTTTCTTAAAATGTGGATATTATCATAAAATGGCTAATCCTTGCCATCAAGTCATCCAAAATTAAAAGTAAAAAATTTGATCTATTTTAGCCTTTTTCACGAAGCTAACGTTCAGGTAGGTATAAAATAATCTGCTTGATTATAATAAACATATATATAAACATATAATTATATATACTCTGTTTGAAAATATAAAAGAATTGGAGAAAAAGATTACATGCGAACGAAGTCGCGGGCACAGCTAGTTAATTAATATCTTTATTATAATGGATTTCCGCAAAGTAACGCCTGATTCTATCAAGTAATCAATTATGCCTAGGTGCGTCGTACCTAAATATAACTTATATCAAAAAGAAATCCCTCATTATTGTACAGTTAACCCGTAGTTACGATTGAAATGTTTAACTGTCTAAATACTTTGTATTTGAGCAGATACACACGTTTTGAAGGCAGATGGATGGGAAAAATTATCACACAAATATAAGTATTTGTTTTAGCTGAATAAATGTGTATTTTAAGTCCTTGATGCTTGAAATAAATCTATTGTATTGTATAAATCTTTTCATTGATATTTCTATTCAATTTCCTTTTTGTGATTTCCTTTTCTCACTATTTCTCGAATTAGTTCTCAAATATTTCTTCGTATTTCGTGAATCGAAGTCCAGTATACTTCCTATGACATTTTGATCATATAATCTACTTCAGTCAGTTGGTACATCACCATCATTGTTTGTTCTTGTTATTGTAAATTTCGTTTACGCAACCGAAAACAATCTAACCCAGTAAAGTATTTTGCGCACAAGGTATCCTAGGTAGACCTTTGATGACTATTTCATAACTCCTAACAGCAAATTATAAGCCAACATTCTTATAGTGCCATAGCTCATCATTGTAAACAGAACACGTCTGTATTCAACTATTCCAAGCGTTTTCCTCGTTCCTTTGGCACAGTTTTTAATAAAGGTGTTCTAATAGTCATTAAGGCAGTTAATTTTTGCTTCCAAATATCATTTAGTTAGGCGCACCTTTGGAACCCTTTTCAAGTTATCGTGCGTTTTAAAAATACAGCAGTGCAAATCGTCAAGTTCACTTAAAATTTAATCCGTGGTTTCCATGTTGGATATTGAATAACACGACGGTACATATTCACATTTAATGCAACTTCTTTTTTATTAGCGTCCGAGTTCTTTTGTTGATAGACTTAACGTTATCGATCGCCTATTCAATACAAATCCGTCTCGAAGGACTAATAATTTAGTTTGTTATGCGGAGGAGTCACGCTTGGTTGTATGTCACTTAGGAGAAGTAAACAATGTATCCACTGTCTAATGGTTTATTGCAGACTGTTTTACAAATATAAAGAGGTGTAATTTGACTTTAAACGTACAATAACACAACAGAATTATTTGTGGTGTGCGGCTCACAGCATCCCTTTATCATTAGGCAGCCTCACCTATTTTGGAAATTATCACAATTCTATATAAAAATTTTTTCATCTGACGAAGAGCCTCACGTTTTCAAGTCTACTAATGACTAGTAATTTATCTACTATAATAGAATTGAGTAATTTTTAATCATATATATAATAGATAATAAACAACATTTATTAATAGTTGTTTTTATTTTTGCTATTAGTTCAAAAAATCTGTCCCGGGAAGAAACAGCATGAAAACCAAATATTCTCTTATATTAACATAATAGTTATATAATTATAAAAATTTTGGTTTTATAATTATATATTAAGATAATTGAAATTAATAAAATACTTACTTGAACTTGCTGGGTATCGTCCCCCAGTGCCTCTTCATTCCCTTCCCATCGAGTTGCCAAGCTCTCCACAGTCCCGGCGCTCCATTAAACAGAGTATTGTCCACAAAAAGCACCTCATCTTTCCTGAACCACAGGGAATATTCGTCTATAGTATCCATGCCTATAGAGGTAATTTTCGCGCAACGGTCGAAACCGGCTCGAATGTAGAACGCATCTCCCGGTTTATCTTTTATTTCGTGATATTGTTGTAAGTCATGACGGACTAAAACGCTCACCTGTAAACAATTACATTAAAATTAAAAAGTAAGCAATAGCAATTTTGTATTGGTAAGAATTCTTGACAACAATCATTAAACAAAATAAAAAGGCAGGTTTCGTATGGTGAGTGTAAAGAACCCTATTCACTGAATACGAGGTATTCCATCGTAGTCCTCAGGTGTGACAACTTATCTGCATTTTGGTTTATAATCGATGATAAAACTATAGTATGTGCCAAATCGATTCAGAAAAACGAACAATGACCTCAGATATGAGCCGTGTCAAAAGGCGTAACTTACAATATCTCAATTTAGATGTGATAACAATATTTAAATATTGATATTATTCACACTTCTAGGTCAGCACATATGTTTTGTTTTTGTGTTTCTTAAATAATATTATCTGCGGTTCCTATATATATCGTAAAAGCTTACGATACATCACGAATAATGTGTTATATTTTATATTTCAATTTATGGTAAGTAACGCAGCAATTCATTTAATAACAGTTTCATATTAAAAAAAAATATTTGAAGCAACATAATCACCATATTGAGCTTTTGCAAATTCATCCCTTTAAAATAAACAAAACCCGCGTTACATCAGTTTGTTCTAAAAGAAACGTGACAATGGCAGCCAAAGATGCGTCACCTTTTTTGGGCCGGTCCGCATGCACCGAATAAAAATAAAGTTCTTATATAATATTGAAATTAAAGTTTTATCTTTTGAATAAGTACGTACTTATTCGGTGTCGTTATCTCTCGAATCTTTATATGTGTTATAAATTAATGCTTTTTATTGTAAAATGAATGAAGTACTTTATACCAATAGATGATTTTTATTCTACAACGATCTTTTACATAACTTTTTAATAATAGTTAATAAATAAAATATATATATTATATCAATCATTAACAAAAATTATTAAAAAATCATTATAAAGAAAGTACTAGATATAAAATGTGCCTATATATTGAAGGTTTGTAGCCCCTGGTTAAACGACCGATAGGTCATTGTCCGTTTTTCTCAATCGATTTGGCACATACTATAGTTGTTTACGGGCTACATTTGCTTACCATCGGGTAGATTGTAAACTCGTTTGTAACCGCTACTTCCATACAAAAGTTTCAGAATATATAAGCGACTGCTTCTGATACTAAAACAGACAACGACAATTTGCAATAGTTTTAAATTTATTTGAGCTTTCGATTATTAAATTAAAAAATGGAAAATATTAAAGCTCTGCAAATAGTATGTACTCTTTCATCATGTGTCATTGCAGTTTTAATTTTGTAAATTTTTATTAATTTTGAAAATTACAAAGTTCCCATAAGAATTAACTAACATTCCGTATCTCTTTTTATTAAAAGGTAAAATTGATAAATTGATTGATTATAAATTACAGCTTTCGGTATAAATTTAATTAAAAAAAAATTTAATAAATTGTTTTAAGTTGCTCTCTCTTTCTCTCTCTTGCTCCCTCCCTCTCTCTTTTCATTAAATGACAATAGAAAAAGTCAGGTATAGCGATAACTGATACTTAAGCGATAGTAAACGATTATACGTATGGCTGTATACATTTAAATAGCTTATTAAGTTACACATACGAGTCTCACCTTATCCGCCGGTTTAGCCAACTCCAAAGCAGCTTGTTCAGCGGTAGCTCTCCTCAAATCTACATTATTGTACTCCAAAATTTGGTCACCGGTCCTCAACCCTGCTATATAAGCCGGCGAGTCTATCTGGACGCTGTGCACAAAGATCCCAACCGCGTTACCCCCCACCAAGCTTATACCCAGGTCGGAACAATTACGCATCTCGATCAGCAAAAATCTTGGCAAATCTTTATTGCCTTGCGATTGCCTTAACGTCGCTACATCAGTCGAAGGCACATCCATTCTTAGTGACTGCTGAGGTCCTGGCGAATTTCTGGGAGTCGGCGAACCGGATAAAGAAACTTCGTCATCATGTGAGCTCTCACCCGATGACGAGCTGCCTGGAACCTCCATTTCATCCTTGTACTTCTCAGGGCTATATTGCACTAGCATGGTTATTGAATTTCCTATTTGTCTTAACACGCTAGCAGCTAGTGTGTAGGTTGCTGATCTCATATTAATACCACAAACCTCGAGCAACTGATCCCCAACCTGCAAGCCCACTTGACTGGCTAAGGAATTCTCGTTCACCGTCGAAACAAACACTCCTCCACTACTAGGGGGACAGGAGATTTGGATACCGAGCGGCTGCTGACTCTTGTCTATATGAACTCTCCTCAACTCGCCTGGAAGAGGTTTGTTCCAACCTAAGCCACAGTACTCAGGCATGGAATTCCTGGTACCTTTGTGCGTCAACTGTTTTGCCCCTCTTCCCGGACTCAACACTTCCACGTGAAAGGTTGGCATCGGAGAATTTCTTTCCGAGCTCCTCTCTATAGATCCAGTGCTAAGTTTACCCGCTGAGTTTTTAGAGGTGACGCTCGGGTTTGAGGGGATCCGAAACCTCTGGTTCTCCTTTTTCCTCGGAAACGTGCCCCCTTCGTATGTGTGATGGTATTCCCTGTTCACCCTCGCGACTGGTTGTATGTCGGACATATTGTGTGTGTGCGACGTGAAAGAATGCATGTCGTAACTCGTTCCTATACTTTCTCCAGACTGACTCTGCGGTATGTTAGTCGGACTCGACAAGTGCGTATACCTATTTGATGTATGGGGGTTGGAGTTAACGAAAGGACCTCTGTAATACTGGGACTGGAGACGCGATTGTGACGGTAAGGTGCCCGTCATTGGAAAGTTGGCAGTGCTGTTCAGACTATCAGGTCCGAAACTATCGCTGTCCGAAGGGTATTTGTTGACCGTTTTGGGCGAAGACTTCTTAGTTGAATAGTACTGGTCTAGAATGTCCTTCCCCGGGTGGTTTTTCATCGCGTGGTCCAGCGAGCTCGGTGACTTTCTCGTTACGAAATCTAGTGAACTGGGGCCTTTGTTCACCATAAAGTCTAAGGAGTGTGGACTTTTAGTTCTATTCCTCGTAGCCGGCTGGTAATCCAATGAGTCATCTGATGGATTCAGAACTAAGCTGAGTCTGTTAGGAGTGACGTCATGTTCGTAATCGCTTATGGATATCTTGTCTTTCTCCAAGGTTCTCGTCTTCTCGAAGTTCATATTACTCGGCGAGGCGAAAGGGTTGTGAATAGTTAACGGTGCGGGTTTGGGAAAGTGTTCGATGGCTGGTGACGACTCTATAGACTTGTAGACGGAATGCCTCGCGGGCGCTGTGATTTGCGTCAATGGCATGTGGCCCAACGGTATTGGGTTAGAATTTCTGTTTACATTCGATCTTTGCGGTTCAGGGGGGAGTTTCGTAGGTGGACTTAGGAGGATGGACAGAGGTGGTCTTTCCTTTCTAGAGCGCGGCTGTACAATTGTGCCGGTAGAGTTTTCTTCTAGAATGAAATTGGCGCGCGCTTTAGGCCACGTGCCACCATTTTTAGCATCGTTCTGCGATTCTTTGTTTTTCCGCCGCGAGCGTTTTAGGACACTGCTGGTTTCTTTAACTGCAAGAAATTGTAGTTCAATAAATAATATACATAATATAGTTTTTTTTAATGATTTTTAATATTATTAGCTATTATAATTATTTATTAGAGAAAATCCATAAAATTATTTTTTTTTAATTCTATTTTGCAAAAACTTCACACAAAAAAACATACAGTCGAATTGAATACCTCCTCCTTTTTGAAGTCGGTTAAAATGAACATAGTGCAAAATGGTCATCTCTTTGGGTCATATTATATGCAACATAATTTAGTTTATATTTATCCTGCCAAAAGTCTAAAAAAATTGTTTTGGATGTCAAAGGACGATAAGTAGAATCAACACAACATAAAAACGACATCTGTGTATGAATCGATTTCATTCACAAAACTAATATTCACACTGGAATGGTTATTACCATAGAATACTAAAATTACATACATCACAGAACGGGGAAGTGGGCGGAGCCCGTGTAGCCACTAAAATGCCACTAACACGTCAACTCACACGTATAAATGTCAAACACGCGATGTGTTTTGACGTTAGAATAGTTTCCAAATTTCGCATGCAAATTATTTAGAAAATGCTAAACTGCACGCTATTTACAAATAAATATGTATTAAAATCTGTCTGCCAACACAGCGAATCGGGTTTGTAGTAGAGATAATACGACATAATTGCTTGTATGTGTGCTCCCGGCGACGCCTATCCTCGTATAAAATAAGGTTAACAGCCATTCTATTTTGTATTATAGTATTCTATGGTCGTATAATCGTATGGTATTACGAACGTGATAGCAAGCATTAATGAGTACGCGTAAATTGTAATAAAACTTACTGGTCTTGCCGTGATAGCTGTCGATGACGGAGTCCAGTTCAGCTATAGCGTCCGTCTCAGGCACCTGCGAAGGAATACCTTACTTTTGACGAGTTCTCACTTTCGTGTCGTGATAATAGAGAAGGAGCAACATGTCGGTAGTTAAATTCCCGCCAAAAAAGTTTAAAAACATTTGACAGCTGTCAATTATATTATTTTTAGTTATCCGTTTGTTCGTTCGTCCGTTCATCATGTGCCCGCAAGTGTACCTTGTTCTGTTTGTCCTTGGACTTGCTGCGGCCGGTGACCGCCTCGATTTTGCCGCGGATCATGTCCCACGTGCCTGCAAACAACATATACTACGTCACACTACACGCCTCAAGTGTCTTATAATAAGGCGACGATACACTCGTCGCATTTTTTTAGAAGAGTGACAAACAAGCACACAGTCCTGTACATGATGTGCCCGATGGTAAGTAGATGGTGTAGCCCATAAACAAAACCCTCATTTAATGAAAAAAATACAGATGCGTATTCACCCCTACAGTGATTGCGTATTCCTGGTGGGAACCGTGGTTGGTTTCTTTGTGAAGTTTAACATGTGGTTTCATTGTATAAATAATACGCCCCGGCTTTTCACAGATTTCTGTAATTTGACAACAGCGCCTCCTACCGAGTGCAATTGTAAATTTAAACCTTTTTATACCATCTGGATGACTGGCGGTCCACCACTGTTCATTTCAAAAGAATTTTTCATCCTCGCACAACTTCCTTGTGGAATCGGCTACCACCAGAGATTTTTCCGGACCAATAACCAACAAGAAAAGAGCCTATTCATTTTTAAAAGGCCGGCAACGCATCTGCAATCCTCCTGGTGTTTCAGCTGTTCATGGGCGACGGTAATCACCATCAGGTAAGCCGTACGCTCGTTTGCCACTCTCCCAAAAAAACCATTCTTTAATCAACCTAATCACACACAAAATGTCATCAAAATCGTTCCAGCCTATTATATATATATATATATATATATATATATATATATATATATATATATATATATATATATGTGACCCGGTGCTAAAAGGGCGTACGTTTATTGATAAGTCTTTCAAACGATACTATGTAAAAAAAGGTCATTGTAATGTGTACACTTCCACGCTGTTTAATGAAATAAAGTATGTGCTTCTGTAAGGTACGGTCGTTGGTCTAGTGGTTGTAGCAGTGCGCCTGCTGATCATGAGGTCCTGGGTTCGAATTCCCAGATCGGGCCAACAAATCAATTATTGAGTTTTCCGTCAAGAAATTCTCAGAAGCTGCCCGGAGTTAGTTGGCGGTGTCTCACCCTCATGCCTCGGAAAGCACGTAAAGCCGTTGGTCCTGCGCCTGATCTCTCTCCGCTCATGTCGGTTTACCGTCCCATCAGATTATGAGAGTGAGGGAATAGAGAGTGCACCTGTGCTTGCACATACACTTGGGCACTATAATCCTGTCTTGCGCCATTGGCTCCGTTGAGCCAGGCCACCGTGACCGAACGGTCCGTAGTGCACTCGCTTCGCTCGTGCGCTAACTTCACATGGTTCAATAATCGGCTACTGAAGTCCCTTGTATCGTAACGTACTATTAACCTAATACCAATATAGCAGAATTATAGTGCTATTTCACGCCTAGTATTTATTTATTTTATTTATTTATAAACTTACACGTAACACCTTAAGCTAAAGGGTACATAGGGCGGACTTAATGCCATGTGGCATTCTCTGCCAGTCAACCCTGGGTGGCAAGGATAATTGTTGGCAGGTGCGACCATTATACGTAAATAAGTGCTTATACACTAAAATATACATATATGCAAATTACATACATACACATTACATTTAAATATACACACATATAGTATCAATATACGTACAATAATACATACATACATATATATACATATATATATATATATATATATATATATATACATACATACATACATACACATATATACATATATATATAATATAATGTTTGAATAATATATATTGAGATAAATATTTGAAGTAAAAAAGAAGAAAGGAGACAAAATTAAGGAAAAATAATGTTAATTAGTAGTTTCCTTCAGGTAATGTTTTCGGAGAAGAACTTTGAAAGCTTTTTTATTTGTGGCATTCTTAATATCGTTGGGGAGGGTGTTCCAAAGTTGTATAGCTTGTATCGTAAAAGACGACCTGAAAAAATTTGACTTATGCTGTGGAAACCTTAACCTCAGACGGTTTGACTGTCGGGATGTTCGACCGTCGATCGGATGAAAAAAATGAAAATTATCCTTAAGATAAGAAGGTGACCTGGGATCGTTTAAAATTGAATATAGTACAAGTAAAATTCTAGAGCATCGCCTTTGACGTATAGGTAGCCATTTAAGCTTTGAACGATAGGATGATATGTGGTCATACTTACGTAAACCAAAAATAAACCTTATGGAATTATTAAGAAGGCGCTCCAACTTGTTTAGAAGATTTTCTGACAGATCTGGGTAACATACATCGGCATAGTCGATAATAGGTAGAATAAGGGAATGAACCAGCATTAGCTTGGTTTTGACGGGTAGGAAATTTTTAAGACGATAAAGGGAACGCAAGGTAGCAACAACTTTACGACTAACTTCAGAGATCTGCAATTTCCAGGTCATAGTTTTATCCATGTACAGGCCAAGATTTTTTATGGAATCACAATATGGAATCAAACTTCCATTATAAAATACAGGAGAGAGATATCCATAATCAACCTTAGCCAATAATTGCGAACTTCCGAATATTACAACTTTGCATTTGGCAGGATTAACAGAAACGCCATATTTACATGACCATTCTCTTATGGCTTCCAGGTTATCATTTAATTTGTGTATTACAAAGTTAAGATTGTTTAAGCTTGATTGTACATAGAGCTGGAGATCATCCGCATACAGATGGTACGAACAATCTAAAACTGAGGAGATAGAATTTATAAATAAGGAAAACATAATAGGAGAAAGTATTCCGCCTTGCGGCACACCAGATTCAATTTCAGCCCATGCAGAAAACCGCTGACCTGAGCGAACCGATTGCTGGCGACCGCGAATATAAGAAGAAAACCATTCCAAGGCTGGGGATGAAAATTTAAGGTGTTTAAGGATGGATAGGAGGATACCATGATCCACTGTGTTGAAAGCGTTTGAAAAGTCAATAAGCACCACCACTGTTAATTTTTGCTCATCTAAGCCCTTTCTTATATCGTCTGTGACTTTGATAAGCGAAGTGGTAGTACTGTGACCAGAGCGAAACCCCGATTGAAATTCATTCAGCAGGTTATGTTTTGCAACGAATACAGATATTTGCTTAAAAACACAGGCTTCCAGAACCTTAGAGAGGTATGGGAGAATTGAAATAGGACGAAAATGGTTAGGGAAAACAGGATTAGGTATTTTAGGAAGAGGTCTTACAAAAGCTTTTTTCCATGCAGAAGGGTATTGACCTGAGTCCAGAGAATAATTTATAATGTGTGTTATAGCTGGAAGAAGGTACTCAAGAATCATAGACACCATTTGCTTACTAATTTCATCATAACCCACAGCCTTGGATTTAATGGCTAACAGAGCTTTTTTAATTTCATCCTGAGTAACAGGGGAGAAACAAAAGTCAGGGATCTGGAGACGCTGCATTGATTCTATAGAAGCAATTGTTTGAGAACGGACTTGAGGGTCCAATGAAGTAATAGAAACAAAGTGACGATTAATGTCATCCAAATTGAGAGAGGCGTCATATTCCGGAGAATTAGTTTTATTAATTCCGATAGACTTGAGGAATTTCCACACATCAGTGGGCGAAGAATTAGTTATTTTGTCATGAATGTAGCGGCGTTTAGCATTTCGTACCACCTGATTGCATCTGTTTCTTAACGTTTTAAAGTTAGACCAATTTTTTTCTGAGCGATTCTTTTTATACTTCTGGAAAGCCCGATCTCGCCGTGCCATTGCCACCTGTACCCCTTTAGTCATCCAGGGAGCAGGAGGACGCTTAACTTTTACATAATGTACCGGAGCATGAATATTATACAGATTCAGGATGCTATTATTTAGAAAGGATATTTTATCATCGACGTTAGAAGCTGCCACCAAAGGGCCAAAATCAATTGAAGATGCGTCTCTCCTGAGACTCTCAATATTTATTCTTGAAAAATTGCGTAACTGCAGAAAAATAGGTTTCTGTTTCGGAGGTTTAAGTTTATATGAAAAATAAATCAAGTCGTGACGTGAGAAACAAGGAGCAGAGAGCTGTCCAAACTGAATCACACGATCAGAAGAGGAAGTAATGATGAGGTCAATCAACGAATCATCAGTGCCAGTATTTCTATGAGTTGCCGCCAATGGGAGAATGCAGAGTTCGACTGATTCAATGATTGATCGAAGTTTTTGGGAGCGAGAAGTATTTTTTAACAAATCAGTGTTGAAATCACCCATTATCATGCAATGTATGTACTCAGATCCAATGGTGTCAAGAGCCGTCTCAAGTGAGGTAAAATAATCCACAGAAGGAGGACAATATACAACACCTAAAACTGCCCTAGCACCCATAATGTTTATTTCTAGAAATAAAAACTCAGCAGTGGCAGAAAATGGGGAGGGGGAAGATAGAACAACTTTATAAGGAATATTTTTCCGTAGATATATAGCGACACCACCTCCCCCCTTCTCAGTCCGATCATTGCGTATAAGAATGAAATTAGGTAGTGGGTACAAACTCGACATAATAGATGGTTTTAGCCAACTCTCAGATATTAAGATAGCATCGACACAGTCTAGTGAGAATGCTTCTTCTAAGTAGGAAAAATGACTTGGAATGCTCTGTGCATTAATATGACAAACATTAAAATATTTTTTATGAGGCAGAAAAATATTACTTAACTGATCGCGTAAGGGAAGTAAATTATCTGTAAGATCATTACCAGAGGCGTATGAGGAATCTGAACTATAAATGGAATAAAAAGATTCATCATCAGACATTATTAACTTCTAAATAGATTTATATATAATATGTATATTAGATAATAATAAATAATAAAATATTAAATATATTAAGAGACAAAACAAAGACTAAGTATAAAATATCTACAACGCTATACTTATAAACCAGAAAATCAACTACTCCACTATCACTGCTCTATCCCATCAGTTGACTGATAAAGATAACAATCATTGTTTTAAAACTAACCTTAAATTAATAGAACATTAAAATACACTATTATACAAGTAAATACAGAAACAGGATATAACAAAACATCAACATTAAACTAATAAGTCTACAATTAATCTTTCCCAACGGAAACAAAATCAAACTTTTCATTTGTTAGTGTCTGTGTATCCAAATCATTTCTTGAAATCAATGTTAACAGGGATATAGTAAAAATTGTAAAATTTAATCATGATATAAAATAACATCCGTTTGCTAACAGTATTTTAGAAACATTAAAACACACTAGGATGCAAGGTATAATACCTTTGCCTGTACTTGGCGTATAGTAATTACAACAATAATCTTTAGCTTTACAAAGTAACAAAATAACAGTTTGTGTATATTTTTCTACCCACTTATTATAAAAAAAAAATTCTTATTATAAAAAGTAAATAATAAACAATATTAACCCTTAGTAGTTTAGTTAAATCAATTAAACTAAGAAGCTAAATATAGTGCAACGATAATTACTAAGATATGATCATTAGGAATAATATAAGGCTTGAATGATACCAAGTAACATAGGACTGAATAAAGTAAACTTAATTATTTTAAAGAATCGTAACAACCTCGAGAAAGTGTGTGAAAATATCAACAACGTCATTATTTTTTGGTCACAACGCGGCGTATCCTTTTTTTTTCGTTGCTTGGACCCGATTGTGCCCCTTGATAGCGTGAGACCACTTCTTGTTGGCGACTACATTTAGATGTACTTGGTTGTGATACACCAGAGAGATTGCCTGTGCTATCTTCGGTTTTGGGAGGTGATGTATTTGAAAGAGGAGAACACCCTGGCGAGTACTTGGTGACAAGATTATTGAAGTCTTCCTCTGAAGTTACTTTTGCCCGACTACTATCAGGCAGTTTAATATAGACTGTGCCATCAAGCGTCCACACATTCCTCATGCCAAAGTACTTCCTGGCCTGCTTGTGAATATTTTGACGAGTCTTTGTGAGGAACTCAAACAATGTGAAAGACGTACCTTTTAACTTAGCCTTAGACTTCCAAACTAATGATTTTGTATGGTGATCATGGAACTGGACGAGGACTGCTCTAACTTGATCTTTACCTTGTGAGCCCAATCTGTGACACCGTTTGATCGAGGTTCTGCTCACATCAGAAAGGCCCATTTTGCCATGTATTAAGCTTAGAACCTTATCAATTAAGCTTACTTCAGAGTCCTCGGGGATGCCATTGAATAGCAATACATTTTGCCGTTGCCGCATGTCAAGTCCATCAATTGTGTTTATACAACTTCTAACTTGCAGTTGCAGTAGACTAAACATTTGTGTGACCATATCCTTGAATGCATAAAATTCCTGACTTAGCTGCACTAACGTTGGATTGGATGGGACCAGTGCAGCCTTCAAACGATCTTCGAATTCTGCCATCTTTTGCATCCAGCTGACTTCCAGTTCTTTCTGTATTTTGTCTACATTATTGATGCTTGCCATATTGTAATCGTAATGTAACAGTGCTTAATGGTGATAAATACTAGTGTTGCTGATGGGTGATGCAGTAAGTTATTAAAAGCTTGTTTACATAGATAAATTATTATTTGAGCACATTAAGATCTCTTTTCTCAATATAATTATCGTAAAATTTACACTTATCTATTGTGGAAATTAATAAAATATGAAATTATAAATAGGAGCACTTAAAAACAGCTGTTGACTTTATCACCTACCCGCAGAAAAAAAAACTATATATATATAGTATTCTATGAGAGCGTTGATTTTCTGGGTCGAGCTGATCCATTCGTACTAAAGGTACTTAAAAATGCATATACATATCAAGTGACATGTTAATTCCTTTTCTCTTTTGTAGCGTTTGAGTAAAATTTAAAAATAAATCGACTTCCATCTTAGTTCTCATTTGTGACAACGCACCTACATTTTCATTCTTAATTGAAGATTCCAATGGGCCATCAGGATCAGATTAAATCAAGTTACTTTCTGTTTTAACCCCAATGATAAACTTATAACTATCGCCCTTTTCAATTTCCTCTTTAAAAATTACGAAAAATTTTATCTTAAACTGAGAGATAGATACATTTGTAAGCAACATTACAATTTCAACTGACAATCTTTATGTTATCAAAGAGCTCGTCGATTGTTGATAACTTTGATAAATTATATCGACTAACATAGTATATATAAACAGTTTGTTTATGACCTTATCTAACGAGATTATGACTTAGTTGTGATTACCAAAAATGCACGATTCGATTTCGTGCCGGAAACATCTGTGCGAAATCACAGGATAGCAAAGAAAACATTTTTATCTTTAGAAACACATTGCAGCACATGTTCAGGGGTCTGTAAGGGCCACTCTTAAACAGGCTTTGTGCAGTAGGCTTGGGTAAAAAATATCGATACATGGTATATCGATATTATCTTATAAAAATATCGCCTATATATGTATCGCCGTTATTTTTAAACCTCGAAATATATTGATTATTTTGGAGTATCGAATTCGTATCAACTTCGATATGTTTTAAAATGTTGTGTTAATCGACAACACATTAAGCAACAAAAGTGGCTACAAAAGCATTCATGTGCTGTTGTCGTTTCTTTTTCTTCATCCACCGATCCAATAATACCCTTTTGAACCTTGGCCGACTACATCATGCAAAATATGACGATATATCTATATTTATCACGCGATATATCGATACCGTTTATAAATATCGATACGATAAATTATATCGACATATTTTATTCACTTACTCATCCCTAATATGCAGGAAAACTTGAGAGTAAAGGGAAACAAGGAACAGCCAACATGCAACTCCCGTATGTCCCACACTAGGCAAAATAATTATCCAAAAAATTCAAATCTTCTATTAAAAAGAAAATATTTTTCATTTTCATATTTAACAATTATTTTTTTAAAAGGCGTAATTTACGTTATATACTACATTTGTAATGTGACATTTGCTTTATGAATGGGCTACAGCGGCTGTTTACTCAAGTAAACTATTAATTACAGTAACCTGACCTCTCTCCTGATGTATCTTGCCCTGACTGCCGGCTGCCACGTGGTACACATAGCGCCTGTCGAAGTCCGCCACGCTATGGTCTATGTGCACCTGAAACAAGAACTTCTAAGTTGGAAAAGGTAATATATTTAATGACCAGAACCCGCTATGGTTTCGCCTGAATACGTTCTATTCAAAGACCATTCGCTTTATCAATTTTTTATTTAAAAGGAGACGAGGCATTCCATTTTAGTCCTCTAGGGTAACAACGCATTTGCATTTTGATTCTACATCGAGGAAAGACGTAGATGTCCATCAGTCACAACATCCACTTAGCACCAGGTGGACTATGTGCATGTTTGTCACCTGTATCCTATAAAAAAACACAACGTGACAAGGATATCCCCCGTTTTCGAAAGTGAATTTATAAAATAATATTGAGATAAAATTTGTAAAAATATGTTGGAAAATGATGGTGGTGAATATTTTTCAGAAGATTGCTTCTCTGCTGCTTCAACAAGTGCTGGCGGCGAAATCCATCATCCCGTTTTATCTCTTAAGAGTCATAAGATAGAAATAAATGAAATTTTAAAATGATTTCATGGCACCCAACAGATGACTGTATAATTCCCGGACCGGCGATCGGAAACAGCTTCAGAGACGTGCACTCCTATCATGCTTGGCGATAATGGCAATGGGGGCTTGCGAGAAGAAACGGAGAAGTACACGTCTCACAGGGGAATTGTAAAAGGTGGTAATGATGCCATATGCATGTGGTAGTCAGAATCTGACCACGAAGCAATGACATCGTCAATATATTACATCAGTGATAAATAAATTTGAATACAGTATTACACATCTCACAACAATCTTTTACGTTAACCTTATGCTCATGATAATAAAATCGATTTCCAATCAACACAGTAAACATTAATTACCTTCGGCTCAGGTGGAGGCAGGAATTGCGCACAGCTGTCGTCGGTCTGGGATGACAAGTTGATCTTGTCCGTGCAGCTGCGCTCCAACGTTTGTAATCTGCAAAAGAACAACGGGATTATAGACCGGGCATTTGCGACGTAACAATCAATGAACAACAAACAAAAAAAACACTGTTTGTAAACTTCAAGCACGCGAGATATCTTTTTGGGGGGAATCTGTTGTGTTGATTGTTTGTTTGCAATGTGTTGATTACTGCAAAGTGCAAACAGTTACTGATTTTTGATTTGTTTCTTTTAAAACATGGCATCTCATTGTTGTTGTTATATCAGCTTTTGTTTTTTAATAGTTGTAAAAGTTTCTATCTATTTTTTAAAGTTAATAATTTTGATATAGATAAATTGCGTATGTTAATCATTTATGTATGTATTGTAATAAGTACTTAATTAAAATTTGTTGTATATTACGTATTAAATGATTCAGTTTAATTGATTTATCTATACTAGTGCAATATATATAAATCAAATAACAAATAGTAAATATATATAATGATCGTTATGAACAGTCACAAAATATAAGTTTTAAAACACTTCTATTCAGTTTTTCGCCTTGTAGATTTTAAATTTAAGACAGATTTAAAAATGATTTAGTCCTCTAGTGCTAGAAAACCTAACCCACAGTTTTATCTGTGGAATGAACTGGAAGGCTCAAGAAATTTAGACCAGTTACAGTATTATTAAGCGACATTAATTACACAAGTAGACAAGGGCTCAGTGAGACGAAAAAAATTTTTAATCTATTAATAATTTTATGCATAAGTACTCCGTTGACTTTAAAAATTCGGCTAAAGAAACTTGCAAGCACTAAATATTAAAAAATAACCATAGCAGTCAGTGAAGAAATCCAGTATTCTAAAACAGATGTTAAGAGTTTTCTAACATCAAAGTGCATTATAGAAGAGATATAGTGCTAAACATATTATTAACAGTATAAATACCTAAAGCAGCTTTATTACTTAGTAATAAAGCAGTGATAAGAACAGTAACAAGTTAGAATATAAGTGAAACATAAGGACAAATAAATGTAAGCATTATCAGGAAATGTAAAAGTATTTTTTAATTTTGAATTATAAAGTACAAGCGCATGACAACTTCGAGCCACGATAATATTCTATATTAGATTAACAACAAATTAAGAAAATGTAACAAAACGCCACGCTAACACATACAAAAGTGGGCTTTATTATGTGTTGGTAGGGTATAAACTCGCCTGTTCCTCGGGTCGCAGCAGGGGTAGAGCGGGCGCAGTACAGTGAGCAGTACGGAGTCGTACTGACAGTCGTTCAGCATCGACATCGCCTCCGAAACAGACTTCACGCCGTCTAACGACCGGTTGTTTATCTGTTGCCCATATACGTTCGTTTAAACAAATCAATACTAAAAAATATAAAGTATTAAAAATGGGAGTAGCCATAATTTAGGTTTATAATACTTTCAGCATTTAATTATTAACTTTTGGTACGAACTACGCAGACTTATCTACTATTCGAACTAATATTAATATAAAATATATAATTAATAAGAGAAGAGTGTGGTTTGCAAGATGATGTTGTGACCAGGATTAAGAAAAGAATGCTTCGGTGGTTTGGTCACGTGGAAAGAATGAATGAGGAAAGAGTGACAAAGAAAATTTATGTTGCAGAAGTGAATGGCAGAGTCGGAAAGGGACGTCCTAGGCGAAAATTTATCGACCAAATTGGCGATTTATTGAAAACGGGCCAAATTAGGAGTACCCTTAACCGACGAGCATGTATGCGTAGGTGTATGGATGTGAAGGAGGCAAGAGAGATGTGTCAGGATATTCGAGGCACCAAATGGAAGTCTGTAGTCTCTGTCTACCCCTCTGGGTAACAGGCGTGAGTGTTTATGTTTATATAATTAAATTTTAATTTAATCGATTTACTTAAATTTATATTTAAAAAGTGGCATATTTTCCGTTACAACCCCAAATAGGAACAAAAATCCAACTCACACTGACGACTCGGTCACCGACGAATATGTTGCCCTCCTTGGCCGCGGCGCTACCGCACGCTATTTTGCTTACGAAAATGCCTACGGAGAAAAAATGGTATATAATTAGTACGAAATGTTAAGACAAGAAGAAATTGACTATATTTTCAACATCAAGAATGTAGTATTAATTATTTGTCACTCATATTCTATAAAAAAATTGCTGTTTAATTGGTGAATTCCTCATCTACATCTGTCTGTCTGAGCCTCTCTTATATGTTACGAATGATTTATCAATTAGCCATATTTACCAGGCTAATTGATATAAATAGAAAACAAAGAAAACCAGAGAAATAATAGGAATATCAATGAGGAAAGTGTCAGCAAACTTATTGAGTGACAGTCGGCATTACCCTATTGCGCCCCGTAAGTATAACGAGAATGAACGTGGCGAATATTTGAAAGATTTTTCGTAGATCTTTGATAGATAGCGGTATACCGAGACTGCAGGACTGACTATAGACGATTCTGTAAAGATAGTGTCGCATCTGGTACTGAGATCACGGTCTAGTTTCATACGTGGTAAATACAGACATTCATTCCTTGCTTGTGTTTGAGCAAGACTTAGCGTGTATGCATGCATGTGCGTGTATGTGTGCGGTCGTGTGTGCGTGCGAGCGGCAGTGCCTACGTGTGTACGTGTCCTTGCGTGCGTACGTACGCGTTTGTGGGTGCTGGTGCGTGTGCATGCACATACGCATATGTGTACGAACGTGATTGTATACGAACGTGTATGCGTGCATGCGAGAGTACGTGTAAACGTGTGCTTTTAAGTTCGTGTGTACATGCATGTTTGCGAGTGAGTATGCATATGCGTTCACATATATGCGTGCGCGCGCGCGCGTTTGTGTGTGTGTGTGTGTACATGTGCATGTCTGCTTGTGTGTTTACATGTGGGCGTGTGCGTGCACTGACCGTGGTGCAGCGCGACGCCGCCGGCGAGGCGCACAAGACGGCGCAGGTAGCGCGCGCGCTGCAGGCGCAGCGGCGCCGCGCCGCACGCCAACGCACCGCGCAGCGCCGCTGCGCACGCGGTACCGCGAGCCCAAGCCGACGCGCCACACGCTTCCGCCACGCGATCTAGCACCCTACGGACAACACACACTTTTCAACATCCCTTTTTATTGGAAACAAGACATTCCATCTTAGTCTTCAGCGGTGACAACGCATCTGCATTTTGATACTTAATCGAGGTGCATCCACTTAACAGCTGCCGGTTTATCACCCTAATTCTATAAAAAAAATATCAAAATCCTCTTTGAATATAGGCATTTAGAAAAATACCGCTAGGCCTACACCCGGGACCCATTTTATTTCTAGTTTGTGATAATGACATTTTTTTTTTACTGTTCTAAGCCAAGTGCTGAACAAAAATCGCACCTGATGGTAAATGGTGATATAGCCTAAGATGGCTAAACGCACTAAATTAACAAAAGCCTATTTACTTTTGCCTCCCTTTCTTGATCTTACAATAACTACCTTACGCCGGCTCGGCTACGGTGCTAATTAGATCTGAAGTACTGCCCTATGAAATATTTTTTTTAATCTATTCTTTCGTTTTAAACAAAACCAAAGACACTATGCAATAGATAATAGTATCAAAGACAAAGATATGCTCTTTTATTTTAAACCATAACCTGGCAATGTTTCTTAGAAAAAAAAAAAGAAATCACTCTGAACTTACGGCGTTCCACGTGTCGCTTTGATGAAGGTGCTCCGTCTTTTTTATAGAATTTTGTATTAGTGTCTGGACTAAAAACGAAAGTATTATACTTTTTACATTTCTTGTAATATAGTAAACACGTAGATATATAATTTGTGGTATAAAAAGTGAAAAGTAAATTGCCAAAAGTACTTCAAACTTCGGAAAGCCTAGTTTTGAGGTTGGTTCATAAATGTGTTATTTATCAAATTCTCATTTATTTTTAGTGTAAAATGTAAGTAAAAATAGTTTTCTTACATATTTCAAATAACTTGACGTTGTATTTATTTCAAATTCACACGAAGATATTTTTGAAATATTGTTCCAAATGTCATAAAGATAAAATATTATTTTTTTTTTTTAATATTTTAATATTTTGGTATGAGTAACGAATAGAAACACATAAAACATAAAAATATACATATTTCCAAACATTTTCATATAAATTTCTCCAAAAACAAAAGTGCAGAATTCAAATTAGTAGTAATTTTGTACGTCGATACAGGCCGGGGCCGTCCAGCCAACCCTCGGGCGGGGCTGCAGTTGCCCCCCCCCCCCCTGAAAAGCCGGCTCCGGCTAAGCCAGAGCTAAGCAAGAGGCAAGACGAAGGCGAAAAAGGGCAAGGCGGCAGCACAGGTGGTGGCTGCACCAGCCCCAGTGCCTGCGGCGAATGTGCCAGCGCCAGCGGCGAGCCAGCTGCCGCCGCCGTCACCGCCCCCCCCAGCTCCCTACACCTCCTGCGGCTGAAGCTGGTTGGCAGGTGGTCGGAGACAAAAAGAAGGGGAAGAAGGCAGCCAAAAAGGCCAAAGAGCAGGAGCGGCAGCGCCAGTTCAGGGCGCGCAAGATCGCGGCTAGGCTCCGCGCCCCGAAGACCGCAGCCGTAGTGATTACACTACAGCCGGAAGCGGAAAAGAAGGGCGTTACCTACCGCGATCTGCTCGCGAAGGCGAAGGAGGCGGTGGATCTCGGGGGCTCGGGATCACCGGGGGCCTCCGGCTCAAAGTCACCCAGACGGGGGCCCGTATGCTGGAGGTCCCCGGGGAATCCAGTGGCGCGACCGCGGACGCTCTGGCTGCGAAGCTCAGAGCGTCTCTGAACGCGGACGAGGCCCGAGTGTCCAGGCCCGTCAGATGCGCAGACCTGCGCATCATGGGTCTGGACGACTCGGTATCGGAGGAGGAGTTGGTGGCCGCCGTCGCCAGGTCCAGGGGGTGCACTACGGACCAGGTCAGGTCAGGCGCCATACGCCCGGACCAACAGTGTATGCATGCCGCCACGGTGTGCTGCCCTGTTACGGCGGCCAAAACCATAGTGGAGGGCCGAAGGCTTCTGGTGGGCTGGGTCTCAGCGCAGGTTAAGCTGCTGGAGCCCAGACCTCTGAAGTGCAATCGCTGTCTCGTGGGGCACCACGTATCAGTGAGATGCGCCCCGGAGGTTGACCGCAGTGGCCCTTGCTTCCGCTGCTGTCAGCCCGGACACATATCGGCGACCTGCTGCGCCACGCCGCACTGTGATGCATGTGCGGCGACCGGCAAGCCAGCCGATCACCGGGCCGGAAGCAAGGCCTGCGTGCCACCCGCCAAGGCCAAGGCCGCGGGTAGGGGAGGGGCCCTCCGCCGCCACCGCTTCTGTGGCCTCCGCCGCAGCCGCAACTGCCGCCGCCACCGCTGTCACTGTCGCCGCCGCCGCCGTCGCGACACCGACGCCCGCAGAGGGGCCCCCCGTGGAGGAAGCTGAAATGGAATGCCTATAACGGCCCCATTAAGCTTCCTCCAGGCGAATATCAACCACTGCGCCTGCGCTCAGGATCTGTTGCTCCAGAGCATGGCGCAGTGGTCGATTAACATCGCTGTGGTCGCTGATCCGTATTTTGTCTGGCCTAGGGAGGACTGGGTGGCGGACCTTAACGGCTCAGTTGCCATCATCTCATCATCATCGGCCGCCGCCGGTAACCCGACCCTTGAAAGTGTCAGGAGGGGTCAGGGGTGCGTAGCAGCACGGTTCGGGGAGTTCCGGTTCGGGGAGTTCGTCGTTGTGGGGGTGTACTTCTCCCCGAACCGATCTCTCGCCGAGCTCCACAACTCTCTTGCAGAGCTGAGAGACATAGACATAGACATAAGTTTTATTTGCATCAATACACTCACAAAATATACATTTATAAGTAAATAAAAACATAAAAACACACAAGGTACAAAATGGTAAACATAATTAAAAATAAGTCTCGGCAAGAGTGAGTGATGTGATGCCAAAAAGGATTCCGACTCAGCATATGCTACCACACGTACTGCAGCAGCGCTGATTTTCAGCGGAGCCCTGAATAGTATTTATTCGATATTGCGCCCGCGCTGTTATCGGTGCTAATATTCCATTAAAAAATAAATAAATCAACCATTCACTCAAAGTGTACATTTTTAAGAACAACCATAATTGTTAAAAAAATACATATACATACCCGTGCATATACACACTCGCACATAAAAATATATTACATATACATAGTACTATATTCATATTAATTATTCGTATATATTTGTTAAACAGTACTTATGAAATAACCTGCCACTACACGTGAAATCATGATTTTTGAAATGCTAAAAGGTGTTTTTTTAGTTGAGCTTTAAAACCGTTTACAGATTTAGATTCCCGTAAAGGTGGTGGTAAATTATTCCAACATTTAGTGGCCATGTATCTAAAACTACCACGAAACGCGGCTGTTCGGTGAAATGGGATTGCCAGAATTGGTGTACCCGTTCTGATGCTACGACAATCATCTGCTCTTCTCCATTTTAATTTTTGAAAGAGGTATTCCGGTCTTTCTGATTTTATGCATCCGAACAGAAGCGTGGCTAGATGTAAATCTCTCCTCAATGACATCCTTAATATGTCCGACTTATTAAGATATGGATGTACATGATGATATCGAGGAATATTAAAGATGTACCTTGCACATGCGTTTTGCACCCTTTGTATTGACCTATTTGTTTTAGCAAATAGTCTAGGACCATACACAGTATCTGCGTACCCGAATTTTGAAAGTACGAGTGACTCACATAGGCGCAAGCGGACGTCTTCACTGAGATAATCACGCACTTGGTAGAGTACTTTGAGTCTATAGAAACAGTTGCGTGTGATCTCAAGTACATGATTCTCAAAGCGAAGACCCTGGTCCATCAGCAATCCTAGATTACGAGTCTCACTTACACGTTCCACCAGTTCTGGATAAATAGCTGTCGAACCATCGAACAGCAGGCAATTGAAAACCATAGTAACTCATTTTGGATAACAATAATGGAATATTTATGGCATCAAATGCTCGGGAAAAATCAAGCAAGACCAGTATCGTGCCCTGTCCATTATCTTGTGATGTCAAGATATTGTCAACCACATCCATTAAGGCTGTTGATGTACTTCGTGCCTTTCTGAATCCGGATTGAAAAACGGGTAATATATTATTACACTCTAAAAAAGTTGAAAGCTGCATACATACGATTTTCTCGAGAACCTTTGATAAACAAGGTAGAATACTAATTGGCCTTAAGTCTTTTATATCTGACACATTATTTTTATTGGGTAGAGGCCTAACTATGGCTGTTTTCCAGACGTCGGGAAAAGTAGATGTGCGAAGTGAAGCGTTTATAATGGCTGTTATAACTTTGAGTGTACGTGGAAGCGTCAGTAGCAACATTTCAAGAGATATTCCGTCACTGCCTAACGAATTTGATTTAAGTGATCGTATGACTTTTGAAACTGTGGTTTCATCAGTGGGCTTTAACTGAAAATAAAAGTTTCCAAAACGATGAAATTCGTAATAAGTAAGACTCGACATTGGTGTTACACTTTTACCGGGTACCGTACCAAAAATGAGAGTTCAGTCTGTCTGGGTTTTGTAAGTGCTCAGGGATTTCAGTAACACGGTGTTTGCTGGCTAGATTAGAATAACGCTTCAGGTTTTTCCAGAGAACTTTAGAATTATTCAGGTTACGGCAGTGAGCAGTCGTCGTCGGAAGTTATCCCCTCCCCGTACTTGTCCTCGGGGACTTCAATGCCAAGAACTTGGCTTGGGGTTCTCGTCGTACAGATGTGCGGGGTAGGATGGTGGAAGACTGGGCTCTGGAGACAGGCCTGGTCGTCCTAAATCGGGGTTCTGTCCCCACGTGTGTGCGGATGCGGGGCGAGTCGGTGGTGGACATCTCGTTCGCTAGCCCCGCTCTGTCGCCGCGTGCCATTGACTGGCGTGTCATGGAGGGGGTGGAGACCTACTCCGACCACCGGTACATCCGGTTTGACGTCTCCACCCAGCCCTCGAGCGCGCTAGTCCAACAGGCCCCGAGTGGTCCGCGTTGGGCGCTGAAGCAGCTGGACCGGGAGCTCCTCCTGGAAGCTTCGATCGTGCAGGCCTGGGTGTCATCACCGGACAGGCCTGCCGACGTCAATGATGAGGCAGGGTGGTTCCAGGAGGCCATGCCCCGCGTCCGGCCAGGAAGCGCCCGGCGTCAGGTGTATTGGTGGTCGCGTGAGCTGACGTCTCTGCGCGAGGCGTGTGTCGCCGCGCGGCACCTGTACGCCAGGCATCGCAGGCTCCGCATTCGTCCACCGAATGCGGCAGTCATTGAGGCGGAGCTGTACGAGGGATACAGAGCGGCGAAGACCGCCCTCCGGGAGGCTGTCCTGCGGGCCCAGGATCGGGCCCGTGAGGAGATGCTGGAGACTCTTGACAGAGATCCGTGGGGGCGCCCTTACAAGATGGTGCGGGATAAACTCCGCACCTGCCCCCCCCCCCCCCCCGCTGACGCAGAGTCTCCGGCCCCGGCTCGTGGAGGACGTGGTGAGCGCTCTGTTCCCTGCGCGAGGGGAACAATCGCCCCCGCCTATGGCTCCGCCACCTGCGGTGCCGGAAGCGAACCACCAGGACGACGACAACGACATCCCGGAAGGGACTGGGGTAGACCTGAGAGTGGCGGTACGTAGGCTCAAGGCCAGGAATACCGCCCCAGGACCCGATGGCTTGCCTGGCAAAGCCTGGGTCCTGGCCTCGGAGGCTCTCGGGCCCCGACTGGAGGGGCTCCTAAGCGCATGCTTGGAGAGAGGCCAATTCCCGCTTTGTTGGAAGACGGGGAAGCTGGTCCTCATTCGGAAGCCGGGGCGCCCTGCGGACTCTCCGTCCGCATACCGGCCCGTGGTGCTGCTCGACGAGGTGGGCAAGCTCTTTGAAAGAGTCATTGCAAACCGCCTCGCCGAGCACCTTGCGGGGACGGGGCCGGATCTTGCGGAACACCAGTTTGGTTTCCGCAAGAGGCGCTCTACGGTGGACGCCATCATGCGCGTGAGAGCCCTCACGACGGGGGATGCAGTGGCCAGAGGGGGGGTTGTCTTGGCGGTGTCTCTCAACATCGCCAACGCCTTCAACTCCATGCCCTGGAGCCGCATTAGGGTGGCACTCCGGTATCACCGGGTGCCGACCTATCTCCGTCGTATAGTCGGGGACTATCTGACGGACAGGGCCGTCACCTACCCCGGTCGCAATGGTGAGTGGAACTGGCGAGAGATGTCGTGCGGTGTCCCACAGGGTTCGGTTCTGGGGCCACCTCTGTGAAACATCGGTTACGACTGGGTGCTGCGCGCCGACCTCCCTACCGGCGTCAGCGTAGTTTGCTACGCTCACGACACGCTGGTACTGGCACAAGGGGGTCGTACGAGGCGGCGGCGGAAACTATGACACGCGGGGTTGCGATAGTCGTTGAGAGGATTCGTAACTGGGTCTCGAGGTCCTCGGAACAGGCCACCACCGGGATCCTCAGTGATGGTAAGAGGGGTATCCATCGGCGTCGAGTCTACGCTGAAGTACCTAGGACTGGTCCTCGACGGCCAATGGAACTTCGTTGAGCACTTCCGACGTTTGGCTCCCAAACTGGAACGGACCGGGGCTGCCTTCAGGCGGCTCCCGCCGAACCTGGGGGGCCAAACGCCTCCTGCCGGAGGCTCTACGCGGGGATCGTGCGGTCCATGGCCCTTTACGGGGCCCCGGTGTGGGTGCGTGGTTTGGCGCGGCTTGCCGTCCACCACCTGAACGCGCCCCAAAGGGTGGTTGCTGTGAAAATTGTTCGTGGCTACCACACGATCTCCTGCGATGCGGCGAGCCTCCTTGCCGGATTGCCGCCATGGGATCTGGAGGCGATAGTCCTCGCGCGCCTGCACGAATGGCGCGCGGAGGCACTTGCCGCGGCAAGTTGTCGCGCAGCGGACAGACTTCCGGCACGATCTCATGGCGACATGGAGAGAGCGACTGTCGCAACCCCGTGCTGGGCACGCCACTATAGCGGCGATAAGACCCCTCTTTGAGGAGTGGCTTGAGAGACGCCACGGCATCCTCACCTTCCGCCTGACGCAGGTCCTCACCGGACACGGTGTGTTCGGGAGGTTCCTGCACCGAATCGGGCAGGAGGAAACGCCCGGGTGCTCCCACTGCGAGGATGGAACGGAGGACACGGTGGAACATACCGTGGAGGTGTGCCCTGCTTGGGCGGAGCACCGCGTAGCGGCGATAGGCGGCGGCGACCTCTCGCGTCTGGCCCTGGTCGAAGCCATGGTCCGGAGCGAGACGGAATGGGATGCCGTCACCATCTTCTGCGAAGCAGTGATGCTAGCGAAGGAGGTGGCGGAGCGGGAGAAGGAGAGAGCAGCAGCTTTCCTCCCCGGCCGCCGCGGGAGACGCGCCGGGCGTCGGGGGCTACGTCGTGGCCCCCGGGCACCGTAGGCGCGGGCCTGTGGACGGCGAGCAATGGGTAGCTCGCCGTCCGTCCGTCTAACGACGACAGGCCGTGTCGACGGCGCGTTCTGTTCCACGCGCGCCTCAAAGAGCTGTCAGCAGCGTGAAGGGGCCCGCAAGGGCCGACGCCTGCCGGGGTTGCGGGCTGTTCGAAAGAGATACCGCGGCTCCGGAACGTAAGGGCACTGAAGGAACACGGATGGTTTTTAGTCAGTAAAAGTCTGACACTCCCTTACGCTCAACCCAGAGCGAAAGGCGTCATTAGATGATTTTCCATCCGCAAAAAAAAAAAAGGTGGACGCTGCCCAAACGTATGATTGTCGGACGGTGGAAAAGGAGAGAGAGAAATTAAGTTATGCAATTCCTGCTCACACTCTCCGAAATGCATCCTGTAAAAAACATAAAAGCTAGCTAATTTGCGCCTGTGTTCAAGCCTCTTAGTATTGAGTCCAAAGCTGCTACCAGCTACTACCAACGCCGAATTGAGTTTTGTCAAGAGATGTAAAAAAGAAACAACGAAGACCCCGACTTTTTCAAGCGAACTTTATGGATAGACCACGGCAGGTAATCTTCATACAAGTTATTAGAACCTCTAGTCTATGGTTCACATATCGTAAGTGACAGCTTCCTTCACCCCCTTCCCCTCCTTCACACCGCTGCCGAATATCTGTCACTGTCATGTCACAGTGTCGTTATTTTTATTACAGTTTCAAAGTTGATCGAGTGTAGTTTTGCGTTGATTTATTTCCGTAACTAATCCTCTCAACTCCTGAAGCTGTAATACTACCTTGTCTTGCAACATGTATAATAAGTGTGTTCCATCGTGTGCTAGTAGACGAAAGGACGTCAGTTTTCATATGTTGCCAAAAAGTGAGATAGCACTCAAAAAATGGTTACAGTGTATTAACTGTGAAAGACTGCGAAGCTTGAGTTCCCAGAAACTTCGTAAACATTTTGTTTGTCGAAAACATTTTGAGAAGAGGTTTCTCGCAATCACGCGCGAAAGAGTTCGTCTTTGCCCCAACGCCTATCCAACGTTGTTTACTGTTAGCGAGATGTCCAGTGGTATTCCGCAAACAGTTGCAAGAATCGCCGTTGAAACTGGTAAGTACAATGGTATTGTGATCAACTGCTACATTAAAGTGATGTTGCATCACCAATATTACCATATGACACTAGCTGTTCCCCGCGACTTCGCCTGTATGGAATTATTTTGCGCGGAACCCTAAAATAAAAGTAGCCTAAGTTACTCCTTATAACATCAACTATCTGCCAGTGAAAGTTCAATCCAAATCGGTTCACAGGTTTTTGCGTGATGCATGTTCATACACACAGACGTCGTGTTTTTTTTTCTGACTTACTTAATATTTATTGTTATATTTTAGCCAATTTACACAATATCTTTATTAATTATGGCTTATGTGTTATTCTGATGTATTAGCCATATAATTGCAAAGTTTAATTAAAATCCATTTAGTAGTTTTTCAATGAAAGAGTAACAAACATCCATACATCCTCACAAACTTTCACATTTATAATATTATTAATAGGATATTCTGAGTTCTTAGGTATTTAATGCCTCAAACTTATAATACAGATTAATTTTTATGTGTGCTTGTGATGTATTATGTCTGTTTCTGATATATTTTTTATGTTAGGATATATGTATAAAGCTATTGCAATTTCGTCCAGGCTATTGCATTTGCTATTAATCTAGTAATTATTGGTGTTAAAATTTTAATCTTAAGATATATATCTAATATGTACTGGATTTTAATCTTAAGATATATCTAAGATGGATTGGATAGGACTAAGATGGAATGCCTTTTTTCTAGTAAAAAGGGTCTCTGGTTCTCTACAGTCACCATACAAAACATAGCAGCATTGAGCTGCTATTTTTACACTGGTATTCTGTGAAAACATGGTCCTACCCTGGTGGAGCTTACCTATTCATGCTACAACCATAAGACAGCTGTAGTGTGGCTCTACCATGTTGTAAGAAAATGTAAAAAATTTACAAAACGGTAAAGTGTAAAGCTATAATTAGTACCTGTTGTTTACAAACTAACTTACTTTTTCCTATAACTTCTCTTAATAGAATAAATTTTTCAGCATTCATTTGAATGTTAAACAGATCCCCTGATTAAACTATCTACCTGTTGCTATGTACTATTATCTGCTGTTTTTTTTTTCAGAGAAAGGCAATAATGATCACAATTACTGTAAAAAAAGGCAGCATTTGGATCACACCTACTGTATTCCAGAAGTTGTAGAAAAACGCTTTAAGGCTTCAAATACTGTCAACACTGGTAAGTTTCCCTTCAATTCTTTCTAATAATTTTATAAAGAGTTATTAAATATTCTCATGATATACAACAATCTATTAAATTGCTTATTTAGCATCCATAATTTGTGTTTCTATGTTTCACTATTACCATCATACAATTGTAGCACAATTTGATTTCATCACATGCATAAGGGTTTTGGTTGTAGTGCTACTTATTTAGGGCTGTGAATTTTTCATTGGGGTGTATAATAGATTCTTTCGAATCCTTATAATCTATATCTCAACTTTTTAACAATTTCCCTAATAATGTTGTAAAAAAGTAACTTAATACTGGCAAAGAATATATACACTACGCGAAAAGAAACGACACTTAAGCATGTGTGCACGTAAAATCGCTTGCGACTATGTGTGGGTGTCTGGGTGTGTGCGGGGGCCTTGAGAGGCGCGCGGGGCGTGGAACAGGCAGTCGCCGACTGCCCTGGTCGAGGGCTAGTAGTAATACCGATATTTGTCAGTATTAGTTAACATGAATATATTCGTCAAGTGATATAATATTTCAATTAATATATGAATATTACTGATATCTTAATATACATATTACTATTCTATTCATGTGGGTATTAAGTTTATGCTACCAAGTAACGTTATTAGTTTTTATAGCCGTGTATGCTAGGTTTATATGCTTTGATAAATATTAATGTTGTTTAATAATGTTGTTTATTAATGTTGTTATTAAATAAATGGTATTATAGTATATGCATAAGTATTACTTAAAGTGATTTTAAGTGATTAGAATTAATAAAAAGATAAATTCCACTGCACAAAACAAGGGCCCTTGTTTTGTTAGTTTAATTTTTAATAATGTTTTATGATACCTAAAAATATGTGAACTCATTTTAATGAAAGTCGATATTATCTTAACAAGAATTATGGGGAAATACCATGACAATAAAACTAATATATCGCCAATAATTTTATTATATTACATTAACTGAAATATACACTATTAAAAATACCACTAGAGAGTCAAGAAATTTTAGATATCTATAAAGAGTTTTTGTATTTGTTCATTGTTGTATTTATAAATTATTTCATTAGAAATAGAAACGACTTATCTCCTCAACACATAGGGAACAATTTGTTGGCCGCCATTTCCCACCTTTGAATTTTCTAAAAAAAATATACATGCTACGAATTTTTGCAATTGTTAGAAATAATAATGAGAATTAAAAAATTAATCGAAAAATTCAAAAATATATAAGAGTAAATTATTTTTAAAGGATAGTAGGTAATACTGATTATTGCGTACTGAAATAAGTGTTGGTTAATTATTTAAGATTACCATTAACTGTCGCGCATATTTGGTTTTGTCGGAAGTTTTAATATTCCTCATTTAAGAAAAGTTGATTTAAAATTGAACGTATCTTTCACTACCCAAATACATAAGTTTACATAATATATAACACATACCTACCATGTATCTTCTTTGGTACAAGTCTATAATATTCCATTTCGGTTCGATATCAACCCTAGCGTTACACGCTTCGACTCAAGGTCACCGGCGCTTAAGCTCTCACGTACAGGGAGTGTCACCGCTGTGATACTGGTGAAAACCTAAATGTTTTTAATTCTCGAAGTTCTTTAATATTCAAACTCAAACAACAGTCAATTAATTTTGACAATGTTAATAATGCTCTATCTAAACATTTGTTTAGTGCCAACAATTTGCTCTTAAACGGCAATAAGACAAAATGTGTTAAATTTACAGTACCTAATGTTAAACATTTAAATACCAATGTGTTCTTAAATAGGGAAGAGTTGAGTCTTGTGGATACCTCTGTTTTTCTTGGTATTACTATTGATGCAAAGCTTCATTGAGACCCCCATATATAAATTAGCAGGCAGACTTAGTTCTGCAGCATATGCTATAAGAAAGATTAGAAGTTTCACCAATATTAAGACAGCTAGATTAGTTTATTTTAGTTACTCATAGTGTGATTCTTATGGAATTTTGCTATGGGGGTAATGCAACTGACATTGAAGCCATATATGTTTTGCAAAAGAGAGCTGTATGGGCGATTTATTACTTAAATTGTAAAGAGTCCCTTAGAGAAAATTTTAAATAAATAAACATATTAACTTTGACATCGCAATATATTAAAAATGTAATTTATGTACATAAAAACATAAATATCTTTGATAAGAATAAAGGTGTTCATAATTTAAACACTAGGAACAAACATAAGCTTGTAATACCATTTACAAGACTCCACAGAATTAGTAATTTATTTATGGAGCAATGTATGTATATGCTTTTACAACAGAATCCCAAAAAATGTACAAAATTTGTCGATAAACAAGTTTAAATGTTTTATTACAGAATAATTGTACAAAAAGGGTTATTATAATATCAAAGATATTAACGATAAATGATACTAACCCATGGGAATGAGGTGATCGCCACCATGCTGATTCTATTAAATTCATTTAAAAATTACACAAACAAAATTATTGTAAAGTGAAATATGTTTAAATGAAAGACCCGCTGGGTTTCTTGCTGGTTCTTCCCAGGACAGAGGTATTTTCTAAACCAGTGGTAAATAAAAAATTACTTGTAATAAGTATTACGTAATAATCTATATTGAACCTGCTGGGCTTCTTGCTGGTTCTTCCCAGAACATGAGGTATTTTCTGAACCAGTGGTAAATAAAAAAATTACTTGTAATAAGTATTACGTAATAATCTATATTGAATAAAAATTATTCTATTCTATTCCATTCTTTAATGAAAGAACAAATCTGTTATATTACAGAAACGGAATCAGATATAAATTCCTACAAACAACCTTCTACATCTGAAAGTGGAACCATTGAAGTACCAACAGCAGGTAAGAAATATAAATATCAGTAATCACTAGCATTTGCATACCTGACAATAAATTGTTTATAAAAATAATAATACAAATTTTTTTTATTTCTCACACTTGGTACATGTAGTAAGTTATTTATCACTACATGCTTTTTCTTTTTATATGTGAAAAAATCTTTCGCTATATATAGATAGAATTAATGACGCCCCATAGTTATTGTTAGTAATCATGTGTTACATGATGTAAAAACATCAACTGTACACAGAATCTATGTATCAGTAGAAAATGCTACATTGAGTATTTGAAGGAGGTAATTAACTTATTTTTTCTTATTTCCTTTTTTTAAATTTTAGATAAACATGTGCTTCATTCTCCAATAACAAGGAGAAAACAGCATATCATACAGAAAAATAAGCTGTCACCGCATTGTGCTAAGCTTTACAGGCAATACAGAAGATCACAGAGGCAGCTTAATTTCAAAACACGAGCGAAAAAGGCGGTGAAATTTTCAAAAGAACAGTCATTTGTAAAGCTCACAGAAAAATTGAATCCAATTTGCTAAAAAGTTTTTATGGATGCAGATTAAAAAATGTACTAAAAAAGCCAGGGGCAGGCGATTCTCTGATGAAGAAAAATTGATAGCAATGGCGATAATGAAGCAGAGCCCAAAGTGCTATAGATTTCTTCAGAGAATATTTATCTTACCGTCAAAATATACCATAAACAAAATGATCGCCAAATTGAATATAGAAGCAGGAATCAATTCTCAAATATTTGATGCTATCAAAACAGAGGCACTGTATTTTTTTAATAAACTTACTTTTTCTATAATCTATAATATAATATGTAGCTCGGCGGTGAAGGAAAACATCGTGAGGAAACCTGCATGTCTGAGAAATAAGAAAAAAAATATTTCAAAGACATGTGAAGTTCGCCAACACGCATTGGGGCAGTGCGGCGGAAATTTGCTTGCCCTAAAACCCTCTCAGAAATGAGAGGAGGCCTGTGCACAGCAGTGGGACGTAAATAGGCAGCAACTTTACTTTACTTTTAAAGTCTCTACTTGTGCTGCTGGTTGCATCAATGGTAGGCTGTTGATGTTTAGAGTTTTAAAGCATGTCTTCAAAATACATTTATTTTTTTGTTTTAAGCATGCAGATTTCTTTTCGATGTTTTTCTGCGCTGTTAAGTATGTGGTACATCAACATCGAAGTTTGCAAGTGAATTTTCAACGGGGTAGAGCCACGCTGCAGCTCTATTATGGTTGTAGCACGAATGGGTCGACTCGACCGGAGTAGTACCACGCTCTCACAGGATATCAGCGTAAAATAGCGGCTTAATGTCGCTGTGTATTGTGTGGTGAGTGTAGAAAACTGGAAACGAGGTATTTCATCTTGGTCCTGAGGGGTGGCAATGCATCTGCATTTTGATTCTCAATTGAAGACAGATATTGACATCTATGAACAGCAGAATTTGCTTATCATCTGATGGACTGTGTGCTTGTTTGTCACTCTCATACTATAAAAAACCAAGTGGTTATCCACAGTGGCCACCACTACACTCTGTTTGTATATTAAAGTAAATATTGACTAATTATATTGCTTACAGGTTAACACTTGGGATGAAAAGAAAAAAATATTGTTCCATTCTTTTTGATGAAGTGGCCTTAGAAGTGGCAGTGTCTTATGACAAACATAAAGATTTAATTAGTGGATTTGTTGAACTTAACAAAAAAACAAATGATTTTGCTGACCATGCCCTTGTCTTTATGTTGCGGGGAGTTGTTCACAAGTGGCAACAACCCCTGGCCTTTTACTTCTGTAAAGGAGCAACTTCAGGAATTGAATTAAAAAATATTATCAAGGACATGGTAACAGCAGTAGGTAACACAGGACTCAGACCAGTGGCTCTAGTCTGTGATCAGGGCACAGCATTTCAATCTGCCCTGAAGAGCCTTCAAGAGGACACAATGCGAAAGCAAATAATTTCAGGTGAAAGGATTGGTGAGTAGGCCTTGCCATTTTTGTATGCAATCTCTTACCAACTATATTAAAATTGTGGAGTGGTGTTTGTAGCTACATTGTAATTATTTTTCAGATGACGTGATTGTAATTAATGGCCATACACTTAGTGTAATTAACGATCCACCTCATCTAATAAAAGGATTAAGAAATAATTTCCTAAATAAAAACATAAAATATAATGAAAAGATTTCGAAGTGGAGTGGCATTGTAGAAGTATATAAAACAGACTGCAATCTTGCACAGATGAGGCTTTTACATAAATTAAATGATGAACATGTGATTCCAGAGAAAATTAAAAAGATGAAGGTAATTATTATTTTATTAAATATCTATATATTTTGTATGTTCTTCACATTGTGAAATAGTAAAAAAATGTGCTATTTTTCTGTTACTAGTTTCTAATTTGTTTTTATTTATATTTCAGGTTAAAAATTGCACTAGAGTGTTTAGCAAGATAGTAGCTGCTACGTTATCATATACTGCTCAGTTTTGTAAGTTCCTAAGCTAAATTTGGCATAATATTTTAAGCTTGCTGGAAAGTCAAAGCTAAATTTAAACTTTTTGAAATAAATTAAAATTGAATTGAACAAATTCTATGTGGCCTAATTTTTTTAGCTCATTATGCAGATGGAAAGCAAGTAAGCTCGACTTTGAAAAATACAGCTGAAATTATATCGTTCTTCGACGACCTCTTTGACTCAGTTAATGGAACTTCATACAATAAAACATCCAAAGGAAAAGCTTTAAGACAGGCAGTAACGGAAAAATCCTCACATCACAAATTTTGGAGGGAAGCAATCCTAAAACTGCAAAGCATAAAATTTATAGATAATCAAGGTAAAGAAACATCTGTGCCTTCATTAAAAAACTGGATAACAACTCTCAAAAGTTACCAGAGATTATGGCAATATCTAAGTGCAAAAAATATTAAAGTTTTGCGCCCGCGGTATTTAAATTCTGATCCTATTGAAAACTTTTTTGGACAAATGCGTGCGTACAATTTTAGAAATACGAATCCAAATTGTCAAACATTCAAAAGCACCTTTAGATCACTGTTAATTACAAGGTTTATAAAGTTCCACTCAGATAGTTATAATTGTGAAGAGGATTCTGGTGAACAATTATTAAAATTAAAATCCTTATTTTGTACGAAAGAAAAATGTGATAATACTGAGCAAATCCATTCATTTGAGTCATCTGAGCTATCGAGTTGGGTAGAAAGTGAAAGTTCACCAAAGCAGGAAAAAATAAATGTTCACTCACGTGCATATACCGCTGGGTGGGTCATAAGAAATATACTTAAAAAAAAATTTCGGCAATGTGAAGCTGATTTAACAAATAGGGAATCCAATTATGATAAAAATTCTATCAATAATTGGATTTACCTTAAAGAATTTAAAAGTATAAAAGAAAACAAATTGATCTACCCTTCGGAACATGCCGTGAGATTTTTTGAGATAGTAACACAAGAAGCAAACAAATACTAAGAAAATAAACCTCAACAGAGTTATATTATAAAAAATATAAAAACTCTCATCAAATCTAAGTATTTGTTTGACTTTATAAACTGCGAACTACATAAGGATGCTGTTTCTGAACACTTTTTAACATTAACCTTAAGATTGACAGTGTTTAATTGGTGCAATGTCATAAATAAAATATTGAAAGGTACAGATGTCCTAAGATTAGAAAACAAAGCTTTGCCTCAAATGCAATTAAAAGCTTTTAATAAATTTAAAACAAAATTAAGAAATAAAAAAATGTTTAAATAACACAGTGTTTTTTTCTTATACATTCCCCTTCTAACAAGCTCGAATCGAATCCATCTAATCATTATTTAAGAATTCGTATAATTTAATTAGAACAATAGATAAAAATGAGTATTTTTATTTAGGTCCTATTAAAATAGGCTGTATCGTGCCACGCTTTGATCGTGACTATGGCAAATTAAAAAAAAAAGCTGTCAATGACAGCTTGTCATACATGATATGTGAGCTTAGACGAGTTCACTTTTGTTCTATGGGAGTGCCCTGTCTGATACGTAAGTATCATATTAGTCTGTGGGATAGACGAATCGATATTCAGCCGCAACGGAATATTTAATATGCATTCCTGGGCGACCGAAAATCCAAAACTGGTCCGGCGTCACAATTTTCAACACCTATTTAGTGTGAATTTATCGACGGGCGTTGTCGGCAGAGAACTGATTGGCTCAAAAGGACTCCCAACGAGATTCATCATCATCATCATCATTAGAGCCCTTCACAAAGCACGGTCCTGAGCCACGTGCATCCATCGACTTCCTGCATGTCTCACCAGGTCGTCACTCCATCCAGTGGGAGGTCGCCCTACACTTCGCCTACCGGTACGAGGCTGCTAATCGAGAACCTTTTTTCTTTTCCCCAACGGTTGTCGGTTCTTCGAGCTATATGGCCGGCCCATTGCCACTTCAGCTTACTAATCCGTTGGGTTACGTCGGTCACTCTGGTTCTACTGCGGATATCCTCATTTCTACGTTTATCACGCAGAGAAACTCCGAGCATAGCCCTCTCCATAGCTCGCTGAGCGACTTTGAGCGTCCTCATACGGCCAGCAGTGAAGGACCACGTCTCGGTTCCGTAGGTCATCACTGTTCCGTAGGTCAGCCAACGAGATTGAACGTTGAAAATTATTTTTTTGATGATTTTTCGGAGGTCATGGCAGATTCGGATGCCACTTTATTAACACGCCAGAACATGATATTTCAGTACGACGATGCCCGTTGCCACTATGCAAGACAGATTAGAGGTCATTTGAACCAGCCATTTGAATTTCCCAGAGAAGTGGATTGGCCATAATGCACCAATCGCCTGGCCTCCAAAATCCCAAGACCTAGACCCCATAGATTTTTTTATCTGGGGATGCTATAAGGAATTATCCGAAAATTAAGGATTGAACCATCGCGAATTCTCGAGTTTGGAGTTGTTAAAAACTAAATTAAATGAAGGCCAAGAAATAGTAAGACAAAACATCCAAGCTTTCCGAGATTTGCGCGGTAATTTTTTGCGTCGGTGACGTTTGTGCATTGAGGCAGGTGACAGGCACTTTGAAACTTGTTTGTGAAAACATAAATAAATGATTTCCTAAAATTATTTCTTGTGTTATTACTTAGCATGTAAAAAAATAATTGTGATTTGACTTTAATTGCGCTGTTTTAAATCTTTTTATATAACATTCATAATAATAATTCACCATATTAATCGGAAAAATGTGAGAAAAGTTATTTCAAACGCATGAAATTAATTATCACTATTTTAGACTGTATCAACTTAATATTAATAATAACAATAACTCCGTAACGGACCGCTCCGGGCTCAAATGCAGAAGGCGGTGCCCCTCGATACCGCTAGCATCGTCCGCCGGTTTCTTTCCCTTTCCCCCTAACCCGCGGCCGTTTGGTCTCCCCTGCCGAGGGCTTCCATCTGGTTGGGCTTTTATTTATTTATGTATTATTTATTTATTTATGTCAGTATAGTAAATATATATTTAAGTATATTTATTTTTTCCTTTTATGTATTTATCCAGCCCAACCAGATGTGATTACTCTATCAATAACCCAAAATAATAATAATATATATAATAAAAATCGACCGCGACTGAAACTGATGGAGCGCATAGACGACCCGAAGCAGAGAATCACTGCTTGGGGAAAGCGAATTCGCCGATATAACGCCGATAATCGCCGATATACTTAAAACAAAACATTGACGCCCTATTAGTAAACAATAGTTGTAACAGCAATAAGAAATAAGTATTTTTCTCTCTGTGATAATACTTATTTCTTATTTATATTGATATCTGTGCACTAAAGATATTTTTGTTGTTGTGAAGCAATAAAAAGATCGTTTTTTCTTACGACTTGAACTACCACTGATTGAATTAACCAATCAGCGCGTTTCTTTGTTAGACATATACATACACTCAGCGACATCTAGCAGGCGTCGTGAAAAACTGATGTCATTACCGTTCAATCAATTAATAATTAACTAACCATGTCGTCTAAGATTAGAAGTGATACCAAGAGCGGCCGCAAGAGGTCATTAAATGTTACATGCTATAAATGTAAAAGTCGTGTCGATTATAAAAGCACAATTGTGTGCACCTTATGCAAAAACTATTTTGAATTTTCTTGTGTTGGCAATCCAGAAAAGAGTAAAAAATGGCAATGCAAATCATGCGATAAAAAAATAGCTGGGCAAACTTTATTAACTACCGAGGAGAGCAATGTGACAATGAGGAAGAAGATGTTGGTACACAATATTAGCGATAATGTAATCCTACCTTCTGATACTGCCCAGGAGACCTCACCAGTATCTACTCCAGCTAGCACAGAACCAGGAAAAGAAACTACAGACATTTTTTCTGATGGTCTAACTATTGATGAAACCTTGTTATCAAAAAGTATGGATTACACAATGACGGAAGTTGTCTCTATTCAGGACATGAGAGACATCATAGAACAGCTACGAATGGACCTTGCCACAACACAAAATGAACTTGAAAACATTATTCTAGACAATAACGACCTCCGTTCACAAGTGACCAATCTTATCAAAGAAAATAACACATTAAAGGCTTTTCTATCCAAAACACCACCAAAGAAAAGTAAATCAAATTGTAGCACCAAAAAGAAAATTAGAAGTTCCTCACGATATTCAGATGTAAATATAATAGCCACACCGCCCAGGGCATTCAGTGACAACAAGACAGAGGAATTCTCTAACAGGAACATCCTAACCCTCGAGCAGAATCTTAAAGATCTCGAGCTGCAACTGAAGTCAGCCAAAAATGAAATAGCGGACCATAATAATCAAATCATAACCCTTCAAAAGGCAGTCCAAGCTAAAGAATTCGAAGAATCCTCGCTAATTCAGCACACGATTAATTTAAACTCAGAAATTGATAAAAGTAAGAGACCCAAATTGTGTATCCCGACTAACAGCTCATCCTGGGGTACGCTGTCAGCTGTTGATGCTACGTTCAATAAACAGTTTGACTACATCCGCTACATCTCGCCGAATAGTAATATTAAATATTTACTCCAGAATATTGATAAAAAATTGCATGGATACGATATGTGGGATTATTGTATTATTATGATAGGTGAAAGATATTTTAGAACTACATGTGATTGTATAGAGTTAGTAAAAACCATAAGGGAAGCATTAGTGTAAAGGGGGATGCCCATATTAGGCCATCGAACGCCCAACAATGTGCATTTGTTAAAAAAATATATCTTTATTTATGGTTATTAATCGCGGTATTCATTTATCCTAAAACAATGGGAATATTTTTGCACAAATTAAAAGTACCGAAAAGATAAAAATAAAATTAGGTAAATACGTAATTCATTAGTCAGTGAATAAAATAAAAAATGTTGCCAATCACAAAAATCATTAAAAAATCGATTCCCCTTTTCAATCGATTACTTATGGTGTCATTATTACAATGCTTATATGATCTTTCGATAATTATTACGATGTTATGATATAGGTTTAAAATAACCGTTGACAATGGATATTTATCCAAAGCAGTCGATACGCAACCGTTATTAACCAAATGTTTACCGACTACAGACGAAAAAGGATGGTTATGTTTTTACTGTGTGTGCGGATTAGGCTATGTTGAATCGTTTTTTGCTATGGTGCTTAAAACGTAGGATGCATTTTATTATTGAGGGAGCTACTATCAAAGAATATTTTATTCGCTTAACTCGTAAAGTACTTGACCAACTTTAAGAATTCTTTCACCACTAGATTGTTATGTATAATTTTAGATATCTAATATAGGGTTAATTTTATTATTGAGGGCGCTACTTTCAATGAATACGTTTTTTGGCTAATCTCAAAAATTACTAGACCGATTTTGAAAATTCTTTCACCATTACATTGCTAATGAGGGCGTTAGCTGTGTGATAAATTATATTATTACAATAAATAATTGCGAGATTAATATTTTCTAAATAAATAAAACTAAATACCTACCTAAGATGTTCAAATCCAATTATTATTTTTACAATTTAAGAATCGTATTTACACACTGTACTTACTCAGATTGATTATTGTAGATAAAGAGGTAATAAACCTAAAGTAAAAGAGCTCCGCTTAAACGAAAAAACTATTTATTAGAATAAAACTAAATGTTGAAAAAAAGTGGTTCAGTGCGAGTCGGACTCGCAGGCCCATGAAGAGTTCAGTAGTAACAAGCATATATTTTAAATCGAGTCAAAATACCACTGTCATTATCGCCAGCAACAAATTATTTTGTTTTTCATAGTGTTTGTATAAATAACAAAGTTGTTTTTGCGGTTCCTTAAAATGTGCTACTTGTATCAAAAAAAGGACTATTATACATTAAAGGGGTTTCTGTGGTTTATTCATTACCAAAGAGAAAAAACTTATTGCGCAAAATAGGTTTTTATTAATTTCAAGTCATCAAAAGCGGCAGTCAACCATTAAAAACTAAAACAACCGTTGTTATAGGCTCGGTTGAATTCATTGACAACCTTCACATTTATAGTTATGATAATTAAACAAGCGAATTACTAGCTGATTTACCAAGAATTCTTTAGAGTATAACAAAACGCTACTGCACAAGTTAACTGTTATTCTTATCTGTTTTTAACATAACATTTAAAATGGAATCATGTTATGATAATTCAAGAAGTTAATTTCCAGCTGATTTACCACGAATTCTCTAAAGCATAACAAAACAATACAGCACAAGCTAACTGTTCTTAAAAATACATTTGAAATAGAGTTTCAATAAATAAAGGAAATTATATTTTAAAAAGCGTGCAGAACTTAAAACGCGTCAAAGATTATTCTTTTTATGATATTATTAATCGAATAAAAATCGATATCATTCCATAGATTTTATGACCGTTAAGTGGCAACATCGTATCCGACAGGTAGGCCGCTGTCACTGTTATGTCACAAGAATTAAATTACGTGTTGTTATCATGTTATTGTTTTGTTATAAAAGTAAAATGCAATTGTTGATCTCTCAACAATTGGTTCGAACACAGCAGGTAAATAGTTGGTACATATCACGATGTGGTATGTCTTCCTCTAAGAAATGCTTTATAACTGAGTTTACTTGAATAATATCAATATAATAATTGTAGCTTCTTTATTAGGTACAAGTTTCGAGTACAGTGAACGTGTAGTGTGGCACTCGCAAAATGCACCAATAGTTCGTCTTGAACATCTATACATCAGCTGTGGCACTGACACTTACGAGAATAAGATCACACACATTGTTTGTCTTCGATTTTCCACGTGAGGAATTATTTGCGCTACGTGAGGTAAGTGTTTAACATGTTTAACATTTCAATTTATTAAATGTGATCCATATATCTGATAATTATACATGTTTTTACACTGATTGTATATCAACTCAAGAACTTGTTTTATTTTTTCACATCTGCCCTAGCTGTATCTGACAAACATACTAGCTTATTTATGAGATTAACCAGTTTTATCAACTACCAAGAAAGGAGACAGTTGATTTTTCATTGTTTTTGGACTGCTGGTAGTCTGTCAGTCCTTAATTATTAAATAATATAGGGCATTAAATCCGTCCTTGTGCAGTAACATTTAACTTGATAAATATTTTATTTATATTTGAGTTTGAAATAAATCTATTTTATTTTTATTTTTTCACTTTGACTTCATTTTTTGTATTTTACATTATTTCAGTTGTCATGCCGTGTATATCATAATTGCTGGCAATGAACTGATAGAACAGCATCATGTTCAACTGCAGAACGGGAACCATCTGAATCATCTAGTCCATCCTCGTTGCAATCTGAAGTGAGTAATGTATTGCACCCAGAACAA
Source organism: Parnassius smintheus behrii (assembly GCA_036936625.1). Classification (NCBI taxonomy): domain Eukaryota; kingdom Metazoa; phylum Arthropoda; class Insecta; order Lepidoptera; family Papilionidae; genus Parnassius; species Parnassius smintheus. The sequence continues at coordinate 42,638,712 of JAUPFT010000020.1, forward strand.
CAAAGCTTAGATCATACATCACACAGTGTACTGCTAACTAATTATATAAAAGCACAATGTTTTTTACCATGTTGTAACAGTTCCATCAGCATTGCAAGTATGTCTCTTTTGTGATTAACTACATTTTGCGATAACAAACATACATAGTGACAAGTACTATGTATGTGTGTTATACTTGGTAGAGCCATGCTGCAGTTATATTAGAAGTATAGTTGTAGCATGAATGGGTCGGCTCGACCGGGGAAGGAGCACCCTCTCACAGAATACCAGCGTGAAATAGTAGCTTAATGCTGCTGTGTTTTGTATGGTGAGTGTAGAGAACCGGAGACCCTTTTTACTGGAAACGAGAAAATGATTTAGTCCTCACGGGTGACAACGCATCTGCATTTTGATTTGTAATCGAGGATAGATGTGGATGTCTAAGGGTCGCAGAAATGTCTCCAGCAGATGGTGAATTTCAGTTAATGACAAGATATGCTAATAAATCCAGAGCCGTGACTATGTGTCGATATGGGTAGTAGAGGTGGTGAATGGCATTTTTAAAACTGAATTTAAAATATTTCATCAAAATTACTTTAACAGGGCTTCTACACATTTGATGATAGACTGCTGTGGCTTCTGCTATAGTTAATAAATTCCACACAAAAATAAGGGACAGGGATGATGCGGCTCAAATACTTGAAATAGTTCATCAAAATATGGAGACAAATAATGATTTTTCTGAGTATGCTAGGGAAAACAATCTAAATAGAGCTAGGGCAGGCAGACTTTAGAAATATAAATGTAGACTTTAAAATGTTAGGGAATTTCCTGTTTTAACTTACAGCGACTTAATATTAATTGCTTGTGTCACATACCAATTAAAGCAAGCTCGCTACTATTATGGTGAGCATATAAGATTTAATGGTTGCTACCGGATAGAACTCTGTAATAACCAGAGGAGCAGCATTATGGAAGGAATAAAGTTAAGCCCTAGCTGATCTTTACTTAGGGCTAGAATTGCAAGTCATCACTATTAGTCGTAAAGTGTATTTTATTATATAAATTCTATATAATATCTAATATATAAATTCTTTTTTAGGAAGGATGCTTGCTACTACCACCTGCTTAGGACCCTGGTAATTAATGAAATTAAAAACCCAAGCATACCACTGCAAGACTTCTAGACACAGTAAGTTCATTCTGTAGATCGGACAATAAATAAAAATTAAAAATCTGAAGGTACTCCGGGTTAACACTGACATTGGGACGTCGGTCACCTCAGTCTGCCGTAACCATGGGTGCTGGAAAGCACCCGAAATGTCTGGAATTAAAAATCAAAGAAATAAAACGCGATAAAATCGATAAAAATAGTTGTTAAAAAAACTGCATTTGTGAAAATAAAAACTTCAAATATTTTCAAAACCCCGACTTTTTTTAAAGCAATTCCTTTACCATTTCATTGTTTTAATTGCATATTATCATATCTATATGCTTTTATATGTGGGCACTCATGGCCGAAGTGTCTATGAAGACTGGGCATGCCCCTTTAGTATAAACATTTAGTTACATATCTGTGAACATGTATATATATATGTATGTATGTATATGTGTACATGTGTATGTATATGTATATATGTGTATATGTGTATGTATGTGTATATGTATATGTGTATGTGTATGTATATATATATGTATATATATATATATATGTATATGTGTATGTATGTACGTGGATATATATGTGTGTATGTATGTGTATGTGTATGTATATGTATATATATATAATTAGATTAGTACATACATATTATAATAAATCCAAAGAATAGTTAAATTGTACCGTCCATAATATATTTTGTTTATATAACTAAAAAAACCTTTAATAGGCCTTACATTTAAGCTGTATACTTTAAGTCCTTAAATTGTTAAATCGCTGTTGGTTTTTTTAAATAAAAAATAAAAAAATAAAAAAAATTACACCATATTTCTCATACTAATATAATTCTATGTGCTCCTACATACGTATGTGGATCACCAATATATAATTATAAAATAGAATTATTTAATAAATTAATGTATTTGGAATTACAAAACAATCATTATGCATACTTTTATGATTTCTCTTAACTTCATTTGACATGTACTCATTTAAAACTGGGAAAATCAATAAAAAGGGAATACAACATATTTACAAAAATATACTAGATAATATAAATATCGACTATAACTACTATGGTTATACTAAAATAATCACACCTGGAAAGACCAATCCTCAAGTAGAAAGTACTAAGTTTTTTCTCGTATAGAACAGCCCGCAAAAAAAGAATAAACGTAGTAATAAAGTATGATCTAAAAAATACTATTGTACTATCAAAATGTAAGAGGTCTACGCACAAAAACTGTTACTTTCCATAATAATATGTCTTTAATATCAAGTGATCTTGTCATCCTTACTGAAACTTTTCTCAACGATTCTGTATATGACTCTGAACTGTTCCCTCCCGAGTATATTGTGCTAAGGAAGGATCGTGCAGGTAACGTCGGATGGGGTGGTGTTCTCTTACCGTTTTAACGTTAAAAGAATTACGAACATGGATGGTTTAACTGATGATAAAGAATTGTTATTTACTCTTTTAACGTTGAAAAATATTAAACTCTTAGTGTGTGTTGCATATTTACCACCAAACTACAATGACAAGCAATATCTTGATGCATTAAATTGTATAGAAAATGCCATTAACACATATTCTGACTGTAAATTCTTGATTGTTGGTGATTTCAACTTAAGGTCTTGTAATAAATCAGTTCAAACTCAGTTCCATAATTTCTTAAAATGTTGCAACTTACAGCAATGTAATAACGTTTGTAATAAATATGGATGCATCTTGGATCTGGTATTGACTAATCTAGACTCCGGAAGTTGTACTGTGTCATTCGAAGTTGAACCATTGGTACCTATTGATGCTTATCACCCTCCGTTAGAGATCGTGCTTACACTACCAACAAGAGCTGCAATAAACATACCATTTCCACCATGTCAGAACCTTTGCACAGAATGGAATTTCCGTAAAGCAGATCTCTGTGGCTTGTACACTGATATAAATGACTTGGACTGGACGGACCTAATGCACCAACAGGACGTAAATGTAGCTTTAGAGATCTTATATAATAAGCTTAATAAAGTCATTAGTAGACGAGTTCCCCATAAATCCTTAACTACCAATCATAAATATATATATCCAAAATGGTATATTAAAGAAATCATAAAATACATAAAATTGAAATATTTTAATTTAAAAATGTTTAAAAGTCGTGGCTTGGAATTTAATAAGGCGTTATTTAAATATTATAGAACCAAAGTAAAAAAACTTATTAATACAGCATCTATAAATTATATGATAAAAGTTGAAAATGATATAGCACGCGAACCTTCACATTTTTGGAAATACGTGAAAGAAAAACGAAAGAATAGACAACAGAATAAGGAATTTGTGTATAATAATAGAATTTTAGAAGGGCAGCAAGCTATTGATGCATTCGCGCAGTATTTCAGCTCAGTTTTTCAACCTGATACTCCATTGTTAAATGCAGAGGCAGCGGAACGCGATGCAATGTACGCAGACTGTGTAACCAAAGTCAGTATTAATATTATTAAAGCTTCAGATCTACGATGGGCAATACGCCGTCTTAAGGTATCGGCAGCTTGTGGCCCTGATAACATACCTTCGTTTTTAATAAAGGACTGTATGGCAGTTTTAGAGGAACCATTAGTGTATGTCTACAATCTCTCACTTCAACAATGCCTCTATCCCAATGCATGGAAAGTGTCCAGGGTAACTCCTGTACCTAAAAGTGGTTCGTCCACTGATGTAACTAACTTCAGGCCTATCGCGGTGTTATCAGTATTTGCCAAGGTGTTTGAATCCATTGTAAACAATTCCATTTATAAAGAAATAGGTGGGCTTCTAGATAACTGTCAACATGGATTCCGGCCGGAACGTTCTACTTTGACGAATCATATACAGTTTGTGGACTACGTGACCACTCGGGTTAAGTCAAGTTGTCAAGTCGACGCAGCCTATTTTGATTTTAAGAAGGCGTTTGACCTTGTTGATAATTATATCCTTTTATTGAAATTCGCAATGCTTGGATTCTCTACACCACTTTTAAAATTTATGGCAGATTATCTTAGAGACCGAAAGCAATTTGTTAAGCTAAGAGGTTATATTTCTCAAGAATATTACACACGCTCGGGTGTGAGTCAAGGTAGTACGCTCGGTCCAACTCTATTTCTAATAATGATTAACGATCTGCCCAGTAATATCTCAAGGGCAAAATGTTTAATGTTCGGTGATGATAATATAAAACTTTTCCATGCAGTGACCGGAGCTGAGGACTGTATGGCATTACAGCGCGACATTGACGCAGTGGTTGAATGGAGTGTAAAAAACAAGTTGCCCCTTAATAATTCAAAGTGTAAGACTAACTTTTTCTCGGTCACGCAATGCAATCACAGCGACATACCAGCTAGCAGGCACTCCATTAGGACGTGTCTATTCAATTCGCGATCTAGGCCTAATCATGGATAGTAAATTGAATTTCCATGAACATATTATTAAAACGTGCAAAGAAGCAAATAAAAGTCTAGGTTTCATAATTAGAACTTCGCATCAGTTTAAAAATGTCCGTGTGATAAAACTTCTGTATAATGCCTACGTGCGAAGTAAGCTAGAGTATAACGCCCTAGTATGGAACCCCCGAGAAATCATGTATACAATGATGGTGGAAAAAATCCAACGTAAGTTTGCCAGATATCTGTATAAACGCCAGTATGGATACTACCCATTTCTATATCCGTCAACATTTGTATCGGGCATGGTTGGTCTGGATACCCTACAGTGTAGGCGGGGAACTTATGCATATAATGCGTTATTATTTCTTGTTAAGTAACAAAGTAGATAATCCTGCAGTTCGTGAGACCATACATCTTTATGTACCGGACCATTATGTGCGAGGTGTTGGTAGACGTAAACGTAGACTCCTCTCCTGTCCGCGTACGTAGCGCTCCCCACACGCAGATAACAGTCCCACTTCCAGAGCCGTTAGACTAATAAACTGTTTTCTCAGGGCCAATCGAGACGCAGATATGTTTTTTGACAAACCCAGCGTAATGTATAAAAATGTCTTAATATTCTTAAACAACTTTGTAAGATAGTAGAATAGTATATGTTTAGGTAAATAAGTTTAATTTATGAGATAGTAAATAGATCTCATTATACTGTTGTGGCTGTAATTTATATTGTGTATGGAAATTTAATAATTGGTGATTTTTTTTCTTGTGTATTTTATCTTACTTTGTAAATTTAGTGTAGATATAAGCGATTTGGTTGTATATACTGTAAGCTTATATTTTATCAATAAATGAATATGAATACCGAAAGGTCGACACGGTTCAACCAGAATCGTCTCTTCCAGAGTGATCAGAAGAGACTCTATAAATCATTGGAGCGACCAATGGTAAGTGGAACGGGCCCAGTACCGAATCAGGCCGACACCCTCGTTGTGGTTTACGGGCGTCAAAGCCCGTACAACGAGGGCCCTTGGACGGAAGTTGTGGCGAGTCAGTGTGCGGGTATTACGCCGATAGACCCCGTCATCATAACGCCGGATGACGTAGCTGAGGCGGTCCGTAGGGCCCCGAACTGGAAAAGTCCGGGACTCGACGGGCTGCATCACTACTGGCTGAAGGGGTTCGTGGTGTGTCACACTGTGCTCGCCCGACAGTTTCAAGAGGCTCTCAACCAGAAGTCGCTCCCGAGCCTCTTCACTACTGCGATCACCGATTTGGTTCCTAAAGGCCAGGGTACCACAGACCTGAACCGACCCGAGCAAATCAGGTGATGTCGCACGCTCAAAATGGATGTCGGGGCGGTGGTGGTGGAACCAAGGAACCACTCCTCATTGACGCGGTCATTGGCAAAGTGGTGAAACGCAACCGTCGGAACTTCTCCGCCGCCTGGATAGACTATAGAAAGGCATTCGACTCAGTGCCCCATACATGGCTAAAGAGAGTCCTCGAGCTGTACAAGATAGACTGTACAGTTAGAGACTTCCTCGAGCAGTGTATGGGGCAGTGGAGTACGATCCTTTGTCATCTGGGCGAACGGATGACGGCTGCGGAGAACCACATAAGGATAAGAAGGGGTATCTTCCAGGGCGTTTGTCTGAGTCCAATCTGGTTCTGCCTCTCTCCGAACCCTCTCAGTACCGTACTGGAGGGCTCCGAGAGGGGAATTCAGCTACGGAAAGGAGGGACAAAAGTGACGCACCTTTTCTATATGGATGACCTCAAGTTATTCGCCTCCAATCGCTCCCATCTTACGGAATTGCTAAACATCACTTGTGAATTTGGCAATTCCATTGGAATGGAGCTGGGGACGGATAAGTGTGCGGTCCTTCATGTTGAAAGGGGTAGGGTTGCTAACTCTGAGGGCATAGACTTATCTATGCCCGTCAACTTAAGGACCCTTTCCGAGGCTGAAACATACTGATACCTGGGTATGTCACAGAACATCGGTATCGATGAGGCTGGTATGAAACAGTCAGTTTGCGACATGTTTTATGCACGCTTGACCAAAGTGCTTAACAGCCTTTTGTCCGGTGTGAATAACACACAGTCATATAACGGTTGGGTCATGCCTGTCCTCATGTATACCTTTGGCATACTCAGGTGGACTCAGACTGAACTTAACGCCCTGGATAGAAAAATCCGCAAAACCATGACGTCCCATAGGATGCATCATCCGAGATCGTCGGTAATGAGGCTGTACTTGCCACGAAAGCATGGTGGGCGTGGCTTCTTGACCATGCATAATCGCGAAGTGTGCAGCCTCCGTAATTACTTCCTGGCGAGATCAGATGATCCATTCTATAAGGACGTCATTTCTTGTGATAAAGGACTTACCCCTCTATTATTAGCCAACGAGCAATGGTAAGACCCGGCAGTGCAGAGCATTTCCGAGCGGGAGACCGTATGGAAGGAGAAGGAGCTCCATGGGAAGTTCTACGAAGCTCTACATGAGCCTTTCGTAGACACAGTAGCCTCCCTCCACTGGCTACGCTTTGGTGATCTCTTCGGGGAAACCGAGGGTTTTGTCTGTGCAATACAGGATCAGGTTATTAAGACCAACAACTTTCGGAGATACATCCTAAAGGATGGCACCGTGGACATCTGTCGAGCTTGTCGCCATCCCGGTGAGTCACTTAGGCATGTCATCTCCGGTTGTTCGGTGCTTTCTAACTCTGAGTACTTGCACAGGCACAACCTAGTGGCCAGAATTCTTTACCAGGAGCTCGCTCTGAAATACGGTCTCGTGGATCGGAAATTGCCGTATTACAAGTACTTGCCGGAAGCCGTGCTAGGCCTGCGCGACCAAGCCTTAACTGTGTTGGAAGCTCTCGGTAAGAAAGTGACCTATGAGCAGCTTCTTGAGGCCTTGGAGGCGAGATATGGTGACGCTCACCTGGAACACGTCTTTCGCGCGCAGCTTAAAGATCGCGTGCAACGCAGCAACGAAAACCTGCAGCAGTGGGCCCTTGAGGTGGAGAAGATGGTTCGTAAAGCATACCAGTCTGTACCTGCGCTCATTGGAGGGAACCTGGTGCAAACATTCATCGACGGCATCCGCGACCTGGAAGTCAGAGCTGCTGTGAGGCTCGGGCACCACGAGACGCTTAAGGACGCCTTGGCCCATGCACTGGAGGTAGAAGCCGTGCGGCAGGATCATCGTTCCCATCGCGTCAGGGAGGTTGCAGCAACTACAGTTCGCGACCGCAACAAAGGATACAGCCCTAGGTGCTATGGCTGTGGGGAAAAGGGCCATCTTCGATCCAGCTGCCCTAAGCGAACCCTAGAAAGGGAAGGTGAACGATCCCAGGAGGGTAGTGCGGCCAACAGCACCGCCCAGCAGCAGCAGGGAAACGAGTAAAAGCCAGAACTGCGGGGCGGGTGCTGGCTGATGTTAAAAGAGCCCCAAGGATCTCGATCTCACAAACCCATGATGGGAACAGTCTAATCATCAAGGGCGAGGTCAACGAAATGCCGTGTAAACTGACCATAGACACTGGAGCCTCTCGTACGGTTGTTAGTTCCCAACTTATAAGTCAGTTCCTTGGGGCCTCCGCATATAACCGAGAACGCATTAATTTGGTAACAGCCACCGGTCAGCGTATACCCGTCCGTGGAGAGAAGGAGATGGAGTTGAAGCTTGGCAACGTGACCTACCTGCATAATGTCATCGTGGCTGATATAATGGACGACTGCATCCTAGGCCTAGACTTTATGAGGAATAATTGTTGTGAGATCGACGTTAAGCAAGGTGTTTTGAAATGTGGACAGGAGGAACTTTTTATGGAAGGTGCGTTACCAGGGAACGTGTACAGCATTAGGAAGATTGTTCTTCCGCCTAGATCGGAAACGATTGTTCCGGTTAGTCTTCCTCGAAATACTGGGCAAGCTCACCGTTGTGTACTTGTGGAAAGGGTAAACAATGACCTTCCATGGAAAGCAGCTCGAACCTTGGTTAGGACCACTGACATCTCAGGAGTACGTGTGCTGAACCTTTGCGACCGGGAACATATTATAGAAAAAGGCACACTGATTGGTACTTGTGAGGAAGTGGATTGGTTACGTCGGTGCCAATATCTATCGACTGGGACCCCCAGCAAGGATGCAGAAACGAGAGTGACCACACTTTTGGAAGACTGTCGCAGTGTTCTCTCCCCGAACGAATTGGTCAAGACGAAGAAGTTGTTACTCAAGTACGCCGATGTATTCTCATCAAACGATGCTGACATAGGAAAGACTGGTTTAGTTCAACACAAAATAAACACAGGTGAAGAGTTGCCTATCCGTCAGCGGCCAAGACGATTGCCGGTAGCACGTGAAAAGGAAGTGGAAACCATGATTGAAGGAATGGTGAAGGATGGTGTTATTGAACCTTCCTCTAGTCCATGGTGTTCGCCAGTGGTGCTGGTGAAAAAGAAGGATGGCAGCATGCGGTTCTGTGTTGATTACCGCCGTCTGAACGACGTTACAAAGAAGGACAACTATCCCTTGCCAAGAATTGATGACACGCTGGACATGCTTACAGAAGTAAAATGGTTTAGCACGCTGGATCTAAAAAGTGGCTACTGGCAAGTTGAAATTGACCCTAAGGACAAGGAGAAAACTGCGTTCTCGACGGGAAAGGGTCTGTGGCAATTCAAAGTAATGCCGTTTGGGTTGTGCAATGCTCCTGCAACGTTTGAAAGGCTGATGGAACTTGTACTTACCGGGCTAATTGGCGATGCCTGTCTGGTCTACTTGGATGACATCATCATCGTGGGCCGTACGTTTGAGGAATACCTTCAAAACCTGGAACGCGTGCTTATGAAGATTCAGAGTGCCAACCTCAAGTTGAACCCGAAGAAATGTTCACTATTCCAACGGCAAGTTAACTTTTTGGGGTTTGTAGTATCGGAAGAAGGTATCCGCACAGATCCAGAGAAAATCGCCGCTGTCAAGGATTGGCCGGTTCCAAAAGACAAGACGCAGGTTAGAGCATTTTTGGGTTTGTGCTCCTATTACCGGCGATTCGTGAAGAACTTTGCAGATATAGCCAAACCTCTGCACAAGCTAACCGAGGAGAAGCGACATTTCTGCTGGGATGAAAGTTGCAATATCGCATTCCAGGAGCTCAAGGACCGTCTGTGCAAAACACCTATTTTGGGATACCCTGACGCAAGCAAAGAATTTATAGTTGACACAGACGCAAGTGATATAGGACTTGGCGGTGTGCTGTCTCGACGGAGTGGTGACCAAGAGGTCGTGATAGCGTACTTCAGCAAGTCGTTGTCAAAACCGGAAAGGAACTATTGTGTCACAAGACGCGAATTGCTCGCTGTGGTAAAGTCGTTGCAGCATTTTAGCAAATATCTTCTGGGACGAAAGTTTCACTTACGAACTGACCATGCTGCACTAAAATGGCTATTGCAGTTTAAAAACCCAGAAGGACAAGTTGCGAGGTGGATTAAACTACTGCAGGAATACGACTTTGAGATCGAACATCGCAGCGGGAAATCTCATGGCAACGCAGATGCATTGTCAAGAAGACCTTGTCCTGAAGATTGCAAACATTGTACTAGGCAAGAGAGTAAGGAAGTGGTATCCGTAAGGATGCTCAGGGCAGACCACCTCAGCAACGAGTGGAAGGACAGCTTACTACATGCACAGCAGGAAGATCCGGACATCAAGCCGATTCTGGAATGGATAAAGGCCAGTGCCCCCAAGCCCAAGTGGAGTGACGTCTCAGCGATGAGTTCGACCACTAAAAGCTATTGGGCCCAGTGGGACAGCTTGCTGCTTCAGGATGGAGTTCTGTGTCGTAAATGGGAAAAGGTTCGGGGAGACAGCTGTCATTTGCAAATGGTTGTCCCTAAAGCTAAAGTACCGGATGTTCTACAGCTGTACCATAATGATTGTTCAGGAGGCCATCTGGGAGTTAAACGAACTCTACTGAAGATCCGAGAACGGTTTTACTGGGTCCACTGTCGAAACGATGTCGAGGACTGGTGTCGCAAATGTACAAGTTGTGCGGCTGTAAAGGGACCTCAGACTCGTAGTAGAGGTGTATTGAAGTTGTACAATGTGGGTGCACCATGGGAGAGAATAGCCATTGACGTGGCGGGGCCGTTTCCGGAGAGTGAAAGCGGTAACAAGTATTTCATGGTTGTGATGGATTACTTCCTTAAGTGGCCAGAAGTCTTCGCCATTCCAAATCAAGAAGCTTCAACAGTTGCAGATAAACTAGTTCATGAAGTCTTCTGTCGTTTTGGAGTACCTTTAGAGATTCACAGCGATCAAGGAAGGAATTTTGAGTCTCAAATATTCCAGGAAACTTGCCGAGTTATGGGTACTCATAAAACAAGAACGACTTCTTATCACCCGCAATCTGATGGAATGGTGGAACGATTTAATCAGACATTGGAGAGGTACCTAGCAAAAGTTGTAGTTGTAGTTGTAGCGGCAACGAGATTGGGACAAGCACATACAACCGTTTTTGTTGTCATATCGAAGTTCTGTTCACGAAAGTACAGCAGTGACACCAGCTTTCGCAAACTTTGGAAGAGAATTACGGCTGCCTGCGGACCTGATCACCGGGATACCACCTGATGCCCCACGCAGTATAACCGATTATGCAAATGACTTGCGGAACAAAATGAATGACATTTATGAGCACGTCAGACAATCAGGCCAGCAAATGTCTGAGAAAATGAAAACCCGGTACGACCGCAAAATGAACAATAAAGGGTTCAACGAAGGTTCATTAGCGTGGTTGCACAATCCAGTCCGCAGCAAAGGGAAATCTCCTAAGCTTCAAGCTAAATGGGACGGCCCGTACCGGATTGTAACCAGGATCAACGATGTGATATACCGGATACAGAAAGGCGCAAGAGGGACTCCTAAAATCGTCCATGTGGATCGCTTGGCGCGTTATTATGGGACCGATAATGCTCGGGACGAGCATGTCTTAGGAGGGGGCAGTATTACGCGCTCCAGTCGCCGACACAACTAGCGCCATCTAGTGCCAGGAACGAGAGCGAGGGGAGCGTTGCAGTTTATGACATCACAGATCTTTCAACCGACAGCGCCACCCGAAGAACTAAGTTTCTAGAGAATCTATACTCGAGCTCTCGGTACCTTGCGCGTGTTTACTTGAACATTCCGGATATTTTGCTAATTTAAATAAATAGGTGGCGCAAGATGCGATCGGGACAGAGTTGAACTCGACGACACAAGCGAAGCTTCGGAGCGGAATTAAGTGAATTAGTGTGTTTAATTATTAGTGTTTTAACTTTAATTTGTGTAAATTAAATTAAAGTGTTAATTTAGGTAATTTTATCGGCAATTTTTATTGTCACGAACCTCAAGCTCGTAACAATAATATCAAAAAAATCCCTAATAATTACTTCATAGAAATAGTTATAGCCGGTGCCATTTTGGAATCCTTATCAAATGCCTCAACTTTTAAAGTTACTGGCCAAACCAGCGTAGTACATTTTCTTTCAGTACAGCCAGTTAAAATTGGGCGAATATTAAACTTTGAATACTTAGTCGGGCTAAGTGACATTGTCTTCCAAGAATATGCAGTTGGCTTTAAATCTCAAGCAAAAACATACAGAAGCATTATTTAGGATTACATAATAAATATAAAGTGAAAACAATAAAGATTTGTAGTAGAGTTAAAAGTCATGTTGTGGATTTTCTCGATTTTTTAAAAGCCCATTATTTTATAATACATAATTTTTTATTTTATTTTTCTGATAACTATCACGACTTGGCTTATCACCCGTTTCCGGCTTGACGTCGATTTCTGGGACACTCTGTATACAGTAAGAAGCTGTCCCGGCGTGAAGAACCGCCGCACCTTTGCAAGGACTCCTAGCTTCTTTGCAGCTACTTTGGCCTTAAGACTAAATGAGCCGTCCGAAGTACAGGTTTGAGGATATCTTAAACCCTAACAACTGAAGGCGATCAGTGTATTCCTGTGGTACATTTCGGAAAGAAAGAGCCAAGGTGACAAACATCTCATTTCGGCAGTCCACACCGACGGCCAACCACAACAATCATCTATATGATATTTCTTCATCTTTAAGAAGAGAATATCTACAAAATCTTTTACGTACCTTTACTGTGGTACAAAAAACTAGTTTAGCTTTTTAACAGTAACTCATGTTCTTTCTTGCTTGATTAGTAGTATAGAGAAACTATAGGTATGTTTGGTATATGTTTTTTCTATTCATGTTTGTAAGAGACTGTTTGATTATTTATTGCATTGAAAAAAAAATGCTTCACGATAATTTTAAATCTGTACATTCGTAGTACACTGCAAATAAAATGTTTTAATGTTCGAAAATGCTTTCACATAAAAATACTGAATTTTACCTTAGTTACTCAGTGTACAACATTATTATCAAGAAAATAAAACTATTCGCCGATTTTTGGAAGTTCTTATACACTCAATCTTTTATCGAATATAGATAACATAACATAGCAAATAGAAATTTCAGGTTCATTATATCTTGCGAAATAAACACCACCTTTACATATACCTCTAAATACATATGTAAGAAAGTACGCTAATATGCTCTACGCCTCTGGAGGCTAGTATCTGATAGATTGGATTACCAAACACAATTTTTTCACATTGAACAGTAATAAAAATTTTCTACATGCATATAAAGATAAATTCATCTCCTCTTTCTCTAATTATCCCTCAGATAGAAGTTAAAACAAAATCCTTATAACATCAATAGGCTCCGTCCTTAGTTTGTTCTTCACTCAATGCATTTAATACATTTTGTTTTCACTGTTTAGAAGTAAATATAAACAGATAAGCAAATAAAAAAATACTACTAATAATTTGCTGTTCTAAAACAGAAATTCTTGAACTGTTATTGATCTAAATACAGCGGTGTCATCAGCAAAATGAAAAATGTTAACCGTATCTTGCACTAATTGGACCAAGAAATGGACCTAGGATCGACCCCTGGGCTGTCATGATAATTGACGTTTAGAAATTTAAGTTGTCAATATACCTAAACCTAATTTTATTGTGGACATATAAAATTACAGTACTTACTTGATCTTCCCGTCAGCGATGGAACCCTTTTTCACAGATATAACGTAGACACTGGTATCATTGGGATAGTAGGGCTCTTCACGACCACCGGCCAATTCAAAGCCGAGTTCACCATCTTTGCCTAGACCGCTTAGTTCCACCTCGATTATTTCCCATTCGAAATCCTGTAACAATGAATTTATGTGCAAAAATGCTGAAAGGGAATGCAGAGAGGGAATGGCGGCAGGCCTGCTGTACACTTTCTTTAAAGGAAGTTGGAAGTTTTTGTGTTTTTGGTTATAATTATATATTCTAACTCGGCTGTCACTTTTGGACTGTTTCTGTTATATTCGTTGACCTACCTGCACATCGGCATCAACAGTCGAGTCTCTATTCCCTGGTATCCTGCACTTGTCCTCGTGTGAGATTGCCTTAGGTCGTACTATCTTAGAGTCCTTCACGTCAGGCGTCTGCTTCTTATTTCCGTGTCGTCTGGCATCAGCGAGCTCACCGACCATTTGATCCCGCTCCTAAAAAATATAATTAGAATACATTTAGAATTTATGCCTAGAAGCATAAATAACTTTCAACAAAGACTAATATTGAATCATAGCAAAACAGTTATTATTGCCTTGTTCTTCTAAGGAACTTTGAAATATCTACATTCTTACAGAGAACATAATAAAATACACATTTAAAAAGGTTTTTTTTTATTTCATCCTGTATTGTGGAGGCAGTTTACATACAACAACCGCATAAGGACTAACATCCAGACCCGTAACAATTATTTATGTGCCATGCAAACACTTATTAGCTGCGAAATTTGAACTCGTGACCCTTTCTTATTTTACCACTGCAATGTTAGATAATCCTTAACAGCTTACCTTTCGTAACCTATTACAGAGTGCCTTGACACTTTCTCGCTCTTGCAATAGTTTATCTCTTTCAGAGAATGCCCAGTCTCTCCTGCGTTTAGAGACCTATAACAAAAGTTTACATAGTTTAGACACTTTTTTAAATTGTAGAAATTGTTAACCTACACCAAGTATTAGATAAGTGACCTAAAATTATGAGGTTTTTATCCCGTCCGACAACAATTCGCCTGTATTTCTTATTTTAACCTATTCTTGCTTAACATTCTGCCTTATCTATGTTGGTAGATCTTGATTATAGATACATACCTCAGCCTCCCGCTGTGCATCTGCCAACTCCGCCTGAAGCCTGTCCACCTGTTTGCGTAATCTTTCCAGCTCCTGATTTGCTTGCTCCAGATTGTCCACACGCTCCTTATCCACTGCGTCTACAACCATTCCAACTAAACCTGCAAAATGAGAATAACACATAAATGTGGTTACAAGGAATATATGGGGGAAATCAAAATAATAAAGCGTTTAACATCTTGTAAACTAACTCATTTTCTCTCACCTTACCAGGTGCACCTTATATTCTTCCCTATTCTTCTCAAATCACTCTTTTCCATTTGTTTGTATTCACTCATAATTGTTTCATTTTAATCTTAACAACAATTGTGGTAAATCATGTTTTTTTACTTGGTAAAACCATGCTGCAGCTAATTATGGTTGTAACATGAATGGGTTGACTCAAACACAGTTGACACTTAAACAGTGGTAGAGCCACGCGGCAGCTTTGCTGTTGAACGTATGGGCCGGCTCAAACCGGGGTGGTACCACGACCTCACAGAATACCGGCGTGAAGTGGAAGCTCTGCTTCCGCGTTTCGTCTGGTGAGTGCAGGTGGCCGGAGGCCCATATCCCCCCCCCCCCCCATCAACATGGTAGCGGAACTAAATAAAGATAGACTACCCCAGGAGGGTACCAGCACCCCTGGAGAATCCCTCGCTGAGCATCCACGACCATGTTTCTCCACTTCTGAGCGTGGGTGCTCAGGCTGCCCCGCGTATTCTGGGGGGGGGGGCGAAATTCCGCTCAAGACTACAACTGCTCAGGGCAAACGGAGCAACAAGACCAAGGCGACCCCTGCCACGCTGTCCGTGAATTTCTGCAATATCAGTGGACTTCACTCTAACCTAAACGCCGTCCACTACCATCTCGAGACGGCGAGGCCGGCTCTGCTCTTTCTGACCGAGACGCAGGTGTCCTCTCCGGCTGATGTCTCGTATCTCTCCTACCCGGGGTACAAACTGGAACACTCCTTTGTGCCTCGGGCTGGAGTTTGCGTTTACGTCAGAGAGGACATTTGTTCTCGACGCCTCGGCAGACTTGAAGGTTCGGACCTGTCCATCCTTTGGCTACGCGTAGACAGCGACGACCATCCGCGCGTCTACGGGTGCCTCTATAGGTCCCATAGCGGTAATGCCGAAACAGACCGACTCTTCGACCACGTCCAAATGGCTGCAGATTCGTTGCTACAGCAGATCCCCTCCGCAGAGATCGTGATCCTCGGCGACTTTAACGCCCATCACGCCGAATGGCTTGGTTCACGTTTAACCGATCATGCGGGGAGATCTGTTCATGATTTTGCCTTGGCATATGGTCTGACACAACTGGTTACTTCGCCTACGCGGATTCCAGATGTGGAGGATCATGTACCTTCCCCGTTGGACCTTCTCCTGACCTCTCACCCGGACGGATATCAGATTTCCGTCGACGCCCCTTTAGGCTCCTCGGACCATTGTCTGGTCCGGAGTGTTGTGCCACTCACGCTGAAATCGCGGTTGCATTCTGCAGGCTGCCGCCGTGTTTGGCACTATAGGTCAGCCGATTGGGATGGGATGCGGTCTTTCTTTGCATCCTACCCTTGGGGGCGGGTTTGCTTCTCGCCGGATGATCCCAACGTTGTTGCGGATTCTGTTACTGATGTGGTACTTCAGGGTATGGAACTTTTTATTCCTTCCTCTGTGGTGCCCATTGGAGGCAAATCTCAACCATGGTTTGGTCGCTCCTGAAAAATAGCATCATGCTATAAGCAGGAGTGCTACCAAGCCTGGGTTGATGCATCAGCGTCCCGGGATGTAAACACCAGCGCTCTAAAAAAGAAGTATAATTCCGCCTCTAGGTCCTTCAAAAGAGTCATTGCCAAGGCAAAGTCAGAGCACATAGGCAGAATTGGCGAGAAACTAGTTCGCCTTGCTTCTGGAACCCGTGCATTCTGGTCTCTCGCCAAGGCTGTCCAGGGGAATTTCTGTCAGCCATCTCTTCCATCTCTGCACAGGGAGGACGACTCACTGGAAAGGAGAAAGCCGATCTTCTAGGCTCCTTCTTTGCGTCTAACTCGACTCTCGATGACGGGGGGAGTACGCCGCCGACCATCCCGCGGTGTGAGTGCTCCATGCCGGAAGTGCAGTTCACACAGCGCTCGGTTCGCAAAGCACTCCTCTCCCTGGACATCCACAAGTCGAGTGGGCCTGACGGAATCCCCCCAATTGTGCTGAGGACGTGTGCTCCAGAGTTGGCACCGGTTAAAACCGGTTAAATTAAAAAACGCGTTAAAACGCGTCTTTTCCGGTACTCCTACTCCCTAGGCGTAGTCCCAAAATCATGGAAGACGGCTTTCGTCCACCCGATCCCTAAAAAAGGCGACCGCTCAGACCCGTCCAACTACCGGCCAATCACCATCACCTCCTTGTTCTCCAAAACAATGGAGTCCATTGTAAACTGCCAGCTCATGAGGTACCTTGAGGATCACCAGCTGATTAGTGACCGCCAATACGGTTTTCGACGTGGTCGGTCAGCTGGTGATCTTCTGGTCTACCTCACTCACAGATGGGCGGAGGCAGTAGAGTTCAAGGGGGAGGCATTGGCCGTTAGTTTGGACATTGCGAAGGCCTTCGATCGGGTTTGACACAAAGCGCTTCTTTCGAAGCTCCCTTCCTATGGGCTTCCCGAGAAATTGTGCGATTGGATCACCAGCTTTCTTGCAGATCGGAGCATCAAGGTCGTTGTAGACGGTGCAAGCTCCGATTGCAAGCCTATTAATGCTGGTGTTCCACAGGGCTGCGTGCTATCGCCAACGCTGTTTCTTCTGCATATCAATGATATGTTGCATACCCGTAACATTCATTGCCATGCAGATGACAGCACTGGTGATGCTCTTTACACCGGCCGAGCCAATATTTCTCGGGAAAACGTCTCCGAGTGCCGGGATAAACTTGTGTCTGAAGTCGAGTCTTTGCTAAACAGAGTCGGATTGGGGACGACTAAATCTAGTCCAGTTTAACCCCCAGAAGACACAAGTTTGCGCGTTAACCGCTAAAAAGAACCCCTTTGTCGTATCCCCTGTTTCAAGGCACTCCCCTTGTTGCCTCAGCCAGTATCGGAATCCTCGGCGTCGACATATCGAGTGACGTGCAGTTTCGTGGTCACTTGGAAGGGAAGGCCAAATTGGCCTCTAAAAAGCTTGGCGTGCTCAGCAGAGCGGGACAGTATTTCATGCCGGCACACCGCCTGCAACTTTACAAGGCGCAGGTTCGGCCGCACATGGAATACTGTTCCCATCTCTGGGCTGGGGCTCCCCAGTACCAGCTCCTTCCACTTGACCGCATCCAGCGCAGAGCGGCTCGAATCGTCGACGACCGAGTGCTTTCCAATCGGCTCGATTCACTGGCGTTGCGAAAAGATGTTGCATCTCTTTGCGTATTTTATCGCATCTATCACGGGGAGTGCTCTGAGGAATTGTTCGGATTAATCCCAGCCGCCAAATTTCGTGAACGCACGACACGGCAAACGTCCCGATACCATCCACACCATCTGGATGCTTGGCGGTCCACCACTGTACGTTTCACAAGGAGTTTTCTTCCACGTACAACCTCTCTGTGGAATAGTTTGGCCTGTTGGTCTAGTGGTTAGTGACCCTGACTGCTATGCCGGAGGTCGTGGGTTCGATTCCCACCCAGGACAAATGTTTGTGTGATGAGCACGATCATTTGTTCTGTGTCTGGGTGTAATTTATCTATAATATTTATGTATTTAGAAATATATAAGTATGTTTATCAGTTGCCTAGTACCCATAACACAAGCTCTGCTTAGCTTGGGACTAGATGGCGTTGTGTGTGATAATTGTGGGATATTATTATTATTATTATTATTATTATTATTATTATAGTTTATCACCGGCGATTTTTCCGGACCGATACGACCTGAGGACCTTCAAGAAAAGAGCTTACTCCTTTCTAAAGGGCCGGCAACGCACCCGCAATTCTCCTGGTGTTGCGGTTGATCATGGGCGGCGGTAGTCACTTAACATCAGGTGAGCCGCATGCTCGTTTGCCCCCTCTTCTATAAAAAAAAAATCGGGGTAGGATAACGCTCTCCCCAGCATATAAAAGCAGCTTAACCCTGCTGTGTTTCGAATGGTAAGTGTTGAGAACCGGAGACTCTTTTTACTGGAAATGAGGCATTCCATCCCTTTTTACTGGAAATGAGGCATTCCATCATAGTCCTCAGGAGTAAAAACATATCTGCATTTTGACTCTTAATCGAGGATTAATGTAAAAGCAATTTGTTACACACTTACCATCAGGTGGACAGTGTGCTCGTTTATCATAAATTATCACCCTTACTCTATTAAAAAAAAACCAGTAGATGCTCAATTTAAATTTCTATTTAAATTACCTACATAAATAATAATTGTAAAATCCATGGGATGGCAGTATATGAGAATCCGTGACAAAATGCCATTGAGTCAGTAGGCTTTACCATACTGGCTGCATCACCATCAGGTGGAACAGTGGTCAAGCACTAGTTTAAAATAGTGTTACGATAGCCAGTTGCGTATTATGTCACATTGCACGAGAATGTTCCTGACGATAAGGGATAAAAAATAGATAACTCTGAGACTATTAATGCAAGCAACGTTATGATTTCAACGTACATTTTCTGCTTTGGATATTGTTTTCGTTATGATATCGCGAGTGTTCTAGTACTTTCCGGACGAAAGAGTGAAATGACCTGGATTTGTCTGGAAAGTTCTACATTTATTTTATGGAATATAAAAACATATGCCAGGGAGCGAAAAGCTAATTATTTCGGGAACGCGAAAGTGACGGACGACATCCGCGATTATTAAGGACCTCACCGAAGTAGCTCAGGGATTTTGTACGACATTCACTTCTCATCCTAATCCGCATTTTTACTCACCTCGTATGTAACAATAGTAAAAAGAGAGAGAACAACACAGACAACACTACTGGAACTAACTGGCCGAACAATAGTGTTTTGGCCGTAGAAGGCAAAAGGATATCTCTCACCGAGCGTCGTGTTCATTTTTCAGCCCGGAGGTTGGCCAACTCTCCGCAAGTATGAAGCATGGTATATAATATATTGCAGTCGTTCGCAAACTTCG
The DNA here is from genome assembly GCA_036936625.1 of Parnassius smintheus behrii. Lineage (NCBI taxonomy): Eukaryota > Metazoa > Arthropoda > Insecta > Lepidoptera > Papilionidae > Parnassius > Parnassius smintheus. Next base: position 42,658,673 of record JAUPFT010000020.1, read on the forward strand.
ATAGCGTAATTCAGGTTTCTATTATAGTTCAGTCCATTAACACTATTGTTGGGCGTAAACAGCGCCGCCACAGTTTATTGTAAGGCCCTAAATGGAGCCCTACCATGAATAATTCATGTATTTAACCTGTAAAAATTGACTGCTGATCATAGGCCTACCCCATAGTTGCCTTGTTTGGCAAGCAGGTTGGCAACCAGAGTTTTTTTATTATTTAGTTATTATCAGGAAGATCCCGGTGTCTATCCCATTTAAATTTCTCTCAGTCACCACTTACGTCACCCAAGGGCGACATTGGTTAACCGATATTCTTACATATTCTTACACCGCCACTACACAGTTGTACCTCCAATGCTGCATATATATATATATATATATATATATATATATATATATATATATATATATATATATATATATATATATATATATACATATACATATACATATACATATATATATATGTATATATATATGTATATATATATATGTATATATATATGTATATATATATATATATATATATATATATATATATATATATATATATAAATTAATTACCATTCATAAACGACAATGTTTTTTACCTTGTAACTTATCTAATGAGGGATCATTAGGATGTTGTCCATTTAGAAAGCCGTCGTTACCAACGCCACTCGCTAGACCTAAGTGGTGATAGCCTGAGTTATCTTGCCTGAAACCAAAAAAGCACATAATATTATTAAAAATACCAAAAAGTGAATCTTTAATAGCGAGCTAAACAATTTAATAGTGTACTTTCTGGCGAAGAGTGTTTATGAATGAATGAACGAATGAAATGAAATAACATCCTTAATAAGTTTAAAAATATAGTTAAGAGAAACGATAGAAACCTGGTTTTTTAACGATTAGAATTTTTTGCCACCAAACTTTATGCTTTAGTATTTTGCTCAAAAAGTTCGTCCATGAATTACATACTATTAAACAAGATACCTAAAAAAAATTGGTTGTCTTTAAAGTCAGTTTACGGACGATATTTTAACGTGACAACGTCTTAACAAAACATTGATGAAATAATTGCATACTTTTATGAATAAAATTGAATCATTTTTATTGAATTATCACTATTTTGTACGTATACAAAGAAAGAGTGAAATGAAATCTACAATTTAATTGATAAATTTCCTTTTACGCTCAAGCCGATCGTGCCTTTCGCTCGCTCGTGTAGCGCTCTCGCTGCATTCGTAACGTTACAATGAGTCATCCGTTTACGTGCGTGCAGCCGGCGTTCATCGATTTATTAGACGTTGTCACGTCAAAAAGAAAGCAAAGTTGTTGCTTTGTACATGTAAGCAAGGTATACCTTGACTTTCCAAGAGTTGATGTGTTCTGGGGTGTTTTCAAATCGGTGCACTCCTTAATAGCACGATCCCGATCTACGAGGGCAGATTCTATCTCTCGACGTAAACTCTCCGCCTGCAACAGATTTTTTTTAATAATTTTGATTAACAATAACATGTAATAAAAGAAAAAAGTATAAAATAAAAGTAATAAACAATTAAAACTGCTCAGGATTCGTATCGCATTTATTGTCTATATATAGAGAAATTTGGTCGAATATTACCTGCAATGCAGTGGCGCGCTGTTCATCCCTCGAGGCCTGTAGTGCGGCCTCTAGTGCAGCCACACGTTTAAGAGCGGCCTGCAGATCATCTGACAGTTTTTCCATCTCCTTGTGTACAGTGTCCCTGAAACACGCCCTTCGCAATATTAGCTTATATATAGCATTCGTATAGGAAACAATGAAAAATAGACTTAGTTCAAGTACAGAAGGGAGGATTATTTACATTCAAATTTTGTCGCTTCATCCATCCATTACCCAGACCTACTTACACGGTTCACACAGCTACTACACGGTTCGTTAAGTTTTAATAAGTATTATTCAATATCTGGGGGCACGGTAGTGCCCTCACCAAGTCGAGCAAAAAAGCTGCACGGCCGTACCATACTTTTTTCGAAGCAATTCAGGCCATTTTCTACCCCCCTGTAACTTCGTAGTCAATAAAACTCTATATAGTGACTATATCAATGTTAAAAATCTTATACATAACATAATAAACATAAACACTCACGCCTGTCACCCAGAGGGATAGGCAGAGACTACAGACTTCCATTTGGCACGATCCTGACACACCTCTCTCGCCTCCTTCACATCCATACACCTACGCATACATGCTCGTCGGTTAAGGGTCCTAATTTGGCCCGTTTTTAATAAATCGCCAATTTGGTCGATAAATTTTCGCCTAGGACATCCCTTTCCGACTCTGCCATTCACTTCTGCAACATAAATTTTCTTTGTCAGTATTTCCTCATCCATGATCACAAAATCATCTTGCAAACCACACTCTTCTCTTATTACACAATTTCTTACCCTGTCATTCAAATTCAGCCCTAACATACTCCTTAACGACCGCATTTCTACTGCGTTCATTCTACTCTCGTGCTTCTTCTGCCACACCCAACTTTCACTACCATACGTTAAAGTAGGGACCAACACAGCATTGTGAATTGCCATACGTGCCTTTTTTGACACATTTTGACTCTTCACAATAGATTGTAGGACCTCATTTACTCTGTTTCCTGCGTTCACTCGTCGTTCTATATCCTTATCATATCTCCCATCCCTGCTAAATACGCAACCCAAATATACAAACTCATCTACTTGCTCGATCAACTCCCCTTCTATTCTTATTTCACATATAGTTTTACTTTCATCTCTTTCAAAAACCATAACTTTCGTCTTACTTGCGTTCACTTTCATACCCCTTCCTTTTAATGATCTGTTCATTAATGTAACCATCATTTGCAACTCAGCCGCCAACGACGCAAGAATAACTTGATCATCGGCGTACAAAAGGCATTTGACGGTTAACTCACCTATTCTTAATCTGCATTCTTCAACTTTCAAATTTTGCAAACAACTGTCCATAAATAGGTTGAACAACCACGGGCAAGCCACACAGCCCTGTCTGACACCTTTATGGATGCCAAACCAGTCCGAGTAGACCCCGTTGATCCTAACACAAACACTAGAGTCCCTATAAAGAGACTCCAATGCGTTTATCAAGCCTGCGCTCAACCCAAATGAAAAAAAAAATTATATTTATATAAGATATCTTAATCTTATATATATATATATATATATATATATATATATATACATACATACATACATACATATAATCACGCCTCTTTCCCGTAGGGGTAGGCAGAGACCACTTCTTTCCACTTGCTTGATCTTTACATACTTGTTTCGCTTCGTCCACTTTCATTATTCCCTTCATACATGCTCTACGGTTTAGGGTACTCTTAACCTGGCCTTTTTTCAAGACGTCCCTAATTTGGTCTAGAAAAGTCCGCCTAGGTCTACCCCTTCCAGCACTTTCATTCACACTCGCCTTATACACTTTTTTCGTCAATCGTTCTTCATTCATTCTCTCGATGTGGCCAAACCATCTCAGCATACCTTTCTCCATTTTTGTCACTACATCTTCTTTCAGACCACAACGTTTCCTTATCTCACTATTTCTTATCCTGTCACTCAGTTTAACTCCTATCATACTTGTTAATGCTCTCATCTCAACTGCATTTATTCTACTTTCATGTTTCTTCTGCCATACCCAACTTTCACTTCCGTACATGAGTGTCGGAACCAACACCCCCTCATGCACAGCCAAACGAGCCTTGTTAGACACCTTCCGACCGCTCATAAAGGAGTGCAAAGCTCCATTCACCATGTTTCCTGCATTCACTCTTCTTTCGATATCACTCTCACACTTTCCATCTCTTGTAAACTTTGACCCCAGATACACAAACTCTTTCACCTGTTCAATTTGTTCATCTTCAATCACGATATTGCAGTCTGTCACTGCCTCATCTTTTTCAAACACCATCACTTTCGTTTTCCTTACATTCATCTTCATTCCCTTTCTAACAAAAGCTCCACTCATAGCAGTTACCATCTCCTGCAACTCCTCGGCCGAAGACGCAAGTAATTCTCAACCCACTTTCATTCTCTTTTAAATCTGTCAAACAATTGTCCATGAACAGATTAAACAGCCACGGTGACGCTACACATCCCTGTCTAACACCTTTTTCGATATTAAACCATTCAGTGTATGCCCCGTTTATCCTTACACAAGCACTAGAATCCCTATAAGAGATTGCAATGCTCGTATGAGGACACTGCTCACACCGTACACGGACAGTGCTGACCACAATTCATTCCTCACCACTCTATCATAGGCCTTTTCTAGATCTACGAAGGCGCAGTAGACTTTCTTGTTTTTAGCCAAACACTTTTCGGCTATGCACCGCAAGGAAAAGACCTGATCCCTACATCCCATTCCCTTTCTAAATCCCGCTTGTACATCCCATATTTTCTCGTCTGTTTCATTCACAAGCCTTTCAATCAACACTTTCGCATACAATTTACCGACGACGCTAAGAAGGCTTATACCACGGTAATTTATGCAGTCTTGCCGTGACCCTTTTCCCTTATACAATGGCACGATTACGGCTTTGCACCAGTCTCCCGGCACTTGCCCATTTCGCCAGCACAGATTGAAAAGGCGGTACAGCTGACTAGCCACCAGGCCCTGTCCAGCCCTCAGCATCTCGACGGTAATCCTGTCATACCCTAAAGCCTTACCTAATACTTCATACTTTTCAACGCTTTCACTATTTCATCCATGAGTAGTTAGGTTGTACCAGTTCTGGCGCACTTGTAGAAAGGTTGTACCAGTTCTGGCGCACTGAGTCAGAAGTGGTACAAGTACGACGTTCGTCGACTCACGATCCTAAATAAAAAAAAAAAAATATTTGGCATGCTCTGATCACGAATCTGCCGTCCATTTTTGCGTAGGATGCACGGTTCCGGAGATGTGCGGATCAGTTAAATCTTATCTAATTGATATCCGCTACGAGCCTCCACCGTCATTAGCGCTCCATTGTTCTTATCTACTTATCAATTGTTCATTCAATACCGTCATTATCTACTCTTCCTCAGCGTGGTGCTATTGTATTATACTCCTTTGTTCCTATCTACACTAATCTGACTCATTAATAAAACACATTACCCAATTTTGTTAAAATTTTTATTTATAAAATACAAAATCTTATTACTTATTATCTATAAAATAGGAGCGAAACATCTCATCCACTAAAATATCGTTGTACAATGTGTTCCCTGTAAATATACTCGTAAAACTATGCATTGAACATCCCTGAAACTTATATAGCAAATACATTAAACTCTAGATGATATCGTACAGGTGCCCGTCCGAATGAATCAAAATATTGACCGACGTCATTCGTATCGATATATAAAGCTACCCAATGTGACCCTGGTTTATCATCTGTATCCAAATTGTATATTATATACGTTGGTACGTGGGTGTACATGGGTAGTTTATTGGCAGCATAAACATTATTTTCTAGAGTGGGGTGAATCTTTTTCAGATGTTGTTGTACATCTAGTGTATCCATAATATTACTGCTATTAGTAGATTATTACAGTACCAATCTACTCAATGACTAATATAGGAGTGATCAATTATAGTGATTTCTAAATATTAAATTGCATTATTTGTGTTATACAAATCGTATTTGAGTCACCAATACACTGAACAAGACACGACAGGAAGGACGTAGGAATGTAGAGATAAGCAACAGAATGTAAGGTAAGCTTGTTGACGCATAAAGATACTATCAATTCTACTGCAGAAATTCTTTAGATTAGAATTATTACTCACTGGTACTATATAAGACCAAGCGCAACTGCAGTCATGGAGTTAGTGTATGGTCGTTTGACCGCAGTGGATCTATCAATACTACGTTTGTGTTACTTCAACGCATCAAAGGCCATGGATGTAAGTGTTTATTCTATTGACAAACTTACTTTTCTTTCTGTTATTTTCTTACGTGTGTATGATTTAGTGTTAACAAATTATATTTAAATATTATGTGTGTGTATATGGTTAAGCCGTGGTAGCTCAGATGGTTAGCGCAAAATGTAAAATTCACAGTACGAGACCCGGGTTCGATCCCCGCCGGCACCAATTAAATTGTTAATTACAATTTTAAGTGCTGATTTACCACGTGCTCAGCGGTGAAGGAAAACATCGTGAGGAATGCATGTCTGAGAAAATTTCGAAGGCATGTGAAGTTTGCCAACACGCATTGAGGTATCGCAGCGAACATTTCCTAGCCCTAAAACCCTCTCAGAAATGAGAGGAGGCCTATGTTCTGCAGTGGACTTTAATAGGTTGTAACTTTAGCTTTTTTAACTTTTATGATTAAGTGTTAACAAATTGATACTAACATGATAACTGTGTTGTTGCAGAAATCATTGAGCTTCGATGAAAATACCTATAAACAGTATTACTACTCGCCACTCTCCCCTCAAGAAGAGAGTGATGACATTGTCATTAATAATAACACATGCGATGGTGGAAAAAGAAAATCGCAATCGATTGATCATTTTTGTGAAGCTGAATCAAAAATAAAAAAGAGGAAGCTGTTATCATCAACCGTAGCACGAGCCGCTAGAGATGGTGTATCATACATTTCTACTAATTCTGACGACGGAGACCAAGCGACGCATCTCATCAAAATTGAAATGTACGATATGAAGAAGCTATCCAAGATTCCAACTACTGATCATTGGAAACATGCTTCCACGAGGATTAAATATTACGTAAAGACTAATAAGGATAGCATCTACGACAACACAAACGCCCTCGTATACAATATTACAAAGACAATGGGTGCGTTTGGCAGAAAAAAGCGCTAGCAAGCGCTTATAAGCGCTAAAATAGTTTTCGGCCAGGACACGATTGCTACTTCAGTAGTGCTGACACAATCCGCCATTTTGCTTATTTAATTTGTTTGTTTTGAAGTAGAGTTTATAAGTTGTTTTGTGCAATATTAGTTTTAAGTAATATAATGACTTAATAAACATATACATGCTATTAAAAATTCATGATTGGTAAGTTTTTAATATGAATACTTTACAAACATATATTTAAATTAGGTTAGATTCCCCGGTTAAAACTAACATCGTGTCCTGGAGGAAAATAGCTACTTACGATTTGACATCGCTTACCGCTTACGATCGCCATTTTGCTTACAAGCGCTTGCTAGCGCTTTTTTCTGCCGGGTGCGTTTGGCAGAAAAAAGCGCTAGCAAGCGCTTATAAGCGCTAAAATAGTTTTCGGCCAGGACACGATTGCTACTTCAGTAGTGCTGACACAATCCGCCATTTTGCTTATTTAATTTGTTTGTTTTGAAGTAGAGTTTATAAGTTGTTTTGTGCAATATTAGTTTTAAGTAATATAATGACTTAATAAACATATACATGCTATTAAAAATTCATGATTGGTAAGTTTTTAATATGAATACTTTACAAACATATATTTAAATTAGGTTAGATTCCCCGGTTAAAACTAACATCGTGTCCTGGAGGAAAATAGCTACTTACGATTTGACATCGCTTACCGCTTACGATCGCCATTTTGCTTACAAGCGCTTGCTAGCGCTTTTTTCTGCCAAACGCACCCAATAGCAGAAAGTGAAAAAGTTAAAAAATACTTTTTTAACAATGACAGTCATTAGCTGATCATTAGTGAATGTGATTCTGTTTACTTAAATTACAGGAAGACAAGAGCAGAAGAAAAAGATGAGTGTGGCATACGTGTACAGAACACATCATTGAAGAACATAACTACAACACTGAGTGGAGATGAAAACGAGAAGAATATGCAGTACTCAAGAGCTGAATATCCATTCTTCAGTTCAAAATCTAGCCGGTTGCTCAGTTTCGAAAACTGGCCTCTCGTTATGCGACAGAAATTTGAAGATCTTGCAGAAGCCGGTTTCTTTTATACTGGCCATGCAGACAGGACCAAGTGTTTCCATTGTGGTGGTGGCTTAAAAGATTGGGAAGATGATGATGATCCTTGGCAGCAGCATGTTCAGTGGTTTAGTCAGTGTGCTTATGTAAAATTTAAACTCGAACAGAGTTTTGTATTAGATGACTGAAAGAATTAAATTTGAATTTGAATTTGAATTTGAATTTGAAAAAGTTTTCAAAGTTAAATGGATTTTTAGTAAGGGAACCATTAAATGCAGAATTGTTCACAAATCCAATTATACATCTTTTGGGTACCTGCCCTAAAAATATATTATCAAGAGTTTTTCCTTGAACACCCGATGGAATTGTTAAAACTTTTACTTCAGCTCGAGTAATAGGATATTTAGCAGTGGTAGAAGCTAAAACTTTTTGATGTGCGAGTAATACACTTGGATTAATTCGTGCTCGTCGAACAATAAGAGTTGCGTCCGTAATGCAAACTTTAAACTTTACATCGTTTGACCCAGCAATTAAATTAAAGCTCTCTCTCGATCGAACCAATTTAACACTCATTTCAACACCATTAATTAAAAATTTATCTTGGTTGAAAATGTCACCGTGAAGATGACCAATCATTTCTATTTCCTTACTTTCACTAATCAATTCCTGTCTTTTAACAAATCCTATGTTTTTACCATCCGTAGAATCCATTTTTCCTGCTGTATCATCATACCAAAGACTACAAGTAAGATGAGATTGTTTAGCAGCAGGAGCATAGTTTAAAAGGGTTTCCATGTATGCTCGATATGCATAGGTATTATTAGGTGGTGATACAAGTTTTTGGTTTAAATAAACATCAAGTTGACTAAAAAGTGAATGCAGCCAATTTATTTACAGGTGCTACTATTGTAGTAGATATCAAGTTAGTTGAATCTTGATTTAATACTTTTGCCTTTATGTGGAGTAATGTATGAGACAAATCTATGTAGTCATCGCCTGTCCCAGGAACTTGAAACTCGATAGGTCCATCATCACCAAGAGATGAATTGGTTTATAATGAATCCACAATCCATTTTCAATGCTAGTTTGTGTAGACGGTAGTGCAAACAAATCCAATTCTGACTTAACGCACTCGCAAGAATGATTATGAAGGAAAGACATATTTAATTTGAAAATATATCTTTGTTATTTTTTGGTTTTAGACCAAGTTTTTTCGCAGCTTTCACTTTAGCAGTTAATGGAGGAATGAACGAGGTCAATCGTTTTCTTTTAGTTTTATACCCAGATCCTGTCATGTTAAATTGATCAATTTTCTCATCAGCCTTTCGTTTTAAATTCGTACTAACTTGCTTTAGACGATCTTTTATTGAGGCTTCCATAGGACGCGCTTGAACCATATCCGATAAAAGTCCTACTCCAGCGCTTAATGCCTCCTTACCAATCACTCGAGCACCACTTGAAAGTAAAGGTAAAACTGATCTAAATAACCCCCCTAAGAAGCTCCCAATACCATGACCGCGTTGGTATGGTGCACCCTTATAAATTACTCCAACTCCTGACCCAGCTTGATGTGTATAATAATTTTCATATGGACATTTATGATGATCACGAAGAGAATTCATTATTATAATTTTCGGAAATGTAGTTTAATACACACGGTTCCAAACTGGAATGGTATTTTTTGTCCTGTGCTCGATCTTATAACTATTTCCAGCGTATCGAACTCTCTTCGCATAACAGGTAAGTAGTGAGGTTGAGAGAAAACGTGCATTTTATTTGCACCATAAATGTATTTTGTAGGATCTAATGAAATGACTCTTAGTAAAGGAGTCATAACATCACCCACAATCTGAGGATCGATAATGTCACAATATAGAAAGAGTTGAGATGGTAACCCTAAGTGTAAATTAGCAGGACACTTTCCAAAATTTCTCTCTAGGAGATTTTTATTTGATTCATAACCTAGTTGTAAACTTAATTTGGGTGATAATGTTACGGATGTTATATTTTTATCCAAAACAGAAATAGACACAAATTTTGTTATTTCATCATAGCGAAATTTCAAGTTCTCTCCGATACCATTTAACACTCTTAAAATATGCTCAACGTTATCATAGTTGGTAGCTGGAATATGTTTTTTGTAGTACACTGTGGATGGTTTATCTTCATTAGGCATTAACATAGATTTTGTAATGTATATAACATTTTCATGATCTTGAACAGTAAACATGGTACATGGATATTGAAACTCGACAACTCCAACCGACCATTCACCTTCTAATTTAATAGCTTTCGGTAATTTCGTTGAAAAATTTGTGGTCTTGTTATCAGGAAAGTATTCCATTGAACTATTGCTGAGCAAAGTTAAATAAAAACTTTCTTTATTCATATTTCTTTTAAACTAGAAGCTAAAATCCAACTGTTAAATTTATCTGGATAACCTTTCCACTTCACTAATACTTCTTTTCTGTTACCTGAGTAACGAGTGTCAATTATTTTATCTATTTTATATTGTGAGGTGGGGTTGTAAGTGATTTTCTGTAATTCTCTTTCATAAAAAGTACCAACTATTGGTTCATTTTGTAAATCTGTTATTGTATAAACAACCCATGGAGATCTATCAATTATTGAAGATATAATAAATATTTCATCACTCCAATTTGATTCATATCCTTTTTGGAAAGCATGTTTATATTTAGTTATTCGAACATAATCACCCACATTGAAATTTGGTTTAGGATTTTCTAAAGAAAGTTTGTTTGACCGTCTATCATAAAGATTAGTCCAAACTGTCATAATATTGTTGGAATTTACATCACATGGGTACATCTTAATACTAGAGTGAAAGCTGTGATTGTAAGAGTATATTAAATCTTGTAAAACATCTATATATCTATAAGTATTATTATGAGTGAAATAACGCCACATTTTCATTTTTAGTGTTCTTTGAAATCGTTCAACAATACTGGCCTTAATGTCAGGATTGTTAGTGGTATAGTAATTAATCTTTTTGGATTTAAAGTATTTTTGTACATCTTTTGAAACAAATTCTGTACCTTTATCAGATTGTATGTGAGTAGGTGTTAAATTACTTTCAGTAAATATACTTTCAAAACATTCTTTAGTTGTTTCTGAGTTTTTCTTTTTCATTGGTCTTGCAAAAGCATATTTACTAAATACATCAATAACACAAAGTATATACTTGAAACCATCATTATATTGAGAATAAGTTCGCATATCACTTAAATCAGCTTGCCACAGTTCATTAATATTTGATAGAATGTACCTATTACGCGGGAATTTTTTTCGAATGGGTTTATGTAATGTGTATGTTTCTTGTGATTTTAACCATTCCTTTACTTGCTTTTTATTCATTTTACCCTTCATGGCTTTTGATAATTTATCAATACTACCAAAACCAGCGGGATTAGATGGATCATAATAAATCCTGTTAATTTCTTCTAGTACGGGGTCCATTTTTCCCACTCAAGCCTTTTACGTATTTTAGTTGTAGACTTTTTATCTCTACTGCTCGGTGTAGAAAACTCTTGAAATTCAATCTCAGAGGGTTTGTTCAGATCTTTTGCTTGAAGTTGGTTAATAAACTCACATCTCTTTGGATTTCCAATATAAGTAAGTGGTACTTTAATATCTTTTAATGCTTCAGCAAATCTATCCCACCCTACTGGATTACTTCTTTTTAAGGGTCTTAGTGAATCATTTATTAAATCAACAATATTACTTCCAGGAATTTTTTCATTATCAATTATGACTGTACCTTCATTATCCCAATGTATTTTACCTTTACTTGTTTCAACTAAGTTTAATAATAACTGTCCTTTTTTATTATAAGTTTTTGGTATTAAACTGAGTATTTGAGCTGGTGTGTAAAGTGGATTTTCAACATTTTCTTTACTTTTGATGGATCGATTCTCTTCCAACAAAGATTCAGCATCAACTGAAGTTTTTAGATCTCTATCTTTATTTTTAAAACCAATTTTAGACTCGTTTGAATCTTCATTAGATGTATCAGAATAAATTGGTAATCTGAGTGGTTGACGATCCTCTTCGGTAAAATGAAGGTATCTTTGCAGTGTTTGTAAATATAACATCCATTTCTTTCGGTCTTCCGTCTTACTATTCATAATATTTTGCATTTCAATATCTAATCGAGATAAACTACTACTCGTATTAACCTTATTTTCTTGTTTTAATTTTTCAATCAATCCAGGTTCGATAAGTATCATTTTCTTTGCATTTTCCATGTTAACTGGCTAGTCCACTCACTAATCCACTCAATATTGCACCTAATATTATTGGTAAGAAAGCCCCTCCTTTTTGTATAATTATATTTTTTCTTAGTTTATGTTTACACTTACGCACTAGTTGACGGAGTATATTTTTGTGTTTATTCAATTTTTGTTTATCTTGATCTTTAAGAGGTACTTTTCCTTGTAAAACGTTATGAATACACTCACAAATACAGTTAATTTCTTCTTCATCACACGTTTTAAGTAATGCTCTTTGATATTTTGGTTTAAGCGTATGCAAAGCGTTTAGCAAATGTTTATGCGTTGTGAGTCGACGATGCATCATTTAGCAATGATTTGAAATGTTTGATTCTTGGTGTATTTAAACTCTTTTGTGGGGACGTAGACTGTGCAGAAACCATTAAATGGGAAGACATTTGTCTTGATACGACAAAAATCATTGGTATTGTGTTTTAAATCTACCATTAAATATCCATGCGCCTCTAGAGTTGCATCCCTGTAGGCATCTTCAATAAATTTTGGGTTATCTGGTGACACTTGTCGTGCTAAATATCTTATTTGAGTTTTATCTCGAGGGTTTTTAAAATATATTATATAACTTGAGTTTAAGGATATGTCTCTTTGCCCTTTACCCTGATGAAATAAATTTTGTGTTAAATAAAATACACTAAGATTCCTGTGATGACTACCTTTTGTAAATATATCCACAATTCTTCCATCGGACTCTCTCATTAGATCATCAATAATAACAAGATGTGGGTTTTCACCGTCAAACATATTAACATTTGGAATTCCTTGATGGTAGTTAACATTTGGTAAATTATATAAAGGTTGCATTTCATCAAAGCACCATGTGATCTGATTAAAATCACAATTACATATTTCTGTAACTGATTTTATGAAATTTGTTACAAAATTTGACTTCCCACATCCACTTGGCCCCGCCACAATAGCAGTAAACGGATGGATAAAGTGAAACATTACACACGTCTAAAGTTCCAAGGGGTGAAATAAAAAATGAAAGTGTTGGTGTTAACAATTAATATATATTGCAAAAATTATATAAAACAGAATGATCTGTATACTATTTCTAACACAATTAGTACATCATAATTTTACAATCAACTCAACCTTAAATAAATGCACACACACACACGCAAATATAAACAACAATTAACTTAAATTATTTACAATAAAACAACGATTAAATATGTAATAAACTCTACGTCATATTAAAGATAAGATAAAGATATTTTATTTTGCAAATATGGGTACAGTACATGGAAATTTAGGTAGTGAGTTCAGCCATATTTTACCAGTAGGCATGCAAAATATACAGAAATATAAACTTATCACCTAAACAGCTATAACAAAATAAAATAATAGCACGAAAACAAACATAATTTAAATTTTTTAACATTGTATAGTCTTAATCTCAAAATGAAAAATTTTTTTCAGTCAAGAATTCTGTTACGCTATAGTATGCTTTAACTGTCAAGAAGCTACGAAGCCTTTTTTTAAATATCGATAGCGGCAATTCTTTCCAACTTTTTGGTATTTTATCATATATGACTGGAGCCATGCAGTATATACTTTTGCGCATTAGTGCTGTCTTAGCGGATTGATGACATAAAAGGGTATTGTCGCGTCTATTACGTGGAACTACTTGGTCAAGGCGTTTAAAACGTTTCGGATGCAATTTAACAAACACTGCTACTTCTAGTATGTATAAGCAAGGTAATGTCAGTATTTTATACTGTTTAAAATATGGCAAGCAACTATCGGTAGTTTTGAGCTTAAACATCGCCCTTATGCATCTTTTTTGAGCCTTAAACGCTGATTCTTTTTCGGTTGAGTTACCCCAAAATATTATTCCATATCGGAGGTGGGATTCTGCTAAGCCGTAGTAAGCAGTGAGGAGTGCTAGTAGCTAGTATTATACTATTATCATTATTTTACAATCAATACAAATTTTATTTACATGCAGACATAAAATTAAAAACTATCAACACTTAACGCAGTTTATAATGACCCCAAGCTAATGTTTCAATATTATTATCTAAAATATGCCTCTTTGTGTCATTATATGATAAACCAATCTTATTTAATTTTTGTGTAAAAATTGTGTGTTTAATTGATTTAAATCTAAGCATACTATAATATTGCACTTTTTTATTAAATAGAGAAGACTTATAATTATCCATGGTCATCTTTTTAGTGATACATTTATTTACCCCTTTTGCCTTGGCTATAGTCTTATTCTCTAAGTTAAAAGCGTACATTTTGGATCGTAAACCCACAAATTCTTTCATGATTTTACCATTATTTTCATCTTTAAAAAACCTAATTTCTTTTTATTTAATTTTGGATATTCAAAAATATTATTTGCATCATAAGCTGAGGTATCAAAGTATGATGAAAGGTCAGGTTTTATATCAGAGTAAAAATCATCTGTAAATATATGATATATTAAACTATCCGTATCTGTATACAATAATTTGATTTTATTAAACTTTTTAACCATATAGTTATAATGAAAATCATACATTAATGTTTTTGAAATATCTAAAATGCAAAACCCTAAATAAATTGGTTTGTTATATATTAACTTTGTTTTTCGCAACTGAACCACAACTAGGTTTTCCGAAAATACTGAAAGACTATGAAATTGTGGTTTAGCGATTAGATCTTGAGCACCTAAAGCTTTGCCCTGGTTCTCCCAGTGTGTAACTAATTTTATGTTAACCCTTTTTTCAATATTCTCCATAGTCTTTCCGAAGACTGAATTATTCATTAATTTATAAAAATCTTTTTCGAAATCTGATTTTGCTAACGTTCTTAATTTTGTGTTTAGATCTATGTACATCTTCAACCAGCGAGACTGTTTAAATTTTAAAACTCTATAAATTTTAGTTAATTTAACCCCCATTTCTATGCACTGCTTTAAATTTCTGTAAAGAATTACATATTTATCTTTATTATTTAAATTTGGGACTAGTTTATTTTCATTAATATTGCCTGCACAAATGTTTTCGGGGCATAAAGGAAAGTCCGATGTAAATCATGAAGTTCATCTGGATATTCCAAATCAACTTCTAAAATAAAACCGAAGTTTGATGTCTCAGACACATTAAATTCTGTATTCGGATTTACCCATTCGAATCCACCAGTAGGAAGACATTGAGACATAGCCCAACCATATAAATTGTTGGCATCAAAATATGTGATATATGAATTTGGTTTCCCTGCATCATAATCCCCCATATATTTGTTATTAGCTCTAGCATAACGATTACTACATTGAGATACACCACCCCTGATACCTGATCTAATAAATGCAATTTTCTCATAATCTGTTAAAAGTTCTAATTCTATTTTTGTATATTTTAACATTGCATCCCAACTTAAACCGGGTGCTGTGTAATAATGGGCAGGGTCTAAATCATAAGTATTAATACATAACTTTCTAAAGTTTTCAAATACATCGGTTAAAAGTAAAACGTCTGTTTTTAAATACAGGTTTGAATAATCTAGCATATTACAACACCCAAAGTGTTCCCAAACATCTTTAGCATGGTTGTAATCATCATTTGAAATATGGGAATCTGTGAGCGAGCTATAAAAAAATTTTTGTTCGGGGAGCGATGTTAGGCTTAAACTATCATAATTAGTCATAAGTTCATATGGATAAACGCCTTTCCGTTTTAAACGAAAGAAATCTTCATCATTAGGATAATTTCTACGTAATTCTTGAAATTGATCATTACTGAGATTTTTGGCCAATTCTTCTAATTTACATGATAAAAACTTAAATGAATCTATGAATCTTAATATAATTTCGTGGTTATTCATTTTTAATTTTTTGGAAAAGGATATATATTTTTCTTTATTTTGAGGGATAACTTCGACTTCACCATCACAAAAGTTTAACGCGTGAACAATAAAATGAGCATCATAGTGACTAAGGTTGTGTAAAAATATTGGTATATAACGAGGTTTTCTGAACTTCGAGCTACATGATTCGTGAGCAACACCTATAAAACTACCGGTGTACCAATCAAAATCATAAAAATGTTCTGCTAACTCTGTTTCACAAATATGACAAATGGTTGCATTTGAAATTTGGTTTTTGTCTTCATTTGTTAGCGGAAGTGGAGGATATTTTTGAAGTCTATTTATTTCTTTGAGATCGTTAGATAAACTTTCCATAAACACTTGTGCACAGTTGGGTCCGCAATACGTTACATATTTTGATAATTTATCATCATATGAACATTTTATATAATAACCAAAACTATGTACTTCATGTTTCTGAATATTGTGTGTGAAAGGTTTGGAAGGATCGTTAGAACATGATTCTATTGGTTTTAAAAATGCTTCAAAATCAGCATAAACTACGAATGGTATCTTCAACTTTTTTTCATAACTATCAAATTTAATTTTATCATTTGAAATAGGTTGACCAAACCAATTCTTTTTTTTAAAAGTTTCACTGTTTGGTAATTCTGTACAAATGTGGGCACAATCGTATTGTTCATGGTTATTTAAACTTTCCTTAGATGGAAAGTGAAGTAGACATGCTTCGCAAATGTACATGATGTGACCGTCTTTTGAAATTTGTTTACTAACTAACCGAGATAAATTTTTTATGTAACAATAATGATTTTTTGTATCCTTGGAAAAAAATAATAAATTGATATGTCTATCTTTACGACACTTTGTTAAAAATAATGGACCTACTATAGAATTACATCGTTTTTCTTTATTATATTCTAACCCAAAAACATTAATACTAATATCATTTAATTTCTCTACTTTTGCTATGTCAGAAATTTTAACTGGAAAGGAAATACCATCAAATTTAAGTTTATTTGCATGTTTAACGTACGATGATACACGATCCGCGTCTTTGTTTACTGGATATAACGCCGAGAGTAACGCCCATTTAAAACAAAAATAATCCTTGCTTTTTACATTTATAACAGCCTTTTTTAATTTTATGTCACGAGGAAGATCTATGTATGAAGTACCGCGTAGGGGGTTAAATTTATTAACATTTATGTCTATAGACATTTATGTTTTTTAGACTCCATCCACTATATTTTTTTCAAATACACTTATTTTAGTAGTAATTGTATCATTTAAAGATGAAAAAAAAATATTTAAGTCATCTCCTTGACAAATAATATAGTTAAGCGTTTGAAAATCGAACGTATCATGAATATCTTTAGTTTGTTGAACAAAATCAGCATGCAATATGAAGTTTACTTTAAAAATTATGTGTTGATGAATACACTCTTGTATTAAAAATAAAATATCATCTTTAATAGAATTTAAAAATAGTTCAGGAGTTTCAAAATTTACCAATGTCGAACTATCTACTCTACTCTTGATTTTATAAGTTAAAATCCTGTTTCCAAAAGCAGATTCAATAACACTAACGTTTGATAAAGAATTATGTGAATTTAAAAGATTATTTTTGTGAACATTACTTTTAAAATGATAAGCTAAATACCGTTTCTTGATAAATATATGACACGTTAGACATTCCACTTGATCATCGTTACTGATACTGTTCCCTGTAGAGGCGCTTCTGCTTCCGTTGTTGGTTTTTTGATGATCTTGGGTTCTTTGCTGCTCGTTCGCTTCGTTCCTCTTCCAAGTTGTAGTGGTTGACTACTAAAATGTTGTTGGAATCTTGGATAGCTTCTTCATATCGTACATTTCAATTTTGATGAGATGCGTCGCTTGGTCTCCGTCGTCAGAATTAGTAGAAATGTATGATACACCATCTCTAGCGGCTCGTGCTACGGTTGATGATAACAGCTTCCTCTTTTTTATTTTTGATTCAGCTTCAAAAAAATGATCAATCGATTGCGATTTTCTTTTTCCACCATCGCATGTGTTATTATTAATGACGATGTCATCACTCTCTTCTTGAGGGGAGAGTAGCGAGTAGTAATACTGTTTATAGGTATTTTCATCGAAGCTCAATGATTTCTGCAACAACACAGTTATCATGTTAATATCAATTTGTTAACACTTAATCATAAAAGTTAAAAAAGCTAAAGTTACAACCTATTAAAGTCCACTGCTGAACATAGGCCTCCTCTCATTTCTGAGAGGGTTTTAGGGCTAGGAAATGTTCGCTGCGATACCTCAATGCGTGTTGGCAAACTTCACATGCCTTCGAAATTTTCTCAGACATGCATTCCTCACGATGTTTTCCTTCACCGCTGAGCACGTGGTAAATCAGCACTTAAAATTGTAATTAACAATTTAATTGGTGCTGGCGGGGATCGAACCCGGGTCTCGTACTGTGAATTTTACATTTTGCGCTAACCATCTGAGCTACCACGGCTTAACCATATACACACACATAATATTTAAATATAATTTGTTAACACTAAATCATACACACGTAAGAAAATAACAGAAAGAAAAGTAAGTTTGTCAATAGAATAAACACTTACATCCATGGCCTTTGATGCGTTGAAGTAACACAAACGTAGTATTGATAGATCCACTGCGGTCAAACGACCATACACTAACTCCATGACTGCAGTTGCGCTCGGTCTTATATAGTACCAGTGAGTAATAATTCTAATCTAAAGAATTTCTGCAGTAGAATTGATAGTATCTTTATGCGTCAACAAGCTTACCTTACATTCTGTTGCTTATCTCTACATTCCTACGTCCTTCCTGTCGTGTCTTGTTCAGTGTATTGGTGACTCAAATACGATTTGTATAACACAAATAATGCAATTTAATATTTAGAAATCACTATAATTGATCACTCCTATATTAGTCATTGAGTAGATTGGTACTGTAATAATCTACTAATAGCAGTAATATTATGGATACACTAGATGTACAACAACATCTGAAAAAGATTCACCCCACTCTAGAAAATAATGTTTATGCTGCCAATAAACTACCCATGTACACCCACGTACCAACGTATATAATATACAATTTGGATACAGATGATAAACCAGGGTCACATTGGGTAGCTTTATATATCGATACGAATGACGTCGGTCAATATTTTGATTCATTCGGACGGGCACCTGTACGATATCATTTAGAGTTTAATTTATTTGCTATATAAGTTTCAGGGATGTTCAATGCATAGTTTTACGAGTATATTTACAGGGAACACATTGTACAACGATATTTTAGTGGATGAGATGTTTCGCTCCTATTTTATAGATAATAAGTAATAAGATTTTGTATTTTATAAATAAAAATTTTAACAAAATTGGGTAATGTGTTTTATTAATGAGTCAGATTAGTGTAGATAGGAACAAAGGAGTATAATACAATAGCACCACGCTGAGGAAGGGTAGATAATGACGGTATTGAATGAACAATAGATAAGTAGATAAGAACAATGGAGCGCTAATGACGGTGGAGGCTCGTAGCGGATATAATTAGATAAGATTTAATTGATCTGCACATCTCCGGAACCGTGCATCCTACGCAAAAATGGACCGCAGATTCGTGATCAGAGCATGCCAAAACCTTTTTTTTTTTTTTAGGATCGTGAGTCGACGAACGTCGTACTTGTACCACTTCTGACTCAGTGCGCCAGAACTGGTACAACCTTTCTACAAGTGCGCCAGAACTGGTACAACCTAACTACTTCCATGCTTATCTCATTTTCATCAACATTTATATTCGTTTCCGTGGAAGGTGGCAGATGCTGTACCTGCACTTCCTCTCTTTCAAACAAACTTTCAAAATACTCTTTCCATCTCTTTAACACACATTCTTCTCCTTTTATAATGCTCCCATCTTGACTCCTGATTGTACTCAGCTCCGAGGTAGAAGTTTTTCCTCTGACTGTTCTGATGGTTTTCCAGAAAAACTTAATGTTTGACTGGAAATCTTCAGTAAGCCTCCTATCGAAATCATCTTTTCGTTCTTCTTTCTTTCTAGACACAGTTTCTTTCGCTGCTGTTTTCAATCTTTTATACTTCGTTCTTGCTTCCTTTATCTCGTCATCCGTTGCCTTTTGAACTTTTTGGTTAGCTTTTGTTGCTAACCAATCCAACCATGCTTTCTTCTTTTCTTGCACAACCCTTTGTACATCTTTATCCATCCACACGTTATCATTCTTTCTCCCTTTCCTTCTTTTAGCTACCCCGCATACCTCAATCGCAACATTTACAACCCCTTTCTTAAATGTCTCCCACAAATCTTCAATCATTCCTGTCTTTTCTATCCCTTTAAAACTTTATTTCAGTTTCTCTACATACTCGTCTTTCTTTTCTTTTTCTTGTAGATTTTCCACTTTTACTCTGTCCAAAACACTCGTAGGCTCGGCCCCTCGGTGTCGCCACCGTTTAAAGAGGCCACGCATTCGGGCTATGACCAGGAAGTGGTCTGTGTCGAGGCCTACACCGCGGTATGCCCGAGTGTCTAGCACTCTCTTCTTCAGTCTTTCATCCACAATTACAAAATCAATCATACTTCTAGACTCACCCTCATCTCTTGTATACAAATGGATCTTTTTGTGGTCAAACATTGTGTTGGCCACGCACAGATTCCGTTCCAAGCATACTTCAAGCAGGCTTCTCCCATTGTCATTCACTCTCTCGTCCCCAAACATAACCAGAACTCCTTCATACCCATCACGCTTTACTCCAACCCATCCATTAAAGTCCCTTAACATCACGATCCGTTCATTTTCTCCGCATTTATTCAAGACCTCTCTCATGCTATCCCAAAATTCCTCTCTCTCTTGTTGTGATTTTAGTGACCCACCTCCACGCAGATCCGTCGGTGCATAGACCCCAAGGATAAACAAGCGGGTGAGTCCGACTTTTAACCTAATCCAGAGGAGTCTTGGGCTTACACATTCATGCTCCATCACATATTCAACCATTCGAGATGAAAGAATCACACCAACTCCCTGACAGCCTCGGCTGGTTTGGGGGACTCCCGACCAGTATGCCGTGTAGGGGCCATGAACCGTGGTGTCACATCCTTTCCTCTTGGTTTCGTTCACGCACAGAATATCAATGCAACGTTCGTCCATCATCTGACATACTCCATCTACCTTTCCATCCATCCCTCCTCTTACATTCAACGTAGCGAAGCGGCTCTCCGTGGGCCGCTTTTCGCCCCCGCGAGAAACGAGACGTGATGGGTGGTGAACCACATCGCCGCCATTCTATATATATATATATATATATATATATATATATATATATTATGTTTTAAATTTAATTAAAATGTTGTTAGGTTAGCTAATTACTTAATAACTTAAAACAGAAGGATCCTTAAGTGGAACTGAATAAATTAATCGACTTGGTATTACATGGATCTCACAACTTTTTACGGTAGAAGAACTGAGTTGCGAGACTTGTTTTTTTTTTACAAGTTATGTTTTTGTTGGCATATATAATAATACGGAAACGGAAACCTTCATATCCTTTTTTAGCATGTTGCGAGCACAGAGAAGTATGAGATTTGGTATAGTTATCATATAATATGACAGTCTGTGGTTAGTCGCTTCGAGTAGATGTGGTCGCTTTTATAATAAGAACACACAAGATTTACGCCAAAATTTTTAAAATGCTGCCAATAATTGATAATTACTGACAGCTTGACTGAAGAAGCTGTAAATTTTGTGTGTTTACAAATAAAGGATTCGAATCATCGGTCGAATTTCAACCACTACATGCTCACTAGTAATATTTAATGAATTGTAAATATTGTATTCTATGTAAATATTATATTGTATGTTAGCATGTAATAGTAACAGTTACTTGACTGCACAGATTCAGTTATTCATTCTTGGGTTGACGTAGATGCTTTTACAATAAAATCCCAGGAAATGTACAAAATATGATTTTTGGCAAGTTTAAAAACTTTATTATACAAAGATTTTATAAAAAGGGTTATTATACTGTTAAGCAATTTATTAATGATAAATGGTAATAAGTCATTGGAAGGAGGTGATCACTACCTAGCTATTTTTTTTATTATTGTATGCTCGCTTGTCACCCTTATTTTATAAAAAATACATAGAAGATGTGTATGGTAATATTATACAATATTTTTACATACAAACTGTGTGTTCTGTTTCTTATGACATACAAACAAGGCTGAATGAACTGAGTTAGTATATAGGGGTGTGTCAGCGCTCACCTCTCGCTCATGATGAGCGTGTACTCGGCCATGGCGGCGTTGCGCTCATCCGTGAGCCGCTTGATGTCCGCGCGTTCGCGCACGCCACCCTCCCACTGCCGCACCACGCTCGCCACCTGCTGCTTCAGAGCGTTCCTCTCGCGGATCTGAACGTACACATTGCATTTCGTAAGTAATTTTGAACAATGAAATGAATGAAAATTTGAAATGAAACAATTGCGACCTACTTGTGTACAGTCATTAATTCATCCATTCCTTAAAGCCCATCACACGTCTACTGCTGAACATAGGCCTCCTCCAAGGAATGCTACAAAGCATGGACCTCAACCAACTGTATCCATCGACTTCTTGCATATCTTACCAGGTCGTCACTCCATCTAGTTGGGGGCCACCTAACACTTCGCTTACCGGTACGAGGCTGTCACTCAAGGACTTTTTTCCACATCGGTTGTTGGTTCTTCGAGCTATATGACCAGCCAATAGCCACTTCAGCTTACTAATTCATTGGGCTATGTCGGTTACTCTGGTCTACTGCGAGTATCCGTATTTATAAGTCTTGTAAACAAATGCTGCTTAATAGAATCGTACTTTATTATCTATTATATTAAAGAACACCTATCCATCTCGGATTCGCCTGGCTTTAGGATCCGTTAAAGTAGCGTCCTTACTGCTTAATACTTACTTACGCGGAAGACCCCTGCTGCTGCTATATTCGTAGTATAGTTGTAGCATAAACGAGTAGACGCGACCACCGAAAGACTGCGCTCTCACAGAACACCAGAGTAAAATAGCAGCTCAATGCTGCTGTGTTTCGTATGCCGAGTGTAGAGAACTAGAGATCCCTTTTACTGGATACGAGATACGATACGATTTAGATGGATACGAGACATTCTATCTTAGTCCTCACGGGTTACAACAATTCTGCATTTTGATTCTTAATCAAGGATAGGTTCATATGTCTATGAACAACCACATTACCTGAAGACGTAAAACGAAGCACTCCCGATTTTAGCACACTGTCATTTTATAATGCAAAAGTAGCAATACCCTAAGAAAATATTATTAGCAACTTACAACAGCATTCCTCTCTTGTGTTAACTCATGACATTGAGTTTTCAATCGGCTATTCTCCTCTTGAACAATTCGTAATTTTTCTAGAGTCGCATTGTGATTCTCTATTAGGTCATCATACCTGAAAAATAATATAATTTTCAAAACTTAACACCTAAATCTCCCTGTGGACGCTACACTCAAGCAATAGATGTATTTTAGAACAGTTTAAGCTTTCATTTTAAAATACTCCGAAAAAACTCCCCAACAATTATAACTTAGTTTTAAAAGTATACCAAATAGAAAAAATATGATAGAATGATTTGAAGTTTTCCAAAGTAGATGTTAATTTCATACCTCTTCTGAAAACAGTCAAATTCCTCTTTGAGTGATTCATATTTCCTTAGAGTGTGCACCAGAGCATCAGAGCTAGCCTCAGGGTTGCTATTTTGCTGTAAGTGCTGCACTTCACGTTCCAATCTATAAGCAATAAGAGAATTGAATTTCGTCGATGGTTTTGTTACATAATTATGATAAAAAATATACTTGTTCCGTGCGGGATTCGAACCCGTGGCACCCAGCGCAGCAACTCATTGCTAAACCACTGCGCCACGGAGCTGTCATACAACTGTCATAAAATTAAACTAAAATAAGGTTTTTCTGTTTAATGTAGAAATGAAGATATCCGTAGTAGAAACAGAGTAACCGACATAGTCCAACAGATGAAATGGCGCGGCCATATAGTTTGAAGCACTGACTACCGATGAGAAGAAAGGTTCTGGAGTGGTAGCCTAGTACCGGTAAGCGAAGTGTGGGGCAGCCCCCCTCTAGATGGGAGTATTGACCTGGTGAGACATGTAGGAGTAGTAGTGAAGCCTCCATAGTAACCGAGAAGCCGGGCTTGCCCTATCAAACTGCTCAATCAATAATATCAACTAATAAAAGTCTCGCTGACTTGCTCATATACAGGGTCCGCCATATAACTTTTTTTTTCAACTAGTGCTTATTTCGTGAATGGCAACACTTAGCTCATGTCTAATTTGACAGATAATTAGTTTTATCCTTCCGCTGAACGAATAATGTATACGCTTGAACAACGCTGGGAAATATTGCCACATTACTTTAAAAATCATGGTAATGTTGCAGAATGTGTGCGAAAATTGCGTACGGATTTTGGAAGAAATGAAGCACCGTCAGCTCCGTATGTTCGTTACCTTGTGAAAAAGTGAAAGAAACTGGCATCCTCATCGATAAACCAACGCGTGAAAAGCCAAAAACAGTGCGTACACCCGAGAATATTGCTGCTGTGGCCGAAAGTGTGCGTGAAACGCCATCAACATCAGTTCACCGTCGTTCTCAACAATTGGACATTTCGGAGACATCATTGAGACGAATTTTGCGTAAAGACCTTGGTATGACGCCGTACAAAATCTAATTGGTTCAGGAGATGCAGCCAACTGACCATCCAATCCGTTTTCGCTTCGCTAAGTAGGCCTGCGATCGACTTGCAGAAGATGCGGATTTTGCCAAAAAAATCATCTTTTCAGATGAAACTCATTTCGAACTTGGCGGGCATGTAAACAAGCAGAATTGTCGCATTTGGGGCACAGAAAACCCGCACGCATTCATCGAAAAGCCGGTGCACCCAAAACGAGTCACTGTTTGGTGCGGATTTTGGTCCAGAAGCATAATTGGGCCATTTTTCTTCGAAAATGAGCAAGGTGGCCGTTACAGTCAATGGCGATCGTTATCGGGCCATGTTGAACGAATTTTTGTTCACAGAAATTAAAGAGGACGATATTGGCAACATTTGGTTTCAACAGGACGGCGCAACGTGCCACACAGCCGACGCTACACTTGATGTTTTGCGCCCTGTTTTTCAGCCGCAGAGCCAATGTCGTTTGGCCACCTCGGAGCTGCGATTTGACGCCGTTGGACTATTATTTGTGGGGTGCCGTCAAAGATAAGTGTTACGCCGACAAGCCAGAGACAATTGACGCTTTAAAGGACAATATTCGTGAAGCCATTGGTGAAATACAGCTGCACACAATCGATAATGTACTCAAAAATTGGACCGATCGTGTAGGCTACTGCATGGCCAGCCGAGGCAGCCATTTGAATGAAATTATTTTCCATCATTAACCGGAAGGATTGTATTTTCAAATAAAAAAAGAAATTTGAAAAAATATTTAGTCGTTTTTTTTAATAGCATTTTTAAAAAAAAAAGTTATTTGGCGGACCCGCTATATAATGAACAGTTTCGACACATTGACATCTTTGCGAAATCTAAAGTTATGTTTAGGCATGACATCATGAAAACCATTAAAGAGCATAGCAGTTGCAGTTAAAACCACATATTCTCTTTTCTTTTTTTAATATGTATTTTTGTGGCTGCCAATATAATTAACCAATGTAAGTTATTTTATTTATACTTAATTACTTCTACTATGTTTATATATTTGTACTATTTACTATTTATGTCCGTATGTACGTATATGTATATGTATATGCACTTATGTCATATATAATATCAATCTACCAGACCCTCAAAAATACTCAACATATCTCTAAGCTTGTGGCCACCCTCGTTACCCTAAATTGCTTATGATTTGTCTTTTAAATTGTTTTTATTCCTATTCATTTCAACAACAATATACCATCAAGTATACATACATAAACATAAACACTCACGCCTGTCACCCAGAGGGGTAGGCAGAGACTACAGAATTCCATTTGGCACGATCCTGACACACCTCTCTTGCCTCCTTCACATCCAAACACCTACGCATACATGCTCGTCGGTTAAGGGTACTCCTAATTTGGCCCGTTTTCAATAAATCGCCAATTTGGTCGATAAATTTTCGCCTAGGACGTCCCTTTCCGACTCTGCCATTCACTTCTGCACCATAAATTTTCTTTGTCACTCTTTCCTCATTCATTCTTTCCACATGACCAAACCACCGAAGCATTCCTTTCTTAATCCTGGTCACCACATCATCTTGCAAACCACACTCTTCTCTTATTACACAATTCCTTACCCTGTCATTCAGATTCAGCCCTAACATACTCCTTAACGACCGCATTTCTACTGCGTTTATCCTACTCTCGTGCTTCTTCTGCCACACCGAACTTTCACTACCATACGTTAAAGTAGGGACCAACACAGCATTGTGAATTGCCATACGTGCCTTTTTCGACACATTTTGACTCTTCATCCATCAAGTAATATAAGGGAAACCTGTTATTGGCCATACTTTTAGTTTGTTACATTAATGTTAAATATTTTCTGGGGCAGGGGGTGCTAAGAATCTCCGGTGCAGATTCGGTTGCCACCTACGACGACTCGACCTGACAACATATAACGCACGCACCCTGAGGACTGACGAGACGATACTGGAGCTGGAAGAAGAGGTAGACAAGTTGCGCTGGCATATTATTGGATTATCCGAGGTCCGAAGAGAGGGAGAGAACACGGTAATCCTCGAGTCCGGCAACTTGTTCTTCACCGGGAGGGCGACCATCTGTCCCAAGGAGGTGTCGGATTTATCATCCACAAGTCTCTCGTCAACAACGTTGTAAAGATTGAGTGTGTCGACGAGGGTCGCGTACCTGATACTCAGAATCACCAAACGGTATTCGCTGAAGGCCTGAAGGACTTACAGGTTTACGCACGAGGTGGAGGAAATGTAAGAGGATATTTCCAGAGCCATGCATTCCTCCAAAACCCACTACACGGTGTTGATGGGAGACTTCAACGCAAAACTAGGCATAAGAGAAAACGGTGAGCTGAAGTTAGGGAAATTTGGAGTAGGGCAACGGAACCGAAGGGGCCAGCAGCTGAGCGACTTTATGGGGAAAGAGGGACTCTTTATGATGAACTCTTTTTTCCAGAAGCGGCCCCACAGGAAGTGGACCTGGTCGAGCCCCGACGGTTCGACAAAAAATGAGATTAACTTCATTATGAAGACCAGACGCCAACTGTTCATCGATGTCTCAGTGATCGCAAGGGTGAAAACTGGCAGCGACTTTTATCTGCGGTAGAGCCAACCGGCAGTTTTGCTGTTGCATGTATGGGCCGGCTCAAACCGGGGTGGTACCACGACCTCACAGAATACCGGCGTGAAGTGAAACCTCTGCTTTCGCGTTTCGTCTGGTGAGTGCAGGTGGCCGGAGGCCCAAATCCCCCCCCCCCATCAACATGGTAGCGGAATTAAATGATAGACTACCCCAGGAGGGTACCAGCACCCCTGGAGAATCCCTCGCTGAGCATCCACGACCATGTTTCTCCACTTCTGAGCGTGGGTGCTCAGGCTGCTCCGCGTATTCTGGGGGGGGGGGGCAAAATTCCGCTAAGACTACAACTGCTCGGGGCAAACGGAGCAACAAGACCAAGGCGACCCCCGCCACGCTGTCCGTGAATTTCTGCAATATCAGGGGACTTCACTCTAACCTAAACGCCGTCCACTACCATCTCGAGACAACGAGGCCGGCTCTGCTCTTTCTGTCCTCTCCGAGAAAGCCGATCTTCTAGACTCTTTCTTTGCGTCTAACTCGACTCTCGATGACGGAGCGAGTACGCCGCCGACCTTCACGTGGTGTGAGTGCTCCATGCCGGAAGTGCAGTTCACACAGCGCTCGGTTCGCAAAGCACTCCTCACCCTGGACATCCACAAGTCGAGTGGGCCTGACGGAATCCCCCCAATTGTGCTGAGGACGTGTGCTCCAGAGTTGGCACCGGTTTTAACGCGTCTTTTCCGATACTTCCTACTCCCTAGGCATAGTCCCAAAATCATGGAAGACGGCTTTCATCCACCCGATCCCTAAAAAAGGCGACCGCTCAGACCCGTCCAACTACTGGCCTATCGCCATCACCTCCTTGTTCTCCAAAACAATGGAGTCCATTGTAAACTGCCAGCTCATGAGGTACCTTGAGGATCACCAGCTGATTAGTGACCGCCAATACGGTTTTCGCCGTGGTCGGTCAGCTGTTGATCTTCTGGTCTACCTAACTCACAGATGGGCGGAGGCAGTAGAGTCCAAGGGGGAGGCATTGGCCGTTAGTTTGGACATTGCGAAGGCCTTCGATCGGATTTGGCACAAAGCGCTTCTTTCGAAGCTCCCTTCCTATGGGTTTCCCGAGAAATTGTGCGATTGGATCACCAGCTTTCTTGCAGATCGGAGCATCAAGGTCGTTGTAGACAGTGCAAGCTCCGATTGCAAGCCCATTAATGCTGGTGTTCCACAGGGCTGCGTGCTATCGCCAACGCTGTTTCTTCTGCATATCAATGATATGTTGCAAACCTGTAACATTCATTGCCATGCAGATGACAGCACTGGTGATGCTCTTTACACCGGTCGAGACAATATTTCGCGGGAAAACGTCTCCGAGTGCCGGAACAAACTTGTGTCTGAAGTCGAGTCTTTGCTGAACAGAGTCTCGGATTGGGGGCGACTAAATCTAGTCCATTTTAACCCCCAGAAGACACAAGTTTGCGCGTTAACCGCTAAAAAGAACCCCTTTGTCGTATCCCCTCAGTTTCAAGGCACTCCCCTTGTTGCCTCAGCCAGTATCGGAATCCTCGGCGTCGACATACCGAGTGACGTGCAGTTTCGTGGTCACTTGGAAGGGAAGGCCAAATTGGCCTCTAAAAAGCTTGGCGTGCTCAGCAGAACGGGACAGTATTTCATGCCGGCACACCGCCTGCAACTTTACATGGCGCAGGTTCGGCCGCACATGGAATACTGTTCCCATCTCTGGGCTGGGGCTCCCCAGTACCAGCTCCTTCCACTTGACCGCATCCAGCGCAGAGCGGCTCGAATCGTCGACGACCGAGTGCTTTCCGATCGGCTCGATTCACTGGCACTGCGAAGAGATGTTGCATCCCTTTGCATTTTCTTTCGCATATACCATGGAGAGTGCTCTGAGGAATTGTTCGGATTAATCCCAGCCGCCAAATTTCGTGAACGCACTACGCGTC
The DNA here is from genome assembly GCA_036936625.1 of Parnassius smintheus behrii. NCBI lineage: Eukaryota > Metazoa > Arthropoda > Insecta > Lepidoptera > Papilionidae > Parnassius > Parnassius smintheus. Next base: position 42,688,018 of record JAUPFT010000020.1, read on the forward strand.
AAACGTCCCGATACCATCCACACCATCTGGATGCTTGGCGGTCCACCACTGTACGTTTCAAAAGGAGTTTTCTTCCGCGTACAACCTCTCTATGGAATAGTTTACCACCGGCGATTTTTTCGGACCGATACGACCTGGGGACCTTCAAGAAAAGAGCTTACTCCTTTCTAAAGGGCCGGCAACGCACCTGCAATTCCCCTGGTGTTGCGGTTGATCATGGGCGGCGATAGTCACTTAACATCAGGTGAGCCGCATGCTCGTTTGCCCCCTCTTCTATTAAAAAAAAGCGATCACCGAACGGTTAGAGGCACACTGAACCTAAACGTTAAGTTAGAGAGGTCTCGTCTAATGAAGTCAACGCTCCATCCCCCTCATGCTCTAATCCAGAATCCCGAAAGCTTTCAGCTCGAGTTACGTAACCGCTTTCAGTGCCTAGAAGATTGCAATGCAGTGGACGATATGAATGACAAGCTCGTGGAAACCGTCCATTCGGTCGGAGCTAAGTTCTGCAAGGCCCATCGCAGAAGAACACAAAAACTCTCCGATCACACTCTTAATCTCATGGCTGTTAGACGGGAGATGAGGCTGCAATGGTCAACAGATTTTGCAGCATACAGGCAACTGAACAGACAGATCTCCAAATGCATGCGGCGAGACTTACGCAACTTTAATACTGCTCGTATTAAAGAAGCGATCGAGCAGAACCAGGGCTCCAAAGTCTTTGCCAGAGATCTGACTGCCAGAAAGAGCCAACCGTCAAAGCTGAATGAGGCAGCATCGTTTCCGGGACACCTGAGATTTTGAGTGAGATTGAGAGGTTCTATGGGCAGCTGCCCACATCATCGTTGGAGCCACACGCAAGTGTGAGTAACGATCCAAGAGCAAGTCTTATCCGACACTATTCTGATGATATCCCGGACGTCAGTCTGAGCGAGATTAGAATGGCTCTCCAGCACCTTAAAAACGGCAAGGCCCCAGGCGAGAATGGAATTACAGCGGAGCTTCTGAAAGCGGGTGGGACACCGGTACTTGAAGTCCTTCAGAAGCTCTTCAATTCCGTCCTCCATGGTGGCACTACTCCAGAGGCGTGGAGCAGAAGTACGGTGGTCTTGTTCTTTAAGAAAGGCTACAACGCTCTCTTGAAGAACTACAGACCGATTTCCCTTCTGAGCCGCGTCTACGTGCTGTTTTCGAGAGTCATTACGAATCGTCTCGCACGTAGACTCGACGACTTCCAGCCTCCCGAACAAGCCGGTTTCCGAAAAGGCTTTAGTACCATAGACTACATACATACTAGAAACCATACCAGGCAAATTGTACAGAAGTCCGAAGAGTACAATCTGCCACTTTGCCTAGCGTATGTGGACTACGAGAAAGCCTTTGATACCGTCAAAATTTGGGCGGTGCTACAGTCTCTTCAGCGGTGCCAAGTTGACTGTCGGTATATCGAAGTGCTGAAGAGTTTGTACAGTAGGGCTACAATGGCTATCCGAGTACAGAACCAGAGTACGAAACCTATCCAACTGCAGAGAGGAGTAAGACAGGGTGACGTTATATCCCCGAAACTCTTTACCGCTGCGTTGGAAGACGTTTTCAACTACTGGACTGGAAAGGATACGGTATTAACATCAATGGCGAGTACATCACTCACCTTCGATTTGCCGACGATATAGTCCTTATGGCAGAATCGCTGGAGGACCTTAGCACTATGCTCAATGACCTCAATGGTGTCTCCCAATGGATAGGTCTTAAGATGAATGAAGTATGCATATGTTTTCGAACTCATTGACTTTATAAACGAAAACAGTCTTGAAGAGGCTTTTCCCCAGCTTTTAAAGTTAGCTTATCTTGTCGTAACTATTCCAGCCAGAAGTTCCTCCGCGGAACGTGCTGTCCCATCTCGAAAGCGCATCCATACTTTATTTTATAGGATAGGATGACAAACGAGCACACAGTCCACCTGATGGTAAGTGGTTGCTGTGGCCCATAGACATCTACATCTATCCTCGATTACGAATCAAAATGCAGATGCGTTGTCATCCGAGAGGTCTTAGGTGGAATGCCTCATTTCCAGTAAAAAGGGTCTTGTACTTACTTGAGAAATACACAAGGTCAAGTACGTCTTTCAGACATATCAATTATCGCAAATGAAAAACCGTTATTAGTACAATTAAAACATTCCCCAACAATTTACGCGGACTTAATCAAATCTTTCCTTAAGATAGAGAGACAATTCGATTTAGAATATATATAATTTTAATTTTTTTGTATATAGTTTGTACTTCTTCATGCTTTTATTTTGTTCATGTATTGTATGTAAATATCTTTTTCTTTCGCTCAAGCAAACCCAAACGGCTTTTTTCAAAGCCACCGAAGGTATGCAATTGCTGATATGTCATACAATCTATCTAGCAGTAGTATGTCTTCTGTGTGCTTTGTTAAACACGTCCTTGACAGCACTGAATATGAAACTAAAGAGTGGGGACAGATCAAGATTGGTGTATTTTTATAAAACTGCTAAAAAAAAAAAAAACATATTTTGGGCTTGCCCTAGTTTGAAGCCCTAGCTTCGACACCGTGTAGGAGGTCAATGGAGGCAGATGGCTCAAGACCATAGAATACTATAATACACAATAGAATGGCTGTCAACCTTATTTTGTACCGAGGTTCGGCGTCGCCGGGAGCACACATACAAGCAATTACGTCGTATTATCAGTTAATCACTACTACAAACCCGATTTGCTGTGTTGACAGATGGATTTTAATACATATTTATTCATAAATAGTGTGCAATTTAGCATTTTCTAAATAATTTGCATTCGAAATTTGGAAACGATTGGAACGTCAAAACACATCTCGCGTTGACATTTATATGTGCGAGTTGACGTCGTAGTGGGATTTTAGTGGCTACACGGGCTCCGCCCACACCCTCGTTCTATTATGTATGTATTATAGTATTCTATGCTCAGGACCGTGCTTTATGGCATTCCCTCGAGGAAGCCATTGTTCAGCAGTGGACTTGTTAAGGGCTTTAATGATGATAATGAATGATATTAAATAAAACAGAAATAATATATCTTATTTACCGCTGATTGTCATTAAGAAGGTCACCATATTTGCCACGGAGACTGCTTGCCTCCTGAGCAGACACCTCTAACTGGTTCATAGCTGCTCGGTGCTGACCACGGAAATACTCTAACTCCTGAAATTAAACAATTTGAAAAGGTTATGCTAACTGTTAACTCCAAAATTTGTGTGTGCCAGGGTAACCCAGGATAAGCAATTGTAATACCAGGTTGGGACTTTAGAAATTTAAATAATTTATAAAAGGTTATGTGTTAATGTGTCATGTCTCTAAGAGCACCATAAAGTAAGTATAGTAGTGTAGAATAGAATAATATTTTTATTCAATATAGATTACAAGAAAGTTTTACTGATTTTTTTTTTATTTTACCACTGCTTCAGAAAAATACTTCATTCCTGAGAAGAAACAAAAATAAACATTTTTTTTTTCAAATGATATAAACTTTAAAACAGACAACATGGTACAAGCAGTGTGTCACCAGTGTGAAAAAATAAGTAGCATCTTCCACGTTAAAGTTACTAAAGTTGCAGCAACCATTCCTACTGCTTAGATTAGAGCTTCCTTTCATTACTGAGTGGATCAAGGAACAATTTGTTTGCTGAGCTGCTACAGTGCATACTTTGACTTCGAATACAACTTCATAAGTCCTCAAAATACTCAGACATGCAAATTTCCTCCCAATGTTTCCCCGAGCATGTGCTAAAGCAGCACTTATATAATTATCGTCCCATCAGACTATGAGAGTAAGGAAATAGAGAGTCCATGTATGCGCGCATATACTTGGGCACTATAAACTCTGCCTCTGTTGAAATTAACAATTATAATAAAGATATTAATTTGCAATCATCCGCTTTAATTAAATACAATGATGTGTCTTACCTAGATTGAAGAGCACCTCCCGCTCTCCCTCAATTGTGTGCAGTGCTGACCTGCTGCATTGAGTGCTGACCGCTAAGATCTTAGCGGTCAGCCGCCATAGAGTCTACATCACCTGAAGATGCCTCGTGTAGAGGCGAAACACGTGTCGTATTATCGTCGATGGTGTGTCTTTCCTGGAATAGTGGTGTTGGGAGTAGTGGTGGGAGTAGTGGTAACTGGATTAGTGCACGCAATTGAGGGAGGGCGGGAGGGGCTCTTCAATCCAGGTAAGACACATCATTGATTAAAGCGGATAGTTACAAATTAATATCTTTATTATAATTGTTATGATGGATTTCCACAAAGTAACGCCTGATTCTATCAATTATCTGTTGAAATTAGCCGTCGTGACCGAAATTGGATCTGGAGGACATTATTTTTACCTTCATGACATGCTCGCATCTCCGCGACGTCTCTGTATGCTGTCGCCTCAACTGATTTAAATCGTGCAGTGCCTTCTCGCACTGCTGTTTTAGGGTTTCGTTGGTCTGCTTGTTGATGACGTCATATTGCAACGGTTCATAGGTACCACTCAAACTATGACCATGGCCTTTCACGGAATAGTTTTGCTTCTCATAGCACTGGTTGGCAGTCAGCACTTCATAATCAATTTGGTGGGGGATGCTTTGTATCTGGCTGGTATTATGTCGCTCATTGTTCGCGTAACTGTTGGATATTGATTCTGAAAAGGTAAAAAATTTAATAATATTTTAAGTCCCTAAACATAAGCTAGTAAATACAGCTTAAATTAACGATAACAATATAAATATGAATATGTTCTCCATCATGTATTAGAACTGTTTTTGTTTTTTATTAATGTAACCTCTACACTAGGATTTTCTTCTATATAATGGAGGCAGTATACAAACATAAATTGCACAAGGACAAACATCCGGACAGACAACAATTATTTATAGACCATGTAAATACTTCTTCCATATTGCAACCTGTTGCCCTCAGAGCCACAACTCAATGCCAATTCACCATGCCATAAGGCCAACAATTAGTGTTATTAGTGCGTTATAAAATTAATAACCCGATTTAGTGTGATTCACGTGACCTTGACAAGTAGACAATAAAGCCCAACGTCTGCTTCAAGTTTGAGGTGTGCAAATATAATAATCAGTAAAGGCAGACAAACACAGAAAAATTCTATTTCACATGGTACGCACATAACTTATGTTAGGCATGGCACTTGCACACAATTGAACAACATTATTTCATATTTACTAGGCGACTTCTTTTCTGCTTACCCCTATGGGTAACAGGCATGAGAGTTTACGTATGCATACAAGGATTAATATCTTAAGTTATTGATGTCGCCAATCTATCAGAAATTATGAGAAAATCTTGGTAAGTTAGATGCTTTACTGTGTGGTGGTGGCTGCTTTAGTGCCTAGAAGTCCTTCAGGGTAGGTACGACCGTCTTACCTATCAGCCGCCAAGTAACATGCATGCACTGCTCTGTTCCAATCTGAAGGGTATAGAGAGCCAGTGTAATGCATTATGAGGCATTTCATCTTAGTACTCAAAGGTGGTAATGCATCTGTAGTTTCTTTTGTTTGAGTATACTGCAGGTGTTCAAGGGCTGCAATAGCTACTTGTAAGTTTTTTTTAATAGAATGAGGGTAACAAACGAGCACGCAGTCCACCTGATGGTAAGTGCTTGCTGCGGCCCATAGACATCTACATCTATCCTCGATTACGAACCAAAATGCAGATGCATTGTCACCCATGAGGACTACAATGTAATGCCTTGTTTCCAGTAAAAAGGGTCTCTGGTTCTCGACACTCACCATGCGAAACAAAGCAGCATTAAGCTACTATTTTACGCTGGTATTCTGTGAGAGCATGGTCCTTCCCCGGTCGAGCCGACCCATTTGTGCTACAACTATACTAATAATATAACTACAGCATGACTCTACCACATATAAGTTATTTTTACTTCAATTTTATAAAAAATATTATCACTTAGACCTGAAGGTTTATCACTATATAGTAAATACACTATCAACTAACTTGATGAATTGAGTGCTTGATGTTCTATCTATCAGAGTTCTAAACAAATGCTAATAAAAAAATAGTATCGAAGAACAAATGTTAAATAAGTAATTGCTTATTTTTTCTGTGAAACAATTGAAATTTTTTATATGAAAATGGTTGAATAAGGCAAACCGTTTGTTGTGCTATGCATTTTATAACCTGTTTTTATTTCCGTTAAGAATTTAATAAACATTAAAGAGTCTAATGAGGAAGTTATACAATAATAACACATGGATAGGAAAAAAATATAATGACTAAGCTCAACATAGTAAAAACTTGTATATTGAATTAAAATTCATGAAACAAACTATTGTATTTTAATGATGTGCTTTACCCAGCAATGCTGATGCATTATACTAGTCTTAGACTAGTATAAGGGCTGTAACTTTAATGATCTGGTTGTATTTGTATTACAATGTATTTATTTATTTATTAATTATTGAACATAACATAATAATATAAAGGTGGACCTAAAGCTTAAAGATTTAAGATAAGGCAGTGATAACCCTCAAGGCAATGATAGTCCCAAGTGTATGTGCAAGCACAGGTGGACTGTCTATTTCCTCACTTTCATAGTCCGATAGGACGATAATTCCACACAACCGGTGAGAGGTCAGGCGTATGACTAAGGGCTTTTCGTCTTTTATGAGGCACGGGGGTGAAACACCACCAACTTCCTGATTCCAGGCTGTTTCTGAATATTTATTTACAGAGTAAACCAATACACTCGTTTTGGCCAGACCCAGGATTAAAACCCAGGACCTCATGTCTTTTTTTAAATTGTTTTAACTCATTTTCAATGAGAAAAATTATAGTAATGGACAAACTACAAAACATCATACTTTAGCCTGATTTATTGAGACCCTATGCAAATACTCACATTCAAAATAATATGAGACTAGACTAAGGTTAAGAGTTGCAACTAATATAGGTACTTCTAAATGACCATATTTCTTTCTACTAGCCAATTACTAAACCATTTTTTGTTTGAACAGTAAAGCGACAAGCAAGCTAAAAGTTCTAATTAGTAGTCAAGCATAGCTGTAATAATTTAAAAAAAAACTAATAGGATTTGGCTACTGCAGTCACATCAGTCAATCACTGCAGTACCAGACATCTATAAACATCTTCAAACAACTAAAGGTGCAATTATGTTGTTACCTCTGTGGACTAAGGTGGAATGTCACAGCCTGTAATTAAATTGGCTGTACAACCTTATAAGCAGACAAAAAAGTGGATACATAGTGCACAATAGCAGAAATGAGTAGATAATAGGGATGACCTTCTTTTTTAGCAATAAAAATATTGTCTATTTATATTATACAGGAAATTACTTACCATTACTTCCATTACTCTCCAAAGAGGATGTTCCAGATGCCATAATACTGCTGAAAACAATAAATACCATAAAGATGTCACATAGTGTAGTAGAAGAAAAAAATATTCATAAATATATTTCTTATGTGTAAAACATCTTTTTAATTTACCTTAGATATTATGATCTGTGGTCCATTGTCTCTCACAAGTAATACCTACAAAAAAAATCCAACTAGAAAATTGCAACTTGAATAAGACTGTGTAATTAGAATATATAGAGGGTGCAAGCTTGACACGGTTTTCACGCTCTAATGATGGTTGCAAAATACGAAACCGCAAAACCTAAGACAATGTTGCAACTCAATGCTGTTTACATAGATTGCAAAGAAGATAGTACAAAACGATAAAAAAATAACGAGGATTCTTTTATCTATTTCTGATATCAGATAACTTTACAGAGGAAAGATCCATTTATACAATCACCAAACACTCAAAACACCGAAAACTCTACTTTCGCTGAGTACTTGGTACTTACATTTCACGGCAACTTAAAATTATTGAAATTTCACAATGTAAACACTATCGAACTCCTATATTTTAAGTTTAAAAGTAACATCTAACTTTTAGATTGTACAAAATATAAGAATGAATTCTTATACACGTATTTATCTCGAGTAATTTGCCAACAATTCCCGTTTCTGTACTTTTTTTAGCAAGCAAAGCAAGCAAATGAGAAATGAGTGAATGAATGACGGACACAAAAGAGGACGGACATATTGAGCAGTGTTATCATCATCAGTATAAATTATAAATATGACGTTTGGATACACGTAATCTAGACATCCATAAGCTCGTGTAAATGAAAATATTGGAAATGGCTTTCTATCATTATTTTTTTACATTTAAAAACTTTAAGTAGGTTAAAGCGGTCATATTACAAAACGTATAACGTTGTAGTAATACTAGACTAATAACTATTATAATAGTCTTCAATTTAAAGAAGATTATTATTTACAAAAGAAGTCCTTTAGCTGCAGTGCATTGTTTTTTTTTTGTTTTTTGCTGCCAAATTCTCTTTACATTTTGTTTCACATATTTCACATGGGATTTTATATTGAAATCGATTTTAGCTTATACCCCAAAACTAATATTTAAAAACTTTTAAAATTAATACGGAAGATGTTTATTTTTATAATTCATAATTAGAAATTCCAACAGTGTCCGCAAAAATTATTTTTATCCAGAGAGAAATTATTTTATTTAATGAGTGCATCGACGCCTTTTTCTGCCAAACAGTATAACCACGAGTGGCTCCTAAAAATTAGATGTAATCATGGCGGGGAAGTTAATATGTTCGGTTGTAAAGGTTAAAGTTTTTTTTATACTGTTACAATTAGTTATTTAAGTACCCGGATGACCGAACTTTGCTCGGTTTTTTTTAAATTACATTCAGATACAAATTACATACTGATGAATAATTTTTTTGATCTTATTGACATAATAGAAAAAACTGAACTGGTTATTTGAATAAAAAATCATTAGTGCAATTAGTTTCATTAAAATTTTCTTATTTTTAAAAAAAATACTAAAAAAAGGCTCGAAATAATAGATTTTCTCACAAAAGAAGGGAACTTGAAAAGAAAAGTAAAAAAAGTCGGACCAAAGACGAGACGCGAACCAAGGCATTACGATTTCGCGACCACTCGCTATCCACTTGAGCTATTACAATCATTAACAAAGTGTCAAAATTTACCTTCTTATATTGTAGCAGATTTTCATTGCCTGAAAACACGGACAAAAACATCTCAGTCCCCCGTGAAACGTCGGGAATTAAAAATAAAAGTAATTAAAAGTTTGACGACTCCGTGGCGTAGTGGCTTAGCAATGAGTGGCTGCGCTGGGAGTTGCGGGTTCGAATCCCGCACGGAGCAAGTATTTTGTATAGCCTACAAATAATTGTTCCGGGTCTGGATGTATGTCCTTGTGCAATTTATGTTTGTAAACTGCCCCCGCGATACAGGAGAAAATCCTAGTGTAGGGGTAACGTTTTTTAAAAAAAGAAAAAAAAAGTAAAATAAACGCGATAAAATCCGTAAAAATAGTTTTAATCAAAAAACATTTTCTAAAAATAAATCCTAGCTAGACATTGATATACTAAAAGGGGAAGATATGTTACACGCTAATATCGCAATCACTAAACCTGAGCTCGGCGCACGACTACAAGCACCAAAACTTACACATCTGTTATCGTAACCGCAAAATTACATTTAACGATAGACAAGGACAGAAATAGGAAACGTCTTAGTTGTGCGAGCGAAATCGCGTTAGCCAGTTAGGTATCGTTTCGTATCGTGTCTCTCACGCATGTTTTTATTATCTATCTCGCTCTTACAAACATGGCGAAGTCGACAGTAAATATTACCATAATTTTCAACAAAATAGAATTTTTAGCTATACTTACGAGTGGTAAGTAATCCCGTGTATCTTATTTTTCTTTCTTGAATTATTAGCACACTGTTTAGCTGCACAAGAAGTCATTTTAATGCGTATTTTATACCAAAAGAACTGAAATTAAAGAGCTGTAAGATCAACGACGTTTCGCGCGCGACTGAGGGTCACTACGAGCCAAGTACGGGCAATCCCGTAGTTTTGTAGGACCGGGCGCTTTGATTTAGTGACCTATCTTCCCCTTTTAATATATCAATGTAGCTAGATCGATTTATTGTCCCCAAACTCCCTGGACACTAAATTTTATGAAAATCGTTGGAACCGTTTACGAGATTCCGATTATATATATACATACACGAGAAATGCTCGTTTAAATTATCTAATATATAAACATTAATTTTTATTAGTTGTATTTTAGCGCTGCCATACCGTTTATTAGATTGCGGTAAAACTTTGTCAAAATATTGCTCGCACTTTCGCGAAGATTTTAAGCATAGTTGGACCCGGTAGGTGGCACTTTTGTTGAATACAGATATCACCCGCGCGGAGCCGGGGAGACAGATGGCTGGTATTTATTATAAATTAGATTAAAAATAAATAAACCTAACAACAGATATTCATATGAGAAGAAGAATAAAAAAATAGAACAAAAGAAGAAATTGGAACAGTAAAAATGTGCAAAAAATTTATGATTGATTTGTGCATTAAAACAATACTCTAGAAACTGACAAACTTTTATTTAAAACTCAATTCTCAATTAAATCATTCAATGACATTGTATACCAACAAAAATTTGCCTGCGGTGTCAACTGGCGACATCTGGAGAGCGAAAGAATTAGCCCTCATTGAGTTGGCTATAATCAAGTATCAAAATTTAATACAATATAATCGGACACTATTGTATTATGAATTTTTGATATAGAACTGTACCTCATTGTAATAACAAAATGAATTAGGTTTTACCTACATCTAATACTAAGCTGCGGTTCATACATTGCTTTGTTCTTTTGAAGTACAGAGAACCTTTTAAACTTTATTTTTACCATGCCATTCTAGTCGTAAGAGGCACCAATAGATTCATAACTTCCTTTGTTGTAGATATTGTGTTGACTGGCTCGTTGGTCTAGTGATCGTAGTAGTGCGATTGCTGATCTTGAAGTCCTAGGATCTAATCCCAGGTTGGGCCAAAAAATCAATTATTGAGTCTTTCCATCAAGAAATTCTCAGTACCTGCCCCGAGTCAAAAGTTGGAAAGGAAGTTGGCGGTGTCTCAACCCATGCTTTGGAAAGCACTTAAAGCCGTTGTTCCTACGCCTAATCATCTCTTCAGTTGTGACGGTTTATAGTCCCATCGGATTACGAGAGTGAGGGAATAGATAGTGCACCTGTGCTTTTGCATACACTTGAGCACTATAATTCTGTCCTGTGCAGATGGCTAGTCTCCGTTGAGGCATGTCGCCATGACCGAAAATCGGTCTGGAGGAAATTATTATCCTCCTTTGATAAAACCTGGTTGCAGTTGTCCTTGGTCTATAGGGCTTACCATAACGTGAAATGATAGTGCGATAATGCATTAAATGTCATGTCAAAAAAAAAACGAACAAACTAATGTCAGCAAAAAAAAATAAGGATAAATATCATATGTACATAAAATCGTATATTGTGTACAATATTTTTATGACCTGGCTATTAACCATAATATAAAAGTTTTCTTTGAACTTTATCTTTTTAACTAACAAATTTTTTGGTATTTACAACTCATGACTGATTTCTGGATCTCGACAACAGCACCACCTATCTGGTCTGATTGTAAATCTAAACCATTATCGACACAACTTAATTACACACGCAAAATGTTATGAAAATCGGTCTACCTTTTAAGGAGTAATAATGTATTAGGTTGAATTCGTATGGATTATCATAATTAATTCTGCAGTTTCGTTATATAATAGAAAAACTGGTTGTAAAGAATTTTATGATATATTATTAAATTGTGACGGGTACTTTCGAGTCACAGAAAAATATTTATAACAAATTTTTGTCTCATTTACTTTCCTTTTCCTGCAACAGCAACCGAAAGTCGTACATATACTCTGCAATCTCACTCGCTGAACGCAACCGAATGGCAACACTGGTTATTCTTACATTCTCTTCTCTTGGGTCTTGGCATTGGCATAATATTAGCAATGTTTTGTGTACGTGAATCCGAACTGTATAGTAGTATTATTTTCTCGTAATCGTCGCTTGAATAAATGACACGCAATAGCGAGGAACTAATAAAAAACGACGCGCAAATACATGAGTTTTTATTAATCAAGTGCAAAACATAGAAATCTTATCGTGTAATTTCATTCTTGTAATTCTTGTGGTAGTGAAATTAATCCATATATTTGTTATGACAAAAAATATATTGTTTTGATACTACACAGGCATGACGACGGCGTGACTTCCATGCCCTGCGTTCCTACGGAAGGGCGTGCAGATTACGTTTACTATGAATGATTTTATCTCTTTCTAAACTCAAGTGTCTGTGAATGACCGAGTGTAATAGCGAGCGTACCGAATTATGGATTGAAAAGTGTTTGTTGTTGATGTATTTTGATATTTTCAAAGCGACGCAAGTGTTGTTATCTCGTCCGAGAATCACAGTGGCGCGGCAGAGAGTAAAAGCGTAAGCGGTCATATGGCGGCTATCGGACTACGCCGGACGCGGATTTGCTACGCCATTCGATTTATTACCGAGCGCTTTACTATTTCCGCGCTATTGAAAAGAGATAGTACGTATTTTTAGTCGCTTCGACGGTGAAGACTAGAATTCGTATGACTTTCGTCACGTAAACAACTTCAAGGTTAAGCGGTTGTCGTGTGTCTTGAGTCTTTACGCTGGGATGCGGACACATTGACATGGCTGCGATATCAGGCGGAGGCGCCGTGGTGCGCCAGGGCCACCTTCGGAAATTGAAGACCATGAAAAAGAAATATTTTGTGCTACGAGCTGAAGCTGCGGACTGTTCCGCTCGCTTAGAGTATTATGAGTCGGAGAAGAAGTTCCGGTCTGGAGCTGCACCACGCCGAGTTCTTCCTTTGAAGAGCTGCTATAACATAATGAGAAGATTGGATCTAAAACAGAAGCATGTAATTGCTTTGTTTACAAAAGAGGAGCAACTGTGTATTGTTGCAGAGAATGAGCAGGACCTTCATACTTGGCTGACTGCTATCCTTAAACTACACCGCTCAGACGATGCCAGTGATGAATTGTTGCATCCCATACGTAAGTGTTCTTCATCTTTCTCTCTATTAAACTTGTCCAACAACCTGTAACACATGATCAATAATAACCCCTAGAATGATGTGATTGCTGAAATGCTGTTTCTATTGTTCTTGTATATAATTCTACAGCATATCATTTTATAAGTTTTTTTTAAGATACTCTTTTTATAAATATATCACTCATTCTTCCAAAGACAGGTTTTTTCGAACCAATAGTAAAAGCATAAATGACATTCAATAAATATTCTTTTAATCTGTATTGAATAATAATTATTCTATTCTATACCATTCAAAATAATCAAAGTCATAATATTTTTTTAAAGTGAAATCTCCTTTAGATTTGCATCTCGATCTAATGATAAAGCAACACCAAAAAGAGACAAATTAGTGAGTGAGTGTGTTAGATACAATAGTGCTTCCTATTATCTCAGTTTCCTTTTCTGAAGGTTTCACTGCTACAGCATGTGAACTGCACACATGTTTTTTTAGTTCAAAATTGGCCCTGGCATTTTATTGTCACCGTTTCAACAAGTCCCTACTGAGACTTTGTTAAACCAACTTCAAAGAAAGGTTGAATTACTTTTAGCAGACTTCCAAAAAAGGAGTAGGTTAACAATTAAACTGTATGTTTATTTTTGTTTATTTTTTATGCCATACCTTCATCAATTGAAAACTGATTTTGATGATCCTTTTTTATTAAATATTTGATACTTCAAGAGTGGTTCCATAAAAATTTTGAAAGAGAAAAAAATCCAACTTATTGGTAGCAAATTTGGGGTATAAAATTTTTAATGAAACCATTTAGATAACATTTACATTGTGATATCTTTGGTAATAAAAATTTAATTTTAAGGGGAAATATAATCTCAAATGGCTTAGCAAGATCCTTCGTTATGCCGAAAATATTGCAGCATTAATTTTGAAATAAGTATATGGTAAAGTTGAGGATTAATGTTAAGGATTATATTAGACGAAAACACAATTTCGTAAAATTTTCTCAATAGAAAAAAAATCCAAAGTTCTCTCTGTTATTCATAAAATACTTTAAATAAAATCATGAAACTTTGCATATGTACTAACTGAACTAAGTATAAAGCAGTGCTTATGTTATTTACTTTTTTTAAAATACCATTATTTTCATTGTAAAAAGAAATTACCTAAACTATCGGCCTTTTGAAGCGTGATTCCTGCCGCACGGTCACTGCTTCGGCCTTCGAATATACATTACGCAACAGGACGACGTAAAATTAAAATGGTAAATAACCGTTGTTGTGGCTTCGGAACAGTCCCGATATAACATCCTTTTCCTAAGTGTTTCCTATCCCCCCGCCTCCCCCGTATACGCACTGCTCAGAATGGTGCGCCACCTATTGGTCGAGAAAACAAGAAGCAAGATGGCCGCGCACGCATAAGACGTGTTCGTTACCGCTCGTTTAAAAATAACCAATAAATAAGTTGTAAGACTATCGTGCAATTGCTCGTGTCCATATTCATTCGAAGTGCAGTGTGGTATCTGTGTATACACGAGAACTTCAGCGAAAATATACAGACTTCACCATAACCACGAGGAGTGCTCCAGTCTTGTGAGTATCCTTACCTTATCTACCCAGTTCTAAAGCTATCTTCGTTTACTTCCCGGTTGGGATCATCGGGTTAGCCAGCCCTTGGTCTGGTTGTTCTCTGGTTCCCAAAACCACCCACGAAACACATTGCGAAACATTCAAGCCGTAACATAATTTCTGGTCCTTCGAGCCGGATACCTATGGATTTCTATTTTATACAGTCCGCTCCTCATAAAGATAATATCAAGTTCAATTTCTAAGGAAAACTTTGATATTTAATCTATTTTTCTTATAATTGAAAGTAACTAATTCATTTCAATTATAATCCTGCTAGACTTGAATGCTTGGGAAATGTTTCGTAATGCTCAGACTTTGTAGACTTATCTTATTTGGTTGCGTTATAATTGCTAAGTTTATTCCGATTATATTCGAATGTGCATTGATAGTCTTACGCTTTGAAAATTATTGTAATTTGAGGGTATTTTATAATTATTGCTAGAAAAAATTACTAAATCAGTTTATGGAAATGATCAATTTGGTCTTAGAATGATAGCACTTAAGTATGAATGCTTGTATATCTATGAATGTTGGGTCGTTTGTTAATTGTTATCTAATTCAAATGGTTAAAAAACATTAACATTAAGTTCAGTATTTGAATGTTAATTTAGTTTGGAGAAACTTAAATATTGTTTTAAATATCTGTCGTTAATAATTATATTTAGCATTCATATTTAATTTTTCGCTGTTATTTTATAATCATGTCGCAAGAAGAAATGAAACTTAAACTTTATAAGTCACAGCGAGAGTATGTTTTTCGTTCTATTCAAACTCTTTTCGATTTATCCACTCAAATACGGGAAGACTCTAGTTCTTCTAAAGTTAGCCAATTTAAATCTAGATTTCTTAAAATTGAGAACATTCGTGATGAATATCTCGAAAAAATTAATTCGTTAAAATTGGCACTGTTTCCTAAAGAAAAAATAGATATGCAAGCGTTGTCTGCATTTGATGATATGTACTATGAAGTTCTAAGTTTTGCCGCGGAGATGTCCCTACCGGAGCGCAAACGAGGCAGCAGCCCAACGTCCGCTGACGTTAACTACACCTTTACGCCTGACGCGGAAAAGGTACAAGCTAGACTGCCACAAATTGAGCTTCTGAAGTTTGACGGAAAAATTGAGAATTGGCAAACATTTTACGACACTTTCGTAACGTTAATTCATAATAATAAATCAATCGCGAATATTACTTAATTTCACTATCTCATTTCTTGTTTATCGGGATCCGCTTTAGGGATCGCAAAGAAGGTAAAATTAACTTCCGATAATTATGAGCTTTTAGAGATTGAGGTATACCTGGTTTTTAGAGATTGAGGTATACCTACCTAAACTAGATTGTACAACCAGTGCGTGTTGCCAGTGATGACTTACGGATCTGAGACGTGGTCCTTCACTGCTGGCCGTATGAGGACGCTCAAGGTCGCTCAGCGAGCTATGGAGAGGGCTATGCTCGGAGTTTCTCTGCGTGATAGACTCAGAAATGAGGATATCCGCAGTAAAACCAGAGTGACCGACATAGCCCAACGGATTAGTAAGCTGAAGTGGCAATGGGCCGGCCATATAGCTCGAAGAGCCGATAACCGATGGGGAAGAAAGGTTCTCGAGTGGCAGCCTCGTACCGGTAGGCGTAGTGTAGGGCGACCCCCCACTAGATGGAGTGACGACCTGGTAAGATATGCAGGAAGTCGATGGATGCAGGTGGCTCAGGACCGTGCTTTGTGGCATTGCTTGGGGGAGGCCTATGTTCAGCAGTGGACTTGTGAAGGGCTGTAATCATGATGATGAATTATGAGCTTGTATTCAATGAACTTATTAAGCGTTATCAAAATAAGCGCATTTTAGCAGTGGCGTATTTAGATCAAATAAATAACTATCCTTATTTAAAAACTCCTAATTTCAATGATTTACAAACATATACTAATATTCTTTGTGAGTCAGTCAATGCCCTTAAGGCCTTAGAGCTAGATGACTTAGGCGAATTTATTTTATTTAACGCAGCGTTTCGCGCACAGGACTCCGATACGCGCCACCGCTTCGAATCTGAAAATAAATCGGAAATTCCTTCTTTTCAAAGTCTTATGCAGTTTCTTCAAAACTATGTAAAAGTTTTAGAAATAAATGCTAGTGTTGACATTAGGGCGCGATCTTCTCCATTTTTAGGCGGTAAACAGATCAAGAATGTTTCACCGCGGGCACCGAACCTGAAACGTTCCGTGCTCACTACTCAGTCTAAGCCTACTAGTTCGAAGCAGCTGGCTTCACTAGAGTGCTATTATTGTGGCGCAGCACACAGTATCTATAAGTGCCCCACTTTTCAATCTTTGGACACCAGTGCTAGAATAAATATTGTCAAACAAAATAATTTATGCATTAACTGTTTACGAAAACATTCTCTTGATAAATGCGTCTCAAAAATGGGATGTTTTATCTGTAGTGGTAATCATCACACCCTGGTACACATCGACAACCAAGTTCGATCACCGACCGCGGTGACCACCGGTTCGAGTAGTGCCCACACTAACACGAGTGCGTTCGTGGGAGAGGCTCGTGGCCCGTGCGTGGTGCTGCTCGGGACGTGCATGGTGCGTGTGCAGGACTCTAGTGGCACGTTCCATCAAGTTAGAGCGCTCATCGATAGCGGCGCTCAGGACTGCTTCATCACCATGAAATGCGCAAAGAGACTTGGTTTTCAATTACGTCGATGCACCACAACTGTGGTTGGACTTGGACAACAGTCTGTGTGTCAAGTCAAGGGAGTGACTCAATGCTCTATACGCCCGTGTGATTCGAATGACCCACAATTTGATATTAATCCTATAGTCATCGATAGCATTACTTCTAAAATGCCAACGACTGATATTCCTCTAGCGGTTCGAGACTGTTATAAACACTTAGTATTAGCGGACCGTGACTTTGACAAACCGTCTGATGTTGATTTATTGCTAGGTGCTGAAGTATTTCATCACATCTATGACGGCCGTGTCATTCAACCAGAGCCCGGCTATCCTGCTGCTTTACATAGCGTCTTTGGGTGGGTTCTCTCAGGACCCACCAATGTGGAGAGTCCGGTAAAATCGGTTGGCACTTCGTTAATTACTTCAACCAATTCATTGGAGAAGATGATGAAACGATTTTGGGAAGTCGAGGAACCGCCTCATCAACATATACCTACTCCAGAAGATGAGGAGGTCGAACGCCTGTATTCCACTCAAACTTATAGGGAATCGGACGGTCGATATGTAGTCCCTATCTTATTGACGCAGTCGTCTGTCTATATGGGAGGCTCATATAATAGTTCTTTGTCGCAGTTTATAAATCTTGAGAAGAAACTTTGCCGACAACCAGATCTTAAATCACTTTATAACGATTTTATGCATGATTATGAGCAGCTTAATCATATGCAATCAGTGGGAAAGGATATTACCCCTGGTAGATATTTCATTCCTCACCATTGTGTGATTCGTCCAGAAAGCACAACGACCAAACTTCGCGTTGTATTCAATGCGAGTCACAAGACGACTAATGGACTATCTTTAAATGATATTGTTTACACTGGACCGAAGTTACAGGCTGATTTGGTTGATATTATTACTGGATTTCGGGTCCATAATATAGTTTTTACATGTGACATATCTAAGATGTACAGGCAAATCTTGATAAGGCCTGAGGATCGAGTGTGGCAACACGTACTATGGCGTGAATCCCCTTCCTTGCCTGTTCAAGAATTTGAACTTCGTACGGTCACATACGGAGTCAAAAGCTCGCCGTACTTAGCGATACGAACATTAAATCAGTTAGCTGCAGATCACGGTGATCAGTTTCCTCATGCAGCTGAAGCTCTTCGGCATCATACTTACATGGACGATATTACTACAGGTGTTCTTCGATCGTTACCCATGGAACATTGTCAGTGTCCGAAGACATTTTCTGATGATAGTTCAATAACGCTTAAGGTTTTAGGAGTTCAATGGGATCCTGCGGAAGACTATTTCACTTAATCCGTCTCTCCTGTGAATGTGGAGTTTACGAAACGTTCAATCCTGTCCCAGGTTGCTCGTATTTATGATCCGTTGGGTTGGCTTTCACCTTTTATTCTTTTAGCCAAACTACTTCTTCAAAACTTATGGCGTATTGGATTGTCTTGGGATGAAATCATACCCGCCAATCTGTGTGACGATTGGGTTTCATTTGTGTCTGACTTGTCTAATATAAAATCGATAAAAATCCCTCGTAAAACCGTGATTGATTTAACAGCTACACACCAGCTGATTGGGTTTTGCGATGGATCAACCAAAGCATATGGGTGCTGTGTCTATCTCCGATCAAGTATCGATGATCAAAACCAAGTTTCTCTTTTGATTTCTAAATCTAAAGTGGCTCCGATTAAGCCTCTACCTAAATACTTACAAAAGTTGTTTCCGTTTATTGATAACCTAGGACTCATGCGAGTGGGTGGACGACTTACCAATTTCAACTTACCTGAGCACACAAAACATCCATATTTGTTACCGAAACAATCTATTTTATCTCAATTAATTATTAGCTATTATCATAAACGGTATTTGCACTGTGGACCTCGCACGTTACAATCACTAATTGTTCGCAAGTTCTGGATTTTAGGAATTAGAAATCTTATTCGTTCTGTTTTAACAAAGTGTGTGACTTGCTTTCGGGTTAAACCTATACCCTATCAGGATAAAGAGATGGAATTCGATCGCTTGGTGGGAGGAAGTGAGAGATACAAGTGTCGTGCCTTTTTTGCTTAAAATTTATTATTTTATTAAGTGTTGTTGAGTTACTATAGTAAATTTTTCTGTCTTGGTGGAGGTTTTAATATCTGTAAATTAGTAAGTGTTTGTAGTTGTGCCGTTTTTATGTAATTTTTTGTTGTAGTAATATAATGGAGGACGAACCTCCCGATCCCGGAAGGGTTCGCAATGATTCCTTTTCCTTACCCATTAACATTGATAATGTAGAACTAATTAACCGTAAACGTGCCCAAGTAAGTAACGAGTCTGCCCATCCACAAAAAATAGTTATTACTGATCCAAAACAACAGTTTCCTTCAATACAATCCTCATATACCCATCCTGATTTTATTAATAAAAAAGTTAAGTACTCTCAAGATGATGCCGCTCCTTTTCTAGTTCACGTAAGTAAAATCTCAAATGATCAGCTGTCTGGAGTAACTCTTAAACCAATTAAATTCGGTCACTTTCTGTATCATAACAAGATTAAAAATATAGTCCATGATGGAGTCAAAAAAGTTGGACGAAATAGAATATCAGTGGAGTTTAAAACAGCTGCAGATGCAAACACTTTTATCGATCACCCAGCTCTCCAAATTTCTAAATATGAAGCAACCATCCCCTCATATAGTATCACTCGTATGGGGCTAGTTAGACAAGTTCCCATAGAGTGGACACTAGAAGAATTAATAGCAGCTATAGAAATTCCCTCTGGCTACGGTTCTATAATTAAAGCACGGCGACTTAATAGACGATCAGTGAGTGACAGCAATAGCGTTTCATGGGTTCCAACTCAGACGGTTGTTCTAACTTTTTCTGGACAAAAACTTCCTCCCCATATTTACTGTTTTTACACTTCAATGCCAGTGGAAAAATATATTTTGCCACTAATTCAGTGTCATAAATGCTGTAGATTTGGCCATGTTACTTCCCAGTGCCGATCATCCCCTCGCTGCTTTGTGTGTGCACAGAATCATGAAGGTTTATCTTGTTCTCGACAAACTCCTACTTGTCTATTCTGCTCAGGTCCCCACACCGCAAAAGACCCTACTTGTCCTGAACATTTAAGGCAAAAATCTATTAAACTTGTTATGTCACAAGAAAATATCTCATATTTAGAAGCTTCAGCTAGATTCCCTCAGACAAAAAGATCCTTTGCTGATACAACAAGAATCCAGCCTCGTAATTGTTCTCAACAGACCCCTTATACCATAACTGAGAGTCTGTCAACCCCTTCGGCTCAGCTCTCACAAACTGCATCATACAAAAAAACAATTTTTATCCCTCAACGTACCTACAGCCAATCATTAAATTCTGGATATGATATGGCAGCCCATCAGGCAATTGTTGAGAATCCTAATTCTTCCCTTCCTAATGGGTGTGCTCTACTGGGAAATGACAACTCCTCTAGTAATGATAATTTCTGCGAACTTATGATATCAATTCTAATTAACATGATCTCCCGTTTTAGTGACACGGAACTTCCTCTCAGCTTACACCAAAAACTTACTCAGCTTTCCTCCTTAGCCCGTAACATTCGCAGTCCCGCCAATTCTTCAATGGAATTGTCGGAGCATTAGAAATAAAAAAAATGAACTCATTTACCTCATTAATAAATTTCATCCCTTCATTCTTGCCATCCAGGAGACATGGCTTAGGCCTGAGTCTCATTTTAGGGTTTCAGGCTACGCATGCCTCCGGGATGATAGGAGTGATGGTCGTGCTGGAACCACTATTTTAATTTCAAGAACAGTTACATTTTCACAAATTCCTCTCACTTCTCATAGTCCAGCAGTAAATGCTGTTGCTATTAAGGCCCTTGATGTCTCTATTCTCTCTGTTTACATTCCTAATCCTGATGCAAATGTTTTAACAGAACTTGCAACACTTATTTCTTCTCTGTCACCTCCTATGGTTATTTTGGGAGATTTTAATATGCATCATACTGTTTGGGGCTCCCATCTGTGTGATTCACTGGCTCCCTTATTTTTAGATCTTATTGATAATTTTAATCTCTGTATTCTAAATGACGGGTCTCCTACCCGTCGAGTATCCCCATTACAAAATGTTAAAAGTGCCGTTGACCTAACTCTCTGCTCCCCAGATATTGCTTCCCTTCTTCTGTGGCAAATATTACCTTCTAGCTATGGCAGTGACCATTTTCCTATATTCATCACTCCTCCTACTTCACCTGGAATAAATTTTACATTTTGCCCAAGACTAAAGTATAATCTATCCAAAGCTAATTGGCAATTATATTCTACAGTTTTGGAACAAGAGGTTTCAACTCTTCCCCCAATTAACAATGATAATATTGCTCCTGTATATATAGAGTTCAGAAATGCAATTATTTCTGCTGCTAATAAGTCAATCCCCTTAAAAAAACCTTTTAAAAATAAGTATCCTTCCCCTCCTTGGTGGGACCAAGATTGTTCAGCAGCTTGTAGGAGAAGAAAAGAGGCTGAATTAATATACTCCCGTTCTATGACTGCAGAGAATTATATCTCCTATAAAAAAATTGCTGCAGAAACCTTAAAATTACTGTCAGACAAAAAGCGAACTGGTTGGTTTAAATTCTGTGAGTCACTGTCACCTAGGACTCCCCCATCTTTGGTCTGGAGAAATGTTAAAAAATATCGCTGTGCAGTTTCTAGTGAAAATATAATTTCTAATGATCCTTCCCCGTGGATAGATGAATTCTCTAATAAACTTGCACCACAAACAGTCCCATCTTATGATGAATGCCTAGTTTTTAATTCAGCTTTTTTAAAAACAAATGATAAATTTGATTCCCCCTTTTCTTCTCAGGAGTTGTTTACTGTACTCAATGGCCTTAAAGACTCCTCACCAGGTATTGATGGGATTCCTTATTCATTTATAATTAATAGTAGTGAGAACACTAAAACTGTCTTACTATCCATTTTGAATTTTATTTATATTACTGGTGATCCTCCTGCTGAATGGAAAACCCAAATTATTTTGCCCATTCTCAAACCAGGTAAGTCTAGCAATGACCCTTCCAGTTACCGACCTATTGCCCTTTCTTGTACTTTGGCAAAAATCTTGGAACATTTAATAAAAAATCGCTTGGAGTGGTTTTTGGAAAGGAATAATCTCTTACCTAAAAGCCAATTCGGTTTCCGAAAAGGTTTAAGTACCATGGATAGCCTAAGTACTTTGGTCACAGATATTCATATTGCTTTTTCAAAACATGAATTTCTCATAGGAGTTTTCTTGGATATTTCTTCTGCATATGATAATGTGCTTCTTCCTGTGCTCAGGCAGAAAATGCTTAATCTGAGCATTCCAGTGAGGATAGTCAATTACGTCTCTAACTTTCTCTCTTCTAGATCAATATCTATAAATGTTAAAAATCTCCTGCTTCCCCCAAAAACTATATGGAAAGGACTTCCACAAGGCTCAGTTCTTAGTCCTCTCCTTTATTCTATATATACTCACGATTTAGAACTTTCAGTAAATTCTTTTTGTAATGTTCTTCAATATGCAGACGATTTAGCTCTATACATCTCCTTAAACAACTTCACAGTGGCATGTTCCCGTCTAAACTCATCCATGGATTATTTACAAGAATGGTTAACTAATCATGGCCTCTCTTTATCTGTGGCCAAGAGTAGTGTGGTGATCTTTTCCCGCCAAAGGCGAGTTCCCGATATATCTGTTGTATATGATAAGCAACCTATTCCAGTTAGAGGCAATGTAAAATTTTTGGGAGTTATCCTTGATTCGAAATTGGCTTTCGGTCCATACATTGAATATATAACACAAAAATGCGAAAAAAACATAAATATTCTTCGGTCTTTGTCAGGTGTTTGGTGGGGGTCCCATCCTTTTTCTCAGAAATTACTGTACAATGCTTTAATACGAAGCCACCTTGACTATGGATGTTTTCTGTTGGAGCCTTGCAATAAATCATCCCTGAAGGTAATGGACAAAATTCAATCGAAATGCCTTCGCATTATTACAGGGGCAATGAAATCCTCACCAATAAATGTTCTTCAGGTTGAGTGCGTAGATCCTCCTTTAAGATTAAGAAGGCAATACCTTTCAGACAGATTCTTATTTAAGATCTGCCAGCTTTCAGATCATCCCCTAATTCCTAAATTGCACCTTCTTTCAGAGTATATCTCATCTGACCGATACTGGACCCATAAGGACTCTCCCTGCTTGTTTAAAAGTTTTGTAATTTTTCTTCAGCTTCCTTACCCAATCTTTCAATGTAAAATAAATCCACTCTTTGATGTTCCTTACGAGGCTATTGTTTACCAACCCGACATTCATCTAGATCTGGGTATAGAAAAGGATTCTCCAATGGCAAATTTGAAATTAAAAGAAATTATAGAAAACACCTTTAAAGATTGGCTTGTCATGTACACAGACGCTTCAAAACAGTCTGATGAAGACTATACTGGAGCTGCTGTTTGGATTCCTAAGTTCAAAATCATTCTTAACTTTAAATGCCCCTCACTATCCTCCACTTTTACCGGTGAAGCAACTGCAATCAGTGAAGCTTTGTTATATGTAGAGTCACATAATCTTAATAAAACAGTTATTTTCACAGATTCAAAAAGTTGTTTGTTAGCTATTTTGTCCAATCAATTCCATAACAAACATAAATTTCCACTAATTCTTAAAATAAAAAATACCCTGTTCAGATGTCATCTTAAAGGAATCCATGTTTCAGTGGCCTGGATTCCAGGCCACAGTGGTATCCATGGTAACGAAACAGCTGATGTACTCGCTAAAAATGCAATTGCTAATGGCATTCTACAAAATTTAATTTACTCACATGACCTAATTTTGCTAGCTAAAAGGAAACTGAATGAAAATTGGAATAAGTTATGGGAAGTTTCCAAAAATGTTAAAGGTAAGCACTATGCTGCCATCCAAGAGGTTATTCCTCCCAAGCCTTGGTTCTTTAAATTTAACAAAGCAAATAAACATGCAACTTCAATCATTTGTAGATTAAGAATTGGACACGCCTGCACACATGCACATCTGGCAAAAATCAGAGTAAGGGATAGCTCATTGTGTGAATGTGGCTTAGATGAAGGTTCCACAAACCATATTTTTTTCAACTGTCCCAAATTATCCTCCTCCCTTTATGATTACCTTCCTCCTTATATTCCTCGACCTATAGATTTTAATTCTCTTTTAACATATACCAGTACTCCTTTTGTGTATATTTTATGTGATTTTATTAATACTAATAATATGAAACTTTAAATCCTTGTCACTTTTAACATACGGGTAAGAGTCTAACACCTGTGTTTGTCATATTTGTTCTAGGTAACTCAACAAATAGATTTGTCAAAATTCTCGGAGGAAAACTGAATCCTTGTATTATCACAGACTCTTATTTTAATTAAACTCATAAGCTTTCATTTTCTACTCAATACGTCATTGGCGAATTTTATCAAACCGCCACAAAAGAAAGAAGAAGAAGATACCCTATCAGCCGTCTATGGGCAACCTGCCACCTTGTAGATCTCAACAAGGTTACTGTTTTCAACAGGTAGGGATTGATTTTGGCGGTCCTTTTCTTATAAAAGAAAACAGACGACGTAACGCACGGGTCAGTAAGGCTTACATATGCTTGTTCATTTGTTTATCTGTAAAAGCAGTTCATTTAGAACTCGTATCTGAACTGTCTACAGAAGCGTTTCTAGCCGCCCTAGACAGATTCGTGTCTCGACGTGGAATATGTCAACATATTGTGACAGATTGTGGCACTAACTTTGTAGG
The DNA here is from genome assembly GCA_036936625.1 of Parnassius smintheus behrii. Classification (NCBI taxonomy): domain Eukaryota; kingdom Metazoa; phylum Arthropoda; class Insecta; order Lepidoptera; family Papilionidae; genus Parnassius; species Parnassius smintheus. The sequence continues at coordinate 42,713,231 of JAUPFT010000020.1, forward strand.
CGCTAAACGATATCTTGAGGAAATGGTTAAATTATTGATAGATAAAAAACAGGATATTTCTGATCAATTAACGTCTCGTGGAATCTCGTGGAAATTAAATCCACCTTCAGCACCTCACTTTAGAGGCATTTTTGAAAGTGGTATAAAATCTACTAAATATTATCTCAAGAGGGTCATAGGCTCACAAGTCCTGACGTTTGAAGAACTAACTACAGTTTTAACTAAAGTTGAAGCGATGCTGAACTCAAGACCGATTTGTCAGTTATCGTCTGATCCTGGCGAAGTTGATGTTCTCACGGCCGGTCATTTTATTATAGGACGTCCTTTAGTAGCTCTACCAGAACCGTCCGTTGAGGATATGAATCCTAGAACACGCTGGCAGTTACTTCAAAAGCTTTCTCAAAGTTTTTGGCGTATTTGGCAAAGTGATTATTTACATACGCTTCAACAAAAGGTTAAGTGGATTAAGGATGATCACAAACATCCTAATATTGGTCAACTCGTTTCAATCATTGAACCTAATCTATCACCTAACGAATGGCGCCTAGGTCGAGTAGTCCAAATCCACCCCGGAAAGGACAATATTATCCGGGTTGTGACCTTAAAGACCAAAAGAGGTCTACTTACAAGACCAGTAGTCAAAGTCTGCCCTCTTCCTCTTGATTGAATCTTATTTTTTATTGTTTTATTAAGCTAGATTGTAAGTTCTAATTTTAAAATTAAATTAACTAAGTTTGATTTTCTTTTGTATTTTAGTTAAGGTTATCAATGCACAACTTAGCTCAGATATCTATTTAGTTTATATTAATTTATATTCTATGAGCAACTGGGGACCTGGAGAGCTGCCGGGTCGATGGTTGTCTTGTGAAATCCCTAGGTGATTTCAGGTGGGAGGGAATGTTGTGGCTTCGGAACAGTCCCGATATAACATCCTTTTCCTAAGTGTTTCCTATCCCCCCGCCTCCCCCGTATACGCACTGCTCAGAATGGTGCGCCACCTATTGGTCGAGAAAACAAGAAGCAAGATGGCCGCGCACGCATAAGACGTGTTCGTTACCGCTCGTTTAAAAATAACCAATAAATAAGTTGTAAGACTATCGTGCAATTGCTCGTGTCCATATTCATTCAAAGTGCAGTGTGGTATCTGTGTATACACGAGAACTTCAGCGTAAATATACAGGCTTCACCATAACCACGAGGAGTGCTCCAGTCTTGTGAGTATCCTTACCTTATCTACCCAGTTCTAAAGCTATCTTCGTTTACTTCCCGGTTGGGATCATCGGGTTAGCCAGCCCTTGGTCTGGTTGTTCTCTGGTTCCCAAAACCACCCACGAAACACATTGCGAAACATTCAAGCCGTAACAACCGTAATAAAAATAGGAAGCGACTGGCTTGGCGTTAAGAAACAGGCATAAATATGATAAACCTAATGAAATAAGTGTCTAACGACCTATCTACGTACAGTATTAGTGATTACAAACATGTCGGTACATAGCATACGACGCGCGGGCAAATGGGGACGAAATTAGAATTTGAGCTGACTTACTCTATCCCCTTAATACTACATAAAAAGCATGAAACTTGACTTCAAAGAACTACAATTTGGCCAAAACAATTAGGCGCAAAACCGGAATGTGTTTTCGACGCCCGCATGCTGCTTCTATTGCTGCTCTTCACTTAGTGAACAATCACCGTTCTGATATTTCCTCACTAGTTGTAATGGCATCTTAGCTGCTATGCACCTAAAATTGTTTTGGTCATGTAGTATAAATAATAAAATTATTTCGCATTCTGAATTCTGGGGTTTCGTCTATACAATATGTTGTAGCACCAACTTCAGAATGTGAAATTATTTTAATGTTTCTAGTCCTGCATAATCGACTTTTACCTTCTATTAAATGTTAATTTTACTGAATTAAATGTTGTATATGAGGTTAAATAACCAATTTTCTAATATATTTCAACTGCATAACTATACAACTCAGTTGAGCTAAGTATGTATGAATAAGTATGTATGGAGACCAAATTGAGACATGTGTAGCGGTAGCAAAGATGCAAATCATACTGACACAACTATATTATGAATGCAGGGATGAGAGCACGAAATTGAGGGTCTCGCATTGCAGTGTTTCTCAAGGTCAGGGACCCTGTATGATTGCTACATCAGTTACGATAGTGGTTATGTAGAAATTGATCGGTATACTAATTGCATTTTTTGCCCCAAGAGAAAAATTGAGTATAATAAGGGAACAACATAGACATAGCCTATGACATAGATGACTGGTATATTTTTAATTATTGAGTTAGTTTAGATACTGACAGAACTGGTGATAGTAGTAAATATTTTATTAGAGGGCCAGTTTTATCGTCAGAGGGTTAAAAGTTGCCCATTGTGTACAGTGGTAGAGCCATGCGGCAGCTTTGCTGTTGCACGTATGGGCCGGCTCAAACCGGGGTGGTACCACGACCTCACAGAATACCGGCGTGAAGTGGAAGTTCTGCCTCCGCGTTTCGTCTGGTGAGTGCAGGTGGCCGGAGGCCCAAATCCCCCCCCCCCCCCATCAACATGGTAGCGGAATTAAATAAAGATAGACTACCCCAGGAGGGTACCAGCACCCCTGGAGAATCCCTCGCTGAGCATCCACGACCATGTTTCTCCACTTCTGAGCGTGGGTGCTCAGGCTGCCCCGCGTATTCTGGGGGGGGCGAAATTCCGCTCAAGACTAAAACTGCTCGGGGCAAACGGAGCAACAAGACCAAGGCGACCCCTGCCACGCTGTCCGTGAATTTCTGCAATATCAGGGGACTTCACTCCAACCTAAACGCCGTCCACTACCATCTCGAGACGGCGAGGCCGGCTCTGCTCTTTCTGACCGAGACGCAGGTGTCCTCTCCGGCTGATGTTTCGTATCTCTCCTACCCGGGGTACAAACTGGAACACTCCTTTGTGCCTCGGGCTGGAGTTTGCGTTTACGTCAGAGAGGACATCTGTTCTCGACGCCTCGGCAGACTTGAAGGTTCGGACCTGTCCATCCTTTGGCTACGCGTAGACAGCGACGACCATCCGCGCGTCTACGGGTGCCTCTATAGGTCCCACAGCGGTAATGCCGAAACAGACCGACTCTTCGACCACGTCCAAATGGCTGCAGATTCGTTGCTACAGCAGATCCCCTCCGCAGAGATCGTGATCCTCGGCGACTTTAACGCCCATCACGCCGAATGGCTCGGTTCACGTTTAACCGATCATGCGGGGAGATCTGTTCATGATTTTGCCTTGGCATATGGTCTGACACAACTGGTTACTTCGCCTACGCGGATTCCAGATGTGGAGGATCATGCACCTTCCCTGTTGGACCTTCTGCTGACCTCTCACCCGGACGGATATCAGATTTCCGTCGACGCCCCTTTAGGCTCCTCGGACCATTGTCTGATCCGGAGTGTTGTGCCACTCACGCTGAAATCACGGTTGCATTCTGCAGGCTGCCGCCGTGTTTGGCACTATAGGTCAGCCGATTGGGATGGGATGCGGTCTTTCTTTGCATCCTACCCTTGGGGGCGGGTTTGCTTCTCGCCGGATGATCCCAACGTTGTTGCGGATTCTGTTACTGATGTGGTACTTCAGGGTATGGAACTTTTTATTCCTTCCTCTGTGGTGCCCATTGAAGGCAAATCTCAGCCATGGTTTGGTCGCTCCTGTAAAATAGCATCATGCTATAAGCAGGAGTGCTACCAAGCCTGGGTTGATGCATCAGCGTCCCGGGATGTAAACACCAGCGCTCTAAAAAAGAAGTATAATTCCGCCTCTAGGTCCTTCAAAAGAGTCATTGCCAAGGCAAAGTCAGAGCACATAGGCAGAATTGGCGAGAAACTAGTTCGCCTTCCTTCTGGAACCCGTGCATTCTGGTCTCTCGCCAAGGCTGTCCAGGGGAATTTCTGTCAGCCATCTCTTCCATCTCTGCACAGGGAGGACGACTCACTGGAAAGGAGAAAGCCGATCTTCTAGGCTCCTTCTTTGCGTCTAACTCGACTCTCGATGACGGGGGGAGTACGTCGCCGACCATCCCGCGGTGTGAGTGCTCCATGCCGGAAGTGCAGTTCACACAGCGCTCGGTTCGCAAAGCACTCCTCTCCCTGGACATCCACAAGTCGAGTGGGCCTGACGGAATCCCCCCAATTGTGCTGAGGACGTGTGCTCCAGAGTTGGCACCGGTTTTAACGCGTCTTTTCCGGTACTCCTACTCCCTAGGCGTAGTCCCAAAATCGTGGAAGACGGCTTTCGTCCACCCGATCCCTAAAAAAGGCGACCGCTCAGACCCGTCCAACTACCGGCCAATCGCCATCACCTCCTTGTTCTCCAAAACAATGGAGTCCATTGTAAACTGCCAGCTCATGAGGTACCTTGAGGATCACCAGCTGATTAGTGACCGCCAATACGGTTTTCGCCGTGGTCGGTCAGCTGGTGATCTTCTGGTCTACCTCACTCACAGATGGGCGGAGGCAGTAGAGTTCAAGGGGGAGGCATTGGCCGTTAGTTTGGACATTGCGAAGGCCTTCGATCGGGTTTGGCACAAAGCGCTTCTTTCGAAGCTCCCTTCCTATGGGCTTCCCGAGAAATTGTGCAATTGGATCACCAGCTTTCTTGCAGATCGGAGCATCAAGGTCGTTGTAGACGGTGCAAGCTCTGATTGCAAGCCTATTAATGCTGGTGTTCCACAGGGCTGCGTGCTATCGCCAACGCTGTTTCTTCTGCATATCAATGATATGTTGCATACCCGTAACATTCATTGCTATGCAGATGACAGCACTGGTGATGCTCTTTACACCGGCCGAGCCAATATTTCTCGGGAAAACGTCTCCGAGTGCCGGGACAAACTTGTGTCTGAAGTCGAGTCTTTGCTGAACAGAGTCTCGGATTGGGGACGACTAAATCTAGTCCAGTTTAACCCCCAGAAGACACAAGTTTGCGCGTTAACCGCTAAAAAGAACCCCTTTGTCGTATCCCCTCAGTTTCAAGGCACTCCCCTTGTTGCCTCAGCCAGTATCGGAATCCTCGGCGTCGACATATCGAGTGACGTGCAGTTTCGTGGTCACTTGGAAGGGAAGGCCAAATTGGCCTCTAAAAAGCTTGGCGTGCTCAGCAGAGCGGGACAGTATTTCATGCCGGCACACCGCCTGCAACTTTACAAGGCGCAGGTTCGGCCGCACATGGAATACTGTTCCCATCTCTGGGCTGGGGCTCCCCAGTACCAGCTCCTTCCACTTGACCGCATCCAGCGCAGAGCGGCTCGAATCGTCGACGACGGAGTGCTTTCCGATCGGCTCGATTCACTGGCGTTGCGAAGAGATGTTGCATCTCTTTGCGTATTTTATCGCATCTATCACGGGGAGTGCTCTGAGGAATTGTTCGGATTAATCCCAGCCGCCAAATTTCGTGAACGCACGACACGGCAAACGTCCCGATACCATCCACACCATCTGGATGCTTGGCGGTCCACCACTGTACGTTTCACAAGGAGTTTTCTTCCACGTACAACCTCTCTGTGGAATAGTTTATCATCGGCGATTTTCCCGGACCGATACGACCTGGGGACCTTCAAGAAAAGAGCTTACTCCTTTCTAAAGGGCCGGCAACGCACCCGCAATTCTCCTGGTGTTGCGGTTGATCATGGGCGGCGGTAGTCACTTAACATCAGGTGAGCCGCATGCTCGTTTGCCCCCTCTTCTATAAAAAAAAAAAAAAAAATCAAATAAATTATAACCTGAGTAAATATAAGAGTTAAGCAAGTTAAGCTATTACTATTTAAGTTGTGCAAATTACCCTTAAAATAATATTTTGTCAGCAATAGTACTAGCCGCGCGTGCTGATGATGAGCAATGCAGTCGGGCGCTCACGCGTGTAACGTCTTTGAATTTATTGCTTTAAGTTTTTGTTTGTTTTATGTCATTGTTATTTTTTGGTCTAAAGGGAAAGGAAAAGCCTATCGCAATGGCAATTGTTTTATTATTTTAAAGGTTCTAAAGTTTTCCCAGAAGGAAAAACAGAAATGTTTGTCTTTTATAATAAATCTTAGTAACAACTCCCAACATTTTTTTATTAATAATTTTTCCTTTATTCATTTATTGCTTTTGCAGCCACTATTTTAGTAACATGTCTTTTTGTCAACCATAGTAACTATGGACATCATGATGTCATCGGCAAACTTTCTGCGTGCCATTAATAGTTTATTAGTATATTCTTTGGATTTAGGTCACTATTTTACAGAAAATGAATACAAAGTTTTCAATACCTTCCTTGTTTTCCTTTCTATATTAAGTATTGTTTGACTGCCTTCTGGATTCAGTTGTCTGAAATGTGAGTATGCATTAGTGTGATATGCTATTGGGTTTCTATGTAAAGAAATTCTTAATTCGGCCCATATGTTATAGAAAGTCACTTCCATTTAAAGTTGTAACAAGCAATGTTTGTTACATAATCAAATTCAAATAAATATTAGTGACGTTTTTTGCAGAGAAACTCTACGTTATATACATTATTGTATCAACATGCACTTTTTTCTGAAATATAAAAAAAATACCAAGAAATCAAACTTCATAACCATAAATATTACAGAGGTACATTAACTTCCATTAGACATTAGTTAATTTAAGCATGTTACACAATAATAGTTCGGTAGTCAATGAATATCGAACATAACAAAAATAATTCCACTTAACAGGAAAATGAATCATAACCAGTATCTAGCAGATAATGATACAAACAAGTTATTACTAATATTTGTGATATAAAAATGTATACATTTTTATCAATGGATAATTTTGAAGCTCTAAGTTTTTGATCCATTCCTTACATTATAAAGCAAAGTTTACAAAGACACAAAGCAATTTACAAAAGAAAGATTGATTTTAAGATAATAATATTATTACTATTTTCTAAAATATTTTAGTCTGTTTAGGCTTATTTTAAACTTATTCATTATCATTATTACAGCCCTTCACAAGTCCACTGCTGTATGTAAGCCCCCAAGGGATGCCACAAAGCACAGTACTAAGAAACCCGTATCTATCAAATTCCTGCATGTTTTGCCAGCTCCTCACTCTATCTAGTGAGGGGACGCTCTACACTTCGCCATTAAGCTTTTATTATAATCGCTTGACAAATTATAGCATCATCCTTATCATAAGTCCAGTGTAGAACATTGGTCTCCCCTATATACTGCCTCATAGGGGGATATTTGCCATAGTTTCTATGCTTGGCAGGAAGTTTGAGCAACCATAGTTTTTTTTTATAATTAAGTTATCAATTATCAGAAAAATACTGGTACTCATCTGAAATCAAAATCCATCTCAAAAAAGTCATTACAATAGCACTGAAAGTGAAATGTTGCTGGCTGGGACCAGTAAGTATGTCCCAGCACATGCTTACAGTGTAGCAAAGTGAGAGAAAGGTCCTGGTTTCATTCTGTACAAAGATCCTGAGACTTCATATACACTGACAGTGACCACTGAGGGGTTTCAGCCGTTGGAAGCCTTGCATTACTTATTCAATGTAAAATCTACTCAACATTATAACACTTTAATTACTTGAAAAAATTAAAAAATAGTATAATTTATTTTAATGTCTTATTGTTACTTGGATTGCATGTGATGGTAAAGTTTTTCTATATTTTAATGAAATTGCTGGCAGAGTTTTTCAAAGAAATATAAATATTGTATCTGAATATCTCAAATAGTTCATGGTTAGTTTTACTTTAGTCTATAATAATAGTAATGACTTTATATCAATTTTATTTAGTGCTTAACTACAGAATGTATTTTGTAAACCTATGGGAGTGCTTAGTGGCTACTTAAGTCTATGGACACGCAGCCAATGTCAAACAAAGAAGGCTCAAGATGCATTGTCATTTCTAAGGTATATGGAATGCTTCACAGCCTGTAGTTTTATTTGCTTTGCAACAATTGCTATTTTGTGTCAGAAATCAGACAGAGAGTGATCCTATATATATCTATCCAGACGGTCTCCTAAATATAAAGTGTGGGTGATGTAACAATAGTAACGTCCTTCTGACCGAATTTCGGTTACGGCGGCCAGTCTCAACGTAGCCTGGTCATCGGCGCAGGATATGCCCGTGTGTTTGTGCAAGCATAGGTCCATTCTTTACTCTTACTCTCATAGTCTGATGGAAAGTGATCAGGTGCAGAACCAACGGTTTTACGTGCTTTCCGAGGCACGAAAGTGGGACACAGCCAACTTCCTGACTCCGGGTGGCTACTGAGAATTTCTCGAAAGAAAAACTCAATAACTTATATTTTTGCCCGACCCGGGATTAGAACTCAGGACCTCGTCATCAGTAGTCGCGTTTACAACTACTGAATCAACGAGGCAGTCACATACCCACCAATGTATGATTTTATATACTACCTACTTGAATGGAAAGTTGATATTAAAGTCAAATTACACCCTACATCTATGTTTATCGACTGAGTGATTTGGTTAAAATAGTAATAGAATAGAATAGTGATTTAGTTAAAATAGTAGGAGATGGCTATGCTCATGGTATCTCTGCATAATATACTTAAATATGAGGATATCCACAACAGAACCAGAGTAACTGACATAGCCCTACGGATTAGTAAGCTGAAGTGGCATTCGGTCGGACATATAGCTATAGGAACCAACAACCAGTAAGACTGTCTGTCAACACTCAAATTAAAATCTGCAATATTACAATGTGATTTAAAGTGTATAATTGTATGTTCTAATGTGTTGCAATATTTAGTAGTAAATGAAAAGTAAACAATCTAAGATCAATTCTGAACTTTAATTTCTGACAAAAAAGTTAGTTTCTTTTTTGGCAGATCTTTTGCCAGATGGAAAAGGAAGAAATTCATAAATTATTAAAATAACTGATTTTTTACAGTTAGATTTGCTAAGTTTCAGTTTTAGTAATTGACAAATTATATATATTGTACATTATCAAATTTAGTCTCAACAGAATTGAAAAAAATTATCCGAAAATCTTTAATTTGCTGCTTTAATTTAATGTGACATAAAATAGTATTTGGTTATAATTTGCAACATAGACCGTGATGTGAACTGATGTATGGGAAAATTAACTATTTGACTTTCTGAGACTTACCTTTCTTTAGTTTTTGTTTTATAATTTATAAATTCGAGTAAGTTGGTTATTTTGGTCAAAGTAGGCACTTATCTAATTGATTAGGGGGCATCCATTAATTTCGTGATTCGATTTTGGTGATTTTCTCATCCTCCAACTCACCTTGGTGAGATGTCGTGAGATTTTTCTAAATGTCTATTTATAGTGTAAATACGTTATTGTACTTGATTGCGATTTGTGGATTTCGCATAACCGCGGTAAATATTATGTATGCCATATTTTACTTAATTTAACCCATTTTTTTTTTCGAAATTTTACAGCGGGAAAAAAATTTCGTTATATATATTTGCCGAGACCCTTGGTCTTCCACATTTTTTAAAAATAAAATAAGCGTGACGAACGAGCACACAGTCAACCTGATGGTAAGTGGATGCTGTGGCCCATAGACATCTACTACTATTTATCTTCAATTAAGAACCTAAATGCAGATGCGTTGCCAGCCCTGAGGACTGAGATGAAATGCCTCGTTTCCAGTAAAAAGGGTCTCGGGTTCTCTACACTCACCATACGAAACACTGTAGCACTAAGCTGCTATTTCACGCTGGTATTCTGTGAGAGCGTGGTCCATCCCCGGTCGAACCGACCCATTTGTGCTGCAACCACAATATAGCTGCAGCATGGCTCTCTCACGTAAAAACTTGTGAGATTGGGAGGGATTTGGTTCTATCCCCTCCCCCCTTAAACACCTCACGTAATTAATGGACGTTCCCCTACACTAACACTGTTAAATATACCCATTATGAAAAAATCATATTATCTTTGTTAATTTATGGCATTTGTGTATTGGTATCGAAAGGAGGCAAAAATCATAAAGTCTCGACTCTGGGAATAGAGAAACTATTTACAATTTTTTATAGAATAAGGGTGACAAACGAACACACAGTCCACCTGATAGTATGTGGATGCTGCGGTCCATAGACATCTACATTTCTTTTCGCGATTATGTATTAAAATGCAAATGCGTTGTTACCCCTGGAAATCCTTGTTTCCAGTAAAGTCTCCGGTTCTCTACACTCACCATATTATACACAGCAGCATTAAGCTGCGATAAACGTTTCTAAAATTAGTTTTATTTGATGAATGGTATTCGCGTAAACATCATAAATCATTATCTTGCAATTATGTTTACAGTAACTTATTTCTGGTGGTTCAAGTATTGATTCATCTTACGAACCGTGTCATTCGGGCCGATCAAACAACTGGATCATTTCGAGTTTCTGTCTGATTATTTGTGTTCTCTGTGATTGGTGAGACCTGCTTGATAATGTCGGTCGCGGGACATTACTATACTCTTTGGTCGTGGTTCTTATCAATCGTTTGATCTTGAAAGTTAAAAAAATGTAATTGCAATCATCAATACTTTGATGCGACCCGAGTCAAATGAACGAATCATTTACGATTGACACATGTCTATTCTGGTGTATCTATATATATGTAATTTATTTTATTTTATTTTATTTTTTATATTTTTTGCTTTTGTTAATCTGTAATGTTTAGTTATTTAATGCACGATGTTATTTAGCTAAGCTTACGGTTGGTGCAACAGTGTCCTATTAGCTGTCAGTAACTCATCGCAAGCAATTATTTATATAGTGCCACTATTTGCGAAAACCCATAAATGGTTTCCTATTGTTTAATTGTTTTCTACCTACTCTGTTTTTGTTAACCGAGGGATTTCCGATTAAATAAATAAATAAATAAATAAATGTACCTTAATCAATTTTTAGTCTCATATGAAGTCGTACACAAAATTAAAAGCGATACGGAGTTCATGTAATATATGGTTATAATCAGAGTAGTGGCGGCGTAAGGGGTCTATCCCATATCATTTCGTGAATTCAATATACATAGTAAAATGCGACATTATCAATGTATGTAGTCGAAGTTAAATCATCATCATCATCATCATTACAGCCCTTCACAAGTCCACTGCTGAACATAGGCCTCCCCCAAGTAATGCCACAAAGCACGGTCCTGAGCCACCTGCATCCATCGACTTCCACCAGGTCGTCACTCCATCTAGTGGGGGGTCGCCCTACACTACGCCTACCGGTACGAGGCTGCCACTCGAGAACCTTTCTTCCCCATCGGTTATCGGTTCTTCGAGCTATATGGCTGGCCCATTGCCACTTCAGCTTACTAATCCGTTGGGCTATGTCGGTCACTCTGGTTTTACTGTGGATATCCTCATTTCTGAGTCTATCACGCAGAGAAACTCCGAGCATAGCCCTCTCCATAGCTCGCTGAGTGACCTTGAGCGTCCTCATACGGCCAGCAGTGAAGGACCACGTCTCAGATCCGTAAGTCATCACTGGTTGTACAATCTAGTCTTTAGAGATTGAGGTATACCTGACGAGAAGATATGTCGTAATTTCCCGAACGCTGCCCAGCCGAGTTGAATCCGTCGATTGACCTCTCGGTCGAAGTTGGACTTACCTAGTCGGACTATTTGTCCCAGGTAAACGTACTCGTCAACAACTTCGAGCATAGTGCTCCCAACAACTACCGGCATAGGTGTGACATGGACATTAAACATGATCTTTGTTTTGTCCATGTTCATCTTAAGACCTATCCGTTGGGAGGCACTATTGAGGTCATTGAGCATAGTGCTTAAGTCCTCCAGCGATTCTGCCATAAGGACTATATCGTCGGCAAATCGAAGGTGAGTGATGTACTCGCCATTGATGTTAATACCGTATCCTTTCCAGTCCACGTGCTACGTGCTGTTTTCGAGAGTCATTACGAATCGTCTCGCACGCAGACTCGACGACTTCCAGCCTCCCGAACAAGCCGGTTTCCGAAAAGGCTTCAGTACCATAGACCACATACATACCCTGCGGCAGATTGTACAGAAGACTGAAGAGTACAATCTGCCACTTTGCCTGGCGTATGTGGACTATGAGAAAGCCTTTGATTCCGTCGAAATTTGGGCGGTGCTGCCCTTCAGCGGTGCCAAGTTGACTGTCGGTATATCGAAGTGCTGAAGTGTTTGTACAGTAGGGCTACGATGGCTATCCGAGTACAGAACCAGAGCTCGAAACCTATCCAACTGCAGAGAGGTGTAAGACAGGGTGACGTTATATCCCCGAAACTCTTCACCGCTGCTTTGGAAGACGTTTTCAAGCTACTGGAAGTTAAATCAATACGCATTATTAAGGATAACTCAAGACCTACTGGTCAGATCGTGATCAAATTTATATGGGGCCACATGAGAAGCACCAGCTTTCAAATGGAAAAATAATCAAAATCCGTTCACATAGAAAAAAGTAATGAGGTAACACACATAAAATGATACAGTCAAATTGAGAACCTCCTTCTTTTTTGAAGTTGGCTAAAAATTGGAAAGCCTGCTTGCGACAAACCACTAGGTAGGTATTTCAATTGACAATTTTTTAAATTGACCCCTAAGGGAATCCACTACCACTACAGTTATCATCCCGCGGATAACGTAAGGGTTAACAGAGGAACATAAAACAGTACTGAACAGCAGCGTTATTCTGATAACGAATAATAAAAATAAAAATCTGTGATTTTCAATTCGCCTGTCAAGCGTGGTAACTGTGCCAAACATCGCCCCTATAAGGCATTCTATGGGGGAGGCCCGTGTTCGGCGGTGGGCTTTAGATAGATAGGCTGCAATTAATGGTGCCGGTGGGCCGTGGTAGTTCAAATGTCACAATACGCGGCAACCCGGGTTCGATCCCGATGAAATTGCAATTTTAATTGCTGATTTACCACATGCCCGGCGGTAAAGGAAAACATCGTGAGGCAATCTGCATGTCTGCGAAATAAGAAAAAAAAATATTTCGAAGACATGTGAAGTTCACCAACAAAAATTGAGGTAGCGCGGGGACACTTCCTTGCCCTAAAACCCTCACAGCAATGACAGCAAGCTTGTGCCCAGCCGTGGGACGTATATAGCTTGTAACTTTAACTCAACTAATAAACGGTGAATAAATCTGCGTTATGATACGGTTTACTTGTGCTTAGATATAAAGTAACTCGTTATATTAAGATGCAATCAAAGAAGAGGCGTACAATGAACGAAGAAAATTTGCATTTTCTTTTTCATAATGAACCAAAATGAATCTGGCGGTTGTAATAATGTTACTAAAAGTACGTAGTACTATTATTTATTCTGTGCTAAAAGTCCCGTTATTCGCACCAAATAAAACGCGTTTAGGCTGTACTTCCCGCGTCCAAATTTTGTTATCTGTCTCCGGCGGTTTTTCTTCTTTAAATTGCCAGTACTTGCACATTTGTGTTTTTTTAATGTTAACGAGCGTCTCTTAACATCAGAGAGCCGGTATGGTTTGTTTTCTCTTTTATAATAATGCTATATGTTACACATAACACTACAGTTGTTTTCTCTGTAGTCGAAAGCAAGGTTAGAGTCCTTCTAACAAATGTTTTTAACAAATTTTTCGTGGCAGAGCCGTGCTGCAGTTATATTAATAGTATCGTTGTAGCACGAATGGGTCGGCTCGACCGGGGAAGGACCACGCTCTCACAGAATACCAGCGTAAAATAGTAACTTAAAGCTGCTGTGTTTCGTATGGTGAGTGTAGAGAACCGGAGACCCATTTTAGTCTATCTAGTCCTCACGGGTGACAACGCATCTGCATTTTGATTCGTATTCGAGGACAGATGTAGTCTATGAGCCACAGCAACCACTTACCATCAGGGGGACTGTGTGCTCGTTTGTCACCCTATCCTGTAAAAAAAATCCTTTTCAGGTTTTTATTAATAATGAGGATCCCATCTTAGTCCTCTGGGGTGTCTCAGTCATCTGCATTTAAATGTAGGTTTTTATTAGGTTACTTACAGTATTTTTAAAGAAGCGACAAATCCCTATTTAGTGGACACTGGGATTTTCTCCCGGATCGTGGAGGCAGTTTATCAAAGATTTTACGAAGACAATTATCCAAATCCGGAACAATTATTTGTAGACCAAACAAAATTTGTTCCGTGCGAGATTCGAACACGCGGTTCTTAAAGCCGTAGCTCATTGCTAAGCTTTTGCATCATAGAACCGTCTATAGATGGACTGTGTGCTAGGTAGTTACTCTTACTTCTATAAAAAAGTCGTAGTTTAACGAATCATACCCTGTCGTTTAAATCTTTAAATATATTATACTCAATTGGCGTCATGCCTCATATGCAAGTCGATCCGTTTCTTATTATAAACGGCTGTAAATATTTAGTGATCTTTTCAAGAATAACTATTTGATTACATGATGTAAAGTACTGATGTAGTTTCGATGTAAGAATATCCACTATCCCATATCGTCCCGTAGGTGTCGTAAGAGGCGAGAGAGAGGAACAACCCAGGGCAGTAGCGTCTCCCTAATAATATACGGAAAATAAAAAACTGCGGCTGTTGACCCTGTCTGCCAAGAGTGGCAAATATGGCAAATATCCTTCCGATGAGGCGAGATCTACGGGAGGCCGTTTAGCAGTGGATTTTCGATAGGCTGTTGATGATGATGATATGAAATAACTGATGACAAAGTCTTTAATTCGTTAGATTATGTTAGAATTTTGTGTTTAAATTATAGAAGTCGACACAGACAGGAAACGTCATGTATGTCTCAGACACCGCAGTAAAGCATCACAGACGGTAGATGTTATGACGTTTCATGCGACCGCTCTTTGGGAATATTATGTACTTACGCCGTCGTTCGGAAGTCCTTTTTTCTCACCTATGTCCTACATTTTCAAATCAATTCTGTTTATTTTGTGAACATACCTAGGTAAATTTACAGATCTCGATATGTACAGAATGAAATATACGGTAGGTTCTCTATCTCTCGTCTGTAGGCATATAAAATATAAAATTAATACATAAGTGCAACATTCGTTAATAACATTAATTAATTTTTTTTTCTTATGTCAGGTTCTCGTTTAAAGGAATATTATAATATACTTATTAATAATAAAATTTTAAGACATAAGTATGTACATACAATAATTGTCAAAAATTTTTCATATTGTCATCTAGTATTAATTGGCACATTTCATGATAGTTATATATTTATAATAAACACATGTAGTTATAAAATTATAATATATATGTTTGATACAAATTAAAAAAAGTAAAAATGGTTGCCATATAATTCCAAATGGCTTTTATATTAATAGTTGTAGCACGAATGGGTCCGCTAAACCGAGGAAGGACCACGCTCTCACAGAATACCAGCGTAAAATAGCAGCTTAATGGTGCTGTGTTTCGTATGGTGAGTATAGAGAACCGGAGATCCTTTTTACTGGAAAGGAGGCATTCCATTTTAGTCCTCACGGGTGACAACGCATTTGCATTTTGATTGGTAATCGAGGATAGTATAATATAATAGTATAATATTATAGTATAATATTAATAATATTAATTAATATTATATATATAATAGTATAATATAATAGTATATAGATGTAGATGTCTATGGGCCACAAGAACCACTCACAATCAGATGGACTGTGTGCTCGTTTTTCATCCTTCTCTTATAAAAAAATCGCACTGTCTCTACTCTGGCGGAAAGACAGACGCCGGAAAACTATTGCATTCCCTTGCTGTACGCATTACGAAAGACGAAGCAAACTGTTTGGTTATATTGCGTGGAATATTATCGTAAACAAAGGGGAAGATCGCCTGGTTATCCAATGGTGGGAAGGAGAGGAAGGATTTAAAGTATATGTAATTCCTGCGCATACTCAGCAATGTATTCTAAATGTCTTTTCTGCAATGAATTTAAGCATTTTTACTACCCATATGTCACCAAGTGTGTGAGAATTTGCGTATGTGTGCACACAATAAAGAGAGTATTTATGTCCACGTTGCGCTTACGTACGTGAAACGTAATACGTGACGTCACGCACACGCAGCGGATGCTAGCGGAAAGTTAGCGTGGAAACGCGGCTAGAGGGGGGCACCTCAAGGCTGCCGGTGCCGTCGACCTCATGGGGGCCGTGGTAATGACATTCGGACAAACACCGCGTCTACCTGAACGGAGCGGTGGGCGTGTTGCACAATAAATACTGCTTGTTGTTCTTCGTATGACACACTGGTTATGTTCCGCGGTTCCGCGTACTGATTTGGTAAATATTGAATTCGTTGCAGGTTTGTAGGAGGAAACTTTTACGTCTTGAAAACTGATGACTTCTTATATTTATACGAATTGATACGAATACTAAACATTTAACTAAATTATTTTTCTGATTTTTTCACGTTTATTTTTACTTATTTTTAATTACCGACGATTCGGGTGCTTTACAGCCACAGATTACCTCCTAATAGATACCGCATCATGGAATATTTGTTCTGTTTCGGTTGAACTTAGAATGCTCCAAAGCATAGTGATGGGACAGGTTTGGGACGTTGATCGATAAATTTGCGATTTATTAATTATTGATAAATAAATGAATTGATCAATTTTTATTTTAAATTTATTAAAAAATAAAACAGTGTACATAAATAAAAGAATATATATATATATATATATATATATATATATATATATATATATATATATATATATATATATATATATATATATATATTTGTATAATGATTTCTTAAATTTACACGAACACTACACATTGAATAAAAGTATATAATTATATGAATTTTATCGCGTTTCATTAATTTATGGTCACGGGGGGGGGGGGGACTTAAATGTCAATATCATAGTTAGCCCGGCTATCTTCACTTTTTGAATATTGATTTTTGGTCCCGATCTAAATAAAACGAGCTTACAGTATCTTGAAGTCTTGCAGTGGTGTGCTTGGTTTTGGATACATTTTGTTAATTATACGATACCAAGCAGATGGCAGCACCCATCCACCGACTGTGGATGGCTTCACTTGGTCCACAAAACTTGTTGTCTTGCAATACTTGATTGACACGCTAAAGCTCGGCAGCCAGATGTATTCTGTCACAGCTCAGATCCTTTGTGCTCTCTGAAACAAATATTTACCCACAGTAGCAAACTATGAAGAATGATGGTGAGATTCACCATTTAAATATCGGTTGGTATAGACCTTTTTCCTATACGTAGTATGACCAATAGTGTTATCAGGATTTCGGATGACTAAAACATCTAGGAAAGCTGAAGTATTATTTGCTTCTAACTCCATCGTGATTTGTATTTTGAAGCTTATGGAGTTAAGGTTTTCTAAAACTGCAGTTGCTTTGTCAGACGGTAATTGTTTGAAAGTGTCATCTACGTATCGCTTGTAGAATCTTGGATTTATAGGAGCAGTAAGAAGGGTTTCTCCTCAAAATCCTCCATGACATATGTCGGCGACTATAGGAAACACAGGTGAGCCCATCGCTACACCATCAACTTGCTTGTAGAACTCTTCCTTCTACAATAGATAGTCAGATGTGAAGCAGTGTTTGAGTAATACTGCATATTCTGCGGGCATGTTGTTATCTTGTAGCTTCCTAGTTACAATTGAGAAGCAGTCTTCAATAGGTAGGCACGTGAATAGTGACTGAACACCAAAACTGACTATAGTTTCATTGTCAGCGAGATGTAGGTCTTTTATCTCACTAACAAAATGGTGTGAATCCTTTGTGTGTGTTCTGGTATGTCCTTTCGGTGGTGACAGTATTTTTGCCTAGTGTTGCACTTGAAAGTAGTATTATTAATAAAAAAACCACGGTACGTGCTTCAAATTTAGATGTACTTAATAATAATAATAATAGGATATTACTGAAGTTCATGTAGCACTAGAATAACATTAATCACATTATAACTTTAACTTGTTTTGTGGTTTATAAATCCGTTAAAAATAGTTTAATTTCGACGTGTAACATTCGCCTAAATATTAGAATATCACGTTACTTATTGTGTAATTTTTACCATTGGTATTATACTTTTTTTAAATGTAAAAGTCCATACTAAAACTGGCAAGTATAGAGATGGTATAGCGGAATCCAACAGCCTTCTACGGTTTTTCATAATAATATGAAGATTGTCTTCTGTGAAGTGTCTTGAGCATAGCACACTATTTTTGGTGGGAAACCATTGGTCCCCTCGATACGTAGCGTCAATCCACATCTTTTCCTTTCGGGGCATTTAGGAAACCTATAACATATAGGTACCATAATTATACGCCACTATTTGTTTAAAATAATGACTACAAAAGAAAAGTAAACGATGACGAAACAAATATCGACTTATAAATCACAACACTATGGATACACGTGCTGTCGTTAGACAAAGACAACTATTTTAATTTACGTAATGAGTGATAGGGACATATTAAAAAAGACATCAACGGGTGCTCAAATGATATCACTTTGCAACATTTATATCCAATGTAAGTTGAACTCCGGTGCATTTGAAATAGGTTAACGTGATAAGAATAAAATTTACTTACCGATGAAATATTATGCCACCTTTTTGATAACTGGATGTCTTAGCTGACTTGCCATACCATTTCACTGCATAGGAAGCCATTTGTAATGTATTTTGGACACCAAAATTATTTTTAAATTTTCAAAAACTCGGACGTGCCTACGGGTCACAAACTTGGTCGAAAATGATATCGTGATTCTTAGCGTCACTTCATATGCTAGCTACAGCAAGTATGTGTTGCGCGCGTTTATGGCCCTGTATGCGGAATCTATTAGGAGGTAATCTGTGTTTACAGCATTACAGCACCCGTGGTCACGGGGAAGTAAAGTTAAACGCGGTAAAATCCGTAAAATGGTTTTATTCAAGTCTCGCGAATGGGTAACTAACTAGTAACTCGCTGCAAAACGTATTTTTTTTTCGTAGTATTTAGGATTCCGTTGACATACAAGGAAAGCATAAGGGCAATCCAACTTCCGTTGTCTGGAATAGCTAAATTTTCGGAAGGTACATTTTTTGATGTACGCAGTGGGTATATATTTTGAAATGGAGAAATATTACAAATAATGTTACGGTTACCGTTACATAACATCGAAAGTCCAAGGCTGAACGTTAGCTTGCTTCATAGATTGCTCGTTGCTCCGTAAGGGGGCTATTTGCCATAGTTGTTTCGCTTGACCAGGGGTGTTGCCAGCCCAGTGTTCAATCGACTTCAAAAAATCGAGGAGGTTCTTAATTCGTCTGTTTTTAATTAGGTTTTTCTGGGTGAACCGAATTTGATGATTCATTTTTTATTTGAAAGCTGGTGCTTCTCATGTAGTCCCATAAATATTCGTTCATTCATCAAGTTCAAAATATGAGCAATAGTTTTTGAGTTGTACTTAACAATGCGTATTTAATTAGCTTCGACTAAATTGATAATGTTTACGTGGTAGAGCCATGCTGCAGTTATATTAGAAGCATAGTTGAACGAATGGGCCGGCTCGACCGGGGAAGGACCACGCTCTCACAGAATACCAGCGTAAAATAGTAGCTTACTGCTGTTGTGTTTCGTATGGTGAGTCTAGAGAACCGGAGACCCTTTTTACTGGAAATGAGGAATTCCATCTTAGTCCTCACGGGTGGCAACGCATCTGCAGTTTGATTCGTAATCAAGGATAGATGTAGATGTCTATGGGCCACAGCAACCACTTACCATGAGGTGGACTGTGTGCTCGTTTGACACCCTATCCTATAAAAAATCTTTTGTTAATACATCTAGTCTGGAGCCTAATAGGTCAAGTATTATTTTTAACTAAAATTTAGACTTAATTCACAACAGAATCAAAAGCCTGTGGAGATCCCAGGTCGTCACGCCTGGCGGCCGGATGCTGCTAGTACGTTTATTTCCTGTTATGTTTACATACATCGTTAATACAAGTAGAAAAAAATCTTGTTTGCGATTTTTTTTATTTCGTACGTTTTAATAGTTTCCTGTTGTTGTTGCATCATCATCATCATCATTATTACGCCCCTTCATAAGTCCATCACTGAACTAAGGCCTCCCCAAAAGAATGCCACATAGCACTGTCCTGAGCCACCTGCAACCATATGACTTCCTGCATGTCTTATCAAGTCGTAATTCCATCTAGCTGGTGGCCGCCCTACACCGCTTATAGGTACGCGACTTATTCTTTCCGGTAAGAAAGTTGCTCAAGTAGAACTCTTCCTACCAATTAGCTGTCAGTTCTTTAAGCTTCATGGCCAGCTAATTGCCACTTCAGCTTACTGATCCGATACAAGATTCTTCTCGCTTTTTCCAGTCGCCTGTTAGCTGACACCCACGACTTCCTTTTAATTTCATGACGGATTGATTAATTCTCTTAAGTCGCCACCACACATAACAAACACTCACACCTGTCACCGTGGGTAGGCAGAAACTACGGACTTCCATTTGGCACGATCCTGGCACATCTTTCTCGCCTCCTTCACGTCCATACACATACATCCTTTTAATTTCATGACGGATTGATTAATTCTCTTAAGTCGCCACCACACATAACATAAACACTCACACCTGTCACCGTGGGTAGGCAGAAACTACGGACTTCCATTTGGCACGATCCTGGCACATCTTTCTCGCCTCCTTCACGTCCATACACCTACGCATACATGCTAGTCGGTTAAAAGTATTCTTAATTTTGCCTATCTTTAATATGTCGCCAAGTTGTTTTATAAACTTCCGTCTGGGGCCTCCTTTGCCAACTCTTCTACTCATTTCTGCACCATAAATTTGCTTTCTCACTCTTTCCTCATTCATTTATTCTGCATGTTGAAATTAACGCAGCATTTCTGTCTTAATCCTGATCACAACATCTACAACATAGCAAAACTTTGTTTTAATAGCTGAAATTGGCGGGAATTATTAGATATGTCCAATTTTATTTAATGTTAGTTGCGATTCACGGCCGAATGAGCACGCAGCTATAATGTATGATTTATGTGCTCACCCTCGAGAACTAACATCTGAGTACATTTTTTTCATTTACATTTATTCATCTTTTCTTAGTTGGGTCCACAGCCGAACATGTATCTCTTGCCACACTTAACTCTTTGATGCTGCTTCCAGTCGCCGGTCTGTATTTATTACATCTGGTTTTATTCAGTAATTTTTTTATACAATATAGGTGACAAACGAGCACACAGTCCACATGATGGTAAGTGGGCTGTACATCTATATCTATCCTCGTTTAAGAATCAAGATGCAGGACGCGATGAGCCTTAAGGGCTAAGATGGAACACCTTGTTACCAGTAAAAAGGTTCTCCGGTTCTCTACACTCACTCATCATACGAAACACAATAGCATTAAACTGCTATTTTGAGAGCGTGGTGTTACCCCGGTTGAGCCGACTCATTCTTGCTACAACCATAATATAGCTGCAGTATTGCTCTGCCACGTAAATTCTCTTACGCCGAATCTACTCTGCTCATTTTGTATATTATATATTATCATATAGTAGTCGATTTTTTTAATAGTTTATTTGTCTAGAACAAACATCATTCAGCGGCCGGTCAATGTAATTGCTAATGATTCACGCTTACGTCTAGGGCTGAGTTAGAGCGAGATATTTTTTGCGGCCCCTTACTAAGTGTTACTCGAGGTCAAATCATCAATAATAACTCCGAAACACGTGGATAATATTTGAGCTTAGTATATTTAAAAAATAATAAAACTAAGTGTCGAACGAAATTACAGTCCACCTGATTGTGATTGGCCACTGCAATCCATGATCTCCTGCAGCCATCTTCAAAAAAAAAGGCTTAGATGCGTCTTCACCTCTGAGGATTAAAACGAAATGCTTTGTTTATTGTTATGTAATAAAAAGAAAACTCCCCGCGGTACAGTGCCAAGAATTCGAAATGGCTATACAGAGCCTTCAGGGGTGATAGGTAGCAGCTCTCTGGTTTCCGAAGGCGGTGAACAGTTGCTGTGGTCTGTTATTATACCTATCAGACTGAAACCCAGCAATGCAGACACTGTCAGAAATAGAAAAGAGACTGGTCCTTTCTAGGTAGACTCCTGGGCAGAAGAGAAGTTCTATTATTTCTGCTGATCTTCACAACGGCATATCTGAACTGTTTCTTCACGTGGCTAAATAGAGCTGGGTTTTTGATTTAAAATCAATCCATTTTCCACTTGTTAATTTTAGATAACGATATAGGCTCAAACGGAAATTATTTTCTTATAAGTAAATGTTTCGTTTGGATACAATCTGTGACGCAAAACAAGTGATGTTATTCGATATTTTGTTCCGGTTCCAAATTATGACGTAGTTTATATATGAGTCATCTGACTTGCTTCTAGATGGATTGAGAGTCGATAGATGCAAAGTGACTTGGGTCCGTGTTTTGTTGCCTTATGGTGGGCTGTAACAATGATGATGATGAGGACATTATAATTTTAGTATAACTGTGCATTATAGGATAGGAGATAGGATAGGAGATATAGATGTAGAATAGAATAAATGGGGCTTTACACTCTATTGTGATAAGTCTGAATGTGTCAAAAAAGGCATGTATGCAAATTCACAATGCTGTGTTAATCCTTATGCATGGTAGCGAAAGTTGGGTGTTGTAGAAGAAGCACGAGAATAGAATAAATGCTGTAGAAAAGCGGTCAGTAAGGAGTATGTTAGGGCTGAATCTGTGTGACAGAGTGAGAAATTGTGTGATAAGAGAGGAGTGTGGTTCGCAACATGATGTTGTGACCAGGATTAAGAAAGGATTACTTCGGTCGTTTGGTCATGTAGAAAGAATGAACGAGGAAAGACTCACAAAGCAAATCTATGTTGCGGAAGTGGATGGCAGAGTCGGGAAGACTAAATTGGCGATATATTGAAAATGGGCCAAATTAAGAGTAGATAGATTTCATTATACGTACGTGCACGGACTACTCTGCATTACGATTAGAAAACGTTAATATTAGAGTTGGGCCGATTAGTACTTTGGCCGATTACCCGATTAATCGGTTAAGAAATGGCCGATTAATCGGCCCAGCCGATCCCTGTCCGATGATAAATTCAAATGGTGGAACAAAAATTCTTCCAGATATCCAGAAATGTCCTGTTTAGCCAAAGTTTTCCTTGGCTGCCCCACCAGCTCTGTGTATAGTGAGAGACTTTTCTGAGGCAGGGAATATCTAGTATCTACGAAACAAAAGGAAATCGACTTCGACCAGAAAAGGCTAAGATTTTGGCATAACTATTTGCCACTGGTTAAAAATAACAAATAAATTAAATATTTTCTAAAAAGCCTTCAAAACTTTTTCAAATTGAGTATTTCTTTTTAACAAATTATTAGATGATTATAGATTCTTTATTTAATAACATTACAGGAAAAAAGCAGTTGATTGTAATTTTAAGTACAGAAAAATTATAATTTGATTTAATTTTTAGTACAAAAACAATAACAATTTAGTTTTAAGTACAGAAACAAGTATGTACTATTTGTCTTTTAAAAATCTATATGCGTGTAGTTTAACAAACTTTATTCAAGAATTAAGTTTTTTTTGTTATTCAAAAGGAGAGAATTAATTTTTTTTTAAAGTTTAGTACAGAATAATATTATTAATATTTTATTTTGTTGTGTCACTACTTTGCATTACGATTAGAAAAAGTTATAAAGTAGAACTAAAATAGTAAGTACTCAGGTTTTTGTTTAGTTTTAAATAACTACCTCAGATTGTTTTTTTTTTACCGAAGTTCCTATGTCCAGAGTCCTACATACAAATCTAGTCCTACATATAAATCTGGCGTGAGTTTTTACGCATGGGAGAGGAACTATTCTTTTATTTAAAGCGTTACTCGCGTTACAGAAAATCGCGAAAAACCTTTGCTGAAATCGACTAATCGGTGACTACAAATAGGCCGATTAATCGGCTTCACCGATTAGTCGGCGTCTAATCGGCCCAACTCTAAAATATATGTATATACGTATATAAAATACTGGTTAGGTCAAGAATAAAAAGGTTTACTCTAGCAAAGTGTCGTATGGTTGATAACGTATGCTCCGTTGTTGTTTATAGGATTTTTGAGAAAAATGATGTGGAGGAGGCGTACTTACATACTTCGATGTCTTTGAAACGGCTTTTAATCTGCTGCCACTTGCATTTTGCAAAGCCTATCAAAGTACTACTGCTAAAAATAGGCGTCCCCCATATATTGCCTCATATGGGGCGTAGATGTCACTTGCAAATGCAGTGTTTTTTAATTACTTTCAGCTGTTATCTGGGAATACCTACTCCTTTCAGGAAGCTAGTAATTGTGTACTCTTCCTCTCGTTAATTGTTATTGCTTCCAATTTGCAATGAATGTTACAATGAATGCGTATTCCGATGTAAATATTTTCTTTTCATGCGTATAATAGGGCTACCATAAATGTAGGGATGCCGACCGGAATTTTTTTGGAATAGTAGTAAGGTATTCCATTGGTAATTTAAAAATTTGTTTAAGATTTTAGAAGTTTCAATCGACAAACTTGATGAATCGGTATGTTTTACATTTAGGACTAAGATAAAGATTTTTTTACTATTATGTTAGATTTTTTATTAAGCTCATTTTTGAAAAAATCAATGTGTAGTTCTCAAAAAATCATCATTTCATTTTCTTCTATTTATTAGCTCAGGACCGTGCTTTGTTGTGGCAATCCTTGGAGGCCTTTTTCACCATTGGATTTGTGTTGTGTTGTGTTGTAATGATGATAATTCGTCTTCTGTATTATTTCTCGCGTTTTAAGCTTTTAACTGTTTTTATTTTTTGTTACAAATTAGGTTTATAAAAGTACGATACAAATTTGTTACATAATTTTTGAATCATGCTACTCCTATTTCGTATAATGAATATACAGGAAGAATTGACATTGGAGAATCACAACTATTCACACCAGGACGTGCCTCGGAGTACCACGACTTATGTCAGCTATGGCTGACAGCCTAAGTTTTATTTTAGCATCGGGGCGTAGGATTTGGAGACTACTCAGTAATGAATCACCCGCACTTAGTAAGCACTGCGTAAAGGTTTCGACTTCCTTTTACATTTAATTCTGCGTTTGAACAATAGAATGCAGTAAATATTTATTTTAATTTAATAATTAATAAAGGAAAATAACTTCCGATTTTAAAATTAAGATATCTTTCACCATGTCTTAATTTTCATAGCTAATTGACACGTAACCGTCTGTAATTGATATATAAGGTAATATAATCCAACATATTGGAAACTACTTAAGGTCATAAAAGATATTACTCTACTACTATACTAATATTACCACCTATACTTATGTCAAAGACTCACTGCCCGGGGTGCAATAAAATGGGGAAAAGCTTGTTGAGGTCTTTGTCGCATTTACTCTGCGATCAGTTGGTATTATTGATTGAAGCATTTACTTATCTTCCAGATCCAGAAATCACACGTGCAAAGCTGGGGCGGAACGCTAGTTAGCATATAAAACAATTTTGAAATTAAAGTTTCGTTTCTTTTTTCAAATTGACAGCTGTATTTATTTTGAATTAAAAATTAAAATACAGATGCGTTGTCACCTCTGTGTACTAAAATAGAATCTCATTTTCAGTAGGCTCTCTACACCCACCATACGAAACACAGCAGCATTGAGCAGCTATTTTACGCTGGTGTTCTGTGAGAGCGTGATCCTTCCCCGCCGAACCGACCCATACGTAACTAACATATTATAACTGCATCATGGCTCTACCACGTAAAAATGTATTGCTGTAAACACTACATATTGTGTAAATAAAAATTATTTATGGGTTAGGGGTATGTAGATAAGCGCGTGCGTAAAACAAAAATTCTTTGCCGCTTGCGTAACACCTCCGTAGGAATTCAACAAACATGTAATGAACATTTTCTCACGTCACACATAGCATCATTTTTAATTTTCCGGCTGCTACGTCACGTTCGTCGATTCACTGATAACGTTCGTACTGGGTGTATGTTGG
Organism: Parnassius smintheus behrii; assembly: GCA_036936625.1. Taxonomy (NCBI): domain Eukaryota; kingdom Metazoa; phylum Arthropoda; class Insecta; order Lepidoptera; family Papilionidae; genus Parnassius; species Parnassius smintheus. The sequence continues at coordinate 42,739,256 of JAUPFT010000020.1, forward strand.
CTGTTGGTACCCACAGAAAAGCTAAGTGGTTAGTGGCTTATCAACTTCCTGTCAGTTTTGAAACAAACACAAATTTATTTTTGGGTCTGCAGTGTGCTCGTCGGATTGTCTCTGGTCTCTGCCACTAATAGAATTACTTCGATCTAATTGCGTAATATCGGCCTATGTTCAATTGTGAACATGAGAAGGTCAATGATGATGATGAAGTGCTTTAGTGATAACAACTATGGAATAAAATATAAATCATTTATTTTTTCGACAAGAACTTTTTCGCTTATCAAACGTTATTTCTTTTTAAAATGAGGTTCTCTTGATTGCAGCAGAACTCGTCTGTGATCTGCAACTGCAGTTATTGTAATAATTCTAGTTGTTCTCAGAGAGATGCTGCTGCCCATCTCCTGTTTCACTTTCCCTCTGTCGCTTTTTTACAGCACTCACGGATGATATTAGGGGTCTAATAACAAAGGCGGCAAAGTCCCATATCATTATATGGGACTTTGCCGCCTTTGTTATTAGACCCCTATTATGAGGTTGTGAATTCTCTTCGCCTTTTCAATTAGTCTATTTTTTATGTTGTGTTGTGTTGTGTATCATTTCATCATCATCATTACAGCCCTTCACAAGTCCACTGCTGAACATAGGCCTCCCCCAAGTAATGCCACAAAGCACGGTCCTGAGCCACCTGCATCCATCGACTTCCTGCATATCTTACCAGGTCGTCACTCCATCTAGTGGGGGGGTCGCCCTACACTACGCCTACCGGTACGAGGCTGCCACTCGAGAACCTTTCTTCCCCATCGGTTATCGGTTCTTCGAGCTATATGGCCGGCCCATTGCCACTTCAGCTTACTAAACCGTTGGGCTATGTCGGTCACTCTGGTTTTACTGCGGATATCCTCATTTCTGAGTCTATCACGCAGAGAAACTCCGAGCATAGCCCTCTCCATAGCTCGCTGAGCGACCTTGAGCGTCCTCATACGGCCAGCAGTGTGTTGTGTATATTATAAATTAATTAAAATCTATCTAAATTCAAAGCGTATCCACCCTACTTTACGAATACGAACGTCAATAAAGCAATAAATTTAGTAGGCATCTTTGACCTTGTGACTTCGCAAGGTCACAGGCTCAAGGACATAGGGCAAAGTAATTGTTAAAAAATCTTTAAACGTTTAATTCAACATTTTAGTTTTTATTTTTCGTAGAATATCAGTGTCGTAGGCTTCTGCTCCGTTCACATGTTACACCGTATTTTTCCCAGACGGTAAAAAAGGTCATCCAGTATAATTCAGTGGTGGACCCCATTTACATTTTCAAGTAAAATATTCTCCCGTAAGAATGGGAAAATATGGGATGAAGTTTCTAATGTAAGACGACATTTTAGTTGTATTACCTTAAAACTCTGGTTAATAAAGACTAAAAAATCGGAACCCGACTTCGAAACTAAAAATAATAAAATAATTGACACATAACAGCTTCAAGAAGAATCAAGCTCCGACTTCAGAAGCTATTATGTGCAAATTATTATATTATTTTTAGATTTTTGAGTCGGTTTTTAATTTTTCCTTTATTTTTTGCTTACTTTACAATATGTATCGATAGTTGCCAGTGTCATATGTCACAGTTTAGCAGTGTCTGCTCGTTTCGTCCAACTATAACAAACAAGCCAATTTCACGCAGTTCGTCACGGTCACTGCTGTTTTGATACCAACTAATTAGTGAACTCTTATGTAATTTAGATTTGTTATATTACTAGTTGCTATTTCTTTAAGTTTAGACATTTCTTCGTTTTGATCAATGTAATTAAAGTGTAATTATTATAAAGTGAGTGTATTATGATAAAGTGAGTGTATTATAATTTACTTTACCACGTTTTTATTAAGGCGAATAGTAGAATAGTATAATCGTGGTCACGAGTGAGGAGCGGCCATATGCTCCTGTTTGGCCGCGCGCAATGCACGATATTTATTTGATATTTCTTTTCAAAATGAAATATACTTTTTTATTTGAAAATAAACCAATAATTCGCCCATGTGTTTACTGGTGAGCACACATAGACAGAATTTAATTGAAATTGCTTTAATTACATTCGAATGAAACTGCTTTTCTCAACGCCATTATAGGCCATACCGAGGCTCTTGGGCACACAAGAATTTAGGGCCCTGTTAGAAAGTAAAAACAAGTGAATGACAAAAACATTTTTCTGTTATGATCTTATAATTATTATAGTTAATTGGTAAAAATCAAATAATAGGTATGTCATTAATGATGGGCATCCACGACTTGGCTACCTGCATGGCTCCACTTTTAGTTAGTTTAGTTTAGTTTACGATGGGCTGTTTTCCGCAACTCCAGGTCTAAGCGCGTATTTTGCGTGTGGGCAGGAATAATATGCTTATTCGAGCCACTTTACAACACTCCACTTTACAATGAGGTAAAATATTTGTTTTGACAGATTTCATAGCGGGGACAATAATTTCTACGTAAAGTGTAAACTTTAATGTTTCTTTCCTAAACTTTATTTCAAAAAAAGGAAAATATTCTATAACAACATCAATTTCGCTTCAATTATTTAAAAATAAGGATCGTAACAATTATTTGCTATAATATCTAATATTCGGGGTTGAAAATTCTCGTATTAAATATATCATTTGCCGTTAAATCTTCTGAAGTGTTATTCTTATTAAACAATACGAAAATATGTTTTTATCTCATATATTATAAATACCGAAAATTTAAAAAAAAACCAGGCTATAAGTAAGGCGACTGTGCAGTCCGAAAAAAATGTTTAGATGGCGGCGAAATGCGGAACTTCATATTTTCTACCTAGGAAATCTGTCAGTGCCACTTTTCCGGCAATATGTGGCTTGTCACTGCTCAGAGTTGCCAGAAAGTTACTAACAACGCCCTCATTTTTACTCTATAATTTTTTGTCGGGTTATATTTTCCTAAAATGGAAAAAAGATCGTACTCGTATAGCGTTAGCGAATAAGGCCGATGCCAATAGTCACGGGGTCCCCGTGATGATAGCGAGCACGTGCCCCATGTAATGGACGTACCTAAAATTGTAGATTTTGAGGAAACTGCGATCTTTTTGTATCGAGCCAAAATGTGTTAATCGTGTTTTGGTCATCATAATTCACTAAGGAAAATCTTTAACTTTCATATTGATTTAAAAAAAGGTGAGTTTTTAATACTTAATAAAAAATTAATTTTCTGCGCACCTATAAAGCGTGCAAAATCTGTTTTTTTTTTTTAAATGAGCTATGAGCATAATGTAGATAAAACTTATGTAGAATAAGTTAGAAAATAAATTGTTGGTATTTTGTTAAATAGTTTTACATTTAAATTTAAAAATAAAGTAAATATTTAAAATGAATTTCTGTATTAAAATACACATTAATTACTATATAATACTGATATTTATGAAAAAAAATTTAAATTATAACTGCCTTCTACGTTTTATACCACATATCCACATATGTAAGTAACAATTCTTAATTATTTTAATTTTTTGTTAAATTTAAATAAACTGAAGTTGGTACTAAGTGTTACTTTTCTTTGTAAGTTTGTGAATTTAATTGTAAAAACAACGCAAATACCTAGGCTGCACTAAAAGTATCGGGAATGGAATATTTCCACTGTTCCTGTCATATTAAAATATTTTAATTGAAAGCTCCTTGGTTATAAAAATCGAATATGATTTATTTATTTAAAATAAGATTCGCGGTCTTGTCACAAGGTTTTGTCAAACTTATTTAGTCGTTGAGAAAATGGAATTGACTCGAGAAAATTCAAGAGCGATAATTTATTATGACTTTCGAAGTGGTTTAACACAAAAACAGTGTGTTGACCGGATGCTTTCTGCATTTGGTGATGAAGCCCCATCCAAAACCACAATTCATCGCTGGTTTGCTGAATTTCAACGTGACGTGTCAAGCTCAGTGATGATCTCCGTCAAGGTCGTCCAAAAACTGCAGTCACCCAATAACACGTTGATGCTGTGCGTAAGCTGATTGAGGAAAATCGACATGTGACATACCGCGAAATTCAGGCAACTTTAGACATTGGCATGAGTCAAATACAAATAATCTTGCATGAACAATTAGGTGTAAAAAAGTTGTTTTCCCGATGGATACCGCATTCGCTCTGTGAAGAGCAAAAAGCGGCTTGCGTTACTTGGTGCGTCAGAACTCTCGAAAGATTCCACGCAGGATCCTCAAATGCTGTATGCAACATCGTATCAGGTGACGAATTCTGGATATACGCGTACGAACCCGAAGCAAAAAACCAGTCACGAGTTTGGGTGTTCGAAAATGAGTTAAAGCCGACAAGAATTGTTCGTTCACGGAGTGTTGCAAAAAAAAATGGTAGCCACGTTTGTCTCCAAAACCGGCCATGTTACGACTATTTCTCTTGAAGGACAAAGAACGGTTAATGCAGAATGGTAAGCTAGCATTAGTTTGCCTCAGGTCGTTTCTGAACTCCGTAAAGAGAACTGCAACCGCCGCATCATCCTCCATCACGACAATGCAAGTTCTCACACCGCACACAACAAAAGAGTCAAGAAAACATAGAATTATTAGACCATCCGACATACAGCCCCGACCTAAGCCCTAATGATTTCTATACTTTCCCTAAAATAAAGAATAAATTGCGTGGACAGAGATTTTCATCACCTGAAGAATCTGTGGACGCCTACAAAACGGCCATTTTGGAGACCCCAACTTCCGAATGGAATGGTTGCTTCAATGATTGGTTCCATCGTATGGAAAAATGTGTCAAATTTCGCGGAGTATACTTCGAAAAGCAATAAATACATTTTTCAATAGTAATGTTGTGTCACTTCCTTGATTCACGAAATTTTCAGTGCTGCCCTCGTAATCGATAAAATAATTTTTCTCTTTTAAAATTACACCTTTTTTAGATCTTAATTTCAGCTTTTTTTATAGAAAGGGTGACAAACGAGCACACAGTCCACCTGATGATAAGTGTATGCTTTGGCCCATAGACATCCATATTTTATCATCGATTAAGAATCAAGTTGCAGATGCTTTGTCACCTCTGAGGACAAAGATGGAATGCCTTGTTTCCAGTAAAAAAGGGTCTGCGGATCTCTACAGCGCAACTACATTTGAATTCGAGATTTAGGATGAAAATAGTATCATCAGGTCGATGTAAGCTTGAATAATTTCGATACTATTTATTTATTTATTCCTAGGAAACCAGTAGTATATACATTATTACATTTTTATGAAAGTAGGCTTATGTAATCTAGGGACCGATGTGTGCACCATTATAGGTATTTTAATTATTACTAAGAAGTATTCATTATGTTGTATTTCATCTGTGATTGTTTTATTTTATTATACCTACTAATAAACAAACAAACTTTATGATTACTTACCGACATTGAATAGTAAAATTAAACGCGACAAAATCCGTAAAATTAGTTTTATTCAATGTAAATTATTCGTCTAAATACAAGAAATCTCTATACTTACCGAATTTTTACCGTTTTATTTCAGAACACGTATGGCAAGTGAACGTACAGAAGAAAGGCCTGGGCGCGTCAAAGAACATCCAGGGTCTGTACAACCTTTGTCTTACTGACAAGACCCTAACTCTGGTCAAGATTAAAAGCCACAACAATATCATCAGCGATCTTGGCATACCGGAGCGGGTGGAGTACTCCTTGAAAAATATCAGAAGGTTAGTTTACTGAGTTACTAGGGAAAGTAAATTAGCACCCTCTATTCCCTCACTCTCAAGGCTCGATGGGACGACAATCCAAAGCGATCGGAGGGAGATCAGATACAGGACTTATGGCTTTATACGTGCTTTCCAAGGCATGGGGTTGACACCGCCTACTACCCGACTACTAAAACAGAAAAACTCAATAACTTTTTTTGGCCCGATCTGGGGTGTGAACTCGGAATCTCAATGTTAGGTGTCGCTTTTATAACCACTAGACCGACGAGGAACACAATTATTAAGTATAATAGTGCTGTAAAAATTACTGCTCGATGGAAGAAACTAGTAAATCGATATGGACTGAATCGACTATGTGCAACAACCCCTCAACCAAAAAGTTTAATCGTCACAAACGTACAAACCGACGTTCAATCGATTTTACAATTATTTTATGTATTCGGTAGGTCTAAATCTAGGCAGTGTTGTAGGTATTTCAAAATTCCAATGTCCATCCTTTGTACACAACCCATATCAATATCCACCTAGTGCAGGGATGCATCGTGTGCTAAAGCAGCATGCCTCTTCGAATTCCGTCGTGTTTTATCCCCTCACAGTATCTTTCAAACTTTTAATGATTTCTGTTTAGTATTCTACTATTATGGAAACATATTTTGCTTTATAATCAATGGAAAGGACTCTTTCTTAATCCCAAAAAGACACTGGGGAGCCTTTTCACTAAGTCTTACTTAGACTCAAACACATAATTATGAACTCAAGGTTTACCTACAGCAACAATTTGACCCAAAGCATGTTTCTCTCTTCCACCTTCTCTGTCCAGGAGTCCATCTGGGTAGGTAACAATCCTCTTGCCGATTTCTGGCCCTAGATAACAGTGCTTGCACTGCTGTGTTCTGGTCTCAAGGCTATAGAGAGCCAGTATAATTACAGATTCCATTTTAGTCCTTAGGGGTGACCATGCCTCTGCATTTTGTTTCTTATTCGAGCGAACTAAGTACGTAATTGGTAAAAATATGAGCTAGTTGTCCATGGAGGTAGGATTTCGTTTCTCTCTAAGAGACCGTCTGTGTATGAACCACCCCGTTACCTATTTCTGCTGCCAAATATAAGTGCTTGCACTGCAGTGATCTGATCTAAAGGGTATACCATTACCAGAACCAGTATAATTACAGGCTGTGAGGCGTTCCCTCTTACTCTTCTAATGTAACAACCATAGACTTGTTATACTACTGCGTATGGATCGGGTCATTGAACAAACAAAGTGGCACTGACTCCTTGGTGCATAAATGTTTATGGAACACCAAGGCGTGCCGCGCGTCCATGCAGTGTTTTCACTTTTACACATTTTGCACTATTTTAGAACAAATCTACGAATATAGTTAGGGCTTTAGGCGTTTCTTCAAGCTGACAGAGTTCTGGATAATTTGGGGTAAAATCGAACTTCAGGTAACCCTTTTTTATACCTACCCAATGTATTTTTTTTAAAAGAATTATCAATGGGAATATGGTCAAAAGAGCTGGAAAAGTGTAGAATGAAAACGTTTTTCATTCTCTATATCTGAATAATGGCATAATATTTTACTTAAATACGTATTCGTTATTCCCCTTTACCCTTTTTACTGGAAATGAGGCATTCCATTTCAGTCCTTCAGGGGTGACAATGCATCTACATTTTGATTCTTGTTGTTGAACACGTTCTTGTTCTTGAACATTGCTTGTTGAGTCACTTGGCGTCATATTTAGGTGATGGTTATGGAGCAATGTATTTACTGCAAAAATATTACTGTGGCTGTGATATTTAGAAAAAAAAAATAACGTAGTAAGAGAAAGAAATATTTTACGATTTGTTGTTTAATATGATTCTAAAGATAAATATAATGAAATACTTGTACTTAGGTATGGTATGTGATTCCATGATTAACAAAGTTTTTGTTTTGGCTTCGGTTTTTACAAGAAACAACATAGCATTCTGATAATATTTCTCGATGACGTTCGCAAGCGCACGAATTCGCAGAGACGGCCATTTGTATAGAAGCTGAGCATTTTGATCATAGCGCGAGGACACAGACACGCCCCCTTGCCACTTCTCCTGTTTTTAATATTTCTATGGTACAGTGGCTACTTACCATCAGGTTGGCTGTAGGTTTGTTTGGCACTTAAGTTTTATAAAAAAGTTATACATATTTTAAATTAATTTTTACGGAATTTTTCACGTATATTAACTTATTTTATATATATGGGGGAGGGAACTGGGGTGTTCGACATCCCTATGAAAAGTTAACCATAACCAAAAGTTAAAGAAAACATTAATTATAGGATCATAAGCAGTGATAAATTCCTAAAACTAGTTTTATTTCAATGTGTGTTGTTTACATAATCATAAGAAATTATGTGTCATTGAATAACCAAACATGCAAATATCCTTACAGATTTTTACTCATAATATTGTTACAAGCTTAGGGTTCGTGACAATAAAAACTGCCGATTGAATTACCAAAATTGACACTTTGACACCGTACACCAATTAAATCTAATACACACTTTAGTTCTTTATTTCGCTCCTAAGTCTTCACTTGTATCGCCTAGAAAGCTCTCCTCGCTCTGCTACCTGACACTAGATGGCGCTAGGGGCATTAATTATGGCTTGCAACAATATTTTTAGTACATTTTGGCGTAAATATAAGAAATAATTATACGAAAAAAAATCATGTATTTCGCAGATGCGGCGATTCAGAGTGCTTCTTCTATATGGAGGTGGGGCGTCAGACGGCGACGGGTGCAGGAGAGCTGTGGATGCACTCCGATGACTCGAACATCGCGCAGAGCATGCACTCCACGATATACCAGTGAATCCACCTTACTTTTATATATGGTAGAACAGTCCTGCAGCAATATTATGGTTGTAGCATGAATGGGTTAGCTCGACTGGGGAAAGACATAGATTTTTATATGATATTGTTTATGCTAGATGTGATACCTGGAGGGAGGGGAGCAGAGTCTGCGGTGAGAAATGTTGATGTATTTGCAATCTAGACCTAGTACTGCCAATCAAAGCGAGATGGCTAATACATGGTAGAGCCATGCTGCAGCTATATTATGGTTGTAGTTGGCTCGACTGGGGGAGGACCACACTCTCACAGAATACCAACATGTAACAACAGCTTAATGCTTGCTGTATTTCGTATGGTGAGTGTAGAGAAACTAGACCTAAGGGGTGACAACACTTATGCATTTTGATTCTTAGCTGAGGATAGATGTAGATTGCAGATTTCTATGGATCACAGCATTTATTTACCATCAGGTGGACTGTGTGCTTGTTTGTTACCAAGAGTCTATTAAAAAAATCTACATCTCACTAGTGTTAAATTTACTTCAACTTCTTTTAAATCTTTTACAAACCACTGTGTATCATAGTAACATATACATTCGTAGCTGAGGAAACGCTTCTGATGTCTTAATTAAGTTAAGTATCAAGAAGATGTACCCATTTCGCCCTTATCCTATTTCAGTTTCCCTCTGTAACCTCTTCATGACACCCATGGGACGTTATGGGGTATTGATTATCCTTACACCGCCACTAAATGGTAAATGGTTTATGGAACACTAGGTCACTATAGAATATGTTTCTAAAATAATTCCATGGTATTATTGTAATTTAGAAAGTAATCTTGCTGGTAGTCTTGCTCTTTCTTCCCAGGACTGAGTTATTTTCCAATCATCATCATCATCATCATCATCATTACAGCCCTTCACAAGTCCACTGCTGAACATAGGCCTCCCCCAAGCTATGCCACAAAGCACGGTCCTGAGCCACCTGCATCCATCGATTTCCTGCATGTCTTACCAGGTCGTCACTCCATCTAGTGGGGGGTTGCCCTACACCACGCCTACCGGTACGAGGCTGCCACTCGAGAACCTTTCTTCCCCATCGGTTATCGGTTCTTCGAGCTATATGGCCGGCCCATTGCCACTTCAGCTTACTAATCCGTTGGGCTATGTCGGTCACTCTGGTTGTACTGCGGATATCCTCATTTCTGAGTCTATCACGCAATGAAACTCCGAGCATAGCCCTCTCCATAGCTCGCTGAGCGACCTTGAGCGTCCTCATACGGCCAGCAGTGAAGGACCACGTCTCAGTTCCGTAAGTCATCACTGGCAACACGCACTGGTTATACACTTAAGTTTTCAGAGATTGAGGTATACCTGACGAGAAGATGTGTCGTAATTTCCCGAACGCTGCCCAGCCGAGTTGAATCCGTCGATTGACCTCTCGGTCGAAGTTGGACTTACCTAGTCGGACCATTTGTCCCAGGTAAACATACTCGTCAACAACTTCGATCATAGTGCTCCCAACAACTACCGACATAGGTATGACATGGACATTAAACATGATCTTTGTTTTGTCCATGTTCATCTAAAGACCTATCCGTTGGGAGACACAATTGAGGTCATTGAGCATAGTGCTAAAGTCCTCCAGCGATTCTGCCATAAGGACTATAGCGTCGGCAAATCGAACGTGAGTGATGTACTCGCCATTGATGTTAATACCGTATCCTTTCCAGTCCAGTAGCTTGAAAACGTCTTCCAACGCAGCGGTGAAGAGTTTCGGGGATATAACATCATCCTGTCTTACACCTCTCTGCAGTTGGATAGGTTTCGAACTCTGGTTCTGTACTCGGATAGCCATCGTAGCCCTACTGTACAAACACTTCAGCACTTTGATATACCGATAGTCAACTTGGCACCGCTGAAGGGACTGTAGCACCGCCCAAATTTCGACGGAATCAAAGGCTTTCTCATAGTCCACATATGCCAGGCAAAGTGGCAGATTGTACTCTTCGGTCTTCTGTACAATCTGCCGCAGGGTATGTATGTGGTCTATGGTACTGAAGCCTTTTCGGAAACCGGCTTGTTTGGGTGGCTGGAAGTCGTCGAGTCTGCGTGCGAGACGATTCGTAATGACTCTCGAAAACAGCACGTAGACGCGGCTCAGAAGGAAAATCGGTCTGTAGTTCTTTAAGAGAGCGTTGTCTCCTTGACAGGCCTGTTGGTCTAGTGGTTAGTGACCCTGACTGCTACGCCGGAGGTCGTGGGTTCGATTCCCACCCAGGACAAATGTTTGTGTGATGAGCACGATCATTTGTTCTATGTCTGGGTGTAATTTATCTATAATATTTATGTATTTAGAAATATATAAGTATGTTTATCAGTTGTCTCGTACCCATAACACAAGCTCTGCTTAGCCTGGGACTAGATGGCGTTGTGCGATAGTTGTGGAATATATTTCTTAAAGAACAAGGCCACCGCGCTTCTGCTCCACGCCTTCGGGGTAGTGCCACCATGCAGGACGGAATTGAAGAGCTTCTGAAGGACTTCAAGTACCGGTGTTCCACCCGCTTTCAGAAGCTCCGCTGTAATTCCATCCTCGCTCGGGGCCTTGCCGTTTTTAAGGTGGTGGAGAGCCATTCTAATCTCGCTCAGACTGACGTCCGGGATATCATCGGAATAGTGTCGGATAAGGCTTGCTCTTGGATCGTTACTCACACTTGCGTGTGGCTCCACGATGATGTGTACAGCTGCCCATAGAACCTCTCAATCTCACTCAGAATCTCAGGTGTCCCGGAAACGATGTTGCCACACTCAGTCTTCAGCTTTGACAGTTGGCTCTTTCTGGCAGACAGATCTCTGGAAAATACTTTGGAGCCCTGGTTCCGCTCGATCGCTTCTTCAATACGAGCAATATTGAAGTTGCGTAAGTCTCGCCGCATGCATTTGGAGATCTGTCTGTTCAGTTGCCTGTATGCTGTCAAATCTGTTGACGATTGCAGCCTCATCTCCCGTCTAACAACCATGAGATTAAGAGTGTGATCGGAGAGTTTTTGTGTTCTTCTGCGGCGGATCTTGCAGAACTTAGCTCCGACCGCATAGACAGTTTCCACGACCTTGTCATTCATATCGTCAACTGCTTTTCAATCCTCTAGGTACTGAAAGCAGTTTTGTAACTCGAGCTGAAAGGTTTCGGGATTCTGGATTAGAGCATGAGGGGGACGGAGCGTTGACTTCATCAGACGAGACCTCTTCAACTTGACGTTTAGGTTCAGTGTGCCTCTAACCATTCGGTGATCGCTGCCAGTTTTCACCCTTGCGATCACTGAGACATCACTGAACAGTTGGCGTTTGGTCGTCATAATGAAGTCAATCTCATTTTTTGTCGAACCGTCGGGGCTCGACCAGGTCCACTTCCTGTGGGGCCGCTTCTGGAAGAAAGAGTTCGTCATAAAGAGTCCCTCTTTCTCCATAAAGTCGGCCAGCTGCTGGCTCCTTCGGTTCCGTTGCCCTACTCCAAATTTCCCTACCTTCAGCTCACCGCTTTCTCTTGTGCCTAGTTTTGCGTTGAAGTCTCCCATCATACGTGGTAGAGCCATGCTGCAGTTATATTAGAAGTATAGTTGTAGCACGAATGGGTCGGCTCGACCGGGGAGGGACCACGCTCTCACAGAATACCAGCGTGAAATAGTAGCTTAATGCTGCTGTATTTCGTATGGTGAGTGTAGAGAACCGGAGACCCTTTTACTGGAAACGAGGCATTCCATCTTAGTCCTCACGGGTGACAACGCATCTGCATTTTGATTCGTAATCGAGGATAGATGTGGATGTCTATGGGCCACAGCAACCACTTACCATCAGGTGGACTGTGTGCTCGTTTGTCACCCTATCCTATAAAAAAAAATCAACACCGTGTAGTGGGTTTTGGAGGAATGCATGGTTTTGGAAATATCCTCATACATTTCGTCCACCTCCTGTATAAACCTGTATGACCTTCAGCGAGTACCGTTTGGTGATTCTGAGTATCAGGTACGCGACCCTCGTCGACACACTCCCAATCTTTACAACGTTGTTGACGAGACACTTGTGGACGATAAATCCGACACCTCCTTGGGACAGATGGTCGCCCTCCCGGTGGTAGAACAAGTTGCCGGACTAGAGGATTGCCGTGTCCTCCCCCTCTCTTCGGACCTCGGATAATCCAATAATATGCCAGCGCAACTTGTCTACCCCTTCTTCCAGCTCCAGTATCTTCTCGTCAGTCCTTAGGGTGCGTGTGTTATATTTGGCCAGGTCGAGTCGTCGTAGGTGGCAACCGAACCTCCACCGGAGATTCTTAGCACCCCCTGCCCCACCGTTACCATGGTCGCCACCGTAGCCAGGAATAGCGGGGCCGTTGCCGTGTAGTGGCGGGTGAGAATATCCACTACCCCATATCTTCCCGTGGGTGTCGTAAGAGGCGACAGAGAGAGACAGGCAGGAGATGGGCAGGAGCATCTTCCTGATAACAACTGTGATAAAATAAAAAAACTGCGGTTGCCAACCCGCTCGCCAAGCGTGGCAACTATGGCAAATATCCCCCCATGAATTTTCCAAATCAGTAATAAATGCAAAAGTTTGCTTTTAGTAAGCATAATGACAAAATCTTTGTATAATTAAATGTTGTATTCTTTTCTATTCTAGTCACCATCAGATCACTGCTTGTTTGTGTGTTGTACATTAGAATTGAAAAGTAGAACAAACTTATAAAGTTACGTTAATAACTTCGTTTTATTTTCAGTGCAATGAGAAACTGTGCAAAAGAGTCTGAAAACGAAAGGGATCACATAATTTTGGGCAAAAGTTCACTACTAGACGGAACAAACCCACTACCTGCTAGGCGGCAAACCTACTCCGATGGACGAGGCCGAGCCGGGTTATACAACGGTAAGTAGATTTTCAGCTCTAATACGTTTTGTTAGGTATTAAATTGTTTTAGATTTAAGATACTAATCCGATAAATAATATATATTACTTCAAGAAGATAACACACTGTTGTTACATATTATGCGGATTGTTATATATATATATATATATATATATATATATATATATATATATATATATATATATATATATATATATATATAACAATTACAATCCGCATAATATGCATATATTTTACGTCCCGATACCATCCACACCATCTGGATGCTTGGCGGTCCACCACTGTACGTTTCACAAGGAGTTTTCTTCCACGTACAACCTCTCTGTGGAATAGTTTATCACCGGCGATTTTTCCGGACCGATACGACCTGGGGACCTTCAAGAAAAGAGCTTACTCCTTTCTAAAGGGCCGGCAACGCACCCGCAATTCTCCTGGTGTTGCGGTTGATCATGGGCGGCGGTAGTCACTTAACATCAGGTGAGCCGCATGCTCGTTTGCCCCCTCTTCTATAAAAAAAAATAAAATATATATATATATATATATATATATATATATATATATATATATATATATATATATATATATATATAACTTACTTAAATATATTTACATTAGAGTAATTAAAAGCTACAGGTGATCTTACGAAGTATATCATATACTATATTTTGTCCGTGTTAAGGAAATATCTATGTAGAATAGTATCTCGAAACCATTATCCACGTCAATCACATATCACGTTATTTTTAAGTTTTTATTTAGTTGTAATATCTTTTACACTTTATAATCTTGTAGCCACATGCACCACTGTAACATGTCTGCTCCCACCGCCACGAAGTAAATAGAAGAATATTAACCTTGTGTTATTGTGATATAGTTCGCAAATAAAGCGTATATGACGTTTTTCAATGTGATTTTTTCTAATATTATTACAGCATTTTGTGCTAATATGCTTTAGCTCTGACTTGTGCGACCTATATCGAATTTAACTTAACCGATCCGACCGCATTGAATTATATATATTGAATTATATAAATGTAAAACCTGTTTGGAATAGCTTTAACAGAACTGAAATATAGTAAAAACTATATTACAGTCGACTTACTACTAACATACTATATTACAGGGGATATATTACTGCAATATAGTATGTAAGTTGGCCTATATATAATATAGTATCTTGGGGTCGGAACGGTGCTTTTTTTTAATACTTACTAACCATATTTGTTGGGGTTGTAACGAATGGTAAAAATCGCTTTAAAGGAGTAAAATATATTACTAAAATTATGATTTATTATCTATTATAGTAGTATTTGTGAAATTTACGTATTCGTTGCAATTTTAACTTTAGTAGATTAGAATTTGTCTTCGTAGTTTAGAATTAGTGCAATAATTGGTCACGGTATTTTTCATTTTATCTTTCCTATAGGAGTATCGTAAAAAAGGGAATACTAAATGAATCAAAAGTCAATCAAAATCGATTTTGATTGTGTGTACGCAAAAGCTATATTGGCTTGAATCGATTGTAGACAACGATAACGGTTACGATTGTACCAATCAAAGTTCAACCCTAAATGTATGTGAGTAAGAGCTACATTGGCTCAAATCTATTGCAGACAAAGGCCTGTGTGTTGGCTCGTGTATAAGACAGTGCGTCTGTCCAACAGCCACGTACTCCATTGACGACTCGGCGGCGGCCATCGCGCCCTTGACGCCTAGAAATGGTACGAAATCACTTAAATGGAATCGCTAAAGCGATTAGCTGTGACAGGGTGACTCTGTGGTCCCTAATCGTTCGTGCTGGCGATTTAACATCACCTTGTAGCTTCACCACCTTTCACACGTTTCTCTGTATTTGCCTCATAAAGTCTCGGTAATAAAGATCTTTAAACAATGGTTATTATTCTAACGTTGTATTAACTTTTACTAACGCATTTTTAAACAATATATATCATAAAAGATCATTAATTAGGTCAAGCATGAATTTGCTGTTCGTTATGAATATTTAGCGTATGCTCGAACTTGCTATTTTACTAACTGGATCTCTTACATAGTACTCTCTCTTTTCCTCTATTCCTTTTTTTACCACGTCGTGTCTGTTTGGGTCGAATTTTCTAATTGATTTTAAACTTATTTCCCCTAAAGTTTGGACATAGCTTAGAATTGGATGGCAATGTAAGAATATGAAAAAAACGTGGTATATAATTTTTTTAACCCACAACTTAAAAATAATCATTTGTTTAATTTTATTGTCAGCCAATGTTTAAGTGTAGAGCACATTCCTACCTGTTTTCGTGTGTACACTAGTATGCACGTTTGTGTGCGTGCGTTTGCGTGATTGCGTACAATTCATGCGTGCGTATCATAAAACTTACAATTTATCGATAGTCAAATGGAGAAATTTTGTTATTTTAATTTTAAGTTAAATATGGTATATATATATATATATATATATATATATATATAAATATATATATATATATATATATATATATATATATATATATATATATATATATATATATATTATTATTATATTATATACAATTAGAAGCTACAAGGTAACGTTGAACTGCTTTCTCTGTTCGGTGCGGATTGTTGATTGTCTTAAAAAACCTATTTAAAAAGGGTTATTATTTTCATGTTACTTATATGTGGTAGAGAAGCCACGGTAACGTTGTAATTCAAATAATGTGGATGGATAATATTTTGGATATAGTATAATAATGATGCAAGGATCATCTTTCAGCTTAATAATATGCTTGTTTGATATTTCATTGCATCTTCACGGAATATAAGGTAGTCTGTAGTCTGACTTGACTGAATAATAAAAAAAAATGTGAATGGTATACATTAATAAATACCAAAGATTTAATACCATCTGTTCATTTTCAAATTTCAATTTCAAAATGTATAACAAATTCTTTTTTAAACAACAACAGCGTATATTTTTTCTTAACTAAGGAAAAAATATGTAATTAAGGGAAAATAAAAAAAGGATTGTCAAAAATGTGTGACAAGGACAAAATACAAAGCATTGTTACAAAAACTAACTAAGCTTTATTAATGCAGTATTTACACAGCAGATTAGTTGTGGACGTGCACATACCTGATAAAGTATTTTATAAAAGAACCCTTATGTTCGTTTCAATTAATCTTTAGTATTTTGTAAACTTTGTATGTTAATGTTTATTTGTAGATTAGTTGGTCTAAAAAATTTCGCTTGTCATTCTATTTGCCATTGCGAATTTGCTTACTTTAGTTTTATATTATTTTTTGTGCATGACGGTAGTTGTCCATTAACAATGTTGCCATATTCAATCGACTAATTTATTATATAAGTTTATATTATTGTTTACCTATATATTTGTTAAATGTTATATTTTGACCACCATACCGTAGATTGGTTACACTTTAGTAGACGTAGTGCAGATTATCTTGGCCTCTTGATAAATGCATTACTAATACGATATGATTGTTCGCTTTATGTAAATTTATCATTTGTCCTTCCTACTTATTTTCTCTTTTTTTTTTTTTGCTAATTTAAACTCATTAAAATATTAAGTGTTTTTTACTTTTTATTTGATCGTTCTTATTAGTGGGAAATGTTTAGACCATTTGTAATGTCGTTTGCGGCAATTGTCTTTTTCTATTATTAGAATTGTTTTTTTTTCTATCGTATTATATCCACACTGTTATAAACGTATAAGAAATTTTATTATTGGAGAAACGCAACAAACTAGGTCCGTTTTGACCATTATTAAAAAGTCTACAAACTGTTAAATGGTTTGGATGGATGAATGTTTTTGTGTTTAACATTTATGGTTTTGTATTTTTATTTTGATAATAATGACACAATCAATTTGTCTACAACTCTCATACACAAATTTAATACAAAGTTTTTATGAAAATGTCATTAGAGGAATGTTTTAGCTATTTATCTGGCTCGATGGACCAAATTTTCATTTTATTGACTATCACTACATATTATTACGTGAGAGCAACAGCTCTCATTATTAATTCATATAATAATTAAATTTCGAAGTTCAAATATATGTGCTCTATATTTTTTTATTTGCTGCATAAAATTTAAAAAGGCAAGGTTTCTAAAACATAAGCATATTTTTGCGAAATAACCAGATTTGTAGTAAGAGGCTGGAGTTCGTTGGAGTTTATGATTGTATGATAGGTGAACATATATGTATTATTATATCGCGTATGATAATTTCCATACACACAATCTTACAAAATTTGATATCAACTTCCTTACTTTATATCTGAACTTTTTAATATTAAAATGTTTCTATCAACTTACTGAACTTGATCATGTAAAATGGAAGCTTTTATAAAAGTTTGTCGGTTTGCATGTAAGTTGGTGATGGTTTTGATCACATTGACTGTATTGTTTTTTTCCAGTGTGGTCGTATTATTACATTTGTAATATAGTAATGACAACACGAAGGTGTGGCAAGGGTGGTAGACTTAGTAATTAGTCGGTTTGTTATTTATATATAGTCTTAAAATATTGGATCTTGTATTAATATTTGTTACCAAGCTCTTTTTGCACCTTCATTAAACATGTAACACATTTTTTGGACAGTGGTGTCTTTTACAATTTTTTTTTAATTTTCTTTGTTGTTCATGTTTTATTTTTGTTTATTATTAAAGAAACTTTCCTTTTGTTAGAATTTTCAATTAAACTCTTATAAGGATTAATGAAATTGAATAATAAATCGAATTGATTTTAAAATATAAGAATGTAAAGTGTTATAAACATCTACTGATATAACTTTTTTTCATAATTTAATATTGCATATGGCTATTGAAGTGAAAGTGCACCACCGTCCCCTATCACCTAACCAGAGCACCGCACCGGGTGATGTTTGGTGCCATGTGTTTTACGTGTCGCTTCTCATTGTCTTTCGCAGCCGAAAACCAACCGCCGAATAACCCACTAATCGACAAGCCCGGGGACAACCCGGGCCGCCTCATAAAACACCATAGAACCGTGTCCTTACCGACCGGCTGCCCCTTATTCCAAGAACCTCTGAGGATAGGTCACGAAAGGACGCATTCCGCCCCCTTAACCGGGGATGAAGTAGATCGGGCGATGCTTGAGAAGGCGGCGATGCACTCATCGTGCAAAGCCGTCAATGGAACGGATATGTTCACTCCGAAGAAACAATTCTGTCGGCGGGCGAGTACCGGCACGAGGAACTGGAAAACGCAGTCTGGTAACGCGAAGAGTACGTATTGACGTCCGGCTTGAGATCACCAGCATACGCGGTGTACACACACCACTAACCTATGTTGCTCGCTGTACAGGAGTTGGCAGATATAGTTGTCACTTCCAACACTATCCAATAAAGCTAACATTAACATTTCTATTTTATTTACTTTCTTATTCCTTTAAAACATAACTTGGAATTTTTGATTTTTTCTTTTTGAATTTAATTGTATAAGTATATTATAGTGAAATAATACAAATGTCGAATATCGAAACATTATAAGTTGGTCCCGCGTCCTTCCACGTCCTTTACACATGTTGACTACCCGATGCTATTACGTATTATTAATTTAAAATAGTGTTTTTTGATAACTACTTTTTTATTTTACAATTTGTGATCTCGTTTGGGATATTACTTAGTAAACTATCAAAAATAACTGGTAGTATATTTATATAAGAAACGGTAAACAAACATCTACGTCCACTGTCTGAATCCACTTATAGATAATTTTGGCCAAAGACACATCTATCCTCGATTAATAATTAAATGCAGATGTGTTGGCACCCTCGAGGATTAAGATGAAAGGTTGTCCTAAGTGTGTCTTCGTACACATTGGATCTACCTCGGTAGACTTTATGTAGATAATTTTATAAGAATGAATTCACTGGCGTAATAATAAGTTGTCAAAATCTGCTGTTTAAAGAGAAGGATCCCAGCATAAATATTCTTCGGAAATTATTTTTATTTACTGCTTTATATGGATACTACTTTGATTTCTTTGGTATCGCGAGAAAAATTTGATACTACTGAAAGTTGTACCTAGTAAACTTTTCATTATTAAGGACAAAGTGTTGTGACGACAGGAATCATAATATATCATAACTTTTGAAAAAAATCCAGCATCATGAATGTAATTATATAAGCAAAGTGGCTTTGTACGAGTGATTTCTGGATCTCGATACTCGATCAGCGCCATCTGCCGGATGTAATTATGAATCAACCATTCAGGGACACACTCAAACACAAAAATTTCATCGTCACATGTATCCTCGATTAAAAATTAAAACGCAGATGCACTGCCAGCCTTGAGAACTATGATGGAATGCCTCGTTTCCATTAAAAACTCCGGTTCTCTACACTCACCATACAAAACACGACAGCGTTGAGCTGCTATTTTACGCTGGTATTCTGTGAGAGCGTGGTCCATCCCCGGTCGAGCCGACCCATTCGTAATACAACCATAATATAGCTGCAGCATGGCTCTACCATGTCTAAACATATCCAGAAGAATTATATGTATATAAAGATTTTTAGTATTATCAACAATTTTATTTTAATTTTATGGACTGGAAATATTTTTTGCCAACTCTTATAATATATTACTTACAAATTGTTAATTTAATCTGCCAACTCCTAGTGTTATGGGGCTCGGTTCAAGAATTTCTTTACCCAGATGTTTATTAATTTCTTGCAAACGTTATATCAAAGCTTGATTGAAACAATTTGCATGCGAGTCTTATGTTTTCGTGCTGCTTATTATGTAATACTTATAATGTATTTATACAGAATATGCTTAATTTTAATTTTAATTTTTATATCCCTTCAGCGATTACACTTTAGACGGACGTTGTAAGTCCGCTCTATAAGTCGCGGTCTAGATCAGCCAACAATCCGTTACCTTACATTTCTTTTAATTATATAAGCTTCTTTTAGGGCTTAGCATACAATTGGCTTCAGTTTTTGGAATCTACACCTAGCTTTGCTTTAAATTTTTAGTTTTACAAATCCTTGTTATGCTTTATGCTTTGACCTTTCAACTGTTTTTAATCCAATTCTAAGTGTATCATTCTTCATTGCTAAATAAAATGTAAACTTGAATTAAATAAATTAAATTCATTTTTATAATGTCCTTAAATTAAATTGATAAGAGATCGTTTGTAATATTAATAAATAGAATAATTGATATCCCAGTTTTAAATTTTGTATCCCATTTATTCTTGTAAAGCTATAATTACTTAAAATACATTCCTTTTTTATAATGACATTATTTAAGAGGTCATGTTCAATATTAATCAATAAATTAATTGATATCCAGTTGTAATTATATTTTATTGTGTGTCCCTTGCATTACAGTAAAGCTTTTGTATTGTAAAACTTTTCATTTAAAATTGAAAGCGGGGGGAAGTTATTATTTGTCATTGTTTATACAAACATATCCGTTGTCCGCAGACGCGAGCACGGTACGCAACCGCTGCGACAGTATGCCGTCGCGAGCTTGTTCTTCGTCGTTCGAAAACGATCGACCGCCGCTGAGGCACGATCTTTTAGATGGTAATTTTTTTGACATTTCTAGGTATAGCTTATATAATAATAATGTCCTTAAAGCCAAATTTCAGTCACAGCGCGCAGCGGCCAGTCTCAACGAAGATTAGACATGAGCACAGGACAGGATTATAAGCACAGGTTCACACTATCCCTCACTCTCGTAGTCCGATGGGACGGTATTCCGACACGACCGGAGAGAAATCAGGTGCCGGACCAACAACTTACGTACTTATCGATGCAGATAGGTGAAACACCGCCAACTTCCTGACACTGGGGTGCTACTGAGAATTTGTTGTCGGAAAAACCCAACAACGGATTTTGGCCCGACCCGGGATTCGAACCCAGATACGAGGCAGTCAAGTTGGGTTAGCTCACATACTTGTTACAAAGATATACAATACATCGTGCAGACCATTAATAATTTTAAAATTGATAGAATTCCGAGTCTCCTAGCTAGGTTACTTAGTAAACTGCTATTTAATTTATTACTATTAATTTTCATTATATAGGTATTTTTTGCAAGAACCGGCCAAATATAGAGAGAAGGTTCAGAATAAGTGTCAGTGTAAATAGTGTCAGGTCAGTGTAATATAGGCAAATGGTCAAGAAAAATTTAATACAAAAAAACTCATTTATCATTTAAACATGCGTTGTAATGCATTACTTTAAAAGATTTTGCTGTGCACGCACCCATTCGTAAGGGTCGATCGGTAGGCAAAAACTTTGTTGCCCATAAATCTCGCTCAATTTGGAATAATTTCAAATAAAATTCGAAACCTTATTTACTCGTATTTTTCAAAACTGCCATAACCGTATATAATTATTTATGTGTTTGAACTTAAGTTTAGATTTTGGCTACTTTTTATTTAATATTCACATAGTAAATATTACTAGTTTATCTTTAAATTATTTAATAAATGTTATTTCACCTCCAAAGAAGTGTATATAGGCAAATGGTCAAGAAAAATTTAATACAAAAAAACTCATTTATCATTTAAACATGCGTTGTAATGCATTACTTTAAAAGATTTTGCTGTGCACGCACCCATTCGTAAGGGTCGATCGGTAGGCAAAAACTTTGTTGCCCATAAATCTCGCTCAATTTGGAATAATTTCAAATAAAATTCGAAACCTTATTTACTCGTATTTTTCAAAACTGCCATAACCGTATATAATTATTTATGTGTTTGAACTTAAGTTTAGATTTTGGCTACTTTTTATTTAATATTCACATAGTAAATATTACTAGTTTATCTTTAAATTATTTAATAAATGTTATTTCACCTCCAAAGAAGTGTTCTCTGCTTACTCATAGTTGGATGACGTCACATATATTCGATTGTTTTTTTTAGTTTTCAGACATGCCGGTTTTCCCTCACTGCCGAGTACGTGGTAAATCAGCACTTAATACTGCAATAACAATTTAATTGGAGCTGACGGGGTTCGAACCTGGGTTGTTCGCGTATTATGATATTATGTGATATTATCTACACTGACTCACTCAGACATTACTAAAACTGACTTGAAATTTAGCATATATACTTCTTTCTCGACGTAGGACACCCCTAAGGATTTTGGAAAATTCAACCACTGAGGGGGTGAAATAGGGTGTTATAGCTTGTGTTTAATAAAGAGTATAAACGGGCGCAGGATTGGATTCGTCGCGGGACGACATCGACTCCGTGTCGGAATGGTACCGGACGCCGCGTATTCCCGAGGAGCCCGACTGCTGTGATATAATTTCCAGGGACTTTATGAAGTACGTATTATGATATTTATTTCTTTGAACACAAAAACAAAATTACATTAAACCGAGATTTGTTTTCATTAGATTGTGTGTTTTTTTTAATTTTATACGTATGTTTTCTCGATATCTTTGCCAATGACCCGATATGAATATTCTTTTTTGTTAAATAGTTTATACTGCTGTGGTGTTAATGTTAAAGTTATATGTAGGTATATATACATACGTCCCACTGCTGGGCACATGCCTTCCCTCATTTATGAGAGGGTACTTAGGGCAAGGAAGTGTTCGCCGTGCTGCCCCAACACGTGTTGGCCAACTTCACATGTCTTCGAAATACTTTTTTTCTTATTTTTCTGACATGCAGGTTTCCTTACGATGTTTTCCTTCACCGCCGAGCTCGTGGTAAATCAGCACTTGAAATTGCATTTAACAATTTCATTGGTGCCGGCGGGGATCGAACCCGGTTTGCTCGCGTATTGTGAAATTTACAGCGAGCGCTAACCACCTGAGCTACCACGGCTCTTACTACTGTGTACAAATGTAGCTGTTTGGATGTAACTGAGATTGTGATATTAAATTGATTGATTGTGATTGTAATAAAATAACTTTGAATTAAAAGTAATTCTCGACTTCAAATAATTAAAAAGACTAAAATAATTTGAGTATCTGAAGTTGGGGGCTTCACTTCTAGTCATTATGGCTTAGCACCGACTTCAGAATATGACATTAATTTATTGTTTTTAGTTGGTTGAAGACGGCTTTTACTTTTCCGCAGGTTTGATTCCTTGCACGGAATAAGTTTTTGCTGAACTTACTCAATTATTTGTATGCCATCTACAAATACACTTATTTGTTCGAGTTCAGTTTACAAGTAATATATGTAATGTCCTTATGATAAAGGAGAAAATTGTAGTTAGGAGGTAAAATTAAAAAAAATGTTTGAATGTTTGAGTAGGTAGGTTTTTAGTTCGGCGTGTCTGTGTTTTTACGTGGTAGAGCCATGCTGCAGTTACATTGTGGTTGCAGCACGAATGATGCGGCTCGACCGTAGTAGGACCACGCTCTCACAGAATACCAGCGTAAATTAGCAGCTTAATGCTGCCTGTGTTTCGTATGGTGAATGTAGAGAACCGGAGACCCTTTTTACTTGAAATGAGGCACTGCATCTCAGTCATCAGCTCTAGCAACGCATCTGCATTTTGATTCTCAATTGAAGATAAATGTGGATGTCTATGGGCCACAGCATCCACTTACCATCAGGTGGATTGTGTGCTTGTTTGTCATCCTTATTCCATAAAAAAAGTACTCACGCACGTCGTTGCTATACTTTAAAGTACTTTTTAACTTGGTAGAGCAATGCTGCGGCTATTTTTGTAGTATAGTTGTAACATGCATGGTTTGGCTCGACCGGGGAAGGGCCACGTTCCACAGAATACCGGCGTCAAATAGCAGCTGAACGTTGTTGTGTTTCGTATGGTGAGTGTAGAGAATCGGAGACCCTTTTTACTTACAGAAAACGATGTATTCGATTTTGGTCCACATGGATGACAACGCATATTTGAACTATGATTCGTTCGGCTACAGTAAGCATCATCAGGCGGAATGTCTGCTTGGTTGTCATCGTTATCTATGCCTATGAACAACATATACAAATAGTAAAGAGGTGTGTGTGTGGGTGTGCGCAGCGCGTCTGCGTCGCTGTCCGCGCGTGCGTCGCGCACGTCGTCGCTGTGCGCGTCGTCGGGCTCGGTGGACGAGGGCTACCTGGCCATGGCGCCGGCGCACGCGCGCGACCAGCGCGAGCCCGCCTCCGCCTCCAGCGGCTCCGTCTGCAGCGGCACCCCTTCCACCGACCCGCGCTTCAGGTTAACTTTTTGTCTATTAAAAAGTGTATGCGTGTACGTGTACGTACGTGCGTGTGCGTGTCAGAGGTCAGAGGTCAGAGGTCCATATCACCAACAAGGAGGTTCTTAAAACTTTGCGAAGTCTAGACGTGAACAAAACCAGTGGACCTGATGGTATACCCGCTATAGTTCTAAAGGTGTGTGCACCTGAGTTGTCTCCTGTGTTTACGCATTTGTTCCGCCTCTCATTCAGGATTGGAATAGTACCCAAATGGAATAGGCCAATTTCAATTACCTCCATACTCGGCAAGACTATGGAGCGTATATTGAACGCCCGCTTAATGACATACTTAGAACAAAATAACCTCCTTAGTGACCGGCAATACGGGTTTCGCCGAAATCGGTCAACTGGGGACCTTCTAGCGTATGCCACACACGTATGGAGCGAGGGACTCGCGAACAGTGGGGAAGCAGTTGCTGTTTCCCTTGATGTCTGGAAGGCCTTTGACAGAGCTTGGTACGCTAGCCTTTTGGGAAAGCTGCCAGCGTACGGCTTATCCCCTGGTCTGATTGAATGGGTCGTCTTTGATGGCTGCTCATGCGATCCTGTGGCGACTGACGCCGGTGTTCCTCGAGAGTCCGTTCTCGCCGCAACTTTCTTCCTACTGCATATCAATGATCTGCTTATGCCCGGTATCTATGAGTATGCAGACGATAGCACGGTTGTGGAGAGATACCAACTAGGTGCTCGGGCCAGTCGGGATCAAGTCCATTCCGAAAGAGAGGCTATGATTGAGCGTGTGAATCTCACACTACAGGCTGTCTCCGAATGAAGTGATGCCAGTCTCGTGAGATTCAACGACTCCACAACACAAGCGTGTCTTCACCGCTAAGAGGAGCACACTCACCCTGGCTCTTACTTTCCAGAATGTATCCTCGGAGTACACGGACCGCCTTCACTTGTTAGGGGTTAATTTTTCTCCGAACCTCAACTATCGGCGGTTAATTGAGTCCAGAGCCAAAGCAGCCGCAAAGAAACTTAGTGTTCTTGCAAGGGTGCAGCGGTACTTCACGCCGGGACAGCTTCTTACCTTACATAAAGCGCAAGTCCGGTCGTGCATGGAGTACTGCTGTCAAATACGGGGTGGTGCTGCAAAGTGTCACCTGGCAGCTGAGTCCAACACTCAGTGCAAAGACGTGCTAAGAGGCTCATTGGTGACCTTGATTTGCGCAAAGTACCGAGCCTCTCGGTATACTATAGGATGCATTTCGGAGAGTGTGCGCAGGAATTGCATACTTTAATTCCTCCCTCTTCTTTCCACCATCGGGCGACTTATTAATATCGAATAAACTCGATAAACTCGATTGTCGAGACGCCGAGAATGCCAATACTAGCTAATGCAACCAGGGGAATGCCTTAAAACTGAGGAAACACGACGAAGGAGTTCTTTTTAGCGGTGCGCAAACATGTGTCTTTTGGGGATTGAACAGGACTAAATTTAGTCGCCCCCAGTCCGAAACTTTATTCAACAAATGATGATAACACGCAGTCTTGTGGATCACCAGTGTTAATGGGCTTGTAATTGGAGCATGCACCGTCTACTACGACCTTGATGCTCCGATCTACAAGAAAACTGGTGATCCAATTGCACGATTTCTCGGGAAGCCTTTAGGAGGGAAGCTTCGTAATAAGCGCTTTCTGCCAAACCCGATCCTTCGATCGGTCGGATGCCTTCGCATTCGCTATGTCCAAACTACCAGCTAACGTCTTCCTCTTGGACATGACTGCCTCCGCCTATCTATGAGTTTAGTATCCCAGAAGATCACCAGCTGAACGACGCCGATGAAAACCGTACTGGTGATCACTAATTAGCTGATCCATTATTTTGAAGAACAAGGAGGTGATAGCGATAGGCCTGCAGTTAGACGGATCTGAGCGGTCGCCATTTTTAGGGATCGGGTGCACTAAAGCTGTCTTCCGTGATTTCGGGATTACGCCTAGGGACTAAGAGTAGAGGAAAAGACGCGTTAAAACCTGTGCCTAATCAGGAGCACACGTCTTCAGCACAATGGAAAGGACGTCCCCAGGCCCACTTGACTTGTTGACGTCCAGGGAGAGGAGTGCGCTACATATCAAGCGCTGGGTATACAGCACATCCTGCATGGACGACTCACACCGCGGGATGATCGGTTGTGTGTTCCCCCCGTCATCAAGAGTCGAGTTGGATACAAAGAGAGAGCCCAGCAAATCGGCTTTGTCCTTTGCGGTATTGACCAGCGAGTCGTCTTCCGCGTGTAGAGATGGGAGAGATGGCTAACAGAAGTTTCTTTGGACAGCCTTGGCGAGAGACCAGAATGCACGTGTTCCCGAAGGTAGTCGAACTAGTTTCTTGCCAATTCTTGCTGATATTCTCTGACTTTGCCTTGACAATGACACTTTTGAAGGATCTGGAGGCGGAATTACACTTCTTTTTAAAAGCGCTGGTTTTTGCATCCCGTGACATTAATTTGTGAGCCCAGGCCTGGTAGCACTTTTGCTTATGGCGTAATGCAATTTTGCAGTAGCGACCAAATCGTGGCTGGGTTCTGCCTTCGATTCCACAGATGATGGAATAAAAAGTTCCATTGCCTGTAGCTCCACATCAGCGACAGAATCAGCAACAACGCTGGGATCATCCGGCCCCCGCAAAGCCACACCCGCCCAAGACAAGGATGCAAAAAAAGATCGTATCCTGTTCCAATCGGCTGACCTATAATGCCAAACACGCGTTGACGGAGATACGATATCTGTCTGG
Source organism: Parnassius smintheus behrii (assembly GCA_036936625.1). Classification (NCBI taxonomy): domain Eukaryota; kingdom Metazoa; phylum Arthropoda; class Insecta; order Lepidoptera; family Papilionidae; genus Parnassius; species Parnassius smintheus. The sequence continues at coordinate 42,766,654 of JAUPFT010000020.1, forward strand.
ACGAGAGGTTAACAGAAGGTCCAACAGGGAAAGTACATGATCTTTCACATGTGGGATCCGCGTAGGCGAGGTATTCAGTTGTGTCAGACCATATGCCAAAGCAGTCTTAAACAGATCTACCCGCATGGTTGGTTAAATGGGAACCAAGCTATTCAGCGTGGTGGGTATTAAAATCACCGACCATTACGATTTCTTTGGATGGGACCTGTTGTAGCACGGAGTCTGCAGCCATTTTGACGTACACGCAAACTCCAGCCCGATACGGTACACGGAACTTTAGTAACCGATTATAAAAACGTGAGAAGTTAGTGCACACGCTTCGCTTGTGCGCTAACTTCACATGCTTCAATAATCGACTACTTAAGTACCTTGTATATATAATGCACTATTTTCACGCGAATCTTAGTTTTAATTGATATAGTGAATTTTTACAACAAAACTGCTAATATTTGTGATTCTATGTTTTATCTTATGTTTATCCCTTATTAATAGTTAAAAATGCCATTTCCCTTTGAATGAACTGACTTGAAGCGAATGATTATAGTTTTGTATTATAAAAACCACGTACTAATAATTGTTGTGCAATTTTTTTATAGAAATTGCCTCTACTATATACTTTTTAGCGTACTCTCTAGTCTGAAGGGTACAAAGAGCATATATAATTACAGGTTATGAGGCATTCCATCTTGGTTCCTATTGATGGTTTACATGTAGATGAACTACAGTAGTCACTTACTATCAGGTGGACAGTTGATTTCGTTTGATATTTTAATTTTATAAAGCAATAATGTTTGATAGTATTGCATTAATGAATAATTATGTGTGATGGCAAGCATTGCGTGTACATGACCGCTCATGACCCCACTGAATTGAACCTTAGGTGAGAGGTAAGATAATAGACTTCGGTGAATTCGATAAAGCTGCCGCTATACGCGTTTTAAATTAGCGAGCGCTTTTTTGGTCACACTGGCTTACCTAAATAAAGGTTATTTTATGATTTTTTTAAGTAAATTTATTTCGTCTGACCTGCTGGTATTACTTTAATTTTTAAATAATACTTATATAGTGTGTAGGGTATGATATGTCATTCGTCTCCTGTAGTATAGACACGTTTTGTTGTCCGCAGCGAGTACCAGCTGGAGCCGGCGACGTCGCACATCGCGGAGGAGCGGTCGGCGCGCGCGTACAGCGTGGGTTCGCGGCCGGCGGGGGCGGGCTGCGCGGGCGGTGCGGGCGGCGCGCGCGAGCCGGGCCGCCTGCGTGCCTACAGCGCGGGCGCGCGCCGCCGCCCTACGCCCGCCACGCCCGCGCCCGCGCACACGCACACGCCGCGCCCCTCCGCCGGTGACTTCCTCGAGCTCGACTTCTCCGCCAACTCACCCGCGCCCAAGGTCAGTTGACTGCGGAAGGTCAATAAACTATGTTGTACGCTCATAGTACCGCCAACTTCCTCAAGCTCGGCTACTCCGCCAAATCGCCCGAGCCCGAGGTCAGTCGACAAATCCACCAGGTCCCTTCATACGCATACGCATGCCACGCGTTTCATTCAAATCATTTATACCCAATAAACTCGGCTACAGGTTACCACAAAATAGAAGAAGACTCCTTGTTAGTCACCTGCTCTAACAATCTTTTCAAAGACAAAGACGTTTCATCATTCTTTATGAACTAAGTATAGATCTTAGAATAGTTATATATAAATGTGATGGAAGTGTAAAGTAATAGTTATATTAGTTGGGGGTATTTATAGAGTATTTTCATCTGGTTGGGCTGAATAAATATATAAAAGAAAATGATAAATATACATAAATAAATAAAAGACCAACCAGATGAAAGCCCTCGGCAGGGGAGACCAAACGGCCGAGGGTTGGGAGGAAAGGGAAAGAAACCGGCGGACGATGCGGGTGGTATCGAGTAGCACTGCCTTCTGCATTTGAGCCCGGAGCGGTCCGTCACGGAGTCCCAGCCGCCTCAGATGACCCGAGAGGCTGACTGGGATTAACCCGTTAGCGGAAACGACTACAGGAATATTTTCGGTCGACAGACCACCCCACATGTCGGTCACCTTGTGAGCCAGGACCGGATATTTTGATTGCTTATCTGTTTCGGCTTTCACGAGGTTCTCGTCACACGGAATGGTAATGTCGACCAAAAATATCCTTGACTGTGCCCGGTCCATCAGCACAATATCAGGCTTATTCGCTAGAATAGTTCTGTCGGATGATGACCCGGTCCCAGTAGAGCCTGGCGCGATCAGTTTCGAGCGCGGCTTCCGGCAAGTACTTAGAATACGGTAATTTCCGGTCCACGAGACCGTATTTCAGAGCGAGTTCCTGGTGAAGAATTCTGGCTACTAAGTTGTGCCGATGCAAGTACGCAGAGCTAAATTCACAAATAATGTTTAGCAATTCCACAAGATGGGAGCGACTGGAAGCTTATAACTTGAGGTCATCCATATAGAAAAGGTGGGTCACTTTTGTACCTCCTTTCCGAAGATGAAATCCCCTTCCGGAGCCCTCCAGTAAATCAGTGAGAGGGTTCAAAGAGAGGCAAAACTAGATTGGACTCAGATGATCGCCCTGGAAGATACCCCTTCTTATCCTTATGCGGCTTTCTGCAACCGTGATCCGCTCACCCAGATGACAAAGGATCGTACTCCACTGCCCCATACGTTGCTATTTCACCGAAAATATCTTCGAAAATACTAAACAACTTTACGAAACTACTAAGAAAAGCAGGAACATCTATTACAAAAACTACGTGAACCAAAATCTGACTTTATCGATATGCTGGAGGATAGCTCCGATGAAACTTCGTCTTCAAATTTGCTACTGGAGATACAACTGTAAAACTTTAGAGGGAGCTCTCGAACGTGTTTTGTCAAAAATTGACCTCAAAACTATCACCAAGAAGTGGGAGCTTCAAGATCATCTTTTCATACATTCTATTCTATACTACATTGGGAATTAGAAGCTGAGTACAAAGGCTCTCGTCAAACGTCAAATACTACAACATATTTGTCGAGATGGAAGACAAGTATGATGAAATCGACGAATTTTAAAGTCGAGAATCTGGTCAACTGTTCATTACGAAACATCTGCGCCAAAAATGGAAACTCCTGAATTTTCTGGAAACCATACTTAATGGGTTTCATTCAAAGTCCTTTTCATGGAAGCTATTCATGACAATCCAATGATAAATATTGCGCAAAAGATGCAACATCTCAAGTCTAAACTGAGGGGGTGAGGCTGAGCGCGTAGTGCAGCATCGGTGCACACAACTATTACTCTTGCTGGGATGTACTAACGCCACGCTATGGGAACCGACGCCTTGAGTTCATTTCTTTCATCAACACAATGCTCAACCTGCCTGTCACACAAAATTCCGACAGCTACAACCTAAAAAAGATGCGTCATGCATCTTTTTTAGGTTGTAGCTTTTTTTAAGGTCTTTGTTAGGTTGGTCATCACGGAATGTTTGAATGGAATCACAATAGAACTAGCTATGTTAAATATTGGAAGTTTTTGTTTTAGGAAAGTCGAGGGGATATATGTATGTAAATTTATTGACTCTGTGGACTGCAATAAGTCACCAGGTATTTACAGTATACGCGTACGGGACTTAAAATTATTAAAAGAGTATGTCAGTCCCTATTTTAGCTTCATTAATAAATAATTGCATCTACGAAGGTATTCATCTTGATCATTTGAAGACTGCAATCATCCGACCTATTTACAAATATGGATCACACAAAGAACTACAGACCAATTGCAATATTAAGTATAGTAAATAAAATATTTGAAAAAATATTAATGAAACATCGGTATTTTTCTTGAAAAAAAAATTTTAACAGAATTTCAATTTGGGTTTAGATTAAATAAAAGTACAATGACGGCCTTGACAGCATTTTCAGATGATGTTAACAACTCGTTAAATAATAAAAATATCGTAGTAGCTCTATTTATAGATTTTAAAAAGGCGTTCGATACTTTGGAACATGAGTGCTTGTTGCAGGCCATGGATGAATGTGAAATAAGAGGTCCAGTGAAAACTTGGTTCAAAAAATATTTAGAAAATAGAAATATTGTTGTTTGTGTCAACGGAGTGGATAGTAGGATTGGAAAAGTAAAATTTGGTGTGCCGACTGGCTCTGTGTTTGACCCGATCGGATATATAATGCACGTCAACAGCATGGTTAATGTTATCAAGAATTGTAGAATATATATGTATGCTGACGATACCTGCCTCGTGTATAGTGGAAAAAATAGTAGCCAGATACAGTTAAAAGTGCAGCAGGATTTGAATAATAAAGTGGTCCCACGACAATGGTATTATCATAAACTTGAATAAAACCAAATTTATGGTAATATCATCATCCTATAACTTTTCTAGAAAAACAGTAGATATAGCTCTTATGGGTTACGATTGCCTGCATACTGATCAGTTCAGCTCTCTGCCGCTGCGAAAAGCTAAAATGTGTAACGAACTATAAATATTTAGGGCTGATTATATATAAATAATCGTTTCTCGTGGGACTTGCATGTTGAATTAATGTGTAACAGGCTTAGGCCAGTTTTAGGTAAACTGAATCATATAAAATATGTTGTGAACCGAGGAATCATGTATATGCTGTATTATGTATATGCTGCGAGAAATCATGTATATGCTGCCCTGGCAGACGCAACGATCGGATATGGCTTAGATGCATATGGACTTACATTCCCAACTTTTCCTAACAAAATAAAGTCTATACAGATAAGATTCTTAAAGATATTAGTTGATCCTAAAACGAAAAATGTTCTGGATAAAAATTATGAAACCTTATTTAAATTTTACAAAATTATTCCCATAGACATGAAAGTATAATTCATCATCATATTAGAACAGCATGGTATGGTAATATTTAAGCAACCATTTCAACCTCATCTACTTCCAAAATCGGTTTTCGTTTAAGTCGACCCCTGGGAAACCGATGGGTCGACATCAACCACTTTGGGAATCCCTGATTTACACAGTAAAACGTTGGAGGAAGACGTAGATATCAAAGGGAACAAACAAAGAGCAATTAATACCCCAATCTTTTTAGACATATCAAACTCTTTCATAAATTGTAATGGTATTGTTACGCCGCGCTCAAATCAGCGCACTAGCGCCATCTAGTGTCAGGAACGAGAGCGAGGGGAGCTTTGCAGTAAATGACATCACAAATCTTTCGACCGACAGCGCTACCCGAAGAACTAAGTTTCTGGAAAATCTACACTCGAATACTCGTTGCCTGGCGCGCATTTACCTGAATGTTCGGGACGCTTCTTTGCTAATTATATAAATAGGCGCTGCAAGATGCGATCGGCAGAGTTGAACTCGGCGACACAAGCGAAGCTTCGGAGTGGAATTAAGTGAATTAGTGTGTTTAATTATTAGTGTTTTTAACTTTAATTTGTATAAAGTAAATTAAAGTGTTAATTTAGGTAATTTTATCGGCAATTTTTATTGTCACGAACCTCAAGCTCGTAACAATTGGTGTCAGAAATGGGATAAAATAATGCCGATTTTACCTAAGGAGGAAACGGAGGGTGTCCGTACCCGAAGTCAACGCCAGCAGGAGACGGACCAGAGGAGATTTGGTGGTGCAACGCCGCAGATGTCTGAGGGCCAGCCGCCGGCCACGGAAGCCGGTCCGTCAGCAGCTTCTACGTCTGTGGCACCTGACTTAGGTGCTCTGATGGTGATGCTGCAGGAGCAGGCTCGCCGACAGGAGGAACAGGCTCGCCGACAGGAGGAACAGGCTCGCCGACAGGAGGAACAGGCTCGCCGACAGGAGGAACAGGTCCGTCAGTTGAAAGAGCAGCTGCAGAGCGATCAAGGAAGGAATTTCGAGTCTCAAATATTCCAGGAAACTTGCCGAGTTATGGGTACTCATAAAACAAGAACGACTTCTTATCACCCGCAATCTGATGGAATGGTGGAACGATTTGATCAGACATTGGAGAGGTACCTAGCAAAAGTTGTAGACAATCGGCAACGAGATTGGGACAAGCACATACAACCGTTTTTGTTGTCATATCGAAGTTCTGTTCATGAAAGTACAGCAGTGACACCAGCTTTCGCAAACTTTGGAAGGGAATTACGGCTGCCTGCGGACCTGATCACCGGGATACCACCTGATGCCCCACGCAGTATAACCGATTATGCAAATGACTTGCGGAACAAAATGAATGACATTTATGAGCACGTCAGACAATCGGGCCAGCAAATGTCTGAGAAAATGAAAACCCGGTACGACCGCAAAATGAACAATAAAGGGTTCAACGAAGGTTCATTAGTGTGGTTGCATAATCCAGTCCGCAGCAAAGGGAAATCTCCTAAGCTTCAAGCTAAATGGGACGGCCCGTACCGGATTGTGACCAGGATCAACGATGTAACCTACCGGATACAGAAAGGCGCAAGAGGGACTCCTAAGATCGTCCATGTGGATCGCCTAGCGCGTTATTATGGGGCCGATAATGCTCAGGACGAGCATGTCTTAGGAGGAGGCAGTGTTACGCCGCGCTCAAATCAGCGCACTAGCGCCATCTAGTGTCAGGAACGAGAGCGAGGGGAGCTTTGCAGTAAATGACATCACAAATCTTTCGACCGACAGCGCCACCCGAAGAACTAAGTTTCTGGAAAATCTACACTCGAATACTCGTTGCCTGGCGCGCATTTACCTGAATGTTCGGGACGCTTCTTTGCTAATTATATAAATAGGCGCTGCAAGATGCGATCGGCAGAGTTGAACTCGGCGACACAAGCGAAGCTTCGGAGCGGAATTAAGTGAATTAGTGTGTTTAATTATTAGTGTTTTTAACTTTAATTTGTATAAAGTAAATTAAAGTGTTAATTTAGGTAATTTTATCGGCAATTTTTACTGTCACGAACCTCAAGCTCGTAACAGTATTGTTTCATAAAATCACATAGAGCTTATTAAGAATATATATTAATATATATGTAGTTTAAGTTACTAACAATATTTTTCTTATTAGGTGATCGTGCCACGAACACCGCCTACGATCGGATTCATGGAGTCGAAAAGAAATACCGATGAATACGTCGATATGTCACCTCGGAACGCCGGCTACGTGGAGATGAGGCCGGGAGAGCCGCCTGCGTTGCAACCACCCGCCTCCAGCACGAGCACACCTGACGGCTACGTGGAGATGAGCTACGGCCGGCCCGCTTCGACCCCTTCAGAGTCTCACGAAACGTCCTCACAAATGTCCCAAAATATTCAAAATTCACACTCACACAGTTCCCAAAACCATGTACAAAACTCGCAAAACTCACACAATTCTCAAACCACTCACAGTTCCCACAACTCTCACAGTTCCCACAACTCTCACTGTTCCCACAACTCTCACAACTCCCATAGCTCCCATAGTTCCCATAACTCCCACAGTTCACAAAACTCCCATCACGCGTTGTCGACGGTTCGGGAGATATCAGAAGATGGAAGGCGAAGCCCGGATTCTTCACAGTACGTGACGTTGACACAGTCTCCCTCGCCAGAACAGAGGGACGAAGGAAAGTTAAAAGCGATCGACACGCCTGACATTAAAGGTGAGTTCGGAATAAGAATCAGGCAAATTATATTCCCGTGTAGTAGCGGTGTAAGAATATAAACTACCCCATGTCACCCTGTGGGTGTCACGCTGATGCGACGAATAATAAAAAAACTGCGGTTGCTACTTCTGCTTGCCAAGCGTGGCAACTATGGCAAAAGCATCCCCCTGAGGCAATCTATGGGGGAGGCCTATGTTCAGCAGTAGGCTTTTATAGGCTGTTATGGATGTATGAATGGAAATAATATTAAAAATGAAAAAATCGTGCAAAAATGTAATTGTGTGCATTACTGAGAGCATAGAATAAAAATAAAATTTGGTTAACTGCCAAGTTCACCCCTGGACGTCAATTGTCTTAATACGCCCCTAATCAAAATTATTATTTATTAACAAAATGCAATATTTAAAGATTTCGCATATCCTACACCACAGACTTGGAAGTAAGTGCGTTGTGCGCATAAAAATGTCAGTTTTATTACATACTCTTATCTACACTTTAGGAAAAACATAATCGTTGAGATAATATGACACGTCTTTCGCCTCTTAACAAGGCATCAACAGAATAAATTCAAGATTTACAATGCCTGTATTAGTTTTCGTCTTACCAAATCCGCACTAGCGTGATACCCCTCAGCAACGTTAAAAGCAAAAATAACTATCAATCTACGTTACGACGTGTTCATTAGATAGCTGGCAACCAATATATTTTAGCCCACAGACGTAACCAAACACATACATATTTTTAAAATTACTGACAATATTCGTATAACGTAAATAATAACTGATCTAAACTCATTGATTAAAAATAATTAAAAATAAAATAAACGCGATAAAATCCGTAAAAATAGTTTTAATCAATGTAATAGTAGTAATGTTCGCGTAAACATAAGAAATCATTATGATCTAAACTCAAGAATTACTACGCTCATATCCGCTTTTATGCACTTAAATGATGTGTCTTACCTAGTTTGAAGAGCACTTCCCTCAATTGCGAGCACTATCCTCGTCACCACTAATCTCAGCTCCATTACTCCCAACACCATTACACTCGCACGCGGACGTAAGGTATATTTTGATTTAATACACACATAGATTTGTTTTTCGACCCCGTTCGAAGCCGAAGTTACAAGTACAATACATGTTTGATGTTTCTTTTTTATAGGATAGGGGGCAAACGAGCATACGGCTCACCTGATGGAAAATGATTACCGCTGCCCATTAACAACTGCAACACCAGGGGAATCACAGATGCGTTGCCGGCCTTTTAAAAAGGAGTAGACTCTTTTCTTGAAGGTCCCTAAGTCGTATCGGTCCGGAAAAATCTCTGTTGGTAGTCGATTCCACAAGGAAGTTGTGCGAGGAAGAAAACTTCTTTTAAATCGCACGGTGGTGGACCGTCAGTCATCCACATGGTATGGATGGTATCGCGAGTTTTGTCGCGATGTGCGATAGTGAAATTGTGCGGCTGGAATTAGTACGAACAATTCCTCCGAGCATTACCCGTGGTGAATGCGATAAAATACGCAAAGAGATGAATTAAAATTAGTTAAGACTGATAGTAAAAATCACTTGACCAGGAGTATTTAGCAAAATAGTGTTTGATATGGTGATCCAAGGGCTACTCCGGCACACCTCAAGCTACTGAAAAAACCGCGGATGTCAAGTTAATTCTCACGGGCTCAGGAAAAACTAATTTTGGCTAGGAAAAACTAGTTTTAGTAGTCGGTCGATTTTGGCCGGTAACAAAGTGTTTTTGACTCTTCGCAGTGCCATTGATTCAAGTCGATCGGAAAGAGCTCGGTTAAAAAAATGTTATGCAATGTGTGCAAGTGCAATGCACTAGTAATTTCCCAATAATAAGAACGTTAGTGTTCAATGTGAGGAAGGTTAATATGCAACATAAATTAAGATTATAACAACTGAAGGCTTTTGAAACTCAGATAATTTTTTTTTACTATTTACAAACATGAGATACGCGACGGCATTAATAATGAAAGAGTAGCAATGGGAAGTGCTATTCTTTATATTAGATCTTGCATTAGTAGGTAGTAACTAGTAGTCTACTTACACTGAACGCTTATTTGAGGATATTAATTGACATTATACGCGAAAAATCGAAAACTGCGAAGCTATAGTCGGGTATCTACTCAAATAATTATCTAGTAAAGTAAAAAGTAAAATTACAGCCTGTATACGTCCCACTACTGGGCACAGGCCTCCTCTCATTTCTGAGAGGGTTTAAGGCAAGAAATAGTCCGCCGCGCTGCCCCAATGCGTGTTGGCGAACTTCACATGTCTTCGAAATATATATATTTTCCTATTTCTCAGACATGCAGGTTTCCTCACGATGTTTTCCTTCACCGCTGAGCACGTGGTAAATAATCATCTAGATATACCTATAAATAATAACATCTTAACTTTCGATATCCTTAGGAACAGTAAGGAATGAAATGTCGACATTCCTTTTGTTATTTAAGCACCGGTATGCTACGCAGTACCATTTGACTTTTTGAGTACTTTGAGTGGCCATACTTGAATGAAAACTCAAAAATAAATATCAATATGAAGAGAAAAATACTTTTTTGTTAACGTGTTAGCCTCCTGTAGGCGGCCGTGCAGCGTAGGTATATTTTCATGCCGCAAGCGCGGAGTGAGATGGCCTGGTGTTAAGTAGAATATACATATAAAAGTAGTTTCGCTCTTGTGAAATTCTTAATTTCAGATGAACCGAGTACATACTTATATTTTTTTTATATATTTCGTCAAATAAAAGTAGATAATAGAGAATAGTAATGATAATAATGATTGTCTAAGTAAATTATGATGATAATTCACAGGGACTACTAAATAATGACAAGTATGTAAACGTCGATACGAATACACACAAACAATTTTTGATACGCGCTAAAAAACCGACATCAAGTAGAGAACAGGCAAGTACTCGAACCGTGTAGCAAGCACACCCAAAAAAGGCGTTTACATGTTCGTACTCTTATTATGCGTCTGTGCTCGTAGAGTATATAAACGTTCTATAAAAGATAAAAGAGACAGAATAAAGTAGATACAAAATATTTTGATGATGCCCCGTTTAGAGACATTGTCGATGGTTGTGATTATTATTCGGTGTAGAAAAACAACAAGTGCTCTTCGAATTAGGTAACTCACACTGTCTTAATATTTCGTATGTGAAAGGTTTACCTGTCGCTTCCCTAGATGGCGTTAGGATCGAATTAGCGCTATGGTTGTGTTACTGAGCAAACCATATAAGTATTTTGGAATTTTTTGTTGTTGAAAAATTTTCCTTGTGAATTAAATAATGAACCTAATTGGACAGTTGAGTGTTTTCTTGGGTGTTCTTGTCTTCCGACCTTAAAATCCTGTACTACACACACCATTTAATTTTTGCACGTGGTCTTATCTGATTTTCTCATATTATATTTATCAGTTACTTGAAGGTTTGTTAAATGTTTTAATTTTAAATATTTTTATCAACAGAGGCGAACAGCACGGTGGCGGGCAGCCCGGGGGGTGCGTTACATTACGCGGCGTTGGACTTGGAACCACGACGCGCTCCAGCGGTTCCCGCGCCAAGACTCTACACCCAGATCGACTTCTTACGCAGCGAGCAACTTCACCCGCATGCCACCTAGCCACCGTGTCTCTACTCGCAGATCGACTTCCTGCGCAGCGAGCAACTGCACCCGCACGCCAATTAGACGCCGCGCCTATACTTGCAGATAGACTTCTTGCGCATGAGCAACTGCACCCACACGCCACCTAGACGCCGCGCTTCTACTCGCAATTCGACTTCCTGCGCAGCGAGCAACTGCACCCGCACGCCACCTAGGCGCCGCGCGTCTACTTGCAGATCGACTTTCTGCGCAGTAGTAACTGCATCCGCACGCCACCTAGTGGCCGCGACACCTACTCGCAGATCGACTTCCTGTGCTGCGAGCAACTACACCCGCACGCTACCTAGACGCCGCGCATCTACTCGCAGATCGACTTCCTGCGGCAAATCCCCCACGGGAGCAGTTCTCGCTTCAACAGACGCTATCTTGACTTCGATTGGACTATTGCAGGTGGCTTGTAACAATTTAAACTTAGTCCTTGTTTTATTGGATTTTTTTTTGGTAAAAATAGCTGCTAGGTAGTGTTTAATTGTTACTAAATTGACTATTTGAATGCAGCGAGCCACTAGCTAGCTAAAAGGTGGATATGGAAATTGGGCTTAAATATTAATTTGCCTCCGAAATTGAACAATGGAATGAGATAACTGGATTCAGGATTGCACCTTACCCGTCCTTAATTAGTCCTAGTTTATTAAAGATGGACAATTCGATGTGAAATCGGAATTCGTTTGAAATTTTGACATGAATAAGTTAAGAGTATGGTGTCCGAATCGCAGTTTGAATTCAGTTAAGCACGCTTGGAGGTAACTGACAGTTTTTTTTAAGAGACATAATGTGATGAGGCGAGTTTTTTATATAGCTCCGGGCAAGCATCAAGTTTCTTCTTATCTGTACTTTCTGTAATCACTTATTTAGCTAGTCAATTAGTTATTTCTTCTAAAATGCTAATGCTATTCGCAAAATTAACACATGTATATGTTTTATACTTGACACTATTTTTTTTTTATAAAAACCGCCTTTGTCACGTCGAATTAAGTCTTAATATCTCTTGCTTCTAAAGTTATACTGTACTATAATTATTAAATTTATTGTATCGTGTTATATTATCTTCAAAAGAATTTTAGAGAAATTTGTTCTGCTCTTTAACTGTATCTGTAATTAATTGCAAGCACTCGCCATCTATTGACTTCAATTAGCACTTAGAGTAACGCTAAACACCTATTCTATCTTATATTGGTATAATATTATTGTATGCGGTTACTAAATCATATATTTTAAAAATCATTTTATGGACGAAAATGCTTGGTATAAGGTTAAACTTTCGTAATTATAAATATTTATTTACCCCTAGCAATTAAATATTATAAAATTGTCTTTAAAAAACAAATCATGCTGTATATAACTTAGTACAATCACGGCGAAAATTGCAAAAGATATTTAAAATAAATTTACAAAAAAAAAAACTAAAATAAAATCGTCAGCAAAATATTGGTGACCGGATAGAACTGCGTGTGGCGATATTAAATAAAAATATATGTATAAAGTATGTAAGTATAATATAATTCACATAAATGCAACGGTTGTGAGAGAGGCCTAATGTAGTTCAACTCAGATTCGTCTTTACGTTCCCTAATATTGTACTGACCTGTTGTGTTCTTAAGATACCGTTCAATAAACTACTGTGCAATCGTTTACATGTTTAAGAAATAGTGAAAGTTATTTCTACACTGTTATCGTTTAATCTTTGACTCACGTTGACTGTTCCTTTCAGTGGTTGCTGTTTAATGTTTTTGCGCTCTTTGTTGACTAAATGTACTTTAAAGTAATGGTACTTTAGAAAATCTTTTCCACCACTTATGTGTCAATAATATTTATTGTTTTGAAATGTCTATTATATTATATACAAAATCTGTTTGTTTTTTTTTTACTTAAATGACGAACAATAAAAATATTTATTAAATCATGAATGGAACAGTTAATTAGGTAATCGTATTAAGAGAGGATTTATATGTCAAATCTTTATTTTCATTGCGCAAATTTTGTATTAAACACTGTTGAACATTTATAGTCGAGCATCAAAAAAATATTTATAAATCCGAGCTTGATCTTTCTTTGAATAAAATTAATGGAGGCTATTTTACCACTTAAGACTCGTGCTTTTAACTATTATATATTCGCTCTGGTGTTATGTTATGTATTATTTTTATGTTTCAATTTGACAAATTATTTGTAAATATTTATTTATTAACTTGTTACACTTGACACCGATAATGTTGAAGATTTTATAGTATCGAAAATACTATTTTTAATAAATTTGTTGTTAACAGTACCTTCGTATATACAGTATGTTCTTATTTTGGCGTGGACGTCATGTTTTGTTTGATGCAATTGTTAAATGCAATATTTTATGATTTTTTATCATGATAAATTGCCTGAATTATAAAGAACAAGCTCGGACAATTGTTATTTACAGGAATTATGTGTTCAGAATAAAAATAAAGGGTTTTTTTCATATTTTTTTAAGCAAAACGTAAAAAATGGTAAAATAAAACGATGTATAGTTTTCAAAGTGAAGGCGGAGAAGATTCATAGTTTTATTTATTACCATGTAGTTTTAACTGTTCACGCGAAATATAACTATAAATTTATATTACAGTTCACGGTCGCATGCATTATTCATTCTTGAAATGTAAAATGTATTTACTACCATAAGGTATGGTAGTGTTACCGAAGTATAAAAATGACACAGTAAACGAAATTCAGTTTTACTACTTGAGCAAAGAGATTGGTTTTGCTCGATCGGAGATACCATCATACGTTATTAGTTCACTTATGAATAACAATATTATGTATATTGTACAACGTAATTCTTCGGGTTCAATATATAGATAGGATGTAATATAATTGTTATATAGAAATTAATCATTAAATATATCTTGCGGCTGCAGCTAATTCTAGCAGTAAAACAGCACAATGTGAGACAGTGTTGCAATATAAAACTAAGCCATTATCATGAATTAATATTATAAATTAACTTTAAATTTTTCATCTTGATTAACGAATTCACTTTTTTGTAGAGCGAAGAGAAGCACTTGAGTTTTTGTTTTGAATTTTTAAGCTAGAGGAGTAAGTGCAATTAATTTTTCGTATTTGCCTAAGGGTTTATGAATTCGGCGAGAAATTGCGGCACTATTATTTGTTATATCGATATATTATATAAATAATTAGTCCATAATAACTTATTGAGTAAACAGTAGTTAAGGGACTTGTACGTGAAGTATATCTAGCTCCTGCCCTATTTAACCCTAATTTGAGTATTAGTTTTAGTTGCCGCCGCAAGAGTTCCCGACCCGCCGGAAGTTTTTTTTGTTATTTACATAAGTGCAATTATTGTAACACGGTGCCTCTTGTATTTAGCAAGATAGAAACGACCCCGAGCACCATTTCTATGGCGAAGCGCATGCATCTGTCGGGCTCACCATGTTTACAAAGTAGATCATCACTAGCTGGTTGAAAGTTGAATATTTGAATTAAAAAGTTTACGAAAAGTATACGAGCAACTACATCCATAGTGATGCGATGTTAGTAAATGGGTTTTCGATTTTTAGTTTTTGCTCATGGCTAAAGGAACGTTTGCTCGCAGAGGGCAATAAAATATTTCATACTAAAAATATATTATCCTACTAATGATATATAGGTGTTTAAGTAGTAAATATTTAACGATATATTTTTTTTAATTTAATTTATTTGAAAAACATTTAATGGTAAACCCAAAATTAAGTGAATTAATGTAATTCATAACAACCTTAAGGAATTACTATTATTAACTGGTATATAGGTAGTAGGATATTATATTTTTAGTGTGAAATACTGTACTGCTGTCTGCGATCTATATTTTCCTGATAATGCTATATACTTGTTAACAATGGTAAATAGTTAACCATATTATTATTTATTTATTTAAGAAACATTTTAACAGTAAACCCTAAAATTACTTAAAGAATCATGCCCACTTTCCATATATTGAATGACCTGTCACTTAATCCCTTTAACAGGTCGCGTCTACCTACAACTACTGTTGTATAAAAACAATTATTGTTTATAATAACACAATAACTTATCATCTTTTCATTTAGAGGCCAGGGAAAAATGATATTAAGTAAATAAAAGTTGAGGTTATAACAGCTGTCAGATAAGGTCTGTACACTTATTTTTTTTTTCCACACCATAGTACAAAATCATTGAAAATAGTATCTAATCACAAATAAATTAATTATAAAAAAATGGTTATGAACATTCGTAACCATGACGAATGAACAAGTTTTTCTTAGTCTGAAACGGAACGTGTAAAACACTATTTTGGCATGGCTTCTGGGCCTTTGAACCATTGTTAAACATGTTCCGTTTTCAAAAGTCTATTGAGAACGATAAACAAAGTAACATAACTTTTTTTCCTGGCTTTATTTGAAAATTCAATTATGCGATACGAAATAAGAAAAATATACACAATTTTATAAGATATTTTACATCACTAGACGCGATAGAAAATTTTCAGATCAAGACTGGACATGATTCTTTAATTGATAAATACCTTAAAGAATTTATGGTGTTGAAAAATTGTACCATTTTATGCATCAGAAACAAATCCATAGGCCTTTGTAAATCGATGAACCGTCAATAAGCTATACGGATGGATGTGTGTGCGACGCCCGGACAATCAAAATAGTTGTTACATTCCGACGTTGAAGCGATTTGACTAGTCTCCGTGTGTTCAACTTCATACAAATTGTGTAATAGATTTAGATTTCATAATAGTATGTGCTTCTCGCCGCACTCGAAACATAAGGTAGGAGTGATGGGACCTGTAAAAATCAATGCCTGACTGAGTTAACACCAAATTTTATATTAAAAAGTTATTTATTAAATTAACGTGTGTGTACGCGAATGAAGTCTCTGTAAACGTAACGACAGACTTCTCTTGTCGATTGTACGACACGTTAACAGAATTTTGTAAGCTTTAAAATAATACACCAGAAGTAATCGTCGAAGTCGGTTCATTTGTTAACAAAACGTAGTTGAATTATTGTATATTGGTTAGGAAGGACATTTCTTTTTTTATCTGAAACGCCTTTGAACTTCGACCGTTTCGATTTTACGAACGTCCCGAATATATTCCTGTAAGTTTAAAACTGGGGGCCGTGTTCGGGACGACTCGGTAGTACAATTCGACGTAGCTGTCGTTAACTGTAACAAGCTGTGATACATGGGCAGAGCTATAAGGAGTAAGAAATAGTTCTAAGAAAGGTTATATTCCTTCAATAAGTTGTGAAACAAGATGGAGGTGAAAAAACATAGGAAAATTGATTTTGACATGGACGAAACTCAAACAGCTATGCCCATGTATATAGGTGAAT
This sequence comes from Parnassius smintheus behrii, assembly GCA_036936625.1. Taxonomy (NCBI): domain Eukaryota; kingdom Metazoa; phylum Arthropoda; class Insecta; order Lepidoptera; family Papilionidae; genus Parnassius; species Parnassius smintheus. Next base: position 42,783,298 of record JAUPFT010000020.1, read on the forward strand.
TGCTCTCGGGAAGTCCCCTGCATTAGTTTTCAGTTGAGGGGAGTTGACACCTATTTTGAACCTTAGTCCATTGTTCTCTAAGGCGTGGTATTTAAAATATAATGCAGTCCAGTGAAATCCAGTGATTTGTAAAAAAATAGATTATTCTTTTTTTAAGATAATGTGGCAGTTTAAAACGATGTTAGTCAATATAATGGGATAATGGAGTGATAGGAATTTTTGAAATGTGTGATATATAAAAATAGTTAAAAAAAGTTAAATGGCGAACAGGTGTCAGCTCTCCTCCTTTCTAGATTATAGTCAATTTTGCGGTAAGTTAGTGCCACCTCGCAATTATGTAGTGACGTGTATAGATATACGTTAATATATTGTAGCATATACACTTACTTTTATTCCACTTAGTCTGTAAGAAGTGTTGCGTTGATAAACTAGTGTTAAGGATAGACGGGTACGGAATACGAGGATGTTCTATTGTGTAGTGGATTGGAAGATTTAATCTCACTTTAAAATATGCCGTATTACTGCTACGTTCATGTGTTCGAAACATATCGCAATAAAAAAGCATAAAACACTATTAAAACACGTAAGGTCACAAACTATGTCAAACAAAAAATCCTAAGCGTATTTTAAAGGGAGCTTTTCTCGGCTTCATTTACATTGGTGAGAATCTACCATATCGAATGCTAGTGTGAATGTGGCCTTATATATACACCACGTGTATACACATACTGACTCCGTGCAACAGGCATGACAAAATGGAGTTTCGATATCTTTACTAGTCCCATTGCAATTATTGCAAATTAAATAGTTTTTGCATATTAAAATGTTCCTGTAACGGCGTAAATAGTGGTTTTTATAACGTTAACAATAAGGTTTATTATATAATGTCTAGAGCAGTTATGTAACATAGGTATATAGTAAATACCTAGGAATGATTGGACACGCTATGCTGCGAGGGCTTATCGGATACTTGTGCAGCCATTGTGACCCTTGTCGTCCGGCGGTTGGAGCTATTATTGCTCTATTGCGGTCGCTATGGTGGTGTCGCTAAGTAAAGGAATTCTGTTGTGTTTGTGAAAGAGTTATATTTTTTTAACAAATGGTGCTACTGTTTTGTGTTTTAGTCAATGATAGCTTGACCGCTCTCATACTGCCATTGTATAGGTAGGTAGGTCAGGGGAACGCGTTGTGAACGCGCTCATATCACAAGCGGATGTAGAAGTAGCGAGCATCACTCAGAGTTAGGTGTATTTAGCTTTTGTAACTCGCGGACTGTACGCGCCCGGCGCTCGGACTTACGTTCATTGAATTTGTAAATGTAATTTTTTGGTACGTTACATTTTGTTTACTTTCATATTACGATTATATTGTAAATAAAAATAAAGCTTTGGATTTGATCGTTTGTTTTATTCCACCTGGTAGGGATTTTTGTGGTTTAACGTCCGACTCCTTCGGGTCTAAGGGTTCAGCATAACAAACAGGCTGTGACTTTTGTTGTTGAGTTGAGAGGCTATCGTCCTCAGAAACGACAGCCGCGCAGCCTTCTTTGCTTGAAGATGGTCGCAGATGAGCCGAAGACTAGGTACACTTGATACTTGAGTACCAATAGGTTAATATTATTGAAGCAAAAATTTTTTAGAATCGTGATTTGATAATTGATGAAACGAAAAGTCGGCACTAAAAAGAGACATGCATCTATAGAATTTAGCCTGCGATTTACGAGGGTGGATTGAAAAGTACTCTTACTCGGCCTAACACAGATCCATTCAATTCTAAAAATCAAATCTACCCACATTATTTAGTTCAGTTCAGACTAGTTCATTGTGTGAAGTTCGAAACGTGTGCGATAATTAGTTGTGATTTTATAAATTTATTAACAAAGTAATCGGACATAATTTCCGCGAATGGAGCAAATCGAGCAGCGTGCCGTCATTAAGTACCTCCATAAGAAGGGGCTATCATCAAAAGCCATCCAAGATGACATGATCAGTACATTAGGCGATTGTGCTCTGTCATATTCATCCGTCAAAAAATGGATAGCAGAATTTAAGCGTGGTAGAGAGAGTGTGAAAGATGAACCCCGCTCTGGAAGGCCTTCGACGTCAACTACTGACGAAAATATTAAAAAAAAATACTTGATTTAATAATGGGAGACCGCAGATTAAAAATTAGAGAGATAGCCGAGATTATAGGCATCTCTTATGAACGAACTCAAAACATCATTGTCAACGAGTTGGGTTTCCACAAGGTGTCTGCGAGGTGGGTTCCGCGACTGCTTTTAGTTGAACAAAAAAGGACGCGATTGACTATTTCACGCGACTGTTTGGAGTTATTTGAAGCCGATGCAGATGATTTTTTGAATCGTTTTGTTACTATGGACGAAACATGGGTTCATTACTGTACACCGGAAACAAAACAACAATCAAAACAGTGGAGAAGACCTGGTTCACCACCCCCTAAAAAGGCTAAGTCGATTTTGTCGGCAAATAAGGTGATGGCTTCAGTATTCTGGGACTCGAAAGGTGTGATTATGATTGATTATCTTGAAAGGGGTCAGACTATAAACTCTGATTACTACTGCACCTTACTACGTCGTTTACGAGAGGAAATAAAAGAAAAACGTCGAGGAATGCTCATAAGAAAAGTCCTGTTTCATCAAGATAACGCCCGTGTTCACACGTCAGTACAGTCAATGGCTGAAATTCACAACTGTGGCTTTGAACTGTTACCGCATCCACCGTATTCACCTGATCTGGCACCATCAGACTTCTTTCTGTTCCCTAACCTAAAAAAGCACTTGGGAGGTCAAAGATTTTCGACAAACGACGAGGTCAAAGCAGCTGTAGACGCATATTTTGACTCTAAGGAAGAATCATTTTTTTTCAACGGTCTAAATGCTTGGAAGGGGAGGTGGCAAAAGTGTATTGAACTTGATGGTGATTATGTAGAAAAATAAAAATATAACTGATTTAGTATGTGTTTATTTTCTTGGTTAGGCCGAGTACTTTTCAATCCACCCTCGTAGCAACTTTTATCGTCTTAATTTTTCTGCGTCCCGAACTGAAACTATCTGAAAATGTTGATGTAATGCAGTAAAGTCTGAAGTCTAGGTTTGCCGGGTCGGGAGATCAAAATATTTGGAAACATTTTGAAAAAGTTGCAATTTGGGGTTGTTGTCGAGAGAAATTAATATTAAAATAAAGTTTATTTTTTAATTAAGAAGCTACAAAACAACAAATTTTAAGTACACTTAATATTTATAATGCTAGAATCCACAAAATTAGATCCTTTAGAAATTCTTTCCATTCAGAAAATATTTAGAATTCAAACTAAAACTTCAAAGTTCAGTTAAATTACTGACTCAGCTTTTATTAAACCAAAGGCCATACATTAACTTTTCGAGGAGCTCTGTCTGTCTGGAGATTTTGAGTTTTATCGGGAGTCTGGATATCATTTAAAATATCTGGAGAACCCAAACGAATCCCGACCATCTGGCACCCCTACTGTAGTCTTTCCACATTAGTACTTAATTTTTTACTTTCTTTCCGTATTAATTTAGCTTCTGATCTGATTAATGCCTTACCTATGTTTTTCACAAACTCTTGATGTTACAATTAACTTATTGCCATGACAAATATCTAAACCAGGGTTCTGTACTTTTTTCGGAAATCAACTTTTTCGTACTCATTTTCGTTGAAATTTTTGAAAATGTTCATAATGTCTTAGTACCTACCTAATAGTGACAAGACCATCTGGTCTAGCTTAAACTTTTTAAAATAAATTTTAGTTTTATTTCACCATTTAACAATTCCCCCCTATGGGTTGAAGGAGAAAAGAACGTATATTTTTTACACTTACCCAAAAAGGTTATAATTTCGGTGGCAATCTTCATGAACTCTTCACCAAATCCACGGTCGCGTAATGCGCGAATTTATTTTTTTATTTTAGTAGTGCTTGTACACCATTGTAGTGGAACGCAATATTAGCAGCGTTGTCATATTGTCCCTTACAATTATCCAGTTGTCCATTTGTTTCTAAACTCTTGTAGAAAATTAAATAAATGTAAGCCAGTACGACTACTAATTTTAATGAACAAACACATATTTCATACACTTTTCTCCGAAAACAATATCATAATACCTACAACAGGAAGTTGATCACTGTGAGACGGTTCTATGGTTGAAGCCATCACAATTGAATAATACTTTGTGTCGTCGTTATTTATTTGAGTTATAATTTGTTTAATTATTTTTTTACCCGTAATCTCAATAATTTCCTGATATACTGTTTTTGATAATTATATATCATTTAGATTTATAGATATAATATATATAGATATATCATTTAGATTTATTAGATACAGGATTTAGAAAGGGAATGGGTGTACAGATCAAGTTTTTTCCACGCGCATGATCGCGGAGAAGTTTTTGGCCAAAAACGAAAAGGTTTTTTGTGAGAGTGGTGGCGCCACCGTTGCGATGTTAACAGTTGTTTGTGCGAACTCCGTATTAAAAGTGAAAAATAAAACAGATAAGTGTGCTATTAAGATTTAAAAACATTATAACCCGAAGACGTGTGTGGAAAGTTACTGTTAATGCAAGATAACAAGTGGGATTCAACAAATTATACGAATAAACATTGTAAATTGTATAACCGACAAATAGTTTAATAGTGCGAAAAACCAGTGACCAACAAAAAACATTCCAAAACCTTGTGATAAGAGTGTAAAAAATAAATAAGAAGAAGTACAAAATTTACTACAAAACAATAAGTAAAGAAGAAATCAGTGTCAACATAACCTAACTTCTGATTCTCATTAGTCATCCAACAAAAATATATATCATCGTGTTAATAAATCAACGCCATCTATGGTCGAGTAAGTCAAAACACATACAACTAAGGTACGAACCGTCATCGATTCCTAGCGATTAACCGTTCGGATATCTCTTATATTTTATTTTATAGGTACCTCTAGCGTCACCTATTGGCAAATAGCAAAAACATGGAAGACTTATCAAAAATTTTAAAATCAATACAAATCGATCTGGTAGCACAAAAAAGAGAAATGAAAGAAATGGAAACAAATATTACGAGCAGCATAAACAATAACATTAGCGAAAATTTCAAAAAAATGGAACAGAACTATAATCAATTGAACGAAAAAATACAAAATCATGAAAACATAATGGATCTTATGGAGAGACATATCAGGAAGAGAAACTTGGTATTTTTTGGAATCGAGGAAGGAGAAAAATCATACCACGGGCTAGAAAATAAAATTTTATCGTTCATTAATAAAATTAATATTCCTTGTGAGCGAAACGAAATCGAATCTGTAATACGATTAGGAAAAAAAGAGAAATACCTAGACCTATCACAGTCACCTTCACAACTATGGGGAAAAAATAATGTTACTACAAAATAAGAAAAATATTAAAAATAGCACAATATATTACAAAGAAGATTACCCACAAAAAGTTTTAGAGAAAAGGAAACAACTACAATTGGAATTAATAAAATATAAATCAGAAGGATTAAAAGCTATAATTAAATACGACAAATTAATAATTTTGAACCCAAATAAATCCGATAAATACCAGAACTCACAACAATATTCAAAAAAAAAGAAATTTGCATACCTCTCCAAACCAAGATGGAACAAGCCATGAAAGCCAAGCTCTAAAGAAAAACAAAATTACTGCTTTTATGAGACAAAGAAAAGACTTCGAGAAATCCTCAAAAAATGAAGCTCCAACATCCAGTATTTAACAATTAACGAAGCCCCCCCCCCCACTATCACAAAACCCAATACGGCTGGTCACCGCGGGGGAGAAAAATGAAATCAATTTTCCTCTTGACTACAATCCTCCAAAGATACAGAACATCAATACAAACAAAAAGAGAAATCAACACATTCTCTACATTGGCACATACAACGTGAAAACGCTGGCGAACCCGAAAAACCTTATAGAACTTACGAACGCGCTTAAGAATATTAAATACGATATCATTGGACTGTCAGAAATGAGAAGATTCGGCTACGGAGTAGACGAATACGATGATTTCATATTATGCTACAATGGACAGATAAGGGGAAGATATGGAGTCGGATTTATAATAAAAAAGCATCTAAAAACCTATATCAAAAGCTTTAGGGGTTTATCCGATCGTGTAGTCCTTCTGGATGTCGATTTATATCACCTACCAATAACTATTATACAAGTTTATGCACCTACTGAAGAGTCTGAATTGTCGGAAATCGAAACCTTCTACAACACTCTACATAGAGTCCATGAAGCTTCAAGAAAATATGTAATATTTATGGGCGACTTCAACGCGAAAGTAGGAAAGGGGAACTTCGAAGAAAGCAAACATCTTGGAAAGTATGGTTTTGGAAATAGAAGCCCTAGAGGTCAACAATTAATACACTATGCGCAAGAATACAAGAATACAAACCTATCCATTATGAACTCTTTTTTTCAAGAAAAAGAGCAGTCATAAGTGGACGTGGAAGTCTCCTGACCAAACAATCAAAAATGAAATAGATTATATATACTATTATATATACTCACAAATTTTCCAAACCGATTCCAAGATGTGCATGTTTTAAATAACATTATGTTCCCATCGGACCATAGAATGGTTAGATCAAAAATATCCTTCAATTCAAAAAAAAAAAGTGTCGGCAAAAATTCAAAACTCATATGTGACATTGAGAAACCAAAGTGAAACAAATTATTATCTAGAAAAGCTAGAGCAGAATTTAAAATCTATAAAATTGGAGGAAACACACACGGTTCAAACCTTATACAACAATCTAGAAAAATGTCTAATAGAAAGCATGAAAACAGACAAACAAGTAGAGAAAAGCAAACTTTACAACATTCTGACCGAGGATACATTAAATCTAATTAAACAACGCCACGAACTACAAAATCTCAAACCTAAAAGTCGTGAAGACAAAATAAAACTCAGCTTTATCTACAAAATAACAAACAAAAATATCAGGAAAGACTACAATTTCCACAGATTAAAAACATTAGAAAAGTATATAGTAACTAGCGGCAGCTGCAAACGCGCGTACAAAGAACTTCGCTCACACAAAACTTGGATACCCAGCTTATTAGAAAACTCTATTCCATCAACTAATAGAGAAAACATCCTCAAAATAGCAACAAAGTTCTATGCAAAGCTCTACGACCAAAAAGATCTTAGGAATTTCGAAACCATACATATTTTCTCTCAAAATCAAACGATTATCGATTGGACCGAAACTGTAATAGATAGACAAATAAAGAGGCTAAAATCAGACAAGAGCCCAGGACCAGACGGTATTCCCAATGAGGCACTAAAGCTGGCAAGAACACTGCTAACACCAGTGATAACTTATTTATTCAACATTATAAATAAAAAGCAGAGAGTTCCCGAGCTATGGACTAAATCAAGTATTATATTACTCTATAAGAAAGGTGATCCAAGAGATATTGGAAATTATCGACCCATCAGTTTACTACATAGCCTTTACAAACTTTTCTAACAGTGTCTTTTAAGTCGAATATCTGCAAAAATTGATAGAAATCAATCGGTAGAGCAAGCGGGTTTTCGTAGAGGATATTCAACCGTAGATCACATTCAAACTCTGGAGAAAATAGTTGAGAAATATAAGGAATTTCAAAAGCCTCTCTATTTAGCATTTATAGATTACCAAAAAGCATTCGACTCTATCTCACACATTTCAATATGGGAGGCACTGAAGGCGAACAACATAGAAGACATCTATTGTAATATAATTAAAGACATATACGAAAGAAGCACAAGTAGAATTAGCCTGGAAACAAGTGGCCCAGACATAAAAATAAAAAGAGGCGTTAAACAAGGTGACCCTTTATCCCCTAAGCTCTTCATCGCCGTACTTGAGATTATATTCAAAAACCTTGACTGGAAAGATGTTGGTATTAGAATAAACGAGAATTATCTCAGCCATTTATGTTGTGCTGACGACATAGTATTATTCTCAGACACAAGATCAATATCTACAGACAGAAAGCGCTCGCATAGGACTACAAATGAACCTGCAGAAAACTAAACTAATGACCAATTCTACAAAACCATCAATAAAGATAGGAAACGAAAAGCTTGAATATCTAGACACCTATATCTACCTCGGAAAGCAAGTATCATTCCACCAAAATAAAAAGACGTGTGGCACTCGGGGACTGCCGCGGTAAAGCTATTGCATAGCATTTTTTATCAACTTATGCAATTATAATCAATTATTTATTTTATTTATGCAGTTAAGTCTTTGATATTAAATCAAGTTACACTTTTTGAGCGTGGTGACCGATAAGTAAACAATTTTTTTTCTCTTATTGTATAAATGAGAAGTTAATATTGTTTAAAATATTTTTAATATCTTACAATACATGTAGGTTATTCAGGAATTTTTATCATTCAGTTAGCAGCTAATGTACACGCATACGACTAGTCGCACGCACACAAACACCGTGCCGAAGTCTGCCGAGTGCCGAAGTCTGCCGCTCTGCTATCTTCAGCGCTGTACACGAACGGAACGATGTCGTTGAGAGCCGTGGTGTATAGGTATCACAATACGGGAGCAACCCGGGTTCGATCCCCACTGGCACCAATGAAATTGTTGCGTGCTAATTTAGCTATCAGTTGGAAAGTCTGTTTTTCTGGGCCGTTTTGTTTTGTTACACTGACATCTCGCAAGTCACCTAGGGACCTAGGAGGTTGTCGGTTGCTTATTTTTTATTTTTCTTTAAAATTTTCGTCGGTAAAATAACATATTTATAAAAGTAAAAAAAAGTAAAGTTACAGCCTATATACGTCCCACTGCTGGGCACAGGCCTCCTCTAATTTCTGAGAGGGTTTTAAGGCAAAGAAATGTCCGCCACGCTGCCTCAATAAGTGTTGACGAACTTCACATTTCTTCGAAATATATATTTTTTAATTTCTCAGACATGCGCTACCAGCATGCGACGACGCGGCCCGCGCCTTGCCGCCACTTGCGTTTGCCGCGCTTTGTCTCGTCACAGAGTGGCGAAATCACAGTAATATAGGTATTTTATAAACAGCACCTGTCTAATATTATGAAATATGTAGATAAAACTTAAAACTTACCTTGATAAATGTATACCCTTTTGTTTGTAATATTTTTTTAGACCTCTCTTCAATCGTTTCTGCTTATTCCCCTTGTTTTACAAACTAAACTTAAACATTAATAAAACTGTACAATTAATATAACTAGAAAACACTACTATTAAACAAGAATCAGAAAAAACCTACTCCACTATTAACAAAATTAAATTTTTGCAGTAATATTTTACGATTTTATTTCGTAGTGCTGAGCTCTCGCAACGCGGCGTACGTCCACCTAGCAACACGATGCGCCCCGCACTGAATTCGTGGACGAATGTGGGGGTGATATAGACGCAGTATTTAATCGGGACGCATTTTTAATTTATTATCATAAAAATAATACATATTTCTAAAAAGTAACCAAACTAAAAACTAAAAAGTCTAAAAAGTAAATTATTTTATTTTGTATTGCAAAGCAGTAGATATTTTTTTTATATTCCATTGATAAACAATGAAGGAGTAAAGTGGTTTCATCTCAACGATTTGGAGGTGATTTGGGTATTTTTTTATTTATTATGTGAGACCGATAGAAAAATTATGGCTAAACCAAATTACGTACCAGATCATGTAGATTACTAGCTATTTTTTCATATGTAATTTCTCTGTAAGTGTCGACGAAAAGTTGGTTCATCTGCACGCTTTTTTCAAGCTTTTTGCGAGAGAGCAGCCTTAATAATAAATGCACTTTGTTCATTCATATTCAAAATTTCAAAACTCTTCGACAAAGACAACAAAGACTGAGGAAAAGAAACGACGTTAGACCATCGTTAGACAATGCACGGCCTTCAAGTCACACCTCCGTGCCCGTCGGAGAGCGTGAGGTTTTTTTCGTTACGAAATTTCTGGATTTTCCCGCACTCAAAGCCCGCGATAGAAGCTATGCAATAGCTTAATAACATAGAAGAAATAATAAGGAGAATAAATATTTCTTGGAAAAAATACTGGGCTCACAAGGAAATAATGAAAGGAGACATGCCGCTTTCTATGAAAAAGAAAATAATGGATAGTTCATGGATAGTTAAGCATCCTTCCCTGCCTAACGTATGGTTCGCAAACTTGGATATATACAAAACAGGCAAAAGAAGAAATCAGAATATGTCAAGCTGCTATGGAACGATCTATCCTAGGACTCCGAAAGAGAGATAAAGTACGCCACACCAAGATAAGAGAAAAAACAAACCAAATTGATTGCTTAACCCACTCGATGAAATTGAAGTGGAAATGGGCAGGACATCTAGCTAGAATAGAGGATGCTCGATGGACGCGTCGAGTCGTGGTATGGAAAGGGCCCAAGGGTATAAGAAAACGAGGGAGGCCACGTAGAAGGTGGATTGACGACATCAAAGACATAGCAGGAGATGATTGGCAAACCAAGACGAAAGATAAAAAACAATGGTCAATAATGGAGGAGGCCTTTACCCTGAGATAGGGTTCTCATTAAATTAACGGAAACTAATATATTCTTTATTATTATTATTTTTATTTAAAAGTAATAATGTGTAAATAATCAAATTATATAATGAAAAATACATTTTTAAATTATATAAATTATATTAAACATTAAAAATTGCAAATTCAAATTAAATATGTAACTAAATATGAATTAATTATGTAAATGATTTGTTAATATGTTATGATTTGGTTATTATTGTTGCATGTAAACATATAATATCTATTGTAAAACAGCATGAAAAAATGAGAAATAAAGGGCTTATAAACGAGCAATTCTTGTATATATGTATATATATATATATATAATCGGGATCTCGGAAACGGCTCCAACGATTTTCATAAAATTTAGTGTCCAGGGAGTTTCGGGGATAATAAATCGATCTAGCTAAGATTTATTTTTAGAAAATGTCTTTTTGTCCGTGTTTTTAGGCAATTAAAAACTGCTACAATATAGTTAGAATAAGAAGGTAAATTTTGACAGTTTGGTAATGATTATAAATAGCTTATTGGTATAATGGGCGGTCACAAAATCGTAAAACCCCGGTTCGTGCCCAGACCGACCGACCGACTTTTTTATTTTTTTTTTTCAAGTTTCTTTCTTTTTTGAGAAAATATATTTTTTTCGAGCCCTTTTTTTAGTATTTTTTAAAAACACGAAAATTTAAATAAAAATAATTGCACTCATGATTTTTTATTCAAATAACCAGTTCAGTTTTTTCTGTTATGTCGCTAAGATCAAAAAATATTATTTATAATTCATCAGTATGTAATTTGTATCTAAATATAATTTCCAAAACACACGAATTAAAAAAATCGAGCGAAAAATACCGAGCAAAGCTCGGTCAACCGGGTACTGAGAAATAAAGGGCTTATTTATTTATTATTTATTTATAATCTCAATAATTTCCTGATATACTGTTTTTGATAATTATATATCATTTAGATTTATAGATATAATATATATATAGATATATCATTTAGATTTATTAGATACAGGATTTAGAAAGGGAATGGGTGTACAGATCAAGTCTTTTCCACGCGCATGATCACGGAGAAGTTTTTGGCCAAAAACGAAAAGGTTTTTTGTGCGTTCATGGACTTGGAAAAGGCCTATGACAGAGTGGATAGGAATGTGCTATGGCAAACACTGAACTCATTTGGGTTGAGCGCTGGCTTGATACAGGCATTGGAGTCTCTTTATAAGGACTCTAGTGCTTGTGTTAGTATCAACGGAGTCTACTCGGACTGGTTTGGCATCCATAAAGGTGTCAGACAGGGCTGTGTGGCTTCCCCGTGGCTGTTCAACCTATTTATGGACAGTTGTTTGCAAAATTTGAAAGTTGAAGAATGCGGATTAAGAATGGGTGAATTAACCGTCAAATGCCTTTTGTACGCCGATGATCAAGTTATTCTTGCGTCGTCGGCGGCTGAGTTGCAAATGATGGTTACATTTCCTAATGAACAGATCATTAAAAGAAAGGGGTATGAAAGTGAACGCAAGTAAGACGAAAGTTATGGTTTTTGAAAGAGATGAAAGTAAAACGATATGTGAAATAAGAATAGAAGGGGAGTTGATCGAGCAAGTAGATGAGTTTGTATATTTGGGTTGCGTATTTAGCAGGGATGGGAGATATGATAAGGATATAGAACGACGAGTGAACGCAGGAAACAGAGTAAATGAGGTCCTACACTCTATTGTGAAGACTCAAAATGTGTCAACATAGGCACGTATGGCAATTCACAATGCTGTGTTGGTCCCTACTTTAACGTATGGTAGTGAAAGTTGGGTGTGGCAGAAGAAGCACGAGAGTAGAATAAATGCAGTAGAAATGCGGTCGTTAAGGAGTATGTAAGGGCTGAAACTGAATGACAGGGTGAAAAATTGTGTGATAAGAGAAGAGTGTGGTTTGCAAGATGATTGAAAAGGAACACTCAGCTTTGTAAATGTTCAACTAAGAAACAGAAGGGAGGAATCGAGGCTTTTCTCGATCCGGCCTCGAGTAGGTTCTTACCTCCTGAAATTAATTCACGAGTAACTATGAGATGCCAATTGTCCTGGCCAATTAATATGGTAGGTCTGGACCTTTCATACATCAACTCGTCCTTAATCGGTGTCAAATGAGAACACCGTTGCAATAATTCTCGGCTCACTGACTGCGGAGAAAGGTTAAGTGACTTAATTGTTTGCACACTTATCTCCTCTAAGTCGTTCGAGTAAATGCCTTTTATCTTAACGTTTAAGCGATACGAACTGTCGTCGTTGATTCGCTTACCTCCCACGGCTTCAATACGTAATTCTTCTGTACGTCCGCGAGGCGCTAACTTCTGAGCCATCCACTCCTCTATGAGTGTCATGGTTGCTCCCTTTCCTTTAGGTCCATACAACTCGACCGGTATAATCTTTAAGTATGCACATGCTAGTGCGTTTACTGTACTAACAGTTGTAATTTGAGCCTCTTTACCCCCCTCGACCCCTTGCGGCGAGGTATTTTCATTGGGGTATCGGTGTAGCATTTGATGATGTGACATTCTACATCCCTCTACACCACATTTTTTCGCTCTGCACTCTAACCTCCTATGGTTAGGTGACAAACATTGGAAACATACTTTCGCTTTTTTAACTGCGTCCCATTTCTCGTGAATATTCATGTCCTTAAACTTGTAACAACTCACTATAGAGTGCTCCTTGTTACATATAACACACTTATGTGTTACCCGACTTACAGGCTTGTCCTGGGTTATCATAACCACTTGTCGGTTGTGCCCTTTATTACTTCGGCGCTCATAGCGCTCGCTCTTGACACGGTTACGTACACTCCCCTTTGCAGTGTATACGGTTTGCTTCCTGAATTCAGGACGCTTCCGTTTTTCAGGCACATATCCATTGCTTAAGGACGTTTCAAATTGTTCACTCAATAAATTCAAGAACTTGGCCGTCTTCTGTAACTCTGGCTCCAAAGGATGCTGAGCTCGATATTCAAACCATTTAAATTTAATCATAGTACCGAGTTTCTCTACTATACGGCTCACTAACTCCGGTGAGTATAAATACTGTGGTTGATTCAACGCTTGTATTGTGGCAACCACGTTCGTAATACGACTTGCAAAAGATCCTATATTCCGGCAATCTTCTGCCAATCTTGGCATACGTTTTACATTCTCGATTTCGGCTAGAATGAGCATTTCAACCCTACCGAATCTTCTTTCGAGAGCGTTCATTATTTCTTCAGGTTCACACAAAGTAAACAACTACGACTTAACCGCTTCCTTAGCGGTGCCCTTTAATGCCCTCCTAAGGCGTGCGACATTCTGCACCCCTGAAAATTGGCTTCTCGTGTCTTCAAACACCGTTTTGAAAATTATCCATTCACCCGGGTCTCCATCGAACACCGGTAATTCCTGGAGGAAATGAAGCTGGGAAGACTTATCTTTACCCGCTATCTTTATTGCACTCACAATCGCTTCGGTCAATTCTGACACCTCACTCGCGTGTGTTTTCTGTGCATTTCCTTGGTTGCGCTCGATCTCCACCCCTTTGCGGCGTGATCCTTTACACGCTTCCTTATCAGTAATATCGGGTTGCGTTACACTAACCGGCGCGCTCATTATGGTCTGTTGAACCCAACTCCTTACGAAAGGTTCCACCTGAGTATTCCGCTCCTCATCATCCTCACTCGAGTCGATCTCCTCTTCTCGGCTGAGTCGTGCCAACTCCAATTGAGACTTGGCTAAGGCAGCAGCTGCCTGTGCTCGTTCGAGCTCTGAGCGTTCGAATTTAATCCGCGCCTCTAATTCGGCTTTCAGCCTCGCCGATCGCGATGACCTACTACCTCTCTGTGACCCTTTGTCACTAGTGTGCCCGATTACTGTCCTTGACGATGCCGCTTCTTCGGTCCTTTGACCTACTTTTTCGACTACCGTTTCACTCCTGGATATAACGGATTGTTTTGCGGTGCTGGCCTGCGTACCACTGGTGTCCGTCCTGTTGCTTGTCGTTGCCATGGACGTCCCTGAGTCCCACGTGCATGTGGACGTATCGGTGGTGGCTCCACTTGAAGGAGTTGTTCCACTCGAAGCAGTAGCTGTGGTCGCTCCAGATGATTCCGCATCTTTAGCCTTTCTTGTGAGCCCTGTTCTTGTCCTGCTTCCTTCGCTCCTCTCTGTCTGGTCTTGTGCCTTCTTCATCTTGCAGGAAGGTGATTGTTGGCCTACGGTCCCTAACTATCCCTACGGTCCCTACAACCCCTTACCTACAACCCTTCTACACCCCAACCTAACCCCACTACCCCTCCCCCCCTTTATCTCCCAACCCTACAACCTTACTACCACTCTAACAGCCCTATCAGCCCTATCAATCCTGAACGGGGCCTACCGAGGTGAGCCGTCCAGGGATGGAGTCGTGCAGGAATGGAATGGAGGAAAGGTTTAGGAACTGTCCCGCCAAGGAATATGACGAAACAGTCGAGCGGTAGTGCAAGCGCAGTCTCGCTCGAGAGAACTGCTCCACCCGAAGGTGTTGCGCTAGAGCCCAACCGTTTGACACCGTTAGGTGGTCGGGATGTATGCTGCGCTTCGTCGCCCAGTCGCCGGTGACGCCTCGTCCAAGCGCCCTCCTCCGGCCGCGATGCAGTCAGGTGCCCACGAGCACCCTCGCCTGGCAGCAGCAGCGGTGGATGCCTCTTCTTCTTGCACCCTCTGATGACCCGACAGGAAATGCCGGACACGGTCGTCCGACAGGAAATGCCAGACACGCTCGTCCGACAGGAAATGCCGAGCACGCTTGCCCGACAGGAAAAATGCCAAGCCCTGCTTGGCCACGATGAGTGCCTTCACAAGACACCTGCGCCTAGCTGCGATACGTGCCCCATGCGAGCACACGCCCCAAGCCGCAATCCCGGTTTTCTTTCTTCCGGTAGTTCCAGGTCCAGTCCTTCTGCGCTGTCCTGGTCTTTGGTCCTGTTGCTTCAGCTCAAACCTCCGGCTTCCTTCGGTTGCTGATCTTCACTTGGCTCTGAAGGTCTTCTTTTCCACAACCAGCAGTCCACAGCTGGTTCCTTGATCCTGGCTGCGAAGGACCAATTGAAAAGGAAATCCTGCTCGCAAGGACCAATTGAAAAGGAACACTCAGCTTTGTAAATGTTCAACTAAGAAACAGAAGGGAGGAATCGAGGCTTCTCTCGATCCGGCCTCCTATCACGCCTACGTTGGGTTCGGGAACAACGTATGTGATCTCCGCAAACGGAGTAACACACAAGGGCGATAACCTCTTCCTTTTCAGAAAATAGGTTCAGGCGGGGATTACGAGTCTTCCGAAGTCGTCCCGGTCCCAACGCCTTAATTCTTCGATGTGGACTGTATAATTTTGAGGGATGAATTTCTTGGGAATAAAACAGCAATTATCTTCAAACCGTTCCGTGAGAGTAATCACTTTTCCCTATCACTTCCCTACACTTTTTCTTTCTTCTTCTTATTGACTGCTGGTAGGATTCCCGAACTTCCCGAACTTCCCCGAACTTCCCCGAAGGATTCCCGAACGAATTGCAACCAATACGATGTCGTCTACATGTCCCGAGGGACGATGCAGGTATCGGGCCTCGGGGTATACCCCATTGCCCGGGTGATCCTCATGGCCCATCACTATGGGCCAGTCCTTTTAGCCTTTTTAGGCATTGTATAGTTATTTCCGGGTTGATCCGTACTTAGTAGTATTTTTCCCGTAATTGGTTAGTTACGGGAAAAGCAGAGGTTGTCCAGTAATAATCGAAGTTGGCCTTTCAGCGGCATTGTGGGTTGTTACTCGACTCTCTAATCACATATAGAGAGGAGTTCTCTTGGAAGAGGTCGCCCGTCCGGTGGCCGGGTATGTAACGGCGCAAAGCCGTTAAGGTGTTCGTGTGGCCCGTTATCGGCACGGTCAAACATGCCGCGCGCTAACCGGGCCACAAAGTCGTAGATACTCTCGACCTTCAAGTCGGCCGCTATCACGTCATTCCGGACGTAGCGACCTGCTCCGACGATCGTTCTTAGAGTCAGATTCTGCTGGGCCTGTAGTCGCCGCCTCAGAGGGTCACTCAGAAGTGCGTACCAGGCCGGTGCAGCGTAGGTGATGATGGTCCGGATATACATCTTGTCTATCCGGAGCTTGATTCGAGTTGGCAACTTGGATGCCAGGACCGGTAAGAGCGTCGCCCGCGCACATCGGGCCCGGCGGACGACGAAGTCGACGTGCGCGGTCATGCGCAGCGTCCTGTCGATCCTGCACCCAAGGTAAGTTACAGCCTTCTGGTACGCAATCTCCTGGCCGTTGAGGGTCAGCGGAGGTGGAAAACTTCTGAGACGGCGAGTGAGCAGAGCGGTCGTCTTACCAACGTTGACGACCATCCTCCACTCATCCAGCCATGGTGGCAGCAGGTCCAGCAGACGCTGCATCTTGGCAGTGGCTATGTGGGCTCTTCTGGACGAGGTGAAATAGGCGCTATCGTCCGCGTATAGCGCCAGCTCGACGTCGTCCTCCCACTCTTGAAGCCTGCCTGCCAGTGTGGGTATGTCGTTGGTGTAAGCCGCGTACAGGACTGGTGACAAACAGCTGCCCTGTGGAACGCCGGCTCTGATGGTTCTAGTTGCGGACTCGGCGTCCTCTACGCAGACGTAGAACTTCCTGTCTTCCAGGAAAGACGCCATTAACCGCAACATAGCAAGAGGGACACTGGTCTGTTCTTTCAGTTTATATAGTAATCCTATGTGCCACACCCGGTCGAACGCCTTCTCGATGTCGAGAAAGACGCCCAACGATATGCGGCCACGATTGTACTCTGCCGCAAGCAGGTGCAGCACTCTAGTCAATTGTGTGACTGTAGAGTGACCCCTCCTGAATCCGTGCTGCTCCGCCCGAAGTTGGATGCACGGACGGAGACGTCTCAGCAGCAATCTTTCAAACAGTTTAGCTATGTGTGGTAATAGCGTGATCGGCCTGTAGCTGGCAGCTCTACGCCTGTCCTTCCCGGGTTTCGGCAATACGATAATTCTGCCTTTTTTCCAGTCCTCCGGGAAGTGGGATGTCCGCAATATCCCATTGTAGAGTCGACCAAGCTCTACTATGACTCTATTGGGCAACTGTCGGAGTGCAGCGTTGGTAATCCCGTCGTGCCCCGGCGCCTTCCTCGGTTGCAGGCGGGTTACTGTCCTCCGCAATTCAGCGGGGGAGATGAACCACTCTCCTGCAAGAGGCGGCGCGGGCGACGACAGGAACTCCTGTACGCGGCTTTCCTTCCTGGCATGAAGCTCCATGAACTCCGCACTTGCTGGGTTCGGCATAAATTGCTCCTCGAAGTGCTCGACTAGGATATCCGCTCTGCCCTTGGCATCGTAGCAACGTTTGCCTGTGTTGTCTATCAACGGGCAAACGGGAAGTTTGGTTCTGGTTAACTGCCGGTTCAGTTTATAGAGCGACGCATCTTGCTCTTCAGCCTTGCTGATGCGCCGATCCCAGGCGTCGCCTCTGAAGGCCTGGACTGCAACCGACAGTTCCTCCGAGATGGTATTGAGCTGGGTCTTTAATCTGGGGCAGCGAGTACGCGCCCAGAGCTTTCTTAACGCTCTCTTGCGCCTGATCTGCACGCATATATTAAGCGGCAGATCGTCTCGCCTGGCAGTGATCGGGACAATCGTAGAGGCCGCGTGGAGGGCCTCCTTGATGTTTTTGGTAATTCTAGTTGCAGCGGCCTCTACGTCGTCCGCTGTGCTTATCGGCTGGTGTGCTGGAGGTCTCTGCTGCAGGTGTTGACAGTAGAGCCTCCAGTCGACACGTGTCTTAAACGCTCTGGGCGGCGTAGTCACCGCCTTCAGGCCAAGGGTTATCAGTAACGGGAGGTGCTGTGATGAAAGGTCGTACAGCACTTCTACCACTATCGGATAGTTGACGTTCCTAGTGAGCACGATGTCTAATACATCCGGTTTCCTCCTTGGGTCAGTAGGAACGTGAGTTGGTTCCTCGGGACCTAAAACGTCATACGAGTTCTTCTCCGCATCTTCATATAGTTCATGACCCGGCGGGGTGATCACTCTGGACCCCCACGCCGGGTGTTTAGCGTTTAGGTCCCCGGCGATAATTGTGGGTGTGTCGCCTTCCATCACCGTCCGGATGTCTGAGGAGCAAAATGGAGTCCCTGGCGGGCGGTATGCCGCGTAGATTCTAAGTTCCTCGCCCGCCGCCTCCATTTTTATGCCGATAGAGCGCATAGTCTGGTAAGGTGGTAATTCCAGCTCTTGATGGACAATGTCCCTCCTCACTAGAACCGCCGTTCCTCTGTAGGCGGCCCCCTGAGCAGTGACCTCGTCCCTCCTGTAAATGTGATAATTCGGCAGCTTAATATGCGTCTTTGGATTCAACTTTGTCTCTCCCAGCAAGATGATGTGTAAATCCTGTTGCTGGGCGACTGTGCGGAGTTCATGCAGCTTCTGCTGTATTCCGTCCGGGTTCCAATAGAGGAGGCGCAGATTACTCTCCTCCGTAATGCCGGGCAAGAAGGTTTGCCAGCGCCTTCATTATCGCTGTCACTGGGTCTGTCCCGGCTCTTATGTCAGCCAGGACTTGCGTGCCGACCTCGATGGCAATACCAACCAGACGTTGGATTGCATCTGCTGTTTCGAGGCCGGTGGAAGGTGTTCTCCTGTAAGAAGGCGTTGGCAATTGTCTCGGGTGTGGTTGCTCCTGGTCCTGCCCTCTTGGCTTGTGGGTTGAGCGCGCTCTAGATTTAGAGCGGGCCCTACATTCTGGTAGGGCCCTTTCTGGCACTGTACCCACATTGGTTATCTCCCGAGTAATCTGCGCCTTTTGCGAGGCTACTGGTACTGTTGGTGTCGGGGTAGAGGTAACAGCCTGAGGAGGCTGCGCCTTCTTCCTACTTCTCTCCCGCCTCCTCTTCTTTGAGGGTTGCCGTTCTGTGGCAGGATTGGCGGGAGGCTGTAGAGTCGCCCCGGTGGTTGCCCTGGTCGTCGTGGGTTCCACCGTTTCCTGGGATGATACGGGTGGGGGGGGGGGCTGGTTGCCTGCCCTTCCCGGTAATGGTGGTCCACCCGTCCTGCTGAATGGTAACAGCTTTCGGGCGACTCTGGGGGGCCTTTTTTGGTGCCTCCGGGAGTAGTCCCGGTAAGGTTAACCCCTGCCTCCTAGCAGTCCTCCTCAGGACTGGGCATCGGCGGTCATTT
The DNA here is from genome assembly GCA_036936625.1 of Parnassius smintheus behrii. NCBI lineage: Eukaryota > Metazoa > Arthropoda > Insecta > Lepidoptera > Papilionidae > Parnassius > Parnassius smintheus. The sequence continues at coordinate 42,803,116 of JAUPFT010000020.1, forward strand.
GCCGTGTGGTTTTTGCCACAGTTGGCACATTTCGGTTCTTCTTCTCTACCCCGAGGGCAAAGGCTTGCTATGTGCTCCCCGGCACAGCGCACGCATCTCACTGGCCTGAAGCAGTTGGCAGAGGCGTGCCCGAAGGCCTGGCATCGGTGGCATTGAGCTGGTCCTGCTTTTCTTTGCCAGGCCTCGATGACGACCCCTCTCATATAGAGGAGTTCGTCGATGTTGTAAAGGTCCTGGAGCTGCTCCAGGCTCAAGTGGTCCAGTTGGGCAAAGTAGATGCAGCCAGGTCTGATTCTACAACGAATTGCAAGAAAACTCGTTTACTGAGCTACCCCTGAGCTATACGCGAAAGTGAGCCGCGCCATTTGCGCGCTCGCGCAACTTAATTACATCAATTTGTACTATCACTCTCTCACGGTTTTCTCAATTATTTATTTTGTATAAGACATACATTTATACAATTTACTTATAAAGATAGCACAAAAAATATCTTTACAACGATATACGTTACATTTTTACATCACAAAAAACCTTTTATTTATTAAACAAAATGTGCCTATTTTACTCACATTGAACAAGTTGAAATTTCTTAAATATTTAACATAGAAAGTTAAAACAGTGTTTCCCACATGAAATTATACATATCTTAATCAATACAACAGTTTAATTTACATTTTCTCTACACATTTCACTATTAAAACACTTTTAAATTTCTTATACAAAACTATCATTATTTCACTTATTCACTGGAATTTTCACATAAAAATAACACAGAATTAACCTTTTTTGCACGTACAATCAACCTGAAATGTTTTACAAGTCATTACATATATAAATTGCCGAAAATACAAATATTTAAATTTTACATATTTGGCCTCCTAAGTACGTGGCTAGCGTGCGTCTATGAGCTCACACTAATTGAACAACTAACTTTTGCACGGCTACCGACTATCAGAACTATGTACTAAACTTTCCATATAAAAATGGAAAGTTTAGTACACACTAATATCAACAATACTAGGTGAATAACTGCTTTTACACAATTCTCTAACTGTAGGAAACTATTTCTAATCAGATTCTTATCCGTTATCATGTCTCTTATCAGATAAGATAGACAAAATATTTCATGAATCAATACATTGAAAATAGGCATTTGTTTTTGTACAAAACATATTAAACTTACATAAGACAATACTTATGCAATCAATTTCCATTAATTTTACTTATGCACAGCGATTATCTCGACCGGGGAACAAATCCGGTAACATAACTTATATCTTAAAAATTCCCTATATGAATTTATTAAGAAAATATTACTAAGAAAACGATAAACTGTTCCGGCCTGGGAGTCGAACCCAAGACCTTCATATCATTAATTCGATATTTCTTTAAGATTTAACTAAGCATTTTCTTATTAGAATATTGTTGCTCGATAACTTGCTTGTGTTGTAAGCTATTTGTAATCGGTTAATTAATAAATTGAAACATTCTTATAGGCGCGTCGCCAACAATGATGTTGTGACCAGGATTAAGAAAGGAATGCTTCGGTGGTTTGGTCATGTGGAAAGAATGAATGAGGAAAGAGTGACGCAGAAAATTTATGTTGCAGAAGTGAATGGCAGAGTCGGAAAGGGACGCCCGAGGCAAAAATTTATCGACCAAATTAGCGATTTATTAAAAACGGGCCAAATTGGGAGTACCCTTAACCGACGAGCATGTATGCGTATGTGTATGGATGTGAAGGAGGCGAGAGAGGTGTGTCAGGATCGTGCCAAATGGAAGTCTGTAGTCTCTGCCTACCTGGGTGACAGGCGTGAGTGTTTATGTTATGTGTTTTTGATAAGTTCGATGTTATCGGTTTTGGTAGCAGCTCTCATTGTTCAATATGTTTACGAATGAATGGGTCGAACTCTGCCAATAGCTCAAGACCACCTATAAAATTGCCATTATGTGGAGAACTATATACTTCCTCGTAACCTCTAAATGCCTTAACCCTTAATACTCAAAAATTTTACCACTGCAATAACCCGTTTTAGAACATTGCGATAATATTCTGTTTCTTTTCCTGACTGCTTCTGAAGCTGCTTGTCTTAAAACGGACTTATTTTCCTTTCGTGTCAACCACACTAACGTTGAATTCTTATGTTATCTAAACAAATTCCTATGTGTTTCCAATCCGGTTGTGTTTTGAGAGAGATTTTAGAACAAAGTTTGCAAGTCGTACAAAAAACAGTACAAACCCTTGTTGTATAACACAACCAAGATCTTTCAAGTTATTGACCATTTTTCATTTTCTTAATGAAATACCTATTTGAAAAAGATTTGTTTTATTTTTTGTATTTCTTTATTGAAGCTGAATATATAATCTTCTTCCTTTAAATTATGGCTTCTCTTGATATAATTCTGCCAGTGTCAAGACAATCGTGGAAGTGACAAGTTAGTAATGGTTAAAATAAGAGTTCTCAATTTAATGAGTGGGTTCACAATCTACAACAAAAGACGTCACATATTTAAAATACTATCACCGAGGTTGTTAAGTAGTTTTACAGTTCAATATTATTAGTACGAATAAAAGCGCACAAAATATTTACGAAGGGAGTATACACTAGGGTCAGCAAATATTGGAAATTTACTGGACGTGGGATGTAATTGGGCAGGATATCATAGAGAGAGAAAGAAAGTTTAGGACACTCAAAGAACAGATGATTGACAGATCCTTAACCTAGGCCACATTCACAGATTGAGCTATCTTCACAACATTATCATATGCCGCACAAAATTCAATGAAAACCCTTACAAGAAAGTTGTTATTAGAGAATGCCAGTCTTATAACAGATACTAAAATGCTAAGGCTATCCATTGTGCTAAAACCTTTTCTAAAACCAAATTGGGGCTTTGATATAATGTCTCTATTTTCGAGAATCCACTCAAGGCGATTTTTTACAAGATGTTCCATGATTTTAGACAAGGTTGATGAAATAGCAATAGTGCGATAGCTTAATGCTGAAGTTTTCCAGTTATCTGGAATAGAACCGGTTGTAAAAGCCATGTTAATTATGCTTAAAAGGAACTGCTTACTCATAGTACCCATATTAACAGGGAATGAGTAGGAGATACCATCAATGTCGGGAGAGGAATCCTTAAGGTGCCTAAGAACCAACTGCAGTTCAGCTAGTGAAAATGATTCATTGAGATTATTAAAAGAGTTAAATGAGTAAGGGGGGGAAAGATTTTGAGAAAGGAGATTGTTCGGGTATTGGACGTATGTTTAATAATAATTAAAATTTTATATAAAAACAATTTAATAGAGAAGTAAAAAATATAAGCTCAAAATATGTTAAAAAGCGGCCAAGAGCGTGTCGGGCCACGCTCAGTGTAGGGTTCCGTAGTTTCCCGTCCGTCACAATAAGTGTTCCCACTTATGAGTTTAAAGGTGGGTATCCATTATGTTCGCGCTCCTGCAACTGCTCCCGGTAGTGGGTACTGTTGTTTCCATCCAAGTTCAAAATGATTTTCCCAGAAAGACCTTATAAAGTTCTACTTTTCCGATTTTTTTCATATTTTCTAAGCTTATGGTTCAAAAGTTAGAGGGGGGGGGGGGGACACATTGTTTTTTACTTTTGGAGCGATTATTTCCGAAATTATTGACATTATCAAAAAATGATTTTAGTAAACCCCTATTCATTTTAAATACTTTTCCAACAATATATCACACGTTAGGGTTGAAATTAAAAATAAAAATCACTTCCCACTTTACATATAGGGGGGCTACCCTAATAAAACATTTTTTTCCAATTTTTATTTTACCACTTTGTCGGCGTGATTGATACACATATTGGTACCAAAGTTTCAGCTTTCTAGTGCTAAGGGTCACAGAGATTAAGCGAGGACGGACAGACAGACATGGCGAAACTATAAGGGTTCCTAGTTGACTACGGAACCCTAAAATGTTAAATGTTAATGTTATTTTTATAAGCTCGCGTCCGTCGCGGTTACGGTGTTATACGTGAACTAACTTAATTTTTATAATTGACGAACTATCGCGATTCATCATCATCATCATCATCATTACAGCCCTTTACAAGTCCACTGCTGAACATAGGCCTCCCCCAAGGTATGCCACAAAGCACGGTCCTGAGCCACCTGCATCCATCGACTTCCTGCATGTCGCGATTGCTTCACGTAAAATGTTAACGTCAGCAGAAATGTACGGTTAGACCGTACATACTGCCGGGCCAAAATGTAAAAAGATGATTATAATGTTAGTTTGATGTGTTAGGTGATCTTATCTAAGTAACAAGGTGATGAACAATTTGAAACATAACCTAATGAATGATTGTTACTTTGTTAGATGAAAATGATGACAGTATCTACTTTATGATATAACAAATAATTTATAATTAAATATTAAAACGTCTATGCGGTATGGGAGAACACGCTTTGTTCTGTTTTTCAACTTCACACGACACATCACTATGGCGGTTGTTGGCGGTCAACATCACAATTTCGCGCAATAGCACTCACTGTGAAAACACTAGGCTTCAAGTTTTGTGTTTAGCCTTTCTTTGATTTCCCGCACTCTCTGCAATGACACTACTCGCCGACTGCAGCTCCAAGTCCGGGTAGATGAGCGCACGCCGCCGTCGTCGCCGCCATCGCCATCGCCACACGAACACCGCCGCTACGACTGCTGCCACTCCGATTAACACGTAGTTGATTGCGTAGTGATGGATGTCGTGCGACGATAATGTGGTTAACTGCACGTTATTCTGTTTTAGGTCTTGTATTTGACGGTCTAAGTTATGTAAGGAGCTGTTCAAATCTGATATGTTGGTGTCATTTTTGTTTAGAGGTTCTGAGGTTATATTTATTTTGATGATGTTATTCAATGTGTCAATTTTTGGGAGAAATAAGTCCTTTTTCATCTCAATTTGATGGGTGTGAATTTGATAGAAGAACAACGTAAAATCTTGGCCTTTTAGCAAACATCCCTTATCGAGAGATATAACTCCCGCTTTAGTAAGCCGTTCCCCAACTACACGATCAGGGCAAATAATTTTAATATCATAGGTGTTGCAGCAGTGGTTATTCAGCGGTAGCCATTCATTTATACAAGAAGTCTTATAAATTTTGCATCTACCTGTTGTTTTCCACGTTTCTATTAAATGCAGAACTGTTAAAAAAGGAAAGATCTTACTTTGGCACTGCTGATGCTGCTACTGCTGCTGCTGACCGACTTGCCGATACGTTGCTTCTTGACCTAGACTAGCTGCTGCTTGGCCAAGCCAAATGTTGTGGATGTTGAGCAAGATGACCGCTGTTATGTTTGAGTTTAAAATGTTCGCTCATTCTCACTGTCACGTTACTGTCTTTGAAACACACGGGGGTCCAATGCACTTGCCGAAGGACCCATAAATGTTTATTTTTCGCTCGAAGGACCAAAAAAGTTCGGGTATTGGACGTATGTTTAATAATAATTAAAATTTTATATAAAACCAATTTAATAGAGAAGTGAAAAATATAAGATTAAAATATGTTAAAAAAATGTTAATGTTATGTTTATAAGCTCGCGTCCGTCGCGGTTACGGTGATTACGTGAACTAACCTAATTTTTATTATTGTCGAACTATCGCGATTGCTTAACGTAAAATGTTAACGCCAGCAGAAATGTACGGTTGGACCGTACAGAGATATCTCTTCCTCCAATGGAACCCAGGGGGGAGCCAGAAGGTTACTGAAATCCGGGAGGGGTCTGCACAAGGGGAATTTCTATCATCTAAATCACTACGGCGGCGCCTAATACTTCTCCAAACAAGAGAAGAAGGAGATCGAGGAGCTAGGCTCTCACAAAACGAAAACCATCCTTTTTTTCTTTTCAGAAAGAAGTTTTTTGGATTGAGCAGTTATTTATTGACAATTTAAGAAATTTTTCCATAGACATATTAGATGAATATAGCTATTCTGCTGCCTTTCATTTTTTAATAATTAAGGAGCAGTCTGCATCCCACCATGGAGGTGAAGAAATTTTACTTGTAGAGCAATTCTGCAAGGGGAAAATTTTGTAGGCTATATTATTCAGAAGGGTTATAAATTGGGAATAGGCACTCTGGAGGTTATCCGAAGATACTGGGGGAAGATTATCAATATTAATTTCTGTTTCTGAGGAAAATACATCCCAATCAACCTCAGATAGATGGAATTTAAGAATAGGGGATAAATTTCAAGTAGGAACACATCTATTACTAGGGGTTTACTAAGTTAAAGAGGACGGGAAAGTGATAACTTCCAAAAGAAGAAGGGAGAGTTTTCCATGATATTCTAGGAGCCAGGATTGGAGAGCACAACAACAAGTCTACTGCAGATCTAGAATTCTGCGAAGGATAGGCCATTCTGGGGGGAGAACCATCATTTAGGAGACATACCTTAAATTCATTAAAAACATCAAGTAGCACATAAGAAAAAGAGTTAGATTTATGGGAACCCCACATAACATGATGGCTATTGAAGTCTCCAAGAACAACGTAAAGTGGAGAGATGCTTGATAGAATTAAATTGAGTTCTGATATGCATTTATATTGCCTTATACAGGAGGAAGAGGAATGGGTGATAAGGGAATGGTCCTGTTTAGTAAAATCAGAGCACCACCATAGCCATCACTCCTATCACTACGATAACAGAAGAAGCTTGGGATTTTAAATGTGGACCCTGGCTTAAGCCAGGTCTCCGATATTGCAAGTATTGAAGGGTCATGAGTATTAATTAAGTGAACAATTCCACTGGAGGAGGGTTTGGGATTCGAACTTTATATATTCTGGAGAAGAGGACATCTAGTTTGCTTTTCACATTGAACGGTAAATGGGAATCATAGAATTTGCCAACAATCTGTATCAGAGATGCCACAAGATTTTCTAGAAGATTATCATTAGGAGATATTATATTGCTTTGTAAAGCATGTCCATTGGGAAGAGAGGAGAAAGGAGTACTTGTAATGTTATAGTGTGAAACTTTATCATATCCTACTGAAGATTGCACTGGCATAGATTTGGCTTTATAAATAGTTTTCCTATAGGACTGAGAAGGCGACAGAGTAGGAAGGTTTATAGATGCCTGAGGAGATGGGAGATGGCTTACAGGAATTTGTGAAGATGCAACATCAGTAAGGTCTTCTGCCAGTCGGGAAACGGGCGGAAGCCTCAAGGTATGATACATTCTCTTGTGACATTACTATCTTGATAACTTTTTGCCTTGAGTGCTACTTTTTTCAATTGCCGAATGATTTGCAGAGCAGAAAAGACAGGTTGAGGAATCTGTGGGACAATTTTCTCCGGTTTGCTCTTTGCTGCATTTAAAGCATCGTTTCGATCGACATTGGGCTATGACATGTCCAAAACGGCAACATTTTAAACGTTGGATGGTGAATAAGGTAAGTTTCAACTGGTATAGAAGCATAAAAGCAATATAAATTTGGGAGGGGAGCACTTGTCCAGAGAAGGTGAGGACAGTTTGAGTTGGAACCCACTTCACTTCATCACCCTTTTTGAACTTTCTGTTAAGTCTTCTGGCTTTAACGATTTCTCCTCTGCCAGGAGGTAGCTCAGACTCACCCACTAATTCCTCCATAGAGATGTCAGTCGGGATACCCCTGATCACATCCATACGAGTAACATTAAAAGTTGGAATGACAGCAGAAAGCTTATATTGCGAGACAAATTGCGAATCAATATAATTATTAGCATCGGAAGGAGTTTTAAAAGCAATTGAAATTCTGTTGCTCTTTAAAATTTTGATACCCTATTTTTCAATATTGGTCACTTTATTTTGAATAAGGATATGACCAATTTTCACAGGTCTAATTGTAAAACCTGCTTTGCTGCTGGATGGATCGGGTTCTGAGCGGCTTAAATGTATAACAAATGGGCCTTTATCGCTATCTACATACTTTTTATCTTGGAAGTCAGGGTGGACATATGTATTTAGGTAGGAGGCAGAAGGGTGATCTTCGTGCCCTATTTTTTTCTTTGCGAAGTTGGGTAAAGGTAAGGAATTCGTGAGTTTACGCTTAGCAGGGCCAGAATCACCGGATAAATCCGGTGGTTCAGCACCTCCTCCGTCAACCTCAGTCTTCGTCACACAGATTTAACTAAACAAAAAATACTACTCACCTACTAACAAACAAAACACACAGAAAATTGAGAACTTTTACACAAATTTGAATCGAAAAAGGGTTAAAAACTTATTCCAATACAAAAACACGTGTCACTCTGACGACAGAATCTGAATATATATTTTTTGGATCTTTATTTTGATGATTTCATGTGAGAGGATGTCGTTAATAAAATCATAAATTCAACATATTTCTCAAATCCAAACTTAATATTTTCTAAATTTCTTTCCGCCTCGGTATTACCGTCCTTTTACTGAATATCAATATCGTTCTCAGAGGGATCAGAGGGTTGTTGGTAGTTAGAAAGATCTTGCACATTTTTATTATGTTTTTTCCTGGTTTTGCGATTTTCTGCTCTCTTCGGTTAGATTTTCTTCGGATAACATTCCTTCCTTTTCGCTTTTTGATGGATTGGTAGCTATTTCATTATAATTTTTATGTTCTAATTAAAAAAAGTTTAAATTATTGCACATTTACTTCTTTATTTTTCTCTTTTCCAACTCCACTTTTATATCTTCTAGCAGACATACTGTATGATAAGATTTGATATTTTTCTGAAAATAAACAAATAACTTGATACTCGTAGTTTTCTGAAAATAAGCAAAGCGAGCGAGATAATCAATGTAATATTGTCCCTCACGTCACATTTTTCGAATGAAGCAAAATCGATTGATCATTTAGAATTGAAAAAAATCAAAACAAAAAAATCGTGATTATAGATGTAACAAAATATAAAGTTGTTATAATATATTTACAGAGCATGTGACCCTGTACGGGCGTAGCAATTTAAGAAACAGTTTAAATGTTTATTAATATAGAATTAAATTAAATAGCAATATTTATAATACTTACACAATCTATATATTGTTATTAATTCATTTATAAGATGACACATTTATTTAAAAAATTAATTTCTATAAAATAAATATTATATCTCAACAATTTATCATTCGTCATTCATGTAAATAAGATTTAAACATTTAGATGAAAATACATATTAACAATGTTCAATAAGCAATAAGTACCTATATATAAATAATAAAACTGGGCAATAATTAATTAATAATTAAAATTTATTTATAAATAATAATTTATCTTTTATTTACTTTTTACTTATCTATTAAAAAACAAATTCTTTTAACTTACCTAAAAAGCAGGAAGTATTTTCTTGTGCTCATTACTTTTCAATTTAAGTAAAACAAAAGAAAGGTTCAGTCTTTATAACTTTCAAGTTAATACTTCTTAGTTATCAGTAAACTAAACACTCGCTAAACACAGTTCTAACAATAATAAAGTAAATTTGTCACTTTTTCTAGTCGAGAACAGAATTGCGGAACTAAAACCAAATTGCTCCAGTCCCCCGTAATAAACGCACACGTGAGAAACAGTGTTACTAACTCCAAAAAATATTAATTCCTAAAGTTTAAGTCCCTCAAAATCGACACAATTACTTGAAAACCTCCCTAAAAACAATTAAGTCTTGTAATATTAGTTTTTTTTATTAAATTGATTACTTTATACACAGACACACACACACGCAATATATATATATATATATATATATATATATATATATATATATATATATATATATACATATAATCACACATACACATATTATAGGCAGCGTAACAAACATCAGGTGGCGCTTTTTCCAAGGGACGCCAGTTTATTCGCAAGTGGGATCGTACTACGTATATATATGTACGTCAACAATCATATGATTGGCTAAATTGGATTACTTAGTGTCACAAATATCAAAAGTCTCTAAAAGTACCTAAAAATATAAAGCCTCTAAAAAACTTCCATCCCATTTATTTACTTCCAAAATTTGGACGAAAATCTCTAAGCTGGGTACCCAGGCAAGAAAAAGAGACAGGAAATTCCCTTAGAGTATAAATAATAGCTTGCTTATGGATGCTATAGGTACACGATCTAGTTTACCGTCAAGCTTAAAGCGCGTTTGAAGCAGTGTCCAACTTGCATTGCTTTCATATAGACCACTCAAGTTCAAGTTGGTCGTTAAGTACCTATGCATGATGCCGCACCAGTTAAAACCATGGCGTCTCTCGCTTATTGCACAGACTAAAATCATGCATACTTGACGGCTATACACACGTCTAAGTTTACATGATGCTGCAAGCTTGATCAAGTTGGCAGAATCGGAATTTAATTTTTGTCTCAAGTAGACTTTTCATGCACACTGATAGCCATACACCGTCAAGTTCATAGGACGTCGCTCCATCTGCTTATGCCAACAATTGCGGAGTGGCGGGTTGCCCTATGCCATCCCCGACCATCCTCGCTGGTTTGGTGACGAATCGGGCTCCGTTGCCATCTACTGGGGGGATGGAGAGGGTGCCCCACCCTGCGCTCGATTTAGAAGTGGGCAGGGCTTTGTTGCAGTGCAATGAGACCCCTGGCCATCGTGGGCTGCTATGTCTCTCCTAATAAGTCTCTTGCCGACTACGAGGCGTACTTAGACGAGGTGGCGAATTGTGTTCGCGAATGTCAACCTCGTCCCTTGATCGCTCTAGATTTTAACGCCCACACAAGGGCATGGGACAACTTTAAAGACGATCCGAAAGAGAGACGGTGATGGTACGGGCGGCTGAGCTGAACCTCTGATTAATGAAGCAGGGGTCCGTAAGCACATGTGTGCGGTGGCAGGGGGAGTCACCAGCCCGACAGCATTTGCACTGCAGGAGGAGTTGGCCAACTGAGATCCACAATGGACTCCCCATTGGCAAAAAGGCTGGCCATTCGACGGTGTAGAACTAGAATCTACAGTGTGCAGCGGAGGATGGCCATACGGATTTTACGAGAATACCGCACTATATCCTTTGAGGCGGCGCCAATCCTGGCTCGCTTTCCACCACTAGATATACTGGCGAAAATGGACGCGAGGGTCTACATCCGGATTCGTGCCCTCCGCCAGAGCGGCGGTAGTGAGCCAGAAGAGGCGCTCGAATTGATTAAACGGCAGGAACAGCAACAATTTGTAGTAATCGTATAAGTAAAAATAATAATAAAAAGAACAAACATGGCATCGGATGGAATAAACATGTCAGGGACGCTCACGGGCACGCTCGGGATTGTCTACGAGAGCGGCACTGAAAATTTCGGGAATCAAGGAAGTGACACAACATTACTATTTAAAAATGTATTTATTGCTTTTCGAAGTATTCTCCGCGAATTTTGACACATTTTTCCATACGATGGAACCAATCATTGAAACAACCATTCCATTCGGAAGTTGGGGTCTCCAAAATGGTCGTTTTGTAGGAGTCCACAGCTTCTTTAGGTGATGAAAATCTCTGTCCACGCAATTTATTCTTTATTTTAGGGAAAGTATAGAAATCATTAGGGCTTAGGTCGGGGCTGTACGGCGGAGGGTCTAATAATTCTATGTTTTCTTGCTCTAAAAACTCTTTTGTTCTGTGTGCGGTGTGAGAACTCGCATTGTGATGGAGGATGATGCGGCGGTTGCAGTTCTCTTTACGGAGTTCAGAAACGACCTGTAACAAACAAATGCAGCAGACCATTCTGCATTAACCGTTCTTTGTCCCTCAGGAGGAATAGTCGCAACACTCCGTGAACGAACAATTTTTGTTGGCTTTAACTCATTTTCGAACACCCAAACTCGTGACTGGTTTTTGTTTTGGGTTGTTACGCGTATATCCAAGATTCGTCACCTGATACGATGTTGTACACAGCATTTGAGGATCCTGCGTGGAATCTTTCGAGAGTTCTGACGCACCAAGTAACGCGAGCCGCTTTTTGCTCTTCACAGAGCGAATGCGGTATCCATCGCGAAAACAACTTTTTTACACCTAATTGTTCATGCAAGATTATTTGTATTTGACTCATGCCAATGTCTACAGTTGCCTGATATTCGCAGTATGTCACATGTCGATCTTCCTCAATCAGCTTACGCACAGCATCAACGTTTTCATGGGTGACTGCAGTTTTTGGACGACCTGGACGGGGATCATCACCGAGCTTGACACGTCCACGTTGAAATTCAGCAAACCAGCGATAAATTGTGGTTGTGGATGGGGCTTCATCACCAAATGCAGAAATCATCCGGTCAACACACTGTTTTTGTGTTAAACCACTTCGAAAGTCATAATAAATCATCGCCCTTGAATTTTCTCGAGTCAATTCCATTTTCTCAACGACTAAACAAGTTTGACAAAACCTTGTGACAAGACCATTTTTTTTAAATAAATAAATGGTATTCGATTTTTAAAACCAAAGAGTTTTCAATTAAAAAGATTTTAATATGACAGGAACAGTGGAAATATTCCATTCCCGATACTTTTAGTGCAGCCTAGTACAGAGGTGGCAGCTCTACGGTAAGCCGAGTGCTGGTCCAGTGTACGTGAATATGGTGGAATCTAGGAGGGTATTTAAGTCTAAGCTGAAATGGTGTCATAATAATCAGCAACAAATTAAAATGGACATGATTGCACAACACCGTGCTAGTAAGGAATTTAAGCGCTTTTGGAAGGCTACAAATAAATTAAACCCAACATTGAGCCTTCCGGTGAGCGTCGCTGGCTTTCATGAGCCCAGTGAGATAGCCAAGGCCTTCCAAGCTTACTTCAGGGTGGACTCGCCTCTTGGGCCTGCAGCTGCGAGGTGTGATGATGGGCGTCGTGCTGACAAACTTAAAGTTAGATTCTCGGCGAAGGATGTGGAACGCGTAATCAAGGGCATGGTACGGGGTAAATCGCCTGGTCACGGCCACCTCAGCATAGAGCATCTACAGTTCGCAGGAATCCATCTACCATCTTATCTTTGTTATATAACCTCTGTCTCAGCCACTCTTACCTGCCTGATGACCTTATGCGAACCATTGTTGTGCCTGTTATTTAGAACAAGTCGGGGGATCCATCGGACTTGACAAATTACAGACCAATCTCACTGGCTACTGTGGTGGCAAAGATGCTGGACAGTTTGCTTGATCAACACTTAAGTGGTTATTTAAAATTTAATGATGCACAATTTGGTTTTCAACCAGGTCTGTCCACCGAAAACGCTATCTTGTGTCTCAAGCAAACTGTCAAATACTACACTGATAGGAGCATTCCAGTTTTTGCCTGTTTTCTTGCTTTCGGACCATCAAGTTGAATTCGCATAGAGTTGAAATCTCAAAAAGTTTAATTTAGCACAATGTCGTTTTTTCTCGATTTCGTAAAATGTTGAATTCTTATAAAGTTGAAATCCTTAAAGGTTGGATATCCCTATAAGTATGTTGACTATAAATAGCTTCCAGTTACGGGGTTAGGTTAGGTTAGGTTAGGTTAGGTTCCCCCCCGAACGGGTTCCCGCCTTGTCGTGGCGGGGGGGCTTAGTAGCCGTGGCTTGGTCTCCCGCGGTGAACAAAGAGGAACCCACTTGGCTGGCCCGAGGGGAAGGGCCGGCCCGAGGTGGCCACTCCGAGTGGGCTTGGGAAGCCCACTTCGGATGTGTGCTGGTGGACTGCAGCGAGAGGGGAGTCTGCACCCTCTACCGCTGCAGCCGAGGTGGAGTCGCGGAGGAAGAGGAGTGTTGGTATGGCGATGCGCCACTCGCCCTATCCTCCGCGACTCAAACGGGGCCGCACCGTTGATGCGGTGGTGGTGGGGCTGCGGGGGAAGAGGATTGTCGGTATTGCGAGGCGCCGCTCTCCCTATCCTCCGCAGCCGAAACTTGGTTGGCGGCGGAGCCATAGACCAGATCCGCCGCTGGGGTCGGGAAGGCTAGTACTTCTAAGTGCTCGTTTTTCCTGGCCCCATGGCCTTCGCGCATCGAACGCGGGGGCGTCTGATGCGCATATTTAATTGGAGGCCGTGGAGGAAGGCGCGCCATGTGTTCTGGTGCGCCTTACCTGGGATGGAGAACGGGGAGAAATATTCCTCTCCCGAGGAGGTGCTGCGATGGGGCGGCAGGCGCTGGTAGGGCCGCGGAAGTGTGCGAAAGCGTTCCCGTGGCCCTGCCAATATGCGACGAAGGTGGAACACCATGGGGTTTTAGTCGGTGCGAGTCCGACATAACCCGTCATTGCCCCCGCGAGGCGGGTATGCGTAGGCATTTCCCCATGTTAAAAAAAAAAAAAAAAAAAAGGTTAGGTTAGGTTAGGTTAGGTTAGGTTAGATTAGGTTCAGATTAAAATTTGGTTTCTAACTTATTTTTTTAATTATACCTTATTTTAAGTGGAAGAAAGTTGATTTTGTATTTTAGTTAAGTTAATAAAACAGCGTACGCCAACTACTAATTTGTTTATCTGTCAAAATTGCCCTTACCGTATAATGTTATTCGATTTATAATAGGTATTCCATAGGTGGGATGTAGGTAATCTAAAAAACAGTTCAATAATTTAAAGGATTCAACTTTATGGGATTCAACATTATACAAATTCAACTTTTTGGGAAATCATAATTGAACATGTTGGGAAGTCAACTTTGTAGGATTCAATATTACACAAGTTCAACTTTTTGAGATTTCAACTCTATGCGAATTCAACTTTATGGTCCGAAAGGGAATAAATATCTATTACGTCTGTGTACCGTAGCACAAATCAGTTCAAACACATGTTCATCGACGTTCACATTACTCGGTAGCAATACTCGTCGCAGCTGATAACGCGGTGTGGCCACGAGACACGCGCCGCCTTGTTTACGTCCATCCGTTCGGTCACATCGCATAATGGTGTATCCAGGTGGTATTAATTCTGCGTCGTGAATGGATTCATTGCAACCTGTTTCCGTGATGGCAAACAAGTCTGCAGGTGCTGTCGAAATATTGGTGTAAAATTCCCTTAACTTTGTTCGGAGCCCACGCACATTTTGATACATTATATACACGGATTATATATATATATATACATATATATATATATATATATATATATATATATATATATATATATATATATATATTTAATTATATATCATTTACAATATATATCACCCGCACCGCTCTCTTCCGCCGCTCCCTGCCTGATCATTATGAGTGAAAGCTTGCGCATTTAAGATCGTATGGGCACTCTCATTTAAACATATAGCTGCTGTTGCGCGAGTAGTCATTTGTAATCAAAATAGTGTAGAGATCAATATGATTTAAAAAAAGTTAGATAGTAGAGAAGACATTTTCCAATTGGCGTAAGAGTGTGGAGTTGAGCGTGCTACTGTGCACGATCTTAAGAAAAACAGACAGGCGAGAGAGGAACGCGGGAAGGCGATGGAATCTGGACAAGAGATAAGCGAAGCAGGTTTAAATTCTTGGCTTAAAAGGAACACTGAAGAAACAGAGTAAATGATGACAGATAAAGAAATATGTGAAGAAGTGCAACAAGAAGAAAGCCTTACAGAAATATTGGAGCTATCAACTACTACTGCGAAAATAAAACCAGATACGGCGTTCAATTATATTAATACCTATATAACATGGACTGAAGAAAATGATGTATCAGACAGGGTTATAGACAGGAGTTATAGTGCTTCGAAACGTCCGTAAAAAGTTTTTTAACAAAAGCTAGAAGTTGCAAAAACCAGACCTTAATTAAGGACTAATTTAATATAATAAGTAAGATAAACATTCTCACAAAGAAATTTGTACATAGGTACGTACACATGTATGTAATATGAAGTTTTTTAGTGCCGGATTAGTAAGACTACTGTATAGCCCAAGCAGATAAGAAACTATATAAATACACCGGGTATTAATGATAATTTCCACCTGCGCAGGACAGGCTTACAATGCCCAAGAGTATGCGCAATTAGAGGTGCGCTCTCTATTCCGTCACTCTCATAGTATGATGGGACGGTAATCCCACACGACCGGAGAGAGATTAGACGCAGGACCAACGGTTTTACGTAATTTTCGAGGCACGGAGGTAAAACACCGCCACCTTCCTGACTCCGTGATGCTGCTGAGAATTTCTTACCGAAAAATCCAATAACTAAATTTGTTTTGACCCGGGATTCGAATCCGGGACCATGATGACCATGATCAGGAATCGCGTTTAGTATCACTAGAACAACGAGGCAGCCAGGGGCACAGAACAATAATATCGAGAGGGTAACAATGCATGTGTAAATCGTTTCTTAACCGAAAATAGTTCTAAGTCGAAAGTAGTTGTTTATGGAGCACAGCATCCACTTACTACCATCTGGTGAATTGTATATTGATTGATCACCCTTAATTCTAAAAAGATTATGTCGTAGCCATCATCATCATCATCACCATGAAGGCGTATAGCTCTCTTAACTTAATAATACTTATTATTCCTTGCTTTACACTACAGGTCTTTTTATGGGTGTCGTGGAACCCTAGTGGTTATTCTAAGAATTGTTGTAAACGACATCCTTAAATGTTGTTATAAACTAGCAAATCATCTCTTCTTCGCCTGGGTAGGATCTGTTAATGTTGCGCTACTTAGATTTAAGATATTCAAAGATCATTAAAAGTTTTTAATTTTTGAACTAAAACTTCTTTACACACGCTTGACATGGGGTTGGGGAGTAAGCTGGCGAACGCGAGATGAAAGCGTTACGAAAAATGTGATAGCGATATACGAGTAAAGGTTACAAGGCGAACGGGACTTGAGTGGGTGATATAAGCAAGAGAGAGCAGTGCGCGCGCACATTTTTTTTCTCTCTTTCTCATAGCCAGTTATTTCTCGTGATTTTATTTCGTTCTGAACAATTTTATCTCTCTCTTCCTGGCTATGTGTCCCACATGGTGGTGGGGGTCAGCCTTTCTTGTCTTCTGAACAATTTTATGTTTAATTTTATTTTGTTCTATACATTAAATATTCTACGTTTAAAGTGAATAAAATTGTAAATTCATTTTAAAGTTCATGGTTTGTGAGTTATCGGGTGAATAATAACAAATTATGGAATGAAGCCGATAGTAAATATAAATATTTGTAGAAAATTAATATAATCATATGAATATCTTAATATATATATATATATATATATATATATATATATATATATATATATATAAATTATTTGTTCGTGATGGACTCCTAAACTACTTGACCGATTTAAATCAAACTTGCACACCGTGTTCAGTTTGGCCCAACTTGAAAGATAGGGTAGTTTTTTTGCCACATGAGTGACCCACAATTTTTTTTGCGATAGTAAGGATTTTTAATAGGGCATGACAAAGGGTCGTCGAAAAGGGCAGAACAACGTCTGCCTGGCAAGCTAGTACATGTATATATTATGCATGTATGCATATATATGTATGTATGTTTGTATATGTATGTATATACATACAGATGGAAAGAAGTTTTACTTCAGTCATGTGGTCATAAGCTTACTTTATCTGAGTCATAAGCACACTCATTTTTTAAATATCTTGTTTTTCGGATAAAACATAGTTTAGATTACTTCTGAATTTGCTCTCTATCTGTTTATAAATTTTCATTACAATCAGTTCAGTTCCCAAACATACAACCAAAAGACTTTAACTTACCGCGCAGGCGCTGGATTCAGCTGAACAAACTAAGAACTGGACAAGGCAGATGCGCTGAGTTAATGCACAAATGGGATACCGAGGTGACCCTACGTCTACGTGTGGTGAAATCTAGAGCATGGCCTACCTAACTGGCGAATGCTCGATTTATAAAATTTCAGAGGACTACAGAGAGTGCATTCCACAGATGACAAAGTCATTAATTGGCTGGCAACACTTATTGCACTATGAATGCTGACTACCATACGAACTAATAATAACTAAAATAAATGGCGCAGTGGCTTAGCAATGAGTGGCTGCGCTGGGGGTCGCGGGTTCGAATCCCGCACGGAACAAGTATTTGTATGGCCTACAAATGGTTGTTACGGGTCTGGATGTTTGTCCTTGTGCAATGTATGTTTGTAAACTGCCCCCACGATACAGGAGAAAATCGTAGTGTAGGGGTAACGTTTTTAAAAAGAAAAATAAAAAGAAAAAATAAAAATCGTTTATTTCGACCACAAGTATCATAGATGTTAGTATTAATACAAATCTTAAAACTAATGTTAGTAAACTTTAAACTATTTACCTATTTCTAAAACTATATCTAAGACAGGCCCGATTAGTCAACAGGTGCATAATATGACAATTGTTCAGGTACTGACTATCAAACCTATCAGAAAATGCCCTCAGGATGCCATTGGAACTGCTCCGCACGCACGGAATGCGCATCGTTTACGCACGGTGGTTTAGAAACAATCCACATGCGTATCCGCGAACATACCCGACGCACTACAGTAACGAGGCAGACCCTATAGAATCCTGAATTCATTATTGTATTAAACACGCAGAGCATTTTCCACCCACAGACTGCTGAAGAAACCTACAAGTAATCATGTTCGCTCTAACAGACAATACCCTGCGCTCTCTCTCTCTCTCTATATCAGCATCATCTTTTAGGTCAAAGTATACCATATGAACCAGGTGCTTAAACTGAGACACCATGTTTACGGGGCACCGTATAACCTAATGGGTATATGTACCACCCAAGAGCAAGGCTTTCCCTTTAGCCTGAAAGACCACCAATAACAATCAGTTCAGTCATTCTGAAGATTTTCCAAGACGGAAAGAGAGTGACCTAAATAACATGCAAA
The DNA here is from genome assembly GCA_036936625.1 of Parnassius smintheus behrii. Taxonomy (NCBI): domain Eukaryota; kingdom Metazoa; phylum Arthropoda; class Insecta; order Lepidoptera; family Papilionidae; genus Parnassius; species Parnassius smintheus. The sequence goes on from JAUPFT010000020.1 coordinate 42,821,887, forward strand.
TAGCCATCTAAGCTTAGTAAAAGACAGTTACTTCAATTTTTACTTTTAATTTTATTTACATGTACTTGATAGAAAAATGCCACAAAGTTCCCGAGCCACCTGCATTCTTCTGCCCTGCACTACGCCTACCACGAGGCTGCCACGCGAGAACCTTGCTTCCCCGTCAGTTGTCGATTCTTTGAGCTATATGGCCGGCCCATTGCCATTTCAGTTTAATAATCCGTTGGGCTATGTCAGTTACTACAGTATCCTCAAAGTCAATCACGCAGAAAAACCCCGAGCGTAGCCCTCTCCAAAGATTTCTGAGCGAATATAATCTTCCTCATACGGTCAGCAGTGATCGAAAACGTTTCAGATTCATAAGTCATCACTGAAGAACTTCTGAAGAACTATAAGTACTGGTTTCCCTCCCCCCCTCCTTTCAGAAGATCCGCTGTTATTCTATCCTCACCCTGAGCCTTGCCATTTTTGAGGTGCTGGAGAGCCATTCTAATCTCAGTCAGCCTGAATTCCGAGATGTCATCAGAAAAGTGTCGCATAAGACTTGCTGTTGGATCGTTACTCAGACATGCCTTTGGCTCCAACGATGACGTGTACAGCGACCCGTAGGACCTCTTAACCTCAGGTAGTCATCTCAGGTATTCCGGAAACGATGCTATCACATTAAGTCTTCAGCTTCGATAGATTGTTTTTTCTAGCAGACAGATCTATGACAAAGACTTTGGAGCCTTGGTTCTACTTAATCGCGTCTTCAACTCGAGCTGTATTGAAGTTGCGTAAGTCACGCTGCATGCATTTGGAGATAAGTCGGATAAATCTGCTAAAGACTGCAACTTCATTTCTCGTCTAACAGCTATGAGATTAAGAGTATGATCGCAGAGTTTTTGGGTGCAGAGTGGTCCTTCCGACCGACCCATTTAGTTATACCACGAGCATCTATCTTCCCAGACGTACTTATATGTAGAGATATGGTATCACTTTTTTTCTGGAGAAATGCCTACGCATACTCGGGCAAGGATGGGTTATGTCTTTCTCTCACCGACTGTGTGACCTAACAACACCTACGCCACATATTGGCAGGGCCATAAGAATATTTTCACATATAGCAACCCTATCAGTGTCAGTCATATCTTGATTGGTCCTTCTCAGGAGAGAATAACCCTTCCCTCATAATAATCATATACTGTAAAACTAACTAATTTTGTTATTTTTCCGGATATGTTATCCGTAGCAATAACAAAATTAGTTAATTTTTCGGATTTAGTTTCGTTAAATGCCAAGTATTCGTGTAAATGCAAAGGCGGCGGGAGGTGTAAATTAAAATCAAAAACCCCGTAAAACAACCTAGACCTTAGCTTAGGTTATAAACTGACATTTAAAATTGCGTGTATCAAAATTAAAAACCTTACCCTACCTTACTTTAGTAATAATCAATATTTCGATGAATTGCTGAAGTAGTGCCATTTTTCAGCAGCACTGACGGGTTGCAGGTTAAAATTCCACACGGAACAAATCCCTTTATGTATGGCCTAAAAATACTTGTTCCGGGTCTGAATGTGTGCTTGTACAATTTATAGACACTTCCACGGTGTAGGAGTACACTTCGTAGTAAACTTCTTTTAAACGATCACAAACAAAATCCTTGTGTTCGTTTAAACAAAAAAATGTACAAAATAAGTATGTTTAATATTATAACAGAACAACTACATTTGGAATGAAAATATTTTTACGGATTTTATCGCGTTTAACTGTAACTTTTTCAGTTCCCGACGTATCCCGGCACTTTACAGCACCCATGGTCACATTATCTTGTTGTCTTGCAGTAGTTTTATAGGGTTTGAATTTAATTTTATTAATTATAGGATTCCCGCGAGCATTAAAAAAGTTAAAATATTAGCACAACACAGTTGCATACGCATACTGCGCCGGGTAACATCTAGTAGCGTTCATCAGCAAAGTTTATTTTTACCGCGGTACACGTGAATTCAAGAACCGGCCAGTCGCTCGGCGATCTCTCACAGTGCTGAACACACGTTTGTAAGTGATTGTAACTCAATATAGGTTATCATTTCGGGTAGAATTCGATGTATTTCAAATAAATGGTAAGTACGTTTCATTGATAAACTTTGACAGTCTATGAAGACAAGGCAAAATCTAGATTTCATTTTAGTAAGTTGCATAGTTAATTTATAGTAAAGCAAAAAATATTTAAAATCATGTAAAACCTAAACGTTCCAACATATTATCTTTCATTATTACACTATCATAAATCCACTGTTGAACCTTGACCGCCTCCCACGATTGCCATAAAGGATGATCCTGGGCCATCTGCATCCATCCCTGCATGTTTTATCCGGTCGTCACTCCCTTTAGCGAGGCTGGGTAACTTTCCGCTTATCAGACATGACGTGATTTATGTTAATGACATCTTTGTCAATAGTGAATTTTTATTTCATTCTTTATATTAATAAGTTATACTTTCGGGGTGGGCTAATAATAATTCTGATAAAAAATTACACGCCTTTTTAGGTTGGGTTGGAAGATATAGGGAACGATGTTGATGTACTTTTATACACGATGTTTATACACGTCCTACAGTTGGAAATAGGCATCCTGCCTTTACTGAGAGGGTTCCGAGGTGAGGAAGAGCAATACTACCCATTGCGTATTGATGGATTTCACATATTTTTATAAAATTAAGGGAATCAAACGAGCACACAGTCCACATGATGGTAAGCGGATACTATGACCCACAGACATCTACCATCGACGTATAGACAGTCGATATAGTTGCAAGCTGAGAGGCATTCCATCTTAGTCCTGAGGGGTGACAATTCGTAGCCAATTTAACAAGTTTTTTTAACTCATTTTCTTGTTTGTCCGTTCATAAATGCATTAAGCTGCCACTCGAGAACCTTTCATCTCCATTGGTCACATCTTCTTGAAGCTGTATAGCTAGTCCATTGAGACTTCCCAAAAAATTTCCTTTAGTTTGTTAGAGAAACACACAGTGATATGTTACTTAATTACCATTACAGTTACGTGGTTACAGCCTATCAAAAGTCCACTGCTTAACATAGCTCCTCCTCACAGATTTAAAGGTATTTGCCATAGTTGCCACGCTCTACGGGCAAGTTGACAACTGCAGTTTTATTGGTTGTTATTAGGTAGACGCTTACTTACTTACTTACTTACTTATCGTCACGCACAATCCCTAACGGGGTAGCCAGAGAGAACAGATCGCCAAGTGTCACGATCCTTACATACCTCTTTCGCTTCTTTCAGGTTCATTAACTTCTTCATACATGCACGTCTAGGTATCCGAGTACTCTTGACCCTCCCCTCTTCGAGCAATTTGCTCACATGGTCTTCGAAAGTTAGTCTCGGTCTACCTCGACACCTTTTAATATTTACTTTCGCTCTATATATTTTCTTCACCATTCGGTCTTCACTCATTCGTTCAACGTGTCCAAACCATTGGAGTACGCCCCTATCAATTTTTGTGATAAGGTCATCTTTCAATCCTGCCATATTGCAGACGCATATAGGTAGACGCTGCTGTCCATATTCTGTTTTTTTTTTAAATAGGGTAACAAACGAGCACGCAGTACACCTGATGGTAAGTGGTTGCTGTGGCCCTTAAACATCTACATCTATCCTCAATTAAGAATCAAAATAAAGATGCGTTGTCACCCGTGAGTAGAAAGATGGAATGCCACGTTTCCACGGAAAATGGTCTCTGGTTCCCTACACTCAACATACTAAACACAGCAGCATTAAGCTACTATTTTATGCTGGTATTCTGTGAAAGCGTGGTCCTTCCCCGGTTGAGCCGACCTATTCGTGCTACAACTATACTACTTATGTAGCTGCAGCATGGCTCTACCATGGTCCGTTTGCTCATGTCGCCTCGTACGACACCCACGGGACAATATGGGCTAGAAGATATTGTCCCCGCCACCACACAGTCAACTACTATTAAATTATTGCTTATTACCTTTTTTTAATTTTAAACTATTTCGTTTTCGTATATTACATTGAAACACCTTGCTTACTTGTACTCATTGCTAGTAAAGGACAACGAAAATAACAACGAGTTTTAGCTTGACAAACGATCTAGCATTCCACCTGATGGTAAATAGTTATGCAACCCATGGACTACCCACAACTTTAATCAAAGAAGGCCAGGGATATGTCGTCATCCTGAGTAATGAGATGACTATAAATGATACTATTCCTTTGCTGCCTAGCTCTCTATCCGTACAGGTATTTCTGCCGCCAAGTAGCAGAGCTTGCACTGATGTTTTCCGGTTTTACATGTATAGAGCTTCAGTATAATTATAAGCCACTCGTATGAGTCATTCCAGTGAGTTTTAAGAGATGACAACGCATTTTTAGTCTTCTATTTTTAAAATTACTTATAAGTTAGTGTAGAGCCATGCTGCAGTTAGGTTATGGTTGTAGCTCGACCGGAATAAAGTCACGATTTCATAGAATATCTGCCTAAAATAACGATGTTATTTTAGGCAGGTATTCTATGAAATCGTGACCTTTCAGGTGGACTGTGTGGTCGTTATTCACTTCACTTTTATAAAATCTCATAGCCTGTAATTAACTTATTTTTTTAAGTAGGTCATTCTGTGGATCTAACTTGATTAAGTAGAATTTAAGAAATTAGGACACATTTTCTCGTCAATAAAGTGCTGGCCATATTATAGCTTCGAAAACCGACAACCAATGGGGATTTAAGGTCCCCGAGTGGTACTCTTGTGCCTGTAATCTAAGTGTAGGGCGGCCTCCTACTAAATGGAGTGACAACCTGGTAAGAGCAAGAATTCGATAGATACAGGTGGCTCAGGAGCGTGCTTTGTGGCATTCCTTTTGGGATGTCTATCATCAGCGGTGGACTTGTGAGTGATGATTATGATAAAAAGCTAACATCACAGATCTAGCTTATTTACGTGATGGCCACGACAGAGCTTTATCATAATTGCGATGACCTGAATCAGGAAGTCGGTGAATGCAGAGGTGATGATGATAATGTTAACAATAAACTTATATCATAGTGAATCTGATAGCAGATTGTAAAAGTAAAAATTAAAATTATGCAATGACGGTTAAAATGTTTGAAAATTTTTTGAAATTTTTTAGCCAATGGGTGAAGAAACAAAGTGCGAGATCTGCTCATCCCTGGCCGTGCAGAAGTGCTCGGGCTGTCAGAATGTTCACTATTGCTCGAGGGAGCATCAGAAGCAGGACTGGAAGCTTCATAAATACCGATGTATACCAGCTAAAGTTAAACAAGACCCGAAGTTGGGGCGGTACCTCGAAGCTACCAGAGACATCAAGTCTGGTGACATAATTATGAAGGAAGCCCCTCTCATTACGGGACCAGCGCAGGTAAGAAATCCCTTATAATCCTAATAAATTCAAATTAATCTTTTTTCTGGTCCTAGCTAGAATAAAGATGATTTTGAATGCGGGAATAATATTGTGGGAAGTTAAAATGTGTTCCATGTTAAATGTGTACAATGCTGGTTTTTTGTCCCTACCTTAATGCATGGAAGTGAAAGTTGAGCGTGACAGAAAAAGCTAAGAATATGAAAGAAATGATTCAATGGCTTTGACATCTAACCAGCATGAATGAGGAAAGAGTGACAAAGTAAATTTATGCTGTAGAAGTAAGCGGCAGTGTCGGCAAGGGTCGTCTTAGAAGTAATTTAACAACTAAATTGGTGATATATTGAAGACTAGCTGTTCCCCGCGACTTTGCCCGCGTAAAGCAAATAAAATAAAAAAATTAAATGTTGTCTGTTTCTAAATATTTTTTCAATATTTTTTAGTTTATAAATATAAACCCTCTCCATTAAAAATGCATATATATATATATATATATATATATATATATATATATATATATATATATATATATATATATATATATATATATACCGATTTTCATGATGATCGATCAATTAGATTTTGAGTTAAACGTTTTCTTGTATACCATACATCCTCTTTTGGTGGATTGAAGAGTGATATTGAAGATGGATGAAATAAAGAGTCCTGTTGTGCTTGCGCACAACTCGCTCGTTATAATCCTGTCCTGCGCAAATAACTAGCCTCCCTTGAAACTGAATGTCTGACCGAAATTTCATCTGGAGGACATTATTATACTATACTATTTTAACATGTAACAATTTTTTATTACTCCCACTTGCGTATTCCGCTCTTCATCATCCTAACTCGAGTCGATCTCCTCTTCCCAATTGAGGCGTGCTAGCTCCAACTGTCACTTTGCTAGCACTGCTGCTGCTTCTGCTTGCTCGAGCTCTGAGTGTTCGAGTTTAACCCGTGCTTCTGATTCTACTCTCAGCCGGGCCGATAGCGATGACCTACTGCCATTTCTTGATCCATTCCCATTTGGCTGGATGGCTACAATTTTCTTCGGTCCCTGCTTGACCGTTGTTTTCGGCCTTCGCTTCACTTCTGGACACAACAGCCTTCTGAGAGACGATAGACTGCATACCTCTGGCTTCCGTCTTGCTGCTCGTTGCTGCTGTTAATTAATATTTGTTTGTAATCCCTTTTTCGACCTTTCAGAGGGGCAGTATAATTAACCACAGAACTTAAATACAGTATAAAAATAAGCTCTGAGGCATTCTTAGTCATCAGTTTGCTGCAGGTATCAATGGAATGCCGTATCTGCATCAGGTGGACTGTAAACTCATAACACTTCTGAGGATCCACAATTTATAGTTCCTCTCCTTTTCATTGATTATATAATTGTTTATTTATTTATTTACTCTTTATTGTACACCAAAATACAAAATAACGAATGAAGTTAATGCTAAAGTAGAATATTATGTATATAATTGTTTGGTCAGAAGAAATATGTTTTTGAGCGCATTATATTTCTTTAACTGATCATAAGTTAGCCACGCGTATTGACGGTTGATAAGAAGTTTTATTGTGTACTAATTAAGTCACAAATTATATTAGTAGGCAACATTAAATGTACATTCCATACAACTTCAATTTTGTTACAACTTTATCAGGTGACGCCACCAGTGTGCCTTGGCTGTTACAAGTTATTAGAAGAAGGGAAAACAGTATCCTGTTCTGATTGTGGTTGGCCGTTCTGCTCAGAAGCCTGCACCAAAAAGGAAGTCCACAAGCCAGAATGTCATTTTACTCAAAAACGAGGTGAAAAGGTATACTTTATATGAAAACTACTACTTCTTCAAATCTATGTATGTTTTAAGAAAAACCCCGGACTACGATGTTTCTACCTCTATGTTTTTGTCGAGATTGTATTTATTTTAACTAATGGAACTCAGGTTTAAGCTACACAATCGTAAAATCAATATTGAATTGATATAAAGATACAATTTTTTTTACATAAATTATATCTATATGAAGAAGTTATTTGGTTTCAATATATTGACTATTATCGTTAAAATTTGTACCCTTACCGTGCAGTTCCAGCCGCCCACTAGGCCTTAGTTAACTGTCAAATGCTTGGTCTCTGTTTTCCAGGTGTCCATCTCCACTTTTGGCGTACCTCATCCAAATTACCAATGCATTACTGTACTCCGGTGCCTGTATCAACGGGATCATGATGAGAAATTGTGGGGTAAGCTGCAGGCCCTGGAGTCTCACTGTGAAGACCGCAAGGACACGGACAAGTGGAACAACGACAAAACAATGATTTCAGATTTCATCATTAAGTTCTTCAAATTAGATGGGATGTTTACTGAAGAGGAGATCATGAAATGCTGTGGTATTATCCAGGTACGAAAAGAAACAGAACCACGCGTGAGGAAAAAGCTCTACAATATTAGCCGACAAACGAGCACACTGTCCACCTTATGGTAGGTGGATACTATGCCAAATAGACATCTACATCTAACCTCGATTAAGAATTAAAAAATACTATTATGAAATTACGACTAATAAAATAAAGTCATCAAAAACATAACTTGTAAAAAAAAACAAGTCTCGCAACTCAGTTCTTCTACCGTAAAAAGTTGTGAGATCTACGTAATACCAAGTCGGTTAATTTATTCAGTCCTTACTTAAGGGTCCTTCTATTTTAAGTTATTACTTGACCATTTACATGAAAACACAATGTATCTCACAAGTAATACATATTATTAAATTAGATTGCTTAGTTCGATTGCCAAGCCAATCTATATATTTAAAACATAAAAGATTTTTAACATCGATATAGTCACTATAAAGTGTTGTTAGGTTAGGTAATTACGTAATAACTTGAAATAGAAGGACCCTTAAGTAGAGCTCAATAAATTAACTGACTTGCTATTACATGGATCTCACAACTTTTTACGGTAGAAGAACTGAGTTGAGAGACTTATTTTTTTACAAGTTATATTTTTGATGGCATCTCATTTCTTTTTGTAGATAAGATAGTCGTACTTTTTTTCCTTTCCGGTACCTTCTACTTCTTGAATACCAACAACGTACCTATCTACACCTGTTATACATATTATACAAGTACACTGATTCATTCACTGCAAATGTAAATTTGTAATTCTATATATTTATATGGGATTACAAAGTTATTTATGCAGTTAGTGTATCAAGAAAACTGGACCGAAATTAACAAATATCTTAGTTTTTTTAAAATTTATATACTAAACACTAATATTATTCTAAATTTGAAGCTTCTATGTCTGCTAGAAGTGCCTTAGAGTTTTGATGATCGGTCAGTCAGTGAGTGACAAAATTAAGAAACTTTGACTAGTTATAATTCTTAAACTACTGGTTCAAATTGAATGAAATTTAAAATATAACATGTTTATACGATAACTACATGGTTACTGAATTCAGGCTTCTAGTTTTATTGACTACGAAGATATAGGGGGTCGAAATTGGCCTGAATTGCTTCGAGAAAAGTGTGGTACGGCCGTGCCGCTTTTTTGCCCGACTTGGCGGGGGCACTGCCGTGCCCCCAGAATATAACTGTATTGATAAAAGGTGAAAGCTGAACATCAAGTATTAAAAAATGTTTATTAGTAATGCATATTATATATAAATAGTATGTATGTATATATAATAGCGAGATGTAAAAACTTTGGTTATTATTCTATATTAAGATGCGGGTTTAATTTTGGTGATCATCTACTATTTTTGCCTGTTATATATTATATCTGGTAGTTAGTTAAACATAAGCCGTTGTGTTAGTTACCAGTAAAAAGGGTCCCTGGTACTTGTCCTTCATTTTACTTAGTCTGACTTAAGGAAATCCAACCTATTTCTGAACCCAAAACGTTTTTAGTATTTATCCACGTATTTTTGGATGATCAAGATTGCAACAACTTTAATATTTAAAAGCAAGTATGAAATATACACGATTGCTCTAGAACGGTGTAATATATACATTAATTAATATACACACTAAATGATCTCTCTGTGTGCGCGACTGCGTTAGTAACTAGCGCGAATAATTTTGGTACCATTATTTTTTATCATATTATTAAATACAGTATGAATTGATTTAGGGGAGAAACCCTTTGTTCGCTGTAAGGTATTTGTGAAATTAGTTTTTGTTTTCAGATCAACGGACACGAGGTCCCACTCATGGAGCCAGATTACGTAGCAGTATTTGACCGTATCTCTATGGCGGAACATAACTGCAGTGCTAACTGCAACAAGAGCTTCACGTCTACAGGGGAAATCGTAAGTAAAGTTATCGGAATATACTTTGGTTCATATATGTACCTATATTACATTTTACCGTGGACTGCCAGTGTAAGAAAATCCACTATCCCATATCTTCCCGTGGGCGTTGTAAGAGGGACAGAGGAAAATTGAAACAGGTGATGGGCAGCAGCGTCGTCTTGAAAATAACTCAAAATAATAAAAAACTGCAGTTGCCAACCCGTCTGCCAAGTGTGCCAAGTGTGGCAACTGTGGTAAACCCTATGAGGTCTATGTTCAACAGTTGACTTTTATGGGCTGTAATGGAATAATGGATAATGGATTATTGCATGCACTCTATGTAAATGTATGACTAGACTGACTATGAGAGACCTGCGATAGCTAAGATGCTAGACGCAACCCGCGTTCGATCCCGCCGACACCAATGTTAATTGTCAATAAAATTGTAATTGACAGTTTATCACGTGTTTCTCGGTGAAGGAAAACACGGTAAGGAAACCTGCATGTCTGAGAAATAAAAAAAATCGAAACACGTGAATTCCGCCAACACACATTGCGCAGCGGGGCGGACACTTTCTTTCCTTAAAAATCTCTCAGATATGAGAGAAGGGCTGGGCCCAGCAAGACTTACATAGTTATAGGATGATCTAGATTCGAGTATTTATTTAGAAGAAACTGTATGTAGTACAAAATATTTGTTAAATTGACGTAACCATTGATTAAAACTACTTTTACGGATTTTATCGCGTTTAACTTTAATTGTTTTTAATTTCCGACGTTTGGGTTCTTTCCAGCACCCGTGGTCATTGAATATATAGCTGACGTGAAGTATCAACGTTCCGGGAAGTCTGCAATTTATAAGCATATCCTAGGCGGCTCCAACCATTACATCAGATTTGATAAACCACAAATCCTCGCGAAAGAACACCGATTCATACCAAGCATGATACGTGAGGCGATTAGAATTAAAAAAAAACATCCTAATTTCAATAGAGAAGGAGGCTGGGTACTACCATCTGCTTGGGACCCTGTAATCAATAAAATTAAAACTAAACCCAAGCATACCACTTTAAGACTTTAAGACCAAGTCCATTCTGCATAGATCGGACCATAAACAATATTTAAAAATTTGAAGGTACTCCGGGTTAACATTGACATCGGGACGTCAGTCACCTCAGTCTCCCGTGACCGTGGGTGCCGGAAAGCACCCGAAACGTCGGGAATTAAAAACATTTAAAATTAAACGCGATATAATCCGTAAAAGTAGTTTTAATCAATGTATAGTGTTCGCGTAAATATAAGAAATCATTGAGGTAACCATTTTTCGCGCGAGTGTGATGTTGCTTGTCGATCACGTTCGCATATTTAACCGGCATTATGCATGTCTTTTAAGACGATTTGTTTAATTTGATGCATGTTATAACTAAGGCATTTATGACATTGTATTAATTCGATGTTCATCGAGTTCTCGAAGTCTTTCTTCCGAGGCGTTTGGGTACGCGAAAAAAAATTTAAAACTATCGCAGTACTTTTTATTTTGAACGTTACCTCCACATCAGGATTTTGTCCTATTCTGTGGAGGCAGTTTACAAACACAAATTGAACAAGGGTAAACATCCAGACATGGAACAATTACTTGTAGACCATAAAATACTTGTTCCATGCGGGATTTGAACCTGCGGCTCTCAGCACCGCAACTGAATGCTAAGCCACTGCGCCATGGAGCCGTCGTGCTTACCACTAGGGGACTGTGGGCTCTTTTGTACCCTTAATTTATTAAAAATAAAACTTTAAATATACTATATAAGGTATTTTAAGAAACCAAAACTAAAATTCCAGATCCTGAGTGCCGGCGTAGACATCGCAGCTGGTTCCCATATATCGGTGTGCTACACGGATTCGCTGTGGGGCACAGAAGCGCGTCGGCACCACCTTGCTGACTCTAAGTTCTTCGAATGCACGTGCCAACGCTGCTCTGACGTCACCGAGTTCGGTACCATGTTTAGCGCAGTCAAGTGTAAGCAGAAGTAAGTTTAAACATTGTGTGTCATGTCATTTTATTACAATTTTATTTAATGTATTTGATTGAAATACCTTATTATTCCTTCGTTTGTGGTGCCCATCGGAGGCAAATCTCAGCCATGGTTTGGTCGCCCCTGTAAAATAGCATCTTGCTATAAGCAGGAGGGCTACCAAGCCTGGGCTGACGCATCAACACCACAACGCATAAACACCAGCGCTCTAAAAAAGAAGTATGATTACGCTTCCAGGTCCTTCAAAAGAGTCATTGCCGGGGCAAAGTCAGAGCACATAGGCAGAACTGGCGATAAACTACTTCACGTTCCTTCTGGAACCCGTGCATTCTGGTCTCTCGCCAAGGCTGTCCAGAGGAATTTCTGTCAGCCATCTCTTCCATCTCTGCACAGGGAGTATGACTTACTGGCCCATGCCGAAAAATAGAAAGCCGATCTGCTAGGCTCTTTCTTTGCGTCCAACTCGACTCTCGATGACGGGGGGAGTACGCCGCCGACCATCCCGCGGTGTGAGTGCTCCAACCGGAGGTGCGCTTCATACAGCGCTCGGTTCGCGAAGCACTCCTCTCCCTGGACATCCACAAGTCGAGTGAGCTTGACGGAATCCCCTCCAATTATACTGGTGCGTGTGTTTCAGAGTTGTCCTAGTCCCTAGGCGTAGTCCCAAAATCATGGAAGACGGCTTTCATCCACCCAATTCCTAAAAAAGTTGACCCGTCCAACTACAGGCCTATTGCCATCACTTCCTTGTTCTCCAAAACAATGAAGTTCATTGTAAACTGCCAGCCCATGAGGTACCTTAAGGATCACCAGCTAGCTGATTAGTGATCGCCAATACGGTTTTCGTCGTGGTCAATTTGCTGGTGATCTTCTGGTCTTTCTAACTCATAGATGGACGGAGACATTGGCCGTTGGTTTGGACATTGCGAAGGCCTTCGATCGGGTTTGGCACAAAGTGCTTCTTTTGAAGCTCCCTTTCTACGGGCTTCCCGAGAAATTGTGCAATTGAATCACCAGCTTTCTTGCAGATCGGAGCATCAAGTTCGTTGTAGATGGCGCAAGCTCCGATTACAAGCCTATTAATGCTGGTGTTCCACAAGGCTGCGTGCTAACGCACTGTTTCTTCTGCATATCAATGATATGTTGCAAACCCGTAACATTCATTGCTATGCAGATGACAGCACTGGTGATGCTCTGTACACCGGCCGTGCCAATATCTCTCAAGAAAACGTCTCCGAGTACCGGGACAAACTTGTGTCTGAAGTCGAGTCTTTGCTGAAGAAAGTCTCGGATTGGAGGCGACTAAATTTAGTCCAGTTTAACCCTCAGAAGACACAAGTTTGCGCGTTAACCGCTAAAAAGAACCCTTTTGTCGTATCTCCTCAGTTTCAAGGCACTCCCCTTGTTGCCTCAGCTAGTATCAGAATCCTCGGTTCCTCGTCGTAATCCTCGTTGTCTTGTCGACATGTCGAGTGACGTGCAGTTTCGTGCTCACTTGGAAGAGAAGACCAAATTGGCCTCTAAAAAGCTTGACGTGCTCAGCAGATCGGGACAGTATTTTATGCCAGCACACCGCCCGCAACTTTACAAGGCACAGGTTCGGTTGCACATGGAATACTGTTCCCATCCGTGCGCTGGGGTTCCTCAGTACCAGCTCCTTTCACTTGAACGCATCTAGCGCAGAGCGGCTCGAATCGTCGACGACCGAGTGCTTTCCGATCGGCTCGATTCACTGGCACTACGAAGAGATGTAGCATCTCTTTGCATTTTCTTTCGCATATACCACGGGGAGTGCTCTGAGAAATTGTTCGGATTAATCCCAGCGCCTAAATTTCATGAACGCACTACGCGGCAAACGTCCCGATACCATCCACACCATCTGGATGCTTGGCGGTCTACCACTGTACGTTTCACAAGGAGTTTTCTTCAGTGTACGATCTCTCTGTGGAACAGTTTACTAACGGCGATTTTTCCGGACTGATACGACCTAGGGACCTTTAAGAAAAGAGCTTACTCCTTTCTAAAGGGCCGGCAACGCACCTGTAATTCCCCTAGTTTTGCGGTTGATCATGGGCGGCGGTAGTCACCTAACATCAGGTGAGCCCTATGCTTGTTTGCCCCCTCTTCTATAAAAAGACTTTATAAAAAATAATCATTACAGTACGGTTATAATCATTTTATGTGGTAGATCCACTTTGCAGGTATATTACGGTTGTAGCACGAATAGATCGGCTCGAACAAAAAGGGCCACGTTCTAACAGAATACCAGCGTAAAAGTATCGTATGGTAGGTGTGGTAGTGTGTAGAGAACCGGAGACCCTTTTTTCCAAAAACAAGGCGTTCCGTATTAGTCCTCAGGGGTGACAACGCATGTACATTTGGATTCTTAATCTTATCTTACTTACTTATCTTCACGCACAATCCCTAACGGGGTAGCCAGAGAGAACAGATCGCCAAGTGTCACGATCCTTACATACCTCTTTCGCTTCTTTCAGGCTCATTAACTTTATAATAAGGTGAACTGTGTAATCGTTTGTCAACATTATTTATCCAAATCTAAATCCAAATATGTATTGAAAATCGACATAATTATATAATAATATAATATAATATTCCACAACTATCACACAACGCCATCTAAGTCCCAAGCTAAGCAGAGCTTGTGTTATGGGTACTAGACAACTGATAAACATACTTATATATTTCTAAATACATAAATATTATAGATAAATTACACCCAGACACAGAACAAATGATCGTGCTCATCACACAAACATTTGTCCTGGGTGGGAATCGAACCCACGACCTCCGGCATAGCAGTCAGGGTCACTAATCACTAGACCAACAGGCCTGTTATGTCCATTTATATATATTTTATATTGTTTACTGTACTGTTTATGTGAAGAAACAGTCCCGCTGGGCTTCTTTTAGGTTTTTCTCTGGACTCGTAAGTAGGTTGTAGATGGAAGTGACTATTGAAGAAAGGTGTTTTGTGGTATTCTGTGGTGGAGTCCTATATATGCAGTGAACTTGTAATGGGCTGTAGTGATGATGATGGTATTCATACGTGGTACAGCCACGCTGCAGTTATATTATGGTTGTAGCACAAAAGGGTCGACTCAACCGGGGAAGCACCAAACTCTCACAGAATACCTGCGTAAAACAGCAGTTTAATACTGCTGTGTTTCGTATGGTGAAAGTAGAGATCCCGAGAAGATTTTTTAAGTCCTCAGGGGGGACAACGCACATAAATGTAAATGTCTATGGGTCACAGCATCCACTTACCTTAATATTCCTTATAACTGTTCTAATAAAGTTTAATTGCTTATGTTATAAATAATTTTCGACTTATGACATTTAAAAAAAAAAGAAACGGTGATAACAAGCTGAGTTCACCTGATAAAAAGTGAGTGCTGTGTCTCGGGACATTTATCCTTAATTGGAAATCAAAATGGAGATGCGTTGTCACCCCTAAAGACAAAATGGAATGATTTAAGTAAAATGGGTTTCCAGATCACGTCACATGGCATACATTACACAGCATCAGTATGCTGCTATTTAACGCAGGTGTTCAATGCGAGCGCGAATCATCCTCAGTCGATCTGATCCATTCGTGCTGCACACAGAGTCATATATTTATGCCATATCATAATTCATGATGTAGTGTGCTATACCGCGTCAAAAATAATTGAACACTTACGTTATGCGCTACAAAATAATCGAAATAAATTAAACTTATTTTGAAAAGTAAAAATATCACTTCAAAGAGCGAAAAAGAATAATATAATTTACACATGAAAGCTTCTGATGTCGGTATTAAAACACAGTGTATATATAACAATTAAAACATCTACTTCAGAAGCTGTAATGTGGAAATCATTTTATTCTTTTTAGTTTTTTAAAGTAGGCTTTTGTCCTTTATTAAAAGTTTAATTATTTGATCCTTTAAGTCGACTAAGAAATACACTATTCCATTGTAAAAGCTTGAATGTAGTCTAAATAAATACATAAAAACTTCATCCCCTATTTATCCACCCTTAGGGGTAGAATTTTTTCTTCAAACTTTATGGGACCGCCACTAAAGTATCCTTATTTAATAAAAAAAATGATCATTAAAATCGGTTCACACTTAACGAAGATTTCGCATAACTTACATAAAAAAGAACATCTAATTGAATTGTCAACCTCCCTATTTTTAAAGTCGGGTGAAAGTGATGGTCACAGACACTCAGATCTAAAGTTTTCTTTGATTTCAGGGACTGCAAGGGTTATTTACTTCCTGACACCTTTATTCTTCCCATCCTGCACAAAACTAAATCACCGGACCCTGAGACTAGGGGTTTGGACAAAAAGTTCTGGAAGTGCAACAGCTGCAAAGACGCTGTGTCTGATGCTGTCATCCAGCAGCTTTTGCAAGACATCGGGCAAGAGTTGAATGTTATGCCTAAAGGAGACGCTGATGCCTGCGAGAGGTTCGTATTAGAGATTATTATTATTTCCTTATAAAGTTAGTTAACATATACCAATTTCAACACGATTTTCTTAGTTTGACCTTTATTACACACACACACACGCGCATATGTGGGTGTATATATATATATATATATATATATATATATATATATATATTTATATATGTGACAACGCATCTGATTTTGATCTTTAATCGATGATGAATGTAGATGTCTATGGGTCACAATATCCACTTCCGATCAGGTAAACTATAAATCGTGTAATAACACATATATTTCAATATGATAGGTTCGTAGACCATTGCTCCAGCTATCTGCATCCCTCGCACTTCTATATGACTGATGTAAGCCTGGCGCTGGCTCAGATGATCGGCCAGGATAACAAGCTGGGTCTAGCAGAGGTTAGTGACGACAGGCTGCTACTTAAAACGCAGCTGTGCAAGAAGATCGCTGACTTACTGGAAACCTTAGCTCCTGGTGAGAATCAATCTACAGGTATATCTATACATATAAATAAAATTGAATTGTTTGCCTGTGCTATCGAAATAACAGCCCTTTATTGAGCTTAGGAGGTTGTTTGCATTAAAACATGAGTGATTTTGAACTTTTTTATCGTCTATCTGTTCGGGCTAATGTTCAAAATGACTGAACTGATTATAATGAAACTCCACTAACAGATAGAAAGCAACGCCATGAGTGATATAGGCTATATATTTTCTGAAAAACTTGGAGATTTTTTTTTGCCAAATCGAAACATTCATAAAATAAATGGTCTTCGATGATTATCTTAAAAGTAACTAACGTCACAATAATAGACATTCTATATGTTGTAGTGTCACGCTGCAGCTATATTATGGTTGTAGCACGAATGGGTCGGCTCGACCGGGGAAGGACCACGCTCTCACAGAATACCAGCGTAAAATAGATCCGGATACCCTTTTTTACCGGAAACGAGACATTCTATCTTAGACCTACGGGTGACAACGCGTCTGCGCTTTTATTTGTAATCGAGGATGGACGTAGATGTCTATGGGCCACAGCATGCACTTACCATCAGGCGGACTGTGTGACATATTCTATAAAAAATAGACCCTACTCAGGCGAAGCCGTGGCGAGTCATGGCTGTGATGGCGAATCAGTCATTCAATTTCGTCCCGTTGGTATCGTACGAGGTACTGCGATCGTTAATCCATCAGCCAATCGCGGCTATTTTACATAATCCTCCATAATTAATAGAATCAGGAGTTAATTTGCGGAAATCCATTATATTAAATATGTTAAAAATTAATTAAGATCCATGTAATAAAACAAATGGATGTGGTTCACCCGGATTACCTGAGGATGCCACTTTTATAGGTGAAACACGCGTGGTATTATCGAAATTGTTTTGTCTTTCTTAGTAGTAATGATATCCAATAATAATCTTTATTGCATCCTTAAGATTAAGCAAACATGATAACAACAAAAACAAAAGTAAGCTTATAATTAAGTACTTCTACAATTATTATAAAGCTACTGACATCTAAACTAGGCAGATCTTAAATGTCAGGGTCTTCTTCTAAACATAGTGTAAGGATTTAAGTACCCATAACTGATAAAGGTAATATTTTACTATGAAGTCTACAAAATATTTAAATAAAACTAGTTTTTACGGATTTTAACTTCTTTATATACCCGACGTTTCTAACACTTTACAGCACCCATGGTCACGGGGGGACTGATATGTTTTATGGTAACCGCGGTTAACTAGGACATTTGGACGCGATAAAATCCGTAAAAACTAGTATTATTTAAATGTGGAGTGTTCGGGTCAATATAACAAATCATTCTACATAATATACAAAGAAAATAATATATTTTATAAACATACACACACACTAAACAGTAAGGCATGCTATGACGTGTTCTAGTCTAAAGCTGGCAAAACATGTTGGTCAAGTCTCAGCCAACGCAAGCATAGGCTAATTAATTAATACAAGGCGAGAATTACAATCAACATGTTGCCCAAGTTTGAACAAGTAAACATACAAGTAAACATAAGCAAAATGAGCGATTCCCATTAGATAGAGTGACAACCTGGTAGGACATCTAGGAAGTCCATGGATACAGGACCTAAGAGATACAGTCGATAGATGCAGGTAGCTCAGGAACGTGCTTTGTGGCAATCGTTCTACGTTCAGCAGTGGACTTTTGAACTGTTGTAATGATGATAATAATGATGAAATGAATATTAATGACGTTAAAAAGAAAAATAATTCAATGAAATAAATAATTTTTGAATTATTTATTTCATTGAAAATTCCCCAAGTTTCGGGCACTTTACACCATGCATGGTCACGGAAGGGACTAAGTTGTTTGTCATCCTGATGTCATAGTTAACGAAGGCTACCTTAAAATTTTAATATTATTATTTGCATTTAAATGTCCAGTATTCGCTTAAGACGAGGCATGATGCTAAATGCAAGTTTTATAAAGCCTCAAAGTATATGATCCACTGTAGTAAACAAACCCAGAAAAATATATGATATTGTCCAGGATATATGCTAGTTAGATAGTGTATTGAAAACATGATACAACTAATTTAATACAATAGAAAAAAATCACAAACATACCTCTAAAAATTTCTTTTAACGAGTAAAAACCATACTAGTATACATGCAATCATTCTGATTTTTTGTCAGATTTTTATACATTCAACATATTAACGTAATAGTGTTTTAATTTTTTAGTCCAACAAATAGTTTTTTTTTTTAAATCGCATATTCTTATTTCTGAAATAATACGTACGGATGTTTGCATAAACGCCTGTGCAGTCACTGGCTCACTGCCGGCCTGTGCTGCCGGCCGAGGCCTGGTGCTGTAGAGACGTGTCGCTCTTTTTGCCGCAATATTTACGTTAAGATTTTTTAAGGACGCGTTTACAAAATTGATATATGTATAGAATCGAACTATTGCATTGACACGGTAACACGCACACGAGTGTACGCACGGCTGGCTGCGGGAATCATTGAGTTACTTATACAATACATCAATGGCGGGAATCGTAGTGAAATAAAATTATTTTGATAATTTGAAAGATCGAATTTGTTTTTGATTTCTTACACCTCAAAAATCTACTTAGATACATAGAGTAATTAGATTTAGATACGAATTACGAACACCTACTCTAGAGGCTGCTTGGCACTGGGAGCGCTCTACTAGCAGTGAGATGTTAGCTGTGGACTTCAGGCTGGTTTTGTCAGTTATGATAAGACCTTACCTCCGGACTTGATGGAGTGACCAGTAGGTGAACTTCAGTAACTAA
The DNA here is from genome assembly GCA_036936625.1 of Parnassius smintheus behrii. Taxonomy (NCBI): domain Eukaryota; kingdom Metazoa; phylum Arthropoda; class Insecta; order Lepidoptera; family Papilionidae; genus Parnassius; species Parnassius smintheus. Next base: position 42,841,380 of record JAUPFT010000020.1, read on the forward strand.
TACTGGAACACCTGGACTAGTAGAGCTAAGTGTGCCGAGTTTGGACTCGTTTTGTTAGGTATGATGAGTATTTACCTCCGGACTTAACGGAGTGACCTGAAGGTGTACTTTGGTAATCGCTAATGGAACTGGTCGCCGAGTACTACTAGGTGTGCCGAGTTTAGGCTCGTTTTGTTGGGTATGATGATTCCTTACCTCCGGACTTGACGGAGTGACCTGAAGTTGTACTTTAGTAATCGCTAATGGAACTGGTCGCCAAGTACTACCAGATGTGCCGTGTTTGGGCTCGTTTTTTTAGGTATGATGAGTCCTTACCTCCGGACTTGACGGAGTGACCTGAAGGTGTACTTTAGTAATCGCTAATGGAACCGGTCGCCGTGTACTACTAGGTGTGCCGAGTTTGGGCTCGTTTTGTTAGGTATGATGAGTCTTTACCTTTGGACTTAACGGAGTAACCTGAAGGTGTACTTTGGTAATCGCTATTGGAACTGGTCGCCGAGTACTACTAGCTGTGCCGAGTTTAGTCTCGTTTTGTTAGGTATGATGAGTCCTTACCTCCGGACTTGACGGAGTGACCTGAAGGTGTACTTTGGTAATCGCTATTGGAACTGGTCGCTGGGTACTACTAGGTGTGCCTAGTTTAGGCTCGTTTTGTTAGGTATGATGAGTCCCTTACCTCCGGACTTGACGGAGTGACCTGAAGGTGTACTTCAGTAATCGCTAATGGAACTGGTCGCCGAGTACTACTAGGTGTGCCGAGTTTAGGCTCGTTTTGTTAGGTATGATGATTCCTTACCTCCGGACTTGACGGAGTGACCTGAAGTTGTACTTTAGTAATCGCTAGTGGAACTGGTCGCCAAGTACTACCAGATGTGCCGTGTTTGCGCTCGTTTTTTTAGGTATGATGAGTCTTTACCTCCGGACTTGACTGAGTGACCTGAAGGTGTACTTTGGTAATCGGTATTGGACCTGATCGCGTACCTGGTGCCGCGTACACGCTGTACCTGATTACAAAGTACACCTTCAGGTCACTCCGTCAAGTCCGGAGGTAAGGACTCATCATACCTAACAAAACGAGTCCAAACACGGCACATCTAGTAGTACTCGGCGACCAGTTCCATTAGCGATTTCTAAAGTACACCTTCAGGTCACTCCGTCAAGTCCGGAGGTAAGAACTCATCATACCTAACAAAACGAGCCCAAACTCGGCACACCTGGTAGTACTCGGGTACCAGTTCCAATACCGATTACCAAAGTACACCTTCAGGTCACTCCGTCATGTCCGGAGGTAAGGACTCATCATACCTAACAAAACGAGCCCAAACTCGGCACATCTAGTAGTACTCGGCGACCAGTTGCAATAGCCATTCCTAAAGTACACCTTCAGGTCACTCCGTCAAGTCCGGAGGTAAGGACTCATCACACCTAACAAAACGAGCCCAAACTCGGAACACCTAGTAGTACTAGGTGACCAGTTCCAATAACGATTACAAAAGTACACTTTCAGGTCACTCCATCAAGTCTGGAGGTAAGGTAATACAAAACAGTAAAATAAATTCGAATTTTCAAGTGGTTTTATTTGAAACTATTCTTTTTCTGTTATTTTAGCTATTTTGCCAACGAAACTTGGGTTTTTTTAGAATTTGTGACTTAGCGTTTTAAATGTATATATATATATATATGTATGTAAATAGTGGACTAAGTACCTGCTCATATCATAAAACTGACTTTAAAAAATATTGATAATTAAAATATAGTGTGATGTCCAGACTCCAGACCTCGTTAACAGTTTTGATATTAGTGAGTAGGTACTCAAAATATTATTACTATAATACCTAGTAGTGTTGCGAACGGGAGACCTCACGGAAAAGTTTTTGTTTGGAGGTGAATTATCTGCTTGCTTTGCGCATACCATAGAAATGTTATAAAGTTTTTTTTTAATTTAAAAAACTTTACCCCTACACTAGGATTTTCTCCTGTTTCGCGGGGGCAGTTTACAAACATAAATTGCAGAAGGACAAACATCCAGAACCGGAACAATTATTTGTAGGCTATACAAAATACTTGTTCCGTGCGGGATTCGAACCCGCAACTCCCAGCGCAGCCACTCATTGCTAAGCCACTACGCCACGGAGTCGTCAAACACACAATTGTTAAAAACAGCTTAGGTATATCTATGGCGCATACTGTGTTTACACCGCGGTCTCCGACTGCCGTTTGCGCTCCGCCCACTGCGGGACGCGTGGGTGAAAAACGAATTTGAAATCGTGCTAAGAGCTCGTCTTAAGTCATTAAATACTTTTTCTTATAACCAGCCGAAAATAGACTTCGAGGCTCCCTGCTGTTTGAACTGCACGCCGCGGAAGCGGACACCGGAAGAAGGAAGACTTTGACGGATGGTCCGATGGTTCTGCTTGGATATGTAACCGTAAGTTAAAAAATGAATATGCCAATCAAAAAAAAATAAACATGTGTTCAGACAGTTTGTTGATATTAATATGATTTTTTTATAGAATATGGGCGACAAAATAAATGAGCACACGGTTAACTTGATGGTAAGTGGATGCTGTAGTCTATATATACATTCTACACCTATTCACGAGCAAAAATCAAAGTCTAGATGCATTGTCACAACGGATGACTAAGATGGAATGCCTCTTCTCAGTAAAGAGGATACTTCTATTGTTTTATCGTCTGGTTGGGATTCATTATAATACACTATAAACAATAAAACGATAAATTAAAATATAGAATTAATAGAATTAAAAATAAATATATAAAACCCAACCAGAAGAAAACCTTCGGCATGGGAGCTCAGACGACCGAAGGTCAGGGGGAAAGGGAATGAAACTGGCGGGCGGACGATGTGGACGGTATCGTGGAGCACCGCTTTCTGCAGAGCCCTGAGCCCTATTTACAGAGACTGACCAGGTTCAACCATTTCGCAGAAACGGCTACAGGACTAATTTCATTCGGCAGACCGCCCCACATGTCGGTCACCTCGTGGCTTTATATTGGTTAACTATAAATGGAGTAAAATAATCTGAATAATAACTTTTTAAAAGAAAATTGAACATTTGAAACTAATTATTACGTTCCAGGAATCGCGTAAGATCCTCCAGGAGTCCGCGGCGCTGTTACGTCACGAACCACCAGAATTGCCAGAAGGGCAATTGTTCCGCCAGGCCAAGATTAACCTCGTTCAGATGGACGAGCTCATTAGGAACCTGTCATCGGCGCTACCATCTCCTTTATGAACTCAATAAAAGATACTGATTTATTAGTAGTTATATTCATTCATTCATTCGTTCATAACAGCCTATTAAAATTCCAATTTTCTATATTCTTCAGTAAAGTATTATTTCATTGATAATATTTAAATATTCCTTTTTAATCCTTCTTCTGCACCATATTATTTAATAACAAATTAATATGTTCACTAGCGCAATATATTAAACACGCAATTACACATGTAAAATGGCAATATTCTATCATTTATACAGACTTAATATGTAATATAGCTGTTATTTATTTTTTACTTTTATATCCCTCTCATATGCAGAAGTTATAAAACTACTGTATTTACAAGAGTGTACAATTACGCTGTAAGAATAAGGAGTTTGCATACACCATTGTTCAGAAATAAGATTTGAATGATACTATAATAACACTTAGAGCTGTAATAAGCAATTGACAGCATGCAAAAAAAAACAGCTTCTATACAGTTTTAATTATAAAATCAGATTAAAGTGTTACAACATACTTAAAGTTGTATAGTAGTATTTTCATATTCTGATTAAGAACCCTAAGCTTACTTTGATCCCATAATACAGATTTTATACACCTTGGGCTGTATAATAACTCTAACTACTACTAATAACTCATTAACCACTGTTATAAATATACAACCTCTTTTAACACTCTTATACGCCTCTAACAGAACTGTAAATTCTATGAGGGCTGGTATATCGATGTTCATAACGCTTTGTGCTGTTTGGGTCCGGCCTAACTCCTGTTCCATCTTCTGTGTCTGTTTCCATCTATGGCCTCTTACGATACCCACAGGATCATATGCGGAAGTGAGTAGTCTTACGCCGCCACTAGACGGCATATTGCCGTATATAAAAAGGTAATGCTATAGCCTATATATGTCCCACTTATAGACACAGGCCTCCTATAATTTCTGAGAGGATTTTAGGGCAAGGAAATATCCGCCGTGGCACACTATTGCGTGTTGGGGAACTTCACATGTCTTTGAAATATTTTTTTCTTATTTCTGAGACATGCAGGTTTCCTCACGATGTTTCCCTTCACCGCCGATCACATAGTAAATCAGCATTCAAAATTAACAATTAGTAGAATCGGGTAGAATCGTCCCACTAATGTGTCACCACTAATCCCAGCAAAGTAGTGGTACTTATTTAAAACTGATTACTTAAAATAAGTAGTGGTACTTATTTAAAACTGATTACTTAAAATAAGTAGTGGTACTTATTTAAAACTGATTACTTAAAATTGCAATTAACAATTTAATTGATGCCGGCAGGGATCGAACCCGGGTTGCTCGCGTACTGTGAAATATACAGCGAGCGCTTATCCCCTGTGCTATACGGCAACTTGTTGCGTGTGCTAGAAGAGACATGTTTAGCATAAATAACATTTCGGCTACGGCTTCGAGTTCAGCCTAAAACTGAACTTTGGTTGGGACACTCGCTTTTAGATCAGAACAAATCAGAAGACGCACTGTTATTTGGTGGTAGATATAGGTAAGCGAATGGTGCCAACTCAACCGAACTTCTAGTTAAAAAAGGAGTGCTAATACTACACAATAAATGAAATTGTTTTTATACGCATTTCACTTATATTCCGGCTGCTTCTGCAATCCGATATATCTAATATGCGTTAGAGCCATGCTACAGCTATATTAGCAGTATAGTTGTAGTACGATTGGGTCGGCTCAACCGAGGAAAAACCACGCTCTTACAGAATACCAGCGTTAATATATGTGAATGAATACACTTCTTACTGGGAAGGAGGCAAACCATCTTAGTCCTCGCGGGTAACAACGCATTCTGCATTTTTATTCTTAATCGATAATAGATATGATAGTAGATAGGCCTGTGTGCTCATTTGTCTCCTGAATACATCTTTCACCTGAATACATCTAATTTGCTCAGGCTTTCTCTGCGTAATCGACTTAGAAATGTAGATATCCGTAGTATAATCAGAGTAATCGATAATCTGAAGTGACAATAGGCCGACCATATAACTTGAAGAACCGACATAATGGGAGAAAGGTTCACGAATGCAAACCTGGTACTGGTAAGCAAAGTGTAGGGTGGGCCCCGACTAGATGGAGTTACGACCAGGTAAAATACGCATTAGTTCGATGGATGATGGATGATTAGGGGAGACCTATATACAGCATTGGACTTGTGATGACCTGTAATGATGATTCAATTCAATTCAATTCAATTTATTTGCTATTTTTGTTGTACATTTGGTCTTATATTTTGTTAAATTAAATAAGCTTTTAAAAAAGTTTAACCAGGTGACAGCATTGTCTATGACTTTTTTTTATTATCATTGTACATCGTGTTCTTGCTGTGCAGTTGAAGAATAAAAGTTTTCATATTAAATTAATTAACATCTTTTAATTGATAAAAACACCCATAACCCTTTAGGTTATGGGCCCAGGTAGACTCTGTAATTGAAATCTCGTAGAAAACAGCAAAAAGAAAAGTTACAATCGTTGTTAGAACAAATTGACAAAATAACCTCAAAATGGATTCCCGCGCGACAATGAATTTAGACAAATTCGATGGACAGAACTTTAGGCAATGGAAATTTCAGATAAAGTGTGCACTAAAAGCAAAAGGGATTGACATTTCAGTGCCTAGACCATCTGTAAACAGTGTTGAGTGGACGAAAAATGACGGCATGGCAATGTATATTATGACCTCTTCGATGGATTACAAACAAATTACCTTGATAGAGAACTGTGAAACTGCCATGGAAATAATGTCAAAACTAGAATCAATATATGAACAGAAGAGTGAACTATGTAAAATGTTAGTTCATGAGAGATTCTATCAATACAAAATGTCTGCAAGTGACAGTGTCGCTCAGCACATTTCTAAAGTCGAATCTTTAGCCAAGCAGTTAAAAGAAAGTTGAGAAAACATCAGTGAAATGGCTGTGATAACAAAAATACTTGGAACATTGCCTCCCAAGTATAGATCACTCCGTCAAGCCTGGATGTCATTGGATCCAGCGAATCAGACTCTTGTCAATTTAACTGCTCGTTTATTGGACGAAGAAGCCAGTTTGCAGTGTGAAGACGAGCAGGAAACGGCTCTCCTTGTGGCTAACAAAAGTTGGAAGAATAACCCAAAACAAAATGATCAGAATAAAGGTGCTGGTGGCTCAAATCAAAATAAACCCACCAAACACAGGTTCGAGTGTTATAATTGTGGAAGGCGAGGACATTTTGCTCGAGAATGTCGTGCTCCAAAAAAATCCAAGCCCAGAAAACCTCAACAGGAAGGTGCAGATTTATTAGTGTTCAATATAGAAACCAGTTTTAATACAACTGAAGAGAATGCTTGGATTTTGGACAGCGGTGCCTCTGCACATATGACATACAGAAAGGAGTTCTTTTTAAATCTTTTTGAATGCAGCCAGAAGTCATTGACGCTAGGAAACGAACAATCAGTTGAAGTGGCCGGCATCGGCAAAGTGTTAATAAAGAGATATGTCAATGGACAGTGGGAGAATAGTGAGCTGCATAATGTGTTATATGTTCCGAATTTAAGAAGGAATTTATTTTCAGAAGGTGTGATAATGCGTCAATCCTATACGATTATAAAGAAAAATTCTAGTGCACTAATTTATAAAGGTAATGATTTGGTAATGTGTGCAAGAATAACAGAAAACAACTTATATGAGTTAAAGATAAAAGCAGTGGTCGCAAACACCTGTAACTTAGTCCAAAGTAATCAAAATAATATTAAAATATGGCATGAAAGACTGGGACATCTTAACCTAAAACAAATCAAGAATATGAGTGCTAACAATGTTGTAGAAGGTTTGACACTAAGTGACAGTGATCAAACTGACTTTGTGTGTGAAGCATGTGCATATGGGAAACAATGCAGATTTCCTTTTCACAAGTCTGTACGTGGAGAACTACAGCCAGGTGACCTGGTGTATAGTGACATCTGTGGCCCTATGAGTCATTTATCTATTCAAGGTATGAGATATTTTGTTTTATTCAAAGATGCTGCTACAAGTTACAGACATGTATATTTTATCAAACAGAAAAGTGATGTGATGGAAGTATTTAAGAAATACAATGCTATGATCAAAAATAAGTATATGCACAGTGTAAGGACATTGCATACTGATAATGGAAGGGAGTATGTCAACAAATCTTCCGAGGACTACCTGAACAAAGAAGGTATAGTACATGAACGTACTGCACCTTATACGCCTGAACAAAATGGGCGTGTAGAGAGAGAAAACCGCACGATTGTGGAAAGTGCACGCTCAATGTTGTATGCTAGGGATGTACCACTGGACCTATGGGCAGAGGCTATCAATTGTGCAGTATACTTACTAAACAGGACTTCCTCCAGCCAGACTCCTCAGAAAACACCATTTGAACTATGGAATGGTATCAAACCTCATTTAGGCCATGTCAAGATATTTGGAAGCATAGGGTATGTACACATTCCTGATCAACTTAGAACTAAACTTGAAAAGAAGAGTGAGAAAATGATATTAGTTGGGTATGATAACAACAATTATAGGATGTTCAGTCTAGAAACCAAAAGGGTGAAAATATCAAGAAATGTCATCTTTGATGAACAGCATGTTCCAGATATAAGGAAAAATATTACACAAATATGCTTGGATGATGAAGAGAGAGTAGAGCAAGAAAATGAGACGCAAGGAACTAATGCAGAGGATACTCTCATAGAATCTACATCATCGGAGAACGAGGGCAGCTTGCAGAGTTGTAATAGTGATGACCCAACATATGAACCCTCTCAAGAGATAGATGATGACACAATCCAGAGCAATATAAATTTGAGACCAAGACATAATAGGATCTTTGAAGCTAACCTAGTAGAATTTTCAGTGCCACAAACATATAATGAAGCAATGAAGAGTCCACAAAGAGATGACTGGTTGCGAGCTATAAATGAAGAATTGCTTGCACATAAAGAGAATAATACTTGGACTTCAGTTGAAAGGTCTGGTCAACGTACTCTTACTACAAAGTGGGTTTTCAATATCAAGAGGGATGAGAATAACCAGGTTAAGCGGTTTAAAGCTCGTTTATGTGCACGTGGTTTTAGTCAAATTAAAGATATATATTACCAAGAAATATTCTCTCCGACAACGAGATATGACTCTATAAGAATTATCCTTTCTATTGCAGCTAGGTATGATTTAGAAATTCAACAATTTTATGTAAAAACTGCCTTTTTGAATGGGTATTTATATGAGGACATTTTTATAGAAATACCAGAGGGTGTGTCAATGAAAAATGATTGTGTTTTAAAACTTAATAAGTCTTTGTATGGTCTTAAGCAGGCATCTCGTTGTTGGAATAGAAGATTTACTGAGTTCTTGGTAAAATATGGTTTTAAACAATCTCAGGCTGACAATTGTATTTATATAGGTATATTTGATGAAGTAAAAGTATTTATAATAATTTATGTTGATGATGGGCTTATAGTCTCTTCCAGCTCCTCATTGATTAAAAGGATTATAGAATATTTAAAACAAGCATTTAAAATTAAAGAACTAAATTTGAAATATTTTGTGGGGATAGAAATAATAAAAAGAAATAATTGTATCTATATTCATCAAAGAGACTATATAGAACAAATTATAGACAAATTTTGTATGAGTGATTCAAATTCTGCTAGTACTCCAGCAGATGCAAATGTAGTTATTACAAAGAAATTGGATGAAAGTATTGTTAACTTTCCTTACAGAGAAGCTATAGGCTCCTTATTATTTTTGAGCTCTGTATCAAGACCTGATATTTCATTTGCTGTCAATGTCTTAAGTAGATATGTTAATAATCCAAGTCAGCAACATGTGAATGCTATAAAACGTGTTATTAGATACCTAATAAATACTAAAGATTTGTGTATAAAGTATGGAGAAAGCAGTGATCTCACTGGCTATTCAGACTCAGATTTTGCAGGTGATGTGGACACGCGTAAGTCTACTACAGGGTACATTTTCAATATGAATGGAGGACCTATAACATGGTGTAGTCAGAAGCAGAAGACTACTGCCCTCTCCACTACTGAGGCTGAGTTTGTATCAGCTTGTGAAGCTGCGAAAGAGATATTGTGGTTACAGCAACTATTGTCAGATTTAGGTGAAAATATTAAATGTGTTCAATTGTATGTTGATAATCAGAGCGCAATTAAATTAATTAGCAATCCTGTTTATCATAAAAAAACTAAGCACATAGATGTGAAATACAATTTTGTAAGGGAAAAGGTTGAGTTAGGTATAATTAAATTAAATTATATTCCTAGTAACAGTCAATTAGCAGACATGTTGACAAAAGCGTTACCAGTTCAATCTTTTGCCTACTTTAGAGATCAAATTTTTTATAACTTATATGATTAAATTTCAATGGGAGATATATGGTTAAACTTTTAGTGGGAGTGTTAAATTAAATAAGCTTTTAAAAAAGTTTAACCAGGTGACAGCATTGTCTATGACTTTTTTTTATTATCATTGTACATCGTGTTCTTGCTGTGCAGTTGAAGAATAAAAGTTTTCATATTAAATTAATTAACATCTTTTAATTGATAAAAACACCCATAACCCTTTATATTTAAAAAAAAAATGTTCAAAACAAAAACCCTGCAAGGGCACTGCAAATATAGGCAATTATTAATATTATATTTTGTACATATCTATATTCTCCCTATTAAAGAGGTAACTTAAAACCTAATCACACGGGCCGAAGCCAAGCGTGAACAGGTGCTAGGTGATGGTGTAAGCAGAGGTGACGGATGACGTGGTGAGTAATTTGCGTGTGAGTCGGCAGGTGTTGAGAATGACAGCTTTCTGCAGGGTGTGAAGTGTGTGTTGGGGTACTTGCAAAATATCTAGACTGCGTTGTAGGCTTTTAGGTATAACTCCGGTAGATGAGATAACTATTGGGACTATATGGATGGTTTCTGCTCTCCATTGACGCTTGAGTTCTATAGCTAAATCTTGATATTTTGTAAGTTTTTCAGCTATGGTGGATTGAATGTTATGGGTGTTTGGTATGGCAATGTCAATAAGGTAAGTAGTTTTGTTATTTTTGTCATACACTGTGATATCGGGCCTATTGAAGTGAATAGTTTTATCCGTGATAATGGTCCTGTCCCAGTAGATTCTATGATTATTGTTTTCTAATATGACGTCCGGCTTATATTTGTAATATGGTGTCATTTTTTGTATGAATTTAAATTTAAGGGCAAGATATTGGTGTATTATGGAGGCAACCTGGTCATGCCGATGCTTATAGTCGGTTTGTGCAAGGGCTCTACAGGCGGATGTTATGTGTTGTATGTTTTCGGGGCTAGAGTGGCAATGTCTGCAAGTATCAGTGGGGAGGTTAGGTGCACGTATTATGTGTCTCTGGAAGTTTCGGGTATCGATAACCTGGTCCTGGATCGCTAACATGAATGCCTCCGTCTCTGGGAAGAGTTCACCGCGCCTCAGCCAGGCGTTCGACGCTTTTTTGTCGACATGTGACAGCTGCAGGTCGTGGTAGTGCCTTCCGTGTAGGGACTTCTGTTGCCATGAGGCCATCTTCTCTTTTACGTCAGTGATCCGTTCACTGCGTTGTGTGTTTCGGTCCGCGAGGTTAAGTGGTGTGAGGCGTTTGTCGGCTAAGTTTACTATTTCGTGGAGAAGTGAGTGTTCTGAGCGTTGGTGGAAATATTGACGAAGTGATTTGATTTGTTTATTGTGCAAGTTGAGGACATCTATTATACCTCGTCCTCCCTCGGATCTTGAAAGGGTCATCCTTTGCACGCATGATCTAGGGTGGTGCTTGCGGTGAGTCGTTAGAGTGGTATTTATAATACGTTGCAGATTGATAAGGTCACCTTGAGTCCAGTTTATTATACCAAACGAGTATGTCAGTATGGGGATTGCGTAACTATTGATTGCTTTTGACATGTTGCGGGAGTTGAGTTGAGACCGGAATATACTATTGAGCCGATGTTTAAATTTCTTTTTGAGACCTTCTTTCGTTTCCTTTTGATGGATGTGTCGCGCTTGTTGGAAACCTAAGTATTTATATGAGGCGTGGGGTTCTAGAGGTTCAATCGTGTCTCCTGTTACTAGGCTATAGCTGTTGGGGTTAATTTTTCCATTTTTAACCGAGAAAGTTTTGCACTTGTCAATCCCAAACTCCATATGAATGTCGTTTGAGAAAGATTGGGTGATGTCTACGAGGCGATGCAATGATTGTGTAGTGTTACTGTATAGTTTTATGTCATCCATGTACATCAGGTGTGTTTGTGTGGTGTGACGATAGAGTAACCATAATTGGTTTTGTTCAGCATTTGCGAGAGAGGGTTTAATGCGAGACAGAACCATACAGGGCTAAGCGCATCCCCTTGGAAGATTCCTCGACGTATTGGAATTTCTGGTGTTTCTATACAAGACGTTCCTATGGTTTTTACTGTAGTTGTCCAGTGCTGCATTGATTTTTCAAGAAAAGAGAAAACCAAGAAAATGTATAAGTTGTGGGTGAATTTTATAGTGTTGAAGTACATGTAGGAGCCAGCTGTGCGGTACGGAGTCGAATGCTTTTCGGTAGTCAATATACATTGTATTGATGTTCTTCCTTTTAGAAATAGCATGTTTCATTGCTACGGAGTCTATTATGAGTTGCTCTTTACACCCCTGACTACTTTTTCGACATCCTTTTTGTTCTTCAGTCAGGATGTTGTTTGTCGCTATATGTTGATGTAAGAGTTCGGCTATACGTGCTGTAAGTAGTTTATAAATGGTTTGGAGACATGTGATAGGTCTGAATTTGGCAGGATTTTGATGATCTGCGTCTTTCGGAATCATGTATGTGAGGCGTTGTGTAATGTATCGGGGCATTATGTCTGGCTTTTGTATAAAATCATTGATATGGTTATGAAGTACAGGGTGAATTGTTGAAAGTTTCTTATACCAGTAGTTATGTATACGGTCACTTCCGGGTGCTTTCCAGCTATGGGTTTTTTTAATATATGCACAAATACTTCCAGAGGTATTTGTTCAAATGCCATTGGTGTGATAGAATCAGTTACTTCGGAATCTGATTTCAGCCATTCTGCCTCAGTGTTGTGGTGAACCGGTATAGACCAAATACCAGACCAGAAGCTATGTAATTCATTGGTGGGTGGTAATGGTGCATCTTGCCTATTTCTATGTGTGTCGTGTTGTGTGTCTGAAGTCAGGCTCCTATAAAATTGTTTTTCATTATTGATAAACTGGCTATTTTGTGACTTCCTAAGTGTGCAATTAAGGTATCTTTTTAATCTGCTGGATGCCGCATTCAGTTTTTGTTTAAGTGTGTCAAGGAATTGTTCATCGCTTAAATTGGGTTCTTCGTGCTGGGAATGTATTCGGTATTTATTTTTTATTGCTTCCACTGAAGTGGTGAGTCTATTGCTTCTATTGCCTTTGGTATATTCTGTTAGCCTTCCAATGTCTCTTCTGAAATCCAATATCTTTCTTTTTAACCTTTTCTGCCAAGCAGGTTCTTTATTTCGACTTTGCGTAGGTGTTGTGTTTATGTCTCTGATTTTGGTTCCGTTAATTATAGCTACTGTGTACGCCACGCAGTAAATTATGGTCTGAGTGGTCTCAAAATCCTGCTTTCTCGATATGTGATTCGGTAATATTTTAGTGTTTATAAAATCTACAATTTGTGCCAGCCTTTTAGAAGTTTTTTGTTTTGGTATATAAGGTCGTTTAGTTGGGTTGGTATTTCGAAATTTGTCTATTGCTATTCTAAACAGTTCCTGGATTTTTTTCGCGTCATTATTTTCTTTTGCTTGGTTTATTTGAGGTTCAGGGGCTTGAGTGGATATCACTGATTCGTCAGGTTGAGGTTGTAAGGTTAAGTTAAGTGTATGCACGGGAGTGTTACTTTCTATAATGAATGGATGAACGTCGACTTCTTGTGAGTTTTCTGTTTCGGGTGATGAATGTGATGAATTATTTTCCATATTATTGTCTCGTCGGGAATTCAGGTTGCTTGCTATATTTTCACGTATCTTCTGAAGTCTTTGGTCATTAATAATTTTATTGTTGAATATTACTCTGAGCTGATCTGATATTCGTTGTTCACTTACACCTGTTAACTCAGGGTGTTCTTCTATGACTGCTTGATGGAGGGGTCTACGGTAAGCTGAATTATTTTCTCCAAGTTTGGTGATTTTATAGTAATTTCTCACAATAGATTCGTTTTGGTCAGCTGTCCATCGTCTTCTTTGTGTCAAGCCTTGCTGATTGCTAAAATGTGGTTGCGTGTGTGATTGCGTGATCGAGTCGGTTTGTATATGATTGGTATTACTGTGTGTTTGTTGTAAGTATACTGCAACTTCGTTCCTTATATGATCTAATATTTTTTGGGGAAGTAATTTATTTCTGAATATAGCTCTGCATTGATCTCCCAACCTTTGTCTTGATGCCTGCATCTGCGGATATTTATTAGTGAATTCTTTATGTAGATGATCGAGGTATATTTTGTTAGTATTTAATTTAGTGGCTATAAGGTACGTGCGCCAGATGAATTTATTCATTTCTTCTGTCCATCTTTTGCGCGCACGATTTCTGTCTGGGGCGGGTGCAGGTTCAGTGGCTACAGCCTCCTGCACAACGTCCTCAGACATGGGTGATACAGAGTCTGATCTTGTTGAAGTCTGGTATGAACGTGGAGATGAAATAGATGACTCGAATGAATGAAAAGGTGAGGGTGTCGATAAGATTATATCGCTTAGCATGTCGGAGTCCATATGTGTCGCTTGGGTCGTTCGACGGGTTGCTTTCGTCACTCGGGGATTCTTCGCACCCCTAGGCCCAGTCTCAGGCTGGCTTCCGTCATAACCAGTGCTGCTACTGGGTCCGCCGAGCACTTGGGGCCGTTTACTTCTTGTTAATACCATAATTATTCTCCATTTGGGTTTGGGTGTGGGACCGTTAGTTGGGGAGGGTTAGCAAAGATGTTAGTGGTTAATAAAATGTACCTCCTGTATCGGTAATTATACAGGGTATGGTCAAGTTCGTAGTGACCGCTGTTAGGTTCATGCCTCCCCTTAAGCCCCCCCACCACGTCAAGGTGGTCCCCGGGTATTATTATTACATTCACATTATAGTATTATAAAATAATCATTTAATGAATATTTATAATTAAATATAAATTGGATCATATTATATTATTTATTTGTTTCAATTTCCTATTTCCTACTCAATCACTAAAAAACTCCTGCAACGAGTAATAACATTTTTTCGTTAAATATGTATTAACTTCCTTTTTAAATTTTTTATGCTTTTAATGCTTCTGATTTGTTCTGGAATTTTGCTATATATTTTTATTGACATGGCATAGGGACCGGTGTTTACGATTTGTAATTTTGATGTAACTGTGGATAATTTTATTTTTGGTCTTAAATTTTTGGGACGAAAATATTGAGGGAACCAGTTGATATTATTTCTAACTAGTGAGCATATTTCGGATATATATAGGGATGTTAATGTCAGGATATTATAATTGATAAAGTAATTTCTACAACTTGTTATGGAGTCGATATTTGCAAGTATGCGAATACATTTTTTCTGAATTAGAAATACTTTGTTAGCGTCTGTGCTGTTACCCCAAAGTACCACACCGTAGCGTATCCAGGCGTCTGCGTACGCGTAGTAGGCACAGTGTGCTGTTTAAGTCGTTGGATTTTTTAAGTTCTATAAGAGCGTATGTAAAACTAGATAATTTTTTGACAATTTTATTAATGTGTTCCTTCCAATTTAAATGTGCATCTATAGTTATACCCAGGAGACAGTGAGAGTTAACAGATTCTAAGGGAATATTTAGGTATTGGTAGTTGATAAGTAAGGGGCGTTTTTGGTATGGTCTAAATTGCAAAAGTTTAGTCTATTTGAAATTAATCTCGAGGTTGTGATCTTGGAGCCAGCAATTTATTACATTTAAATTAGAGGTTAGGAGATGGTGTAAATCTGTGCTATTGGGACAGGGAAGAATTAATGAAATATCATCAGCAAAAAGAACACAGGGGATATTACATATATTCGGAAGGTCATGCACATATAATGATTTCTTATATTTACGCGAACACTACACATGATTAAAACTACTTTTACGGATTTTATCGCGTTTATTTTTACTTTTTATTTTTAATTCCCGACGTTTCGGGCGCTTTCCAGCACCCATGGTCACGGGGGACTGAGATGACTGACGTCCCAATGTCATTGTTAAACCCGGAGTACCTTTAGCTTTTTTAATTATTGTTTATGGTCCGATCTATGCAAAATGAACTAACTCTGTCTTGAGGTCTTGCAGTGGTATGCTTGGGTTTAGTTTTAATTTTATTGATTATAGGATCCCAAGCAGGTGGTAGTACCCAGCCTCCTTCTCTATTGAAATTAGGATGTTTTTTAATTTCAATAGCCTCACGTATCATCCTTGGTAGGAATCGGTGTTCTTTCGCGAGGATTTGTGGTCTATCAAATCTGATGTAATGGTTGGGGCCGTCTAGGATATGATCACAAACTGCAGACTTCCCGGAACGTTGATGCTTCACATCAGCTATATGTTCTTTTACGCGGGTCCTAATTGATCTTTTGGTTTGTCCTATATAAGAGAGACCACATTCACAATCAAGCTTGTACACTCCTGCATCTTGTAGAGGAATATGACACTTGACGGATGGTAGGAACTGACTAATCTTCTTCGGCGGCTTGTAGAATGTTCTAATAGAAGCTCGCTTCAAGATATAGCCAATCTTGTCTGTGACACCTCTGACATATGGTAGTACAGCAGGCACACGCTCGACTGTGGCTGGCTTCACTCGGTCACTGTGACGTAGGCGCGGGACCCGAAGCTTGTTGTCGTGCAGAACTTGCTTGACGTGCTGAAGCTCGGCGGCCAGGTGTTTGCTGTCACAGATCCCTCGTGCTCTCTGTAACAAAGATTTGCCCACGGTAGCTAACTGTGAAGGATGGTGGTGAGATTCACCGTTTAAATATCGGTTTGTATGGGTCTTTTTCCTATACACAGTGTGACCAATGGTGTTATTAGGATTTCTGATGACTAACACATCTAGGAAAGGTAAGGAATTATTTGCCTCTAACTCCATAGTAAATTGAATTTTAGAGTTTATGGAATTAAGATGTTCTAAAAATGCAGTTACTTTGTCTGATGGTAAAATTGTGAAAGTATCGTCTACGTACCGCTTGTAGATCCTTGGTGTAACAGGTGCAGTAAGGAGGGCTTTCTCCACAAAGTCTTCCATGAATATATCGGCGACAATGGGAGATACAGGTGAGCCCATCGCCACACCATCTACTTGCTTGTAAAACTCTTCCTTCCACAATAGATAGCCAGATGTAAGGCAATGTCTTAGTAAAACTGCATATTCTGCTGGCATGTTATTTTCCTCTAGTTTCCTAGTTATAATTGAGATGCAGTCTTCAACAGGTAGGGATGTAAATAGAGACTGAACATCAAAACTGACCATGGTTTCATTGTCAGTAAGATGTAGGTCTTTTATCTCACTGACAAAATGGTATGAATCCTTAGTGTGTGCTCTTGTGTGTCCTCTGAGTGGTGATAATATTTTAGCTAAGTATTGAGCCAATCTGTAAGTTGGCGAATCAATCTGACTCACTATTGGACGTAAAGGAGCATTCGGTTTGTGTATCTTTGGTAACCCATACAACTTCGGTGGTTTGGCACATGAAGGTATTATCGATAATACCTTCATGTGCCAAACCACCGAAGTTGTATGGGTTACCAAAGATACATCATGAAAGAACATCGGTGGTTTGGCACATGAAGGTATTATCGATAATACCTTCATGTGCCAAACCACCGAAGTTGTATGGGTTACCAAAGATACACAAACCGAATGCTCCTTTACGTCCAATAGTGAGTCAGATTGATTCGCCAACTTACAGATTGGCTCAATACTTAGCTAAAATATTATCACCACTCAGAGGACACACAAGAGCACACACTAAGGATTCATACCATTTTGTCAGTGAGATAAAAGACCTACATCTTACTGACAATGAAACCATGGTCAGTTTTGATGTTCAGTCTCTATTTACATCCCTACCTGTTGAAGACTGCATCTCAATTATAACTAGGAAACTAGAGGAAAATAACATGCCAGCAGAATATGCAGTTTTACTAAGACATTGCCTTACATCTGGCTATCTATTGTGGAAGGAAGAGTTTTACAAGCAAGTAGATGGTGTGGCGATGGGCTCACCTGTATCTCCCATTGTCGCCGATATATTCATGGAAGACTTTGTGGAGAAAGCCCTCCTTACTGCACCTGTTACACCAAGGATCTACAAGCGGTACGTAGACGATACTTTCACAATTTTACCATCAGACAAAGTAACTGCATTTTTAGAACATCTTAATTCCATAAACTCTAAAATTCAATTTACTATGGAGTTAGAGGCAAATAATTCCTTACCTTTCCTAGATGTGTTAGTCATCAGAAATCCTAATAACACCATTGGTCACACTGTGTATAGGAAAAAGACCCATACAAACCGATATTTAAACGGTGAATCTCACCACCATCCTTCACAGTTAGCTACCGTGGGCAAATCTTTGTTACAGAGAGCACGAGGGATCTGTGACAGCAAACACCTGGCCGCCGAGCTTCAGCACGTCAAGCAAGTTCTGCACGACAACAAGCTTCGGGTCCCGCGCCTACGTCACAGTGACCGAGTGAAGCCAGCCACAGTCGAGCGTGTGCCTGCTGTACTACCATATGTCAGAGGTGTCACAGACAAGATTGGCTATATCTTGAAGCGAGCTTCTATTAGAACATTCTACAAGCCGCCGAAGAAGATTAGTCAGTTCCTACCATCCGTCAAGTGTCATATTCCTCTACAAGATGCAGGAGTGTACAAGCTTGATTGTGAATGTGGTCTCTCTTATATAGGACAAACCAAAAGATCAATTAGGACCCGCGTAAAAGAACATATAGCTGATGTGAAGCATCAACGTTCCGGGAAGTCTGCAGTTTGTGATCATATCCTAGACGGCCCCAACCATTACATCAGATTTGATAGACCACAAATCCTCGCGAAAGAACACCGATTCCTACCAAGGATGATACGTGAGGCTATTGAAATTAAAAAACATCCTAATTTCAATAGAGAAGGAGGCTGGGTACTACCACCTGCTTGGGATCCTATAATCAATAAAATTAAAACTAAACCCAAGCATACCACTGCAAGACCTCAAGACAGAGTTAGTTCATTTTGCATAGATCGGACCATAAACAATAATTAAAAAAGCTGAAGGTACTCCGGGTTTAACAATGACATTGGGACGTCAGTCATCTCAGTCCCCCGTGACCATGGGTGCTGGAAAGCGCCCGAAACGTCGGGAATTAAAAATAAAAAGTAAAAATAAACGCGATAAAATCCGTAAAAGTAGTTTTAATCATGCACATATATTAAAAACAGCAAACAGCCCAGCACGCTACCTTGAGGTATAGAGTGTTTTAAGAAAATTTTTTTAGATCTTACAGTTTCAACAATTCTGGTTTGTGGGTCTCTGTAACCTATATCTACATACTGGACGCGTTTATTTAGGTAAGATGCAAACCATTCGTAGGCCAGACCTCTCACACCCACATTATAAAGTTTATTTAATAGGATCGAGTGAGAAACCCTATCGTATGCCTTGCTCATATCTAAGAATATACCAATAGCGTGTTGTTTCTTGTCAATTATCTTTAATACTTCCCTTATGTATTTATATACTGCGAGTGCTGTAGAGCGACCCTTTCGAAAGGCATATTGTCCGTCATTTAATATATTATATTTTTCACAAAAGGTATAGAGTCTGTTATACATGACTGTTTCAAATATTTTGGAAAATGTTGGGAGAAGTGCTATTGGACGATAATTATTGCAATTTTCGGAGTCGTCTTTTTTGTGTAGCGGTTTGACTATTGCTATTTTTATTAAGTCTGAGAGAATTCCTTGCGACAGTGATTGGTTAATAAGAAGGGAAAGTGGTGAGGAAAGTCATCGGCACAAGTCTTTATTAAGGTTGGTGGTATTTCATCAAATCCATAGCTTCTTTTATTTTTTAGGTTTCTTATGATATTAAATACTTCTATTGGGTTAGTTGGCTCGATAAATATAGATTTATTGATAGTATTGGCGGCAGACTGAGCTTTTGAGCGAGAATTTTTCGCGGGAACCCCCCATTGAGGTGAAGAAAGTGTTCAAATGGTTTGCAATTGTTATGGGATCTTCAGTAAGCATATTATTTATTTTAAATTTTAAATTATTTTTAGGTTTCTTTTTAGGGTTCCGTAGTCAACTAGGAACCCTTATAGTTTCGCCATGTCTGTCTGTCCGTCTGTCCGTCCTCGCTTAATCTCTGTGACCGTTAGCACTAGAAAGCTGAAATTTGGTACCAATATGTGTATCAATCACGCAGACAAAGTGGTAAAATAAAAATTGGAAAAAAATGTTTTATTAGGGTAGCCCCCCTATATGTAAAGTGGGAAGTGATTTTTTTTTAATTTCAACCCTAACGTGTGATATATTGTTGGAAAGGTATTTAAAAATGAATAGGGATTTACTAAAATTATTTTTTGATAATGTCAATAATTTCGGAAATAATCGCTCCAAACTTAAAAAACAATGTGTCCCCCCCCCCTCTAACTTTTGAACCATAAGTTTAGAAAATATGAAAAAAATTGGAAAAGTAAAACTTTATAAGGACTTTCTAGGAAAATTATTTTGAACTTGGATGGAAATAACAGTTTTTGTACAAACTTTTTTTTTTTTTTTTTTTTGCGCCCGAAGCAATTAAAGGGCTACCCTGTACGTAGGGACGCGGAAAATGCATTACGCATACCACGATAGCCGGTCTATCGTGGTTATGAGGGACTCACTGTCCTACCGGGGACCCTAAGTGATACCCTCTAAAAACCGCCTTTGGGGACAGGCAGCCGGCTGATTAAGCTCTATTGTGCCTTATCATGAGCGACCCTCTTTTGGGAAAAGAGGGCGCAGGCGGCTAAGTGCCGCTGAGGGAGTGCCTACGAAGGCAAATTAATATTGGTTAATGCAATAATTTAAACTAATTAATTAGAGTTGGCCTGAGCCGCCAGGAGGCAGTTCAGGTCATTTGACAGTTTATTAGGCGGGTCCGAGAGAGAGTATCTCGGCCTGCGGACACGATAGCGAGAGGGGGGTGGGGCTGCATAGGAAGCCGCCTCACGAATTAAATTGTTTGGGTGCGACTCTGAGGCTTTGAAGAAGTTCTCAGAGAGTTTTTTGAGGAATTGTTGAATTGTTGGGAGCTCTAAGTCCCGATGAAGGTCGGCATTACGGACGTACCAAGGTGCGTTCGCAGCTCGACGACAGAAGAGGTTCTGAACTATTTGGAGTTCATTTAAAATATTGGGGTTTGCGTGGGCAAAGACGGGGCCCGCGTAGGACATGACGGGTCGTATACAGACCTTATAAAGGGTTCGCTTGTTTCGAAGGGACATTTTACTGTGTCTGCCCAACATACTGTTGAGCCTACTCAGGTAAAACCGTGCGTGACGGGTGACTCGTTTGACGTGGGGCCTAAAAGTGAGCCCTGTGTCTAGAGTGACACCTAAATATTTGGCTGTCGTATGCCAGGGGACAGGGGTCCCTAGCATACGTATTGGAGGGGTGTTTTTAAGACGGCGTCGTTTATAATCGAAGTGAACGGCGGAGCTCTTCTCCGGGTTCACATCGATGCGCCATTTTTTGAACCAATCTCCTAGGTCATCAACTGACTTTTGGATCTTGTTCCGTATGAAGGGTAGTGAGACACCTTTGCAGTAGATGGCAGTGTCGTCTGCGAAGAGGGAGAGTTGAACACCTTTCGACGGGATGGGAATGTCGTTGGTGAACAGGATGTACAGCAGAGGAGCAAGTACTGAGCCCTGAGGGACACCAGCCTTGATAGTTCGCTGTGAAGATAGCGTGCCTTCGTGTCTAAAACGAAAGGTACGGTGTTTCAAATAGGAGGCCACGAGACGAACTAGACGATCGGGGAGACCTATTTTGTAGAGCTTGTAGATGAGGCCTGTGTGCCAGACTCTATCGAAAGCTTTGGCTATATCGAAGAAGACCGCGATGGTTTTATGACGTTGAGGATAGAAACCGCTGAGGATATATTCCACAATGCGGTGAACTTGTTGGGGACATGAGTGTTTGGCTCGGAAACCGAATTGGTGGGGAACGATGAGAGGGTCACCGTCTGTGGGAAACAGATAGCGCCTCATCCGTGTTTGGATGACTCTTTCGAAGAGCTTGCCCATTGCCTTGAGGAGGCTAATGGGGCGATGGCTGGAGGGGAGGTTGAGAGGCTTGCCTGGCTTGGGAATTCCAATCACAGTTGCCTCTTTCCACGAAGTGGGAAAATAACTAAGGTTGAAGCAGGCGTTGAAGATAATAGATAAAAAGGTTAACACCTGCTCGGGAAAGTGTTTAAGGGCTTGGTTGGAGATGCCATCCGCGCCCGGGGCCTTTTTAGGCTTAGTCCTTTGATGAGGGATGAAATCTCATCATTGGACACAGAGATAGGTTCGGAGGCCGTAGGGGGTGAGTTCCGGCGGCGGACCTCATCCTCCACTGCCTGGACGTGTGAGGGGTCGACAGGTTGAGAACTAGGGGAGCATTGAGCGGCAATGCTATCCGCAAAGCACTCAGCCTTTTCCTCGTCCTCGAAGGCAACCGTGCCGTCGGGACGGGAGAGAGGGGGAGTGTGGGTGATAGCGTCTATGCGGAGGGCTCTAGCCATCTGATAGTACGCTGTGTGAGATGGAGAGATATTCTCCATGAGCTTACTCTTTTCGAGATCTTGAAATTCAGAGAGGCGGAAGCGGAGTTTTCGTTGAAGACGATTGGCCGCGCGCCTATATTCTAGGTCTAGGTTGCTAATATGTAGGGGAAGCCCACTATTGTTAGCAACCGGGACGACCCTTTCGTTCTCCTTAAGGGAGGATTTAATAAGGGTGGAGAGTGAATCGACCGCGGTGTCGATTTTTTCGGGACTGTCTAAGTCCGACGGTATGGAGATGGTAGAATCCTGTGAGTCCAGAGCTTTAGCTAGGGACTCCTTGAATCCCTTCCAGTTATTGAAGGTTTTTGTGTGTGTTGGGGGAGGTGGCTGATGGCCAAGAATGAGGGAGACCGGTCGGTGATCTGATCCTAGATCGTCTAGTGTCTCGATTGATCCGAGGTTGAGAGAAACTCCTTGGAGTAACGCAAAATCTAACACATCGGGTGAGTGATCGGTGTTATCGGGAAAGTGAGTAACACCGAGAGGACTATGGACAGTGATATCAAGAGACTGCGTGATATCGAGCAGTATCTTGCCACTAGGGGACGTAGTGCGGCATGTCCATTCAGTATGCTTGGAGTTAAAATCTCCAAACATAATGACTGGATTGCCCAAGGATAGAATGGCCTCAAAATCTTTTTTGAGGGGATAGGTTCCTGAAGGGATGTAACAGGAGGCTATGAGGATGGACTGATGTCCAGTCATAGCTAGCCTGCATACCGTGGCTTCCATATTGGTAAGCTGCGGAGTAGAAATGGGCGAGCAATGAAGTGTCTTCTTGTAATAGATGGCCGTTCCGCCGCCTCGGCGGTTGGGTCTGTCATTACGAAGAAGAGAGAAGTTTCTAATAGAAAGGCCTCTAGTGTCCTTAGCTTTAAGATTGATTTCCTGTAGGAGGAGGAAATCGACTTCACGATTTCGAAGAAAGAGCTTAAGCTCTGGGAGGTTATTTCGCAAGCCGCGAATATTGAATGATACAAGCGATAAACCCTTAGGTTTGATACGACCGTGGGATATTGGTAGGTTAATATTATTCTCAGACATTGGAGTTAAGTTAATTAAGTTAACTTAACTTACAACGCTAGCAGAAGATCATTATGTTCGGCAAGAGCGAGGAGACGCTCTTGAGGGGACTTCGCCGCGCGCAGTTTGCGTGAGATTACTGTAATCTCCCTAACATCTATATTCCTAATCGCGGAATATAGCGTGTTGTAGTCATCTATTGTGGGCTCTGCCTCGTGTGCGTACGAGGTTGTCCGCGGAGGGTCTGCCTTTTTGGGCCCCCAGGGAAAGACTGGAGGCTGCATTGGCTTTGAGAAGCCCGGAGGGGGCCGAATTATGCCCTGAGGGGGCCTAGGGGGACCCTGAGGGGGCCTAGGGGGACCCTGAGGGGGCCTAGGGGGACCCTGAGAGGGTCGAGGAAAGCCCTGGATAGGCTGAGGAGGGCCCTGGCGGGGCCGTTGTTGGAGGGCCGGGAATGAGCGGTCATTCACCGGCGGAGGAGCTTTCCTACTGGGGCGAGGTTGAGGTGCGCGTGGGCAACCCTTGTAGTTCGCCGGGTGTCCTGTCTGGTTGCACAGGACACAGGCGGGCGGGGATTCGGCGTCTTTGGGCCGGGGACACTCTTTGGTGTTATGTGGCTCCAGGCACTTCACGCACCTGGGTGGGGCGGAGCAGTTGGCCGCCGCGTGACCATAAAGTTGGCAGCGGTGGCACTGCGCCGGGAAACCGGGCCTATGTGGGGGCTCTACCTTCACCCTTGACAGGCCGCACACTGTGCGCACCTGCCGGAAGATGGCTTTAGCCTCCGGCACGTTGGACATGATTACTAGGGCAAGGTTGTATCTCTTGCCCGTACGGTTGTGCATTTTGTGCACTGCTTCAACTGGGAAACCATGGGACTTAAGGTCCTCGAGGATTTCGTCGTTGGAAAACTCATAGGGGACGCCTCGGATGACGGCCCTGACTTTACGCTCTTCAGGGAGAGCGTACGTGTGGTAAGATACCCTTTCGGCTGTGAATAGCCGGGTAATTGAGCGGAAGTCCTCGATCGAGCTAGGGATTATTTTGATTGCTTCCCCGAGGTTGACCGCATGGTCGTATTTAATACCTGCGTCGTAGCAGGTCTTGGACAGTTGGGTGAACTTGGCCTTGTCTCTTAGGAAGACAGGGGGCGGGACTTGCTTCTTCGCTAGCACTGGAGCACAGCGAGAGGCTGGTTTGGATGGTGTGGGGATGTCTAGAGACATCAGTGGGACGGGGGCAGCGTCAAGGGCTGCGGAGGTTGAAGGAGCGGCAGGGGCCGCTGAAGTAGGGGGGGGGGGGTGCGTTTGATTGCAGCGCGCTCTCCGTTGCGCTTGGAGGTGACAGTGGTGAAGTTGGATTCATCGGTACCTTCGGAGTCAGAGGACTCCGATGAACCGGAGCCTGAGGTAGTGGCGGGCCTCTTCCGGGAGGTAGACGCCGAGGATTCGGAGCATGCGTACTCCATTTCTAAGGGGGCTGACTGTAGCGGGGTAAAGGAGTTCCTCGTTTCGAGGTATGCCGCTAGTACTGGCGGCGGACGATGTGCCTGAGGGGCAGGGAGGGGAGCCTGGGCGGCGATGGTGGCAATGGCGGCGAGGACCGTCTCATTGCCGTTTAACCCGTATTGGGTAATGAGGGCGGCTAGGGACTGGGACGGGAGGTGAAACTTGAGTTGGCCATATTGGGTTGAGTGAGATAATCTAGTAAAGATGAGGACGGGTCCCTGCTCTCGGTAGAACAGGAACTAGAACGCGGGATGTACTACAACACACTATGCACGTAATAGTAAAGTAAAATGCAAGAAAAACACAAGAAAATAAAAGAGACAGTGCAAAAAAAAAATTAAAATGATAAATGAAAACTATAATGAAAAAATTATAATGAAAATGATAATGAAATGAAAATGAAAGCGGAGGTCAGTCAGACCTCCCTGCCCGAAGACAGGGGGGTAAGAGCTGTAGCAGAAAGTGACTCACCGGCAGCCTCGACGCTGTTCCGCGTGAGCAGGACAGCGGAGGCGCGTGGGAGCGAGACAGCACTACCGTACTGTACGGGAGCGCGGACCACCAGGAGGCGACCGTCCGAGAACGATGCCGCCGGCGGACTGAGCACTGCGTCGGCGCTGTACAGCGCGAGCGGGCCAGCGGAGGCGCGAGAGCGGGAGAGCACTACCGTACAGGAACGAAAGCGCGGACTACCTGGATGCAACCGCTCGGAAGCCATAAGTGGGAACACTTATTGTGACGGACGGCAAACTACGGAACCTTACACTGAGCGTGGCCCGACACGCTCTTGGCCGGTTTTTTTGTTTTATTTGTACGCTCCTTCAGTATTTGCCACATTGTTATGATTACATTATTTGAATTTTTTACTCTATTTTTATATTCGATTTTTTTTGCAGTGGCTACTGTTTTCTTCAACATTTTTTCGTATTGTTTGTAATAACTTTTTAAGATTTTATTGTTAGTTTGTGATACAAATATTTTTAGTAAGCGTTTATTTTTACAAGATATTTTTAAACCGTTGGTAAGCCAAGTGTTATGTTTTTTATTCTTCAATAGTATTCGTTTTTTAGGTATATTGTTATCTAGAATGGATTGAATTAAAGTTAGTGTTTATGTTTTCACTCTCCGAAATTATATCTTATTATATACTTATTATGTGATGAAGATACCTGATTTGAATATGTGTAGCATTGGTATTTATTTATTTACGTAGGACATTCAATAAGTTTTGAGATATACAGAAAGTATTCTATATACTATTATTATTTATTTTACATTCTACACATACATTTTACATCTTTTCGAAATATTCTCCATCATGCTCTATACAAAGTTTCATTCGCCTAAACCAACACCGAAAACACTTTTGCCAGTCTTGATCTGACAGGTCGGAAATCGCTTCTTCGTAGACAGCCATAACTTATTCGGTGCTTGAAAAAACTTCCCTTTTATATTTTTTGACTCGTGGGAACAAAAAAAATCACAAGAAGCTAAGTCAGGGCTGTAGGGTGGGTGACTTAGAGTTTCAACACCAGATTCCTCAATGAATGCTTTTGTTCTAAGGGAGGTATGTGAAGAGGCGTTATCGTTATGCAGCATTATTCCCGAAGCCCGGTCTTTGGATTGAATTGATTTGAATTGACTGGCCTACAATTTTTCAGTATTGACGTTGACAAACGTCCGCTCCGCAAAAAAAATTGCCACCATTTTTTCGCCGATGTTGCGAGGTCTTTACAGTTTTGTCGGTAACTGTCCTTCTGAGTAGATCAATTTTCCGGATTATACTGATAGATCCATGTCTCGTCACCAGTAACGATTTCTGAAACACGCCTAGATGCCCCGTTTTCAAAACGTAGACGCATTTCATGGCACCAATCCACACGAATATGTTTTTCGCGTTCGGAGAGCAAACGCGGGATCCATCGACAACAAAGCTTCCCTTACTCTAAGATGTTGATCTAGGAAGGTATGAATGCTCCCCGAACTAATACCTACAATCTTTTCGATGTCCATACATGTGATTCATTGATCTTTTCGCACCAACATTTCAGTAGTCCATACATTTTCAGCCGTTACTGCATTTTGCGTGGCCTCGGTTCTTTGGTCTTCTTTAATGTTAATTTTAACCATTTTGAATTCAGCAAATCACCTAAAAATTGTTGCGCGTGATGGAGCTGAGTCTCTTCATGCCGATTATAATCCTTGTAAACGTGTAGTGTAGTGCAGCTCCACGTCAATATATATTTGTGTTAAGTTTAGAATAAGAGCAGTATAATTAAAGTATTGAGTAGAGAAACACGTCTCTCTTTCATTAACATCCTTACCAACATTACATGGCGACCCTGCCAGGCGGTGCGCGGCGATAATGCACGCGCACCGCCGCGGCCTGCATAAATAGTTAAAGAAAAATAATAAAATATTGAAATGTAAAAGAACATGAAGATTAAGATAATATTATATATCTTATTACTGTCCTGACTAGATAAATGGTAGGCATAATAACAAAATTATTATAGATACGAATAAATAATATTGTAAATTTTCGTCAAAATCAATACATAATTTTATGTTATACATAATTATGCCTGATTATGCCAATTATACTACAGTGACTATGCATTTTACGTCCTAGATATGTCTTAGATTATTGTTTTAATAAAGATATTAATTTGTTTAGAATAATTTTAGGAATTTATTTTCAGGATTGGAAAAAAATATATAGATAGCTTATTTTTTTTTTGTCGGTGGGAGGTGTAATGTAGTGCAGCCCCACGTCAATATATATTTATGTTAAGTTTAGAATAAGAGCAGTATAATTAAAGTATTGAGTAGAGAAACACGTCTCTCTTTCATTAAAATCCTTACCAACATTACAAACGTAATTGTTCGGTTGAATCAAATTTAAAATCATAATAGATCATAGTGCGCAAATGTTCACGGTTAAGATTCACTGTTTTAAATTTAAAGAACATTAAAAGAACTTAAGAAGAAAATTAATAAAACTTTGTTTTTTTTTTTTAATATTAGGCAATTGGCTTATGGAGTTCTATTTTTAAATAAATTTGCATTTTAGAAACATATAACACGGGTGCGTTCCGTTTTTAAATTTCGAGTATCTCAAAACTTATTGAGTGGCCTATGTACCTATTATAACTTCGTTGCACAGAAATGTACAAAGGCGAAATAAGGCGTTCTAATCAACCTATAATTAAGCAGAGGACACTATTTTTCATGTGCAATATGATTTGTAAGAGAAAGAATTAAGGATCAACAGAATAACTACAACATGAAAATCTATTAATACTACTACTACTAACTAATTAACTTGGTATGTGTATTACTTGTATATATATATATATATATATATATATATATATATATATATATATATATATATATCCATATATATATATCCATATATACTAGATATATGTATTGGATGTATTAAATAGAGTAATGGTGTAAATAGGGTAAATGAGGTCCTATACTCTACTGTGAAGAGTCAGAATGTGTCAAAAATGCACGTATGGCAATTCACAATGCTGTGTTCTCAGATCATATAAACAACAGGAGATATGCTCAGTAGTTGAAAATGTATCGGAACCTGGTGTCTCCAGTTGGCCCCTACCACGCGCCAACTACTACATAATAAAAGCAATAGATACACAATCGCGCACACACTCGCATTTTATAAATCAGAACATACTACACAACCAATTATAAACCTTATCTCATCATACACAGCGTGAATTTACAATGCACCGTACAAAACCTATTCACACAAAAACAACTGTCGCTATCATTCACTCACAAAAGCCGGCAGCGGCTACTTCACGAAACTGTCGTGTGAGTGAGAGTATCAGTAAAACACTTATCCATTGCGCTATTAGACCAGCTGATTCACAGGTCGATTTGTACTTAGCAAGCAATGGTTTTTGTTCCTAATGAAAACATTTGATTTGGTTTTTCATCGTGTTTCTAGTACCACGAAGTAATGTTTTAATAAATTGAATAAGAAAAACATTAATATTTTAGAACTTACGTGTGAAATGAGATGCCATCTTTCATGTAATTCACAATACAGCTGTTATTTTTGCAAACAATCACTGAACAACGCGGCATTTTGTCAAAAATCACGAGCAGTGAAGACGTCACAAGTTGACATTCGACTAATTACCGAAACTGGCATCAGGCCGCTTTGCGGCCAGATGCGTTCGCAAGTGCCACGCCTCCTTGCCATATCTCCTGTTGTTTATATGATCTGAGGCTGTGTTGGTCCCTTTAACGTTTGGTAGTGAACGTTGGGTGTGGCACAAGAAGCACGAGAGTAGAATAAACGCAGTAGAAATGCGGTCGTTAAGGAGTATGTTAGGGCTGAATCTGAATGACAGGGTGAAAATAGTGTGATAAGAGAAGAGAGTGGTTTGCAAGATGATGTTGTGACCAGGATTAAGAAAGGGACGCTTCGGTGATTTGGTCACGTGGAAAGAATGAATGAGGAAAGAGTGACAAAGAAAATTTATGTTGCATAAGTAAATGGCAGAGTCTGAAAGGGACGTCCTAGGCGAAAATTTATTGACCAAATTAGCGATTTATTGAAGGCGTGTCAAGTTAGGAGTACCCTTAACCGACGTATGCGTAGGTATATGGATGTGAAGGAGGCGAGAGAGGTGTGTCAGGATCGTGCCAGATGGAAGTCTGTAGTCTCTTCCTACCCCTCTGGGTGACAAGCGTGAATGTTTATAACATTAAATATATAATAAATTTTATTCTTATAAATTTATGGATTTACATTTAAATACTACGTTTAGTTTTTAAAAGCTTTTACTTGCAATGTTTGTTAGGGTCAAGTCTTGCAACTGAATTTCAAAGCAGTTATCGCACCCTCCCTGAGCCCTGAGCCGAAATTTAGAACAGATGTAACTTTTTTTAAACTGTTACGGTCACACTGTTACTGACATTAGTTATTTAATAAGCCCTGTGTAACGACTGTATTGTTTTGTTTAGTTTACAAAATCCTATATCATATACAAATAGAGTGCACAACGATTCTATCTCACCATTTTTGTAATTTGTCGGATTATAACTTAGGAAAGTTCACGATTACAAGTTGGTCAGAGGCAATAAATCTATAGTCCGACAAATTGCTATGCTATTTGCTTGTGTTCCGTCAGGCCAAAATTGTTGTTTCGTATGGATAATGTAGAGAACCGGAGACCCAATTCACTCGACACAAGTCGTACCATCTTAGTCCTCAGGGGTGACAACACATCTGCATTTATGCATGTCAATGCGCCACAGTATCTACTTACCATCAGGTAGACAGTGTGCTCGTTTGTTACCCTCACTTCTTAAAAAAACGAATATCTCGATACCGCCATGCCAAACGCAAATCGACTGTAGCCGAGAAAATGTGTTTGGTAATATAACATTAAATTAGTTTTCATTTTATTATTACGTATTATATAGACATTTTATTTATCGTCATACAATGTTTATTATCTTTATGGATGAGCTTTAATACGTAAACACACGCAGGAAATGTTTTGTTCTCTGTTATTAATTATTATTTATTTTGGATCTTCACTATTGATATAATTTACTTTGCTTCGTACGGTTGTAAACTATGTCAAGTTGTATTTGTTATGTGTGTTTATGCTATGGTTTCAAACCGTTAGTAATATGCCATCAAAAACATAACTTGTAAAAAAACCAAGTCTCGCAACTCAGTTCTTCTACCGTAAAAAGTTGTGAGATCCATGTAATACCAAGTCAGTTGATTTATTCAGTCCCTACTTAAGGGTCCTTCTGTTTGAAGTTATTATGTACTTAGCTAACCTAACAACATTTTATAATGACCATATCAATGTTAAAAATCTTTTTGTTTTAAATATATAGATTGACTTGGCCATCGCATGAAAACACAATGTATCTCACAAGTAATACATATTAAATTAGATTGCTTAGGGCGATTGCCAAGTCAATCTATATATTTAAAACATAAAAGATTTTTAACATTGGTGTGGTCACTATAAAATTTTGTTAGGTTAGCTTATTACATAATAACTTAAAACAGAAGGACCCTTAAGTAGGGACTGAATAAATTAACCGACTTGGTATTACGTGGATCTCACAACTATTTACGGTAGAAGAACTGAGTTGCGAGACTTGGTTTTTTTACAAGTTATGTTTTTGATGGCATCTCATTGCTTTTTATAGATAAGATAGTCCTCCTTTTTTCCTTTCCAGTACCTTCTACTTCTTGAAAACCAACAACCTACCTGCACCTATTATACATAAACAAGTCCACTGATTCATTCACTGCAAATGTAACTTTGTAATTCTATATATTTATATGGGATTACAAAGTTATTTGTGCAGTTGGTGTATCTAGAAAACTACGCCGAAATTAAAAAATATTTTAGTTTTTCCTTGATTTATACACTAAACAATAATTATATTCTAAAGGGGGATGCCCATATTAGGCCATCGAACGCCCAACAATGTGCATTTGTTAAAAAAATATATCTTTATTTATGGTTATTAATCGCGGTATTCATTTATCCTAAAACAATGGGAATATTTTTGCACAAATTAAAAGTACCGAAAAGATAAAAATAAAATTAGGTAAATACGTAATTCATTAGTCAGTGAATAAAATAAAAAATGTTGCCAATCACAAAAATCATTAAAAAATCGATTCCCCTTTTCAATCGATTACTTATGGTGTCATTATTA
Organism: Parnassius smintheus behrii; assembly: GCA_036936625.1. Lineage (NCBI taxonomy): Eukaryota > Metazoa > Arthropoda > Insecta > Lepidoptera > Papilionidae > Parnassius > Parnassius smintheus. The sequence goes on from JAUPFT010000020.1 coordinate 42,872,796, forward strand.
CAATGCTTATATGATCTTTCGATAATTATTACGATGTTATGATATAGTTTTAAAATAACCGTTGACAATGGATATTTATCCAAAGCAGTCGATACGCAACCGTTATTAACCAAATGTTTACCGACTACAGACGAAAAAGGATGGTTATGTTTTTACTGTGTGTGCGGATTAGGCTATGTTGAATCGTTTTTTGCTATGGTGCTTAAAACGTAGGATGCATTTTATTATTGAGGGAGCTACTATCAAAGAATATTTTATTCGCTTAACTCGTAAAGTACTTGACCAACTTTAAGAATTCTTTCACCACTAGATTGTTATGTATAATTTTAGATATCTAATATAGGGTTAATTTTATTATTGAGGGCGCTACTTTCAATGAATACGTTTTTTGGCTAATCTCAAAAATTACTAGACCGATTTTGAAAATTCTTTCACCATTACATTGCTAATGAGGGCGTTAGCTGTGTGATAAATTATATTATTACAATAAATAATTGCGAGATTAATATTTTCTAAATAAATAAAACTAAATACCTACCTAAGATGTTCAAATCCAATTATTATTTTTACAATTTAAGAATCGTATTTACACACTGTACTTACTCAGATTGATTATTGTAGATAAAGAGGTAATAAACCTAAAGTAAAAGAGCTCCGCTTAAACGAAAAAACTATTTATTAGAATAAAACTAAATGTTGAAAAAAAGTGGTTCAGTGCGAGTCGGACTCGCAGGCCCATGAAGAGTTCAGTAGTAACAAGCATATATTTTAAATCGAGTCAAAATACCACTGTCATTATCGCCAGCAACAAATTATTTTGTTTTTCATAGTGTTTGTATAAATAACAAAGTTGTTTTTGCGGTTCCTTAAAATGTGCTACTTGTATCAAAAAAAGGACTATTATACATTAAAGGGGTTTCTGTGGTTTATTCATTACCAAAGAGAAAAAACTTATTGCGCAAAATAGGTTTTTATTAATTTCAAGTCATCAAAAGCGGCAGTCAACCATTAAAAACTAAAACAACCGTTGTTATAGGCTCGGTTGAATTCATTGACATCCTTCACATTTATAGTTATGATAATTAAACAAGCGAATTACTAGCTGATTTACCAAGAATTCTTTAGAGTATAACAAAACGCTACTGCACAAGTTAACTGTTATTCTTATCTGTTTTTAACATAACATTTAAAATGGAATCATGTTATGATAATTCAAGAAGTTAATTTCCAGCTGATTTACCACGAATTCTCTAAAGCATAACAAAACAATACAGCACAAGCTAACTGTTCTTAAAAATACATTTGAAATAGAGTTTCAATAAATAAAGGAAATTATATTTTAAAAAGCGTGCAGAACTTAAAACGCGTCAAAGATTATTCTTTTTATGATATTATTAATCGAATAAAAATCGATATCATTCCATAGATTTTATGACCGTTAAGTGGCAACATCGTATCCGACAGGTAGGCCGCTGTCACTGTTATGTCACAAGAATTAAATTACGTGTTGTTATCATGTTATTGTTTTGTTATAAAAGTAAAATGCAATTGTTGATCTCTCAACAATTGGTTCGAACACAGCAGGTAAATAGTTGGTACATATCACGATGTGGTATGTCTTCCTCTAAGAAATGCTTTATAACTGAGTTTACTTGAATAATATCAATATAATAATTGTAGCTTCTTTATTAGGTACAAGTTTCGAGTACAGTGAACGTGTAGTGTGGCACTCGCAAAATGCACCAATAGTTCGTCTTGAACATCTATACATCAGCTGTGGCACTGACACTTATGAGAATAAGATCACACACATTGTTTGTCTTCGATTTTCCACGTGAGGAATTATTTGCGCTACGTGAGGTAAGTGTTTAACATGTTTAACATTTCAATTTATTAAATGTGATCCATATATCTGATAATTATACATGTTTTTACACTGATTGTATATCAACTCAAGAACTTGTTTTATTTTTTCACATCTGCCCTAGCTGTATCTGACAAACATACTAGCTTATTTATGAGATTAACCAGTTTTATCAACTACCAAGAAAGGAGACAGTTGATTTTTCATTGTTTTTGGACTGCTGGTAGTCTGTCAGTCCTTAATTATTAAATAATATAGGGCATTAAATCCGTCCTTGTGCAGTAACATTTAACTTGATAAATATTTTATTTATATTTGAGTTTGAAATAAATCTATTTTATTTTTATTTTTTCACTTTGACTTCATTTTTTGTATTTTACATTATTTCAGTTGTCATGCCGTGTATATCATAATTGCTGGCAATGAACTGATAGAACAGCATCATGTTCAACTGCAGAACGGGAACCATCTGAATCATCTAGTCCATCCTCGTTGCAATCTGAAGTGAGTAATGTATTGCACCCAGAACAACAAAGCTTAGATCATACATCACACAGTGTACTGCTAACTAATTATATAAAAGCACAATGTTTTTTACCATGTTGTAACAGTTCCATCAGCATTGCAAGTATGTCTCTTTTGTGATTAACTACATTTTGCGATAACAAACATACATAGTGACAAGTACTATGTATGTGTGTTATACTTGGTAGAGCCATGCTGCAGTTATATTAGAAGTATAGTTGTAGCATGAATGGGTCGGCTCGACCGGGGAAGGAGCACCCTCTCACAGAATACCAGCGTGAAATAGTAGCTTAATGCTGCTGTGTTTTGTATGGTGAGTGTAGAGAACCGGAGACCCTTTTTACTGGAAACGAGAAAATGATTTAGTCCTCACGGGTGACAACGCATCTGCATTTTGATTTGTAATCGAGGATAGATGTGGATGTCTAAGGGTCGCAGAAATGTCTCCAGCAGATGGTGAATTTCAGTTAATGACAAGATATGCTAATAAATCCAGAGCCGTGACTATGTGTCGATATGGGTAGTAGAGGTGGTGAATGGCATTTTTAAAACTGAATTTAAAATATTTCATCAAAATTACTTTAACAGGGCTTCTACACATTTGATGATAGACTGCTGTGGCTTCTGCTATAGTTAATAAATTCCACACAAAAATAAGGGACAGGGATGATGCGGCTCAAATACTTGAAATAGTTCATCAAAATATGGAGACAAATAATGATTTTTCTGAGTATGCTAGGGAAAACAATCTAAATAGAGCTAGGGCAGGCAGACTTTAGAAATATAAATGTAGACTTTAAAATGTTAGGGAATTTCCTGTTTTAACTTACAGCGACTTAATATTAATTGCTTGTGTCACATACCAATTAAAGCAAGCTCGCTACTATTATGGTGAGCATATAAGATTTAATGGTTGCTACCGGATAGAACTCTGTAATAACCAGAGGAGCAGCATTATGGAAGGAATAAAGTTAAGCCCTAGCTGATCTTTACTTAGGGCTAGAATTGCAAGTCATCACTATTAGTCGTAAAGTGTATTTTATTATATAAATTCTATATAATATCTAATATATAAATTCTTTTTTAGGAAGGATGCTTGCTACTACCACCTGCTTAGGACCCTGGTAATTAATGAAATTAAAAACCCAAGCATACCACTGCAAGACTTCTAGACACAGTAAGTTCATTCTGTAGATCGGACAATAAATAAAAATTAAAAATCTGAAGGTACTCCGGGTTAACACTGACATTGGGACGTCGGTCACCTCAGTCTGCCGTAACCATGGGTGCTGGAAAGCACCCGAAATGTCTGGAATTAAAAATCAAAGAAATAAAACGCGATAAAATCGATAAAAATAGTTGTTAAAAAAACTGCATTTGTGAAAATAAAAACTTCAAATATTTTCAAAACCCCGACTTTTTTTAAAGCAATTCCTTTACCATTTCATTGTTTTAATTGCATATTATCATATCTATATGCTTTTATATGTGGGCACTCATGGCCGAAGTGTCTATGAAGACTGGGCATGCCCCAGCCCTCATAGACACTTCGGCCATAGCATAAAAGCTTCTATGTCTGCTAGAAGTGCCTTAGAGTTTTGATGATCGGTCAGTCAGTGAGTGACAAAATTAAGGAAATTTCACTAGTTATAATTCTTAAACTACTAAACTACTGGTTCAAATTGAACCAGTAATTGAAATTTAAAATATACCATGTTTATACAATGCCTACTAGGTCACTGAAAATTCAGGCTTCTAGTTTTATCAACTACGAAGTTATAGGGGGTCGAAAATGGCCTGAATTGCTTCGAGAAAAGTATGGTACGGCCGTGACGCTTTTTTGCTCGACTTGGCGGGGGCACTGGCGTGCCCCCAGATGTGTGACAAACATCTTGTTTACCGTATATTTATAATGCACTACGGCTAAAAACCGAAGTGTGGTTATATCTAGGTTTAGCTGACTAAAACTAGGAGCAGCCGTATGTATATATATATATATATATATATATATATATATATATATATATATATATATATATATATATATATATATATATATATATATGTATATGTATATATATACACATAGACATAGGATATATATACAGTTGAAGTGTCTCTGACTTCTATTAAGCTTAAGGGTGATTTGCATGGTATGAAGACATGAAAAACAATTTTTTAAAGATTAATATGTCTGTATTATGTTAGCCAACCTTCGGAAAGTGAACCGGGATATTTTTTTGGGAATTGAGTTCGGCCATATTTTATCCGAAGAAAAAAAGGAAAACTTAAAAAAAAAGAAAAATTTAGAAATTAAAAGACTTTTGACAATCTTAAATCTAAATATCGTCATATTAATGGAGCGAAGATACAGACGAAGCTAGCGCGAGTGGCCAGCAGCTAAGCAGCTACAGTGCGGTGGTGGCGCTTAAGAGAAGCCATCGCCTCATTTCGCCCCGTGCGTGTCGTAAGAGGCCGCTATGGGATATACCAAAAAGGTCTGCTGGAAGCCGATAGATGGTGGTGGATCTCTACATCGATCCTTCCATTACAGTTTATAAAAGTCCACTGTTGAACTTAAGCTTCCCACGTAAATTGCCACATAGAGGATTTTGCTATTGTTGCCGCAGGCAGGCGAGTTGACAGCCGCAGTTTTGCATAACTTGGAGTTATTATCAGGAAGACGTCGCTGCCCATCTCCTGTTACAGTTCCCCTCTGTCGCCTGTTAAGAAACCCACGGGATGATATGGGATAATGGATATTTTTACCACCACTACACCGTCCTAGATTATGCCAGGCTTAAAATACCCAAACCGGCAATGAAAAACCGCATCAGAGAAGCGAGACATTTAGTACTGCGAGCGTTAATCAGAGAATCGTGAAGATTAAGGAAAATCCCCATTTGGGAGGAACCTTCAACCAGAAGTAGACTTTTGACTTGCTGATAAAGAAGAAGAAACGATTTAACCGCCCATCTGATGATGAGTGACTGGAGCACATAAATACCTGCAAATATATACAGTAGAGCGTCGATTATCCGAATCAATTGGGGGACATAGGTGTTCGGAAAACCGGTTTGTTCGGATAATCGAACTATGTAATTGTACGTACCAATATACTAATAAAAACATATTTATAATATGTAATATAAATTTAAATTATGACAGTTGTGATACAGCTACAGCAGTGATACGATTATTTACTTTAGACCAGGTGCCGCTAATTCACGACGCGAGGCGAGGAAGAGTTTTTCTTGGCAAAGCCTTCCAATTGAGTCCTGTTTCGTCAGAATTGTAAACGTTTTCTAAAATATTATTTTCTTGTTTCAATACGTCGCTTAATTTGATTTTGAAAGAATTAGCTGCTGAAGAACCAGCAGACAGTTTTTCTCCCTGTATTTGAAGCTCACAAATGCCATGTCTTGACCTAAACCGTTTTAACCAGCCCGTGCTTGCTTAAAAGTTCGACGGTCCTCCAAGTTTTCATTTAATGTTTTGCCTTTTGACATAGAACGGCATCAGAGGTTCTCCTTTCCTTCCTCCGTTCTCCAACGGCAGAGAGGTTCTCCTTGCGATTTATTTTGTGTAAATCACTTGTAAACAGCATCATCGAGATCGGTGTTCGTGGCGAGCTTCATAGTTTTACTAATGGGTAATGGGTCTTAGTTTTTATATCCGTAATTGTTAGCTTAGTCACTTTGTACTTCTTAAATAACTGGGTTGCAGATTCGCCTTTCTCTAATCGTTTGCTAATCTCGTATTTATATTTTATCGGTACGGAACGTAGGCCAACACGGGACACTGCGCGGAGAAGCTAGAAAGTGGATGCATCCCAATGAGGTGCCGAGGACCGAGGTAGCAGTTCGGTTAAGCGGTCGTTCGGTTAATCGACGTTCGGATAATCGACGTTCTACTGTAGTAAAATTACGACATACATCATACTTATGGACATAGAAACTGCATGGGAAATGCGGCTGATTTAGAAACTACTTTTGTTTTGAAGAAGAGGGCCATACAAGCTTTTTACAACCAAAAACCGAGTCTCTCGGAGATATATTTAGAAAAATAAACTTTGGCCTCTCAGTTTATTTACGAAAATGTATGTTTACAAAAACAAAAGTGGTTTTAATTAAAAGTTATATATACTCTGTAAACACCGGGAACGAACACAATTTAGTGATATCAGATACCTACTCGACTCTAATAAGTCAGTAATTCATTCACGAGGCAATGTATACGAGAATAAACAAAGTCCCACAAAATATACAAGGTCTCTCTATTACCAACTTTAAATACTGTTTTAAACAAAAAAATTATAAAAAGTGTAATTAAAATGTAAATAAATACATGGTTAATAAAATCCCTAGGAATGAGGTGGTCAATTCCGAGCTGTTTTCTTAAATAGGTTTTGTAAGTAGTTTGTACAAGCTATATTTTGTTGTATAATTTCACTTTGAAAGAAAAAGTTCAGCTAGGTTTCTTGCTGGTTCTTCCCAGGAAAGAGGTTTTTTTCCCAATGGTAAATGTGAAAAAATGACTTTCAGTGAGAATCACCAGACCAGATCATAGAACACCTCTTATGAAGCAATGAGGAATAATAATTTTCCAGTCACTAGATGTCGCTAGTTGACACTGAGTTGAAGTATTTTGTGACACAGTGTCATTCAATTGATAAGTTCAATTGATAAGAAATTTTAACAGTTTCTAGAGTATTATATTATTAATGATTATTAAATACACAAATCTAGGCCGCAATGGTTTGCTCTTTATTTTTTCTACTTTTGGGAATATCTGTGGATCTTTGTATTTATTTTTAATTTAATTAATATTAGATATAAATAATAGTACAGAAAGAAAAACTAACATTTACGTTTTTCGAACAACTTAAGTTCCCCGTCTCAGATGAAGTCATCTGAGTTCCCCGCTATGAAATCTGTCAAATATTACACCACATGTTTAAGTAGCGCCACCCTGGTGGCAGAAAAAGTGGTGGATGCCCCTATTTAGCTGCTAATACGTATTGGCGGCCTTGACATATCCACACATACTTTATTCCTCAGACATGTACCTTTTAACCAACTTTAAATAAAAAAGTGATTTGTTGCCACTGAGAACACTTCAAAACCTGTAATTATATTTTTTTTTATTTTATTTTATAGGTAAAGATGACAAATGAGCACATAGTCCACCTTAAGGTAAGGAGATCCACCTGAAGTAGAGGAGACTGTAGCCCATAGACATCTACAACAATGCTCGATAAAGAATCAAAATGTAGATGCGTTAACCACCCCTAACGACAAAGATGGAATGTCTCATTTCCAGTAAAAAGGGTGTCCGGTTCACTGCACTCACTATACGAAACACAGCAGCATTAAACTGTTATTTCACACTGGTATTCTGTGAGAGCGTGGTCCTACCTCAGTCGAGCTGACCCACTCGTGCTACAACCACAATATAGTGGAGACTTTTAAGTGCTATGTAAGAAATATTTTATTTTAAACCCTCCCGTATAAGATAATATAAGAAAATCCAAGCCCCGACGATAGTTCGATCCTCCATAAATTCTAAGTCATTAAAAAATTACCTAACCATAGTTTATTGTTAATGAACTCCGTATTCAAGGTTTTATGACATTTACAGAAAGTAACTTATCTCTACAATTCTGGCTTACATTCTTTCATAGAATACTATAATACCTATATATTACACTGCATTCGTTGATTCACTTCTGAAAACGCTTCTTTATATGAATAGTAAAAGCATAAACAATATACAAAGATTAAAGTAAAAATACTATAATTTTGACGCTATATTTTGTAAATTTTTCGAATATTTTTCGGGAAAAATACTTAAATATTGCTATCCCGTATTACTATCAAATTCTAAACATATTGTATAAGTTTACGTAAGTTTAACCAGGGGAAAGACAAAGAGACAGATTTTTATTCAGCTTATAAAATTTTACCGCTGAACATAGGCATGTAGTAATAAGAATGTATTGCATGGAAAGGACGCGAAAATAATATTTTACGTATTTGATCACATAAAATAGTCGTAGCAATGGTTCCGAGTACATAGTACACAGTTTTAGGGATTTTATCACGTTTAATTTAAAATTATTTTCAATTTCCCGTTATTTAAGTGATTTCGGTACTCATGGGTACAGGATAGGTTCAAAGTAAACGTGACAAAATCCGTACAGTTTCGTGTAAATAGATACTACAGTAGTAAACTGGACACGCGCAAAGTCAAAAAATCATCTTAAGATAGAATAATAATAATATTTGAGAAGTATCTTCTTAAAGTACCGAATTATAACGACACACGTATCTCACTATCACGGTATAATTATCACTTGCAAATAAATAGAACCAATGGCAATGCCTGAGTAGAAAATCTTTGTTCAAACATCGCAAGTGTAGTTCTGACCGGAGCGAGGCTGTAAACCTGTACAGTTTTGCTTGTGACTCGTGGGTGGAAAATACATCACGTATCAGTGATTTTAACAACGGACCCCCTTTTTCCAGTAATTGGTCAATAAAGTGGAAATAAAGTGAAATTTAAACGGTTTTAATGTGATCTAATGTCAATTCAGTGAAATAATAAATGGCACTTATGGAGTTGCAGTTATTTGCTCTGTAACAGAGTGTACAGCGACTAATATTATAGGTAATTATATTTATAAGTGGTAGAGACATGCTGCAGTTTTGATGTAGTTGCAGCACGAATGAGTCAGCTTGTCCAGGCAAGGACCATGCTTTTACAAACTACCAGCAGCAGATTAATGCTGCTATACTGCCGTATAGTGGGTGTAGAGAACCGGAGATCCGTTTTAGTAAAAACAATTCATTCATTAGTCTATAGGGTTGACAACGCATCTCCATTTTGATTTTTAATCAAGACTGGATGTAGATGTTTATAGCCCACGGTTTATATCCACTTAACATCAGGTGAACTGTTTGCTTGTGAGTGACAAACAATTGTTCCATAAAATAAGTAAGCAAGGTTTGCGAAAAGAAGTGATATTTTTAAAGTTGACTAGAAATCAATATAATCGCTTTTCTCGAAGGCTACGAGATATTTCACTTGTAATAATGAAATTTTTAAACATCATATTAGTGTTAACTGATTTGCTCGTTGCGCAAATGTCCAGAAAGTTATCACAGTTCATCATTTAAGGACTAGATATCTCTTTATGGGAACTATATATTATTGACACGCAAATCTCTTAATGTAACTCTTTCATTCGACAAAAAACATTTTGGATAGTATCCTATGTTAGCCCTATGTATGGTTGATCTTTGTCCATTTCTATGTAAAATAAAATGGAATATATTAACTCTCATATTAGTTCTAACTTCTCTTTGTAAATTACTGCGGGCATAGAATCTAATTACTCTATGACTGCGGGTATATATACTCACTTTCAAGTTTGAAGCCCTATACGTGGTAGAGCCATGTATGTTTCGTATGGTGAGTGTAAAGAACCTGAGACCCTTTTTTACTGTAAATGATTCCATTTTACTCCCTAGGGGTGACAATACATCTGAATTTTGATCCTTAGCCGAGGGTAGATGTAGATGTTTGTAGGTCATAGAATCCATTTACCATCAGGTGGACTGTGTGTTCGTTTGTCACCGTTATTCTATAGAAAACAAAACCACCACCCCTACAGTCAAATACGAAGCTCCTACACACTTGACAGCTGGCCGTCGTATAGCCTGATATTTAGCAAATTTGACGTACTTCCTTTTGCTGAGGTGGTGTTTTACATCCGACATATACAAAATAATAAACCGCTCTCTGTCATACCGTTTTAAATGGTCGTAATATCTCATAATTTTCGATAAGCAGACCCCTTCGCCATCAAACATCATTACCAGCACTATGTTTCGGTGTGTATAGAAATAAAGTATTATCATAGGCTACAAGGCGTTTAACCTTAGCCTTCAGAGGTGACACTGTAGTTTTCTTTGTTTAAATTTGTGTTTAAATTTGGTTTCAGATGTCTATAAGCTACAGTAATCACTTACCATTAGTTTGACTGTATGTTTACAGCATCTTTAATAGTCCTCCAACTCGTCAAGAAGGTATACAGCCGTGGGTGCGATTCTATTTAGTGGTAAAAACAAAGTAGGGTTTAAAGGAGACAATTTCTTTTTGTATGAAGAATGGGCCCACCACAAATTGTGGCGTAACTTAATAAAATACACGTCGATTTATTCCATAAAATCTTTAGATTACAATAGTAATTTTAGTTTTGCCATATTTAACGGGACTACTGAAAAATTAACAATCAAACGACTATCTCACATTAACTTAAAATTTTATATTATGTGCGACTGTCTAGAGTCTGTCTAAGTACTGTAGAACTGTCTAGTAGCTTTTATCGATGATGATTTATATGATCGATGTTACGATCATGCAATGTTAAGAATAAAAAGTATAAAGAGTTGTAGGTTCTCCAAAATCTTAAATACTGCTTGGTACAGTTCACGAATAAACAAATAGCGGTGATTTATATGTATTGATTCTTAATTGTATTATTTATCATGATTCCGGTTAAATTTGCATAAAATCTTTAGTCAATTTACCACAGTAAATTGGTATCTTTTTGTGTGTTAAAACCATTAAAATACGTTAAAATTTCTAGTGGGCCCAAAAACGATTGTCTCCTTTGTGGTTACTATTTAGAACCAAGATATGATAATACACAGTATGTTATACTAATTTTTTATGCCCTTCAGACAAGAATTCAGATGAGGAGTTGGTACTTAACAAAACGAATCGAAAAAAAATCAGAAAAGGGATGTTCACGTGGTAGCGCCACGTCTAATATATCACTACAAAACCCGTTACAACTCCACAGCTTGACATAGGCTTTCCCCGAAGAATGTTACAAAGCATAGCATGCATCTAGTGTCATCCAACAGCTTTCACCATGTCGTCACTGTATCTAGTGTGGTACCGTCCCACACTGATTACTGGTAGGAGCCTGCCACACGAGATATAGCCGGCCTATTGCCCCTTCAGCTTATTGATCCGCTGGGCTATACCGTTTACTCTAGCTCTACTGCGGTAATCCTTATTACGAAGTCTATATTGCAAAGAAACTCTGAGCTAGCTCGCTGAACACGGTCAGGAGTGAAGGACCACAGCGCAGATCCATATTTTATCACTGGCAGTACACATTGTTTGTACACTCTTATTTCCAAGTTTTGAGATATAAGCACGTGACGAAGAGGTAGTATATAACTGCAGCACAAGTATGTCGGCTCGACCGAGGAAAAAGCACATTCGCACAAAACATCAGCTTCAAATAGCATCGTAACATTGCTGTGATTCGTATGGTGGGAACAAGAACTCCTAGTTACCAGTATGAAAGGTAGACCTTTTAAGACCATCTCCTGAACTTAGATGGAGTACTTGAATGGGTAACACGCACCTAAGTTTTGTAAATATCTAAGGGCCACTGCATCCACTTACCATTAGGTGGATTGTATGCTCGTTTGTCCCTCTTAACCTATAAACAAAAAGGTGTCTATGGATCTTACATCCGCTTATCATTTCGTATTATAAAAAATACTTTGAAATAAAAAATAAAAATATCTCATACGCTTTCCTTATGTGTACTTAAATAATGTGCTAATGTTAAACAGACGTCATCTGAAACGTTAACAATGTTGACCGTTCTAGAAATGTATATATGATCACTTTACATAAAAAACAAATTTCTTCGAAAAGTACTGACGCTAATTTTAGTAAAAAAGTGGCAACTCTACAGAAATTTGTTCTGAAAATTGTGTCTTAGTTGACGATTTTCATTTATTTACATTTTTCACATTCAAAACATTGTCACATTGAAAACAAATCATTTATTTATATAATAATAAAATGCACAATATTTATTATCAGAAGAAAAATATACATGATTAAAAACCTAAATTATCATACAGTCCCGCTCTCCGCGGTAAATTGCCAAGAACGCTGGCTTCGTTTCCTCGCTGAATGGCTATACTATGAGCAAAAAAATCCAACCCTCTTACCACGTAGTTTCTTTATAACATCACGTTGACCCCACGGACTGGTAATCTCTGCAGCAAATGGTACAAGCATGTAGTCATCTCTCAAAGCCTCATACTTGCTACTTATCAGTTCAGTCACCTCTCATGCCTCTAAAACGATGTACCCCTGAAATGAGAGGCTGCCAAAGTGTATACGCACGTAGCATACCATACTAAGGCTATATCTCTCTCCCAAGGGACCGAAGTCACACCGTCGGGTCTCCTGCTTCTTGAAATAATTACCGTTACCTTTACAACCTATTGAAGTCCACTGCTGAACATAGGCCTCTCGCATAGATTGCCTTACAGGGTTCATAGCTGTCACGCTTGGCAAGCAGGTTGGCAACCGCAGTTTTAGTTAATGATATTAACTAAAACTGCGGTTGCCAACTTATTAGGAAGATGCTGAAGCCCATCACCTAATTTGTTTCCCTCTGTCGACTCTTACGTCACCCACGGGATGATATGGGGTATAGTAGATACCGCCACTACTCGGTAAAGAACATTTTTGACATGTTTTAGTAAGATTGATCTGAAGGTATTGATTGCAGACCATATTAAGAACCGATAACATGACGATAATTTCAAAATTATGACATAGTGTTCTCACCAAGACCAATGTAGTTTTCAAGTTTTTTACAATCTTATTTTATTACTAGACAATGTAAGCGAGAAGCGGGAAAAAAATGGTGAAAACAATTCTTTTAATGCTTTTAAGCGTGTTTCTGTCAAGATTTAAAAAAATTGTCTCAGTCAGATCTCATAAAAATCAAAAGCTTCGACAAATAAATTAACAAAAATGTAATGATTTTATAAAACAATAACCAATATTTTACATGGTTATAAAAATAAAGTAATAAATAAAATATTACTTCTAATGTTACAATTATATACAATATGTAAAGTAATTCTTAAACGCAAATGGCAATCCAAGCAAGAAATATACCGACGCACTAAATATTCACATAAATTTTATACAAATAATAATAATAGTAAAATAATGTTAAAGATAAAATTCTCGTAACATAAATTCGCTATTTGTTAAATCATCTACGTAATTTTTTCAGTTATTATAAATTTCCTAGCAGATTTGTGGTGATTTGAACCGTGTAACATGTCATATATAAAAAGACCATGGACTCCGTTTTTAGGGTTCCGTAGTCAACTAGGAACCCTTATAGTTTTGCCATGTCTGTCTGTCCGTCCTCGCTTAATCTCTGTGACCGTTAGCACTACAAAGCTGAAATTTGGTACCAATATGTGTATCAATCACGCCGACAAAGTGGTAAAATAAAAATTGGAAAAATTTTTTTTATTAGGGTAGCCTCCCTATATGTAAAGTGGGAAGTGATTTTTTTTTAATTTCAACCCTAACGTGTGATATAATGTTGGAAAGGTATTTAAAAATGAATAGGGGTTTACTAAAATCATTTTTTGATAATGTCAATAATTAAAAAATAATCGCTCCAAAAGTAACCATAAGTTTAGAAAATATGAAAAAAATCTGAAAAGTAGAACTTTATAAGGACTTTCTAGGAAAATCATTTTGAACTTGGATGGAAACAACAGTACCAACAGGAGCAGTTGCAGGAGCGCGGAGCGCTGCTGGAGCGCGAACATAATGGATACCCACCTTTAAACTCATAAGTGGGAACACTTATTGTGACGGACGGGAAACTACGGAACCCTACACTGAGCGTGGCCCGGCACGCTCTTGGCCGTTTTTATTAAACAGTCAGATTAGAAGGAAGTTTTTTATTGTATCGTCGAAATCTTTTTAGCGGCTAATATTGTGACATCATTATTTATACTTGGTACATTATTTAACTTGATGAGTGTTTCTTGATACCTCAGCGATGTGATCACCGTTCTCCTTTCATCTTTAATTACAAAATCTAAAATATTAGAATGAGACGCAACAGTATTAATAGCCGTAGGCTATATATACAGTATACACATTTTTTCCTTCAATCACAACACTTTTTAGTCTTCTGCTCTCACCAAAATAATTATAGAACGAAACGAAGAAATAAATAAACAAACTTTATTTCTCAACTAAAAATTCAATATTGTTAAATATATTATGTTTTTATACATAAAGGCACTTCGTTCACTCCGGGAGGGCTTTCAATCGTAATCTCTAATACGTGGGTCAACGAGCAATAAATAATCTCTTTCCCAAAAATTTAATGTGTAATTTAATGTTTAATGCCCAATACGATATAATCCACAAATAGTATAATCACAATTACAAAATTACTAAAGATGGCCGCGATGTACTTTGATTAAAACTATGACATCCACCGAACTCGAGTATTTGTGCGCTCCGTTCGACTGTTTAACAATATGATTTGTAAGTGGTAGAATCATACTGCAGCTATATTATGGTTGTAGCATGAATGGGTCCGCTCAACTGGTGAAGGACTACTCTCTCAAAGAATACCAGCGTAAAATAGCATCTCATTGGTGTAGTGTTTCGTATAGTGAGTGTTTATTACATTCCATCTTAGTCCTTGGGAATAATATCACACATATATTTTTAAAAAAAACATCACCAGTTTTCTACGTATCTACATTTTGTTAGTTTTCTACGCATCTACATTTTGTTAAGTAATCGAGGATAGATGTAGATTACTATGGACCACAGCATGCACTTACCATCATGAACTCTTTTAATTCAACCAACAGTTTCGTACAGTAGATAGAGGTAATAACTGTTAACCGTTTGTAAAACAGTTAACACTAATAAAACTATTGTTTTACTTCCACCCACATAGCTCACCAGCTAGAGGTGATGACTGACGGTAGTGATGGCAACGTAGTACATTTTTATAAATTAGGCACCCTTTCTAGGGAATTAAGAATTTCTAAGTTCAGATAATAATTACAACCGTGTAGTGGCGGTACCTCATATCATCCAGTAGCCATAAGAAGAAGAGAAACAGGCCAAGAGATGGGCAGCAACGTCTTTCTAATAAAACAAAAAAACTAACCAAAAACTGCGATTGCCAAAAAGCCTGCTCAAATATCGCCCCTATGGGGCAATCTATAAGGCTTATGTTAAACACTGGACTTTATTTATTTACTTATTTGGTTTACCAACAAATGCTTTACTAATACCTATGCTTGATTTTAAGACAGGGCATGCTTAGTCCTCACATCATTTCTTCGAAGCTGAACGTTATTAGAGAGCTAAAAATGTATAAAACAAAAGTAAAAAAGAATACTACGAAATATTAACAAATAAAAAATTGTGGCGGAAAAGAGTTATGGTGAATATCTACCACATTATTCATCATCATCATCATCATCATCATTACAGCCCTTCACAAGTCCACTGCTGAACATAGGCCTCCCCCAAGTAACGCCACAAAGCACGGTCCTGAGCCACCTGCATCCATCGACTTCCTGCATGTCTTACCAAGTCGTCACTCCATCTAGTGGGGGGTCGCCCTACACTACGCCCACCAGTACGAGGCTGCCACTCGAGAACCTTTCTTCCCCATCGGTTATCGGTTCTTCGAGCTATATGGCCGGCCACATTATTATAAGTACATATTTTAAAGTCTGAAAAATCGGAGTAAGAATGAGTGGCGAAAAAGGAAAAAGAAAAATCAATTTACGAGGATATCTTTTTTTTTTTAGGAGAGGGTACAAACGAGCATACGGCTCATCTGATGTTAAGTGACTACCGCCGCCCACGAACAACTGCAACACTAGGGGAATTGCAGGTGCGTTGCCGGCCTTTTAGAAAGGAGTAAGCACTTTTCTTGAAGGTCCTTAAGTCGTATCGCTCTGGAAAAATTGCCGGTGATAAACGATTCCACAGAGAAGTTCTACGAGGAAGAAAACTCCTAGTAAAACGCACGCGCAGTGGTGGACCGCCAAGCATTCAGATGGTGGAGATGGTATCGTGAGTTTTGACGCGATTTGCGTTCGTGAAATTTGGCGGCTGGAACTAATGCGGACAATTTCTCAGAATATTCCTTATAACTGCAGCATGGCTCTATCACGTATAAATAATATGTTGCAATAATAATGATGTTGGCAAATCTATAGATATAATGCTAATATGAGTTGAATAATCATTTGAATTTTTTTTGTCTGTCTGTCTGACTAATACTCGTAATGGCTCAACCAACTGTAAAGAAACTTCATATAGATAGCCGTACCAGAAGTGATCTAGGCTATATTTTATCTTAGAACTTGAACATTTAAAAAAATTGATAAAATGGCATTGAGTTATATGTACTACGTACTAGAGAAGCTATTCCAAACAAAAAATGTGACCTAATCCGAATCCGCGTATGCGCGGGAAACAGTAGAGTCGCGCATGCGCAGTTGATATAAACGCGCGAATGTTGTCATAATAAATAATTGTTTATTTAGATTGTATTGTCAACTGAGTATATTTTTTTTAATTTTCGTTTATTTTGCATAAATTATTATTAGCGTCGCTCCGCACTGCATGAATATCGAAGCCACAATAACCGGTGTACGGATTGCAGTATAGTTCAGTTGAACATAGTGAGTGTTCGGAATGTCATATCTAGTGCGTAGTATATATATATATATATATATATATATATATATATATATATATATATATATATATATCGATGTAAAATGGACATTAATCTTCAGACTAAACATCCTATCCTACATAGGCGAAGCCGGGGCGGGTGGCTAGTCTTTCCTATATTTAGAATTGCAATGCCAAGTTCAGCTGTGGTCTTTCAAAGGAAAAAGAAAAATATATATTTTTGTCTCTTTCAGGTGTTCGTTCGTCGAGCAATGTTCGTTGCCCGTTTCCTATGGTTGTTACTATGTTACGCTCAGAACGCGCGAAGCAATCTCCTTAACGATTATGAAGATATAATAAACAATATACTCTCGCCAGTTGATGACAGAAGTGTCTCATTACCTATACAGTTGGGAGTGGATAAGAGTTCCGGATGTATTTGCAGGACCAACAAAAACCATAAGATTATCGTTTGCTTTGGAAACTATGAATGTCGCAGGTTTCCCAAGGTACTTTCTTTTGTTAATATACTTTTTATACCGTTACAACCTAATGAAGTCCACTGCTAAACATATGCCCATAAATTACCTCATAGAGGTCATTTGCCTGCTGGGTGCGAAGAATCTCCGGGAGAAAAACCGGCGACGAGATTCGCCACCCGTCACGTTCCGTCTCCTGGAGGGGCTAAAAGTGGATTGCGGAAACCCGTCTGGCTACGCTGAATGTATGTGGAGGAATGAATGATAAGATGGATGAAGTACGCGAAATGATGAATGACAGAGGAATAGATGTGTTATGTGTGATTGAGACGAAACGAAAGGGAAAGGATGCCACTGCACATGGCACGTATATCGCGTATTGGTCTGGTGTAGACGAGACCGAACGGGCATGCCAGGGAGTCGGTTTCATCCTTTCAAAAAGAATGGGTCAATGTGTGAAAGAGTATAAATGTGTAAGCCCCTCACCGTAGATTTCGTAATTGTGGATGAAAGAATGAGGAGCGCAGTCGTAGATACAAGGGTTTACCGGGGGTCCAACGTAGGGACGGATCATTACTTGGTCTTATATCGAATTAATGGCCTTTTCAAGCGTTGGCGGCATCGGACATCTGTGTCTATCACTGTGTTACAGCGTATAAGAATAGAGAAGTTACAAGATGAAGACGTGAAAGAGAAGTATAAATGTAGACTGAGAGGAAATATTAGATGTTTGAATGAGTTGTGTATGTGATTTAGACTTGAATACTGTGTGGGATAATATTAAGAAAGGTTTGGTGGATGCCGCCACCGAAGTATGTGGTGTAAGTAAGAGAACAAATGAAAGGAAAAGTAATACGTTGTGGTGAGATGATGAGGTACGGGTGGAAGTTGAATCAAAGAAGAAAGCATGGTTAGATTTACTAGCAACCAAAGCTGGTAATTCTTCTGGTATGAATGATGAGATTGAAAGAAAAAAGGCAGAATTTAGACGTCTAAATAAGAGAGTAAAAGAAGTTGTTGAAAGGAAAAAGAAAGAAAGAACGGATAAGAATGATAGAAGGATATCTGATAATTTCCAGGCTAACATAAAAATGTTCTGGAAACTCGTAAGAACTGCCAGGGGAAATACAAAACAGCCTATAATTAATGCTATAAGAGCCGAGAATGGATGTATTCTGAATGATGAAGTTTCGAATTTAAACCGATGGAAGGAATACTTTGAAAGCGTGTTTATGAGTGAAGAGTCGTCTGAATTAAATGAACTAGAAATTCCGAAAGAAGTGGAGATAAGTGTAGATGAAATAATGAAAGCAATGAAAAGCATGAAAGCAGGTAAGGCAGCTGGATATGATAGAGTATCACTCGAGATGCTAAGGGCTGGAGAGGGAGTGGTGGCAGGCCTGCTGTACACCTTGTTTAATTTATGTTGGGAATTAAAACGGGTACCGGAAGACTGGTGTAAAGCAGTTGGAGTACCAATATATAAAGGAAAAGGGTCACAGCAGGACTGCAAGAACTACCGCGGTATCAGCTTGCTTAGTATTGTGGGTAAACTGTATGCTAAGGTGTTAATTGAAAGAGTTATGAAATAAACTGATGGAAAAATTTGGGATGTGCAAGCGAGTTTTAGAAAGGAAATGGGGTGTACAGATCAAGTCTTTTCCATGCGCATGATTGCGGAGAAGTTTTTGGCCAAATGCCAGAAAGTTTTTTGTGCGTTCATGGACTTGGAAAAGGCTGATGACAGAGTGGACAGGAATATGTTATGGCAAACACTGAACTCATATGGGTTGAGCGCTGGTTTGACACAGGCATTGAGGTCTCTTTGTAGGGACTCTAGTGCTTGTGTCAGGATCAATGGGGTCTACTCGGACTGGTTTGGCATCCAAAAAGGTGTCAGACAGGGCTGTGTAGCTTCCCCTTGGCTATGCAACCCATTTATGGACAGGTGTTTGCAAACTTTGAAAGATGAAGAATGTGGGTTAAGAATGGGCGAGTTAACCGTCAAATGCCTTTTGTATGCCGATGATCAAGTCATATATGCGTCATCGGCGGCTGAGTTGCAAATGATGGTTACATTAATGAACTGGGAATTGAAAGAAAGGGGAATGAAAGTGAACGCAAGTAAGACGAAAGTGATGGTTTTTGAAAGAGAAGAAAGCAAAACGGTATGTGAAATAAGAATAGAAGGAGAGTTAATTGAGCAAGTGGATGAGTTTGTGTATTTGGGATGTGTATTTAGCAGGGATGGTAGATATGATAGGGATATAGAACGACGAGTAAATGCAGGGAATAGAGTGAATGGGGCACTACACTCTATTATGAAGAACCAGAATGTGTCAAAAAAGGCACGTATGGTAATTCATAATGCTGTGTTAATCCCTACTTTAATGCATGGTAGTGAAAGCTGGGAGTGGCAGAATAAGCACGAAAGTAGAATAAATGCTGTAGAAATGCGGTCTTTAAGGAATATGCTAGAGTTGAATCTGAATGACAGGGTGAGAAATTGCGTTATAAGAGATAAATGTGGTATGCAAAATGACGTTGTGACCAGGATTAAGAAAGAAATGCTTCGGTGGTTTGGTCATGTAGAAAGAATGAATGAGGAAAGAGTGACAAAGCAAATTTTAATGGCAGATGTGAACGGCCGAGTCGGGAGGGGACGCCCTAGAAAAAAGTTTATCGACCAAATTGGCGATATTTTGAAAATGGGCCACGTTAGAAGTACCCTTAACCGACGAGCATGTATGCGCAGATATATGGATGTAAAGGAGGCGAAAGAGGTATGTCAGGATCGTGCCAAATGGAAGTCCGTAGTCTGTCTACCCCTCTGGGTGACAGGCGCGAGTGTTTATGTATGTCATTTGCCATAGTTGCCACGCTTAGCAAGTGGGTCAGCAACAACAGATTTTTATTTTTAGTTGTTATTAGGAAGACGTTGCCGCCCATCTCCTGCCTGTTTCCCTCTGTCGCCTTTTACGACACCCACGGGAAGATAAGGGGTAGTGGATATTCTTATACCGCCACTACACGGCAAACTTTTCTATACATATAAATAAAATTGAAGTTTCTGTCTGTTATATTGGAATCGCTACATTTTACTGAGCTTATGGGCTATTTGCATGACATTAAGACATGAATAACCATTTGCAAAAGTTTTGTCTGGCTGTCTGTGCAGCTACCTATACCTAAAAGTGCGTGTCAGGCCTCGCACAATGTAGGGTTTCGTAGTTGTCCATCGAAATAGTTAAATATAGAAGAGGCCTTCCTGACACTATAAGCATATAACACTTTATATGTTCATAGTATCAAGTTCGCTGTTTGACCGCTATAGCGATTAAAACGGGCCCAAATAGGGTAATAGTAACTGAACAACTTATTTACCTAGCGGACTGGTGTAGAGTAGTATTTTAGAAAAATTAATAACTTTCTGATTTTAAATAATACTTAGTACAAATTACATCATAATATTCATTTGCCAAGTACGTACAAAATTGTCATAATTCCTTATACGTGGTGGAGCCACGCTGCAGCTATATTATGGTTGTAGCACGAATGTATCGGCTCGACCGGGGAAGGATCACGCTCTCACAGAATACCAGCGTAAAATAGCGGCTTAATGTTACTGTGTTTCGTATGGTGAGTGTAGAGAACATGAGACCCCTTTTACTGGAAATGAGGCATTCCATCTTAGTCCTCAAGGGTGACAACGCATCTGCATTTTGATTTGTAATCAAGGATAGATGTAGATGGACTGTGTGCTCTGTCACTTACCATCAGGTGGACTGTGTGCTCGTTTGTCAGCCTATCCTATGAAAAATAGTGCACCCCTTAGATATACATGACCGTAATGAACCTTCTTCTAAACCATCCTAAGGGTCACCCGCGTAATCGAAAAAACACCAAAAAAAAGTGGTGTGTGCTACCCCGCAAAGGAATGAAAGGTCTTGATTTAAGCCATTGTATGCAATAAATCTGAGCAGCATAAACTTAACTAAGTATATATAATTTCAAAGTTTGTTGCTACTTACAATTAACATTTGATTTAGCTGTACGATATCATTATCTAAATCAAAACACAATGGCAAAATTATCAGTGTTTAAACAAAGAACGTCAAACCTTACAAGCACTGAATATATGTATTTATACACATAACATTTATTTTGGTGCCCGATACTTAATCAGTTAACAATATCGGATAACCGATATTAAAAAAAAAAATATTCAGACCGGTGACGATCAGCAGTCTAGGTTTTTTTTTAAATGGTGACAAATGGACACGCAATCTACACTTGAACACTGAGGCTTCTGAAATAAAAAATGCGATAGGTTTTCACTAACGCGTAATTTGAAAATTTATAGGTACTATTGTGATTGGTTTAAGCTAAAATATCACGTCATGAGGACTGCTGCCCGTTGGTTGAATATGACACTGTAACGATGTGGCACCCATTAGCATCTTTACTGGGAATTTAACAGATGCCGTTACCGGTATTTCAACACCCATAGAGTATAGACATTTACATCTATCTGCGAGACAACATGCTTCGTTTTCAGTTAAAAGGGTCTCCAGTTCTGTTCATTCTATATCAATTCTTATTGATTGAAACTGTCTTAAGTTTACATTAACACTGCGACCGTAAATCCAATTAGCAAGCGTGACGATTAATGCAAATCTTTCTAACAACTGAAGAGATCCATGTCCGCGCTGGACTCTTAGGAACCAATAAAGAAGAATAATTAGAAACCAATACGATAATGATACGTTGGTGGATTTATTTAGACATAAGACAAAAGAATTGGATTTTAGATGAATATAAAGCTATATCTATATCTGTTTTTACGATTACTTCGTTCAGTTGATTAGATGAATCTGTAATCAAGATTTGTTTGTAGTTGTTTAGATGTGGTGAAAAAACGGTTGAGTCTAACCGCCATCATTAGTCTTCTCTCTTCTCAACTTTACGTAGTCTATTCGCTCGTGTCCTTCTAACAATTCATTCATGTATGTGATCCATGAGGTTGTATCAATATCCGTTGACATCGATTTCTAAAAATTAATTTTGATAATGATGCAAAATCTAAATAGCGATTATTATAACTCATCACGCAGTAGCATTAATGTGCTTGCATGCGAGCATAAAGTCCGTCGCTCTAGCCATAAAATATAACACATATTTTTAAATACTTTGTTTTTAATTTGTAACTGCCAACATTTTGTTTTGATTTCTCCCTGGGACGACTGATAGAGAATATCATAAGGCATTACATCCGTCTTTTGTAACCCTTAGTTTAAGGTGCTTGCAATAAAGGATAAGTAAATAAATATATAAAACTGCAACTTGGCTCCATCACATAATGTTTCCTTGGGTTATACATACTTCTACCCGTACTTATATTAATATATTGCATTTCAGGTAAAACTCCAAAGCGACCTATTACGTGTGAGAACAACAGATATGACCACAATCCTCGCAGGAGAGCTCGATTCACTTGGACATTTGAAGGTTTTGCAAATAGAAGCAAATCACAGACTTCAGTACTTGGAGCCTAGTCTATTCCGTAATTTATCGAAATTGCAACAACTCTCAATATCCTACAATACCAGACTCCACACAATTTACGAAGGCACATTTATGGGTCTTGCTAGCCTACACAATTTGACTCTAGTCAACAATGGTTTTACCAATATATTAGATTTAACGTTAGCATTTAAACCAAGCATTTTACCTTCATTGAAAGGATTAGATTTATCTGAGAATTCTTTAGATATAATGCCAGAGAACGCTTTCCATGCGATGGAAGGCACGCCATTGAAAAGACTTGACATTAATCTATGCAGACTGGAATTCATACATCCAAATAGTTTTCTACCACTGTTAATGTTGAAGGATTTGCGCATCGGTGAAAATGATTTAAATTCGACTCTGATAGGTGACTTCTTAACGAAAATGATAGAAAAACGTATAAATTTAACCCATCTTGACCTATCTGGAATGGGATTTCGAAAGCAACCACCAAAAAATTTATTGAACATAATTTCAAATTCAACTATAGAGAGATTAATCCTGGCTAAGAATCAATTTGAAATTATTACTGATGATTCGTTTCCAGTGATGGCAAATTTGGAAGTCCTGGATTTAAGAAAAGTTTTAGCAATATCTATAGCTCCTGAAGCATTTAATGCCATAAAGTTTCCAAACCTACGCATTTTACTGTTAGGCGGTAATAACCTACCTGGAATACATCAGAAACATATTTCAAATCAACAGCTTTTACTTTTAGACCTCTCATCAAATAAAGGTAGCAATCTAAATCCAATGTATTATGAAATTGACAGAGACACCTTTATTTACTGCAAAGAACTGAGAGTAATGAACCTTGCCTATAACAGAATCAAATCCGTTTTTGATTATACATTTAGAGGCTTAAGCAATTTAAAAATACTCAGCTTGGAGAACGGAACATTGTTTCATATTGGAGACGGCACGTTTGAGCCAATACGACGTTTAGAAATGCTGAATCTGGCGAATAATCCTCTTACAGCCAACCAAAATTTATCTAGTGCTCAATTTGAAGGATTGAATGAGTTAAAAATATTGATCCTTAAAAATTGTGGAATCAAACATTTGTACGATGACGATAATATATTTGAAATGATGCCAAATCTAACACATTTAATTCTCAGAAATAACCAATTATACTATATTACTGCCGAAACACTAAAACCTTTGAAGCTGTTACAAGTGCTTGACTTGAGCGATAATCTTTTGGTTTCTTGGTGGAAATCACTATTTCTAACTTCTGGTGTTCGCCCAATCAATCTATACTTAACAAATAATAAAATTTCGCACTTTACTATAAGCATGATGCAGGATATAAATTATTTATTAGACAATCCTCGCACAATAAATTCTTCTACTGAAATAGACTTGATGAACAATATTTTCATTTGTGACTGCACTTCGATGTACAAAACATACATGTGGTTGCAAGTTAATGGAACATCACTTCTCAAAAGATACTTTACTAATTCAAGGTTTCAATGCAGCAGTCCGGATGTGTGGGAGGATAGAAGAGTTGCGGATTATTTAACATCCATCAAAACCTTGCGTTGTTTAATGTACGAAAAAATTTCCATCATCATGCTTCTAATATGGACAGCACCATCTGTGGTAACAATTCTTGTGGTAACTGGAATTATTACAGGCGTTTACAAATACAGGATTTATATCAGATACTGGTTGTTCCTTGCGAAATTTGCTGTTGGAAGAAATTTAAGAGAAAGAAAATCTTTAAAAGCTGAAGAAACTATTCCAAGCAAAGGCTATAGATTCGATGCTTTTGTGTCCTACTGTAACGAAGACAGAGAGTTTGTTGCGGAAATGATTAATCAATTAGAGACTACGCCTCCATATTTAAAATTATGTATATACGAAAGGGACTTTGAGATAGGTTCGTTTATTTCTGAATCGATCTTAAACAGTATAAATGAGAGTAAATATATAATTTTAATAATAAGCAATAACTTTGCAAAATCTCAATGGTGTAGATGGGAGACCCAGCTTGCTGAGTACCATAGATTATTTTTAGAAGATGGTACTGCGTATGATCCACTAGTGCTTATTAAGATAGACAATGTAGAAAATAAATATATGACAACAACTCTTAAGTACCTGCTGAAAACAAAAATATATCACTCTTGGGACGAAATGCATCCTGAAGAGTTCTGGACAAAATTAAGAAAAGTTTTAGCAAAGAATTTATAATGTACTTAAATATTAATAATTTAAATAAACAAATGTATACCTGTTATTTATCTTAATATTTTTTTCATAACTCCACGTTTATAGTAGTCGATAATAAATTTAATGGACTCAGAAGCTAATTTGTAGGAATCCATCATATTAAAGATATTTAAAATGTTTAGCTGAGATCCGCGTACTTCTCGTTTTCCCTTTTAGAGAACACCTCTGCCTTCCCTCAAATGCGTACACTATCCCCGTCACCATTAACTGCTTCTAAAAGTAGGTAAGACATCATTTTAATTTATTAAGCGGTTATAAACCAATAAATTTATTTTTCAATAAACTTTTTAGAGGACATTTGCATTTGCTTGCAGTGCACCTTGCTGAAGGTGTGTTAGCAATCACAGTTGTGTTATTGTATATAATAAAAGAACTATAGTTCTTCAGTTTATAAACTGCAGCCCATGGAAATTTGGAACATACATCTGCATTTGATTTCTGAGGATACATCTAAATGTCTAAGGGCCACAGCATCCACTTACCATCAGGTGGTAGTTGTATGTATCAAAAAAGTTGTAGTTGTTATGAGGAAAATGCTGCTACCAATCTCTTGTTTCATTTTCCCTCAGTCACTTTTTAAGACACTCAAGGGATTATATGGGGTTGTGGATTCTTTTACGACGCACTACACGGAAGCAGTATAAGACGCTAAGCCTAAAACCCATGAACTGGTGACTTATCTTCACGCACAATCCCTAACGGGGTAGCCGGAGAGAACAGATCGCCAAGTGTCACGATCCTTACATACCTCTTTCGCTTCTTTCAGGTTCATTAACTTCTTTATACATGCACGTCTAGGTATCCGAGTACTCTTGACCCTCCCCTCTTCGAGCAATTTGCTCACATGGTCTTCGAAAGTTAGTCTCGGTCTACCTCGACACCTTTTAATATTTACTTTCGCTTTATATATTTTCTTCACCATTCGGTCTTCACTCATTCGCTCAACGTGTCCAAACCATTGAAGTACGCCCCTATCAATTTTTGTGATAAGGTCATCTTTCAATTCTGGCATATTGCGAATCTCTTCGTTTCGCTTTCGGTCGGCTATGGTAACGCCACACATTTTACGAAGAGATCGCATCTCCACTGCATTCAACTTGCTTTTATGCTTCTTCTGGCATACCCAGGTTTCACTGCCATATAACAAAGTCGGTACCAACACTGCGTTATGTATTGCAAGGCGTGCACTCTTCACCACGCCTTGCCTTTTGACTAATGCATTCAGGGCACCATTGACTTTGTTTCATTAAATCACATCTTCCATCCCGGCTGAAAGCACTCCCCAAGTATACAATTTCATTTACCTGTTCTAGACATTCCTGATTTACCCATATTTCACGTTTCGTTCTCTCTTCGTCCTTTTCAAATACCAGTACCTTAGTTTTATTAGCATTCAAACGGAGACCTTTAATTTCACATTCCTCTTTCATACACGTGACTAATGCCTGCAGTTCTGCTTCTGATGGTGCAATAAGCACTGCATCATCAGCATACAGCAGACAATTAACTTTATTGTCACCCAATGTCACACCCAAACAGCTATTTTTCAACTTCTGTAAACAGCTGTCGAGATACAGTATGAACAGCCAGGAAGACATGACACAACCCTGTTTTACGTCCGCTTGGACGCTAAACATGGGTGACAAGGTCATGCCCTACCCGCACACAGGCTTTACAGTCATAGTAAAGTGACTGCACAGCCCTTAACAATCGACCATCCACACCATATCCCGGCAACAGTTCCCACATTTTCTTCCTTATAACCTTATCAAATGCTTTCTCCAGATCCACAAAAGCACAGAAAATCCTCTGGTTGACACTCAGAAGCTTTTCCGTGATCATGCGGAGAGAAAACATTTGATCCGTGCATCCTCTTCCAGGTCTAAATCCGCATTGTGCCTCCCATAAGAATCTTTCCAATTTCTCTTGCATCCTACGTGTCAAAACCTTCGAGTAAACTTTACTTGCTAAACTGGTCAAGCTGATCGCCCGATAGCACCCGCAGTCAAAATGTGAACCTTTACCTTTATATAAAGGCACAATGACCGCGGATCGCCAATCATCCGGGACATCTCCCGTCCGCCAGCACAAATTGCACAGCAGATGAAAGCTGTCCCAGACGCGCGGCCCACCGTACTTGACCATTTCAGCAGTAACTCTGTCTAGTCCGGCAGCCTTACCACATTTCAAACTTCGAATCGCACGTTCAATCTCTTTCATGCTGATGACCTCAGTGTCATCGAGGTCCGTGTCTGGCGTGCCAGTCACGGCGTCACCCCCGGATCCTTCACTAGGATCATGACACGCATACATTTCTCTATAAAATTCACTCCATCGCTGCATGACGTCCGATTTTTCTGAAAGGACGTCATTAGTTCTCGAAAGCACTTTGTTCATTATTAAGGCTGTCGCACCACTCCGGGGCCTTCCAACCTCTTTCCAGAAGAGTTTGGAGTTTTCCTTAAAGTTGTGCGACAACCTCTCGTCCGCTTCTATTCTACACCTTTCACGTACTTCCTCAATCAATGTTTTCGCATGAACTTTCTGCAGCTTATATCTTTCTTTCATCTTCTCTCTCATATGCTTATCGTTACTAGAGGCCAAGTAGTCTAACCATGCTTTTTTTCTTCTTTTTTACAGCTTCTCTCACTTCATCATTCCACCATGCATCTCTTCTTTTACTACTACCTCTTTTTGTCGTTCCACATACTTCTTCCGCTGCACTTACCATTCCATCCCTAAGGTTCTGCCATGTTCTCTCCACACATTCTTTCCTGCCATCGATGGTGTCAAGCTTTTCGGCTACCCTCGTGTGATATTTGTCCCTAGTATCCGCTTCCTGAAGCTTCCAGCTTCGGATGAGACAGACCGACTGTGATTCTGTTACTGCCGTCCGGTAGCGCCAACCCGCGAACAAACCCCTAAATCTAGTAATTACTCAGGTCAGCACCCCTGAACACTCGTCACTGAGGCATTGTTTTGTGTATTAATATAATGCGTTAGAAATTGATAACCATTTATTTAAAATTAACTTCTGAATTTAATTTTTGTAACGAATGTAAAAATTGTGTAACAAAAACTTCTCCGCAGTTCCATCTAGCAAGATCTGGTGAGTGGGAGAATATTAGCCCTCATTACTTCGTGTTATTATGGCAGAGATCTAGGTCCAAATTTACTATTTTACTTGCCAATAAACAAGGAAAAGAAGATATAAATAACTGACTGACATACAAAGCCTAAAACAATAAGAATAATAAATAACAAGTTGTGTAGAGTCTATTTTTGTAACTATACTAGTTTCTGTCTGATACATTAGTCAAGATAGTCGCTGCTCGAACTACTCGAAATGTATGAAACGAATCACACTACAAAACAGCGGCAAAACCACCGATTGTGACCCCTTTTCATCACCTTTGGCAAAGTCTACTTTATTTAATGTGTATCTGCGTATATGTACGCTTTTTTATATAGAATAAGAGTAACAAGCGAGCACAGATCATCAGATTGTAGTTGGAAGTTGTGGCCCATAGACATCCACATTTATCATCAGTTATGTATTAAAATGCGGATGCGTTGTCATCTTTGAAAACTAAGAGGTAAGCCTAGATACCAATTTAAAAAAATACTTCCGGTATTCTACACTGACTATGCGATACGCAGCAGTGTTATCCTACTGCTTCAGACTAATATTCTGTAAAAATTTATCGCACTATCATTATGTGACAAAATAAATACATTATAATAATAATAATAATATATGATAGATGAGAAAACTATAAAGATATCCCAAAATAATAATAATAATAAGTTCTTTATTTCCAAGAGGTTGGGCATCAAGATATTTGTTTAATATTTAATAAAGCTACATCATTAAATATATCTGAAAACATAGAATCTGCAGCCAAACTAGGAGACCTGTGCGTCAGCTGTCAGCGCCATATTCCCATCGTTAATTTATAAAAATATTAGGATGCAAGCAGAAGTTAAATAATTAAATACTATCTAAAAATTTGTACATTCCGCTAACATACCCTAAGTACAATGAAATTAATTAGATCACATATTATGTTTATATACTATGTTACCACTTATTACTTATACCAAGGTACAAACAAGATAATAATTTATACTACTAATGTTCCTCTCTCGTAAGATGTGTAGTGTATGACTGTAAGAAGTAATTGTGTTGTGAGTGTAATGTGTGTGAGCAGTTGTGCGAGAGGAGTGTGTAAAATGTGTGTATACGTGTGTTTGTGTGTGTTTGCGCATGTGTGTGCTTGTGTGAGACAGACACACACACACACACAAACACGTGTGTGTGTGTGTGTGTGTGTCTGGTTACTATGATTTTATACGGATAGTATTACGGGTGACAGTTATATAACATTATTTCTTACTTTCCTTTTGAATAAAATCAATAATGTTCTCCAGCACGTAGTAAATCAGCATTTAAAATTGCAACTAATAATTTGATTGGTGCAGTCGGGGATCGAAACCGGGCTGCTCGCTTACTGTGAAATTTTCAGCGAGCGCTAACCATTTGAGCTACTACTATTGAGAATTGTCTATTGCAGTACCAAACGTCTCGCACTATTTCGATTGCTTCCCTTCGCTAGTATTTTCCATCTAGCATTTCCCATGGCCCTTCTCTTACCCTAAGCAAGAGAATCCACTACCCTATATCAACCCTTTAGTATCGTAAGAGTCGACAGATGAAAATTGAAACAGGAGATGGGTCGAAATATGCTAGTCCGTAAAAATATGCATATAAAAGACATCAACGGGTGTAAATGTAGCGCATACTTAGAAATATGTTAAAACATAATATAAACAACATAATAAGAATAATGTTTATGAACCGACAACCCACAACCGGTGGAAAAGAAAGGTTTTTGAGTGGCAGCCTCGTACGTAAGTGTAAGGCGATCCGACTACGTGGGTGACAATCCGGTAAGAGATGCAGAAAGTCGACGAATGCAGGAGGGCTTAGGACCGTGGTTTGTGGCATTCTTTGAGGCAGACTTATGTGCAGCGGTTGACTTGTGATGGACTGAATTCCAACTGAAAATCACTGTTATATGCTGGCCATTGTCTGAAACGACTAGAAAGGTTAAATGAAACAGCATACAAAACCATTGAGTATCACGATTCAAACCTACTTATTTTTAAACTGACATGAGAAACCAACTTACTGTATACCTGATGGTAACTGCTCAGCGGACACCTGCAGCAAACTTCTTTGAAAGGAGCTTACACGTGCGATAACGCTACTTTACGCGTTCACGCTCTGAGGACTAAGATGTATGCCTCACAGCCTGCAATTATAGTGGCTCCCTATGACGGACACCTAGACAGAAAAGGTCCTACCATTACAACCCAGTAGTGCCAAGCATGATGATTAGGGTAAACGTTAAAGGAGATGTATTCTTCACCATTGTCAATATCATTTTTAGCCGACTTTAAAAAATAGTACAGGTTTACTATTTAACTGTACGTTTTCTTTTTGTATATGTTACGGGATATCTGAACCGGTTTAGATGATTATTTTTTATTAAATAGACTAGTTGTGAAAACGCACTTCGCTGGGTTATTTTTTGTTAAATATTTATTCATGCATCTAAATTTTATTAAATTTCTTTTTTTTTTTAAATTAAGAACACATGATTTTTCTTGTTAATTTTTTAAATTTTTTTCTTACATATTTTTTATTCACTACACAAAAATACTTTACAAATAGTCATGTACCAAGTACTTACTTATATTACATTCTTATAGACTACGTTTACTGTTGTAGTGCATACACGAATAAAAAAATTCTGCCCAAGCGCGAAAAAGCTATATAGATTTCACCATGTGAAAAACAGAATTCTCCCAAATTCACTCCACAATATTGGAACGTTTTACCTTGTGCCTTATTGATAGTTATACTAGTTAGTATAAACCAATCGTAGAGGAAACTGTTAGCGTTTGACTGACATCGTTTATCGATAATCTTCGGATAATAATAATTCCTCCCATAAGTTTTTTATTTTTCCGGATATCTTGTAATATTCAATTTAACGCTCCAAGTGATTTTCTAAGAGCCATTTTACATTTATCTATTATTATAATTGTACATCGCATCAAAATCTCGCCACGCATAGAGGATCTTGAAACATTACAGACTGGAAATTCTTGTTCGGCTACATTTTAAGGCAAACTTAATGCAGAATGTGCCGTTTTTCCGCCTTCCATTAGTGTGACGGCAATTCCTGATGAAGCCAACGCTAGTGCAATTTTCTTATCTGCTCGAATTTTAGCTAAGATCAAATTAATAAGGAAAGTTTTACCAGTTCCTCCTGATACATCTAAACAAGTGATTCCTTCTTCACCCGTTTCAATACGATTTATAATTGTGTCATATGTCATTCGTTGTGTTTGCCTTCATTTTGGTTTATTTTCTTTAATATAAAACTGCAACTGTGTTAACATTGTAATTTAATAAATTGTTCACATCTAAATTGTTTCTTGTAGGAGATTCTACTCTATGTTCCATCAACTTTGATTACTTATTGCTAATCATCAATATTCCATAATTATCAGAGCTTTATTATAAATAAAAAAGTGAAGTTACAGCCTATATACGTCCCACTGCTGGGCTCAGACCTCCCCCTCATTTCTGAGAGGGTTTAGGGCAAGGAAGTGTCCGCCGCACTGCCCAAATGCGTGTTGACGAACTTCACATATCTTCGAAATATTTTTTTTCTTATTCCTCAGACATGCAGGTTTCCTCACGATGTTTTCCTTCACCGCCGAGCACGTGGTAAATCAGCACTTAAAACTGCAATTAATAATTTCATTGGTGCCGGCGGGGATCGAACCCGGGTTACTCGCGTTCTGTTATATTTACAGCGAGCGTTAACCACTGAGCTACCATGGCTCTTATTATAAATATTTTCATTAAAATTAATACCCATATCATCATTGTCTTTACGCAGTCTGGCCAAAATGTCGTCACTCATGCTATCGCGAAATTTCACCCATAAGTTATTTGGGTTTGAAGGATAACACGATGTTAGAGTTATAGCATAAAGTTCTCGTAGTTGTTCAAATCTTACCGTTTGTACAGTTTCTCTCATTGTTTGCTTCCAGTGATTATAGTTCTCTAAAAACACGACACTAAAGTACTGTACGAAAATCTTCAAACGATGTTGGTCCACGAACTTCATTAAGTTGTAGACGTAAGTAAAAACATTCTGCGTTTTTTTTTGTATGAACCTTATATATTCGATCAATGGCATTGTCTTTGAATACATCCGTAAACCCTTTTACTGGGATCCCTTTTTTTCGTTGACAAAATACCTTTCGCGATGCATCCCATGTGTAATGACTAGGAACATCCACATAGCAAAGTGTTCTTACAAACGGATCATTTCTACACAATTCAAAAAAGCTGTCAAGGTTGTATTCAAGGGTTGCTTTGCAATTTTTTCTGCCGTTTGACTGGTAAAATATACTCGTTATCCATTCTCGAGATGAGCTGCTAAATGGAGTACTGCTGGGTATCTGTCAAGAATTGGAAAAGCTAAGATACGACAAACTGCTTCATTAATATTGATGTATCGTCCCATTCGATATCTTAAAATTCCGTCATGTAGAGGTTCATCATTGATTTCAAAGACAGCCATATCACTCCCTTTGTTAACATACCTACAAACATATTTAATTGAATTAACAGAACTACAAAATCCTCCTTCATTCGGCGGTTTACGTCTGTATTTAGGATATCCATAGCCACCCGTTTAGGTTTCACTCAAAAATGATCTTGGATATCTCTTCGAGTATCTAAACACTCGTGTAATTATATCATATCTATCATGTGGCTTTTGTCCATATTGTAACTCATCTTATATTTCATTCTAAGATGGATTACATGTAAACGTAGTAAACAAATCAGGACCACCATATTTTCTCACATAAAACATTGCGTCTTGTGCATATTGCTGCATATGTCTGGGGCTACCACTAAACGAAGAAATCGAAATTACCAATCGTCCTAAATCTTCAATGTTTACATCATTAGCTATCGCATCTCGATGTATTCATCCGTTCGTAACTTCGTCTGATTTATGCGAATGTATATCAGAAACAAAAACAGAAACAGAAACTTTTTTATTCAATGTAGATTACAACAATACTTATTGAGTCACTTTTTTCATTTACTATTTACAAATTGAACTACGCCGACAATCTAAGATATTGTCGTATTCACTTTTTCAAGACAGTGCCATCTAACGTAAAATACAAAAAGTAGTGACATTTTGCCTCCAGTTAGGAATAAATTAAATAATATAAATAACTTACATTTACACAGTTATTTAATTAAATTCATAATTGATTTGAAAATTCTAATGTGTGAACAAAAAATTTATTATTTCATTTTAGTAGATATAAATAAATTTTATAGTAAATAATTACTAATAGTGACATCTATCGAAAATCATATAATTAAGGATGTTTCTAAGTTTTCTAACCTATAAAAAGTTTTAGTAGGTATTTGTTTTCTTTTATCTATAAATAAACTAATAAAAATTGCAATTAGTACAAAACTCTTATTATCCTTATAGTTTAAATAAAAATATTTTTAATGTTTTTTAGTCTTAGAGTTTATAATACCAAATCGGCCAGATCTTAGTGTTTATAATAACATAAATTAGTGGATTATTGATACTGAAATGGCGGTATTTCATAAAATTTAACAGTGTTTGTTTACTATATCATGATATAGCTTGACCAAATCAATGAATAGAGATTGTTTGGCGATATTAACAACTAAACACGACATTTCTATTTCTAGATGTTATTATTATACTGTAAAATAATTTCATTACACACTGCTAGCAGCGCTGATTGCGTATACATATTTGATAAAAGCAGATTTTTTAATAGATGCCACTTCAGTCGCACCTCAACTTATTGTGTCTGAGTACTGGAGGGTAAAGTTTTGACTATCATAGTTTTAATGTAATAATAGCGTCATCTACTTACTGCTAAATAAACTAATAATAAATACATAACTGGTCAAATTAAACACAATTTTATTTATTGTGTACTTCCTGTTGGAGCATCAAAAATTTTTAGACCGGTATAAACCGGTGGCCACTGTCTGCATGATTTATCATTATTGTCAATTTTAACAAAATTACTAACAAAACTGTGTACACAAAACTTTGATTAAGAAAGAAGTTCATTAGTTGAATATGTTGTGTGTCTACCGGCATAGCAATATTTCACCAATTTCTTTTTGTATCAAGTCCGATATAAGTAATTGAAAATTAAATGCACTGTAAAATTTAGCCATAATTGATGGAATAGTTCGCGATACCGTTGGCGCAGCCTTTTTTACTTTTAATGAGATTTCATATTTTCAGACATATCTGTTAAAATTTTTGTTACAGTCCTGGTTTCATAGCTCACATGAGTAAATGAACAGGCTCTTGTGAAAAAAATACTATAACTATCGAGGAAAGCGACACGGGTTTATTTTTCTTTTAAATATGAGCAGAACTGCATTTGAAGTTTTGATTTACCACGTTCCCGGCGGTGAAGAAAAAGATCGCAAGAAAACCTGAATATCTGAGAAGTAAAAAAAATATATTTTGGAAATCATTTTTAGGTATGTGAAGTCGGTCATCCCGCATTGGAGTCAATTTAATCAACTCATTTCTGACTTAAAACTCGCTGCGGCCTGTGCCCATTAGTTTGATGTATTTAGACTGCTACTTTTTTACTATTAATAGGGCTATTCACTGCTGATCATAGGCTTCCCCCATTGTTTGTCAAATAGACCGGCTGTTTGCAGTAGTATTCACTCATTCATATTCATTCACATTCACAGTACTCTGCACTGTTATCAAGAAGAGGCTGCCCATCTCCCGTTTCAGTTCCCCTCTGTCGCCTGTTGCAATTCTCCAATCGTGCACTGTGGGGGTTGCGAGTCAATTGCTATAGGGGTGTATGTATAGGGGTGTAAAATATACGATTAGAAAAAAGTTAAAAATATTGGAAAATAGGGTATAAAGTGTTTAATGTTTAGTTAGTAATTTAAAATTTTAAAAATAATTGTTAAAGTTTTTATTTAAATGACATTCAGATTGCGATATATTCTTTAATCCAATCAAAACGTTGAAAAAAATTAATTTTAATAAAAAGTGGAAGCCGCCATCAAAGAACTAAAAAGTTTTATTCTATAATATCTACAATGTCAACTATGTCTTTCTGCCGAATTCAAACTTTTTTATTTTTTCGCTCTTTGAAGTCGGCATTTACTTCATATTAAAAGTTAATTTTTATCGTTAGTATTATAATTATTGTAGTGCTAGACAAGGCTAATATACTGATAAGATAAAAATGATAATGGTACATATGTGGCACAAATTAAAAAAATAACAATAATAAATTTTCTAGAACTTTTTAACTTAGTTAACAGGTACGCACGCATCTCAACTTGCAAGCCGTAACGGAGAGATACGGTTTTTGGTCAGTTAACAATTTACATTAACTTTGGAAGCAAATTGGAAAGCTTACAACCCAATCAACGGTGCCCATATAAAGCCGTGGTAAAATCATTGTATACATAAGTAGATAATTAAGGCTTTAAAGGCTTTATATCCATAACTAAGAGATATGAAAGTTGCGAAATCCTTGAGAAAGTTAAATATTGAGAGAACGAAAGTGCATTAACGCCTGTACTTATCGAAAGGTGCTCTTACGATTTCGCAGACACTTTCTATGCCGATCTGTTGCAGACACGTTAGCCAATTATTCCGTATTTAAGTGGATAATTTTAGCTCATTGTAAGTGTCCATGTTTCATATCCGTCAACAGGAGAAAATTCAACTGGGAATAGAATAGAATAGAATAGAATCCTTTTTATTCAATACTAACTATCTGCACCGGCTTCGCTCGGGTGATTTCTGAATCTTGACAACAGCGCCACCTACCGGATCATATATATATGTATGTGTATATATATATATATATATATATATATATATATATCCAGTGACTATGGGCTCCAGTGAATATGGGCTTAGTGAGAGAAATTAGTGTGGAAGAAGTAAAAATGGCTGTTAGGAATGTGAAGAATGGGAAGGCAGTCGGCCCAGATGGAATACCAGTAGAAGTGTGGAAGTTGCTGAGTGCGGATGGATGGAAGTGGTTGAGTTTATTTTTCGGTAAATTGTTGCAGGAAGAACAAATACCTGAGGAATGGTGCAGTAGTATGCTGGTCCCCATTTTTAAAAACAAAGGAGACGTTCAAAACTGCAGCAGTTACCGGGGAATAAAACTCATGTCACATACGATGAAAGTCTGGGAAAGAATAACAGAGAGAAGAATGAGAGAAGAGAGTGAGATAACACAAAACCAGTTCGGATTCATGCCCGGTCGAGGTACGACAGATGCCATTTTCGCATTACGCCAATTGTGCGAAAAGTACAAGCGCGTGCATAAAAATCTGCACATGGTTTTTGTCGACCTTGAAAAGGCGTACGATCGGGTTCCCCGTGAGGTTTTGTGGTGGGCGTTAAAGATGAAAGGTATGCCTGGGAAGTATGTGAGGTTAGTCCGTGCTATGTACAGAGCATCCCGTACATGTGTACGATCTGCCGCGGGAACTACGGGCAGTATCGATGTGGCGGTAGGGCTGCACCAAGGGTCGGCATTGAGCCCTTACCTCTTCCTACTGATTATGGACGCTTTGACGTCGGACCTGCAGGATGAGGCACCCTGGTGCATGCTCTTTGCCGATGACATCGTGCTTGTCGGGGAAGAAGGCATCGAGGTACAGAGCAGACTGACGGGGTGGCAACAGAGGCTGGAAAGTGTTGGCTTGAAGATCAGCAGATCCAAAACCGAATATCTGTGCTGTGATTTCGGCGGTCTTTCCAGTCCTGTACCCATGTCGTTGGATGGCGCTATACTGCCTACCTGCTCAGATTTCAAGTACCTCGGTTCCCTCATTCAAGGCGACGGCGGAATAGATAGAGCTGTGCAGCATAGGATTAACGCAGGGTGGATGAAATGGCGACAGGTCACAGCCACAACGTGCGATCCCCGAATGCCAATAAGGCTGAAGGGAAAAATTTACAAATCGATCATCCGACCTGTCGTCATGTATGGAAGTGAATGCTGGGCCGTCAAGAAAAAGGATGAAAATAGACTGCATGCGAATGAAATGAGAATGTTACGATGGATGTGTGGTGTCACAAGGATGGATAAGATAAGGAATGAGTATATAAGAGGAAGCCTGAAAGTAGCGCCAGTGGTAGAAAAGGTGAGAGGAAGCAGATTGGCATGGTTTGGGCATGTGATGCGGAGGAATGAAAGTCATGTCACAAAACGAGTGTTGAATATGAATGTGGAGGGACACACGGGCAGAGGAAGGCCGAATAAAAGATGGATCGATTGTGTGAAGAGTGATATGAGAATGAAAGGAGTAAGTATGGAAATGACGGCTGATAGAGAGGAATGGAACAAGAAGGTTTACTGCGCCGACCCCAGATAATGGGAAATGGTTTAGAGAATGATGATATATATATATATATATATATATATATATATATATATATATATATATATATATATATATATACATATATATACATATATATAAGATAGATTACAAGAATACTTATTGAAAGTAATTTAAGCTTTACTACTGGTTCGGAAAAAAACACTGTGATGTGAGATAACATTATTAAATTAAAAGAAATATAAAACTTTTAACATAGTACCCAAATATTTAATTGGAGTACTCCTATGGCGCAAGAAAACTATTCCTTGAAATCTATCTCCTCCGTAACCCGTGGTAGGCCAATTTACATATTTTTGGCAATATTTGTAGCTCAACGCAGACAAGGTTTGTAAACAATAAAAATCTGAATTTGAATTTTTTTTCTTTTACTATATATTAAATCTTCTCTTTCTCGCTCGCTCCGCTCCAATAAATTAGCGAATTGTTTAGATGAGCTGATTAATTTACATCTGCGCAATGTCACACCGTTTGATTGAATCTTTTATTGAAATAAAGATAATTATGACTTTAGACTATTACTCCGCTCCGTTTACGATGCTAGAAAAAGGTTTTACCTTTGCATCTGCATCGGCCCTAGTATTTTGTTAAATAGGCAGTTTATTCTTGTTTTTATAGAATAAGAGTGATAAATGAACGCACAGTCCATTTGGTGATAAGTAAATGTATTTAGCCCATAGACATTTATATCTATCATCGAATAAGAATCAAATTGCAGATGCGCTGTCACCTATGAGCACTAAGATAAAACGCCTCATTACTAATGAAAATGGTCTTCGGTTTTTAAGGATAACCCGAAAAATATGTGTAACAAGATTTGACTTTAGATACAAGTTTGCTCCGGTACTCTTTTTTTTATAGGATAGGGTGACAAACGAGCACACAGTCCACCTGATGGTAAGTGGTTGCTGTGGTCCATAGACATCTACATCTATCCTCGATTACGAATCAAAATACAGATGCGTTGTCACCCGTGAGGACTAAGATGGAATGCCTCGTTTCCAGTAAAAAGGGTCTCCGGTTCTCTACACTCACCATACGAAATACAGCAGCATTAAGCTACTATTTCACGCTGGTATTCTGTGAGAGCGTGGTCCTTCCCCGGTCGAGCCGACCCGACGACGTTATTCGTTTGCAACATATCATTGATATGCAGAAGGAATAGGGTAGGCGATAGCATGAAACCTTGTGGAACACCAGCATCAACATAATTCGAGTCAAAGCATGTATCGTTGACAAAGACCTTAAATCTCCGATCTGTGAGAAAAATTATGTTCCAATTGCATCATATTTCAATTTCGAGAAAGTCATAAAAGAGAAGCTTAACCCGATCGAAGGTCATTATGTCTGAACTAACCATCAAGGCCAACCCCAATATATAAAGGAAAAGGGTCGCAGCGGGACTGTAAAAACTACCGTGGTATCAACCTTGTTGGCATTGTGGGAAAACGATATGCTAAGGTACTAAATGAAAAGGTCACGAAAGAAACCGATGGAAAAATTTGGAGTGTGCAAGCGGGATTTAGAAAGGGAAACGGTGTACGGATCAAGCTTTTTACACGCGCATGATCGCGGAGAAGTTTTTGAACCCCTTGAACTCGACTGCCTGCGTCCATCAATGTATCAGGTAAGCAAGAACATCACCAGCTGGGCGACCTTGTTGGAATCCGTACTGGCGGTCGTTAACCACTTTCAGTAGTCATTGCATGATATATATATATATATATATATATATATATATATATATATATATATATATATATATACAGTCTCTTTGTGAAACGGCTTCTGAAGTCGGGGTTTTAATTATATACATTATGTCTAAGCACTGACTTCAGAAGTCGTATGTTTTGAAATTATACGTATACATTTCGAGACTCCAGTTCTTCTGACTTCAAACTCTACGTGGCTCACTCTGTCCCAAATTTTTTCACGTACGTTTGGCCTTCTTACTCGCCTTGAGGAAAACAACGCCTCTGTAGCGCGACAGTACGTGACGCACTTGCATATAGCATTATTTTTGTAAAATCACCGATGTGCACACAATATGCAATATTTTAATAACCAACATTTACAAGAATCTAACAGAAGAAACAAAAGAATTCTTAACCAACACGTTTTTTGTTACGAGCTTCTGTGATATTTATTGTCGTATATATGTTGTTTGATCTGTTGCATTTTCATTTAACTCAAGTCTTTTAGAATTTTATATGTTGATATAGTAAACGTGTATAGTAATGGATTGAAATAAAATGATGTGAAACATCTTTATTCCTTAAGAAAATATATTTTGTTTGTCAAATGTCATTTTTTTAAATCTAATAAGAGCTTATTTTTCCCCGGATAAAAGTTAATAGCCCCCGTCGCAAACAGACCGGTGTTATATGTTCACTTATACGGATTTAATCGCGTTTACTTAACTTATTTTCAATTCCCGACATTTTGGGTGCTTAATGGCGTCCGTTCTACCAAAATTCAATCTACCAAAAATTAATATTTGAAAACAGAAGGAAGCCGGGCTTACATTGGCACGTCAAACATCTCAGTTCCTTTCGTGACCATGGGTGCTGTTGACCATGGGTGCTATAAAGCACCCGAAACGTCGGGAATTAAAAATAAGTAAATGCGATAAAGTCCGTATAAGTGGTTTTATTCAATGTATAGTGTTTGCGTAAATTTAAGAAGTCATTGCGTGTATTTGTGTGTGTCTATCTGTGTAACTATGTATTTGTGTACGCGTGTGTCTGTCTGTGGCATCGTAGCTAAACGGATGAACCAATTTAGATTTAGTTTTTTTTTGTTTGAAAGGTTACCTGATCGAGAGTGTTCTTAGTCATGATTCAAGAAAGTCTTTTCAGCCGTTTCAAGATTATCGGCTCATTTTGTTTCTAGGCTTTAAAATTTTCTATTTAATTTAGGAGCACGGTAGTACCCCCGCCAAGACAAGCCAACCAGGCCAAAAC
Source organism: Parnassius smintheus behrii (assembly GCA_036936625.1). Taxonomy (NCBI): domain Eukaryota; kingdom Metazoa; phylum Arthropoda; class Insecta; order Lepidoptera; family Papilionidae; genus Parnassius; species Parnassius smintheus. Next base: position 42,913,596 of record JAUPFT010000020.1, read on the forward strand.
GAAGCAGTATCTACCTTTTTTCGAAGCGCTTCGTCGTTTTTTTGAAACTTGGGTTTGGATTGTACCAGATAAACAAAATTCTCTGGATATGATTTCAATAGTAGATTTATTAAACATATAAAGTTTCAATTGCATATCTCTTATACTTTGCATTTTATTAATATCTAAATAACCCCGATTTCGTCACTCACTCACTGAAGTCCTAAAAAGCCTAAAATGAAATTTGGTATGTAAGCCAGATTTAGTACACAAATAACAAAAATTCTAATACTTGGAAGTTTTACACCCCCCCCCCCCCGCCTCTTAAACTAGGGGATGGAATTTTGTATGAGACTTCCGCAAATTTTGATGCCAGAGGTCTGAAAATTGATATAAGGACCCTTGTAACTCCTTGTCATAAATTATAATAATAAAATATGTGTGTCAGAATTTTTATTGAATCGCCCCCTATCCTTTAAAATTAGGGGATAGAAGTTTGTATATGGCCTTTCCAATACAAAGTCAACTTCATGCTAGATCTGAATATTATACAAGTACAGAGACTTCTTATTACAAATTAAAAAATATAAATATGATTTTAGTAGTATATATCGCTAAAGAGCTTAGTATCGCCCTGATCTTTCGCTTATTATAAACAGTAAACCAACAAAGAAAAAAGGCAAAGATAAACAGTGGGCTATGAAAAAGGCACCTCTAAGTTCAAGTAATACACCCCGAAAAAAATGAACAAAGGAAAAAATATGATCTTAAGCAACTTACAAAAAGAAGTGAAATCCCACCAAAAACATTTTCATGTAAAATGTTACCAAGACGAGACCATTTGGCTCGCACTGTCAAAAAGTTATCAGATCGAATCAAATAGAGATGCGGGCGTGTAGAGGTAGAAGCTTGGCTCTACATGAGATCTGATACTTTTTTGACAGTTCGAGCCATATGGTATCGTCATGGCAACATTTTACATGTAAATCTTTTCGGTGGGATATTATTTATACGATGAAATACAACATAAAAAAAATTAAAATTACCATTGTATGAACAAAATGGTTTAAATGTTCGACTTTTATATACAGTCGGGTTAAAATTTATTTCATGGATTTAAAGAAAATTCAAAGGATTGAAAAATCAGCCTTAAATATACTATCGTTAAATATTAAATATTTTCTATGCATTACTGAAAAATTAGAAAGCTAGACTATTAGCGATGAACATAGGCTATGTTCTAACTTTTATTACTTAACATTTTATGGGATAAACTTAAGCTGGAAACTAGCACACCCAAGGAAGTAATTAACTTCATCAAATATTGGTATCACAATCAAACTAACTGTGTGAAGCGGGCTGGCTCATATTCGTCGGAGTACAGGTTGGAGTGCGGGGGTGAGGCAGGGCGGCCTTAGCTCCCCTCAACTTTTCAGCCTGTACATCAACGATCTGATCGTTGAGCTCAGTGATGCTGGAGTCAGCTGCTTAATTGACGGTCATTTTGTTAATAATATAAGCTATGCCGATGACATGGTTTTGCTGAGTCCTTCAATCAGGGCCCTCGAGACGCTAGTGGGCATCTGTGAAAGGTACGTGGCGGCTCATGGTCTCAGATATAATTCTAATAAGAGTGAACTACTCGTGTTTAAGGCTGGAAATAGAAAACCTAAGTCTGTTCCTAATGTTGACTTGGAAGAGTTACACTGAGTAGAGTCACCAAATTCAGATATCAGGGACACTGAGTCGCCGAGGATCTCTCTGACAATTTAGATGTTGAACGGGAACGTAGAGCGTTGGCAGTGAGGTGTAATATGCTTGCGTGTAGGTTTGCTAGGTGTGCGAATGAAGTTAAGATAACATTATCCAAAGCTTACTGTCAGACATTCTACACCTGCAGCCTGTGGACGAAGTGCAGGTATTTGCCGAATTCTCAATACGCTACGTGTTTAGTACAATAATGATTCAGAATGTTGTTGGGGCTGCCACGCTTTTGCAGCGCATCGCGTATGTTTGATGAGGCTCGCGTGTACGGCTTTGCAGTAATATTACGCAAAAGAATAGCCTCCGAAATGTGTCGCGTGCGATACAGCACCAACGGCACCAACGGCAACTAGTCAAAATGCATGCATGCAACTACGAATCAAAATGCAGATGCGTTGTCACCCGTGAGGACTAAAATGAAAGACCTCGTTTCCAGTAAAAAGGGTCTCCACACGGTTCTCCACACTCATCATACTAAACACAGCAGCATTAAGCTACTATTTTACGCTGGTATTCTGTGAGAGCCTGGTCCTTCCCTGATTGAGCTGACCCATTCGACCCAGCCGTTCGTTCGTACAACTATACTACTAATATAACTGCAGCTTGGCTCTACCACGTACGAAATTAAATTAAATTAAATGATTAACTTTTATTTAAAACATCTCCTCAATTAAATGACATTGTGTAATAAAAAATAATAACTCAGTTCCAACTAGTGACACTCGGCGAGTGGAAGATCTTAGATCTGAAGATATTAGCCCTCATTATGTGCATATTCCGCCACTGATTGTATGAAAAAAACGCGAACCTTCGATGCTTTGGGCTTAAGCTAATGCTCAGTTGCGCGTTTACAGGTAAGCCAATGCTAAAATTATAGTTTGAGATGGGCTTTTGCTTAGACTCTAGCCATATAGCCAACACACATCATCATTTCACAAATGTTGGTGCTCCCCTGGCCCCAGTTTAATTAATTGCTTCTGAACACATGTTTTGAACTAATAAACAAACACGATCAAATAAATAATATAATTTGATCATGTTTGCATATTTGTTCAAAACATGTAAATCAGTCAAACATAAGTTACCTTATATGATACCGACACGTGGCACCTACACAATGTTTAAAGTACTTAACCTATTACGTATACATATAATAATACGCCCATACGCTTATTTTTGACAAGTTATACGCTTTGGCAGTGCAGGCGAAAAACGGATTCAGACCGATAATATGGGTACTTCCTCCCAGTCAACTCACTATTACTACAAATTAACATGTTAAACGCTACATTCATATGGAGTAAACTAAACAGTAGATAATGTATAGTACTGTCTAGATAACACACTACCTTTGTTTGACACTGGTGACGTTTATTTTACTGGTACTTTAAGCCCCGCTACTAAGTACTAACTTTATGTATTACAACTCTACAAAGCAGAGCCTTATTCCGTCTAAAAATACAACCTTATTGATCATATACAATTAGGTCGAATTTCGCGCAACTATAGCTTTAGTACTTGTAATTGATATTGATGCTGTTGAAATCGGCAAAGCAGCGTCCGACAGACAGTCGTTAACACGCGGAAAGATGTCAAGCAAGCTAAGTCTAAGCCGCATCCGTGCGCATGCGCACTAACAATGTATACCTAGTAATTAACTTGGCGCCCACATTCAGTAATAAACATGGGTAACCTTAATGCAAATACAGTTATAGTTTCTATGTACAACACTTAAGGTACAATCTTTACATCAATACATATAAATAAAGTTGTGGTGTCTGTGTAATGTAATATCGAATTATTCTATTAAGGTTTGAGTATGAACAAAATGCCGCGCTAGTCGTTATTTCTTAGGTTTTAAGTAGCTATCTACTTGTTAGTTAAAAGATATACCAACTAATCAAAAACCTATTCTTCTACATAAACTTGATTCTATAGTAGCCAATCCCAATTTTTTTTAAAGGAGTAAATACTTGATGAGTCTTCCTACAACTGAACCACAGCGAAATGTGAAATAATTATTGATAACATGCATCTCCTCATAAAGTATTTTGTTACCGATGACCTAAGTGACAATGTTGACATTGAAAGGGAACGTAGGGCGCTGGCAGTCCGATGTAATATGTTGGCACATAAGTTTGCGCGGTGTAGTGAACAAGTAAAGATAACACTATTTAATTTTATATATTTTATATATTTTATATTAATATATCAAGTTTTCTACACGTGCAGTCTGTGGTCGAATTATTCACAGCGGACTGTCGACAACTTACGTGTCCAGTATAATAATGGCTTCAGGATCTTGTTGGGGCTACCCCGATTTTGCAGTACATCAGGCATGTTTGCAAAGGCACGTACATATAACTATTACGCCCTTATAAGAAAGAAAACAACCTCGTTGCTTGGCAGGGTGCGGGCTAGCTCCAACTCCATCATGAAAATAATTGCTGAAAGATACGACTCATTCCTCCTTAAGCAATATTACCGCCTATGTTTAGTTAATAAGGCGCTTGTATTTAAGAATTAGATTTAGATACTAACATAAGTTATAAGTTCCATATTTACTAACAAATTTTATGGATCACTTGGTTATCTGAAATAAAATTATTATTATTATTATTATTTGGGGTATCTATATAGATTTCTCATCTGGTTGGGTTATATAAATATATAATTATAAATTAAAATGAAACGATAAATATATATAAATATCAATAAAATAAAATAAATACAAAAATACATAAATAAATAAAAGCCCAACCAAATGGAAACCCTCGGCAGGGGAGACCAAACGGCCGAGGGTTAGGAGGAAAGGGAAAGAAACCGGCGGACGATGCGGGAGGTATCGAGGAGCACCGCCTTTTGCATTTGAGCCCGGAGCGGTCCGTCACGGAGTCCCAGTCGCCTCAGATGACCCGAGAGGCTGACTGGGATTAGCCCATTCGCAGAGACAACCACAGGAATAATTTTAGCCGGCAGACCACCCCAAATATCGGTCACCTCGTGAGCCAGGTCCAGATATTTTGTTCGTTTATCTGTTTCGGCTTTCACGAGGTTCTCGTCATAAGGAATGGTAATGTCGACCAAAAATATCCTTGACTGTGCCCGGTCCATCAGCACAATATCAGGCTTACTCGCAAGAACAGTCTGTGATGATGGTCCGGTCCCAGTAGAGCCTAGCGCTAGAGCTAATTTCCGATCCACGAGACCGTATTTCAGAGCGAGCTCCTGGTGTAGAATTCTGGCTACTAGGCTGTGCCTGTGCAAGTACTCAGAGTTAGAAAGCGCCGAACAACCGGAGATGACATGCCTAAGTGACTCACCGGGATGGCGACAAGCACGACAGATGTCGATGTTGCCATCCTTTATGGTGTATCTCCGATAGTTGTTGGTCTTAATAACCTGATCCTGTATTGCACAGACAAAACCCTCGGTTTCCCCAAAAAGGTCACCGAAACGTAGCCAGTTGAGGGAGGCGACTGTATCTACGAAGAGCTCATGTAGAACCCTGTAGTACCTCCCGTGGAGCTCCTTCTCCTTCCATACGGTCTCCCGGTCGGAAATGCTTTGTACTGCCGGGTCTTGCCATTGCTCGTTGGCTAAGGATAGAGGGGTAAGTCCTTTATCACTAGAAATGACATCATTATAGAATGGATCATCCGATCTCACCAGGAAGTAATTACGGAGGCTGCACACTTCGCGATTATGCATGGTGAGCGCGCTCAGGAAGCCATGCCCACCATGCTTTCGCGGCAAGTACAGCCTCATTACCGACGATCTCGGATGATGCATCCTATGGGACGTCATGGTAGTGGGGACTTTTCTATCCAGGGCGTTAAGTTCGGTCTGAGTCCACCTGAGTATGCCAAAAGTATACATGAGGACAGGCATGACCCAGCCGTTATATGCGTGTGCCTTATTCACACTGGACAAAAGGCTGTTAAGCACTTTGGTCAAGCGTGCATAAAACATGTCGCAAACTGACTGTTTCATACCAGCCTCATCGATACTGATGTTCTGTGACATACCCAGGTATCGGTATGTTTCAGCCTCGGAAAGGGTCCTTAAGTTGACGGGCATAGATAAGTCTATGCCCTCAGAGTTAGCAACCCTACCCCTCTCAACATGGAGGACCGCACACTTATCCGTCCTCAGCTCCATTCCAATAGAATTGCTAAATTCACAAGTGATGTTTAGCAATTCCATAAGATGGGAGCGACTGGAGGCGAATAATTTGAGTTCATCCATATAGAAAAGGTGGGTCACTTTTGTACCTCCTTTTTCAAAGGGTTCAAAGAGAGGCAGAACCAGATTGGACTCAGACAGTCGCCCTGAATATACCCCTTCTTATCCTTATGCGGCTTTCCGCAGCCGTCATCCGCTCGCCTAGATGACAGAGGATCGTACTCCACTGCCCCATACACTGCTCGAGGAAGTCTCGAACTGTACAGTCAATCTTATACAGCTCGAGGATCCTCTTTAGCCATGTATGGGGCACCGAGTCAAATGCCTTTCTGTAGTCTATCCAGGCGGCGGAGAAGTTCCGACGGTTGCGTCACCACTTTGCCAATGACCGCGTCAATGAGGAGTGGTTCCTTGGTTCCACGACCGCCGCCCCGACATCCATTTTGAGCGCGCGACATCACCTGATTTGATTCCAGGTGACGAGTGATTCTCATTATTATTATTATTATTATTATGGGTATCAATATAGTTTTCTCATCTGGTTGGGTTCTATAAATATATAATTATAAATGGAAATGAAAAGACAAATATACATAAATATCAATAACATAAAATAAATAGTACCCGGTTGACCGAGCTTTGCTCGGTATTTTTCGCTCGGTTTTTTTTAATTCGTGTGTTATGGAAATTATATTTAGATACAAATTACATACTAATGAAATAAGAATAATATTTTTTGATCTTAGCGACATAATAGAAAAAACTGAACTGGTTTTTGAATAAAAAATCATGAGTGCAATTAGTTTAATTTAAATTTTCATGTTTTTAAAAAAATTAAAAAAGGGCTCAAAAAATAGATTTTCTCAAAAAAGAAAGGAACATGAAAAAAAAATTTAAAAAAAGTCGGTCTGTCTGTCTGGGCTCGAACCGCGGTTTTAAGATTCTGTGACCGACCATTATACCAATTAAGCTATTTATAATCACTTACAAACCGTCAAAATTTACCTTCTTATTCTAACGATATTTTAGCAATTTTTCATTGCCTAAAAACACATTTTCTAAAAATAAATCCTAGCTAGATCGATTTATTATCCCCGAAACTCCCGGGACACTAAATTTTATGAAAATCGTTGGAGCCGTTTCCGAGATCCCGATTATATATATATATATATATATATATATATATATATATATATATATATATATATATATATATATATATATATATATATACAAGAATTGCTCGTTTAATAGTATAGGATAAAAATACATATATAAAGAAAAGCCCAGAAGAGGCTTTATTATTATTATTATACAAAAACTACATAAATAAATAAGATCCAACCAGATGGGAGCCCTCGGCAGGGGAGACTAAACGGCCGAGGGTTAGGGGGAAAGGGAAAGAAACCGGCGGACGATGCGGGCGGTATCGAGAAGCACCGCCTTCTGCATTTGAGCCCGGAGCGATCCGTCACGGAGTCCCAGTCGCCTCAGATGACCCGATAGGCTGACTGGGATTAGCCCATTCGCAGAGACAACTACAGGAATAATTTCGGTCGGCATACCACCCCACATGTCGGTCACCTCGTGAGCCAGGTCCAGATATTTTGTTCGTTTATCTGTTTCGGCTTTCACGAGGTTCTCGTCATACGGAATGGTAATGTCGATCAAAAATATCCTTGACTGTGCCCGGTCCATCAGCACAATATCAGGCTTACTCGCAAGAATAGTCCTGTCTGTGATGATGGCCCGGTCCCAGTAGAGCCTGGTGTGGTCATTTTAGAGCACGGCTTCCGGCAAGTACTTGTAATACGGCAATTTTTGGTCCACGAGACCGTATTTCAGAGCGAGCTCCTGGTGTAGAATTCTGGCTACTAGGTTGTGCCTGTGCAAGTACTCAGAGTTAGAAAGCGCCGAACAACCGGAGATGACATGCCTAAGTGACTCACCAGGATGGCGACAAGCTCGACAGACGTCGACAGTGCCATCCTTTAGGATGTATATATAGTTGTTGGTCTTAATAACCTGATCCTGTATTGCACAGACAAAACTCTCGGTTTCCCCGAAGAGGTCACCGAAACGTAGCCAGTTGAGGGAGGCGGCTGTATCTACGTGAGGCTCATGTAGAGCCTTGTAGTACCTCCCGTGGAGCTCCTTCTCTTTCCATACGGTGTCCCAGTCGGAAATGCTCTGTACTGCCGGGTCTTCCCATTGCTCGTTGGCTAAGGATAGAGGGGTAAGTCCTTTATCACTAGAAATGACGTATAATTATTATATTATTAGTATTATTTTATTATTATTATTATTGTATTTTGCGATTGACAATAATGGATAGGCAATTTATTAATGAACATTTTGATCTATTTAATTTTTTCAGAGGACTAAAATTTGATATTATACGGAATATATTTTTAAATTTGGGCGTATTTCTTACGCGACATACTTATTTTAGCGAGAGCGCGTGGAGTGAAGAAGCAAAGCATAGGCAGACCAAATACTCAAGGTCGTTTGCTAGGAGTAGCACCTTAAGCCGTAAGGATTGTTTGCGTACCCCTAAATAATTAATTTAAAATCCTTACTAACCTATCCAAGCATTTTTACTTTTTATATAGATTTCCCCACGACTGCAAGTATGACACCTAGGACAAAATATGTTACTTGAACTGGCGAAAACTTCATGGTGTTCTTTAGGAGAAAATTAAGTTTCCTGCCGTGATTAAGTCCTTCACTAAGCAAGGAATTATGCCACATAACATTATGGAAAAGATGTCATCTGTTTTTGGAGACTCTTGCCCTGGAAAAACGATGATTTATAAGTGGCATAGCCTTTTCAAGCAAGGCAGATACTCAACTGAAGACGATCGATCCGAACGATCGGTTGAGGCAACTTCCTCAGACATTGTCGGAAAGTTAAAAAACTTATTTTTGAAGATTTTTTTTATATAATAAGGGTGAAAAATGTGCACACAGTTCACCTGACGGTAAATGAATGCTGTGGCCCATAGACATCTACGTTTATCCTCGATTAAGAATCAAAATGCAGATGCGTTGTCACCCCTGAGGACTAAGATAGAATGCCTCGTTTCCAGTAAAATAGGGTCTCTGGATCTCTACACTCACCATACGAAATATAGCAGTATTAAGCTGCTATTTTTATGGTATTCTGTGAGATTGTGGTCCTGCCCCGGTCGAACTAGCCCATACGTACGTATAAGATTTGCTGTAATTTTATTAATTAGATCATCCCAAGCAGATAGTAGCGTAGTATTAACGTTTTTACTTTGTGATATAGCCCCGTTCCTGTCTGGGAGTCCATTTGGATATGTACCATTCTTCCTCCTATTTCTGGCTCCAAATAGCAGAGTTTGTACCGCAGTATTTTGATCTGAAGAGTATAAATGCCCGGTATAATTACGTGCAGTGAGGCATTCCACCTTAGTTCTCAGAGGTAACATTGCATGTGTAGCCTTCTTGTTTGAAGTTAGCTGTAGATGTCCATGGAATGCAGTAGTCACTTACCGTCAGAGGGACTGTAAGTTCGTTTCACCATTCAGTTTTAAAATAGAATAGAATACTTTTTACTGGAAACGAGGCCTTCCATCTTAGTCCTCACTAGTGACAATGCATCTGCATTTTGATTCGTAATCGAGGATAGATGTAGATGTCTATGGGCCACAGCAACCACTAACCATCAGGTGGACTGTGTGCTCTTTTGTCATCCTATCCTATAAAAAACAATCATTACACAGCGAACAAAGTTGCCGGTATCAACTTGTTTATTAATAATATTCATTATGCCAAGTAATTACAGACGTAGTGAAGACTTAAACATTGGCACTGATCAAGTGAAGTTAATTAAGAGTGCCTTTCGATTTTAAAGTGGCAGGTCAATTTGCAACTGCTGTAGAGTTACCAACCGTCTGGACTTTTTCGGAAATCCATTGTTGCGCAAATTTTAAAATTTTACAAACTTTTCATCATGATGTGTCCTCTCCCTTACCTGTGTGTATATAAATTGTTAAATAAATAATAAAATGTTAGTGTGTGACAACGATTTTAAAGTTCTTCAACATTGGAAGTTAAAGTTAAAATTACAGCCTACATATGTCCCATTTCTGGGCACAGGCCTCTTCTCATTTACTTATTAAAATCTTTTTTTAATAGAAATTGGGTGAGAAATGAGTACACAATTCACCTGACGGTAAGTAGATTCTGTGGCCTACAGATTCGATTAAGAATCAAAACGCAGATGTGTTGTCACTCCTTAGGAATAAGATGAAATACCTCGTTCCAGTGGTAACTGGTTTTTTTCCGAAAAAGCGTCTTGGGTCTCGACACTCATCATATGAAATAGCAGAATTATGCTGATTTTTATGCTGATATTCTGTGTATCTCTCCGTAAGTTGTGTGTATTTACTTATATGTAAAATTCATAAAGATAAGATCGCTTGCCAATACATTCGCCTAACTACTTGCAAAGAGTTGTTATCTATCTGCCTGCCAAGTGTGGCGATTTAGTCTAAATTTTCCTGCAGTGTGAAATTCCATGACATCTTAATCTGTTAACTATCTACACATAAATCTTTATGCGTGTCAGGAGAACAAACAAGGGAAAGCTCTAAAAGATGACATCAATCACTACGATAGATGGCAGTACCTATGTTATATAAGTATAGTAAAGTTACAACATACTGAATGACCTTTTTACCACCTGAAAAAATAGGGTGTAATACGTGAACAGAATAGAAGCCTATGGCTTTGATATTTTACAAAAAAATAAAAACAAAAATTTTGAATTAAATGAATAATTTAATTAAAATCTATCGAAATTCAAATCATATCCTCCCTACTTTACGAACGGCATTAAAAGTAGGCTTTTTGACTTTGTCAGTTCATGGGGGGGGGGCGTCACAGGCTCAAGGGAAAGTAATTTTTCAAAAAAAATTTGTAAAATATCAGTGCCGCAGGCTTCTACTCCGTTCACATGTTACACCCTATTTTTTTCCAGACGGTAAAAAAGGTCATCCAGTTATACATCTCACAGCTGGACACAGATTTCCTCTCATTTCTGAGAGTGAATAGAGCGTGTTACTTCAGTATGTGCGAAGTTCTACTCCATTGCCGCTGAGTATGTGATAAATCTGCTAATTTCTTTGGCGATGGCAGGTAATCGAATCCAGGTTGCTCGCGTATTGTAAAATTTACTGCGAAATCGTTCTTATGCAAGATTTAAAATAGTTATATCGATAGCATGGAGCAATGTCGAAGGTGTTGATATCAGGTATTGCAATCATCAGGCGTAGTGTTTTACTATATAAGGTCTTTTGGTAGATAGTGGCCCAGTAGAGACATATTACAATAGTAAAATGAAGAACAGCTTACGCACCACCCGGAGTCACTCTACGTGTCACACCATGAACCAGAACCAAAAAAAGGATAAAATATACAATATGTAGGTGTATCAATTAGTTTAATACATATGTTTTTCTTATTTTGGTTTTAGTTATATAATTTATATGATTTTGGACAAGAACATTGCATAAAATTTGTCATTATCTTCGAAACAGTATTGTAGAACTAGAAAATATAGATTCGCGTATACCTACTCCATATCTCCAATCGTAAATTTCTGCAAGGCTCAAGGTTATAACCAATTAAAAATATTTAACGTAGAAAAGAAAAGTAACATGATCTTTATAATATTATCTATAAAATGTATTATTTATTGGGTACTTGTGTGTTTTTCATTTTTTATATTATTTATATTACTACTTTTTTGTTACAAAAGTTTATGCTTATAACGCAAAATTCATGCGTTTATACACATTAGTCTTTGCCTTTATTTGAATTATTAAGTTACAGTTAATATAATATTGTTGTCTTAATTTTCGCCATAAATAATCACCATATAATAGTGAATTAATTAAACTATTTCATCCTCACAATGATCCATACATTTACATTTGATTTTAACTTTTATCTGATGATAGAAAAATCAGCTTCTTCATTTAAAATTTTACTACATACACCCAAAAAAGCAAGTTGTAAAAAAAGACGTAACAAATACGTCTAGTAATTTAAACAATAAGAAGTGGTAACCTTAACGGGTGCCATTGTTTTGGCGCGAGAGAAAACGCCATCTTCATTCAAGCTATCGTCGCGGGATAACGGTGCTGAGCACGCGTATACTCTCTATTCCTTTTCAACGTGTTACAAAGATCATAAGTTGGAAAGGGACCGATGCAACTGTCGGACAGCGAACGATTACTCGACTGACCTACTCAATCGTATACACTCTTTCTTGCCAACAAGCGGAACCTAATTTTCCATCGTGTGAACGAGCAGTGTAAACGCGCTTCGATCGTATTGATAATGTGAAATAAGATAATTCACGTGTGTTTGTTATACTGACGCAATACGTGACGCACAATTGTTTTGCAGACATATTTTTATAGAACAAATGTGATAAACGAGCACACGGTCCACCTGATGCTAAGTGGATGCTGTGGCCCAAAGACACCTACTCCATCCTCGATCAAAATGCAGATAGGTACTTTGTTATCCCTGAGGACTTAGATCAATCAAATTCTTCGTTACCTTACTGTTACTGCCCGCCGAGATCAGTAAAATTGTTAATTGTGATTATAAGTGCTGATTTACCACGTGCTCCGCGGTGAAGAAAAACATCGTAAGGAAACCTGCATGAGAAATAAGAAAAAAAATATTTCAAATACATGTGAAGTTCGCCAACATGCATTGGGGACGCGCGGCCTTCCTTCAATTCCTTGCCCTAAAACACTCTCAGAAATGAGAGGAGGCCTGTGTCCAGCATTGGGACGTACATAGGTTGTAGTTAGTAAGTTACTGTTACTGGTACTAGTCCTTAGATTAAATGCTTCGTCAGCTGACTAATAACAAGGCATTCGATATTAACCTCAAAGAGTTTTCGGTTCTCCGCACTCACCATACGAAAAACAGCGGCATTAAGCGCTGCTTTTAAAAAATTACATCATTATTGCATAATGGTCTCAACAATCATCACTGAAATATTACGCGAGCCTTTTGTTAGCTATTTTTGAATATTATTTATTAAATATTTTAAAAATATTACCTTCTAAGCCAGCACAACAAAATTTACTACAAACCCACCTGATAGTAAGTGGCCGAAGTCGGTGAATATATATATATATATATATATATATATATATATATATATATATATATATATATATATATATATATATATATATATATATATATATATATATATAAATTAGGAGGAGGGTAGATACAAAACCACAATGTCTTATACTATAACTAATATATGAATAAAAAAATAACAAACAAGCTTTGGCAATAATTAGGAACATTTCGAAAAATCAACTTAATAAAAACGAACTACATAAAGTCATACTAAAATCGACTAAAATATTTACTATAATATCAACCGTAAAAATGGTGTCGATAAAGCAGCGCTCTTTTTACCCTTCATTATTTGAATGACTGATGAAAAGCTACCGTATCATATAGCCTTCTATGCAAATAAGTAGTTTTTGAGTTATAAAAGTGACCATATTAACAGTATGATCATATTACCCACATTATATATATATATGGTGATTGGTGACGTGTTTCAATTTTTACTTCTATAACCGTACTTTATATAATATTATTTTAACGGTTTTCCTTTTCGCGAAAAAGACACAATGGGAATTTATTTCTTTAACCGTACTTTAAATAATGATGAAAGTTTACACAAAACATTTATTTTACAAATAAGTAAAAATAGGACAAGTTCAGTACAAACGACTTTCGGGGTTTTTGGCTACGCCGATAAACATTGAGATCCAAGCGGGTGCCAAGCTTCATAGCAGCTCCAAGTTCGTTGTACATTCCTATAGATTTTATAATTAAAGCAACTATTTAACTTTAAATTAACTATACCAATATCTTTGTCAACATTAGTCGTCCCCGAATAAAAATAATTTGTAGTTTCTGATTTTTGCTTTATATACGTCTAATGTTCTACCTTTTTGCCAAATTTCATGTTTTTATGTCATATACGTAGGCGGTCCCATAATGAATTGGCCTAACTATGAACCAATGAAGGAAATGAAACGAAACCAATTTTATTTTTCAATATAATCACCATGAATACTAACACACTTCTGACATCTGTGAATCAACATCTCTAAACCTTTATAAAAATAATCACATTTTTTATCCTCAAAATGACTGAAGACGGCCGCCTGCAACTCTTCATCGCTTGAAAATTTTCTTCCTCTTAAGTCCCGCTTTAAATTTGGAAATAAATAATAGTCGGACGGGGCCATGTCTGGACTGTAAGGTGGATGTTGGAACTTCTGTGAACCCGCATTGACGAACTGCATCCTTCGAAACACCAGCGGTATGAACAGGGGCGTTGTCATGGAGCAACAGGACACCTTTAGACAGCTTGCCTCTTCGTTTTTCCTTTTCTTGTCTCGTAATTTATATATTAAAGAAGCATAATATTCGCCGTTCACGACTGTATTACGTTCTTTAAAATCCACCATCAAAATGCCTTGAAAATCCCAAAATATTGTGCACATCAGTTTTTTAGTCGATTGTTGCACCTTTGCCTTTCTAGGGGGCTTTTCACCCTTATAACGCCATTCCATTGACTCGCGCTTGCTTTGTGGATCATAATACAAGTTTACAGTTTCATCACCAGTCACTAGCCACTCGATCACAGTCTTTGGATTTTCGCCACTAAGATCCAAAAACTCCGAAGCGCAGCGCACTCTTTCCTGTCTCTGTACCGCTGAAAGAAGTTTCGGTACCTATCTTGCACTCACTTTTTTCATGTGAAGATGTTCATGGATCGCGCGATGAACGGTACTCTTAGAGAGCCCAAGCCTTGCTGCAATTTTTCTAATCTTCAAACGGCGGTCACTCAGAACCTCCTCTTCGATAAGAGCAATCGTTTCGGGAGTGAGCACTTCCACAGGTCGACCGTCGTGGCCAAAGTCTTCGACGGTTTCTCTCCCGAGGCGAAACTCTTTCACCCAATTTTTCACTGTGCTATAGGAGGGGGCAGACTCCTTATACACGCCATCCAATCGTTCTTTTATTGGGGCAGGGGATAAACCTTCTTTAAACAGAAACTTTATGACACTTCGATACTTAGTTTTCGACATTTTGAAAAAATACGCGACTCTCGTTATTCAAATGCCTGTTAAACTAAGACTAAGCATTTCATGTCGATGCATGTTTCTTATATTAAGTGCACGATAAACGTACTATTTAATGCAACACAACATGTAGCGACATGTCGCGTTGAACTATATCAAGCCAGTTCATTATGGGACCGCCTGGTACACGTAGTAGAGTAATGCTGCAGTTATATTATACTTGTAGCATAGTATAAGTATTGTATGTGTATTTTGTATTGTAGGTTGGCTCGATAGGAGAAGAACCAGGCTCTCACAGATTCCAGCGTAAAATAGCAGCTTGATGTTGCTGTGTTTCGTTTGGTGAGTGTAGAGATCCGGAGATCATTTTTACAAGGCATTCCATCTTAGTCCTCAGGGGTGAAAACGCATCTGTATTTTGATTCTTAGAATAAATGTAGATGTTTATGGGCCGGGTCCATAGTATCCACTTATCATTTTTTTTTATAGAAGAGGAGGCAAACGAGCATGCGGCTCACCTGATGTTAAGTGACTACCGCCGCCCATGATCAACCGCAACACCAGGAGAATTGCGGGTGCGTTGCCGGCCCTTTAGAAAGGAGTAAGCTCTTTTCTTGAAGGTCCCCAGGTCGTATCGGTCCGGAAAAATCGCCGAATTAAGTGGACTATGTGCGCGTTTGTCTTCCTTATACTATATAAAAATACCTGAAAAAGGCCTAGGCAGCCTAGATGAGTTAGTTGTTGAATTAGTGAATCAACGAGTGATACCTTATTAACTCAAGAACTATAATGAGTATATTCATAAAATTGGAAACTAAATATTCAAGGGGTTTTATCATACAAAGATACACCGTCTTTAGGTATAAATTTACAGCCTATATACGTCCCACTGATGTACAAAAACCTCCTTTCATTTCGGAGAGAGCATATCATTTACCAGTGCTTGTCGATAGATTTCACATTTAATCGCAATATATTCCTCAGACATACAGGTTGGTTTCCGTCACGCCCATGCACTTAAAGTTGTATTAACAGTGCAATTGGTGCA
This sequence comes from Parnassius smintheus behrii, assembly GCA_036936625.1. Classification (NCBI taxonomy): domain Eukaryota; kingdom Metazoa; phylum Arthropoda; class Insecta; order Lepidoptera; family Papilionidae; genus Parnassius; species Parnassius smintheus. Next base: position 42,929,745 of record JAUPFT010000020.1, read on the forward strand.
CTTATGGACGACACACATGGTCAGTTAAACTGATCAGTTGAACTGATATCAGTTAAAATGGATTTAAGCCAAAATAAGGGCGGCAAAATTTAGAGTGCGAGAAAAATATCTTTAAACTTTCTATAATGAAAATTAATGATTTTAAAAAATTGGGAAGTTATTGGATCGATGCCGATTATCGAGTTCTCATTGGATCTTCACGTTTCGAAGCCGAGTATAAAGTACATAATTTTTTTGATTAAATTCAATGTAGTTATTCAAGAGTTTTAAATAATACCATTTTTCAATCATTAGTTGTTGTATACTTGTCGGATAACTAATTTTTACTCAATTAATGCAGGACATAGGTAACAGGGCGGTATTTGCACGGTGCCTCAGGGCGGCAGAAAATGAATCGTAGTTTTGGGGGCGTGGCTTATCCCTTTGTCGGTGAAGCTCACGGACGACCGAGGCGAAGGAATGTCAAAATGAAAGTGATGCAATGACATGCAAAGACATCATGAAAATACATATAATACGAGATAGCTATACAGGGTACACGCTCGGAAAAAAACAAGTAAGCGCCAAACAACATTTTTATATTTTTTAACAATACTTGGTTATGGATTTAAAAAATGGTTTATGAGAACTTAGACATGATTATCTACTATGCCTTATAAATAATTCCATTAACTTATTCGTAAAAATATTGTGCTGTCATGCAGAAATGTTATCTAATTAGAGCGTACTTTGCATTTTTTTCCCATCGAGAAAATTACATATTATCGTATTTTCGTTTTATGAAATCCAAGGAAATGTAATCAAAAATCATATACCAAAAATTTGGTTCGTAATCTATAACATTTAAAAAATAAGTGAAATAGGATAACCACCAAATTTTCGAGGTTTCACCTTAACGTAAATCCGACCCTGAAAATGGTAAAAATTTTTAGGTCTCTAATAAAATTAACATTGTTCTATTAAACAAAAATTGATGTTGTTGATTAGCATCAAGAACTTAAAATGATCGATTTTTTTATAAAAAATAAACAAATTCGTATTCAACTTTCATTTTGTTTGTACCGCTAGTACCTATACGTGGCACATAATATCTCAATGGGTATAATTAGAAAAATAAGTCCGTAATAAATAAAAGTAGATTTGTTTTTTATAATAAACTAGCGATGTTCTCCGGCTTCGCACGGGTGATTTCTGGATCTCGACAACAGCGCCACCTACCGGGTCCAAATGTCCAATAACTTCTAATATAAACCATCTAGGGACCCATTCAAAAACACTAAAAAATTCATCAATATCGTTTGGATAGTTTCAAAGTCTATAACAGACATAGGTTGGAACATCTTTTGTTAAAGTTGTTAAGAATTAATCACACATCACGCTCAATAACATAAAATGATGTGTCTTACCTAGTTGGAAGAGTACCTCCCACCCTCCCTCAATTTCGTGCACTAATCCCGCCACCACTAATCCCAGCACCACTACTCCCAACACCACTACACTAGGAAAGACACACCATCGACGACAATACGACACGTGTTTCGCCTCTACACGGAGCATCCTCAGGTGATGTAGACTCCGCGGCGGCTGATCGCTAAGCTTTTTGTGTCAATCAAGACATTCCATCTTAGTCCTCAGGGGTGACCATGCATCTGCATTTTGATTCTTAATTGAGATTAAATGTAAATGTCTATGGACCACAGAATCTACTTACCATCAGGTGGACTGTGTGCTCGTTTGTCACCCTTATTCTATAAAAAAGACAGTATAAGGTATAAGGTAATACCTAATGTAATTATTCTTTGCTAAAAGGGTCAACAAGCAAATGGTTTGGTTTGGAATTACTTTATAGTAAATTATTAGGTCCCTCTATTTACATCTGTAGGCGTTACCGAAGTTGACTTTCTTCCAAATAAATGACCGTGTAACGTCTTCCAAAATCAAACTTATGAGAAACATACCATTATAATGGTTATACTTGAATCTAGATACTTAAACTACACGTTAACATCTTGTATATGTTCAAACTGGTAATTTAATCTTTACTAAACACCCCATCAATATTCAGCACGCAGTCTGCTCTAAATACAGCAAGCACAGAAAATGTCAATATATCAGACCGTGCAGAAATAATAACGCGTGTAATGCTATGATTTTAAATCGATTAAGATCAGGTTCCTATGCAAATCTATACAATAATTATTTTTAACAGAATACAGTAAAATAAATATTTATGAAGATCGACTAACATTATTCGATCAAGAAAAAGAAATAAATTGATTATGAACATCCATAAACAACTCAATATTGTCAGTGGGCCCTTAGACAACATTGCACCAAACTTAACGGCATCATAACTTACAGTAGACGAAATGGCATAAATACAGATAGATTCCGAGATTTACCGCCGGAAGTGCCTCAAACGATCCCGCGTTGGGAAACTGTTACAAAGTGCCGTGATCTTGTATCACCATATTAAACACAACGGTCGATATTACTGATGGACAGCCGTCGGACCGGAGACAAGTGTACCGGTTACTTTTCCTTTAGGGTTCTCGATTGCTATTAAAAATCAAGTGCATCTGATGCAGTCCTTGACGGGGGCACTGCGAAAGCCCCGCTTTCCGCCAGTTGGTGACCAGACGCGGTGGCGAACGGTCGTATTCACCATGCACTTACCGAGCGCGTTCACAGTGAAAGTTCGATAGAGAAATGCGGCTTGCGATCGCCTTTCTGTTTGTGGTGAGTGCTAATTACGTTAAAAGTGCTAAAAGGAGGGTGTTTTCAGCGTTTTATTGTTTTCGTTGTTGGTTACATGCGCATACAAAAAAATCCTCCAGTGTATCAGAAACGTTAGGTTCCTCGTGATTTGGAAGAGGTGGTATAAAATTTGAATAAATTAAGACCACTGTTGCCAAAATGTTGTGTTAGCGATGAGTCAATACTGGTCCAGAAAGTGTTACAAACATATGAAATCGGTTGACGTTAAAACAAATATTACTAAACAAAAATCTATTTAATGTATTACAAATATATATATATATATATATATATATATATATATATATATATATATATATATTTGTAATGTCTATATCTGCCGGGTCTATAGGCTGCCGGGCTAATCGTCGTAAAAGTAATGAAACTTCACTAACTGATAGAGAGCACTGCCAGGAATATCCTGTCAGTCTACTTGATGGTAAGTAGTTGATGTGGATGGTAAGGATTAAGGTATAATGTCTCGTGTCCAGTAAAAAGGGTTTCCGGTTTCCCACACTCACCATACGAAACACAGCAGCATTAAGTTGCTATTTTACGCTGGTATTCTGTGAGAGCGTGGTCCTTCCCCGGTTGAGCCATTCGTGTTACAACTAGAATGAAGCATGCTCTCACAATGTACCAACGTAATATAGCGGCTTAATGCTTCTATTTACGTTTTTTACTAGAAACGAGGTATTGGCAATGCATCTGCATTTTGATTCTTAACTGAGGATAGATGTCGATGTCTATGGGCCACAGAAACAACTTACCATCATGTGGACTGTGTACTCGTTTGTCTCCTTTATTCTATATATATAAAGTGTTATAATTAAAAAAAATTGTACAACCGACTTCAATATAATTAAAATAAGAACAACATTAATGTAGTAGAAGTCAATTAAATACATATTATCAAGAATAACTCAAAAACCACTAATCAGATCTTAATCAATCAATTATATGGTACCACATGAAAAGTACCAGCATTCAAATAAAACAGAATCATCAAAATCGGTTCACCTAGAAAAAACTTCTCAGGTAAGGTATAAAAAATACATTTGCATTGAGTAACTCCTCCTTTTTGAAGTCGGTTAAAACACTTATTTTACTAGGCGGTGGAGCTCCTTTTTTGCCTAGGAGTCTGCCAGACTAGGTACCTATATCTGCAGTGAAATAGCAGTGCAAGCATGAAGTGTTTTGGTCTAAAGAGTATAGAGACAGTTACGGGCTGTGAAGCATTCCATTTTAGTCCTTAGATGACCACGCACATGTAACCTTCTTTGTTAGTTGGCTGCAAATGTTCATGGTTTCCAGTAGCCACTAACGTTTTTTAAAAAAAAAAGTGAATTTGTTACATCGTATTATTGTTTCACATAGTTTTCAAATAATGCGAAAGAATTCAAACAATGAAAGGAAAACCTCATTTCATATAAGATAAGACAGTCTTAAGTGCTTTCTAAGAACACCGAGGTCTTTGAACCATCATCAGGATAGTTGAAACACCTATTGCCCTAATTTGAGGTTACTGGTACTATTGGAAGGCACGTTTACCAGATGTGATTATCTAAGCATCGTACTCATTAATCATACATAATATTGTTACGAATAAAAAACATAAAGTTGTTTTAATCACATGAGCTTTGCCCGTGTACTTTGACTACCTTGTTGGTGTAGTGTTTAGTTGCTGCTCATGAAGTCCCGGGTTCGAATCCAGAGTCGGGCTGAAATTTGTTATTGGGTTATTCTATCAAGAAATTCTTAGGAACATCCCGGAGCACCGGACAGCACTGCCAACCTCCTGAGTTTTTCCTTTCACCCCCGTGCCCTAGAAAGCACGTAAAGCCGTTGGCCTTGCACCTGATCTCTCTCCCGTCGTGTCCGATAACCATCCCAACGGATTAAGAGTGAAGGAATAGAGAGTGCAAGTATTTTTAAGCAAAAACTTAGGCACTGAATTCTCTTCCTGCGCAGAAAGAACTTAAGACTGGCTGCCGTGACCGAAATTCGGTCTGGAGAACACTGTTCTGTACTTTGTTGTTAAATTATTATTATCAATGGATTACAAATTTATCTTTACTTTTATTCCTCATCATCTTCTTCTTTATCATCGGCCAGTAAATTTCACTCCTGAACATGTGCCCGCCCCTTGAAGGGGTTTGTCGATCGACGTAAGATCTCTCTGGTATTCGATAGGTCCCTTAGTCGATTCTTACCCTCGACACGTAGTGATAATAGGCATTCTTTGCACGACGAAATTTCACCACATGCCACTTTAATAAATTATCAATAATCCTCAATTCACTTTAACATACCGTCAGTAGATATTGACTGTTTCAAAACTGTAAAATTTTAAAATAAAATTTTTACAAAGTATTATATAAAATTTAAATTCGTATTATAAACAGCTCAATTAACGTAAAATTATTCCATTTATGTTGGTTTATGTAATAATACCGTTTAAATTCATCATTGCGGTAATTTCTTATTTACCCTTCCTATAACTAACCTAGCTGTCATCTCGACTCGATAAATGATAGAGTTGTATACGTAATAGAGTAGAGTTACTGGTCTATAAACTTCTAGCCTATGGTCCGTAATAACTCTAGGTGGATTATTACATTTTAAGTGTTGTTCGGTGGAGAATAAAATCGTAGAAAGTAAAAAGCTTAGCAAATTAACCATTTCCATCTTTTTTGTTTCTAACCGTAGATAATACATATTATAACATTGAATTCTATAAGACTAGATTTCAAAAACGACTTCTCTTATGTAAACAAATTCACTTACTTGACTAACTACTGCTTTCGTTTAAATGACGCTTAGTTTTACGGATTTTATCGCGTATATTAACTTATTATAAACTGAAGGTAGCCTTGGTTAACTATGACATTAAGACGTTGAACACCTCAGTACCCCCCGTGAACATGGCTGCTGTAAAATACTTGAAACATCGGGAAAACGTTACAACCTATATACGTCCCCATTTTGGGCACAGGCCTCCCGCTCATTTCTGAGAGGGTTTTAGGGCAAGTAATTGTCCACCGCGCTGTCACAATGCGTGTTGGCGAACTTCACATGAAGACATAGATATGAGAATTTTTTTTACTATTCCTCAAACATGCAGGTTTCCTCACGATGTTTTCCTTCACCGCTGAGCACGTGGTAAATCAGCACTTAAATTGCAATTAAAAATTTCATTAGTGCCGGCGGGAATCGAACCCGGTTTGATCGCGTACTATGAAATTTTCAGCGTGCGCTAACCATCTAAGCTACCACGGCTGGGCACGGGAAAACTTAGTTTCATTTAAATGTGTCGTGTTCGCGTAAACATAAGAAATCATTCAAGTCATCTTAACTCTCAACACATACACAAGCACTAATCGTTTGTTTTATGTGGGAGCGCATTTCATGAGAATTAGAAATCTCTAGATTTTACAAATAAACAAATAGATCTTGTTAAATATTATGGCGATGGAAAGCACCATCGTAACCAGGGCGGTAGAACGTGGGAATGGGGTCAGTTCATTGCGTACCCAGTTCTTAAAATTCTATATTTAAAGTTCGAAGTAATTTTCGCTGCTGATTTAAAGGTGCATATTCAAATTATGTTAAAAACAGCCATTTTGACAGCATTTATAAAATCTTCATAGTAGGCCCCACAGGTTGCTAAATAAAGGCAGAAACACACGGTTCACAAATATATTTAAGTACAGAATCGTCAGTTTAGTGCTTCAAAATTTTATTTAAATCTATTGTTTCAAAAGAGTTTTTAAACTTTTTAGAAATTTTAAACTTAAGTTCAGATATATAAATAACTAGCTTGCCAGGCAGACGTTGTTCTGCCCTTTTCAACGACTTATTCAAAACGATCCTACTAAAAATCGCAAAAAAAAATATGGGTCACTCATGGGCAAAAAAACGATCCTATCTCTCAAGTTGGACTAAACTGCACGCGGTATGCAAATTTGATTAAAATCGGTTGAGTAGTTTAGGAGTCCATCGCGGACAAACAACGTGACACGTAATTTATGTATATTAAGATGATATACCATTATTGCAGTTTTTGAAAATACGAGTAAGTACGGCTTCTGCTGTATTTGAAATTATCCCAAATCGAATGAGATTTATGGGCAACAAAGTTTTTGCCTACCGATCTACCCTTACGAATGTGTGCGTGCGCAGCAAAATCAATTAAAATAATGCGTTATAACGCATTTAAAATTTAAAAGATAAAAAGATAGAACGTTGGAGATATTTTTAATAAATTTTTGTTCAACACTTGCCTATTACTAAACTTTTCTGCAAATTTCGCCGGTTATTGCAAAATAACCCCGGATAGTTGTAGCCCTTATATCGTTTACATAAGTATGCAACGATTTTATCTCACCATTTTTATAATTGTCGGATTAGAAGGTAGGAAAATATCGCATCGGGTTTGGAGGTAGTAATGTCTATAGTCCGACAAATTGCTACGCAATTTTACGTGGTAAAGCCATGCTGCAGTTGTATTATGATTGTAGCACGAATGGGTCGACTCGACCAGGGAAGGACCACACTCTCACAGAATACCAGCGTAAAAAGCAGCTTAATGCGCTGTGCTTCGTATGGTGAGTGTAAAGAACCGGATCTCCGGTTTTACTGGAATCGAGACACATCTTAGTCGTCAGGGTTAAAAACGCATCTACAATTTGACTTAATCGATGATAGATGTAGATGTCTATGGACCTCGTCATCCACTTACTATCTGGTGAACTGTGGGCTCATTTATCACCTCTATTCTAATTTTTATTAAATGGCTAATACCACATCAACTAGTGTTAAGAGTAGTTTAAGCCAATAGCCGAAAGGTAGATTCGAACTTGTACTGGGTTGCAATGATGATGATGAAGTATAAATAGACAAAAAAAACTATTCGATATCAGACACTATAAAAAAGGTGAGTCTGGAAGTGGACTAAACAATTTATTTCTGATATAATATACCGGCGTCACTCAAGGCGATATTCTATATCCTCTTTTGTTTTCCATATTTATCTATCCCATCACATTTAATACTAAGTGCACTACCCTCTTTTCTATAATACCTATGTGTGTTCTATTATTTATAAATCGCTGATTTTAAGCTCTATGCACTAGCAGAACCTTTTGAAATCAATAATGCAATAGCGCTATTGACAGTGTTTGACAGTACATTTCTAAAACGTGCTTTGTGCGTATAATGTCAATCTGAATCTTTCTTAATAAATCATAATTATTTGCAATTCTATATATGTAGTTATGTAAGTTTGATTTATCGAACTTGCAATCTTCATACATCGTAGCAATTTTATTTTATTATTTTAAATATAAAATAAATAGTTTGAACAATGTAAATGTTTATTACAACAAACAAAAAAAGTTAGAACTTATCATATAGTCCTTCTCCCCGCGGCGTAGAGCCAAGAAGGCTGGTGAACACTTGGGCAAGATAAAAACCAGCCCCATTGTCTATCAGCCGCAGATGCCTTAAGGTGGACTGAATGTTCCTTGTCATGCTTCTTTTTTTTTTTCAAAAAAAACTCAGGTTTTATTATTGTTTAATTGGCATTAAGAAGAACGGGATTCCAAATCAAATTTTATAAAGGAACTAGCGATTCGCTCCGGCTTCGCAGGAGTGAACTCTGGAACTCGACAACAGCGCCACCTACCGGGTCCAATTTTGAATCTAAACCATTCTCGAAGACCGAAGATCTAGCCGCTTAGGAGTAGGTTCAGTCACATGCACACGGATAGAAGATTTTTATATATAAAAATAAGAAGGCTGCGATACGTTTTCACCGGTCAATTAGAAAGTAATACGTAATGGCCGCACGCTCTCTTTTTATGGATGTCATTAAAATTATATTTATCCAAATATAGATAGATGCCTTAACGTAATAAAGCAAATTTGCAATTTATTTCGGTTAATCATTAACAACAAGTCATATAAATATGGCCGACTCCATTGTATAAAATAAATAATCATTTTAGGTGGTCGAGAATTTTTTTCTTCTTCTTCTCAGTAATTCTTTTTCTTTTGTAAACGTTTCTTCCTTCTAGAATTTACTCATGTGTCGTGGAGATGGTTTACATGCATATATTGCACAAGGACAACATCCAGACCCGGTAAAATTATTTGTAACCTATACAAATACGTGACGTAAAAATATCCACTACCCCATATCTATCGGTAAGTGTCCTAAATGGCGACAGAGGGGAACTAAAACAGAAGATAGACGGTAGCATCTGTAGGTATATAGCATAGCAATAATACGAATTATAAAAAAGTACGGTTGCCAAACCACCTGCAAAGCGTGCCCACTGTGGCTATATCCTCCCTTGGGGCTATTTATGGGGAAGGCCAATGTTCAGCGGTGAACTTTTAAAGGCTGTAACGGATTTATGGATTCTAATACTAGTTCTGTGTGGGATTCAAACCTGTGGCCCTTAGCACAACACCTCAGTGCTAAGCCACTGCACCACAGAGCTGCCAAATTATCAGACTACTATCTTCTAACCTTATTCCATCATGTAAGAGTATTCTGCATTTCAGTTTGAAAGGAGCGCTAGTATATTGATTATGAGGTATTTCATCCAAGCAGTATCATAACAAGGGAAATGGCATTGCCCTAGTGTTGCAAATTTGGGGGGTGGCATTGTCTGATAGAAAGTTAGTCTGGTTTCTGATCATGTCAATGTTGTTAGCCTTTTGGCTTTTACGGCTTCATCGGTCTCAAGGTAAGGTCTGTAAAAAGGTGAATTTAAATAATTCTACATCGTTACCTGCGTAACGATATCTCTTACGACAGTGTACAGTGCACGTGGGTGAGTTATTTAAAGGCCGTCCGAGCAGGGGATGGCGGGTCCCGGCTCTGACGGCTAACTCGTGTCATTCGATTTTCTGGGCGGTAAGAACCGCCCAGGAACGCAGTGTGTACGCGGTGTGGAGGGGTGTGAGGCGCGCCCGTCTGCGGACTCGCTGCATCTTATCCGTTGTCCTAACAGTATTTGTGGCACTAGGCGACTGTGTAGTGTCTGTGTGTGTGACTCGCTGGCGACATTTGGGTCGTCAGAATCTAGCGGAACTGGGGGTTTGCTTAGAACGTTGCGGGACCTCCGGAGACTTTCCTTAACATTTGGAGTAGAAGCGTTAGAAAGTTAGCCTACCCCCTTTTCCTTTTGTGCCAGTAATAATTTTACAAAGAATTAAAATATGACGAACACAATAACATTGCCAATTCTGTAATATTCTGTTAGATAACCTCCATTAGGTTATCTAACATCATAACATAAATATTTACGTCCATCATCCAGAGGGTTAGGCAGAGACTACGGACTTCCATTCGCCTATTTTCCATCTATTTCCCTACACTTAGATGCTCGTCGTTATCATATTGATTAATTTAATTGTAATCATACCTGGTTATCCTGTTTGTGGACACTTATATATAGAAACTTTGATAGTCGATGAATGTGGGTTAAGAATTGATGAGTTAACCGTGAAATGCCTCTCGTATGCCTACGCTCAAGTCATTTACATCGTTGGCGGACTAGTTGCAAATGATGGTTACTTTAATGTAATACGTTACTTTAATGAATATGTCATTATGAAAAGGGAATGAAAGTGAACGCAAGTTAGACGAAAGTGATGGGTTTTGAAATAGAAGAAGGTAAACGATATGTGAAATAATAATAGAAAGGGAGTTGGTTGAGCAAGGGACGACTTTGTTTATATTAGATACCGTGTAGTGGCTGTGTAAGAATATCCACTTCCCCATGTTATCCCGTGGGTGTGAAGCGATGGAGGGGAACTAAACCAGCACATGGGCAGCAGCGTCTTCCTGATAGCAGCTAAAAAATTAAATACGGCGGGTGCCCACTATGTTATTCGTGGTAGAGCCATGCTGCAGATATATTAGTAGTATAGTTGTAGCACGAATTGGTCGGCTCGACCCGGGAAGGACCACGCTCTCACAGAATACCAGCATGAAACAGTAGCTCAATGCTGCTGTGTTTCGTATGGTGAGTATAGAAAACCGGAGACCCCTTTTTACTGGAAACGAGGCATTCCATCGAAGTCCTAACAAGTAACAACGCATCTGCATTTTGATTCGTGATCGAGGGTAGTAGATGTCTATGAGCCACAGCATCCACTTACCATCAAGTGGACTGTGTGCTCGCTTGTCACCTTATCCTCCCTATGAGGCAATCTTCAGGTAGGCCTATGCAGCATGTGCCTATGCACATTGGAATTTGATAGACTATAACAAACGTAAGAAAACTATTCATAAACTCACCAGTATTTTATTTTTAGTATACGACTACGTTTTATTAATAAGCAAGACATATTTGTAGTTTGAATTTCCTTATAAAAAGTTTGATCAATAAGTTTTAATGTCTTTTTTATAGGACAAGGGTGACAAACGCGCAGTCCACCTGATGGTAAGTGGTTGCTGTGACCCATAAACATCCACAAATTAAGGGCTAAGATTGAATGCATCTTTCCAGTAAAAAGGGTATCCGGTTCTCTACATTTACTATACGAATACGAACGATGCTAAGTATCATTTTTAGTAAATGTTCATTTACGTTGATTGATGAATTGCCTGTGTCCATATATGTCCATATATTTATTTTGTTTGTTTGTGATTTTTAATCTTCTAATATATTTATCCTAATAGTAGCTTAATGCTGCTGTTTCGTATGGTGAGTGTAGAGAACCGGAGACCCTTTTTACTGGAAACGAGGCATTCCATCTTAGTCCTCACGGGTGACAACGCATCTGCATTTTGCCTTTACATGTTTACGGTATTAGATTCGTAGAATTAAATGGATGAACACAGAGCACGCAAATGGATGAAACTTGCCTCGGTAACAGATTTATTGTTGCTGTTAAACCTATATTCTTCGGATGTACTTGATAAAGTTGCCAAAAACTGCATATTATGTTTACGTTAACTTAAGCTTCACTCCCGATTTTCTGAATTAAAAATACTTATAAATAGTAAAAGATTCTATTACGCTGCGTCTACGCGGTAAACGAATAATCGATAAAGGTCTCGGTTAACCTCCAATAGAATAAATCGATAATCGAAAATAAGATGTATCACTTACCATCAGTATACTGTTAACCTACGCATTTGTCACAAATGCCGAACCCATGTTCCAAAATTAAAAAACAACAATAATTATTTTAAATAAAAATAAACCTTAAACTTCAAAACAGAGAAAATATTCTCAATATTAGTAAATACACAAGTTTATTTTTAAAAATCAAGTCCGTAAGCGTGGCACGTTTGCAACGGAACTTACACAGCTCTTATTTTCACATATTTGTTCGGATATATACTAGATACAATAATAATACGTGTTATATATATACTGGGTTTCTTTCACCTTTTATCATCCTTTTCTAGTTTGATTTTGCTGCATCGAATCTTATCTCTGTTTGGCCTAAAGGTTGACTGGGAGAGAATGTCTTATAGCATTAAGTTCACCATATGTTCTACTTATTGTATATAATTAATAAATAAATACACCGTATATGACATAATGAAATTAAAAACATCGCGATTAAAGTAAATATATAAAAATAGATAAAAAGTGACGAATTACAATAATATTCCGTGGCCGGGCTCCGACACAAAGCGGCGAAAGTATATATCTTAGACGCGCTTTGATTTCTCCTTGATACTGACTAGCTAATAAATAACCCAGTTTCTGTAATGAAACTCCGCGAGTGTTTAAAATGTGTATATAATAAACATAGTGTGTAAAATGAGTTTATTTGACAAATATCTCTATTATTTTATATCTCATATGCCTTTATTTGTTGTAGCGGTGTTTGAGTTTGATCAATAAGTTTTAATGTCTTTTTTATAGGACAGGGGTGACAAACGCGCAGTCCACCTGATGGTAAGTGGTTGCTGTGACCCATAAACATCCACAAATTAAGGGCTAAGATTGAATGCATCTTTCCAGTAAAAAGGGTCTCCGGTTCTCTACATTTACTATACGAATACGAACGATGCTAAGTATCATTTTTAGTAAATGTTCATTTACGTTGATTGATGAATGATTGCCTGTGTCCATATATGTCCATATATTTATTTTGTTTGTTTGTGATTTTTAATCTTCTAATATATTTATCCTAATAGTAGCTTAATGCTGCTGTTTCGTATGGTGAGTGTAGAGAACCGGAGACCCTTTTTACTGGAAACGAGGCATTCCATCTTAGTCCTCACGGGTGACAACGCATCTGCATTTTGATTCGTAATCGAGGGTAGATGTAGATGTCTACGGGCTACAGCAACCACTTACTATCAGGTGGACTGTGTACTCGTTTTTCAGCCTATCCTATAAAAAAAATCCTTTCTGTAGGGACCGACGGTGTGCATGCACTGAACTAGGTAGGAGCTTAATTAGACTATCATCCTATTGATTTATCCATTCATTCATTACAGCCCTTCACCAGTTCACTGCTAAACATAGGCCTCTCCCAAGGAACGTCACAAAGCTCGGTTCCGAGCCACCTGCATCAACTGACTTCCTGCATGTCGTCACTGCATCAAATGGAGGGACGCCCTACGCTTCGCCTGCTGGTACGAGACTACCATTCGAGAACCTTTTCCATCGGTTGTCAGTTCTTCGAGCTATATGGCTGACCCATTGCCACTTCAGCTTACTAATCCTTTGGGATATGACGGTCACTCTGGTCCTACTGCGTCTGGTCTATCACGCAGAGTAACCCAGAACATAGTCGTCTTCTACCTAGCCCGCTGAGCGACCTTGAGCTTCCTCTTACGGCTAGCAGTGAAAGACCATGCCTCAGATCCATAGGTTATCACTGGCAACACGCACTGATAGTACAACCTAGTTTTGAGGTATGCCTGACGAGAAGATGTGTCGTAATCTCCCGAACGCTGCCCAATCGAGTTGAATTTATCGATTGACCTTTCGGTCGAAGTTGGATTTTCCAAGTCGGACTATTTGTACCAGATAATCATACTCGTCAACAACTTCTCCCAATAACTACCGTCATAGGTGAGTCATGGATGTTACGCATGACTTTGTTTTTCCATGTTCATCTTAAGACCTATTCCTTGGAAGACACTATTGAGGTTATTGAGCATAGTGCTTAGGTCCTTCAGCGATTCGATGCCATAAAGACTATATCGTCGGCAAATCGAAGGTGAGTGATGTACTCGTCATTGAAGGTAATATCGCGTCCTATCCAGTTCAGTATCTTTAAAACGTCTTCCAATGCAGCAGTGAAGAGTTTCGGGGATATTACATCATTCTGTATTACACCTCTCTGCAGTTGGATAGGTTTCGTACTCTGGTTCTGTACTTAGGTAGCCATCATAGCCTTACTGTACAAACACTTCAGCACTTCGATATACCGACAGTCAACTTGGCACCGTTGAAGAGACTGTAGCACCACCCAAATTTCAACGGAATCAAAGGTTTTTTTCACAGTCTACATACGTAAGATAAAGTGTAGGGTATATATGTTGTCTATGACACTGAAGCCTTTTCGGAAACCGGCTTGTTCGGGAGGCTGGAAGTCGTCGAGTCTACGTGCGAGACGATTCGTAATGACTCTCGAAAACAGCACGTAGACGCGGCTCAGAAGGGAAATCGGTCTGTAGTTCTTCAAGGGAGCGTTGTCACCTTTCTTAAGGAACAAGACCACCGCACATCTGCTCCACGCCTCCGGAGTAGTGCCACCAAGGAGGACGGAATTTAAGAGCTCCTGAAGGACTTTAAGTATCGGTTTTCTAGTCATATTTGCGTCGTCGGCAGCCGAGCTGCCAATGATAATTACATTAATAAACAGGTCATTAAAAGAAAGGAGAATGAAACATAGTAGCGTTAAGCTGCTATTTTACGCTGGTATTCTGTGAGAGCGTGGTACTTGCCCGGTCGAGCCTATCTAAGCGTGCTACAACCATATTATAGCTGCAGCGTGGCTCTAGCGCGGAAGAGTACTTATGATAACAAACGGCGATCGGCCTGCCTAGCGTGATGATAAGTCCAGCAGTGGACTTTTACTGCTGGTGTAGAAGAAAAAAATGGTATACATATAAAATCATTTACTATAATACTAAGTAAGAATACATACTAGTTACTTTAGTGTTTTTTATTTATTTACTTATTATTATTGCATTCCTTCAAATGAAAGAATAGAATATAAAGGGCGGACTTAATGCCTTCTCAACCAGCCAATCCATGGAGTGGTGAGAATTTGATGTAGGTGTAGCATTATAGAATAAAAACAAAACAAAAAAATAATAATTAACTACGTAAAATATACATTTTACTAATACATACATGTATACATATCAATATGTTTTATTTATATATGTATACATATATGTATACACATATAAATAATAGCTATGAATATTATACGTCAGTTAACAATATAAATGACTTGGATTATTCAAGTAAGAAGCGAACTTTTTATAAGCAAACTTATTGGAAGCTTTTCTGATGTTATCGGGCACACCGTGCCCGAAGACTTGTAACCAAAAGAGTTACCATAGAACTCGGTGAATGAACAAGAATACATGTTTTGTTATTATAAGAAGAACGTGAAACCCTATCATGAGATGATGAGAGATAGTGAAATTTACTCTCTAAAAGTAAATTAAAAAAAAAATTGGTTGCCTGTAAAGTCGGTATACGGGCGAAAGTTTTACGTGACAACGACTTTGAGTGGTAAAATAATTTTAATGTGAATATTCATTCGTATAGTAGGAAGAAGGATGAAATAACACTTTTTATGTCTGTCTCTCTCGCTCTTAGGCGGGCTAACCATGCCCGAGTGGAAGGGACGCGTGCCTCTCACTCGCTCTCATTGTGAGCGCATAACGTGAGCGGAGCGTAACGCAGTTTCTTGAAGTGTCACCCGGCAAACCAATTTATAAGACGTTGTCACGTCAAAAAAAACTAAAGATAGAAAGGCGAAAATGGGTCATTATGGAAAAATGGACAAGTAAATTGCGCCTCTGCCGGATTGTAAGCCAATTAATCAAAGATCTATATTGCGAAATATGTTCGTACAATAAACCCGAAAATAAATCTTATTCGGTTATTGAGAACGCGTTCTAGCTTTTTCAGAAGATCCTGGGACAGATCTGGGAAACACACATCTGCATAATCAATTTGGGTAATATGAGCGAATAATTTAGATTAGTATTTTCAGTGTCTAAATTAAAAATTAAAGAAAAACATACTAAAAAATGTTTGGAACGCCTAAACTCTAAACAATCACGGTTTCGTTACGAGTAACAATACAAAGGATTAGATATTTAAATGTATTACAAAACTACACACATTGTTGACATTCCGACTGTTCACTACCTTATAAATAGATCGGTTGCCGAAGAGCGTGTGACGTCACAACCTGCTCCCAAATACCATCAGTCACTTTCACTGCGTGCCTGTCCGTCTGTCCACATCCACACCTGCCGGGCTATTGCGGCAACACCTTACAGTTCTTTTGTTCCTTATATAATCACACTTGGCTCTTCAAAACTGGTTTCAAAAATTTCTCTTTAGTTTGGACTTTGAAATCTGTGTATTTATATTGAAATTAATGTTTGTTTGTCCCGTAGGCGTTTTTATACCATTCATCCGACTACTATGAAACAATGTTAAGTTGTTCTTTGCGCGCTAGCAAAGATTTTTGACAAAAAATAGTAATATTTATTTGTTTGTTTATTTGCTTGTTTTCTCTGCGTTGCGATACCATTCATCCGATTACGACGAAACTTATGGGAATTGCTGTGTTCGCCCACGAATGTTTCAAACAAAACAAAAGGCACTGCAACGTATTCCGACACAGATAGTAACGTATAATATTGAAAGATTGTTGCTACAATGTAAAAAAATCCTTAATTTATATTTGTATATACCTACTATATATTATTTTCTTACATAATTTCTTTCGTTTACTTTATACCAGCGTAAAATAGCTTTATGCTGCTGTGTTTCATATGTTGAGTGTAGAGAACCGGAGACCCTTTTACTGGAAACGAGGCATTCCATCTCAGTCCTCAAAGATTTTTAATTCAAGATAAATGTAGATGTTTATGGACCGCCGCATCCACTTACCATCAGGTGGACTGTGTGCTCGTTTGTCACCAATATTCTATAAAAATAAAACATTATTTTCATTTTTATACAGTATTTACTCTTCTTATCCCAAAACATTGTGTCTTAAATCATTTATGTTTTGGAATTTTCTATGAGGTTTTTCCAACGACTTTTTAAAGAAATCTCATTTCAGAAATCATCGAGGCGCACAGTTTAACAACCCTTAAGTTTTTTGATCAAAGAAGAACTATAAATATGGTTTTTATAATATTAAATAATATCTCGTTGATAATAATCATAATAGACCGTGACAATGTGTGCACCACTACCAAATTGTTTTAAAAGTTGACAAAAATTTTAGGTTATATGCTGGTTCTTACTAGATTAGTGTCTTAAGTCTAGTCGTACTTTTAATCTATATTTAATGAAAATAACCTGTTCTATTCTATTTTTACTTCGACCGGAAGTAGAGCGACGGATTCAAATCGGCAGCGTTCGTAAGATTACGGTACATCTTCTGTCACATATACGAGTACTTTAAAATACTTGAAATCAAAATTGTACAACCAGTGTGTTGCCAATGATGACATGTGGATCTGATACGTGGTCCTCTCTATCGTTCGTATGAGGAAGCTCAAGGTCGCACAGCTAACTATGGAGAGGGATATGCTCGGAGTGTCTGCTTGGTAGACTTAGAAATAAGGATATCCGCATTAGAATAATCATCACACAAGGATCAGTAAGGTGAAGTAACAATGTGCCAGCCATATAATTCGAGAACGGAAACTAATGCACAAAAAAGTTCTCGAGTCGCAGCATCGTACCGGTAAGCAAAGTGTAGGATGACCCTCGACTAAATGGAATGATGACCTGTTAAAAAATGCAGGAAGTTTATGGATGCAGATAGCTCAGGTCCGTGCTGTGCGGCATTCCTTTGGTGAGGCCCGTTCAGCAATGGACTTATGATGATAATTCTATTTTTACTCGGAGCATAATATATACCACTTTAGTATTTATAGTTTAGTGTCATTATATAAATACCATTTACTACTAATAAAAAATCTGGCGGGGGAAAAAACTTATACCTATATGCTATATGCTAGACTAAACTTTTCCAAAGCACCGCAATGAAATGGTATTAACATAATATTGTCTAATTTAGAAAATATGAGGAAACAAGCGAACAAATTTCAAATTTTATACAGTATTCATTTGACGACTCCGTGGCACAGTAGCTTGGTAATGAGCGCTGAGGGCCGCGGGTTCGATTCCCACACAGGACAAGCATTTGTATGACTTACAAGTGATTGTTCCGGGTCTAGATGATTGTCCTTGTGCAATTTATTAGGTGTTTAAATACACGATACCTCCACGATACTATATACACGATACACGATATAATCCTAGTGCGAGGGGCAATGTTTTGTAAAGAATTCTAAGTCACATGATTAGGATTCTTTGTAGAGTTAAATTATTTCTGTGCCAAAAAACTAGGATATATTAATTTAAAAACTAATTGTGAGTCAATTTTAGGTAACTCCCCTTGTTGCTTTTATTGTTGTTAACAATATACAGTCATCAATTTTGAATAACTATTTATGATGTTAAATTTATCTACATCTCTTCAAAGATAATTTCTACCTATATATATATATATATATATATATATATATATATATATATATATATATATATATATATATATATATATATATATATATATATATATATAATCTAGAGAAAACTAAAACTCTCCTTACACAAATACTTTAAAAAAGTTGGTTCCCGAGCATCATTACCATTACTAAAGAATTATCAGAAATGAAATATTGTTATATAGTCATATTTATACGTATGTATCCATTTTAAATTTATGTGTTTATATACTTGTATATATTTCATTTATATTATGAATATGTGTTTATTTATGTAAGTATACAAACATACCCCAGGGTTATTTTGAAATAACCGGTCAAATTTGAAGAGAAGGTTCAGAATAAGAAATATGTATAAGCAATTTTTGAAGGAAAATTAATAAAATAAAATCTCAGCATTCTGTTCTTGTTATCTTTTAAATTCAAAATGCGTTGTAATGCTTTATTTTAACTGATTTTACTGCGCACGCACACATTCGTAAGGGTCGATCGGTTGGCAAAAACATTGTGGCCTTTATATCACTTTTAATTTGGGTAATTTCAATTAAAGTGTAAGCCTGATTTACTCTTTTTTTTTCAAAAACTGCAATAACTCATTATTAATATATATCTTAAGTATAAAATTTAGCTACTCTTTATAAAATAACCCTGTATATTTTTACTTACAATATTATATCATAATATAAGTTGTTACATATAATGTGTATTTAGTTTAGATTCTTTTTCTACTACTAGTTTAACGTAGGTCAAATTCTCACCATGGTTTGACTAGTAGAAATTGCTTTTAGGTATTAAGTCCGTCTCTTGTATCTTTTTTTATTATTGCATTAGTAAACATTTTAAATAAATTAATAAATAAATCTCCATATATTCTACAGGCACTAATACGAATTATAACATAACGTAATCATTTTGTACACTTTATATTAACGGTATCGCGGGCCCACACGTGTCGGTTTGACTGAGATCGTACGGCAGTACATCTCACTGGCCCAGATTAGCCGCTCCAATGTTACGAAGTCAGTTTTTTTACTTTCTTGACATCAATTAATTAAATTGTTTTCTTTTTTCGAATGCGTTCTGCTTAAAATACAGCCAATATTTTTTACATACATCACGAACTGTTCCACTCGGTATTAATGACATTATGTTTACCTTTTTATATTAATAGAAGAGAAAGGCACTTAAAATACAGCCAATATTTTTTTATATAATATCACGAGCAGTTTATAATTACAATATACCCTTACGCCGACACCATACATTATGTCAGTTTTTTTAACAAAATAGCGGCTTAATGCTGCTGTGTTTTGTATGGTGATGAGTGTAGAGAACCGGTGACTCTTTATACTGGAAACGAGGTATTTCATCTTAGTCTTTAGTGATGACAACGTATTCTGCATTTTCATTTTAAACTACGATGGATGTAGATGTCTATGAGCCACAGCACTCACTTACCATCAATTGAACTTTTTTTTATAGGTTATGGTGACAAACGAACACACATTTAACCCCGATTAAGAATCAAAATGCAAATGCGTTGTCACCCTTGAGGACTAAGATGGAATGCCTCGATTTCAGTAAAACGGGTCTCCGGTTCTCTACACTCACCATACGAAACACAGCAGCATTAAGCTGCTATTTTATGATGGTATTCCGTGAGAATCTGGTCCTTCCCCGGTCAAGCCAACCTATTAATGTTAGAACCATAACATAGCTGCAGCGTGGCTCTACCACGTATAAACATTTCGCAACTGTATAATAATCGCGGTGGGTCAATAGATGTTCATGTTAAGTCTCTAGCTAAGTTTAAGGCTATAATATCATCATCATCATCATTATTACAGCCCTTCACAAGTTCACTGCTGAACATAGGCCTCCCCCAAGGAATGACACAAATCACGGTCCAGAGCCACCTGCATCCATCGCCTTCCTGCATGTCTTACCAGGTCGTTACTCCATCTAGTGAGGATCGCCCTACACTTCGCCTACCGGTACGAGGCTGCCACTCGAGAACCTTTTTTCCCCAACGGTTTTCGGTTAAGGCTACAATATACGATACATTGTTTAAGTAACTAAGTGTGTCATTGTTTTATATATAATATTACTTTGTTCTATCCTAATTTTTTGTATCTTATGTATTTATAACTACTAGGTAACTTTTTAGTAACTTGAAGCATGCCGTGTATACCTTTAATTGATTGTGCAATTCGTATCTGAGTTGATGTGTGCTTACTATTGCTGCACTGCTGCAACAATCGCTGCTGTACTTAAACAAATAAATAAATATAATTACAACTATTACGTAAATTCATACATCAATTATTTCTGTTATCCCGTTAAAAAACTTGATTTAAACGATTGTTACGTGCAAAGTCGTGAAATAAATAATCATGCGAATTTCATCGCGTGCTAAAGACGCATACGTTTACTCAGTTCATTTTATCTTGTTATTGCAGATGAATTGTGCCAGTTAACTGATGATAAAAAGGAAGAAGACCTCGGAGGATACTATCGGTATATCTACCGTTAACCTCGGGCACACACTAGAGCAATATTTCTCGGTGAAAGGACTACTTTTTGTCTAGTAGTTCGACTAGGTGGATGTTGATGACCTGTTACCTATTTCTGTCTTCAGCTAGCTGCGCTTGCACTGCTGGATTCTGGGCTGTTAAGTATAGAGAACTCGTATTATTACAGGCTGTGTTACATCTTATTCCTCAGTGGTGACAACGCATATGTGGCAAAGCATATGTGGATTTCTTTGTTTGAAGTTACCCGCGGGAATCCAGTGACTACAGAAGCCACTCACCATCAGGTAAACGTTTTAAGTGGTATACCAGCGTAAAATATCAACTTAATGCTGCTGTGTTTCTTATGGTGAGTGTAGAGATCCGGAAACCCTTGTTCATTGGAAACGAGGCATTCCATCATAGTCCTCAGGAGTGACAATGCATCTGCGTTTTGATTCTTAATCGAGGATAAATATCTGTGGGCCACATATGTAAATGTCTATGGGCCACAGCATCTAATTATCATCTGGTGGACTTCATGCTCGTTTGTCACCCTTATTCTATAAAAAAAAACATTCATCTTCACACGCTCTCACTAAATCAGCGTATTACACATCAGTAGACATTATGCTGCATAATACCGTTAAATTACGTCTTACGTATGGTGAGTGTAAAGGAAAACCCTTTTTATGGTACAAAACATTTTCTTATGTTTACGCGCACGCTGCGCATTTAATGAAACTTTTTTTACGGAACAAGTTTTTACGGATTTTATTTACCTAACTTCATTGAGTTAATATCCGTAAAAACTAGTAATATTAAATGTAGGGGCGTTTTCAGACAAACTGCACTTAATCGCCTAGTCTTGCGGGCGTAGAATATTGCAATTTAAAAAAACCGGCCAAGAGCGTGTCGGGCCACGCTTAGTGTAGGATTCCGTAGTTTCCCGTCCGTCACAATAAGTGTTCCCACTTATGAGTTTAAAGGTGGGTATCCATTATGTTCGCGCTCCAGCAGCGCTCCGCGCTCCTGCAACTGCTCCCGGTAGTGGGTACTGTTGTTTCCATCCATGTTCAAAATGATTTTCCTAGAAAGTCCTTATAAAGTTTTACTTTTCAGATTTTTTTCATATTTTCTAAACTTATGGTTCAAAAGTTAGAGGGGGGGACACACTGTTTTTTTACTTTTGGAGCGATTGTTTCCGAAATTATTGATATTATCAAAAAATGATTTTAGTAAACCCCTATTCATTTTTAAATACCTTTCCAACAATATAGTACACGTTAGGATTGAAATTAAAAAAAAATCACTTCCCACTTTACATATAGGGGGACTACCCTAATAAAACATTTTTTTATTTTTTGTCGACGTGATTGATACACATATTGGTACCGAATTTCAGCTTTCTAGTTCTAACGGTCACAGAGATTAAGCGAGGACGGACAGACGGACAGACAGACATGGCGAAACTATAAGGGTTCCTAGTTGACTACGGAACCCTAAAAAGGCGCTGTGTGCGGCCATGTTCTTATATTAGCGAAAGGCATGTTTTTAAAGTAAACTAAGTACGACCTGGTAAGACATGCAGATAGCTGAGGACTGTAATTTGTGGCATTCTTTAGGGGCCTACGTTCAGCAGTGGACTTGTGAAGGGCTGTAATGATGATGGTGAAACTGAAAATATACTGAAGCCTGTATTTGAATGCATAACCTCTCTACAGTGTTTTATGCAAGTTACAACACATTGTGCAATTACTCAGATTTCTTATTCTTCGTGTACGGCAACGAAGCAAAAGCAGAATCAATAGTACTTTTACAAATTCAAAGCAAATATGCGTCTGGTATCCCATTAGTTTTCGAAGGACTGTTTAGTTACTATTCGTTTTCAGTTCAGTATCAGCCCCTAACATTATAAAGTCATGTCAGGTCATGTGTACCACATTATTAATCGGTACAGGTGGCGCCACCGCCGATCATAATAGCAAAGTGAACGAGAGTGCGAAAACTTCAAACAAGTACAGTAACGACTTAGAAAATAACACGATTTTTCGTACTTTCAACCAGAGTATCGCCTTGTTTTCTTAGTGTGCTCCTGTAGGTGAACACGGGGCTTGTGTGCGTACGCTGCAAAACGCTTGTATGGTGCTTCTCGTACTCTGTACGTTAACTTAAAATGAAAAAAAATTGTGAATTTCCGGTGCTCCTCTTTTCACTGAATAGTATTCATAATTTACATCCAAAAAAACTCTTCTCTGATATTTGATTTACTAAATTGGTAACCCTACCTGCAAAGTTACCAAAATAAATAACCAAACAGGTTTTACGAATGTGCATCGCTCATTGTAAAAAGACTATGTGAAAAATATTGTCAGCAATTTGATTACGCATCCACCTAATTAGGAAGACAGTGCTATATCTATCACTCCTAACTAGGGCTGCCAGCAATACAATATTAGTTAGAAACTATATTTTCATAATAGCTGACTATGGTACCGTGCAGTGGTGCCGTAACAAACTCTATCACCTCAATTTCGTCTTATGGGAATCGTAAGGGACGACTATTTGAAATACCAGAAGGAGAGAAGAGAAAAGAAGGTGGCATGAGACTGTTAATAAGAGCTCAATGCATCAAATAACATGCCTTTTAAAAAAAACATTTTAAAATGTACTTTATGTCCTCTTTTTTCGCCATGATCTATTTTTTACAGGTAATAATTGTTAATAGGTATACTATATTTATTTATATTGAATATGAGAGAGTTGGCAACCCTACTCCTAACCCACACAGTACGTGCCTTCCTCTCCAGCCTTAAAGAGAGCCTAGAAAGTCTGGGCAAAAGTGAAACTGTCTGGGACCAAATCGCAGCCTTCAATTAGCGAGTGACAGCTGGCGTTTACTTTCGCTTCCTCGGCTATCAAACTAGATTCGGATGCCCTCGATTTTACGGCCTCTGGTTGCATTACAACTACATATATATTATATTCTAAATCAAACGTGCGACAGAGTTTTAAAAATGTGACATATTTTGGGAAATTATTTTTTAATTAAGTTTTTTTTATTAAAGGTTATTCTTTAATAAGTAAGTTATTCTTTAATTTAAATAAGTTAAATTGAAAATTTTAAAAACCGCGGAAACAATAAAAGCTGATGATCTTCCGTTTGCCGTGAGCCGTTTGAACGGCTGAACCAATTTCGATAAAACATGTTTAAGAAGCATCGCTAAAAAAAACTGCTTTTAAATTTAAATAAAACTGCACAAAATCCGTTTCACCCGTTTAAGACTTACGGTGCCACAGACAGACACCAGCGGCCATACGTATAACACCCCTCTTTTTCGTCGGGGGTTAAATAATAAGTCCCGCTGGATTGCTTACTGGTTTTTCCGAGGACAGAGATTTTTCCGAACCAGTGGTAATGCTTAAATGAATTTCAGTAAGTATTCTTATTAATGATGATTCCATTTTATTCTATTCTTTATGTTTAAAAAAAAACTTTAAACATTAGGATATTCTCCTGTATCGTGGAGGCAGTTTTTATACATAAATTTCACAAGGACATATTTGTGGACCATACAAATACTTTGTTGCGTGCGGGATTCGAACCCGCGGCCCTCGGCGTTGCAACTCATTGATATGTCACTCCGCCACGGAGCCGTCGATTATGGTAATTACTATTTATATACTAGCAACCCGCCATGATTGTGCCTGGATAAGGCGCCTATTTATGTGATGTTAGATTTTAAATAATAATCAAAGGACATTTCTTTTATCAATTTCTCGATTCTACTTTTTAAATCTTCAAAATGTTCGGATAAAATACAGCCTAGATCATTCATGGCACTGCTCTGTATCTGTTTGTAAATTTTCATCACAATTGGTTAAGTTATTCCGACGATGAGCATGGACAACAGACGGACAAAAAGCTATATGGCCGGCCCATTGCCACTTCAGCTTACTAATCCGTTGGGCTATGTCCGTCACTCTGGTTCTACTGCGGATATCCTCATTTCTAAGTTTATCACGCTGAGAAACCCCGAGCACAGACCTCTCCATAGCTCGCTGAGCGACTTTGAGCGTCCTCATACGGCCAGCAGTGAAAGACTATCAGATTCTAAGTCGTCACTGGCAACACGAACTGTTTTTACCATGTAGTTTTCAGACTTTGAGGTATATCTGACGAGAATATGTGTCGTAATTTCCCGAACGCTGTCTAGCCGAGTTGAATCCGTCGATTGACCTTAAGGTTGAAGTTGGACTTACCTAGTCGTACTATTTGTCCTAGGTAAACGTACTCGTCAACAACTTCGAGCATAGTGCTCCCAACAGCTACCGGCATAGGTGTGACATGGACATTAAATATGATCTTTGTTTTATCCATGTTTATCTTAAGACCTATCCATTGGGAGACACCATTGAGGTCATTGAGCATAGTGCTAAGGTCCTCTAGCGATTCTGCCATAAGGATTATATCGTCGGCAAATCGAAGGTGAGTGATGTACTCGGCATTGATGTTAATACCGTATCCTTTCCAGTCCAGTAGCTTGAAAACGTCTTCCAATGCAGCGGTGAAGTGTTTCGGGGATATAACGACACCCTGTCTTACAAATGGTTATTTATGTCTTAATAATAAATAAATAAACCCCTAAGCTCAATTGAAGCCAGTTATTTGAACAATACAGACATACATTTCAATTTTATTTAAATGTATAAACAAAACCAGAAACTGAAGCTTTTTTATTTAATTTGGGTTATAAATATGTAATACTTACATAATATGGAAAATCACTCTATTTAATTTGGGTTTGTTATAAACATAATTTAATTAAAAAAGCATTTCCGATATTTTTAAATGTCAGAAATGTTTTTTGAATTAATTACGATAAAAATAAATTTCACCAAAAATTGTTTATAACGGCACACATATAATATGTCAGTTTGGTCCAGTATTATGAAGTAGACGACTGGTTTTGCGTAAGTCGGACCAAAAATTAATATTCAAAAACTGAAGGTAGCCGGACTAACTATGACATTGGGACGTCAAACATCTCAGTCTCCCCCGTGACCATGGGTGCTGTAAAGCACCCGAAACGTCGGGATGATAAAAATATTTTAGTTGTAATTAAACGCGATAAAATCCGTAAATAATAGTTTTATTAAATGTGTAGTGTTAGCGTAAATTTAAGATATCATTAGACGACCGGTACTTGATTTTTTAATATTGTTTTCAATTTAGGTTTGTGAGGGTCAAGCTTGTTTCTGGATGGTGGTTAACACTGTTTTTGGATTGCTTGAAAACAGTTTTTTGAATTAATTACGATATAAATAAATTTCACAAAAAATTTCACATAACGAAACGCAAATATGTCAATTTGTTTTTTTTTTCACACGGATACACCCATAAAAAGTTAATCACTGGGACCCAGACAATCCATTTCTGGCCGAAGACGGGACTCATATACAACAAATTGAGTCGCAATGGAGAGCAGTCTAAAGTTTTTTCAAAAAACAAAATTATAACAATTCAAATTACATTGTTTCATTTACCAGTATCATAGCAGAGTTTAGGGCAACCCGACTTTATAGATAATATTGGTTGAATATGTTCTAAAACTTAGTCATTGGCTGTACTTCCCGCAGCACCGAAGCTGTTGCGGAAGTAACTTTGGGTCAATATTCCTGTGTAAAAAGTGAAGTTATAATTTTACAAAAAAAATCAAACCCTTTAACTGTTTCCGCAGGGGGGAAAGGATTACGAGTGCACCCTCCCCCTCAATAATAATAATTCTTTTTGTGAAAATTTTATTTGTCTTATAATTACTAACAAGTGTTTATTCTCCGCAAGTAGGCGACGTGGCAGTTATGCGATGCGTACGACTACTCGTCGTCGTGCACGCGGCCGTACCGCGCGAACCGCGCGCGTCCGCTGCCCGTCGCACCCTGCGACCTTTCCAAGCAGACCTACTGCACCACGCCGGGAAGCGCTTACCCCTGGCAAGCTATACGACGATTTGTCCGAGAGAACCAGGTATATTTTCTTTAAATAGAAGTTTTTGGATAGAAATACATAGATGTAGAGCTTAGTTTACCGTGTGGCGGCGGTGAAAAATATCCACTACCCCATATCAACCTGTGGATGTTTTAAGAGGCGACAGAGGGAAACAAATTAAGAGATTGGCAGCAACGTCTTCCTAAAAACGACTGAAAATGAAACTAACTGCGGTTACCAACCCTATATATATATATATATATATATATATATATATCCACCATAGAGGCAATCTATGGGGGAGGCGTATGTTCAGCAGTGGACTTTAATAGGCTGTAACGGTAACGGCAGAGCTTAGTGGTCAAGCCACGCTGCAGCGATATTATGGCTGAAGCAAGAATAGGTCGGCACACACAGAACACTAGCATAGAATAGCCGACACAAGAAACAAGGAAACTTTTTACCGGTAACCGGCTTAAGAAATATTTATCATAGTCCTCAGGGGTGACAAGTGACTGCACATCTCCATTTTAATTCTGAATCACTGACAGAAGAAAGTGTCTATAGGTGACCTTAGTTACCGATGGTGAACAAAGAGGAACCCATACGTCTGGCCCAAGGTGAAAGGCCAGCGCGAGGTGGCCACTCCGAGTGGGCTCGTCAAGCCCACTCGGAGTGGCCGCTTATATTGGGACACGAATGTATATTGGTAGGCTGCGGCAAGAGGGATGTCTTCTCACCCTACCGCCGCAGCCGAAGTGGAGTCGCGGAGGAAGAGAAGTACTGGTGTGGTGATGCGCCCACTCACCCCATCCAACGTTACTCTGATGGGGCCGCACAATAGATGTGATGGTGGTAGGGCCACGGGGGAAAAAGGTTGAGTCGTGTGCTCGTTCGGCTAATGTACTAGCAGTTCCATTGCCATCTGAGAAGTTTGGGTTCAGCTCAGTTCAGTTTGGATAGATTTTGTGTTATCAGTCCATCGCTAAGCCTTTTTTATAGAATAAGAATTTTTCGAACCAGTGGTAAAGCTTAACTTACTTTCAATAAGTATTTTTGTAATCTATCTACTCTTGTATATATATATATATATATATATATATATATATATATATATATATATATATATATATATATATATATATATATATATATATATATATATATATATCACCCGGTAGGTGGCGCTGATGTTGAGATTCAGAAACCACCCGTGCGAAGTGCCGTGCGGAAAGCTGATATTGAATAAAAATTATTCTATTCCCAGTAGGATTTTCTCCTGTTAAGGGAAAAGAAACATGGACACTTACAAAGAGCTAAAAATTTTTTTAGAAAAAGGGTGACAAACGAGCACACAGTCCATCTGATGAGGGTGATGTGACCCATAGACATCTTACATTTATCTTCAAATAAGAATCAAAATGCAGATGCGTTGTAACCCTTGAGGGCTGAGATAGAATGCCTTGTTTCCAGTAAAACTACACTCACCATACGATATAGGTGCAGCATGGCTCAACCACCTCTTTCGGTTATCAGCACTGCGTGCCGGTAATATGGATATAACGTGAAAATCGGCAAATCCCTACAACCTCAATATACTCAATCTAAGCGAAACAATTTATTTATACAAAGTATTTAAAAGGGAAATATATTACATTTCAGGGACTCATGAAAAGAATGTATGGTGAAGAACGACATATATCAGTATTAAAAGCTGAACTGGAAAACTTTATAGAAGATGACGACGACGGTGATAGAAAATCAGCTGACTTCGCTGACGATATAATCAAAGCTAAATTAATGTACACGAAGAAAACCCACGGGCGTGCGATGAAGGAAAAGCCCCACTTTAGACCAATACAGACAGCTGACAAACACAAAAAGTTTGAGAACGACACTTTAAAAGTTAAACCATTAGAAAACTACATCAACAATTTCAAAATTAATAACACAAATAGCAATAAAACCGAAATAACCAACAATGAAACTATGAATGACGATAAAAGCGTATCATATAAAACAAAGCTGGAAAGCATAGCTAATATAGAAATAAATAATTTGGATCCAGACATAATAACTTTAGAAGCTGTTATAAAACAAACTATAGAAACTAACAATATATACCCAACATTTTCTGGAATTTCGAAAAGCGAACCTTTGAGAGATGACAGCGACCTTAAAAACAATACTGATAGAAATTTCACAACAACTACAGAATATTTAATGAATACTACAGAAACTACTGATATGCAGTATGATTACACAACGACAGAACCAAACAAAGATGGATGGAAACCTATGGATACGGACACATCTACTCTACCCCCAACATTATTATTTTCGGAACATGACAAGATAAAGAATGATAGAATCGACACGAAAGTAACAGATAAAAAGGAGGAGTTCCATTTAAAACCAACGCAACAAGAATCGATGAGGCCATCAGTCATTAAGCTGCGAGGAGCGTAAGTGTTTTCTTTAAATATATTATTATAAACCAAAGTCTTTTGTGTATAATACTAAAAAGACAATTCAAAACCAAAACTGTCTCACAAAAACGCAAACGAATGATACTTAATCAACATCGATTCCTCCTTTCAGGAGCTATGATGCCAAAGACAAACACCCTGATACACACTACAAACATATAGCACCCCTCTGTTTTCGTTGGGGCTTAAAAACAAACAACTAGTCTTCTTGTCCGCTCGCAGTCGACTAAAGAAGTTATGAAGGATTGACCGTAACATTATTGCTATCGTGCTTGATTAGTTAGTATATAGTCTTTGTTATAAACTCATGCACACACACACGTACGTGCGCACTCACACATGGTACACAACACAACACCAAAACTCTTCTTCTTGACAAGGTCCGCCCACGAATATATCCAAAACAAAATTTCGGAAACAACTTCATTGTAAAGCACCGAGGCGGCGGCGAGGGAGCTTGATTTTTGTAAAAACTAGTTACCTTTAGCAAACAAATGTTTTTACTCCAGCAACGCCTGTGAATCAAAGGAAGAAATGGCGGCGCCTTTCTGGGCCAACAGCACACGAGGGGAAGTGTTGGCGCTGCTCAACATGTACCCTTTTGAACAATACATACACCTAGAGACCTGCGTCCATGAACGAAAGCAAATGTATTGCAGGGAAGGCTGCAGGTACGTCTATAATGTTTTAGTGGCAAATGTAAATATTACATAAGACTCTGTGTTTTCTGTTTGATTTGCTCTAATGAACAAGTAATTTTTTTTAAATTCACTCAAGTAAATGTTGACACACGTACAAAAGTCTACCTAATGTTACGTACCTAAAGTGATGTAGTGGCCCATGGACACACACATCTATCCTCGATTAAGTATCAAAATTCAGATAAGCTGAAGCCTGACTAGAAGACGGAACACCTCGGAACCAGTAAAAATAATCTACCTTACTTACTTACTTACTTACTTATCGTCACGCACAATCCCTAACGGGGTAGCCAGAGAGAACAGATCGCCAAGTGTCACGATCCTTACATACCTCTTTCGCTTCTTTCAGGTTCATTAACTTCTTCATACATGCACGTCTAGGTATCCGAGTACTCTTGACCCTCCCCTCTTCGAGCAATTTGCTCACATGGTCTTCGAAAGTTAGTCTCGGTCTACCTCGACACCTTTTAATATTTACTTTCGCTCTATATATTTTCTTCACCATTCGGTCTTCACTCATTCGTTCGACGTGCCCAAACCATTGGAGTACGCCCCTATCAATTTTTGTGATAAGGTCATCTTTCAATCCTGCCATATTGCGAATCTCTTCGTTTCGCTTTCATCAATCATCAAAAATAATCTACCGATTATTCACTTCTCGTCAGTCACCTTACCATTAGGTATTAGGCTGTTTAGTTTAGCCTGCTTATATGCTATACGTTGGTATTAATTAGTAGTATTATTTATTTAAGGTAGAGATTGGTTCTTCCCTGGATTAGCTGACTCATGTTAAAAGCATAATACAACTGCAGCATGGCACGAACCTAAAACACTCCATTAAATTTAATAAGAAACGTATAAAATATATAAATTCAAAAATACAGAATAGCTTAAAATAGACTAGTAGCCACATTAAATTTAGCAAGGTTCATCTATTTATTGAATAGAGCAACACAGGCCACCGGCGGATCGGAAAAGAGTAGATACCCATAGCGTTTTTCCCCGATACGGAACAGTCATTTATTGCGGGGGAAAATCTGCGCACAAAACACAATCGTCTGTGACTACGAATCCCACAGATAACAATTAAAACAATAAACTAACAATTTCACTCACACTTAGATACAACATTATAACGTAACCCTCAGTTACAGCGACAACTCGGATACAGACTCGGTCAGTCGCTCAACTGATCTGCATATTGTATGAGGGCGAGCGGCCTGTATTGTTAAACAAATCCCAAACAACATGACCTTATAATTTTGAATTATGATTTCTTACATTTACGCGAACACAACACATCAGTTCCCGACGTTTTGGGTGCTTTACAGCACCCATGGTTTCTGGGGGACTGAGGTGTTTGACTTCCCGAGGTCATAGCCCGGCTACATTAATTTTTATGTTACCAAGATTATCAAGATCCATAAAAGCCCGCGTAAGAGAACATGTTGCTGGCGTAAACTTACGTTCCGGGAAGTCTGCAGTCTGTAAACACGTTCAAGATCGATCCCACCATTTCATTAGATTTCATAAACCACAAATCCTTACAAAAGAACACCGATTCGATGAAATCCGTAAAAACTGGTTTCATTTAATGTAATTTTGAGTTTAAAAAGAAGTAAATAGTAATATATGAAAGGTAATCCAGCCATCTCTTTGTAAATTTGATTTAGCAGATCTCTTTTTGATGAACCATTCGGCATTTTTGTACAACATGGATTCAGCCGGGCAATTAGATTTAGTCTAGTGAGCAGTGCGGCTGCAACCAGTTTTACTGTACGTACAGGACCTCGTGGACTTATACTTTGATGCCTGTGTGCGACTACTTCCATTAAACCTGCCGGTGGCCTGTGTTGCTCTATGATCTGTATCTAGCTGCTGTGTTTCGTATGGTAAGTGTAGAGAACTGGAGACCCTTTTTACTGGAAATGAGGCATTCCATCTTAGTACTCACGGGTGACAACGTATTTTCGATTTCGATTGGTAATCGAGGATCGATGGAGATGTCTATGGGTCACAACCATCAGCTGGACTGTGTGCTCGTTTATCACCCTATCCTATAAAAAAACGATTTTCTTTTTGAAATTACATTATCTTAAAAAGCGCTGACATTTTCTCTCTCACTCACTTTCTTAAATACATAATTAAAGTTTTTGGACATGCATTCTACAGCACTATACAGCGAGCAGAGTAAAACAAACCTCCATTTAATGAAACGATGACCTGAAAAGGCACGACACGGAATATTTGTTCCCACTGTTTACTTGACTTGTTTTGTTGTGGGCTTGAAATAATTAAGGTAACCTGCTTTCATCTCTAGATGTGAACAACAATACCGGCTTCACCGCCTCCTGGCATACGACCCTCGTAACGAGTGCCGGGGCATATTCGCCGACTGGTTCAAGTTTCCCGCTTGTTGCGTGTGCAAGTGCTACGACGTGCCGCTCGAATTTCGTGCCAGATCGCCTAGGATCCTACATCCTCAGTACGACGAGGAGGTCAAAAGGGTGATATACGAAGACGTGGCGAGGGACTGGTACTCGATGTCCGTTTACGATGAAGATGACGATTTGTACTGAAGTGAGTAACGCAATATTTAAAATAATAACTGGCTGTTTTTTGAAACAGAAACAGTCTTTTGAAACAGCCAGTTATTATTTCAATTAGAACTAAAACACGTTTACAGTTCTATTATCAATATATCTTTTTTTATAAAACAAATGATAAACGAACTTACAATTCGCCTGATAGCGTGATGCTGGCAACTTCAAATAAAGAAGGCTAAACATGTGTTGTCACCCCTGAGGGCTAGATGAATGCTTCACAGCCTGGACAATTATACTGACTCTCTATAACGTTTAGACCTGAACTAGACATCTGTCAATCATTCATTTCTCGTGACCGAATCATTCTAGTAGGTACATTTCATCACGCGTACCGGTACGTTTGGATCGATCATTCAAATGGATCATTTCGGGCTCCGGCACCCTACACTAAAACTAATTCATTCAGATCATTGGGGATTCGGTTGGTTTTCAACTCATTCACAATTCATACAAATCACGAGTTAAAAGGCTTCCGTCAATTGTTTGTAATTAGTTGTACCGGAACATTCAAAAACAGATGAATGTACCTTCAATGCTTTTAAGTGTACTAGCTCAAACGAACGAATCATTCATGATTGACATATGTCTAACCGGAACACAGCAGTGCAAACACTACTGTTTGGTGGCAGGAATAAGTGAGGAGGTAGTTGTTCATCATGACTGGTCAATATGACTGATGAAAGTAAACATAATAAATGTAATAAATGTATGTTTACTACATAATAAATGATCAGTAAAAGATCCACATTGTTTATTTTTTTTCCAATGAGATCTTATAGTGTTTCATTGGAATCGACAGAGTCTTTATTATTTAAAGTCGAATTCAAAAAAGGAACGGCTTGTTTTTTGGATGTATGTTACGCGATATGTACGTCAATTATGTAACGAGTGTAATGCTTCTTTATATAAATATGATACCCATATAAATGTGAAGAAAAAATTCTACTTCTAAGGGAGGAAAAATAATTAATGAATCTATTTAAACGATGAACAAATTGTTACCGAGTTTGTAATATTCCTTAGTCTACTCAAAAGGCTCCAAAATAAGACTGGTAATAAAAATAAAAACCAACTTCAAAATCTTAAAAAATAAAAAATTAAATCAAATTTAAAAAAAATCCAGTTGCTAAAAGTCGTTGCTAAGAGTCAGTGCATTAGAAGTAGTAAAGCCCCGGCTTCAGAAGCTACTATGTTTAAGTAGACTTTTACTTTTTTATTAAGTCTAACTTTTATGCTATGTATTGTACTTAAATTGTGTTTACATATTTTCAGGTCTGCTCAACGTCGCCTATCCTATAACTACTTCTCATCAAACCCACGTTTAATCTTTACATTGGAAAGTTTATTATAAAAACTTTCATGAAGGTATTTTTATAAGGTGAAAAGAATACATATTACTGTCACAATAGTATAGTGGGTATGTTCCAAAATAGAACCCAGTGTACTGTCCAATGCAAATGACGTCATGAATCGACGCTATACTGGTGATTCGTTCCAAAACATAGGACAGTATATTTATGACATCATACATTTGCACCATATTGGAGAAAAGTGTTGACGATTATTTTGTCATTTTGTCTCCATAAATCATTATATCCTCCTAATGGAGATACCAGCAACTATTCTACAATTTTTTGTATGTGAATAAATAAAAACAAATTCTGGCATGCTTCATTCAGCGCACAATTAAAAATTGTTTTATTGTGACTGGATATCCGACACAATATGGCGGTGGCACACCAGTACAATATAGTGTCAATCTTTGAGTATTCAACCATTGGTTTAATACTCAAAGGTGTCAATTGATGACGTCATTTGTATTCGGCAGTATGCTGAAAACGTTTCGGAACATACCCAGTATCTAACAATAAAAAAATCAAATGAAATTGCCATATCACAAAAATTGTTCGTTAGTCCTTAGCCAAATTATTTTTTCATATTATATGCTTTTTAATAATGTCCGTATAACAGGACGTAGTTACGCAAAAAGGATCCGACTCAGAAATTGTATTGTATTGCCCGCTCTACACTTATCTATGCCCGTTATGCAGTCCGCGAATCGCGCGCAACAACGTCGTGGCGATAAAACACGGCGAAATAAGCAATGACCACACTCGCATGGTTTCGCCAAAAATACTCACGTTTGAAGGAGATAGGCGTCGAACCAGCTATCGCTACGTCTTCTGTTACGCAATATAATATGAAAATATAATAAATGTAAATAAATAATCAGCTCTGGCAAAGACTAAAATAGTGAAAAACAATATAATATCCATCTTAATAGGTTAAATAATCTTCTGTTTCCAATACATTTGTTTAAAAAACTATCTATAAGTAGGTACCTACCTATAGATACCCACATACCAAAGGTATTTATTGCAGGTTATTTAATAGCAATAAATACCTAGTTAAGTAAAGAGTATCTAAATTAATAATTGTAATTAATATTGTGATTTTTTTCTTCAAAATATTAATTACACTTACCGGGCCACTCTTTATACAAATCTCCTGGCCTATGGTTTTTACGTTATTGCATGGTGCGGGTGACATCTTATAGTTTAGCGTGTCTAGAGATGGAACAATGTTAAATCGATTTAAAAAAGGCGATTAACGATACACAAAGTTAAATAAAAATTATCGATTAGCTATTGATCAAAACTTGGAACGTATATTTTTTTATATACTTTATTGTACACCACACATTTACAACGAATAAATACATTACAGAGGAAACTCAATATATACGTACGTACAATAAGGCGGTCTTATCGCTAAAGAGCGATCTCTTCCAGACAACCTTTGGGCTAAGAAGAAACTGGAATTAAGAACAGTAGGAGGTGGTGCGTTTTATGTTACACTTACATTCTAATATCTAAATAAACTAAACTATATTTTGTTAAAATACCACAATAATACATAAAAAATAATAATAATAAAATAAACGTACATATTAATAAATAGGTTTATATATATATATATATATATATATATATATATATACATATACATATAAATATATATATATATATATATATATATATATATATATATACATAGATAATAAATAAATAAATATAAAACAAAAAAGAAAAACACAGAATAACTATCTGTTGCCAGAATTGGTTATCAATAAGCACAAAGTGTTAGGTAATGCTTCTTGACGTCACTTTTGAAACTTTCCAAAGTTTGTGCACGTTGAATTTGGGGTGGAAGTTCATTCCATAACCTTATGACTTGGCTCGTAAAAGAATATTTCATAAATTTTGTTCGAAATTAACATGGTTCTAGAATTAGTTCGCCGGCTGACCGAAGAACTCTATCAGGTCGATCATGACCAAGAAACTTAAAGTTTTCCTTCAAGTAGCTTGGAGTCAAAGGATTGAATAACACACAGTACAGAAGAGATAAAGTTTGCAAATTCCGGCGAAAGCGAATGGGTAACCACTTGAGCTGTAAACGATATTCGAATACATGATCATATTTGCGCAAACCAAATATGAACCTAATTGCAATATTTTGAATTCGCTCAAGTTTGTTCAGTTGGTCTTCAGTTAAATCGAGATAACTTGCGTCCGCATAATCGAGAATAGAGAGAAGTAAGGATTGTGCTAACATAATCTTAGTGGGAATGGGGAGAAAAGAACGTAAACGACTAAGTGAACCCATAGTAGCAAACACCTTTTTGCTTACATGATTTAACTGCTGCGACCACGACAAGGTAGAATCTAGATATATCCCCAGATTTTTTACAGATTTACATAGGGTATGACAACGTCATTTAATGTCACCGAGGGTAGGTTATTCCAGTCAACTCTGGAGACCATCCCTCCACCACCAATAACTATAGCCTGGAACTTGAACGGATTAATTTTTAGACCATAACGCTGACTCCACTGGTTTATCGCCGCTAAGTCATTGTTGATGGTGGCAACAGCAGAAGGCAGATTTAACAGAGTTGACAGAGTGTAGATTTGGAGATCGTCTGCATACATGTGATAGAGAGAAGTAATATTTTGAGAGATAGAATTAATGAATATAGCAAAAAGTAAAGGAGAGCACACCACCTTGAGGCACGCCAGCCCGTAATTCGCACCAAGATGAGAACTCATCTTCGATGCGAATACGCTGCCATCGGCCATAAAGATAACTATGAAACCAGCCAATCACCGGAGGAGATATGTTAATAGAACGTAACACAATCAATAAGATGTCAAAATCAACAGTGTTAAACGCATTGCTAAAATCAAGCAATACCAACACAGTGAGCTGTTTGTTATCCATACCTCGTCGAATGTCATCGGTAACTTTAACCAACGCTGTTGTCGTACTATGACCCGATCGGAAACCAGATTGGAGAGGATCCAGGATACAATTCCTATTTAGGTAGAGATTTAACTGAAAGAAAACTAGTTTCTCCAGGAGTTTGGATAAAAACGGGAGAATTGAGATAGGACGAAAGTCGGAAAAATGCATAGCATGGGCTTTTTTTATATTTCTTCATTTTTGTATATTTCTTCATAAATAGATTACAATGCATGTAAAATTTAGTTACAGTTTATTTAAATTATGACATTACAGTTACTTAATTATACTATGTTTTCATTTTAAAATAAAAATCGCCTCTATTTTATATTAATTGCAATATTTATCTTAACGTAAAAACAAATAAAATGACTGCTAACACTTTTGAAGTACGGCGCGGCATTGACTACACCTGCAGCTTTTCAAGTTTCTAGTGATAGTGCCTTTCGCTACATATGTACATATTACACACCTGATTACAGACCTGATTTTTTTTGGAGTTTATGCCCTGGTATCTAGACCTTTAGGCCAAAACAGACCTGATTATATGCATTAGTGTTACCAGATCCAGAGAGAGAGGGTCAAATATCGGGACGGAAATTTGGTTTACATATCTAATGAAATAAAAAATAAAAAACAGGTTTTTATATAGCCTTTTATAGCGGCATTTTGGCGCCAGAATTTGTACTAAAATATTTTTGACACAATGTGCAATATGCTTTATAATTATTTTTTGGAACTGAGCTAATGAACGAATAATTTATCGTCCAAACACCATAAAAACTCCATATTCATCTATGTACGTTTTTCTTTTTCGCAAAATCATTACTTGTTGAACGATTAGTTATCGTTTCAGACTATGAATTTCTTTTAATGTTATTCTAAAAAAAAGTAATAAATTTTATGAACTCAAAAGGCCAGCATTTCAAAAACCTCAAAAACTAAAATACACTAAAAGGCACACATTCATACATTTCATAATCAAATTATAATCTCAAATGCCCAGATAAAATTGTTGTATCGCACGCGTAATGTCACTTTATTTAATGAGAACAACAGTACCTATATCCGCTTAAAGAAATTGACTAGTGGAAGAACTAACTCACAAGACTTTCGCATTTTACTAAATATACTTATCTAAACCGCAGCGTGTAAGTTAGGTACTGTTCTAATTACTAGTGAAAGAATTAAATAATAAAAAATGGTGTAATAGATAAAAATGAAGTACATAATAAATAGTAG
This sequence comes from Parnassius smintheus behrii, assembly GCA_036936625.1. Taxonomy (NCBI): domain Eukaryota; kingdom Metazoa; phylum Arthropoda; class Insecta; order Lepidoptera; family Papilionidae; genus Parnassius; species Parnassius smintheus. The sequence continues at coordinate 42,968,116 of JAUPFT010000020.1, forward strand.
CGGGGCGGGTAGCATCACTCGGCGAAAGAAAAAAACAAAACAGCATGAATGATATCTGTATCTCGCTAATACAATATGAGTAAAGTTTGAAACTTTGATGTAGACTATTTAGTCCGAGTTCGGTGAGAAAATACGAAATGTCAGAGCTAAAATAATATTTTAATGTTGTAACAGCCATAGTAACAGCTTACAGATGTATTCATTTTTGCTGTCATAATTATCAATCGAAGTACAGGAGGAGTACTAAGGAGATTAGTAAAAATTCGGGACATTACGCGTCCCGACTAAGGGTGGATCGGGGCGTGTCACTAGATCCTTGAAAATCGGGACATCTGGCTACACTAATGTATATGTTTAATCTATGCTAGTGACTGGGACTTTGTATGAAGTACCTATCGGCCGTTTTGTAATTTCCAGTTGAGTTTATATTGCTTTTACTTTCGATTATTGTGTTTATTGTTGTGTTTTGTTAAGTAAAATTTTGCTATTAGATGAGTGTGTTTAACATGAACAAAAACAACGTTAAGTTGAGTTAAGCGTTAATCATTCACCTTCGAGACTACTTTAAGCAAGAACAACAAAATGGCGGAATAAATATAAAATTATTTAGTTTATTTTTCTTAATTTTACCACTTTCTCTACTTACTTATTTATTTATTATAGCACATTAATGATAAACTACTTTAATTTAGTACAAGAATAGGACAGTATTGATTACACATACTAAAATAGAATTATCATTTCTAATTTTTTTGCCTATTTTTGCTTTAGTTTTTACGTCCGATTATGAGGCACATCACTAGTAATAAAAAAAAATTACAGCTAGTAAACATAGCACGTAATGTGGACGCAAGTCAAATAAATTAAACTTTTTCTTTTTTTATTAGCAACAAAAAAACTATATTCGGTGAAATTTTTTAAATTAATGTTAATGTAACAGTCATAACAGGATAGGAAAGAAAATAATAAATACAAAGTCAGTGTTATTTTCTCATATTTAAAATTTTTGTCGTATCTCGCAAACGTACGCAAGTTACCTTCTAGTGACCTGTCAACCTGTCATCCGCACTAATCACCATGCTACTACGCAAAAACCATAGTGTAGGTATTTTTGATTTTTTTAGCTACTGTGACTATTGCCTATTCGTGGCTACTAGTTTGAAAGTGATCCTTTTGGGTAACTATTTCCAAGCTACAATTATGATCGTGATAGAATAAATTATTATTTATTGCTGTAATTTATTGTTCTAGTAATATAATAACTGTATATAAATTATATAAAGGAAAATGTTATTTTAATATTGTTTGTAAATGAAATTTATTTTTAAGGCTAGTGAATTGTAAAATATATTCTATAGACATATAGCGAATGTTATATCGAGTGTTTGAGAGATTTTATTAAAGTTTAGTCGTTATCAATTCTTGTTTATATTCATCTTATGTACCTGATCATTTTATTCCTGCATTGTTTATTCGAAATATAAAGGTTTTTTTTGTAGAATAGAATAAGAGTCACAGACGAACACACAGTCCACCTGACGGTAAGTGATACTGATACTGTCATCCACATATCATATCTATCTTTGGTTAAAAATCAAAGTGCATATGTGCTGTCACCACTGAGGGCTAAGCCTAGGAAGCTTTATTTTCAGTAAAAAAAGGTCGAGGCGACACATTCGTGCTACAACCACAATATAGCTGTAGCATGGTGCTACAACGAGTAAAGTGGAATATCCAGAGCAAACAACCTCTGATGGGCGGTGATTATCGTTTCGTTCGCGCCTCACAAGCGAGGGTAGGCAGGCACTGCCAGTTATTAAAGCTCACCGGCGGATGAAATGCACGCATGTATAAGGAGTGGTGTCGCCACTGTGAACCAGGTCGTAACCAGTTAACTCTATAACAACCAAGAATTAGGTGCCTGCGCATTTAAGAAAAAGAATTCATTTATTTTAGCAACCAAGGCTCATATTTTGTTAGTATAACTTATAACTAAACTTACAACTAGGTTAGTATTTGTGAAGAAAAAAAAACATTTATATGTGCCATTTTCTCACCTTCCACCCAATATGGCACTACAATGGCACATGTATAGGTAGTACAGCATACTCGTGTCACTTTCAGGATACTATTGTTGCTACCCCGCACCCTACGCACCAGATGCCCGTCTCTGGTGCGTAGGGTGCGGGATAGCAATAGGGTAGGGTGCGCATAGTCGCGCAAAAGCAGTACACTCGCGCTTCCGCGAACATCCCTGTTGCACTACAGAAGCGAGGCAACCTCAGCAGTACCCCAAACGCGTTGTTGTATTGTACTTGGAATGCGTTGTAAACCTTTTGTGTGTATCTATCCCACATGCTGTACATGTAAAATGACGTGCAGAAAGCTATAAATAGGGTCATTTAACTTCCCTTGAGCAGTGTGCAAACCTGCGAGCTATCATGTTCGCACTGCGCACGCTATCATGTATATCACCCTCTCAATTTCATAATCATCCTTGAGATGGGGAGTCATAATATGACCAAAATATTTAAACTTAAACGTTCGTTGTAAAACATTAAATATGTGGAAATAGGTAAGGTAGATTATACGACATGACATAGTACCTATGTCATGTCGTTTACTCTCGGTCTCAAATACCATGACATGGCTCTTTTTACATTATAAGTCAAACCTGGAGTGAGGGCGTAAGCTTTAGAAATCTTCACCAGTCTTCGCTGGAAATAGATGCACTCAACAACACCATATAATTTGCGTAACTGATGTTGTTGACGCAGACATCGTCATGTGACAGCCGACTCTGATGCTATTCAGCTCACCTGTCGCCTCATACACACACAGGTTGAAGAGTGTGGGCGAGCTCAAACCACCTGTCTCACCCCGCACTCCAAAATTTATGATCTAGATGGGCCTTCCCATCGCACATTATTGATCTGGTTCCCGTGCCAGTACACGAAAATATTTTTGAGTTCCAGGGGTAGTTGAATCTTTTCCAGTTTATCTTAGGTAAGTCGTAACACCAGGTCAAAAGCCTTTGAGAGTAGTTTTTAAAAACACCTCCACCGCTCCCGTTAACCTGACTAGGTTTGCTTTCATTACTATTAACAGTAGACTCATCCGAAAGTGACAAACCTATAAGGCTGCTGTAACGATACGTGCCTCTCTTAGTGTTCATCTTAGCCACGGAGAAAGATGGCGAGTAATTTTTAAAAATAACATAATTCTTTCTTTATATCCTGCAGCGACTCAACCGTCCCATGCGTTGATTTAATAGCCTTGATTTAAGACTGTATCCATACAAGATCTTTTAAAACCTTAGAGACATCCAAATGGTCGAAGGTGGTACCTTCAAAAGGTCAAGCTACAAAAACCGACTGCTTATCAGGATACATGACATGAAAGTATTTTCTTTTCCTTTTCCTGTACGCACAATTTTTCGTAACTCGGACAGTACCGATTCGAATAATAACGTACGGGACTTTTGAATTTGTTCACTCGTAAAAGTTGATGCACAAATATTAACCAAGCTTTTTTCGTCAGCTATCGATATTTTACTCTGTACATAAGGTAGAACACATTTCACTGTACAACGACATTTTCGCCCATAACACAATTTCGCATTCGATCACACATGCGTCACGGATGGATGCGCGCGCGAAACTTTGGCTATTTCAAACTTGTAATTTTACTGTGGAATAAACAGTCTGATATTTAAATGAATGATTCCTGAATTACCTCTACGAACTGAACCATAAAACAGCTACAGTTACTGTGTAATCACTGTAGCTGTTTTTCTGGTTCAGTTCGTAAAAGTTCAGATGTTGGTGAGGTAAGTTGGTGACGACATACCGTTATCGCTATCGGCCAATGGAAAACGCTCTTACACCTTTTATTGAGGGCCTCCACAATTAACTTTTCATCAAAAATGACAAAGACGAAACAAATAACAAAGGTAAACATAGCAAAATATACAAATATCTTGTAATAATTTTTTTTAAACGTTATCCCTACACTAGGATTTTCTCCTGTATCGTGGAATTGAATTGAATTGTAATGAGTCGGTCCAATTTGCTTCATTGGTCATTTTGTACAAAAACGATAGTCAAAAAATCTATCTATAGGACTTTTATGCTACCAATTATTCGAAAACCAAAGTTTCAAAGCTACATTTCCAAATGTTGAGATAACGTCGAGAATGTACTTGGTGTTGCTGGTGTTGACTTGATATGACGCTTATTTTTGACTATAAAAATACTACAATGACACAGAATTGCCGATTTCAACAATATTATTAAATATTTTTAGACAGAAAAAGCTCGCAAAGTTCCATTCATATAAATTATAGAAAACTTAAATTTTTTTCTCCTGTTCTAAAAATTTTCGGGGCCTCCACTTTTTAGTTGCCTCAAGGCCTCCACACCATTAAATCTGGCCCTGGGGTTTTGGCGGGAATTCGACCGTCAGCGGATTACTTATTTTGATTAATCGTTTATAAACGGTTTGAAGTGAATTTTGATAAGTAGGTAAAATTGGTGCGGTTTTGTATAAAGGCCTGCGCATAAGAACTTTTAGTGGATATAAAGTAACTTGTGATTCGTATTTTCCAATCCGCTTAGGCACCTTTAGATACTGCCGTCATCAACTATCCAGTACGCTCTGTTGAATTAAGTAAGCTATCGTTGAAATCTTCCAAAAATGTTCAATGTCATGTCATGATCCAGCAAAATTCTTTACAATTATGTAAAGAATTTTGCTCATGACATTTACTGTAAGCTGTTACTTGATGTAAGCGTAAAATAGCAGCTTAATGCTGCTGTGTTTCGAATGTGAGTGTAGAGAACCGGAGATCCTTTTTACTGGAAACGAGGCATTCCATCTCAGTCCTCAGGGCTGACAACGCATCTGCATTTTGATCCCTAATTGAAGATAAATGTAGATGTCTATGGGCCACAGCATCCACTTACCATCAGGTGGACTGTGTGCTCGTCTATCATCCATATTCTATAAAAAATTTAGTGATCAAAATAATAAACTACCATATTTGGCGATCGAAACAACAATCAACAACAAGAATGTCTACTATATGACCCGTGAGCTCCATACTCTATGTTATAGAGTCAATGATCAAGGATATAAAATAGTGATGTATTTGTTAGAGTTAAAACTAGTTTTTACTAAATGCCTGTGTGAATACTAGAAGTAACTAGTCGAAAACAGAATTTACCACTGGTACATTTGAGATAAAACTAGTTGTCACTCCGAGCTTTAGTTAAAACTAGCACTAGAGAAACTAATTTGGGATTGGAAACAAAATATACTTATTAAATATTTATTAAAAGTTTTTTTATACATGAATATTGTCATAGTTACTTCTGCAACGGCTACGGCGATACCGGAAGTGCAGTCCCTTCGCCTTGCGTACCAAATCACAGGAACTTTGCTACAGCGAGCGGAAGCTGCTCTCCCTTCGCGCCTACGGCTTTACAAAAACACTCTAGGGGTATGGCAGACAAGACTAAGTGAATTCGGGGCGCTCTGATTCGAATTTAGTACAAATTCGACCTATCTTATCTATAACAATCGCTCATTCTCAGGTCCGGTAAGCAAGCCAAAGTTGAAAGTAACGCAATCAAATCAAATCCTTCTGGAAGCTTCTCTCGTTTAACCTCAGTCGGAACAGTTCTGACTCGGAAAAAATCGTTTTCTCTAGTAAGAACTAGTTCTAGCTGATATTTAATTTTGAGCATTTGTTAATTCTAGTTACAACAAAAGCATTAAGTAAAAACTAGGGAAAATGCGTTCTATCTAAAATATAAAACGGGTTTAACTGTAACATATCGATTTTGATTATCTGTTACTAATCTAATATTATACATATATAGAAATTTTACTACTATTGCATATATAGAAATTTTACTACTATGCAATAGTCATTCAATCAAAGTTCATTCAATCACATTGACAGAAACAATAAAAAACTAATATTATATACTTACTAATCAAATCAAACATACAATGAATATTATAACAACTTCAATTATCTCTCACTACTAACGTCAGTGTTACTATAATACAAAAGACGAGAAGAGAGTAAGTGTTAAAAATCAATTATTAGAATATTCGATTCATCGATTATTGATAAATATCTTAAAGATTCCATGTGATCGTGATCAATTGATCACGCCCATCTCTAAGATAAAATATAAACTAAAAATAAATCAGGAGTTTTGGCGGGAACTTGACCGTCAGTTTGTAGATTCTGGTTATCGTTTGAATAATGCTTTGAAGTGGATTTTGATACGTAAAAGTGATGCGATTTTGTTTATAAAGTGTCTGCGCATGTGAACCATTAGACAAAACGACGAAACAAGTGCGTCAATGTCGATATAAACCTTAAGTTATTTTGATCGCTTAGGCACCTTATTAACTTGAGTGACTGTCGTCATTGACTGTCCACTGAGTTAAGTTTTCGTCAAAACCTCCCAAAAACTTTACAATGTGACGCAACAGCATATTGTGAAGAAAATATCTATAAAAATCTTAGACTATTCAACCCCAAAGACAGTACTGCACAACTAATCAACAAAATTTTGTGTCATTATGGCACACCAAATCTAAATCTCCAACACTATTACATTTTACGCACACATGTAAGCTATTTTTTTTATAGAAGAGGGGGCAAACGAACATGCGGCTCACCTGACATTAAGTGACTACCGCCGCCCATGATCAACCGCAACACCAGGGGAATTGCAGGTGCGTTGCCGGCCCTTTAGAAAGGAGTAAGTTCTTCTCTTGAAGGTCCCCAGGTCGTATCGGTCCGGAAAAATCGCTGGTGGTAAACTATTCCACAGAGAGGTTGTACGCAGAAGAAAACTCCTTTTGAAACGTACAGTGGTGGACCGCCAAGCATCCAGGTGGTGTGGATGGTATCCGGACGTTTGCCGCGTAGTGCGTTCACGAAATTTGGCGGCTGGGATTAATCCGAACAATTCCTCAGAGCACTCTCCATGGTATATGCGAAAGAAAATGCAAAGAGATGCAACATCTCTTCGCAGTGCCAGTGAATCGAGCCGATCGAAAATCACTCGGTCGTCGACGATTCGAGCCGCTCTGCGTAGGATGCGGTCAAGTGGAAGGAGCTGGTACTGGGGAGCTCCAGCCCAGAGATGGGAACAGTATTCCGTGTGCAGCCGAACCTGCGCCTTGTAAAGTTTCAGGCGGTGTGCCGGCATTAAATACTGTCCCGCTCTGCTAAGCACGCCAAGCTTTTTAGAGGCCAATTTGGCCTTCTCTTCCAAATGACCACGAAACTGCACGTCACTGGATATGTCGACGCCGAGGATTCCGATACTGGCTGAGGCAACAAGGGGAGTGCCTTGAAACTGAGGAGATACGACAAAGGGGTTCTTTTTAGTGGTTAACGCGCAAACTTGTGTCTTCTGGGGGTTAAACTGGACTAGATTTAGTCGCCCCCAATCCGAGACTCTGTTCAGCTTGCACCGTCTACAACGATCTTGATGTTCCGATCTGCAAGAAAGCTGGTGATCCAATCGCACAATTTCTCGGGAAGCCCATAGGAAGGGAGCTTCGAAAGAAGCGCTTTGTGCCAAACCCGATCGAAGGCCTTCGCATTGTCTAAACTAACGGCCAATGCCTCCCTCTTGGACTCTACTACCTCCGCCCATCTGTGAGTTAGGTAGACTAGAAGATCACCAGCTGACCAACCACGGCGAAAACCGTATTGGCGGTCACTAATCAGCTCGTAATCCTCAAGGTATCTCATGAGCTGGCAGTTTACAATGTACTCCATTGTTTTAGAGAAAAAGGAGGTGATGGCGATAGGCCGGTAGTTGGACGGGTCTGAGCGGTCGCCTTTTTTGGGGATCGGGTGGACGAAAGCCGTCTTCCATGATTTTGGGACTACGCCTAGGGAGTAGAAGTAACGGAAAAGACGCGTTAAAACCGGTGCCAACTCTGGAGCACAGATCCTCAGCACAATTGAGGGGATTCCGTCAGGCCAACTCGACTTGTGGATGTCCAGGGTGAGGAGTGCTTTGCGAACCGAGTGCTGTGTGAACTGCACTTCCGGCATGGAGCACTCACACCGCGGGATGGTCGGCGGCGTACTCCCTCCGTCCTCGAGAGTAGAGTTGAACGCAAATAAAGAGCCTAGAAGATCGGCTTTCTCCTTTGCGGTATGGGCCAGTGAGTCGTCCTCCCTGTGCAGAGATGGAAGAGACGGCTGACAGAAATTCCCCGAACGGCCTTGGCGAGAGACCAGAATGCACAGATTCCAGAAGGAAGGCGAACTAGTTTCTCGTCAATTCTGCCAAGTATGCCTCTGACTTTGCATTGGCAATGACTCTTTTGAAGGACCTAGAGGCGGAATTATACTTCTTTTTTAGAGCGCTGGTGTTTACATCCCGGGACGCTGATGCGTCAGCCCAGGCTTGGTAGCACTCCTGCTTATAGCATGATGCTATTTTACGGGAGCGACCAAACCATGGCTGAGATTTTCCTCCAATGGGCACCACAGAGGAAGGAATAAAAAGTTCCATACCCTGAAGTACCACATCAGCGACAGAATCCGCAACAACGTTGGGATCGTCCGGCGAGAAGCAAACCCGCCCCCAAGGATAGGATGCAAAGAAAGACCGCATTCCATCCCAATCGGCTGACCTATAGTGCCAAACACGGTGGCAGCCTGCAGAATGCAACTGTGATTTCATCGTGTGTGGCACCACACTCGGGACAAGACAATGGTCCGAGGAGCCTAAAGGGGCGTCGACGGAAATCTGATATCCGTCCGGGTGAGTGGTCAGCAGAAGTTCCAACAGGGAAGGTGCATGATCCTCCACATCTGAAATCCGCGTAGGCGAAGTAACCTGTTGTGTCAGACTATACGCCAAGGCAAAATCATGAACAGATCTCCCCGAATGATCGGTTAAACGTGAACCAAGCCATTTGGCGTGATGGGCGTCAAAGTTGCCGAGGATCACGATCTCTGTGGAGGGGATCTGCTGTAGCAACGAATGTGTAGCCATTTGGACGTGGTTGAAGAGTCGGTCTGTTTCAGCATTACCGATATGGGACCTATAGAGGCACCCGTAGACGCGTGGATGGTCGTCGCTGTCTACGCGTAACCAAAGGGTGGACAGGTCCGAACCTTTAAGTCTGCCGAGGCGTCGAGAACAGATGTCCTCTCTGACGTAAACGCAAACTCCAGCCCGAGGCACAAAGGAGTGTTCCAGTTTGTACCGCGGGCAGGAGAGATACGAGACATCAGCCGGAGAGGTCACCTGCGTCTTGGTCATAAAGAGCAGAGCCGGCCTCGCCGTCTCAAGATGATAGTAGACGGCGTTTAGGTTAGAGTGAAGTCCCCTGATATTGCAGAAATTCACGGACAGCGTGGCAGGGGTCGCCTTAGTCTTGTTGCTCCGTTTGTCCCGAGCAGTTGTAGTCTTGAGCGGAATTTTGCCCCCCCCCCCCCAGAATACGCGGGGCAGCCTGAGCACCCACGCTCAGAAATGGAGAAACATGGTCGTGGATGCTCAGCGAGGGATTCTCCAGAGGTGCTGGTACCCTCCTGGGGTAGTTTATCATCTTTTAATTCCGCTACCATGTTGATGGGGGATGGCGGAGATTTGGGCCTCCGGCCACCTGCACTCACCAGACAAAACTCGGGAGCAGAGCTTCCACTTCACGCCGGTATTCTGTGAGGTGTGGTACCACCCCGGCTTGAGCCGGCCCAATACGTGCAACAGCAAAGCTGCCGCGTGGCTCTACCACTGTTAAATACATCAACATATAAAAAGTTATGAGTGTAAGACGGACAAATTAATTGCGATGCTACCATATCGATATCTTATTCCCCAGTCTTAAGATGTTTCGCCCTAACTTTTAAGAGCCCTTTTACATTTCGGTGTTACGCAAATTTAGGTATTTTTCGCTCCGAGCGGGCGATGACCGCGACACACTTTATTTCATATCTATTCATTAGCTCGCACCATGATACTGCGAGTATAGCGACTAAACGATATTGATCTTCCATTATAAAAGTTTTCTCAGGATGGAGTTTAGTGGATGAAAAATTGTTGATGTGTCATTTTTATGTTATCTAATTAATTTATTATAATCTATTTGATATATTTTTCATTATTTATGAACCTTAGTTTTTAAATAAGAACACATAAATATTTTAGTTGTTTAACAGTAACCGATTGTTAACCGATGTTCGTTAATGATCGATTATATAACACTAAATAACGACTAAAGGTAACATAGTGGTATAAATAAGTTAATGTGTTTTCAACCTGTTTTAATAAATAAAATAACGAACTGTAACTTATATTTTTATAGGTACTTGCAGTTATATTTTTATTATAAAAGTATTTACCGCAACGGCATTGACCAAGCTTATCTCGAGTGAATATTTTCAGGCAGTACACTTTTTATAAAACGCTTGTAACTTGGCTAACAGATTCAATATCCAAAATTTGTCTTCTTTGTAAATTTTTATTACTTTTACTGCATAATCAGGGCCAGTTCACATGGCAAGCATGGAGACTTTTTTATTTTCCATTATTATTTCTCCAGACATGGGATATTTCTTTTTTTACGTTTAGTGACACTGGTGTTTATAACACATATTCTGGTATTTTTCACATTCCGACTCAGAAAGAAAGCTCAGCTACAATCAAAATTAACTACAATTAGTTAACTATCTGGTATAATAATAATGTGCGAACTTTATACTAATGTAAATATACTGTACTAAAGTAAATATTTTATTTATTATTTTATGTTATAGTGTAGTTGACAATGCTCTAGCTCAAAATAGCAGCGCCACGGCTAAGATTGCCAGGTCTTAAGACCAAAAAGCCGGACGGACCAACGAACTTAGCCGGACATTTTGGTAAAAACCTTAATTTTTTAGTCTTAGTATATCATGACAATTTTTTTCAAAGCAAAACGATGCTTTTTATTATTTACCATAAAATATATTCAAATTCTAATGAAATAACAATAAAATTGAATAAATCGGTCTTCTTTGTTATTTATCAATTAATCATTCAATATTCACTAAAATATTAATTTAAATAACTGCAATATTATGTATGTATGTACGTGAAAAAGACAATTTCTTTTTGTATGGAGAATTACACGACAAATTGTGGCGAAACATAATGAAATGCGTGTCGATTTATTATTTATATCTCTAGATTACACTAGTGATATTAGTTTTACCGCATCTAACGGCAACACTGAGAAATTAACAATCAAACGGCAATCTATCATAACTTCAAACTTATACATGCGACTGTCTAGTGGTTTTTATCGATGTTCTATGTTATAATAGTGTAGTGTTAATAATAAAAAGTATAAAATAGTTGTAGGTCCTTCGAAATATTAAATACTAGGTGGATTCTCCGGTGCTACTAAATATTTTTAATAGTTACGGAGAAAACAGTTCACGAATAAACAGACTGCGGTGATTTATATGTAGGTATTGATTCTTAATTGTATTATTTACTTATTATACCGGTTAGATTTTCATAAAATCTTTGGCCAATCTACAATAGTAAATTGGTTTCTTTTTTATGAGTTAAGTTATGTCAAAATATCTAGTTGGCCCAAAAACCACTGTCTCCTTTAAAAAGCCTAACAAAAGCCAGACGGGCTGGACACCAGAGTGGAGCGCCGTTGTATGAATTTTTTTTTCTTATTTTAACTTCTAATAGCGCGAGATTAGTTACCCATAGACATCTACATCCATCCTCGATTATGAATCAAAATGCAGATACGTTGTCACCCGTTAGGACTAAAATGGAATGCCTCATTTCCAGTAAAAAGGATCTCCGGTTCTCTACACTCACCATACGACACGCATATATATACGCATACACACAGCAGTATTAAGCTATTCTGTATTCTGTAAGAGTGTGGTCCATCCCCGGTCAAGCCGACCCATTCGTGCTACAACTATACTACTAATATAACTGCAGCATTGCTCTACCCTGCTATAGACATGCGATGCGGAGGAGAAGACATGCTGCTAAGTTCAAATCAGTTGCGATGAGTGTAGAAGGGTGAGGATGGATGATGATGATTTGGTTCTAAATAACCGCTATTTCTTATGTTCTGACTTCTTGAGTAAATAATACAACATGTTTATTAATAATAGGCCTTTATTGATTATTGTCCTTTTTAAACAATACAAGCTTCGTATGAAGGTTTCTATTTTGAAGTGAAAACTTTTTTAGCATTGTTGTGACTTGAAAGACTATGAAACGAAAAAGCGACAATCGAAAAAGACATACACATAAATTCATAAGATTTAACGTAGTACAGAATGAGATAGGAGGCATTGTAGCTCAATGCTCACGAGAAAAATGTCGTAAACACCGCCGAAACGGTGTCGCTTGCGCGTTTTGTTAAACAAGGTACGAAGGTCTCGTGTGCCTATGGAATAAACAATCAGTGAATAATGGCCAAACCTCAACTTCGTAATATATAACGAAAATGGATCTAAATCTTTTTTAATTAGTGAGTACTATATAAGGTATGTCGAAAAGAGTATAAACATTCGAAGGGAAATTAATCTACTCGTCGTAAAAATTAGTGGCTGTCCCGTACTTTTAATTCTGTATGGTTCACTCTTCACAATCTATGATTTTCACATATAAATGGCGGACACGTGGCAGCGGCAGTAAACAGTAAAATAATTAACAAATACAATTAACGATATTGAAAAAGAAATTTTTTAAAAATACATGATTTCATAAATTTAGGCCATCTAGAGTCTATTTTATGTACCACCTTAGGTGTCAATCAGTAGTTCGATAAAGTCACTACCTATAGAATGAAGTCCTCATAAGCGTTAAACTGATGAAGGAAGATGATGCGATACAGGCTTTTGTTTCCTAAAAAAGGTAATTATCTTTAAAACATTAATTAACACAAAATAGGCAAAGTAAGATGCTTTTTACAGAAAATTTAATTTAAAGTTCTTGGTATTTTAAACTCTAAACGAGATTCAAGTTTTAACACTTATCGATAAAACTTGAATCTCGTTTAGTCTAAGAGATGCCTGTCTCAATAATTTATTGCTAATAAAATGCACAAAATAATGTTCACAACTAACACGGTTATTGTACTAAATAGTTGTAAAAACACTAAACATATACAGAATGGGTCCCACATATATGCAATAAATGAAACCATATACTTGTTATCGCCTTTGCTGAAGATATACAAAAAATGAACGTAATCGGTCCAGTAATTAGGTCAAAAAGTAGAGTTTTAATTTTAAGCAAATTTGAACACTCTATAGAATTGGGTCACTAAGTCAATGATTCAATGAACTTGAATGAATCCTTGAACATTAAAAAGCGACGTTGCCACGCAGTGCAAACTATTGGTATTGCGACATATTGACAGCGGTGCCTTTTGTCGGCGGCCACCCGCGTGCAACGTTGTCACTCTTCCAAGGGGTCAAGGTACGTTGTCTAAACAGAGTGTTCACTTTTACTGAATTTATTTTAATATTTATTTTGTTTGAAAATTTCACTTTTTTATTTTACGGGTTTTAATTTAATATTTAATTTTTCTACACTTCTACTTCACTTATAAATGAAACCACAGGTAATACTAGTACCTGTGGTTTCATTTATTGCATATACATATGTGGGACCCATTCTGTATAAAAATCTTATAAAATCCGGATCGAAAATTTATATGTCACTAACTGATTATTTACCAGAATGGTTACAACATTAGGTAATAGCAGAGCAAGTTTCTTTTTTTTATTAACATTTTATCCGCTTCGAATTTTTGATGACATATTTGGTGTCCAATCTGTTCGTCCTGTAGCTACAGTCCAATTCCACCGTAAATTATCATGTTCAGGAAAACTGTTACAAGCCATTAAATCTGTCAGATATTCGAATAATAGACGCTGCAGAATACATATTATTAATTCCTATTATAGTGGGTAATAATTTATAGAAATGTTGGCAACTCCAAAGATTTCAGGTTAAAATTTACAATTGTTATTCTTTATTCTTTATTGTACACACAATAAGTTGGTAACAATTATTAAATATTTAAATAAATGTACAAAGGCGAGCTTAACCCTAATAAGAGTTCTCTTCCAGCAAACCTATTGGGAGAGAGAAATAGTTTTATATATAAAGCAAGTAGGTAGCAGCGTGCGTACTTAATAATTAACATAACGCTACTTAATAGAAATTGGCTATAAGTTACAGTTAACAATTATCATATAAGTGTATAACATATAAGTATAATTTATTTTCTTATTTCTTTTATTCTTATTTCTATTGATTTACATACATATATACCAATAAAGACAATAAATATATACATATATACACACACATATACATATATATCTATATACATATATATATATATATATATATATATATATATATATATATATATATATATATATATATATATATATATATACATACGTACACATACATATATATACAATTATACATATAAATACATAAAATATGTAAATATTTATAATTCTAAGTTGACAGATAATATTTCTTTATTCTGCTCCGAAATATATCAAGAGAAGAGCTAGCACGTATGTCATGTGGGAGTGAGTTCCATAGCTTGACCGCCCTTACTGTAAAGGATCCACCACATCGGCTTGTGAAATGAGAAGGAGTTTTGAGAAGTAGTTGTTTAGTGGTCCGGCACTGAGTTTCACGGGGTACAAGATACTCAAAACGCTCGCGGAGATATGGAGGTGCAAGAGGATTAAAGAGTAGGAAGTATAGAAATGATAACACATGTAAGTCTCGACGTCTACGGATAGGAAGCCATTTTAATTGAGCCCTGTACTCTGAAACATGATCAAACTTACGAAGACCGAAAATAAAACGTATACACAAATTTTGAACACGTTCCAGTTTGTTCAACAGCTCCTCTGAAGCATCCAAAAAACTAATATCAGCGTAGTCAATGAGAGGAAGAAGAAGTGCTTGAGCTAAGGTTATCTTAGTTTTTAACGGTAAAAACATCTGGAGACGCTTGAGAGATTGAAAAGAGTAGTTCACTTTTCTGCTAATCATATTAATGTGAGCGACCCAAGACAAATTATTATCAAAAATAACACCTAAGTTCTTAGCGGTCTCTGTATATGGAATTTGAGTATTATCATACGTAACTGCAGGGATCTTCGAACGATCTAATAAATTAAGCATATATGAGCTGCCGATAATCATTACTTGGGATTTAGCAGGGTTAACACGAAGACCAAACGATTTTGCCCAACTGCTTATGCTACTTAAGTCAGCATTCATCTTATTAATAGCCTCATCTATATCTTGGACTTTGAAATGACGGTATAATTGCAAGTCATCAGCATAGAGATGATAATGAGAGGAGAGAACAGTAGTGAGAGCATTGATAAAAATAGAGAAGAGAAGTGGGGAAAGAACACCACCCTGAGGAACACCCGCCGTAAGATCACACCACTCGGAGAAATCCTCCTCATGGCAGACACACTGCGAGCGACCCCTAAGGTAAGAATTAAACCAAGAGATTACTGATGGTGAAATGTTTAAGGACGCAAGAATACCAAGAAGTATGTCATAATCAACGGAATTAAATGCACTGCTAAAATCCAATAATGTTAAAACAGTGAGAAGTCTTTTGTCCATGGCCCAGCGAATATCATCAGACACTTTAATCAGAGCGCTGACTGTGCTATGGCCTGGACGAAAACCAGATTGAAAAGGACTCAGCAGGCTGTGAACAGTTAGGAATTGAGATAGTTGCCTCTGAACTATATTTTCTAGTACTTTAGATAAGATCGGAAGAATGGAAATGGGGCGGAATTGGGATAAAGATTTAGGATTAGAAGTTTTTGGAAGGGGAATGACGAATGCTTTTTTCCAGCAAGTCGGAAAGGAGCTCGTCTCAAGCGAAGAAGAGATAATGTGAGTGATAATAGGGACAAGTTCATTAGTGATAGGTTTAATCATTTGCATACAAAGATTGTCATAGCCAATAGCTTTAGTGGAAATGGCTAAAAGGCATTTTTTTATGTCACCATCAGTAACTTTACTGAAATTAAAAGGAGAACACAGCGGTTTAGGAATATTGGAGAGAAGATTAAGTGTAGTAGACTTAATAGAGTCATCAATAGAAATCGGAGGCTCAGAAAAGTGCCGGTTGAGTGCAGTCAAATCAAACGAGATATTAGAATCAATATATGATTTGCCAATACCCAGGGTTCTAAAAAATTTCCACATCTGAGCGGAATGAGAATTTTCAACCTCATTATAAATATGTCTCCTCTTAGCATCACGACACATCTTACTACAGCGATTACGCAGTTTTTTATATGTGAATAAATTTTCATTAGTAGGGTGCTTCTTATAACGCCTCTTAGCTTTATCTCTTTTGGCCATTACTGCTTTTATAGACTCTGAAAGCCAGGGGGCTGGAAAGTGTTTAACCCTGACTCGCTTAAGAGGTGCATGTGTATCGAATAGTTTTAAAATGAGGTGATTAAAAGCATAAACCTTATGATTAACATCTTCGGAATTTAGAACAGGGGACCAGTCAATATTATTTACATCATCTCTCAAACGCTCCAGGTTAATTGATTTAAAGCTTCTTAGGAGTAAGAATTTCGATTTACGCCTAGGACGTTGAATTTTATAGGAGAGGAAGATAAGATCGTGGTAAGAGAAAGACGCAGATAGTTGTCCATGGGAAGCAACCCGGTCAGCATCAGAAACAAGAATAAGGTCTAAAAGAGAAGGGGTATTATTAGGCGAATGGTGAGTAGCAGAAAGAGGAAGAATATGTAAATTAAAAGATGACACCAGGGAGAGCAGTTTTTTGCTACGAGAATCGTTCTTTAACAGGCATGTGTTAAAGTCACCTAAAATAATGGTATTATCATAAAGCGGAGTTAGATTTACAAGTTTTTCTTCCAAAGAAGAAAAATAATTTATATTGCGAGAGGGGGGATAGTAGACCCCAAGCAAAGTCCTAGAATGATTAATAGTAATTCCAATAAATAAATGTTCAGCAAAATTTGTGTATATATTGGGTGAATGATCAACTATTTTATAAGGAATGTCAGCTCTCAAATAGATTGCCACTCCACCATAACCTTTGCCGACCCTGTCATTACGTATAAGTTGAAAACCAGGGAGACAATACTGTACCGACGGAAGTTCAGGCTTTAGAAAAGTTTCAGAAACAAGTATGGCATCAACATATTTAGAATCGAAGGTTGATAAAAGATCAGCGTAATGAGCATGAATGCTTTGAGCGTTAATATGGACTATATTAAGATTTTTACTATAATTACAGAATACGGCTACTAGTTGATCATGTAAATGAGTGGAATCATCGCTTAAGGCGCTTTTATAGGTCTTATCGGATGAGCTAGAAGAAGAGCAAGAAAAATAACTATCATCAAATTCTAAAATATCACACATGCTAATCAAAACTATAACATAAATTAAGCTATAACAAAATCAATAAAAATTAAATATATACCTGTATAATGTATAACAAATAAATATTATATAAGTCTGGATATAATACCTACAAAATAAATAATAATATGTTATGAACTATTATTAAAATAAAATTGCCAACAATTATGCACTTAACAAAACATTTCTTTCATACCTGCCGGCAGTGGCATCGGTAGAATTATATATTTAGATAACTTACTTAAGACTAATTAATATAATTAAAAAAAATATAGAAAAAGCACAGTCTTACCATAAATAATAAGACAGATAAATATTATCTACGGATCTGGTCTGGCAAAAAGACTAGTAGTATAAGCAAATCAAATGACAGCATGACAGATTTTAATAGCTGTCACTATGATTTATTTAATCACTATTCATTGGGTGCGTTTGGCAGAAAAAAGCGCTAGCAAGCGCTTATAAGCGCTGAAATAGTTTTCCGCCAGGACACGATTGCTACTTCAGTAGCGCTGACACAATCCGCCATTTTGCTTATTTAATTTGTTTGTTTTGAAGTAGAGTTTATAAGTTGTATTGTGCAATATTAGTTTTAAGTAATATAATTACATGAATAAACATATACACGTTATTAAAAATTCATGATTGGTAAGTTTTTAATATGAATACTCTAGAAACATATATTTAAATTAAGTTAGGTTCCCCGGTTAAAACTAACATCGTGTCCTGGAGGAAAATAGCTACTTACGATTTGACAGCGCTTACCGCTTACGATCGCCATTTTGATTACAAGCGCTTGCTAGCGCTTTTTTCTGCCAAACGCACCCATTCTAATCACTATTCATTCAGTCATTGTGTCACATAATAAACAAAATTATGAAGGTAAATTATTATAATATTAGAGATAACTACGAACTACGATGTTTCAGTTAACACACAAAAATTGAAGAGATGCAACACTATGCAAATGGAGACTACACAAAAATACAAATAAATTGTGGTAAATAAACACTAAGCGAAGACACTATCTCTTGCCTGCGGTGCCAGTACGTCGACTTTTGGAAGCTCCAGTTGGTTCCCTGACCGCGATCGTTGTCTTCGACTTCGACACAGGAGGCTCAACAATTTTATCGAGTTCGATCACAGAGCTAATGCGATGTCGAACGCCACCGCTACCCAGTACAAAAACAAAGCCTTCACGTGTCCAGCAATTCGATATTCCATATCTCCGTCGAGCTGCCATAAAGGCTTCATGTCGAGTTTTAGTTAAAAACTCCGACAGAGTGATACCAGTGCCCTTCAAAGACGTCTTAGCTTGCCAGATTTTGTTCTTCACCTCTAACTCACACAACTTAAACAAGATGGGTCTTGGTTTGTCAGAAGAGGAAGTATGGCCCATGCGATGGCAGCGAGATATATCTTTTTCCGAGAAACCAGACAACTTGAAACGGTCAACAAAAGTCTTCACTAATACCTGTACAGTGTCCTCGTTCTTTTCCTTCGGAAGTCCATGAAGTAATAGAATCTTCCGCCGGCTCCGCATCTCCATATTATCCACCTGGTGCATCAACAGGCCTACCTGGTCTTGAAGATTGCGTAGGGCTGTCATGATAAATAATCTGAATGAGGAGAACTCGGATGTCAAATTGGCAATGGAGGCTGAAAGTGCTGCAGCTTGAAGCTCACTTTGATAGATATCCATGCGCTGAGTAAACATCTTCTGAAGTTGTGTTATTGAGTCTTGAATAGCGTCCATTTTGAAAATATCTTGTGCAGTGATAATGTAAGAAAATTGTGAGACAGATTTTATAGACTAAGTTTGTAAAAAGCAAGGATTTTACTGCCTGGCAGGTATAATGGTTAGTACATTAGTTTCCCATATAGTAACAACACTATTGTAATGTTTTATATATTAAAATTTATATTAAATTGGGAGACTTCACTAAAGCAATGTACTTATTGCACCTACCCACACAGAAAGCCGTTATTTTTGTGCTTTATTAACGATAAAGTTACCTCTAGGGTATATTATACACAATAAATGAATTTTATAAAATGTTACAGAATGCCTAATAGTCGATAAAAATCGAAATGTGACAAGCACACTCCCCACGAGACTAGTTATATACCTTTTTTAAGTCAACCCTTAAATGTTATAGATTAGGTTTAAAATTGAACATGCAAGCACAACGACTTTTTCTCTTTAAAAGTTTGCTTGCTTTATTTCTTTCTTTTCTAGGACCTGTTTGTTTTATTTATTTATCAAAGATGTCTGTGTCAGCGATTCCAGTACTTCTTGCAAACTTGTAATTATTTTTAATACCATTATAAAATAGACGATGTTATCACTAAGATCAGTCTTAAATAAATATTTTTTTTAATTTTATTTATAATTTTATTCCTTTATATTTATTGTACTAATTGAAAAGTTGAGATACTTTATTTTTGTTTCACAAAAGCATTTTATTGTAATAATATAAATGTCAATTTAAAAACTAAATTTTTTGTGACTTGTTATTTAAAATATAAGTTCCTCCACTTTTTTTAATAATAATAATCTTTATTTGTTATTTGCGAGAATATGGTTGTACAATCGTGTTCGAGTATAATTTGTTCTACTTACATATTCTACCTCAGTGGTGTGCAAATATTAGCAGTCAAGTACCCGTAACTTCGGTTTAAAGAAATTTATTTCTCATAAGAACATACAATGGTTCACTTAAAATGAGATACAAAGTAATTATATACTAAAGTAAAACTATCGCATCTACCTCTAGTGCTGGAGGTGTTATAGTTTTAAGCTTATTTAGTATGAGGTATAAGATTAGGATCATTTACTATGTCAGAAAAGATTACATTGTACGTACGTATTTCCTAAGTTTACTTTTAAACAATTTTATGTTATTGCAATTTTTTATGTCATCTGGTAGTTTATTGAATAGCTGTGCTCCCTCAAACAACAAAGTTTTTTTGCCATAATTAGTTCGTGTAGTTATTAATTGTAGTTTATTTTTACTTCTTAAGTTGTGTGTTGTTGTTTTTTTATGTAATTGTATGTTTGATTGAATAGAATTAGTGGTAATGTTTTTTATTAGAGTGCAAGTGCAATAAATGTATAGTTGTGTAAGGTTTAGCAAGTTAGTTTTTTCGTATAGTACTTTGTTGGCGTTAGATAATGATAGTGGAATAATGTTTTGATAATTTTATTTTGTGTCCTTTGAAGTGGATTTAGATTTGTTTTAGCAGCTGTTCCCCATATCTCAATTAGATATTCGATATGTGATTTAACTAAAGAGTTATATATGATTGTACGAACCTTTTCCGGGATACAGTTTGCGACTTTACGTAGTGCACATAGTAATGACGTCAGTTTTGATTTGACGTGATCGATATGCATTCTCCAAGTGAGTTTATCATCTAACAATAGACCTAGATATTTTTCCTGAGTTGAACGTTTTATTATTTTATCTTCAATAGTAAGATGTGCAAACTCTGGTAAAGGTTTATTCTTTGTAGAAAAAATCATGAAAGATGTTTTTGACATATTAATTGTTAGCAAGTTATATTTTAACCATTCTCCGAGCAAGTCAAGATCTTTTTGAGCATAGGTTATAATATTGTGAATAGATTTATCGAAATAGAAGAGACATGTGTCGTCGGCATATAATGTTAGGTGACCTGTTAGCCCTAATTTGTTTATATTATTTATATAGATTAAAAACAATAATGGACTTATAATTGAGCCTTGAGGACAGCCGTAGGATACGTTTTTAATCGAGCTGGTAAAATTATCCATTTGAACAACTTGTCGCCTATTATGTAAAAACGATGTAAACATTTCGAGGGCCTTGCCTGTAACGCCTATGTTGTTTAGTTTCTGCAACAATTTATGATGGCTTACTGTGTCAAATGCTTTTTTTATGTCAATAAAAATCCCTAAAGCGATATTCTTTTGATCGATTTGAGTTTTAATTTTTGTGATTAAGTCTACTGCAGCTGTCAGAGTGCTCGATTTGGAACGAAAGCCATATTGTTGGTCAATTAAAAACTTCTTTTTTATTAGGTATTCATTTAGGCGGTTATAAAGTATTCGTTCAAATATCTTTGATATAACAGACAAGACAGAGATTGGTCTGTAGTTACTTGGGTCAGTCCTAATTCCGGATTTAAAAATAGGACTGACCTTAGCAATTTTAAGTGTGTCGGGAAAAATACCGCGTGTCAAACATATATTTATGCAATTCGTTAGCCTCTCTACAATTATAATTTTCAGACATTTAATCGCTTTGGTGCTGATACCATCTAGACCAGTACTAGTGTTGGTATCAAGATCGTCGATTATTTTTGATACTTCAGTGATATTACAGGGTGTAAGTTCACTAAGTGTTATTTCATGCGTGTAGTTAAGTTCGTACATAAGCGTGTTATCGCTGTTTATGTGATACTTATTAGGAATTTTGTTAGCCAAGTCCGAACCTATTGAGGAGAAAAATGAGTTAAATAAGTCACATATTGAATTACCTTCTGTTATTAGTCCAGTATTCGATATTAGTTTGGGAGGAGCACTGCTGTCTCTAATTTTGTTTAACGCTAAGTTATTAATTATCTCCCACATTTTCTTAGGTTTATTGTAATTGTTATGAAATAACTTATGATAGTAGATTTTCTTGTGTGTCTTGATAAGGTTTTTCACTTTGTTCTGCTCTTTGATTAAGTTTTTTTGTAGATTATCGTCTTTTGGGTGAGATTTAGTCTGCTGCCATAAGTTGTTTCGTAAATTTATTGAGTTTATAATATCTCGGTTTATCCAGTCTTTTTGTGGAGGGTTAAGAATTTTTGTCTTGCTTACTTTATTTTTGTTTATTTGTTCTAACATAAATCTCTCTAGGTAGTAATAGTCATTTTCTTCATTAGTGTATTTGGCTTTTAAAGTAGTGTTGTATAACTTTTCGTAATCAAGCGCTATATATTGAACTCTTTTATGTGTTTTTGTTGTTAAGTTGCTTATTTCAAGAAATATCTGCTTATGATCAGATAGGCACGATTCAATTATTGAGAAACTAAATGAGTGATTGTTTATATTTGTACATACATGGTCCAGTATAGTACTTGTGGTGGTGGTTTCACGAGTACTGTACAGCCTATTAATTTTATTCAATATTTCATATCCAATTTCTTTTATTTCAGCTAGGTATTTTGTAACGTTACTATCTGTATTAAGTAGATCAATGTTAAAATCTCCAAACACAATCGCCCTTCTCCTCCGTTCCAACTGTGAGGAATATGTTTCTAAAAAGTTGTTTACATTAGAACTTCCAGGTTTGTATATTGCACCGATGTTTAAAGATAGTTTATCTATGTATATCCATAAGTAGTGGTTTCCATTCTCACACAATTCTTCCGTTATATCGTATTTTATGCTATTATGTACGTAAATTGAAACGCCACCACCTTTGTAATTTTGTCTATAATTGTAAATATGTTTATAGTTTGGTATCTGATATAATTTTGCGTCGGTTTCCGAAGTAATCCATGTCTCAGTAAAAATTAATAAATGTGTAGTCATCGGTATTGCTTTTAATATGCATTTTATTTCGTCGAGTTTCCCAGCTTTGCGAATACTACCTATCATCTCCGTATCACCTCCTTGTTCTCCAAAACAATGGAGTCCATTGTAAACTGCCAGCTCATGAGGTACCTTGAGGATCACCAGCTGATTAGTGACCGCCAATACGGTTTTCGCCGTGGTCGGTCAGCTGGTGATCTTCTGGTCTACCTCACTCACAGATGGGCGGAGGCAGTAGAGTTCAAGGGGGAGGCATTGGCCGTTAGTTTGGACATTGCGAAGGCCTTCGATCGGGTTTGGCACAAAGCGCTTCTTTCGAAGCTCCCTTCCTATGGGCTTCCCGAGAAATTGTGCGATTGGATCACCAGCTTTCTTGCAGATCGGAGCATCAAGGTCGTTGTAGACGGTGCAAGCTCCGATTGCAAGCCTATTAATGCTGGTGTTCCACAGGGCTGCGTGCTATCGCCAACGCTGTTTCTTCTGCATATCAATGATATGTTGCATACCCGTAACATTCATTGCTATGCAGATGACAGCACTGGTGATGCTCTTTACACCGGCCGAGCCAATATTTCTCGGGAAAACGTCTCCGAGTGCCGGGACAAACTTGTGTCTGAAGTCGAGTCTTTGCTGAACAGAGTCTCGGATTGGGGACGACTAAATCTAGTCCAGTTTAACCCCCAGAAGACACAAGTTTGCGCGTTAACCGCTAAAAAGAACCCCTTTGTCGTATCCCCTCAGTTTCAAGGCACTCCCCTTGTTGCCTCAGCCAGTATCGGAATCCTCGGCGTCGACATATCGAGTGACGTGCAGTTTCGTGGTCACTTGGAAGGGAAGGCCAAATTGGCCTCTAAAAAGCTTGGCGTGCTCAGCAGAGCGGGGCAGTATTTCATGCCGGCACACCGCCTGCAACTTTACAAGGCGCAGGTTCGACCGCACA
Organism: Parnassius smintheus behrii; assembly: GCA_036936625.1. Lineage (NCBI taxonomy): Eukaryota > Metazoa > Arthropoda > Insecta > Lepidoptera > Papilionidae > Parnassius > Parnassius smintheus. The sequence continues at coordinate 42,992,123 of JAUPFT010000020.1, forward strand.
TGGAATACTGTTCCCATCTCTGGGCTGGGGCTCCCCAGTACCAGCTCCTTCCACTTGACCGCATCCAGCGCAGAGCGGCTCGAATCGTCGACGACCGAGTGCTTTCCGATCGGCTCGATTCACTGGCGTTGCGAAGAGATGTTGCATCTCTTTGCGTATTTTATCGCATCTATCACGGGGAGTGCTCTGAGGAATTGTTCGGATTAATCCCAGCCGCCAAATTTCGTGAACGCACGACACGGCAAACGTCCCGATACCATCCACACCATCTGGATGCTTGGCGGTCCACCACTGTACGTTTCACAAGGAGCTTTCTTCCACGTACAACCTCTCTGTGGAATAGTTTATCACCGGCGATTTTTCCGGACCGATACGACCTGGGGACCTTCAAGAAAAGAGCTTACTCCTTTCTAAAGGGCCGGCAACGCACCCGCAATTCTCCTGGTGTTGCGGTTGATCATGGGCGGCGGTAGTCACTTAACATCAGGTGAGCCGCATGCTCGTTTGCCCCCTCTTCTATAAAAAAAAAAAAAAAAAAAAAAAAAAAACTACGTAAATTAGCATAAAAAAATCTTAAGGAGGACGGGCGCAATGGAATGTTTTCGTAATTGTTTACTAGTTGATGGCTTAATCTATCCGTATTTTTTCCGGTTTGTGGTGAAGCCATTATTGGTTTTTTTGATAGGTTTTGTTTATAACAATTGAAGGTGTGCCTTTTATATATTTAATAATAAGGTCCTTTTCGCCTTTTTCTGTTCGTTTCTTTAATTCTTCCTTCAATTGCCTTAAATACTGTTTTTGTATAATATAAATCAGAGGTAACGAATTAAATTATTTCATAAATTATATAGTCTCCCATTAATGTGCGAAAATCATAAAGGCGGAAAAGTGGCAACATCTAACCTAAATAGCAATATTCGATATTTTATTTTATTTTTGTGCGGTTTTTACGTTTATATGAAAAAATGAACTAAAACTCTCGTGTGATAAATGCCTTGTTTATATCAGGCGAGTTTCCCCATACCAACAGAAGTACTTAGAGTACTTATAGCTTTTAACTTCTGGTATTCAAGTTTAACCATGCCTCTTTAAAAGTTTTTCTTTACTTTTCTTTTCTTTAACTTTCCTAAATTCGAGTAAGGCTTTGTTTTCGTCCTTTGAAAGAGGTTTGCTCTTTATCTGAAATAATATATATGTAGTTGTATTGGTAGAAAAAGATGCGTATTGCCACCAAGTATTAAATGATACAATATCCAACGTAAGTATTACAATATAACTTACCATTTGTGTCTCCATTACTTTATTATGCACAATGTATTTGCTGTAAATATTTCTGTTCCAAAGTTTATTTTATTTCTAAAAAAGATTTACATCATATAAATGCATGTCAAGAATTACGAATACAAATGATTGAACCTAAGTCCTAAGCAGTGAAACTTGATAATTTTTTGAACGACGCGCTGACGCTACGGATGGACGCTACCATTGATTTATATATTACACTAGATCAGTAATAACCGCGCCAAAGCGTTGCCACTGCACATATGGCCACAGCCTAGCTAACGTCAGTTCCATAGTCAGTTCAGTCTTCAGTGTGAGGCCGACGGAGTTGAACCGAACGATCCGCGACAAAAAATGGGTAAATGTGTAGTGAAAGAATGCGATTAAAGGTCACAAAAAGATAATAAATCAAGCGGAATCACTTTCCACACGAGAGTTTTAGTTAATTTTTTCATACAAACGTAAAAACCGCACAAAAATAAAATAAAATATTGAATATTGCTATTTAGGTTAGATGTTGTCACTTTTCCGCCTTTATGATTTTCGCACATTAATGGGAGACTATATAATTTATGAAATAAGTTAATTCGTTACCTCTGATTTTAAATATTTTGAAAATTATAATAAAAACTACGTTATAACCTTCATAAAAAATAATGAATTATTCTTATTTTAATTTATTCATAAATGATCTATTAATAAATAAAGAAGTATGTTGGGTTTGTTGATTATGGATTAGATGACACAAACCATACACAAAATCTAGCAGCCTCTGCATTAGTTTTACTTCTCGTATGTTTTAATCAAACATGGAAAATACCTATTAGATATTTTTTTACTTATGGGTTATCTTCAGTTAAACTTGGCAATATAATAAATTTGGCACTGACAAAATGTAAAAATAACATGTGACGGCAGTCAGACTAACACTGCTGCATTGCGAGTTTTAGGATGTAACCTAAACGACCCAAATAACTTGAAAACTACTTTCAAACATCCTACAACAGGAAACGATGCGGTGCTATTGTTAGACGCTTGTCAGATGCTCAAACTAGTGAGAAACAGTTTTCAATCAAAGAAAATATTTTTAGACAAAAATAATTACAAGATAGAATGGAAATATTTAAAAAACTTACAAGAAATTTTGGAAACCGAAGGGCTTAGAACAATCAAGAAATTAACCAACCGCCATATTAATTTTCGAAATCAAATCATGAAGGTCAAGCTGGCATCACAGTTGCTAAGTAATAGTGTGGCTCAGTTAGTTCATTTGACCAAGGAATTGTCTTCTGAATCTTCTGAATGTGAACCCAATGCGGAATTTATTAAAATACACAATGACATTTTTGATGTATTAAATTCCAAGGGAGACCCCAAAGCTTATGGATTTAAGAAAAGTCTAAAACCAACAACAGAAAAAGATATATACACATTAATTGATAAATATAAAGAGTTTGTTACGAACGTAAGTGTAGAAGTGGAAACAAAAAAACACAATCAAACGAAGGGGTCAGATACACAACATAATTATTAAAAAAAAGATGAAGAAAGTGTTAGATTGCAATTTCAAACGAGATTTTTGGGTTGTCATATTTGTCTTGAAAGCTTAAAAGTATTGTATACAAGGTTAATTGAGACTAACGTAATGGAATATATCACAACGTATAGACTTTCACAAGACCATCTAGAATAATTTTTTGGTTATATCCGGCAAAAATGTGGTTATAATAACAATCCTAATGTTGTGCAGTTTAAATCAGCCTACAAAAAATTACCTTGAATTAAAAAACAGTTTTGGAAGTAACTATGTGCCCCTTGAAAAAACTAATATATTGTGTTCTACGTCTAACTCAACATACAAATCAATTGATAAGAACCATATAGAAGAAATCAATAAGTCTTCCTTTGGTCATCGCCATGATGACATTGACGAGGAAAACCCCCAAAATATAAAGAATAATGTAAATGAAACATATTTAGAAAAAGAATGGATCGTGATACAAAAGAATGACAACCTTTTCACGAACGTAACAAAACAAGTCGTTGGATAAATTTTCGGCTATGTTGTTAACAAAGTTGGTCAAGATCTGCTGGTCAAGAAGAAAATGTGAAACATGCATCAAAGCTTTACCAGGTACAGAACTGGAATGGATTCAAAAGTTAATTAATATAAAAGATAATGGAGGATTATGTTACCCATCCAAACATGTGTTTGAATTATGCATGATTTGTGAAAGCATTATAAGACAGGCCATGAAACTTTCCGACATTAATTCTTTGTTTCCTAAATTTGGTTTCATGACATTAGCTACAAAAATATTAAAAGAACTTCAAGGAAAGAAATTATTAAGAGAATTTACAATACACCTGGGGATCATTTATCTTAAATACAAGTGGATTTTTATAAGTACTTAAAAAAAAATTGTACCACGAAAGCAAATTATACACTCAAACACACAAAAAGGAAACTAAAAGGCAATTATATAACAAACTGATGCTTCATAGCGGAGTTTGAGAGCATGGACATTTTTTCATGCAAATACTTCTAGGTCACCTCACTCATGCATATTTCACACAAAGATCTTCTTTGGTTTTTCTTTTACTTATTTTATATTTTTGTTTGATTTATTAGTACAATAAAAAATATTAAAAAAATATCTTTTATTTTTCTTCAGTTGTGGTTACTTCTATTCATCCGATAAGAAAATATTCATTTTTGAATAAACAATTAATTGCAGCCTTAAAAAAACTCCTTTTTATTGCTTGTTTAGGGTTAAATTTCATATCGTAGGCAGCACCAATCCGCCATAGCATGTTTGTGTTTCCATCTATATCTAATCTTAGCGACAATATTGTTTTCGCGGCTAGTGTAAGTGAGACGGATATATGTTTATTCAAAATTGTTATTAGTTTCAAAGCTACGTCGTCGCGTTTGGTTAGTGGTTACTAGACGTGGGTCGTTACGTAATTTTCGAGAAACGTAACGAAACCAGTGACTTGATCGGCGACACCTGTCTCAAAACTAGTGATTTTTGTAACTGGCTATTTTTATTCGGCTACTGTGATTGTTGGCATAAATATCACCACCAACTATACAGTTACACACGAAACGAAAAATTTAATCACAATCTGTGTTTGTAGCTATACAGTAACTGTATACTGTTACTTACTTACTTACTTACTTACTTACTTATCTTCACGCACAATCCCTAACGGAGTAGCCAGAGAGAACAGATCGCCAAGTGTCACGATCCTTACATACTTCTTTCGCTTCTTTCAGGTTCATTAACTTCTTCATACATGCACGTCTAGGTATCCGAGTACTCTTGACCCTCCCCTCTTCGAGCAATTTGCTCACATGGTCTTCGAAAGTTAGTCTCGGTCTACCTCGACACCTTTTAATATTTACTTTCGCTCTATATATTTTCTTCACCATTCGGTCTTCACTCATTCGTTCAACGTGCCCAAACCATTGGAGTACGCCCCTATCAATTTTTGTGATAAGGTCATCTTTCAATCCTGCCATATTGCGAATCTCTTCGTTTCGCTTTCGGTCGGCTATGCTAACGCCACACATTTTACGAAGAGATCGCATCTAAACTGCATTCAACTTGCTTTTATGCTTCTTCTGGCATACACAGGTTTCGCTGCCATATAACAAAGTTGGTACCAACACTGCGTTATGTATTGCAAGGCGTGCACTCTTCACCACGCCTTGCCTTTTTACTAATGCATTCAGGGCACCATTGACTTTGTTTCCGGCAGCGACACGCCTATCCACATCTAAATCACATCTTCCATCCCGGCTGAAAGCACTCCCCAAGTATACAATTTCATTTACCTGTTCTAGACATTCCTGATTTACCCATATTTCACATTTCGTTCTCTCTTCGTCCTTTTCAAATACCAGAACCTTAGTTTTATTAGCATTCAAACGGAGACCTTTAATTTCACATTCCTCTTTCATACACGTGACTAATGCCTGTAGTTCTGCTTCTGATGGTGCAATAGCAGACAATTAACTTTCATGTCACCCAATTTTACACCCAAACAACTATTTTTCAGCTTCTGTAAACAGCTGTCGAGATACAGTATGAACAGCCAGGAAGACATGACACAACCCTGTTTTACGCCCGCTTGGACGCTAAACATGGGTGACAGGTCATGCCCTACCCGAACACAGGCTTTACAGTCATAGTAAAGTGACTGCACAGCCCTTAACAATCGACCATCTACACCATATCCCGGCAACAGTTCCCACATTTTCTTCCTTATAACCTTATCAAATGCTTTCTCCAGATCCACAAAAGCACAGAAAATCCTCTGGTTAACACTCAGAAGCTTCTCCGTGATCATGCGGAGAGAAAACATTTGATCCATGCATCCTCTTCCAGGTCTAAATCCGCATTGTGCCTCCCATAAGAATCTTTCCGATTTCTCTTGCATCCTACGTGTCAAAACCTTCGAGTAAACTTTACTTGCTAAACTGGTCAAGCTGATCGCCCGATAGCACCCGCAGTCAAAATGTGAACCTTTACCTTTATATAAAGGCACAATGACCGCGGATCGCCAATCATCCGGGACATCTCCCGTCCGCCAGCATAAATTGCACAGCAGATAAAAGCTGTCCCAGACGCGAGGCCCACCGTACTTGATCATTTCAGCAGTAACTCTGTCTAGTCCCGCAGCCTTACCACATTTCAAACTTCGAATCGCACGTTCAATCTCTTTCGTGCTGATGACCTCAGTGTCATCGAGGTCCGTGTCTGGCGTGCCAGTCACGGCGTCACCCCCGGATCCTTCACTAAGATCATGACACGCATACATTTCTCTATAAAATTCACTCCATCGCTGCATGACGTCCAATTTTTCTGAGAGGACGTCATTGGTTCTCGAAAGCACTTTGTTCATTCTTAAGGCTGTCACACCACTCCGGGACCTTCCAACCTCTTTCCAGAAGAGTTTGGAATTTTCCCTAAAGTTGTGCGACAACCTCTCGTCCGCTTCTATTCTACACCTTTCACGTACTTCCTCAATCAATTTTTTCGCATGAACTTTCTGCAGCTTATATCTTTCTTTCATCTTCTCTCTCATATGCTCATCGTTACTAGAGGCCAAGTAGTCTAACCATGCTTTTTTCTTCTTTTTTACAGCTTCTCTCACTTCATCATTCCACCATGCATCTCTTCTTTTACTACTACCTCTTTTTGTCGTTCCACACACTTCTTCCGCTGCACTTACCACTCCATCCCTAAGGTTCTGCCATGTTCTCTCCACACATTCTTTCCTGCCATCGATGGTGTCAAGCTTTTCGGCTACCCTCGTATGATATTTGTCCCTAGTATCCGCTTCCTGAAGCTTCCAGCTTCGGATGCGACAGACCGACTGTGGTTCTGTTACTGTCGTCCGGTAGAGCCAACCCGCGAACAAACCCCTAAATCTAGTAATTACTAGATAATGATCCGTTCCCAGGTCAGCACCCCTGAACACTCGTGTATCCATTACCTGTTTTCGCAGTCGGTCATCCACCAGGAACAAATCAATCATACTTCTCTCATTCTTTCTTTCTCTAGTGTACATATGGATTTTCCTGTGATTAAACATAGTGTTTGTCACAAGAAGACCCTTTTCCTTGCATACAGCCAGTATAAGCTTGCCAGCATCATTAACCCTTTTATCGCCAAACTTTCCAAGCACCGACTCGTATCCTGGTCGAGCGATACCTACCCATCCATTCAAATCACCACATACAACAGTTCTTTCGTTTCCCTTAACCAAATCTAGAACTTGTCTTACATTCTCCCAAAACTCCTCCAGCTCAGCCCTGGACGACGAAGCTACCGGCTCATAAACAGCCAAAAGGAATAACTTCGTCAGTCCCATTTTGAAGCGAACCCAGAGAAGTCTTGAGTTCACAACCTTGTATTCAGTCATAAGATCGACCAACCGGGACGACAACAGCACTCCCACACCCTGGCAGGCGTTCTCGCTTTCCGGGACTCCGGACCATATAGCTAACGTCCCGCCAGGGAGCTCTTCAGTACCACTGCCTTTCCGTTTGGTCTCCGACATACACACGACATCTAATTCTCTTTCTTTCATTATTTCGATCAACTCATTCGTCTTATCTCTCATGCCCCCTCTAACATTCCACGTGCCAACTCTGCACTCCGTCCTCCACCTTCCGCCGTGTCGGGCTGTGCGTGACGGGTGGCGGTCCCCATCGCCGCTTTGCGCGCTGCATTCCACACCAACGGGGACGAGCTGGTGTGCGTCGCCTTGGGGGGACGCCCTAACCCTCGTTTGCATGGGTGCGCAGCTGTGTAGAATTGCAGCCCTGAAAAGGGCTGGCAGGGGTCGCGACGAGCACGCTTCTACAATGACCCCCTGTATACTGTTAAACCAATAAATTAACTTCCCTTCATACTTTATTCAGGTTTAGGACCGACTGCATTAAATGTATTTATGATTGATTTGCGTTTACTATGACACTAAGATTTTCATAAAATTATTAATGCAGGCATATTTACAAGTCAATTTGATTGTATATACAATGATTATTGATATTTACAGTTTATTTACACATTTTTAGCGTTTTCACTATCATTTGTTTTTGCACTTTTATTTACACTGTACAATTAATTTGTTTGTTTGTTTGGCTATGTACACACAGTTTTTAAGTTTTATAATATTATAAACATTTAAATTTTAAAAATTTTTATATACATTTTTTAGTTTTATTTTAATTTTATGAATAAACGAGTTCATGACTCCGTCAAAAATGTTTTAAAAATTATTTTAGTTAAATTCAATGTGACCGGGAAGAGACCCGGAATCGCAAACTGTTGAAATTATTTACAAACAGAGATTACTCTATTTTATTGTCTGTGTCTACAGTCTTACGTATGAAAATTAAACGTACAATAATACTGTTACTTACGATGTTTTGTTTATTGTTGTATGCCACACGTGCGGTTTGCGCTTGACCGACCGACAGTGAGCCGTGGTAGCTCAGTGGTTAACGCTCGCTGTAAATATAACAGAACGCGAGTAACTCGGGTTCGATCCCCGCTGGCACCAATGAAATTGTTAATTGCAATTTTAAGTGCTGATTTACCACGTGCTCGGCGGTGAAGGAAAACATCGTGAGGAAACCTGCATGTCTGAGGAATAAGAAAAAAAAATATTTCGAAGACATGTGAAGTTCGTCAACACGCATTTGGGCAGCGCGGCCGACACTTCCTTGCCCTAAACCCTCTCAGAAATGAGGGGAGGCCTGAGCCCAGCAGTGGGACGTATATAGGCTGTAACTTTACTTTTTACTTTACGACCGACAGTCGACTCCCGCAATAATCATGGTTAACAGTAATCATAATCACGCATTTACAAAAATCACTACTTGTAACATGACTCGAAACTAGTGATTCGGTTACATGCCGCGTAGCCAGTTACTGTATCTAGTGACGTGAAATAACGCCCACGTCTAGTGGTTACACGTTTTCCGACGCGCGTTAATGTGGTTTGCTCCTCTATTGTTGTATAACTCAATGGACGCTACTGCCCGGTGATCGGCGGCGTACCGTTATGTAATTATTTTCATAACTATAGATTTTCATCGATTCAAATAAAAATATAATGATTTTATAATTTTAGGGAGATAAAAGTAGTTAACGTAATTTAACTTGTAATTGGTGTCAATAGTAATAAATTCGAAATGACATTTTAAGTTATTATATTAATACAACTATTTGAATGAAGCAATAGTCGTTATGCATAAAATGATAAAACGAAACAGTAGAGAGGTATCGGATACATGTTTGGATAAAAAGGATTGGGCTTGTTAAGTTATGTTATTGGGATGTGGATTTAGATCGATCTTTGTAAAGGGTAAAATCTCGGATTGTCTTTAATCTTAAAAAAGAGATAGGTACGTTATTAAGTTCGGGTGTAGGTAGTATTTTAGTTTGCTACCACTGACTACCTTAGTCTGTGATAGAAATCTAAAATAAATAAAACATAAAGATGGTCTTGTCAGTAGGGATGTCGATTCTTTCCGACAAAGATCGATTTTTTAATAAATTCGAATCGAAACCTGCTGAATCGATTCACAAAAAATCGCGGTCTAAAATATCGATTTCTAAAAATCGATCTTTTTCCGATTTCTCAAAAATCGATCTTTTTCCGATTTCTCAAAAATCGATCTTTTTCCGATTTCTCAAAAATCGATCTATTTCAGATTCGTACAAAGTACAGATTAAAAACGTTACTTATTTCTTTCTTTAATCCATTAAAAAGAGGCGAAAGAAATGAGCAAACAGCAGTTTTGCTAGTTTTTAAATAGAAAAATGTCGTTTTTTATGGGTATGGGTACATTCAACTAATTGTAAATAATTTTATTTTTATATTTCTTACATTTTATATTTCTTAACAGAAAAAGATTCGATCTCAATTTTTCAGGGTGAAATATCGATTCACTGGTCGATCTAGTACTATAGATAGATTAAAAGAATCGGTCTTCTTAGCACAATAAATCGATTGTTCGATCAATTGATCTCAGATTGACATGGCTACTTGTCAGTGGTGCCAAGTTAGGCAATTTTTCGCCTTTTGGGCTATCTCGAAAGGTGTTGGGACGACTAAAAATTGTGATTGGTGACTTGTCGCAATTTAGGCTACTCCGGAAAAAAGGGGGCCATTTTTACGTATGCTAAATTAATCTCTCTCTTTCAACATGTCCGTATGTAATAAAAATGAGTGTAATGAAACGTATGTTTTTCTCACACAGAAATGTCTAAGAAAATTAGACTTAAAGGTATTCAAAAATATACTTTAGTGATAGTAACATAGAGACCATAACAAATAAATATATTTTGCATTGTTTGCCCTCGCCACCGCCGCCACGCCGGGTATTTCTCTCCCCTTCCCTGTCTTCTACTATTCGGTTGAATCAGTTGTTGGTTTATTTTGCATGTTTTACAGATTCCGCAACAAGCTGCAGTTGCTATAACGTATCCGAGTTTTCTTAGGAACTCTACAGAAAAGTGTATTGCATCAATTTCACACTTACATAAGATATGATTTAACTACACAATTTCTATAATATATATCCTAAATACCAAAAATGTGACTTTCAATCTAATTCTTCCACCTTTGTTACTGGGCTTTCTAGCTCATCATTAAGAAATGATGATTATGGAGGCATTTTAGTTGAGGTTATTTTATTGGAGAATGACAAATAAATTGTGACTGTCGAAGGAAAACATTGGGATCACTACTGTGGCCGTGGATGGAAGGAAAAGGGGAGAACTCCCATCGGGCTGGGTAAGTATTCAGGCGGGGAGCGGCCAACGCTTCGTGTATTATTTTGAACCTTTTTGTGGTAGCTTCGGACTTTGATGGCACGACGACAGCACCACCACAAAATTATGTTCTTCTACTTCATTGATTCTTTTATATGTAAGCAAAATATTTCGTTTAAATTTGTGAAATATTAATTTTTATAAACAGATAAAATACATATTTTTTTTATAATTTGACCTTTTCTTCCACATTTACAAGAAACTTCATTATTTTATCCCACTAAAATTAAAAATAAGGTTGCTCAAAGTAGGTCTACGTTTAAAAATAGCCTTTATAGGCTACATACCTGACATTAGAAGACAAGAGTAGAAAAGAGTTTACAGAAAAAAAAATCAGTTGAATTTAGACTACTGAACGTCAAATTTTTGGCCAATCAGACCGGTCTAGACTTGATAACCAGTGTTGCCAACTTGACGGGTTTGCCATCAGATTTGATGGGTCAGCGATGTTGGCATGAAGGTGAACAGGAGAACGATCACTACGTACTAAAGCATAGCCCGCCTGTCCTTGAAAATTGTAGAATGTATAGCGGCGCTGACGTCGGATAGTAGTAACTACGAAGTTAGCTGTTTATGAGTACAAGTAGATGAAGTTAGTTGAATAATGTATAAATTTTCATTTCGTTTTTAATGAGAAAAATTTCATGCTCCGTAATTTTGTAATTTTTGACAAAAAGAAACATTAAAAAATGGAGAAATATTTTATTGTGCGTGGATGTGCAAGTGGTTTAGCATCTGATCGGAAAAATAGACTCAAAATGACTAGTCCCAGAAATATGGACACTATGAGTGAGGCGCTGTGATCGCTCGAGGTTAGGTCAATAAAAGTCTTTTTAAGTCTATTTTTCCGATCAGATGCTAAACCACTTGCACATCTACGCACAATAAAATATTTCTCCATTTTTTAATGTTTCTTTTTGTCAAAAATTACAAAATTACGGAGCATGAAAATTTTTGTTATTAAAAATGAAATGAAAATTTGTACATTATTCAACTAACTTCATCTACTTGTACTCATAAACAGTTAACTTCGTAGTTACTACTCACCGACGTCAGCGCCGCTATACATTCTACAATTTTCAAGGACAAGCGAGCTATGCTTTAGTACGTAGTGATCGTTCTCCTGTTCTCTAACTTTCATGGACCGAGCCTCGAGCGATCACAGTGCCTCACTTATTGTGTCCATATTTCTGGACACTATTTTCTACGAAGATCGTTCTCCTGTTCTCGAACCTTCATGGATGTTGGCAACGGAAAGAAATTGTTTTTAACGGTTAACGGAATTTTTAACGGAGCAACTAAAATGTATCATATGTATTTATGGATATACTTTGGTTTGTTGGTTATTCTCTTAGATTGAATTCTGAAAAATAATCCATGGGTGTCAAGAATCGATATCAAATCAGTTCATTTTTAATATGGGAATGAAAACTCGAAAATCCCTACTTGACGGGTTTTGACGGGATTATAGTATTCTCTACAACGGGAGCTAGATTTTAATGTTGGCAACACTGTTGGCAGCACTGCTTCTTGTCACTGTCAGTCAGTTGTCAGGTGGTGTAAACCGGTGTAAAATAAAACGACGCTTATTTTTTTTTATTATTTGTGTTATTTAGCTTATTAGTTTGCATTGCAGTTTTAATTAACGAAATATTATTTCACGAATTAAAAGTTGAACTTTTTTGATTTTCTTGTATGATTGTGACTGTAAAGACTAAATAACATGTCAGATCGAGGAAAAAAGCCCCGCGCGCCTAAAAAGAAAGCTAGTGGTTATAAAATGCCAGCCCCTATTCCAGTCGGGGAAATAATTCACGATACAATTACTAAAAAGAAATGGCGAATAGGCCCTTCTATTGGAGTCGGCGGATTTGGTGAAATTTATTCTGCATGCGACCACGAGAGTTCACCTAAAAAGGGGAATTATCCCTTCGTAGTAAAAATTGTGAGTCTCACCTTTTTAGATTTAATTTTTTAAGTATTAGAATTTTTATTTACAGCCAGTATATTCTTTTTTTTCTATCGGCACGTAAAGTCCACCGCTGGACCTGGATCTAGACATGACATACTCATGGTGCCGGTTAAGCTTTCCATTGACCAGCCTCGCCTCCGCAGCTTCGGCTTGTTGGTTGCCTTCGGCGACCAGCCTCAGCCGCTCCGGCTCGTCCGACGCCTACGATTTGTTACAGCAGGTGGAGGTTGCTCTTCCCGCAGCGCTGGAGATGTTGATTTCTCAAAATAGATACAGAAATCCCTCTGAATGAGTCCCTCTATTTATTTGGTGAAGGGGTTCCCTCTTCCTTTGCGGGTACCCCCTTCTCCCCCAAGAGGTCCTCCTGGTTTTTTTACACTTAACCTGTAAACTCTAAATACCACGTAATATTGATATACTCCCGTGCGCTCACGACCGCGAATGGCGGAAAGCGGAAAATTTTCCCTAACTTACAAATTTTGCAATATTTTCACTTTGAGACAATATTTATGGATAAAACTTACAGGAATTCTTCTTGAATGTACAAAGTATCAAATAAAATAATTTTTAGATGTTAGATATTGTAATAAAATTCATAAATTACCCTTCAAACACATAGTACTAGTAGATACTTCACTTTTAGTCACCATAAATCCACATATGACACACTCAAATATGTTTCGACACAAATGAAATATGTTTTGAATAGCTCATTTATATTGTTATTTGCAATAAACATATACAATTAAATTCACAAAACACAAAAAACAACAAATAAAATAAATTCGAAGAAATGTATGGAGCAACACGCAACAACGTGACGTATGGAACGCCGGAAGAATAGAGTAATTTATTTTTAGTTTTTTCTTAGTAACATTGCCAGGCAAAGATATCAAGTCATAGAGCATATATTTGTCTTTGCTTCTATTATACATTACCTATTGCTTTTGGTTTTTTTTTAATTAAAAAAATTCTTTTTCAAAGGGTAGTACTTGTTGTACACATGTGTTCATTGTGCGAGCGAGCGTAAGGTGTTTAGTTCTTGTACACAATAGTACCTCGCGAGAGCCTAATCGAGTATGGGCCATTTGGTTGCTTTTCGCAGAAAATGTTTTTGAATCTACTAAGGTTAATATTTTAATCCCGTATTTTGCTGGTTTAGACGGTTTATATTGCCTAAATTGGCATCGTCCCCTGAATGAGTCTAGCATCTCATCAAGCATGTTTTCTCCCAGCTAATACATTTTTTTTACATTCTTCAACAAACTCATGAAAAAGTTCACATATTTGTGCTAAATTATCAAGTATTTGTCTTTCAGTTTTATTTCTTAATGATATTTTTGACAAAAAAACTGAAATAGAACAAAGTAAATTAACCTCAAACACCAAATAAAGCTTTAGTTTATATCGGCGCTCTTACCTACTGAGCTGAAGAAAGAAAGAAGAGCCGTGGTAGCTCAGTGGTTAACGCTCGCTGTAAATATAACAGAATGCGAGTAACCCGGGTTCGATCCCCGCCGGCACAAATGAAATTGTTAATTGCAATTTTAAGTGCTGATTTACCACGTGCTCGGCGGTGAAGGAAAACATCGTGAGGAAACCTGCATGTCTGAGGAATAAGAAAAAAAATATTTCGAAGACATGTGAAGTTCGTCAACACGCATTTGGGCAGCGCGGCGGACACTTCCTTGCCCTAAAACCCTCTCAGAAATGAGGGGAGGCCTGAGCCCAGCAGTGAGACGTATATAGGCTGTAACTTTACTTTACTTTACTTTTACCAAATAAAGAATAAAAGTAAGTCACAAAAATACTACGCCAGCGATGACGCTGGGTCATATTTACCCGTATTGACTTGACGCATGTATATCTCACTGCGCAGTCAGCATCACACTTAGTATACCAACGGTCCGGGAAGAGGGAGCTGTATCTCCAGCTACACAAACTTTCAACCTTGACGACCAAAGTCAAAAAAATCTGAGTCTGTTTAAAATCGCCTCGGGTCAGTATGATCCAGCGTCATTGGCGCCGGGTTAAATAGTAATATTAAATTAAAATATAAAAAAATAATTTTAAGAAAAAGCGACATAAACACCACTTTTGCATAGCGTCAAAATTGTGATCATCAATCTCCACCTACCAAGCGTGAAGGGTAAATCCTTCCAATAATGGGAAGGCACCATAGTACGATTTTCCATTGACCTCCGTCGAATTGAAGATGGGGGAAAGGCGGGGGGAGGTGTACTACTCTCCTTAAAAGGAAAAGTTGCGGACCCCCGCCCCCTTTCAAAATTTTTAATTTTGAGTAAATTTTCCTCATTTTATGGCTAAACCGTTTGATGTAGTAAATCGCCTTGTGTTACCTATCTCCAATAATCATCCTTTGATAATTGGTTAATTGGTAATGTTGGATATATTGGGCATAAATGCTAGTAAGTAATATATCGGGCTAATAAGAACGATACACATTCAAAAAGGCGTCATTTCTAGAAAACCTGGGACACACTTCGGTACATGAGCATTTACAAATTCGAAAGATATGAGTAAATTTACATCGTCAATTGTGTTAAAAAAATCTCAGATTTTGTGGGAGAACCTACCGGGGAACCTCCCAGTAAGGTTCCAGGAAGTCGTAAGAGTCTTTTTAGACGGACATACTTGAGTATGTCCGTCCAAAAAGAATAAGAAAATATCTCATACTTGTCATGCATGCCACATTTACATATGGCCAGATCATTTGATTCCATATTGCAATAATTGTAGTAGTTCCATGTCTGTGAATGAGGAAGTAGATGACTGATTCCTTCTTATTTTTATGATAAGAAGTTTGTATGATCTCTTTTTTAGGACATAAAATCATTAATTACTATTACTAATTCGAAAAATAATCCAAAAATGAAAAAAATTATTCATGTTATGTTTACAATATTGATTTTGCATGTGTTATAAGAAAATCTAATAAAAAAAATTATTTAAAGGTTATATTAGTATTATTTCTATTTTATTTCATATGAAAAGAACCCTTATTTTATAAACATTTATTTAAGTTCAGAAAATTACTTTAGTTTCGTGAAAAATTATCCAAAAAATTCCGGGTCATGATGACCCGGTGTCATCGCCCGCGTAATTTTTTTATGTCATTGGCGCCGGGTTAAATTAGTATTTATCACTATTTGTTAGTGTAAATTTAAAACATCTTTTTAAATAAAAAGAAGAAAAAAACACATTAATGTATCATTTTTCTTTTGCACAGGAACCACATGAAAACGGTCCACTCTTTGTGGAGAAACATTTTTACATTAGAAATGCTAATAAGGAGGAGAGTAAGTTGATTTTGTTTTTCTTGAATGATAAAAAGATTTTTTTACATTTATTAGTAATTTTATTTTTTATGTAACTTTAGTTGCAAACTTCATGAAGACTAAGAAACTGTCCACCTTTGGCATGCCTTCATATTATGGGAATGGGTCACATGATTTCAAAGGAGAGAAATACAGATATCTTGTGCTGGAGAGGTACGGGAAAGACCTGTGGAGTTTGTTCAAAGAGTCTGGACGGTCATTCCCTCCTGCAACTGTCTTCCAAATAGGTTTACAAATGGTAAGCGATTACACATATTAAATATTGAGTGATATGTAAGCAATCTGAGCCAAGGGCTATTTTCTATATATCTTATAAATATATTATGGCATATATCTTGTTGTATATATCTTCATAAAATATATATTGATGTTTATGGCTTGATACATATTGTTGGCATATATCCATTTTAATAAAAATGATTTCAATACTGCGCTACGGACTTATAATCTGGGGTAAAAGCACAGATCAAAATAGAGCATTTATTGGAACAAAAAATGTATCAGAGCAACATGTGGGTAACTTAAACCATAGAAATCTAAATATAATTAGAAGTCGTAAAAGCGCGTGACCTTGTCGCCGCACATGTGACTCGTAGGCCACAAGTCCGCGAGGAGCATTTATTTCAGTCACCAGTACTTTTTCGGATGCAGAGACGTAAAAATTATGTTTTGAAGCATATCCAACTGCAGAAATTCCTCCACAACTCGCAAATTTTCAAATAAAGGGAAAACATTTCATAAATAAGTACTTACATAAAATTATCCACCTCCAGTACTAGGATTGTCTCCAAAATTTTAATTGTTTTCACATTTCAATATCCATTGATTCCTAAGCTAGTTCATGTCTACGAGTGCGACAGCTAAAATCAGCGATGGATTTATAGTATGGGCAATAAACAAAATTGTTGCGTACGTAAATTTCCCAGAACATGTCTGCAGGAGTCAAATGCGAGTCAGTTACGTGACACAACTATTTTGTATCGATAATTTATTATGTTTATCTTACCTAGTTTTAATGAATCGGAATTAAATGTGATTTTTTGTTAAATATTTATTTACACCTTTCTACTTTTTTACTTTCTAAATATTTTATACCGTTAACCGTTTATCGGCGATTATCTGTTTGTTTGTACTTTTAAATTACTTGATAAATTTTAATCAGTTATATTGTAAGGATAAGTAATTATATTGTAAGGATAGTAGTCTTAATTAGATCTGTAAGAAGCTGGGAAACTGAAAAGTAGCAAACAACAGAAAGTCAGTTACAGACCTTTAAAACTAGCAAAAAATGATGAATATGTCACCCATACATACATTTATTCGTTTGCACAAACAGTGTAATGTTGTATTCATTTTATTTATACATCTGTTTATTTAATACAATGCTTTTATCACAAGTTTCCAAAAGATCCGGTTATTATCATGTTATGTATTGATAATGTTGAGACAAATTGTTATATACGTGGAAAGTAGATTTGATTAAATGAGTTTGTTTTGCAACTTGATCTGGCGTGTATCTTTTAATGGCGACTGAGGAAAATTAATTAGTTTAAATAGTAATATGGCATGTAATTTGACAAATGTGATGGGAAACACTTTCCCGGAAAATTTGATCCCAAGACTGACAATTGGAGTGAATATAAAGAACGATTATTGTGTGCTCTGGAAGCCGCAGATGTAACTGGTGATAATGTAGACAAAGCCCGCGCCCTTTTCCTATCACAATGCGGAAAGGAAACATATTCATTAATTGTTGGTGCCTAGAAGGCCGACTTCTGTGATATTTGAAGACATTTTGGCAGTTCTTGACCAATTCTATGAACCCCAAGTGAATGAAATTTTACAAACTGATAAATTTCATAAACGTCAACAAAATCATAATGAAAGTATTCAGGACTTTATTGCGGCTATAGGCTATCTGGCTTCCAGGTGTAATTTTATGGACTTAAAAAGACAGCTACAGGACCGATTAGTGTTAGGTGTGCGTGAAGAACGTCTCCGTCGCGAGTTCGTCACCTCAATGCTTGTTAGGCCAATAGACCATTTGAGTAATTTTACAGGAGCAATGTTTTTTTGTTTTTCTATGCTATGACTCAAATAAAGTCGTAATGTTCGGTAGTTTCCAAAACTGTGGCACATCTGGACTTCTAATAATCTGTAAAAAATAAAAACTTCTGACTTTAACATTGTGTAAAACCGGTTTAAAAATGGATATTGGACAAAAAAACGAAACTATAATTACGTTAATGGATATACACTACATTCCTTGGGATGTTGGCCAAAAAGCAACCAAAAGTATTCTGTGCTTGTTTGCCCTATAGCCTTACTTCACAATACAGGCTGTGAAATTAAACAAATCCACTGCGCATCATTATTGTATGTTATAATAAAATTAATAAATAAATTATAAATTGTTATTTAACAGACTATGATCTTATCTAACAGGCCTGAATTAAAATTAAATGTTAAATTTATAGATGTATACTACCGGTGCCCTGCGGTGTCACTCGCGTATAATTTTAACGAAAGGGACTGTCGTTTTGAGTTAGCTTGACAAAAATGTGATTTTTGTGTGGGAAAGGAATTTATGTGCTGAATTACTTCTTCTATTTTGCTTTCGGCGATCTGTTTTTTATGTGTTTTCCTTTAGAGGATGTGGAAATCAATTTCAATTTGTTGTTGTAAAGTTTTTTGTAGAAATAACAAATTCTTTTAGCCGATATATTCAAAGTACCACAAACAATCTTCTGACACACCTTCACTTTTTACTCGTTTTTCGAAAAGAAGTACTATATACTAATTCTTCAAATAGTTATTTTTACTCTAATATATTATAAATGTGAAAGTTTGTGGGGATAGATAGATGGATGTTTGTTACTTTTTCACGCAAAAACTACTGAACGGATTTGGATGTAACTTTGCACCCGGATGACTTATATCCTGGATAACACAGGCTACTTTTTTCTCGTGAAACAGCAGGATGACACTAGTACTTTATATTTTATCTACCTATACTTTTTCGATTATCAACCTACGGTTCTTTTTATTTTTAACCGACTTTCAAAAAAGAGGAGGCTATGTATTCGATGCATATTTTTCGTTTACAAGTGATTCTCAGGTATTTTGGTTTCCTAGTGTGGGGGCCATAAGTAATTCTATCTTGTTATTGTGATTCCTTTGTCAAATAAGTTATTTTGTGTTTGTATTTTTTTTTGTGTTACCAGTTGTGCCCCACGGTTTCACCCGCGTAAGGCCCGTTCCTAGATTACTGGAACAAAAATTAGCCTATGTTCTTCTTTAGAGTTTCATCTATTATGTATGTACAAAATTTCATCAAAATTTGTTCAGCGATTTAGGCGTGACAGCTTAACAAACATTCAAACAAACTCACTTTCGCATTTATACCTAATATTAGTAAGTACATTTATATGCTCAGTTCAACATATAAAAGCCCTTTAAAAAATCCTGAAACCCCTTCCAACCTTGAATCACTTAATAACGCCTTCAAACGCATACATACCAAATAAATAAACTGAACAAACAAACAGAACAAACAAACAATCGCGTAGTGCCCGTTCCCATAAGAAAAAGTATTCCCAGTGAGAAAGGATATCCCAAATTATTTAGTATCAAATTAACTACCTTTAAGTGAAAATCCCGTCTAAATTGGTCCAGCCGACCCAGAGATTCGACCGTTTGAAAAAACAAACAAACTCTTCAGCGTTGTGAGTATGACAAAAGTATGATTCTGAACCACCCTGTATTACAGACACAACGTGACCTAAAATAATACTACAATGACTAAAATCAACTTACATTTCGTAGTATGCAGTACTGCGGTTATACTGTTTATCACATCTGGTCCAGGACATAATTTTCAAAGTTATGGAAACACTTTCCACCTCGTTACACTTGTAAATTCACCGAAAAACTTAAAAAAATCTTGCAGTTCTAACACCGTTTTGCGTCGCGATAGATTGTAAATAAACAATATGGCGGAACAGCGAGGTGTGACGTCATGAGCGAGCGGGGCCTGTGATTGGTTAATTTGAGGATATACGACAAACAAGCACGCGCTGGGAATTCCGCTATATGAATGTTGGTTCATTTGTGGTGGTAAGCCATACAAGCACGAAAATTAAAATTGTAACTGTGGATATTGGTTTTTTAATATAGTCTGTTACTCGTTTATTTGTATAGTTATACGAGTCATTCTTGATTTAGATTGTGTAGAATTTCATTCTTAAACATACTACTTTCAAAGGTCATTTTCGTCCAAATTGGTCTGTTGGCCAAACAAGCACTGAGGCGACGAGTTGTTAAAGACTTCTTGCACTTTAATTTGCACACAAGATTGCACTGCTAACTCATAAGAATCTTACTTATGAGTTAGCGGTGCAATTGAGCCTTAACTATCAAGACACATTCTTAGATTTGTACCTGGAAACAAGCGTGCTGAAGCAAACTCCGTCCACAGCCACAGTACCTATGGATAATGGTAAAATTAAAGCGATTACATGTCGTCATTGTGCAAGGTCACACAGCGACGGCGAAAGGTGTGTATAAAAGCAAAATGTTTTTATTGTAAGAAGTTTGGACATATTGCGTCGGTCTGTATGAAGAAATCTGGCAAGTTGCACCAGGTGGAGGAAAATTCAACTTCAGATAGAGAAAATGAAAAATCTGAACAGATGATGGGGGTCTTTGTTTACTCAGATAATATTCGACCACCATTCAAAGCAGATGTTATGATTGATGGTGTAAAGTTAGCATAGAAGTGGACTCAGGTGCTTCAAGGACAATCATGGTTGAAGATACATACTATAAGCTGTGGTCTATTCTCCCACCCTTAGAGGCGACAGGCGTGAAGTTGGTTACGTGGACCTGTGATGAACTGAAGGTGTTAGGTCGAGCTCATGTTCGATTGTCATTAGGAAACAAGGAAGCACAATGTGAGCTACTGGTCATTTCTGGTCGTGGGCCTAGCCTTTTAGGAAGAAACTGGTTTAAAATTTTGGGCTTAGAGATAGCTGGCATATGCTGGACAGATGATGAGAAGGTTGATGAATTATTAAAATCTTTTCCGGAGTTATTCAAAGAAGGACTTGGAGAGTATAAGGGTCCTCAAGTGTCGTTAAATGTGCGAGCTGATGCCGTGCCACGGTTTTTGAAGGCACGCCCGGTACCATTTCCTCTGATAAAACAAGTTGAGGAACAATTAAGATGCATGGTGAATGAAGGTATATTAACCCCTGTAAAATACTCTTAAATGGGCTACTCCATTAAGAATTGTAAAAAAGGATGACGGCTCACTTCGAATATGTGGTGACTACGGGTCAACTGTTAATCTAGCCGTAGAGACTGATAAATTTCCATTACCAGCTGCTAATGAGTCCTTTGTGAAATTAAGTGGTGGAAGAATTTTCAGTAAGATTGACTTAAAACAGGCTTACATGCAGATGAAAGTGGACGAGGACACAGCTATGTTGTTAACACTGAATACTTTGTTAGGGTTAATGAGGATGAACCTGCTAGCATTTGGACTAAACGCAGCTCCTGGAATCTTTCAGTGTGTGATGTCGACTGCACTTGCAGGTATTGAAGGAGTAGCATGTCTATTGGATGATGTCTCTGTTAGTGGAAAGAATAAGGAGGAGCATGATCAAAGACTAAGGGTGGTTATTGTTGGCAACACCAACAATAAAAATTTAAAAAAAAATGAAGGCTTCCGGCTGCCATTACTTATCACTTATTACTCTCACTACTGTTCGACGGACACTGTGTGGTAATTTGTATTGTCTGCAATAATTAAAATCTCGTGTGCCACCGTAGTTCTCAATAAAGGTGTTCAATGCAAGACGCGTTACACTGTCAAGATTATGAATTATCAACCTTAACCAGTGCAACACTCCTACAGTTATGACCAAACTAAATGCAATGGGATGTCGGTTAAATTTGAACAAATGTGTGTTTGCATCAAATCAGATAAGTTTTTTAGGACATATGATTGATGCAGAGGGATTGCACCCATCACCTATTAAAGTGAAAGAGATAAAGGAGAAACCAGCACCTATGAACAAAGAAGAGCTACGGGCGTTTTTAGGCTTATACAATTTTTATGAAAAATTCGTTATGGACAAAGCTACAATACTAGAGCCATTGTATCGATTGCTGGAAGCAAAGAAACCTTGGGTATGGGGTTTGGTGGAGCAGGTTGCATTTGATAAAGCTAAGATATGACTTAAAAAGAGAGTTATTGTTAATCTGTGATGCATTGGAATATGGTATAGGTGCAATAATTGCCCATGTAATGGAGAATGGGTCTGAACGACCAGTGATGATGGCATCCAGAACGTTACAACCTCACGAGCGGCGGTAAGGACAAATTGATAAAGAAGCTTTAGCCATAATTTTCGGGATTACAAAATTTCATGAATTTTTACTAGGAGGGAAGTTTTGTATCATTACAGATCATAAACCATTAATCTGATTATTTAATCCGAATAAACCTATTCCGGATCAGATTTCACATAGAATTCGATGGTCTCTGAAATTGGCATGTTATGAATATGACATAAAATACAGACCCGGAAAATGCATTGGTAATGCAGATGCTATCAGCCGTTAGATCGATAACGCAGCTGAAGTACGAGGGATGGATTCGTTAGCGGATGTGCTACTTTTGGAGGAACCTCCCTCTGGATTCAACTCATGGATTTTACCTGACAAGCCATGGAGTCGTGTCCATGTTGATTTTGCAGGACCATTTCAAGGAAAGACATTTGTTATGATTGACTGCTATAGCAAATGGTTTGAGGCAGATATTTCATCTAATATGTGTAGTGGAGCTCTAATAGCAAGTTGTCGAAAGATTTTTGCTTCGCAGGGATTGCCAGAAAAATTAATTTCGGACAACGGTACAGTTTTTAACTCAAGAGAATTTAATAAATTCCTGCAAAACAAATCGAACGGGCGATACAGACCTTCAAGAACAAGCTCAGGAAAATGTCTGATGCAGGTGTATCATGGACTGAGAACCTACCTATCTAGGGTGTTATACTCTCTCAGAACGGTGCCGAATCACCTCGGTAAAACTCCTGCAGAGATTTTGAATGGACGTAAATATAAAACTGCGGTGTCGGCTCTACATCCCGATAGCGGGCTAGAGCGCTTTGAGCGACAGCTGGAGGAGGCAGCACAGCGTGCGTCCACCCGAGCCTTCACGCTCGACCAGCCCTTGCTGGTGCGTGTCTATGGGCCAGGAGAGAAGTGGCGAAGCGCAACCATTGAGTATATCGAGGGCCCTGGTTGTTATAAGGTGAGAACGGAAGATGGACTGTTAATCCGTCAACATGTTGACCAAATACTGGCGCGATCTACTGCCGTAATCGAGAACCAGACCCCCAATGACCTGCCAATACCTCAATCACGTAGAAGATCAAATTCGTCTTCTGGGTGTGACCCACCAATATAAATATCTCCACCAGAAATGTGGCCTGAAATTATTGGCATACCAAATACTGATTAATATTGTAATTAAAGTTTGGCAACAAGCTCTTGGTCATTGGTGATTAGAAAAAAATAATCAAAAACAATAATTAAAATGGTTTATTTCAACTTAAGTCCTTAACTATGATTGTAACCATGTTATTGGAATAGAAAGGTATTATGTTATCTATTGATAATGTTGAGAGTAAAATTGTTATATATGTGGAAGGTAGATTTGATTAAATGAGTTTGTTTTGCAACTTGATCTGGCGTGTATCTTTTATAAAGATAAATGGATATATTTATTCTTAAGATATTATTATTTCCCCTTTTTTTCTAATTATAAAACGTCTAAAAGCTAAAGCTAAGACTAAAAGCGTCCATTACTGAGACAATTTCAGTTAATTAGTTATATCTTGGTGTGAGACTCCTGGAAGATCAACGACGCTTAATAGAAAGTTATCGATACATGCGTTGGGCTGCACTATGCCCAAGTGAGAGCGAGCGCGCAATGTCATTCACTGTTTTTCGCACACTTTAATTATTGGACCGAGTGGCTACGCCTCCTGGGATTTTGCGTTTTTATAAAATATTCCTTAACGCAATAGTTTATAGATTAATCTTTGTTGCACGAATGCTAGAGATATTTGTAAGCGTAATTGTGTATTTATTGTTTGTCTATGTGTGAGAACTACGACCTGGCGACACGCGTCCCGATATTAAAAGACAGTAGAAGGCATTTCTATTGTCTTATTTAGATTTCTGTGGCTGAAACCAACTGAATCATGTCAACAGGTGTTTTAAACTTTACTTATTACCCCTGCCATGTTTTAGATTAATGAAATATGTATGTGTATGTTTGTATAGAAGAATAAGTATTTATTTAAAATGGCAGTTGATGTAAATCTTCGGACCAGGCAAATACCATGTAAGGTAATTTTTGGTGATAATCCTTGAATAAGTAAATTTAATAAAAGCTGTTTATCCATGTGTGTATGTTAATATAACAAGCTACCAAATTATCTCAAAATGTTAAATATTAGATAATTTGAATCAAAATTACAGGAATAAATAATTAAGGATAATTTCTGTAACATTATGGACTTTATTAATCATAAGAACAAACAAACATTGATTTTTATGTATTATATAAATTAACATAGTTTTTCCGTCCTTAGTTCCAATGCAATGTTCTTAAGTAACTTTATTTTTGATTCATAGTTCATTCATAGTTCAGAATCACATAGCTGATGTGAACAATCGATGCTCAGGAAAGTCTGCAGTCTGTGAACGCGTACAGGATCGTCTCCGTCACTCAATAAAGACACCAATTCCTTCCAAGGATGATTCGCTAGGCTATTGAAATCAAAAAATATCCTAATTTCAATAAAGAAGATGGCTGGGTGCTACCATCTGCTTGGGATCCTATAATAAATAAAATTAAATCCCAACCCAAGCATACAACTGCAAGACTTCAAGATACCATAAGTTCATACTGTGTAGTACTTAATGTACATAAACAAAAACTTTTGCGTGCTATGTATAATTGTAGGAAGACATGCTGTTCAATTGTATAATGCAGTGGACCCCCAGTAATCCAACAAACATTTTGCAGGACAGTGTCGAACTATTGAATTTGTCGGATTTTAGAGTACTGCCTAAGGCCAGAATTTTTTACAAAAGAGTACCTTGTAATCCGACAAATTACAGATTCAATGAAAAGATTCTATATGTTATATATAACTACTCTGAAGTACAAATAATTTTTTTAAAGTA
Organism: Parnassius smintheus behrii; assembly: GCA_036936625.1. NCBI lineage: Eukaryota > Metazoa > Arthropoda > Insecta > Lepidoptera > Papilionidae > Parnassius > Parnassius smintheus. Next base: position 43,017,358 of record JAUPFT010000020.1, read on the forward strand.
CAAATCATACATCATTATGTATGTCAAATTTAGTAAATTAAACAACACAATACAGTTTATTATAAAATTAACGTCATTATTGCAAAATTATAGAACTTACAAAAAATATGCAATAACTTTACATTAGGAAACAATTGTGTACAAACAAATGTACATACTAAAATAATCAAAAATTATCAATCAATCAATTTAAGAAGCATCAATTTAAGAGTGTTATCAAGAAGCATTAAAGCTTTATGACGAAAATTATGATCTTTCAACCATTTTCAGAATCAAATTTTTCAATCAGAATTAAAACAATACCTTATGCGTCGAGCACAATAGTGGTGGTGCGTCTAATGTATAACATGTTCAATCATGCATTAGCGAAGATTGTCAAAAAATATTCAATAATAAATAATAGACCATAGTGGATTACAGGAGGATGCCAGATTAGGCTGGGGCCGGATTACCAGGGGTCCACTGTATTTGTAAAATCTTTTTTTATACCATGTTTTAAGTAAGCAAACAAATATATTATTATTATTATTATTAGTCCTCTGGTCATATCTGAGTGTTGTTCCATTGGACTGAGACTTAGGAAATAGAGAGTGCATCTGCGCCACCGGGTGTTGTCAGAGGCAACTGGGGGAAACAAATCAGCAGATGGGTAGCAGTGTCTTCGTAATAACGATTAAAAATAAAAAAACTGCGGTCACCAACCAGCTTGCCAATGATGGAAACTATGGCAAATGCCCCCGAATGCCAAATGTCTTATGAGGCGATATATGGGGGAGGCCTGTGTGACTCTAAAAAAGGCTGGCTGCTGTTTAATTGTCTATGGACCACACTTCCACTTACCATAAGATGGACTGTGTGCTGCTTGTTACTTATAGTTCCATAAAAAACCTTAACCCAAATTCATGTCTCATTTCACTGGTGTTTTTTTTAGCTAGAAGTCCTAGAATATATACACAGCAAGGGTTATGTCCATGCTGATATAAAAGGTGCCAATATCCTTCTGGGGCTTAAGAAAGGCACGGAAAACCAGGCATACCTCGTGGACTTCGGGTTGGCTACCAGAGTAAATGATAAGGAATTCAAGCCAGACCCTAAATGTGCGCACAATGGGACCATAGAATACACCAGCAGAGACGCTCATGCTGGAGGTGAGTTGGACAAATGACTGTTTTATATTGTTACGCTTTAGGTTGTTAATGTGAACAAATAATACTCTATACATCAAAATTGCAGTGCCCACAATGCGTGGTGACTTGGAGATTCTTGGCTACAACATGTTACAGTGGCTGGTGGGTGAACTGCCCTGGGAGAAATCTCTAAAACAACCCAGCACAGTTCAAAATATGAAGGAGGCATTCATGAAGAATGTACGCACCGAAATCACTAAGAAGTACCCCAATGTACCTGGTATGTTTTATCTTACTGCTATATAAAAGGAACTTATCACTAGTTTACGTCTTAACATTGACGTCCTGGTTTCACAAGGTTTGCCAATTTAAAGTTATCACTCAAAAAACTTTCCCCTGGAATTGTATGGGAATGGAAATGCAATATTCCTATAATAATTAAGAATTTTACCTAAAATATGTTGTCTATGTATATAATTGTATACAACATATACTATATACAATACTTAAAAAGGTTGTAACATACCTTTTTATAAGTTACAAAAGATATTTAAAAAGTGAAAAAATATTCTTTTCTTTACTTCAATACAGAAATAAATAAAAATAAAACTGCAACAAATAGTGTTGTCAAAATTGATTAAGCTGGTTTGTTTGCCACAGATCCTCATATAATATTTTAAAATTAGTGGTGTTGCACTGCAAGTTATTGATTTCATATCAGATAAAAGAGAATGAGAATCAACGTAGGAAATTAAAAAAAAATCCTGTTTTGTGTACTATATTAGTCTCGCATAGCCAATTTACACTTTGACAAGTACAGTAGCGAGTTTAGTTACAAGGCAGTTGACAGTAAACGGTTAAGTGGAATTTAAATGTCTTTGTGGCGAGCTTAGTCAAAAAAATATAATTATATATTTGGAGGGTCGAACGCGAACGAAAAAGTTCAGTTCAGTGAGTTTGATTGATTGATTTTGAATGTTCCAGTACAACCAATCACAAATATTTGACGAAACCTTTTTAACTCGTGATTGGTGTGAATTGTGAATGAGTCGAAAACCGACCGAATCCCGAATGATCGGAATGATCCATTTGAATGATCGATCCGAATGTACCGGTACGTGTGACGAAATGTACTTATGATTCGGTCACGGGAAATGAATGATTGACATATGTCTTCAGTGACTGAACTAAACACGTTTGTTCACACGAGCGGCGAGTTTAGTTGCTGGTGCCGCGAGACGTGCGAGAGGGCAACACTTCGAACTTAACCTTTTGAGCGCCAAAGTCGCCTATACTTGACCAGCACCTGCGGGCCCTGAGCGCCAACGACGTTTATAGTTGATAAAAACCCGGCCCACAAAAATATGAAATATAGATATTGGAAAATTATTACTGGTATTTTAATTCTACACTCCTCAATAAAGAATAACCCAACAACATGTGAGTATAAAAAACAAGTCTCCTAGAGCCACATGTACTAAGAAACATTGAACTAAAAAAATGGATTTTTATCTAAGCAAATACTATGTCCAGCACGCCAAAGTCATCTATGATTGACCGCTACGCTAGTATCGTAATGCGTTAGGCATAGATTTCTTGAAATTGAATTGTGTTTTTTTTTTCTATTATTATTGATATTTTAATAAAACAAAAGGTTAGAAACATTCATTCATTCATTCACTAAACCATTTCCCATTATCTGGGGTCGGCGCAGTAAACCTTCTTGTTCCATTCCTCTCTATCAGCCGTCATTTCCATACTTACTCCTTTCATTCTCATATCACTCTTCACACAATCGATCCATCTTTTATTCGGCCTTCCTCTGCCCGTGTGTCCCTCCACATTCATATTCAACACTCGTATTGTGACATGACTTTCATTCCTCCGCATCACATGCCCAAACCATGCCAATCTGCTTCCTCTCACCTTTTCTACCACTGGCGCTACTTTCAGGCTTCCTCTTATATACTCATTCCTTATCTTATCCATCCTTGTCACACCACACATCCATCGTAACATTCTCATTTCATTCGCATGCAGTCTATTTTCATCCTTCTTCTTGACGGCCCAGCATTCACTTCCATACATGACGACAGGTCGGATGATCGATTTGTAAATTTTCCCCTTCAGCCTTATTGGCATTCGGGGATCGCACGTTGTGGCTGTGACCTGTCGCCATTTCATCCACCCTGCGTTAATCCTATGCTGCACAGCTCTATCTATTCCGCCGTCGCCTTGAATGAGGGAACCGAGGTACTTGAAATCTGAGCAGGTAGGCAGTATAGCGCCATCCAACGACATGGGTACAGGACTGGAAAGACCGCCGAAATCACAGCACAGATATTCGGTTTTGGATCTGCTGATCTTCAAGCCAACACTTTCCAGCCTCTGTTGCCACCCCGTCAGTCTGCTCTGTACCTCGATGCCTTCTTCCCCGACAAGCACGATGTCATCAGCAAAGAGCATGCACCAGGGTGCCTCATCCTGCAGGTCCGACGTCAAAGCGTCCATAATCAGTAGGAAGAGGTAAGGGCTCAATGCCGACCCTTGGTGCAGCCCTACCGCCACATCGATACTGCCCGTAGTTCCCGCGGCAGATCGTACACATGTACGGGATGCTCTGTACATAGCACGGACTAACCTCACATACTTCCCAGGCATACCTTTCATCTTTAACGCCCACCACAAAACCTCACGGGGAACCCGATCGTACGCCTTTTCAAGGTCGACAAAAACCATGTGCAGATTTTTATGCACGCGCTTGTACTTTTCGCACAATTGGCGTAATGCGAAAATGGCATCTGTCGTACCTCGACCGGGCATGAATCCGAACTGGTTTTGTGTTATCTCACACTCTTCTCTCATTCTTCTCTCTATTATTCTTTCCCAGACTTTCATAGTATGTGACATGAGTTTTATTCCCCGGTAACTGCTGCAGTTTTGAACGTCTCCTTTGTTTTTAAAAATGGGGACCAGTATACTACTGCACCATTCCTCAGGTATTTGTTCTTCCTGCAACAATTTACCGAAAAATAAACTCAACCACTTCCATCCATCCGCACTCAGCAACTTCCACACTTCTACTGGTATTCCATCTGGGCCGACTGCCTTCCCATTCTTCATATTCCTAACAGCCATTTTTACTTCTTCCACACTAATTTCTCTCACTAAGCCCATATTCACTGGTGGGTTTTCAAGCATACCATTCCATTCATTCTCCTCATTCATCAATTTCTCAAAATACTCCTTCCATCGCTTCTTTATACTTTCATCGTCAGTCAAAATCCTTCCAGAATCATCTTTTATACATTTTACATGTGAAACATCTCTTCCATTCCTTTCTCTCGCTCTTGCAATTTGAAAAAGTCGTTTTTGACCTTCGGGGCTTTCAAGGGACCGATATAATTTATCTTGCGCCTCTGCCCTACAAATAGCAACTTCCTTCTTCGCTCTCTTCTTACATTCTTTATACGCCTCTCTCTTACTTTCTTTTATGGATTCATTCTGGTCTTCTACGCTCTGCCATTCTTTAAAGGCATTTTTCTTTTCTCTCAAAACTTCTCTAATACTTTCACTCCACCACCACCCATCCTTATCTATCATACGCTTCCCTTTTGTTTCTCCTAACACCTTCCTTGCCACACTTCGGATACAATCAGCCATTTCCTTCCAGCACTCATTCACACTCATTCCTTCCATATCACCCATCTCTATCATCTTGTTTACAACTAGCTCTCTAAATTCACTTGCATACTCCTCCTTATGCAACAAATGCCACTTTATTTTGGGTGGGGGACGATCCTTATGTTTGTTGAGGCGAACAGTTAAGCAGATGTCAGCCAGCAGAATTCGGTGCTGGGATACTAAGTCTTCACCTGGAAGCACTTTGCAGTTTTTTACACTCTTGATTTGGTTCCGTATTAACAGAAGATAGTCGATCTGTGTCGCGTGGTGGCCACTTTTATAAGTAACAAGATGCTGATCTCGTTTTTGGAACCACGTGTTTACTACAGCCAGGTCGAAAGCACATGCTGCTTGCAGAAGAACTTCCCCCTCACGGTTGCGTACTCCGTACCCCCATCCACCGTGTACTCTTTCATACCCGTCATTCACTCTCCCTACATGTCCATTAAAATCTCCTCCCATATAAACATCCTCACTCTCAGGTATTCCCATCATCATACAATCAAATTCCTCCCAAAACTTCTCTTTCACACTCTCTTCACAGCCTGTTTGCGGAGCATACACACTTACAACATTCACTACTTTGTTTTCAATCATTAATTTAACAACTATCATTCTGTCATTTACTCTTTTCACATCTGTCACTCGTTCTTTCATTCCACTATCTAACACAACTCCTACTCCATTTCGCTTCCCGTCACTTCCACAGTAATAAAACTTGTATCCTTCCCCAATCTCTCTTGCTTTATTGCCCTTCCATTTTGTTTCCTGCAAACAGGCAACATTCACTCTTCGTCGTTTCAAAACATCTGCTAACTCTCTTCCTCTTCCAGTCATCGTACCTATATTCCAGCTTGCAAACCTCACTCTGACATTCTTCTCTCTACGGGCTCGCCTCTTACGTCGCACCCGCTCCGTAAGGTGCGACAACCCTTGCCCACTTCCCACAGGAGCCGGGTGCTGCTCCTGCGCGTCGCCTGCGGGGTACGCCCTAGCCCTGTCATATATCCCACAACTCGTAATATTCATAAGTTTACTGCATGGGATTTGGCAAAAGTTTTACAGTCGGCCGCCTGCCTGACACCAACCCTCTTTGGGTATGCTATTGTTGGTAGAGGAAGCTACCATTTTGGAAAAAGGAAAAAAAAGGTTGGGGGTAGGAGCGTAGGTGTAAGGATACTGTTATCTCGGCAGGAAAGGTATGAGAATAACAGTAGCTCGGGGAGCCGGGGTCGCGTACCCGTATTCCATAACAGGATCACCGGAAAGGTAGACCAGCATGAAAACCCCCTGACTGGGGTGTGGAATAAAACAAAAGGTTAGAAACATAAAACTATAATTAGCCACATGAATAAGAAATGTTATCAAATCATCTTCGCATAATAAATCTAATATCTCAATTCTGGCGCATCCTTAGCGCGTCATCGAAAATCAGTTAACTGGGCGCCGTAGTCAAGGTTCGACGACGATTAGCGGGAAAGGTAGTGCAGTGTAACATGAACGATTCCTCAGAACTCATTCGCATTTTGGAAAGCGTCGATGATGATGAATTTTTTTATTTTAATAACATAAAATTACAAATAATAAATGTTTTTTTACTTAAGATATGAAGAGCAATTTTTCATTTTGTGTTGTGCTATTTTCTTTCTCAATCTCAAAATCATCTGGTAGCATCAGCATCATTATCATAAGAGCGTAGGACTTTTCTTCTGTGCTTCACTTGGCCTACGCCTCCCCGACACATTTGGTCTACGCCTTCCCCGACACATAAAATATTTTGAGTCGATCTCTGTATATTTTGGTTAGATCGATTTCGAAATCGAGACACAACGTGCAACACGGCTAAACCTCTAAGAAAGTTTCAAAAAGGAAGGTCAGCTACGCCGTTGTCATCCAGTCGTGACAGTGACAGTCATCACGATGGAGAGTAGTTCTGTGGTTTACTACCATTTTATTATTATTGTTTGTTTTTTATTTATGTACAAAGTACATATATAAAAAGAGTGGAAATGAGCGACAAGCCGATAGCACAGACTCGGCTCCACGCCGTGGTAGAGGCGTAAAATATACTACCCTTTATCCGCACCATGAGGAACCATATAAAAGAAATGGCCGCGAGTTCCCGGCGCCCCTTTAATGGGGCAGGGGTGCGAAGAATCTCCGGGAGGAAAACCGGCAACGAGGTTCGCCACCCGTCACGTTCTGTCTCCCGGAGAGGCGAAAAGTGGATTGCAGAGGCCCGTCTGGCTACGTTGAATGTATGTGGGGTAATGAATGATAAAATGGATGAAGTATGCGATATAATGTATGATAGAGGAATAGATGTGTTATAGGTAAATGAGACGAAAAGGAAGGGGAAGGATGTCACTACACATGGCATGTATACCGCATACTGGTCTGGTGTAAACTACCGTGGCATCAGCCTTCTTAGCATTGTGGGAAAACTGTATGCTAAGGTACTGATTGAAAGGGTCATGAAAGAAACTGATGGAAAAATTTGGGATGTGCAAGCGGGATTTAGAAAGGGAATGGGATGTACAGATCAAGTCTTTTCCATGCGCATGATCGCGGAGAAGTTTTTGGCCAAAAACCAAAAGGTATTTTGTGCGTTCATGGACTTGGAAAAGGCTTATGACAGAGTGAAAAGGGATGTGCTATGGCAAACACTGAACTCATTTGGGTTGAACGCTGGCTTGATACAGGCATTGGAGTCCCTTTATAGGGACTCTAGTGCTCGTGTTAGGATCAACGGGGTCTACTCGGACTGGTTTGACATCCATAAAGGTGTCAGACAGGGCTGTGTGGCTTCCCCGTGGCTATTCAACCTATTTATGGACAGTTGTTTGCAAAATTTAAAAGTTGAAGAATGCGGATTAAGAATGGGTGAGTTAACCGTCAAATGCCTTTTGTACGCCGATGATCAAGTTATCCTTGCGTCGTCGGCGGCCGAGTTGCAAATGATGGTTACATTAATGAACAGATCATTAAAAGAAAGGGGTATGAAAGTGAACGCAAGTAAGACGAGGTTTATAGTTTTTGAAAGAGAAGAAAGTGAAACGATTTGTGAAATAAGAATAGAAGGGGAGTTGATCGAGCAAGTAGATGAGTTTGTATATTTGGGCTGCGTATTAAGCAGGGATGGGAGATATGATAAGGATATAGAACGACGAGTGAATGCGGGAAATAGAGTAAATGGGGCCCTACACTCTATTGTGAAGAGTTAAAATGTGTTGAAAAAGGCATGTATGGCAATTCACAATGCTGTGTTGGTCCCTACTTTAACGTATGGTAGTAAAAGTTGAGTGTGGCAGAAGAAGCACGAGAGTAGAATGAACGCAGTAGAAATGCGGTCGTTAAGGAGTATGTTAGGGCTGAATCTTAATGACAGGGTAAGAAATTGTGTAATAAGAGAAGAGTGTGGTTTGCAAGATGATGTTGTGACCAGGATTAAGAAAGGAATGCTTTAGTGGTTTGGTCATGTGGAAAGAATGAATGAGGAAAGAGTGACGAAGAAAATTTATGTTGCAGAAGTGAATGGCAGAGTCGGAAAGGGACGAAAGGCGAAAATTCATCGACCAAATTGGCGATTTATTGAAAACGGGCCAAATTAGGAGTACCCTTAACCGACGAGCATGTATGCGGAGGTGTATGGATGTGAAGGAGGCGAGAGAGGTGTGTCAGGATCGTGCCAAATGGAAGTCTGTAGTCTCTGCCTACCCCTCTGGGTGACAGGCGTGAGTGTTTATGTTTGTGTTATGTTTGGAAGACAGCACAAGATTAAATAAAACATACCAGATTATAAACTGTCATTTATTGTATAAAAAACCATCAAGTTATTTTGTGTTATCGATATATCAACTCTTGGCATCACTATTTTTTCGTAGGTATTTTTGTTTACTCTCCGCTTTGGCGTACAGGACACGGTAATGCGTTTTTGGCGTGGCGCTCAAAAGGTTACTCGTCGAAAAATAGACCAGTCGGCTATCCCGTTCAACATAATTTTTAACTTGTTACTTAACTTACTAATTGCCGTTTTAACGAGATTTTCCACTTCACTCGCTAGGTTTGCAAATTAACTCGCTCCCAGAACTGCCACTCACCTCTCCGCACTCATTTCAAATACCGCACCCCACCTCGTACTTTGTTGTAGACAACACTGACACTTCAAACAGGGCGCGCGCGGTCGGACTAATCTGACGCGAACACACGATTTTACAATTAGAACAAAAAGATTTTACAAAAGTAATATAATAATATATAATATAGAATAATATATATTATTAAATTATATTAGTTTAGTTTATATATATCATATGTAACTATCGTATTTATTATTATTATTATGTATTGATTTATTTTATTTTTATTTATTGTTTTATTTTATATAATTTACGTAACATTGTGTATATTATTTATTTTTTAGTAGTACTAATGTATGTACTAAGTTTGCAATTTCAATATAATTTCATTTATGGGTCTACTGGAAGATATTTCAGCTAATTATGGAATAAGTAGAACCTTTGTACGAAATTACTATGACTGATTACTAAGACTGCTTCTGTATCCTGATGTGTGTACATAAAATAAATAAAAAAGATACCTATAATTACCTACCTATAATTGTTTTCATTGCCGTGTAGTGGCGGTTGAGAATATCCACTACCCCTCATCTTCCCTTGGGTGTCGTAAGAGGCGACAGAGGGAAACAGGCAGGAGATGGGCAGCAGCATCTTCCTGATAACAATAATATAATAAAAAAACTGCGGTTGCCAACCCGCTCGCCAAGCGTGGCAACTATGGCAAATATCCCCCCATAAGTAACGAAGCAAACAAACGGCCCCCAGTCCCCGGCGGCCCCGCTATTCCTGGCTATGATGGCGACCATGGTAACGGCGGGGCAGGGGGTGCTAAGAATCTCCGGTGGAGGTTCGGTTGCCACCTACGACGACTCGACCTGGCAACATATAACGCACGCACCCTGAGGACTGACTAGAAGATACTGGAGTTGGAAGAAAAGGTAGACAAGTTGTGCTGGCATATTATTGGATTATCCGAGGTCCGAAGAAAGGGGGAGGACACGGTAATCCTCGAGTCCGGCAACTTGTTCTATCACCGGGAGGGCGACCATCCCTCAGTCCTCCCCAGTCCCAAGGAGGTGTCGGATTTATGGTTCACAAGTCTCGTCAACGACGTTGTAAAGATTGGGTATTCGCTGAAGGTCATACAGGTTTACGCACCAACCTCGGCACATCCCGATGAGGAGGTGGAGAAAATGTATGAGGATATTTCTAGAGCCATGCATTCCTCCAAAACCCACTACACGGTGTTGAGGGGAGACTTCAACGCTAAACTAGGCTCAAGAGAAAGCGGTGAGCTGAAGTTAGGGAAATTTGGAGTAGGGCAACGAAATCGTAGGGGCCAGCAGCTGGCCGACTTTATGCAGAAAGAGGGACTCTTTATGATGAACTCTTTCTTCCAGAAGCGGCCCCGCAGGAAGTGACCTGGTCGAGCCCAAACGGTCCAACAAAAAATGAAATTGACTTCATTATGACGACCAGACGCCAACTGTTCAGTGATGTCTCAGTGATCGGTGAAGGGTGAAAACTGGCAGCGATCACCGAATGGTTAGAGGCACACTGAACCAAACGTTAAGTTGGAGAGGTCTCGTCTATTGAAGTCAACGCTCCGTCCCCCTCGTGCTCTAATCCAGAATCCCGAAACCTTTCAGCTCGAGTTACGTAACCGCTTTCAGTGCCTGGAAGATTGCAATGCAGTTGACGATATAATGGCAAGCTCGTGGAAACTGTCCATGCGGTCGGAGCTAAGTTCTGCAAGACACTCTTAACCTCATGGCTGTTAGACGGAAGATGAGGCTTCAATCGTCAACAGATTTCACAGCATACAGGCAACTGAACAGACATATCTCCAAATGCATGCGGCGAGACTTTTTAATACTGCTGCTAAAATTTAATACTGCTCGTATTGAAGAAGCGATTGAGCGGAACCAAGGCTCCAAAGTCTTTGCCAGAGATCTGTCTGCCAGTAAGAGCCAACTGTCAAAGCTGAAGACAGAGTGTGGCAGTATCGTTTCCGGGACACCTGAGATTCTGAGTGAGATTGAGAGGTTCTATGGGCAGATGTACACATCATCGTTGGAGCCACGCGCAAGTGTGAGTAACGATCCAAGAGCAAGTCTTATCCGACACTATTCCGATGATAACCCGGACGTCAGTCTGAGCGAGATTAGAATGGCTCTCCAGCACCTTAAAAACGGCAAGTCCCCGGGCGAGGATGGAATTACAGCGGTGCTTTTGAAAGTGGGTGGAAAACCGCTACTTGAGTTCCTTCAGAGGCTCTTTAATTCCGTCCTCCATGGTGGCACTACTCCGGAGGCGTGGAGCAGAAGTGCGGTGGTCTTGTTCTTCCAGAAAGGTGACAACGCCCTCTTGAAGAACTAAAGACCGATATCCCTTCTGAGCCGCGTCTACGTACTGTTTTCGAGAGTCATTTCCAATCGTCTCGCACGTAGACTCGACGACAAGCCTCCCGAACAAGCCGGTTTCCGAAAAGGCTTTAGCACTATAGACCACATACATACCCTTCGGCAAATTGTACAGAAGTCCGAAAAGTACAATCTGCCACTTTGCCTGGCGTATGTGGACTATGAGTAAGCCTTTGATTCCATCGAAATTTGGGCGGTGCTACAGTCTCTTCAGCGATGCCAAGTTGACTGTCGGTATATCGAAGTGCTGAAGTGTTTGTACAGTAGGGCTACGATGGCTATCCGAGTATAGAACCAGAGTACGAAACCTATCCAACTGCAGAGAGGTGTAAGACAGGGTGACGTTATTTCCCCGAAACTCTTCACCGCTGCATTGGAAGACGTTTTCAAGCTACTGGACTGGAAAGGATACAGTATTAACATCAATGGCGAGTACATCGCTCACCTTCGATTTGCCGACGATATAGTCCTTATGGCAGAATCGCTGGGGGACTTAAGCACTATGCTTAATGACCTCAATAGTGCCTCTCAACGTATAGGTCTTAAGATGAACATGGACAAAACAAAGATCATGTTTAATGTCCATGTCACACCTATGCCGGTAGTTGTTGGGAGCACTAAGCTCGAAGTTGTTGACGAGTACGTTTACCTGGGACAAATAGTCCGACTAAGTAAGTCCAACTTCAACCGAGAGGTCAATCGACGGGTTCAACTCGACTGGGCAGCGTTCGGGAAATTACGACACATCTTCTCGTCAGGTATACCTCAAAACCTGAAAACTAAGTTGTACGACCAGTGCGTGTTGCCAGTGATGACATATGGAACTGAGACGTGGTCCTTTACTGCTGGCCGTATGAGGACGCTCAAAGTCGCTCAGCGAGCTATGGAGAGGGCTATGTTCGGAGTTTCTCTGCGTGATAAACTTAGAAATGAGGATATCCGCAGTAGAACCAGAGTGACCGACATAGCCCAACGGATTAGTAAGCTGAAGTGGCAATGGGCCGGCCATATAGCTCGAAGAACCGACAACCGTTGGGGAAAAAAAGTTCTCGAGTGGGCCTCGTACCGGTAGGCGAAGTGTAGGGCGACCCCCCACTAGATGGGGTGACGATCTGGTAAGACATGCAGGAAGTCGATGGATGCAGGTGGCTCAGGACCGTGCTTTGTGGCATACCTTGGGGGAGGCCTATGTTCAGCAGTGGACTTGTGAAGGGCTGTAATGATGATGATGATGATGAATTGTTTTCATTACGATTGTTGTATATTGTGTTTTGATACTTTTCTACTTCAAGGAATGATAAAGACAGAAAGACAAAGATATATATATATATATATATATATATATATATATATATATATATATATATATATACGTATATATAATGAAACTGAATAATGATAGTTTATTATATTCATCTACGATATCATTTAGTTTAGAACTTCATTATTGTACCATAAATACGTAACTATTTATAATTAATATTTCCGTTATGTTACGATATCATTTGAGCCGACGTTGCCCCGCCACATCAAATTTGGGCGCCGCACTCAATTTCACGCACACATTTACGCGTGTACAAACGTCATTTGCCTATGTAGTAGTAATAGGTAATTAATTTTCGAGCGTTGTATGGAGCATGGAGGTTAGAGAACAGGAGTACGATTACTATGTACAGCATAGCCCGCCTGTCCTTGAAAATTGTAGAATTTTTAGCGGCGCTGACGTCGGTGAGTAGTGTCTGCGAAGTTAGCTGTTTATGAATACAAGTAGATGAAGTTATTTGAATAATGTACAAATTTTCTCCGCGGCATTGGTGAGAAAATTTTCATGCTCCGTGATTTTGTAATTTTTGACAAAAAAAATATTAAAAAAGGGAGAAATATTTTATTGTGTGTGGATGTGCAAGTGGTTTATCATCTGATCAGAAAAATATACTGAAAATGACTTATTGACCGAACTTGCGATCGCAGCGCCTCACTCATAGTGTCCATATTTCTGGGACTATTTTCTACGGCGATCGTTCTCCTGTTCTCTAACCTTCATGGTATGGAGTGTCCGGGGTGTGTCGCTACTGTACTTGTCGAAGAGTAAATCGGCCTTTAGGCTAAAAATATTAAATTGCCTCCCAAGTGTAAAAACTAAGGTGAGTGGACCATGGAAGGCCATGCTCCTTCGAAGGCCAATTATTAAAATTTCATGGTTATTGCCATTTGATGACAAATTTCTTCTATTTACACAAACACCCATCGAACTGAAAATCACAGACGCAGCGGCGAATCGCTCGCGCTATTTTGGCAGTACGGTCCCTCGCTTCATTGATTTCGGGAATCGACGACGTTAAGTTAAGGTGGGTGTACCATGGAAGGCCACTCTACAAATAAACAGTTATTATTCGTTTATTTACTGGATAAATGAAACTAATAAATATTTAAGTAATACTTTGTTTTATTACGTAACATATAAACCATTTTTTTAATTGTAGATTTAATCGCTATTTATTAAACTTGAGTGTTAAATGACTGATCTTTATAATAATGGCCTTCTAAGGAGCCTTGTTCTTAGCAAGGCCATTTGTAAGAGTTCAATGAAACTTAAGTTCAATCAATATTGATTAAATCTGCAATTTACAAAAGTGGTTTATATGTTATGTAATAAAACAAAGTATTACTTAAATATTTGTTAGTTACATTTATCCAGTAAATAAACGAATTATAACTGTTTATTTGTTAGAGTGGCCTTCCATGGTACACCCACCTTATATCAAGTCACCAATGAGTAAAATAAATATAGAGTCTGTACTCCATAGTTGTTTATATTTACTTTCTTGATTGATTTTATTTAAAAAATTCATATATAGTTTATTTATAAGTAGGTAACAAAATTGTTTTCATTATTTCAGATGCATTGATCAAGTTCTTTGAATATGTTAACTCTTTAAAACCAAAAGAAGCTGTAGATTATGTAAAATGTTGTCAACTATTTGAAAGTTACCTTAAAACTGAGGGCAAGACAAAGTCTAGTAAACTGGAGTTTAAAAATGCAATAAACCGAAAAGGAAACAATAAAAGACTGAGTATAGCGGATAGTGATGTAGTTGATGGTGAAGAAACCGATAAAGTAGTGAAAAATAAAACTAAGCCGACGAGCAGTGCAAAGGTGAGTCGCGTCAAGAAAACAGTGAAACCAGTTGACGAAGAGACTGAAAATTGTGAGAACAAAGAACCTGATGAAGAGAAGAAAATCGAAAAACCAAGAAAAAAGACAATGAAAAGGAAATCATTGGAACCGTCACTAGTTATCAAAGTAAAGAAAACTAAAATGATCCCCAAGGCGACGCCTCCTGCTAAGAAGAACCACGCAAACATAGCGACACAAACATCAATGGAGAAACCAAGACGGAGTCCTAGACAGGTGACTTTTGATAGCCCCATTAGTGAGATTATAGGAAGCAAAAAGGCGTTCAATTCCATAAGGGATAATGAGTCTGCTAATACCAGTGGAGATATATTTGATGATTCATTCACCATTGAAGAGAAAAAAGTTAAACCAAAGAAAAGATTACTGTCAGATGAGGAGATAACGGTTAAGAGGGTAGTTAAGAAGAAGGTGACAGTAAAGAAAGGTAAATCATGGAAGGACTGTCCCACTGTTGTAAATGGTCGATCACCACCGAAGTCATCTTAGTATGAATTTTTTTTATGTAACTCAATATTTTCACACACTTACTATTTAAGGTGTTATTTTGCTTTACAGGATAATATTTTTTTGATCTTGTGTGAATAGTACTTTGCTACTATATGGCAGGTTCTATTTTTGAAACCAGTATACTTACTTCCGAAATATTGTTGAATGTGATTTGGCTTTCGATTTAAACTGACCTTTTCCTGAATTTAATTTGACAAAAGGTCACCTGAACCAATTCAAGTTGAGTAACACGATCAAAGTTCAATAAGCATCATCTGAATAACAGGCACAACCGGATATTCTTATCCAAAGATAATATTTTTATAAATTAAAACCCATTTTTTAAATATAATTATTATATAAATAGGACAATGTTATCAAGAAAAAGCATTCTCGTCATGGACAGCTGAAGAATTCCATTTTGATTCCATTAGATTGTGCGCTAGCTACGGGTTTTAAGAACATGTAGTGCTTAGATTTCGAATAAAATTTGATTGATTTAGAACCGAAGAGGGAGTAGGCCGGCAGAACTCGATTCTGTCGAGAGTAGGCCTGCTGGTTAAAACCAAACATTTGTGCCAAAACACAACTTATTGGTTTTCAGGTCTGTTGTATTTTATGTAGACTAGCCTAACAAAGATCGTTGTTTGTCAGGTGCGTTGTGTTTGTTTCCACAAGTCCAACACTATACATAGTTGCCGACCTATAATTTAATTAAGTGGTTAAGACAAGCAAATACCTTAACATCTGTAAGTATTCGAAATCAGTTAAATTCCTGGTAATCTATAACTATTTATTTATTCAAAGTTATCATTAATTCATTACAGAAAACTCGAAGAAATACACTATTCATTTACATACCGCTGTAGAAATTATAGATTTAAATAACCTAACACTTAGTTAAAATTGCTTAAGTGTGTTAAACAATCTCCCGTACCTACATGCCATATTCTACCTAACTCATCATTAGCCACAAATGTACTTAAATCAGATTCTGATATTGGTTAACTGTCATTTAGTTAGGTTGCCTTATTGTACTGCGAATTGACATTAGTATAATGCGTATATTAAAGAACAGAATTACAAATGGCAGTTAGTAAAATAAAATAAAAAAATAAAATTTGTTTCAATTTAATCATACAATTAAAATAATTTTGAATGAATAAATTACATGTTATTAGATTTGTAATGATATTAATTTGTGCTTATTTCTTTGTTAAAATAGACTATGCAAGTAAATACAAATAACTTTTAAGAGAAATTATTTCAACTTATACCCTCAACTTTAATTTAATTACGAGTGAGATGGCACTAAATAATTTATTATTCTATTTGTTATTAGCACTCGTACGTAAGTACCATTAGTATAACAATTAGTACCTATTTTAAAGAGCCACTTGACATCAAAATCGTATCCTTTCATATTAATTTGAACATAAAAAGTTACAAAAATATGATCAAACCGTCTAAAACTCTATGCAACAGTCCCAAAACAAAAAATTCATTTACATTCCATGTCTCACGTTTCAACCAAGTAAAAAACCTTGCTCTGTGTAAATTACCTCATGCAATGTAGATGAATGTTATGTGGACATTAGAAATACTGCCATTTAAATGTTGTTATTGTAAAATTTTAACGATATTTACTCTTATTGAATAAGAGAATAAAGACCCATGTGTCTTATTTCATCAGGTTATATTACAATAGTCATGAGAAAATTTGTTTCTTCGCTATTATAAATGATATGAATAATTTTTTTAAATTTGAATGAATTATAAAATTTGTAAAACTCATATCTTGGTTTAATATGTCAATTTTTGAAGTGAAAACTTCTTTAGCGGCGTTGTACACTTTTTTTGTAGTAGGTAAAAAATGTTAAACTCGCGTCAGGACACGTGACCTGATCGAAAATTCGTAAGACGGACGGCGTAGGAGAGGAAGTATCCCCCTCTCTTTCTACGGCGCGGCGAAAATGTATGCCTGCGCCTGCTGTTTCGTTTAGGCGGCGCAGGGCGCTTGCGCAAATATAATATAAATTGTCATGTTTGTGTACGATAGCGCAATAAATAAATATTCTACCACATAAATGATAGCACTTTTATACTGATAAGTAAAGCAATTCGTGCAAAATTATTCCCTAACCATTCCAAAATATCAAAAATGAACAACGTCAATATTCAAGTTTTCACTTGTGCCGGCACTCCCGGAGTGCAATCCGTCGTTTTTTTGTACATTTGTTTCTAATTATTATTTGTTTTAAACTTAGTGATTTCACAGGCTAAGCGCGTTTTTTTTAAATCTATCATGTAAACAAAAGAAATATGTCACTCGTGTAATTCCATATGTAATATTGATAAGATCTGTATTAATTATTGTCTCAAGCTGTCGACTCAAATTGGATAATCTGTGCTCAAAATCAGAATCTGATTTTCAACTCAATAGATATAGTGTACACTCATTTGGCCTTGTTGTTTGTCTTTTATTAAATACGTTTTAAATGTTTTTTCTTCTAGTTTTTAATCTAATTTTATAACTGCATTATCAATTGTCATAAATAAGAATGAAATCAAGTCACAAATACATTATTTATTAGTGAAAATCACACCATAAACACAAGCCCATACGGGTCATACTCAACCATGAGATTTTAATTGGATATAATTTGTAATATATTATAAAACACTGGCATTTATAACAATTATATTTTTAATTGATTCGCATTGTTGTATGATTTCATTGTTGAATGAATGAATCAAACTTTTGATTTGTCGAAATTGTTAGCGGGGAGTAAGTATTGCAGTACTTAAGAACGTGAACGCCACAAAGCAAATTTTGTATAAAAATTTTGCTCATAAGGAAATTGTTTCGTGTCGGCTTTGACGTTGAAAAATAAAGATTTTGAAATATGAAAATATTTCTTATTCTTATAAATTTATTATTACGACAGTATTTATGATTTACACATAGTGTAGTATTTTTTATAGAATAAGGACGACAAACGAGCAGTCAACCTTAAGACGAGGCATGCAGCTAAACGCAAGTTTATGTATATGATCCACTGCGGTAAACAAACCCGGAAAAATATATGATATTTTTCTGGATATATGCTATTTCGATAGTGTGTTGAAAACATGATACCTCTAAAAATTTCTTTTAACATGCAAAGTCCATACTAGTATACATGCTATCATTCTGATTTTTTGTCAGATTTTTATACATTCCACATATTAACGTTAGTGTTTTAATTTTTTAAGTCCAACTAATAGTTTTTTTTAAATCGCATATTCTTATTTCTGAAATAATACGTACGGATGTTTACGTAAACGCCTGTGCAGAGGGAGCTGGGAGCCCTCTACTGGCAGTGAGATGTTAGCTATGGACTTTGGGCTGGTTTTGTCAGTTATGATTAAGACCTTACCTCCGGACTTGATGGAGTGACCCGAAGGTTTTACTTTGGTAATCTCTATTGGAACTGGTCGCCGAGTACTACTAGGTGTGCCGAGTTTGGACTTGTTTTGTTAGGTATGATGAGTTCTTACCTCCGGACTTGACGGAGTGACCTGAAGGTGTACTTTGGTAATCGCTATGGGAACTGGTCGCCGAGTACTACTAGGTGTGCCGAGTTTGGGCTCGTTTTGTTAGGTATGATGAGTCCTTACCCTCGGACTTGACAGAGTAACCTGTGGCGACAACGTAAGAGAAACCTAATCGCCGCTTTTGTATCGGATCACACTAAAGCTCTTATTGAATGCTACTAATGTACTCTCCTAAAACTACCTGTCCAGTGGTCGAAAACGCGATTGCGAAACATGGGGACTTCATATTTGAATCCGAGTCAGGTCGTATCGGATTACCGTTCCATCAAACTATGAGAGTGAGGGAATAGAGAACACCAGTACTCAGGACTGGATCTACTGAACGGCTTTTTGGGTTGCAGCCCAGTGCCCCGTGGACAGCTAGTGCCCCTCAGTCTCCAATGAAAACTGAGTTGATTATTTATAATGGATGCCATAGACGATCCAGTTCTCCGTTCTCCGGTTGTGTTCCGAACGGAGGTCTGAACTCCTCTCCAACGCTTTGCTACACTAATAGCACGTCCCGAGGGCAATACTTGCTACCCCCAGCACCCTCGCAGTGCTACCACGATGTCTCCGAGACCACTTTCGTGTCATCGTCCTCCTCAGAGGTTACATAACTAGCCAGCAACCCCGAACGACCCGTTTCTGGTAGGGGAACACCGTTTTCAATAGGAGGGCTCGGTGACTAACGCCTTGACGACGTCGTCTCCGAGCGGGATCCACGTTCTCCCGATCTCGCTCAGAAGCCTCCTTCTGAATCATAACGGATTCACAGAAGATGGCTAAGGCCCTCCACGTCGAGTCCCCGCTCAGCATCGCTGACACGACTGCTGGCAGGTAGAGGTTCCGTCCAATGCGGTTTACCAGAAGCGTCCGCTCCGTTCCCACGCTGGACATACCGCGAGAGTGTGAAAAGCGGAGTCCTGGTCCCGTCCTCCGCAGTGAAAGCAGTTTGGCGTCGCCTCGCGTCCGATCTTACACAGGTAATCATAGAAACACCCGTGCCCGGTAATTATCTGTGTAAGCCTGTAGGCGAGTCTTCCTACTCGTCGCTGTATCCAGGCTTAGAAGACCGGCAGGATTGCTCCAATGACGCATTTGCGTTCATAGCGCTCTTCTAAACGAGTGCGCCATGTCGCCAGGGCGTTTAAAAAATATCTTTATTTCAGGCAACAGAAAACCCATATAGTATGTTAGTAAAATTGAAGTGAAATATGACTTTTATGACTATTAGTGTTAGTAATCAATTTAATTTAAATAAATATAATAAACACAAATATAAATGAAGATGTTGAGATCATCCGCTAAGAGGTAGGGTAGTCAGTGCTCAAGCAGCGGCGAATCCCATCTATCTGCCATTATTTTAAGAATGCTATTGGAGCTGAGCTTCAACATCGATGCAATACGTTTTCTTATAATGGCTTGGAAACCATCAGTGTGCATTTCAGAAAACATTCCTGACGCATTGCAAAAGCGCGGCAGCCCCATCAGCATTCTACACCCATTATTATACTGGACACGCAACGCGCTGTACACCCGCTGCGTATAGTTAACCCATAGGTTGCCCGTGTAAAAAGACTGGCAGTTGGCTTTGAAAATAGTAGTCTTTACCTGCCTACTGCAACGAGTAAACCTTCGGGCCACCATGTTACATCGAATGGACAGCGCCCTGCGTTCCCGCCTGATATCCATATTATCACGCAGATCCTCAGTGACCCAGATTACTTAAAATGTGAGACACGCTTCAGAGGTGAATTGTTGAGTGTGAAGGTAGTCGCACTTGATCGGGATTTGACTCCTGCTTTGAACACCATGAATTCATTCTTTTTTTACATTGTATCGGAGTCCATGGGACACTGCATATGCTTCACATACTTTTAACAGTTTATGCATGGCACCAATCGAAGAGCTGAGCAGCACCATGTCGTCTGCGTAACTTGTTATTGATACATACACCATCAATATGACAGCCCACATTTGTTCTGCTCAACTCGTCGATCAGGCCATTAATGTAATTACATATTGAAGAGCCTAGGAGATGTAAGGCCACCTTGCCTCATGAGATCATCACCGCAACTATCACATCAGTCTCATTTTGACTTTTTTTTCCATAATATGTCATATGACACAAAATCGAAGGCCTTGGACAGGTCAAGAAAACCCTTTCGGACCATAAAGTTGAATTCGCATAGAGTTGAAATCTCAAAAAGTTGAACTTGTGTAATATTGAATCCTACAAAGTTGACTTCCCAACATGTTCAATTATGATTTCCCAAAAAGTTGAATTTGTATAATGTTGAATCCCATAAAGTTGAATCCTTTAAATTATTGAACTGTTTTTTAGATTACCTACATCCCACCTATGGAATACCTATTATGAATCGAATAACATTATAAGGTAAGGGAAATTTTGACAGATAAACAAATTAAAGTTGGCGTACGCTGTTTTAT
Organism: Parnassius smintheus behrii; assembly: GCA_036936625.1. NCBI lineage: Eukaryota > Metazoa > Arthropoda > Insecta > Lepidoptera > Papilionidae > Parnassius > Parnassius smintheus. Next base: position 43,038,386 of record JAUPFT010000020.1, read on the forward strand.
TAACTTAACTAAAATACAAAATCAACTTTCTTCCACTTAAAATAAGGTATAATTAAAAAAATAAGTTAGAAACCAAGTTTTAATCTGAACCTAACCTAACCTAACCTAACCTAACCCCGTAACTGGAAGCTATTTATAGTCAACATACTTATAGGGATATCCAACCTTTAAGGATTTCAACTTTATAAGAATTCAACATTTTGCGAAATCGAGAAAAAACGACATTGTGGTAAATTAAACTTTTTGAGATTTCAACTGTATGCGAATTCAACTTGATGGTCCGAAAGCATTTATTCTTGCTTTGTGTTGTATATATTCCACCTTATAGCAGTGATAATGAATATTTCTTGTTATTTAACGTTATTGAACAATTATATGATAAGTACAGTGAATTATTAGTTTTAGGGGACTTTAACTTGTATTAGTGTTCTACCGCTGTGAGCAATTACTATGAATACTTTCAAACTTTTTGTGGATTTACTCAGAGCAATAAAGTAGGTAACTGCAACGATCAACGTCAGTTAGATCTAGTGTTGAGTACATTGGCAAAGGAAGGCGGTGTGAGTGTGCGCGTGGCGGAGATGCCGCTCGTGCCTGTGGACGCGTACCACCCGCCGCTCGAGATCTCGGTAAGTACAAATACGCGCCTGCGCCGTCAGTCCGACTCAGCAGGTTCAGCTACACCAGAAATTAATACATTCGCGGGTTGGAACTTTAATAAGCCGACTTTTTAACATTGTATTCCTTAATTGCGGCCGTAGCTTGGACTACTTTACATGAGTTAGACTTAGAAATGAGCTTAGAATATTTTTATAAAATTATGAATTCTGCTATAGATGACTGTGTTCCGAAAAAAAAGCGAAGTCGTGTAAACTCCAGGTACATTTACCCGGAATGGTACACTGTTGAAATAATTCGCGACATAAGATTGAAGGCTTTTCTGCATAAACGGTACAAGGCCAGTAGATCGAAAACTGACTACGAGGCGTTTGCTCAGTCTAGGACCAAAGTAAAGAAAATGATAGGTCTCGCACAGGCACAGTATCAACAACGTGTTCAAAATCAAATGTTGAAAGATCTAAAATCTTTTTGGAATTTTATTAAATATAAAAGACGGAAAGGAAGTCCACAATTGATTCCGAAAGACGGGAAAGCGTTGTCTGATCAACAGTGTGTCGACGAGTTCGCGGAGTATTTTTATTCTGTTTATAGTTCAGAGCGGTCGAAGTTGGACGTGGGCTCTGCTATAGTAGGAGCAGGTAGCGGAAACGGAGCAGCGCGGGTACACTTTGACCAATTACAGTCGGCAAACGTATGTCGTGCGCTTCAAGAACTCAAGCCCAAACGGTCTGCAGGACCTGACGGCATTCCGCCTTACATCTTTAAGGATTGTCGGTCGGTACTAGCTAAGCCACTACTGCATATATATAACAAATCCCTTATGGCTGCGGTATTTCCAGAGAGGTGGAAAGTAACCCGCGTTGTTCCGGTTCCAAAGGGAGGTGCAGCAGAGTCAGTGGATGGGTACAGGCCTATTGCAGTGTTGTCTACGCCGGCAAAAGTATTCGAAGCCGCTATTTATAAGATAATATTCCATCAGGTGAGCGCACAACTCTCAGACGCACAACACGGGTTTCGGCCAGGAAGGGGCACCACCAGTAACCTTCTCTGTCAGATGGCACATCTGGCACCGAGTGGAGACAAAGGGGTGCAAACGGATGCGGCATTTTTTGACTTCAAAAAAGCATTTGATTTGGTAGATCGTAACGTATTATAATGATTTCTTATATTTACGCGAACACTACACATGATTAAAACTACTTTTACGGATTTTATCGCGTTTATTACCTACCTACCTTACCTTCAGCTTTTTTAACAAATCCCTTACGGCTGCGGTATTTCCAGAGAGGTGGAAAGTAACCCGCGTTGTATATGTATATGTTGCATAGATCGGACCATAAACAATAATTAAAAAAGCTGAAGGTACTCCGGGTTTAACAATGACATCGGGACGTCAGTCATCTCAGTCCCCCGTGACCATGGGTGCTGGAAAGCGCCCGAAACGTCGGGAATTAAAAATAAAAAGTAAAAATAAACGCGATAAAATCCGTAAAAGTAGTTTTAATCACATAACGTATTACTTAAAAAGCTAGCAGGTGTGGGTTTTACCCCACATTTACTGCACTTTTTTGCTAGTCATATGTCTGATAGGCAGAAATATGTAGAATATGCGGGACATCAGTCAGAGCCACATTTCACATAGTCCGGGGTAAGTCAGGGCAGTAACCTTGGCCCTTTGGAGTTCTTGCTGATGATAAACGACCTACCAGAAGTGGTGAAGGACGCTAAGTGTTTATTGTTTGCTGACGACCTCAAATTGTCTCTTGCGGTAAAAAATGGGGATGACTGTGTCAGACTACAAAGGGACATAGACAGGGTTGCGAGTTGGAGCAAAGACAATCTCTTGCAATTTAACAGCTCTAAGTGTGTGTTAATTACTTTCTCTTGCGCACAAACTCCTATTTTACATAATTATCACATTGACGGGCTGCTGATGACGAGGGTCAGAGAAGTTAAGGATTTAGGAGTAACTTTTAATACAAAGCTTACTTTCTGTGATCACATCATGAGCATCTGTAAAAAAAGCTTATAGAAATCTAGGATTTATGCTTCGTACAGTGAGAGGATTCACAAACATAAAAGCGATTATCGTCTTATATAATGCATTGGTAAGGAGTCAACTTGAATGTAATGCAGTCATCTGGGCTCCGCATGAAACTAATTATAGTCTCATGCTACAGCGAGTACAAAATAAATTCATTAGATATTTATATATGCGTTATTATAGTGTCTACCCAATTTACCCTTTAATGTAGCCAACTTTATTTATATTAGGTATGGTAGGATATAATGAACTGAGGGTTAGGAGGGAACTCGCGCTCACCTCGTATATTTTTAAAATACTGCGAGGAAGATTGTTTAATGCTGAGATATTAGGGCAGCTTAATCTGTATGTTCCTGAGAGGTATGTGTGGCGCCGACGGCAGCCGCGACTGTTGGTGGAGCCGCGAGGTCGCACCAACTTCCTGAGTGAGGCACCTCTGACGCGCGCACTCCGCACGCTCAACGTAATAGCTTGTGAGACGGACCTATTTTGTTCTGACTCTGAGTGAATTCACAAAGACAGCATTGTTTGTAATTTGTTACAAAAATTAAATCTAACACTTAAATCTACACAAATCAGTTAGACAGCTACACTATCGCATTAGGTAATCCTGTAATGATAGTTGTAAGTTTCAGAAATAAATAAATAAAATTAAAACATATATATATATATATATATATATATATATATATATATATATATATATATATATATATATATATATATCATCATTACAACCCTTCACAAATCCACTGCTGAACGTAGGTCTCCCTCAAGGAATGCCACAAAGCACGGTCTTGAGTTATCCATATCCATCAACTTCCTGCATGTCTCACCAGGTCGTCACTCCCACTAGAGTGGGGGATCGCCCTACACTTCGCCTGCCAGTACAAGGCTGCCACTCGAGAACCTTTTTTCCCAATCGGTTGTCGGTTCTTTGTGCTATATGGCCGGTCCATTGTAATTTCAGCTTACTAATCCGTTTGGTTATGTCGGTTACTCTGGTTCTACTGCAGATATCAGTGTCACTTCTAAGTTTATCACACAGAGAATCCCCAAGCATAAGCTTTTCATTTTCCTTTTCCTTTTCATAAGCTACTGAGCGACTTTCAGGTCTCAGATACGTAAGTCATCACGAAACGAGTTTGTTGTTGTTTGAGTGTTGTCAACACGCACTGGTTGTACAAACTAACTACTGGATGATCGTTTTTGCCGTCTGAAAAAAAAACGTTTGAAAAAATTTTTGTTAAACAATTACGAGTCGTGGTAGCTCAGTGGTTAACGCTCTCTGTAAATATAACAGAACGCGAGTAACCCGGGTTCGATCCCCGCCGGCACCAATGAAATTGTTAATTGCAATTTTAAGTGCTGATTTACCACGTGCTCGGCGGTGAAGGAAAACATCGTGAGGAAACCTGCATGTCTGAGGAATAAGAAAAAAATATTTCGAAGACATGTGAAGTTCGTCAACACGCATTTGGGCAGCGCGGCGGACACTTCCTTGCCCTAACCCCTCTCAGAAATGAGGGGAGGCCTGAGCCCAGCAGTGGGACGTATATAGGCTGTAACTTTACTTTTTACTTTACTTTAAACAATTACTTTGCCCTTGAGCCTGTGACCCTGCGAAGTAGCAAGGTCAAAAGTGCCTACTAAATTTATTGTTTTAATACCGTTCGTAAAGTAGGGTGCATACGATTTGAATTTCGATAGATTTTAATTAATTTATTTATTTAATTAAATTTTTTTGTTTTTATTCCGTTCACATGTTACATCCAATTTTTTTTTTTCAAGACGATAAAAAAGTTCATCCAGTATATAATTGAAGAGTCTGTCCGTAATAACGAAACAATTGCCATTAATTGAGCTAACTAGGGGTTTTTTGGATACCGTCGAGGCATGATTAGCCGTAGGTATGTTCTACTAGCGCCTAAAAATCAAGAATCCAACGTTTTGTCGCATATCTTTCTGACAATGTGATTTTTATATCATTTATATGTTAAATATGATTGTTAGATAAGATTTTATTACTTATTATTTTTTTAAATCGATTAATAGCTATTTTTAGTATTTTTACATTAAAAAAATGGTTTTAGTGGCTGGGATGTAGATTTATCACGTCCACATAGAGGGGTAAGCACAATAACTTTTAAAAATATTAATTTTGAAAATATCACCTGTTCAACTCAATGAATTTTTTAATCTATTCATCTATCATGTGGGAAGCCATGGAATGTAAGTGGCTGTTTAATTTATTTTGTTAAGTTATAATTAATTTTCTTTTTGACTGAGAAAATCAGAAATTTTGGTATTTGCGTAGCCTTGTAATGAAATATTTTACTAAATTTATACGGATACACTGACTCACTGCGGGCTCGGCTCGGCCGCCGTCGCAAGTGGATTACTGTATCGTTTGTTTACAGCGGCTCGTGATGATAAAAATATCGATCGCTGTAGAAATACAAAATATTTCAAAACATAAATTTGATACATACTTGACCAAAGTAAGATATTATAATTATTTTTATAATCACAGATTTTTATTACAATTAGCAAGGGGTTGCTGTGGCATATAGACATCTACATCTATCCTCAATTACGAATCAAAATGCAGATGCGTTGTCACCCGTGAGGACTTAGATGGAATGCCTCGTTTCCGAAAAAAGCGTCTACGGTTCTCTACACTCACCGTACGAAACACAGCAGTATTAAGACACTATTTGACGCTGGTATTCTGAGAACGTGGTCCTTCCCCGGTCGAACCGACCCATTAGTGCTACAACTACGAGTATACTACTAATATAACTGCAGCATGGCTCTACCACGTAAAAAATAAAAAGGTTATTTGTGAAAACTTGTATGTATTTGAAATACTTTAAAAAAATTGACGTACAACAAGAACGCTTAAGGCCACATTTGGATTTAGCAGGTTTCAAAATTTTTGTCTGTATAGCGTTTTATTTAAAGTAAAAGCATTAAAGTGAAAATTAAATATTTTTATTAATTAGTCTAAATTTTACACCATACAAATATAATCTATTGATGTAATATTATTATTAGATACAAACTTTGAAAGAGTTAGAATATATTTTTAAACGCTAAAACAAATATCGAAAAATACTGAACGTAATTTGTGACTAATCAATTGTCTTTTAGTTAGAGGAATGAACAATAGAGATAAAAAGACAAACAAACTGTAACTTAAAATTTGGAGATATTCTATAGAGGTTCGATGGTCGATTTTAGCTTTCAGTATTTGTTAAGATTTAAAGATTAAAACAAAGGCTTAGTATAAATATAAACATCTTGTTAAAAATATTAAAACCTTTTTTATGACTAGCAACATTTTTCTAATTAAGGTTTTATGTTAAATTAAGATTAAGTTTACTTGAACGTAACTAATTAGAAATATATCAAGTACAACTTTAATAAATAAACCATAATTATTTAAGATCTATACATTTAACGAAAATAACAACAGAATATGCATTTTTGAATCTTCGTCAAGAATGTCGGTCAGCGGCCACTCATGTTTTTGTTAATTTGATTGTGAATGGATGCCGTGGCCCACAGACATCTACATCTATCTTCCATTAAGAATGAAAATTGAAAATGCGTCGTCACCTTTGAGAATTAAGATTGAATGCCTCGTTCTAGTAAAAAGATCTTGAACCATACAGCCTTATCTTGTGTGTTATTTACTGAATTCTTCACTGATGCCTCACATTGTGAAGTTTTTCGGAGTTTCAACGACAGCTCAACCCAGCAGACAGTTGATAACGATGGAATTTCAAGCCAACGTCAAAGTGCATAATTTTCTTGCGTTTCATGTAACCATTCAAGCACTTGTTACATCGTTTCCTTTAATAGTTCATATGAATAGACATTAAATACACAAAATTACACGACCTTTATGTATCTAAATATACTTCTAGCCATTATTCAAATGATAAAATAAGAGTCAAAATTCCCGCCAAAATTCCTAAATTACTGTCAATTTTAAAAAAAAATTATTTTAGCTTAGACAATTGAAAGTTTTGTATCAAAATTAGTTATGAATGAATAATAATACTTACATATTTATAAAAAAATAAAATCCGATATCGAATAGAGAACCGACGTTCAATTATTTATGTCGGTAGATAAGTACATACATCATTAATTAATAGAATCAGGCGTTACGCATATCCGCTGAATGAAATAAAATGATGTGACTTACCTAGTTTGAAGAGCACCTCCCGCCCTCCCTCAATTGCGTGCACTAATCCCAACACCACTACACTAGGAAAGACACATCGATATAGTTATATAAATAGCAGCTGTTTTGGCTCGCCGCTCGCTCAGCGGGTCAGCGGTCTCTAGTATATATACAGTAATCTATGCTCAGCGGTCAGCCACCACAGAGTCTACTTTACCTGAGGAAGACTCGTGTAGAGGCGAAACCCGTGTCGTATTGTCATCTACGGTGTGTCTTTCCTAGTGTAATGGTGTTGAGAGTAGTGGTGATGAGATGAGCATAGTGGGCGGGGGTGAGGGCAGGAGGTGCTCTTCAAACTGCGTGAGACACATCATTTTATTTCATTCAACGGATATGGGCTAGGTAGTTCTTAGCAACTTCAAAACATTCATCATTATATGAATTCTATACAAAATGATTCCCTATTAAAAGGTAACAATCGGTTCTTTATCGAGTATTGATTTAATTAAATTTTGACATCTTTTTAATATCACTTTTTAACTTTTTTTGGTTAAATATTACAGAGATCGTAAGTGTGTATTTTAATAAAAATATTTTTTAATAATATAAAAACCAAAAGAAATTAAAATATTTCTTTACTCGTATACATGAATTTTTTATTTACATCAACACAAGTATTTAACCCCTACAGTAATTAAAGGAGGCTTGTGGTCAACAGAGAGATGTAAATAGGCTGTAACTTTTTTATATTTAGATTTAAAAACGTAATCAGTTGTCTTATCTTCATAGTTATTAAAATAAAGCTTTTTAATCTTCACGAAATCTTGCCAATGATTTGTTCCCAGGTCTTTATCTTCTTCAATGCATCTCTTGCTGCTGCCGCCATCAGACCCTCGGATGATTGTGAAGGTTCGAAGCCAAGAATTAACGCTGACTCTGTCAGATAACTTACAATCTGAAATTGAAAAGATACACGGTTAAATTGTTGGTTATTTATGAACAAATTTCCTTTGTACCTACAGACTTTAATAATTCTTAACCCCACACTAGGATATTCTTCTGTATCGTAGAGGTGTTTTACATACATCCAGACAACCGTACAGACGAGATTCGAATCCGCGGCCCCGCAGTGTCGCAGCTGAACCGTCTGAACCAAGCCGTCAAAGCTAATTAGAGTTAAATTTAAATACTAACGCTATTAGCATTACTATTTTTTAAAACGTTACCCCTACACTAGGATTTTCTCTTGTATCGTGGAGGCAGTTTACATATATTAATTGCACAAGGACAAACATCCAGACCCGGAACAATTACTTGTAGGCCATACAAATACTTGTTTCGTGCGGCCTTCAGCGCTATATTGCTAAGCTATTGCACCACGGAGCCGTCCAATAATTATATACGCCTCAAAATGCTTGTATTGTTTCTATATCCTTCTTTTTTCAAGGTGTCTGCAGATGTCCATGGGTGTAGTAGCCACTCAACATCAGGCGGACAGTTAATTCGTTTGCTACTTCAGTTCCAGTCGAGTCGAGATTGCAGTCCGAACCTTATAATTTGTCTACTGTCGTTGAGAATGATTTATTTTTTGAAGTCGGTGCTAAGACGTAGTGTCACAACATGTAAAATAGTATTATAAGTAGTGTGTATCAACGGAGAAGCCATCTTTTTTTTATAGGATCAGGCTGACAAACGAGCACGCAGTCCACCTGATGGTAAGTGGTCGCTGCAGCCCACACATCTACATCAATCCCCAATCATATCAAAATGCAGATGCGTTGTCACACGTGAGGACTACTATGGAATGCCTCTTTTCCACTAAAAAGGGTCTCCGGTTATCTACACTCACCACACGAAACACAACAGTATTAAGCTACTATTTTACGCTGGTATTATGTGAGAACGTTGTCCTTTCCCGGTCGAGCCGACCCATTCGTGCTGCAACTATACTATTAATATAGCTACAGCATGGCTCTACCACGTAAAAAATGCATCTGCACAGGACAGGGCTCTATTGCCCGAGTGTTACGCGAGTACAGGTGCACTTCACTCTCATAGACCGAATTACTTTACGTGTTTCCCGAGGCACGGGGGTGAAACACCGTAAACTTCCTGATTCTGGGCTGCTACTGAGACTTTTTAACCGAAAAACCAGTAACTGATTTTAGCCCGAACCGAGATTCGAACCCAGGTTATCATGATCAGCAACCGCCTTTACTAGGCCAACGAGGCGATCAAATGCACCTTTATGACTAACCTCTTTAAGACGCCCTCGTAAATTTTCTTTAGAAATGGCTTTCTTCTCAAAATCTCTTGTAGTTAGCACCATGAGCGGAGCGTGGAGCTCATATAACGTTATCCCTGAAAACAAAAGTTCCAAGGTGTGTAAGGTATACCTAAGAAAATACGTCAGCCGTTTGACGGTAAATGGAAAGGGTTTGATCGCGAGTAACGTCCAATGCTCCGTGTGGTTGGTAAGAGTATGTGAGAAATTTCAATAGTGTGGTTAAAGCTTCGGTTGTTTGCGTGTGTATGGCACGATAACAGCGCCGTATTAGTAAGTAATAGCGCCAGCATAGGCGTGTCGTAAGACGCCACTTTTGAAAATGCCAAATACATAATTTGGCAATTCCAATGTAGTTTCCGATAGACGGTGATAATATGGTTATCTCATAAACGTTTATGAAACAAGAAAACGAAAGAAAATAACCACCCGCATTTGGCAGATTTCTTTCTCTTTCTCTCTAACATTCGGTAACATTCGGCCGTATGGGCTCCTCTGCCGAGGGCTTGTGTCTGGTTGGGTTTTATCTATTTATTCATTTTATTTTGTTGCATGCTTGCATTTTATTATGTTCTATTAAGTATATGCTTAATCTATCTCAAGAATGTTATTGTATATTTTTTATTTTATTTTTATTACTGTCTACGATCGTCAGTGGATTTTATGAGGCTGATGGACGGCACTGGAAACTTTAAACCAACACGAGCTAGTCCGCCATTTAGCCTCTATCGTATATCATTAAGCACAAGTATAGTACGTGAGGGTAATATGGTCATATGCTCAATATCACCACTTTCACATAACTCAAATACCTTGTTTGCATATGTGGCCTTGTGATACGATAGTTTTTCTTCGGTCAATCAAATAAGGCGTCGATATAGCAGCGCCCTTTTGACTATAAAGAGTCAAAGGGGCGCTGCTATATCGACGCCTTTAGTATGATGTAGTGTAGTTAATTTTTTTAAGTAGATTTTTCCAAGAGAATTATTAAAAAATCTTGTTTGTTTATTTTTCCTAATACGTAAGTTATATTATACGACTTTGTGATTTTGTCTCTGTCCGCCTCCTAGTTTTGGTTTTACAGAGCGGCGAAGCTTAAGGTGATGATATTACCCTCTCCTACCTTACTTAAAGTTTACTTGGCGTAATTCACTGCAATACTTTGAAAAAAAGTCGGGTGGAGCTGTGTCGAGGCACAGGGCCGTTGGTTTAACGTGAAACGTTTATGTCAGCGAGTTGCTTTTAGTTTAAGAAAGGAGAGTCCTGATGCAAACTTAAAGTTGTAACAGCGAATTCAATATATAAGTTACATACTGACACTTCACTTAGATATTTATGACTAACATTTTTGTAATTATGAAGGTAAGACGATGTAGACCTTTCATTACTTTTCAGACCTGGTATTGTTTCGGTGTGATTTTGAAGCCATTTCACGTCAAAAATAATAAGCTCACCTCTTAATCTGGAATATCCTGGTTCAATAAAATCAAACACCTTCACCAATTCTCTGCATACTTCAATCTTCCTGTTTAGCTGCTGGTCAGTCATCTCGTGTATCATGTAGTCGGTCACCTTCCCGTACAGCTGGCTGAGGGAATGCAGTGCCGAAAGACATAGGTAGTGCGTGTCGTGTAAGACGTTACGATATTTGTGCAGAAAGCTCTCGAAGCCTGGGACGTCATTCGCGTCTATTTGTTCAAATTCATCGGTCAGCCTGGAAACAGAAGTTGTTTTATAGGATAAGGGTGGTAAACGGGTACACAGTCCACCTGATGGTAATTAGTTGCTGTGGTTCATTAACATGTATCCTCGATTGAAATGTGTTCTTACGCGTGAGGATTACGATGGAATGCCTCGTTTCCAATAAAAAGCCGAGCCGACCCATTCGTGATACGTAAAATTATGTTGAAATTTAACAAACAATTAATTTGTTTATCATTGTAGAACCACGCTATAGTTATATTTAGTTGCAGCACAAATAGGTCGTGTAATAGGGTAATAGGTGTTGGATTTGATTAGGGAAGGACTACGCTCTTACAGAATATCAGCGTGAAATACTAGTTTCATATGGTGAGTGTAGAGAACCAGCGACCTTTTTTTGTTGGAAACGAGTTATTCCATCATAATCCTAAAAATTAATAGTGCGTCTGCATTTCGATTCTTAATCGAGGATATAGGTCACAAACAAGCATACAGATCACCTGAAGGTAAGTGAATATTTTGGCCCATAGATATATACGAGTACAATATATATATAATAACAAGAAATGACTAATTAATCCACTACTCCATATCATCCCGTGGGTGTCGTAACAGTCGACACAGATGGAAATACAACAGGAGATGAGCAATAGCAATTTCCTGAAAACCACTGAAACTAATATAATATTTTATTAAGACAGTGCAGGGATTTTCAGAATTTATTAACTATTAGAATTTTATATAATGCTCTCGTAAGAAGTCAACTTGAAACGAACGCAAGTATTTGGAATTCACGAAAGCAAGTGTAGTGTCATGGTCGAAAAAATTCAAAATAAATTCACGCGATTTTTATACTTTAAGCAGTACGGAATCTATCCTTGTTTTCCACTGATGTATCCGAGTCTGTTTGTACTGGGGATGGTTGGTTACAGCCGCTTAAGTGTGAGAAGAGACATCACGCTTATTAAATATGTGTGGAAGGTATTATGTGGATGGATATATCACCCAGATGTGCTCGCTGCGTTAAAGCTGCGGGTGCCTAATAATTACGTGTGTTCTCGTCGTCGTCCCCCATTACTCCTCGTGCCCGCTGCTAGGACGAAGTTGCTTCACAATGTACCATGGTCACGGGCTATACACTATGTTAATATCATCTCACAGGATATTGACATATTTGCATGTAGTGAGACGAAATTCATGATTTCAGCTTACAAATGCGTCGAAAATTGTAATGTTTTTAATTAGTATTTTATTTTACCATCAATTTGATAGATTTCATACTAGATACGATTATTTATTAGTCAGTAGTTAGGTTAGTTATAGCATCGCATTGGTTTAATAACTGTAACGATGTTATAATTGTGTAATAAATAAATAAATAAATAAATATAATAATAATAAAAAATACTGTGGTTATCAATCCATCTGCTAACCGTAGCAACTATTGAAAATTCCCCCTCCCCCTTTTTGATGCAATCTATAAAGGAGGTAGAGTTTCTCAGTGGATTTTTAATGGATTGCTATGAATGCTATGGTTGCCATATCCTTGGCGTAATGGAAATCTTCATGAGGAAATTTGTTTGTCTGTGAAAAAGAATAAACAAATTTTCAAAGACATGTTAAAAAGTATAGTGGTATAAAGTCATCAGTTGCAGTTGTTGTTTAACTGCTATAAAATTGAGAAGAGACGCCATGTAAGGTACAGAAACGCCTGATAAAATACATTAGCATATTTCATGCCACTGCTAAACATAGGCCTCCCCTAAAGAATGCCGCAAAGGAAGGTCCTGAGTCCATCGATTTCCTGCATGTTTTACCAGGTCGTCACTCAATCTAGTGGCCTACACTTTATCTACCGGTACGAGGATGCCACTCGAGAACCTTTCTTCCCGATCATTTCATGCCAATATCACTTCTTATATTCGTGATATTTAAAAAAAATTGTCCTTCTTTGTTGATTAAGCAAATTTCTGCATTTTATTAAAAAGAGATTATATTCCTACTCATACAGTACTAATAAAGTTACAGCCTATGCCACTGTTGGGCACAGGTCTTCTCTCATTTCCAAGAGGATTCCGGGGCAATTAATTTACCATGCTACTTCAGTGCTTGTTGGCGGATTTCACATTTATGTGGTAGAGCCATGCTGCAGCTATGTTAGTAATATAGTTGTAGCACGAGTGGGTCAGCTCGACCGGGGAAGGATCACGCTCTCACAGAAAATCAGCGTTAAATAGCAGCTTAACTCTGTTGTGTTTCGTATGGTGAGTGTAGAGAACTGGAGACCCTTTTTACTGGAAATGAGGCATTTCATCTTAATCCTCACGAGTGACAACGCATTTGCATTTTGATTCGTAATCGAGGATAGATGTAGATGTCTATGGGCCACAACAACGACTTACCATCTGGAGGACTGTGTGCTCGTTTGTCACCCTTCTTCTATAAAAAAATGTCCTCGAAATATTTTATTCCTCAGACATGACTATAGTTTCCTCACGATGTTTTCCTTCACCGCCGAGCACGTGATAATTCAACACTTAAAAATTTCATTACGTACAATAACGTTCTTTTATTTTCAGTCATGGCGGATGTGTGTCATGCAAACATTATACTCCGGCCGCTGAGTTATTACCGATTTGACACATGACGAATTGACAATACTAGTGAAGTGACTGAACCAGTAACCCTAATATCATTTGGGAACAGTTTGTTTTTAAATATTCTAGTATAGTGTGTAATTAAATAAAATCAAAACAATAATAGTTAAAGACACAGGTTCTTTATTAGGTGGATTATCCTTGACGGGCGTAGATAATTGGTCGAGGACATATCAAAATAAAACAAATTTGTAAACACTGTTACACATTTTAATGAATAGAGTAGGTACAAGATGTTTTAATAAATGACTACCTATCATTTATTAAAACAATTATTCAGACTCTGAACCAGATTCGCCAGAGCTGTCATCGCCATCAGTCACTTGTATGACAATTTCATTCTCTATAATGGTGTCCACTCTTATATCGTGTTCATAATCTTCTGTTATTAGTTTTCGAGTCTTTTCGACGACCTTGACCCAATCTTCTTTCGTTATTTTGCTGCAAGCATCTTTTAATAGACCCATCATTTTATTAGTACTGAATGGCGGAGTCGTATTATTACGAGCTGCGTAACCTGTAATGTAAACATTAAATAACGTTCATTTATTACATTAAATAAACGAAATGTTACACAATTACCTACATGTAAGGGACATGAGATATTTATTTCTTAGTTATGTATCTTTTTACTTATATGCTGAATATTGGATGTTATAATAGTACAAATTATTCATATTCATAACTTATGCGATAAAAAACAATACCTTTGATTTGTGCCCATATTAGTTCAATGGCATTGTACTGGCAGTGATAAGGCGGAAGTCGAAGTACCCGATGTCCATGTGCTAGAGCTATCTCATCTACTTTATAACGGACTCTTAATGTTTTATTTTCGCGTACCAACTTTACTAAGTCAGACTTTAGCATTTCGGCAGTAGTTTCAATTCCATTTTGGTGTAGCCATGCTACGAGATCAGCTTTCTTGTCGGCCTGAGTAGGCGCTTTATTCACTTGTTTCGAGTGACATGAAGCGTTGTCCATTATTATGATAGAAGGCTCTGGCAGGCTGGGTAATAATTGATTTTCGAACCAATTCCTAAAAGTGTCTGTATCCATCTCCTCGTGGTAATCGGAAGTACTTTTTGACGCGAAAGCCAGCAGTCCATTTTCAAAGAAACCACTTCCAGCAGAACCGGCGTGACAAATTATCAGTCGCGATCCTTTTCCAATTGGAACCTTTGAGGTTGATGCTTTTGTTTCGTCAGTCCAAGAGCGTGACACAGTGTGGTTCGCATTTAACCATGTTTCGTCAACAAAAACGACGTTGTCCCAAGACTCGATTTTTCTGGCTTCTCTTAAAAACTCGCTCCTTTTAATTATTAAATCAAATCTTTCCATTAATATTTTCCTTTTATTCATTTTTTTATATTCAAACCCAACTTCGTGCAATAGTTTTGACAACGCCGTTTTACCGCCTTTAAACAAGCCAGCTTCTTTTAAAGAGACCAAAAGCAAACGTCTAGTTGGAAACTCGTTCCTAGTATAATAACCATATATGTGGTTTCTTATTGCATCTGCATCAAAAACATCAACACCTGTCACGGGCGACCTTGACCCAATCTTCTTTTATTAGTACTGAAATGTTACACAATTACCTTATTTACTGTTATTTACTGTTATTTTGCTGCAAGCATCTTGTGATCAACACCTGTCACGGGCTTTTGTCTTCGTTTTTTCTTAGGAGTGCGTAAAACATTATCTTCACTTCCAGAAGCACCAAATTTTTCTTTATTTATATTATATAGTGTTTTTGCACCAATTCCAAGAGCTTGTGAAACCCGATCTTTCACTTGAGTGACAGGAATCAAAGGGCCGCCATTTTGTGACTCACACTCAAAGTAATCCTATAGCTTTAGTACAAGCTCACGACATTGACTATTCAATGTTTTTCCTCGTTTCGGCATTTTCAACAAAATTACCAAACACAAACAAAATTAGTCCAATAAAGCGCAACGATAAACAGGAGAAAGCCGAGTCAAAAAAAAAACGGTTACACAAGAGAACGTAGTCTGTGCGCACGAGAGTACGGAAGACGACTAAACAGATTAAAATAGCGGTGGTAAGGGTGTTGCCAGAATAGTATCGCCAATTACTTAAAAAAATACACCTATAACATTGCTTAATTGAGGGAGAAAATTATATTTATTAAATGTTGTTTTATATATTATGAATGTTAAAAATTATACATAATCATTTTAATTGTATTCATTTTTAAATCATAGAAAACAGTATTTCTGTCTTTGGATCACACATAAATCTTAAAAATCATAGAGATACTAGCAACACAGTGCAATTAGGAGACGCAAAAAAATGGTAGCATTATAGTCTAGTTGCTCGAAGGAATAAGTAAAATAAAAATATCCAAATAAAATAAATATCTTATCTATTCCAATGAATTCGGACCGAATACTATCAAGCACATCACTATGAAAACTAGACGCACGATGTAACTTTGTACAAGCGCGCCAAGGAACAAAAAATAAATGTTTTCATATTATTTACAAACTATTTTAAGTTTTGAAACAGAGTTTATTGGAAAATTACTTAATTCTGACATTTTGACATAAAGTTTTATATTAAAGAGGTATTCTAAATCATTCGGCAAATGTGTCGCTCGTGCAAGGTTATATCGATTAATTTAAGAATAATCTGTCAAATCGGTAATAACTCAGCGGCCGTACTATAACTGCGTATATTAAATTCGTATAACTATGACAAATTAATTTTACAAGTGCTAAAATATTTTCAATAGTGACAGTGAACTCTAATCTCCACTTGTAAGTGAAATTAAACTGTTTCAAACAACCAGTGAATATATAAATTGTTAATAAACATACCGAGTATTACACAACAGTCATTAATAATGGCTAAAATACTGTTACGCACTCAAATCGGCGGCACTAGCGCCATCTAGTCTCGAACCGAAGAACTAAACTTCTTGAAGTTTAAAACTCGAACTCTCGGTACCTTGCGCGTGTTTACTTAAACATTCTGGATATTTTGCTAATTTATATAAATAGGCGCTGCAAGATGCGATCGTAGTAGTATTGAATTGGCGACACAAGCGAAGCTTCGGAGCGGAATTAAGTGAATTAGTGTGTTTAATTATTAGTGTTTTTAACTTTAATTTGTGTAAAGTAAATTAAAGTGTTAATTTAGGTAATTCTATCGGCAATTTTTATTGTCACGAACCTCAAGCTCGTAACAATACCATAGTTCTTAATAATAAAATAAGTTTATCGTGATATATGAGCAAAAATCAAGCACCTTCAACCGAAACTACCTAAGTTTACTTAAAAAAACACTAAACAAATTGTATACTAATATTAAAGAAAGACTTTGTTTTTTAATACTGACGGTGAATCGAAAAAGTATCCGACGACAAAATTACCGGTCTAATTACAAACAGTGAGAGTTTGACAATATACACAGCATCTTACTCAAATTCGCCAATATAACTTAATGTAGTGATGGCGTAGTGGTTTCGCCGTTCGGTTTCTCACTCGATTCCTGAAGTGTAGACGGTTCAAATCAAGTCGGATAAACAAAGCGTATCTTTTTCTACATTTTCAACAAACATTAAGACAGATTTAGTTGTAAGCCAGATTCAGTTCTAAAGGAGATAGATTATAAACGACACAAGATTGAAAACGAATATATAGAAGCAGTAAAGAACTGCGACATCTATCGTAAGAAAAATCTTAAAATATTTTATAAATTATATATAATATCAACGTTAAATTTCTATGATGCCTAACCAAAGTCTTTCAAAAAATAGCAGCCGTAAGATGTCATCACTTGTAAGTTGTAATAAATGTAAAAAAAACTATTGAAGCTAAAAATTCACTGCTATGTTTAATATGTAAAAAATATTATGAATTTGACTGTATTGGCTATTCTGAAAAACTTTATCGCTTAAAGGATATAGAAAGTAGAAAAAATTGGAAATGTAAAGCATGTAAATTAATGCAATCAATCTACACCAATCTACAATCTACACCTACTGGTGATCCATCCTACGTTACGTTTAGAAAAAAATACTCACATAGTTCGAGTGGAAATATGACACCTACAACAGTGGTAGCAAAAATGAGTGAATCGCCGATAAATGACTCCCACATAATAACCACTCTTCACTCATCTGACGATTCCCAGGCTACACCTAGTCAAATATTATCACGGAGCTTTGACTTCACAATTACTGATTCTATTACGGTGCAGGAAATGAAGGACACTATAAATAATCTACGGTCAGAGATCGCAAGTACGTAAAATGAGCTGGATAATATTATAATTGAGAACAACGACCTTCGGAGATAAATCACAAAATTAACACAAGAAAATAACCTACTAAAAACTCTATGTCAATCACCAATAAAGGATATCCAAATGAAACACCAAAACATAATAAAAGAGAAAAATATTCATTCTGCTCACTTCAAAGTTTTATATTCGCCAACCGCTTCTACGCCATCAAAACTATCTGAAAGAAAAAAAACAGAAAAGGTATTTGATGGGGAGATAGTTATTATCTTAAAACAACGGATTACGGAATTAGAAAACCAACTAAAGAGCGCTGAAAACGAAATTAAAATTCTTAATGAAAAAATTCAAATGTTGCAACATAAAATATCATTGAAATAATACTCGTTTTTACGGAATTTATCGCGTATATTTAACTTTTTAATACCCGACATTTCGAGAGCTTTACAGCACCCATGGTCACGGGAAGGACTGAGATGTTTAACGTCCAGATGTCATAGTTAACCGCGGTTACCATAGATTAAAATTTAACTTTTGTTCCGATCTACACAGTATGAACTTATGGTATCATGAAGCCTTGCAGTTGTATGCTTGGGTTGGGATTTAATTTTATTTATTATAGGATCCCAAGCAGATGGTAGCACCCAGCCATCTTCTCTATTGAAATTAGGGTGTTTTTTGATTTCAATAGCCTCGCGAATCATCCTTGGAAGGAATCGGTGTTCTTTAGCGAGGATTTGTGGTCTATCAAATCTGATGTAGTGACGGGGGCGATCCTGTACATGTTCACAGACTGCAGACTTCCCGGAGCGTCGATTCTTCACATCAGCTATATGTTCTTTGACGCGGGTTTTAATTGATCTTTTAGTTTGTCCTATGTAGGAGAGACCACATTCACAATCAAGCTTGTACACTCCTGCATCTTGCAGAGGGACGTTACACTTGACTGATGGTAAAAACTGACCAATCTTCTTCGGCGGCTTGAAGTATGTTTTGATGGAAGCGCGCTTCAAGATGTAGCCAATCTTGTCAGTGACTCCTCTAACATATGGCAGTACAGCAGGTACACGCTCGACTGTGGCCGGCTTCACTCGTTCTCTGTGACGTAGGCGCGGGACCCGAAGCTTGTTGTCATGCAAAACTTGCTTGACGTGTTGGAGCTCGGCAGCCAGGTGTTTACTGTCACAGATCCCTCGTGCTCTCTGAAACAAAGATTTACCCACGGTAGCTAACTGTGAAGGATGGTGGTGAGAATCACCGTTTAAATATCTATCTGTATGGGTCTTTTTTCTATACACAGTATGGCTCAAGGTGTTATCAGGATTCCGAATTACTAACACATCTAGAAAAGCTAAGGAATTGTTTGCCTCTAACTCCATTGTGAACTGAATTTTAGAATTTATAGAGTTAAGATGGTCTAAAAATGCAGTTACTTTATCTAAAGGTAGAATTGTGAAAGTGTCGTCTACGTACCGCTTGTAGAATCTTGGATTTATGGGAGAAGTAAGCAGGGCTTTCTCCTCAAAGTCTTCCATGAATATGTCGGCGACAATGGGAGATACAGGTGAGCCCATCGCCACACCATCTACTTGCTTGTAGAACTCCTCCTTCCACAATAAGTAGCCAGATGTAAGGCAGTGTCTGAGTAATACTGCATATTCTACGGGCATGTTGTTTTCCTCCAGCCTCCTAGTTACAATTGAGATGCAGTCTTCAACAGGTAAGCATGTAAACAATGACTGCACATCAAAACTGACCATAGTTTCATTGTCTGCCAGACGCAGGTCTTTAATCTCGCTGACAAAATGGTAGGAATCCTTTATGTGTGCTCTTGTGTGTCCCCTGAGCGGTGAGAGTATTTTCGCCAAGTGTTGAGCCAATCTGTAAGTTGGTGAATCGATTTGGCTCACTATGGGACGTAATGGAGCATTGGGCTTGTGTATTTTTGGTAAGCCATACAACTTTGGTGATTTGGCGCACGTAGGTATTATCCATTTTACGTCCAGATTTAATTTTTCGGAGTGTTTCTTTATGAGGTCACTAGTTGTTTTTAGTGTGCTATTTGTTGGGTCGTTTTTAACCTTTTTATAAGTACTTACATCCGACAAAAGTTCTTGTATTTTTGAATTATAATCTGACGTATCCATGACTACCGTGGCGTTTCCCTTATCTGCGCGGAGAATCGTAAGTTCTGGTTTATTGCGTAGGTTCTTTAACGCTATAAATTCGTCTCTGGGAAGATTCGGTTTAGGCACTGAACATCGACGTAACATAGACGAAATGTCTTGACGTATCGCCTCCAAATCTTCTTTCCGCATATTGTTTTTAAATAAACAGTCCTCGACGCTACAGATAATTGCTTCGTACGGTAATCTGCGCGGACTTATAGCGAAATTTAGTCCTTTGGATAAAACCTTTATTGTTGCATCATCCAGTGTTTGTTTTGACAGATTATAGACCGCGATTAATCTATGATCTGTGTTTGTCAATGGTTGCTTTTGGTTCTGGCATTGATTCGGATGTTTGACATTTGATTTGGCCGTTAATTTTTGATATTTTTCTATATGTTTGTTTTTGCATTCGTTATATTTACTAATTTCGCGTTTATTTAATGTTTTAATGTCATTACTCAGTATTACTCAGACACTGCCTTACATCTGGCTACTTATTGTGGAAGGAGGAGTTCTACAAGCAAGTAGATGGTGTGGCGATGGGCTCACCTGTATCTCCCAT
Organism: Parnassius smintheus behrii; assembly: GCA_036936625.1. Lineage (NCBI taxonomy): Eukaryota > Metazoa > Arthropoda > Insecta > Lepidoptera > Papilionidae > Parnassius > Parnassius smintheus. The sequence goes on from JAUPFT010000020.1 coordinate 43,058,887, forward strand.
TGTCGCCGACATATTCATGGAAGACTTTGAGGAGAAAGCCCTGCTTACTTCTCCCATAAATCCAAGATTCTACAAGCGGTACGTAGACGACACTTTCACAATTCTACCTTTAGATAAAGTAACTGCATTTTTAGACCATCTTAACTCTATAAATTCTAAAATTCAGTTCACAATGGAGTTAGAGGCAAACAATTCCTTAGCTTTTCTAGATGTGTTAGTAATTCGGAATCCTGATAACACCTTGAGCCATACTGTGTATAGAAAAAAGACCCATACAGATAGATATTTAAACGGTGATTCTCACCACCATCCTTCACAGTTAGCTACCGTGGGTAAATCTTTGTTTCAGAGAGCACGAGGGATCTGTGACAGTAAACACCTGGCTGCCGAGCTCCAACACGTCAAGCAAGTTTTGCATGACAACAAGCTTCGGGTCCCGCGCCTACGTCACAGAGAACGAGTGAAGCCGGCCACAGTCGAGCGTGTACCTGCTGTACTGCCATATGTTAGAGGAGTCACTGACAAGATTGGCTACATCTTGAAGCGCGCTTCCATCAAAACATACTTCAAGCCGCCGAAGAAGATTGGTCAGTTTTTACCATCAGTCAAGTGTAACGTCCCTCTGCAAGATGCAGGAGTGTACAAGCTTGATTGTGAATGTGGTCTCTCCTACATAGGACAAACTAAAAGATCAATTAAAACCCGCGTCAAAGAACATATAGCTGATGTGAAGAATCGACGCTCCGGGAAGTCTGCAGTCTGTGAACATGTACAGGATCGCCCCCGTCACTACATCAGATTTGATAGATCACAAATCCTCGCTAAAGAACACCGATTCCTTCCAAGGATGATTCGCGAGGCTATTGAAATCAAAAAACACCCTAATTTCAATAGAGAAGATGGCTGGGTGCTACCATCTGCTTGGGATCCTATAATAAATAAAATTAAATCCCAACCCAAGCATACAACTGCAAGGCTTCATGATACCATAAGTTCATACTGTGTAGATCGGAACAAAAGTTAAATTTTAATCTATGGTAACCGCGGTTAACTATGACATCTGGACGTTAAACATCTCAGTCCTTCCCGTGACCATGGGTGCTGTAAAGCTCTCGAAACGTCGGGTATTAAAAAGTTAAATATACGCGATAAATTCCGTAAAAACGAGTATTATTTCAATGTGTAGTGTTCGCGTAAATATAAGAAATCATTATAAAATATCATCAAAAAATATAGGGTCTTCAATAAAACTTACACAAGACTCTAATACCGTAATTTCAGACATCAGAAAACAATATGTTAACTGCGATAAAATATTTATCTTTGGCACACAACAATGCATAGGCCTAGCTTCTGCTTTAATACGCTCAAGAGCAAATACGGCTTATGAAAAATATACCATTTACTCGGAAATAAAACCGTATGCACTTGCGCCTGATGTGCTAAAAAATATCCATAATACACAAGTAGCCTCGAACGATAAAATCATAGTGTGTGTGGGAGAAAATGATTACGACCTGAAAATACTATCTTCACAAATATGCACATTAATTAACTGGTACAAGTTAAATAGTATACTAGTCTTAAGTTTGTTTAAAAATAAGTACATATGTGTTAACGATTTAAATAATACTTTAGAAAATATTTGTAATAAATTTGAAAACTGTCATTACGTGAATTGTATGTCCAATAATTTATATTCTATGTGTAAATCAATAAATTCCGTAATTGACTATATTGATTATAAGAACAAATTTCTAAGTGCCAAGCAATTAAAAAAGTTTATATTACGCTGTAATAATAAATCGAATCGATCGACTTATAAAAAATATTCTTATTTATTGAAAAAATGTATCTACCAATCCAAGAAGAATTGTAATATAAAATTTATAAGTAAGAGTAAAAATAAATGCAGAGCAACATGGTCCGTAATAAAAAAAGAAATTTCAAATACAAAATTGGATAATATTAAGGAGTTAAAACTAAATGATAAAACCCTTACGATATAGCAACCGCTTTTAATGACTATTTTATTGAAATGACTAATTATATTATGACTAATAATGATAACATGGAAAATATTACACCTAAAAATACTATATCACTATCAAACTCAATGTTTCTTAAACCCATGTCGAAAGATGAGGTGAGTAAAGAGACCATGTCCTTACATAACACTGCCTCGGAAGGTTAAGACGGAATTAATACCAGAATAATTAAAGCTTGTGTATGCGAACTTGTTGACATTATGACCTATTTAATTAATTTATCATTTTTGACAGGAAAATTTCCCGACAATTTAAAAATTTCAATTGTAAAACCATTGCACAAAAAAAGGTAAAAAAGACGATATCAACAATTATCGACCGATTACTCTTATACCCATAATATCAAAAGTTTTTGAGAAATGTTTTTATAAGAGATTAATGGAATTTTCTGAGAGGTTTAACATAATCAAAACAGAACAATATGCCTTCCAGAAAAAGAAATCTACAACGCTAGCAACTTTTGATCTTATAAAAATAATAATTTCTAGCATAAGTAATAACCTACTAACAACAGGATTATTCTTTGATTTAAGTAAAGCCTTTGACTTTGTCACACATGGTTTTCTTTTAAGTAAATTAGATTTGGTTGTAATTAGAGGGATATCTCTAGAGTGGATTTCATCTTATTTATCAAATCGACGGCAGTGTGTCGTTATTGATAAAATGGTAAAAAATGAAATATTATCCTTCTCATCTAAGTACAGAGAAAAAAAATATGGTGTTCCTCAAGGTAGTGTTTTAGGGCCGGTATTATTTCTTTTATACATAAATGATATAACTCTGGCGACAAATCACAAATGTATATTGTATGCGGACGATATTTCCGTAGTTGTAACATCTCAAAAAAACAGTAATTCATTACATAATCATGAAAAGGAAATAAATGATACAATCGACAATATAACTAATTGGCTGCATAGAAACAATATGAAAATAAACCTAGATAAATCAAATTACATACATTTTAATAAAATAAAAACTAATTCTTGTCTAAATATCAATAAAATTAAGGAAATAGAACAAATTAAATTTCTTGGTGTAATTATAGATCGAAATTTAGACTGGAAAATACATATAGATGACCTATGTTAAAGAATTAATCGTTTTGTGTATGCACTACGTACCATAAAAAAGGTAACTAATAAAAAAAACGGCCCTATTATGCTATCGGGCGTATATTGAATCTATACTTCGATGTGGTATAATAATGTGGGGCAATAGCATAGATTGGCGTAGGGCATTTATCGCACAAAAGAAGTGTATAAGGACGATATGTGGTATACCAACTAGAGAATCCTGTAAGCCAATATTCAAAAATCTGTCTTTACTAACTATGCCCTCGTTATACATTTTTGAGATAGGTAAATTTGTAAAACAACATACATATTTATTTAAAAAGTCATCTGATATTAATCCTAGGCTTAAAAGAAATCCAAATAGATTAGTTCTAAGCGAAGTTCCGAAGTCAGCTAAATATAGTAAATGCTGTTTATCAATGTGTGTACGTATATACAACAAAATACCTGATGAAATTAAAACACTACATAATATGAACGTATTTAAAAAAAGATTGTACCATTGGTTAATTGACAAAAATATTTATGACACTAATGAATTTCTGACATTTTAAACTAGATTTTGACATTGTAAAACATAATTATAATTTAAATAAACATGCTAATTTTAATACTATATAGGTTATCTTGACTTAAATGTAATTTGCATGCTATATTATATTAAAATAGCAAAACATGTGGGCATAATAAGACTCTGAAACATCTGTATAATTACCATGTTTTATGCAAATAAAGACTATTATTATTATTATTATTATTATTTGGCACCTATCAGTATTTCCACACGTCCCAAGTTTACTGGGAGAGAATGCCAAAAAGCATTTAGTCTGCCCTTTGTATGCCCTTTTAATTAGGTGTACAATTAACAATAAATAAATAAATAAAAATATTAAAATGAATAAATTCAAAATGAAGAAGATTAAGAATAGAGAATGCTGGTAGAAAATACCATATGGCATTAATAAAAAAAAGTTAAATAAATTAATTTATTAAAGGAAATTACCTACAAGGTGTACGGTGGTGAAGTCAGATAGATACAAATTATTTAAATTATTTGACACTGGTGATTTAAATATGAATATAAGGTTATTGAAAAATAGTCATTAAATTATTTAAGAATTAAATTACAGTTAAAAATACTAAAGAAAGACGCTGAAGATTAAATTATTTTATTTTATCCTGGTAATACTGATCAAGATACTGGGATAAAGTTATTAGTTAAGTTATATTGTTGTATTGTCATTGGGCCTTGATACGAGTGCAAATTTTCAAGTCAATCAGCGGTCTACAAGTTAGTGAAAATTACATAGATAGAAAGATAGATAAATACCCACAAAGCTAATAAGAACGTGTTAAAAATAGTAATTGGTGGATATTTCCTCATTTTGAACATGGAAATAGAAACAGCTCAATCGATCTTCGATTATTACATATATTTTTCATATTAATTTACTTGTTTACCTCTTAAGTAACATTTGGACAGCAACGGCAGGCATAGTGTAACCACACGCAGAATCCATACATCGCCAAGGTGCAGGAGGTTCCAATGGCGCAGTGGACAGCACCCTGGCTCCGCACTTGGGGCAACGGAATGCGCTGCAGTAGGTTCCCAGCTCTGTGGGGTCTGCACACCGTTTACACGAGCAGTCGAAAAATTTGCTCACTTTGATGTGTTCCCGACGTTTCAAAGTACCCTGAAGTTATAATGATAATTTTATGGCAAGTATTAAAAAGAAAGTTTAAATATGAATTGAAGTTATGAAGAACTGTAAAACATTAGAAAAGTTATACATGGTAAACACAGGTTTAGTGGCAGAGCCCCACGCGTTATTGCTACAAGACAGATAAGTCGGCTCGTCTGAGGAAAGAACACACTCGCTCAGAACACCAATGTAGAATGGCAATATACTGCTTTTTGTTTATATGGTCTATAATAAGAACCAAAAAAACCTTTTTTTACTCCTTTTTATTTTGTATAGTATTGATCTCGCTTAATTTTTTTTCATAGCATAAGGGTGACAAACGAACACACTGTCCACCTGATGGTAAGTGGATGCTGTGGTCCATAGACTACATTTATCTTCAATTAAGACTCAAAACGCAGATGCGTTGTCATACCTGAGGACTGAGATAGAATGCATGGTTTCGAGCAAAAAGTGTCTCCGGTTCTCTACACTCACCATATGAAACACAGCAGCATTAGGCTACTATTTTACGCTTGTATTCTGTAAGAGCGTGGTCCTTCCCCGGTCGAGCCGACCCATTCATGCTACAACCTTAATGTAGCTGCAGCTTGACTCTACCAATTCAGGCATTAAAAACTGCATGCATATGCTAATGACTTGCAGCATTATTATTCTTTTAGACCTTCAGAAACTTTATTAGCAGTGACAAAAATAAACCGGGATTTAGCACGTATAGTTGATTGGTATAATAAAAAAGTTTATTGCTAAATCCTCATGACTCAAAATTTCTTGTGTTAGTGTCTAAAAATCAAGTAGATAGGATTAATAAGATCGAAAATTACTGAAAAAATGTATTGAACAAACGACAGATGCTAGAAACGTATGTGTACTAATGGACAGCAAATTAAAATTGCATAGTTATTTCCTATAAGTTATCCAAAATTGTTATTTTAGCTAAAAATTTACACCAAGTTCGTAAATATTTAAGCTTAGACCTTAGAATATACTTTTGTGAATCACTAATTATTTCTACGCTTAATTACGCTGTTGCAGTTTAGGCTAGTGTCTCCCTTCTCATACTAAAGAAGTTTTATACAAAGGGTGCAAAACGCTTATTCACGTTTTTGTTTTAATATACCGAAGCGGGTCCACTAACACCTTATCTTAATAATAGCAAATTAATGAATATGCAGTCTTGACTCTGCACTCCGTCCTCCACCTTCCGCCGTGTCGGGCTGTGGACGGGTGGCGGTCCCCATCGCCGCTTTGCGCGCTGCATTCCACACCAACGGGGACGAGCTGGTGTGCGTCGCCTTGGGGGGACGCCCTAACCCTCGTTTGCATGGGTGCGCAGCTGTGTAGAATTGCAGCCCTGAAAAGGGCTGGCAGGGGTCGCGACGAGCACGCTTCTACAATGACCCCCAATATGGCAGGATTGAAAGATGACCTTATCACAAAAATTGATAGGGGCGTACTCCAATGGTTTGGGCACGTTGAACGAATGAGTGAAGACCGAATGGTGAAGAAAATATATAGAGCGAAAGTAAATATTAAAAGGTGTCGAGGTAGACCGAGACTAACTTTCGAAGACCATGTGAGCAAATTGCTCGAAGAGGGGAGGGTCAAGAGTACTCGGATACCTAGACGTGCATGAAGGAGTTAATGAACCTGAAAGAAGCGAAAGAGGTATATAACGATCGTGACACTTGGCGATCTGTTCTCTCTGGCTACCCCGTTAGGGATAGTGCGTAAAGATAAGTAAAGTAAAGCAGTCTTGACGTTCTCTTCATTTTGCCTGTTTATTGTGTGGTATCATAATGACACACACGCCACAATATCTTTCTAAGAAATTACACTTTTCACATCGACAAGTTGGTGTTGGACAAGTGTCCATAAAAAAGTACATCCGCATTACGAGGTAGTTTTCGTTATTCTGCCACGAAATACTGGAACAACATTCCACTAGCGATTACAAATCTAGCTTTAATCGGTTCATTTAAATATAATTACAAAAAATACTTAATAAATTTCAAAAGTACACTTATTGAAAATTATTGACTGTCTGGCATACTTTTCCATTCTGCATTAAAAAGTTGCTACTTTTATTATGTTTTATATATATATATATATATATATATATATATATATATATATATATATGTGTGTGTGTGTGTATGGTTTAAATATGAGTATACATATTTTACTAAAACTGTATAATAATGAATAGTGTTCAGTTTTTTTTTTAATTTCTATAGGCACCCACGGAAGATCAGCGTTCAAGTACGTTGTCAGTACACTACGGTGAGTTTGGTTTCTTTTTAGTAATTATTTATCAAATTTATATTAGTATGTTATTTTTGTAAACAAATTGCTTAAATGTTTTTCGAAATAACTTTATTTTCTTTCTTCTTCTTCTTTATTTGCTTTCTTCTTTTTACAACAAAGCATTTGTTCATCTCAGTTCTCAGGGAAAACAACGCATCTGCGTTTTAATTTTTATTTGAGAATAGATGAGGAGTCTTTGGGACACAAAATCTACAGGAGGACTGTGTGCTCGTTTGCTGTCCTTAGTACTACCAAAGAATATAGACACTACGCGAAGTACTACAGCAATCCCCAAATCTGATATACATACAGCTAGTTAAATAAGTAATATTAATGTTACAATCGAAGGAGAACATAAGTTACGAGTTTACGATAGAAACATCCAACTGTAATAAGATCTTCTTAACTTTAAATAAACCTAAACAATTAAGTATCGCTGTCAGTGATAAACAACAAAAATAGCAAGGGTCCCATATAGGATCCTTGTGTGATTCTTAAAAGGAAGATTAAGAATCCTGAAATCCGATTATAAAAAACAATATATCGTAAAACGAGAATATCGTATTAATTTTATCTAAGGCTTTAGAAAAGTCAGTGTACACTACATCAATTTGAAGATTCCATGGCCTAAAGCAAGCAATCAATGATGTGACTATGTTAATGTTGATACTCCAAGAATCCATTAATTTTTAAGTTTTAAGTAATTTAGAGATTGATCTACACTCCATTATTATATCATTTTTGGGAGTTTTAGAAATTGGTGTAAAAATATAGTTAAAAGTATTTTTTCAGTGATTTGGAAATACGCTAGTTTTCATGAAAAGTTGAAATAAGTGTCTTATCTACGTACAATTGACATACGATTGCGTTTTATATTGTCTTACTGTGATCGATTGACATACGATTGTAATTTATATTGTCCAACTGTGAACTACTATGGCAAGGGCGTTAGAGTCCATTACAATCCATTTCGACTACTCATTGTTGTAAGAGAGACTATGGAAAACCCTAGAAATACCTTATCGGTTCCGATAGATAGTACAACCATCTCGTGTATGCTAGACTTAAAATATCGAGACCAATGAGGAGTAGTGTCAAAGGTATGTGACGTCTGATACTGCGATGCCCACGACTGGCAGTGAATTTGTACGGAATGATGAACAAAAAGAAAAGAAGTTAGTTCCAATACAACCCATAATTACCTTCTACCTCACCTGCAACGTGTAAGCATAGCACAATGTGATCAGGTCACCGGCTTTATGTGGTATAGAAGCACGCACCGTGATGGGTCTTCCGACCTTCTTTTCTGCGTCAGTGTGCGTGGTTGTTGGGGTACAGTCATGAGCCAGGAGGTACGCTTTGTCATATAGAGCTCGTGCGTTCGCACCACTACCGCCTACTTCGAACGCGTTTACCTGAAACGAAAAAACGGTATATGGGTAAATGGTAATGGCTAGAGTGGTATGTAGAGTGGTGGTAGATTGGTAACGTGGTAGAGCCACGCTGCAGCTATATTATGGTTGTAGCACGAATAAGTCGGCTCGACCGGGGAAGGACCACGCTCTCACAGAATACCGACGTAAAATAGCGGCTTAATACTGCTGTGTTTCGTATTGTGAGTGTAGAGATCCGGAGACCCTTTTTACTGGAAACGAGGCATTCCATCTTAGTCCTCAGGGGTGACAACGCATCTGCGTTTTGATTCATAATCGAGGATAAGTGTAGATGTCTATGGGCCACAGCATTCACTTACCATCAGCTCGACTGTGGGCTTGTTTGTCACCCTTATTCTATAAAAAAAATAGGAACATTAATACGATATTGTTAAAAATATAATGACGACCGCCTCGTTGGTCAAGTGTTCGAAAACGCGACTGATGATTGTGATGTCCCGGGATTGGTTAAATCTCGGGTCGGAAGATTAAAAATATTTATTGAGCTATAATGATACTGGTTTTCCAGCAGAATCCCTCAACGTACTAACCAGATATTGAAGTAGAAAGTCGATTAGCATAGCTATCAGTACTGGATCAAGTGATTGTCTGTTATTACAAAATAATAAAAAATGTACCTTTCATCAACGTCCGTTTCATTCCGTCCACTTTCCAGACGGGTAGTTATGTCTAAATAACTCATGTACCTTTCGTTGTCGTCGTGCCTTTACCTAATATTATTACTACATTTCTATTTTAGTCAAATTAATGGTGAGGAGATGAAATAAAACTTACAGCAGAACCAAACTCGAGAAGGGTTGCTCAAGATAGGCAACAATGAAAATCGTTGTAGAAGGTCTGTGCCAACGCGGAACTAAGAGACATTTTACAGTTTGTGGCTTCCTTTATTTTTAGAGTTTTAATATTAAAACTTACAGCAGGGCCAAACTGGAGAAGCGTTGCTCGTGATAGGCAACAATGAAAATCATTGGAAGAAATCTAAACCAACGCGGAACTAAAAGACATTTTACAGTTTGTGGCTTCTTTTATTTTTAGAGTTTTAATGTTAAATGTTATTAGATCGAAATTTAGGGCTTTATTATTATAATAATAATATCTGAACAAACGTTTGAAATTATTACTATTAAAATTAGTATGGCAATTACTAGAAATGCAGTAGAAGAAGCAACCTCATAAATCGTTTCTTTCTTTTACAATTTTTATAAACAATGCTTGCTACGCAATTCATATTATCCACTAGTTCTTACGCCATAAGAATTGGCTCCATACCTGTAGGGAATTTTGAATCAAGCATAATTGTTATTTGTTTTACGACTTAATTGTATATAAAGAGAAGTAGATTCTTAATTTTTTCCTTTAATACTGAACGGTCTGACAGAATAAAATTTTCCAGATACAATCAATATACCTCTAATATTCCGCATACAGTGTGTATTTCGTCATCTTCGTACTTGAGCCCCCATTTCTTAATTCTTTGCACTACGTTTTTCTCATTCATGGGCCAGATATCGCCTCTAGCTAGTCGCAACTCGTTATGTGCTTCCATGGCTGATACTGCTTTCCACTTTTCTGGATCTTCTGTTTTCAATAGCAGACATCTGAAATTATAATTTCTTCTTTAGCGTTTTTCAAAACCTGGCACGATATGTTATTGGTTTCTTGGAAGCAGCTCTTACGATTCAGTAAAAACATTGTATTAGGTAATGTTTTACTTTCCAAGTACATCTCGATGAGTGTCATTCCTGAGAAATCTATATTTTTACCGGATGCATTATGCTGGGCGCCATAATTAATGCCACTAGCGCCATCTACTATCGAGTAGTAGAACTAGGAGAGCTTTCTAGAAAATACTAGAACTTTCTGCACCTATTCCGTCGGGATCGGTATCTACTCGAACATTCTAGATGTTTCTCGTTCGTAAGCTCGTAACAATTATATATTTGCATTATACCCAAATAGGCATATAAATTTCTTGCAATCTGACATTAGATATAAAGGGTCTACGTCGATATTTATATAAAACTCATCAAAAATTCAATGCATTACATATTCATACCTCCCTTCATACCGTATTATATATAATATTTTATATACACTAATATCCAGATGCGAAATAGAATAAATATATTGTAATTTTCCGCGAAAATAGACACGTAACTTTATTTTACTACAAAAGTTTTATTTACGTGGTTGTCGCGTGGATGTATTAGGTGGTTGTATGACTAGATCATAAATTGATCGTCTAACCGGGATAAACAGCAGACGACATAGGATATAAGTAACGAAGCATTAAATCTTAGTCTGAGAACTATTAAAACGTATCTGAAATTTCAATTATAACTAAGAATAGATATAGGTGTCTAAGGCTCTATTTGTAATATATCCTATGTGCAATATAACAGAATAATGTTGAGTTAAAGTAAGTGACGAAGCCGGAGACCCTTTTCAATGGTAACGAAGCAATATATGCTAGGCGTCGAGGGTGACAACGCATGATTCTAAATCAAAAATAGATGTAGGTCTATAGGCTATCGCATCCACTTACTATCAGGTGAACAATCCACATTTTTATCTTTTTTTGAAACGTTATTCCCACACCAGGATTTTCTTCCGTATAGGGGAGGCACTTTACATACATATATACATATATTTATGTTAATATATATCACTTAGTGAGAACCTACTATTGGCTTCTTGTTACACGATGACATGTTATTAACATAAGATTTGTAAGTTGTTGGTTTTTCATATTATTAAAATTAAAAATTAGTAAATAAAACACGTAAATTGCACAAGGACAAACACCCAAACGCCGAACAATATTTATTTGTAGGCAATACAAAAATTTTATCAGTGCGAGAATCGAACACTCTCGAATCCCGCACGTTAACATCAATGTTAAACAACTGAGTGAGTCATGGGGCCGTAATTTTTGTGCTCATACAGTACCTTTCCTTGTATAAAAATATTAAGTAACTCTGCAGACGAAATTATAATACTGTTACGAGCTTGAGGTTCGTGACAATAAAAATTGCCGATAGAATTACCTAAATTAACACTTTAATTCATTTTACACTAATTAAAGTTAAAAACACTAATAATTAATCACACTGATTCACTTTATTCCGCTCCGAAGCTTCGCTTGTGTCGCCAACTCCGATACTTCCCCGATCGCATCACCTATTTATATAAATTAGCAGAATATTCAAGTAAACACGCGCAAGGTACCGAGAGTTCGTGTTTCGACTTCAAGAAGTTTAGTTCTTCGGTTCGAGACTAGATGGCGCTAGTGCCGCCGACTTGAGCACGTAACACTGCCCCCTCCTAATAAATGCTCGTCCCGAGCATTATCGGTCCCATAATAACGCACCAGGCGATCCACATGGACGATCTTAGGAGTCCCTCTTGCGCTTTTCTGTATCCGGTAGGTTACATCGTTGATCTTGGTCACAATCCGGTACGGGTCGTCCCATTTAGCTTGAAGCTTAGGAGATTTCCTTTTGCTGCAGACTGGATAGTGTAACCACACAAGTGAACCTTCGTCGCACCCTTTGTTGTTCATCTTGCGGTCGTACCGGGTTTTCATCTTTTCAGACATTTGCTGGCCCGATTGTCTGACGTGCTCATAAACGTCATTCATTTTGTTCCGCGAGTCATTTGAATAATCGGTTATACTGCGTGGAGCATCAGGTGGTATCCCGGTGATCAGGTCCGCAGGCAGCCGTAATTCTCTCCCAAAGTTTGCGAAAGCTGGTGTCACTGATGTACTTTCGTGAACAGCGCTTCGATATGACAACAAAAACGGTTGTATGTGCTTGTCCCAATCTCGTTGCCACGTGTCTACAACTTTTGATAGGTACCTCTCCAATGTCTGATTAAACCGTTCTACCATTCCATCAGATTGCGGGTGATTAAGAAGTCGTTCTTGTTTTATGAGTACCCATAACTCGGCAAGTTTCCTGGAATATTTGAGACTCAAAATTCCTTCCTTGATCGCTGTGAATCTCTAAAGGTACTCCAAAACGACAGAAGACTTCATGAACTAGTTTATCTGCAACTGTTGAAGCTTCTTGATTTGGAATGGCGAAGACTTCTGGCCACTTAGTGAAGTAATCCATCACAACCATGAAATACTTGTTACCGCTTTCACTCTCCGGAAACGGCCCCGCCACGTCAATGGCTATTCTCTCCCATGGTGCACCAACATTGTACAACTTCAATGCACCTCTACTACGAGTCTGAGGTCCCTTTACAGCCGCACAACTTGTACATTTGCGACACCAGTTCTCGATATCGTTTCGACAGTGGACCCAGTTAAATCGTTCTCGGATCTTCAGTAGAGTTCGTTTAACTCCCAGATGGCCTCCTGAATAATCATTATGGTACAGCTGTAGAACATCCGGTACTTTAGCTTTAGGGACAACCATTTGCAAATGACAGCTGTCTCCCCGAACACTTTCCCATTTACGGCACAGAACTCCATCCTGAAGCAGCAAGCTATCCCACTGGGCCCAATAGCTTTTAGTGGTCGAACTCATCGCTGAGACGTCGCTTCACTTGGGCTTGGGAGCACTGGCCTTCATCCATTTCAGAATCGGCTTGATGTCCGGATCTTCCTGCTGTGCACGTTGTAAGCTGTCCTTCCACTCGTTGCTGAGGTGGTCTACCCTGAGCATCCTCACGGATACCAGTTCCTTACTCTCTTGCCTAGTACAATGTTTGCAATCTTCAGGACAAGGTCTTCTTGACAATGCATCTGCGTTGCCATGAGATTTCCCGCTCCGATGTTCGATCTCAAAGTCATATTCCTGCAGTAGTTCAATCCACCTCGCAACTTGTCCTTCTGGATTTTTAAACTGCAATAGCCATTTTAGTGCAGCATGGTCAGTTTGTAAGTGAAATTTTCGCTCCAGAAGATATTTGCTAAAATGCTGCAATGACTTTACTACTGCTAGCAATTCGCGTCTTGTGACACAATAGTTCCTTTCCGGTTTTGACAATGACTTGCTGAAGTACGCTATCACGACCTCTTGGTCACTATTCCGTTGAGAGAACACACCGCCAAGTCCTATATCACTTGCGTCTGTGTCAACTATAAAGTCTTTGCTTGCATCAGGGTATCCCAAAATAGGTGTTTTGCACAGATGGTCCTTGAGCTCCTGGAATGCGATATTGCAATTTTCATCCCAGCAGAAATGTCGCTTCTCCTCGGTTAGCTTGTGCAGAGGTTTGGCTATATCTGCAAAGTTCCTCACAAATCGCCGGTAATAGGAGCACAAACCCAAAAATGCTCTAACCTGCGTCTTGTCTTTTGGAACCGGCCAATCCTTGACAGTGGCGATTTTCTCTGGATCCGTGCGGATACCTTCTTCCGATACTACATACCCCAAAAAGTTAACTTGCCGTTTGAATAGTGAACATTTCTTCGGACTCAACTTGAGGTTGGCACTCTGAATCTTCATGAGCACGCGTTCCAGGTTTTGAAGGTGTTCCTCAAACGTCCGGCCTACGATGATGATGTCGTCCAAGTAGACCAGACAGGCATCGCCAATTAGCCCGGTAAGTACAAGTTCCATCAGCCTTTCAAACGTTGCTGGAGCATTGCACAACCCAAACGGCATTACTTTAAATTGCCACAGACCCTTTCCCGTCGAGAACGCAGTTTTCTCCCTGTCCTTAGGGTCAGTTTCAACTTGCCAGTAGCTACTTTTTAAATCCAGCGTGCTAAACCACTTTACTCCTGTAAGCATGTCCAGCGTGTCATCAATTCTTGGCAAGGGATAGCCGTCCTTCTTCGTAACGTCGTTCAGACGGCGGTAGTCAACACAAAACCGCATGCTGCCACCCTTCTTTACCAGTACCACGGGTGAACACCATGGACTAGACGAAGGTTCAATAACACCATCCTTCACCATTCCCTCAATCATGGTTTGCACTTCCTTTTCACGTGCTACCGGCAATCTTCTTGGCCGCTGACGGATAGGCAGTACTTCACCTGTGTTTATTTTGTGTTGAACTAAGCCAGTCTTTCCTATGTCAGCATCGTTTGATGAGAATACATCGGCATACTTGAGTAACAACTTCTTCGCTTTGACCATTTCATTCGGGGAGAGAACGCTGCGACAGTCTTCTAAAAGTGTGTTCCCTCTCGTTTGTGGATCCTTGCTGGGTGTCCCAGTCGATAGATATTGGCACCGACGTAACCAATCCACTTCCTCACAAGTAGCAACCAGTGTGTCTTTTTCTATAATTTGTTCATGGCCACAAAGGTTCAGCACACGTACTCCTGAGATGTTAGTTTTTCTGACCAAGGTTCGAGCCACTTTCCATGGAAGGTCATTTTCTAACCTTTCCACGAGTACACAACGATGAGGTTGCCCAGGATTCCGAGGAAGACTAACCGGCACAATCGTTTCCGATCTCGGCGGAAGAACAATCTTCTCACGGCTGTACACGTTCCCTGGTAACGCTCCTTCCACAAAAAGTTCCTCTTGTCCACATTTCAAGACACCTTGCTTAACGTCAATCGCACAACAATTCTTCCTCATGAAGTCTAGGCCCAGGATGCAGTCGTCCATTATATCAGCCACGATGACATTATGCAGGTAGATCATGTTGCCTAGCTTTAACTCCATCTCTTTCTTTGAAATAATACTAGTTTTAACGGAATTTATCGCGTATATTTAACTTTTTTACCCGACGTTTCAAGAGCTTTACAGCACCCATGGTCACGGGAAGGACTGAGATGTTCAACGTCCAGCTGTCATAGTTAACCGCGGTTACCATAGATTAAAATTTTAACTTTTGTTCCGATCTACACAGTATGAGCTTATGGTATCATGGAGTCTTGCAGTTGTTTGCTTGGGTTGGTATTTAATTTTATTTATTATAGGATCCCAAGCAGATGGTAGCACCCAGCCATCTTCTCTATTGAAATTAGGATGTTTTTGATTTCAATAGCCTCGCGAATCATCCTTGGAAGGAATCGGTGTTCTTTAGCGAGGATTTGTGGTCTATCAAATCTGATGTAGTGACGGGGGCGATCTTGTACATGTTCACAGACTGCAGACTTCCCGGAGCGTCGATTCTTCACATCAGCTATATGTTCTTTGACGCGGGTTTTAATTGATCTTTTAGTTTGTCCTATGTAGGAGAGACCACATTCACAATCAAGCTTGTACACTCCTGCATCTTGCAGAGGGACGTTACACTTGACTGATGGTAAAAACTGACCAATCTTCTTCGGCGGCTTGAAGTATGTTTTGATGGAAGCGCGCTTCAAGATGTAGCCAATCTTGTCAGTGACTCCTCTAACATATGGCAGTACAGCAGGTACACGCTCGACTGTGGCCGGCTTCACTCGTTCTCTGTGACGTAGGCGTGGGACCCGAAGCTTGTTGTCATGCAAAACTTGCTTGACATGTTGGAGCTCGGCAGCCAGGTGTTTACTGTCACAGATCCCTCGTGCTCTCTGAAACAAAGATTTACCCACGGTAGCTAACTGTGAAGGATGGTGGTGAGAATCACCGTTTAAATATCTATCTGTATGGGTCTTTTTTCTATACACAGTATGGCTCAAGGTGTTATCAGGATTCCGAATTACTAACACATCTAGAAAAGCTAAGGAATTGTTTGCCTCTAACTCCATTGTGAACTGAATTTTAGAATTTATAGAGTTAAGATGGTCTAAAAATGCAGTTACTTTATTTAAAGGTAGAATTGTGAAAGTGTCGTCTACGTACCGCTTGTAGAATCTTGGATTTATGGGAGAAGTAAGCAGGGCTTTCTCCTCAAAGTCTTCCATGAATATGTCGGCGACAATGGGAGATACAGGTGAGCCCATCGCCACACCATCTACTTGCTTGTAGAACTCCTCCTTCCACAATAGGTAGCCAGATGTAAGGCAGTGTCTGAGTAATACTGCATATTCTGCGGGCATGTTGTTTTCTTCCAGCCTTCTAGTTACAATTGAGATGCAGTCTTCCACAGGTAAGCATGTAAACAATGACTGCACATCAAAACTGACCATAGTTTCATTGTCTGCCAGACGTAGGTCTTTAATCTCGCTGACAAAATGGTAGGAATCCTTTATGTGTGCTCTTGTATGTCCCCTGAGCGGTGAGAGTATTTTCGCTAAGTGTTGAGCCAATCTGTAAGTTGGTGAATCGATTTGGCTCACTATGGGTCGTAATGGAGCATTGGGCTTGTGTATTTTTGGTAACCCATACAACTTTGGTGATTTGGCGCACGTAGGTATTATCCATTTTACGTCCAGATTTAATTTTTCGGAGTGTTTCTTTATGAGGTCACTAGTTGTTTTTAGTGTGCTATTTGTTGGGTCGTTTTTAACCTTTTTATAAGTACTTACATCCGACAAAAGTTCTTGTATTTTTGAATTATAATCTGACGTATCCATGACCACCGTGGCGTTTCCCTTATCTGCGCGGAGAATCGTAAGTTCTGGTTTATTGCGTAGGTTCTTTAACGCTACAAATTCGTCTCTGGGAAGATTCGGTTTAGGCACTGAACATCGACGTAACATAGACGAAATTAGCTCCACGGACGGGTATACGCTGACCGGTGGCTGTTACCAAATTAATGCGTTCTCGGTTGTATGCGGAGTCCCCAAGGAACTGACTTATTAGTTGGGAACTAACAACCGTACGAGAGGCTCCAGTGTCTATGGTCAGTTTACACGGCATTCCGTTGACCTCACCCTTGATGATTAGACTGTTCCCATCGTGGGTTTGTGAGATCGAGATCGCCCCGCAGTTCTGGCTTTTACTCGTTTCCCTGCTGCTGCTGCTGGGCGATGCTGTTGGCCGCACTACCCTCCTGAGATCGTTCACCTTCCCTTTCTAGGGTTCGCTTAGGGCAGCTGGATCGAAGATGGCCCTTTTCCCCACAGCCATAGCACCTAGGGCTGTATTCTTTGTTGCGGTCGCGAACTGTAGCTGCTGCAACCTCCCTGACGCGATGGGAACGATGATCCTGCCGCACGGCTTCCACCTCCAGTGCATGGGCCAGGGCGTCCTTAAGCGTCTCGTGGTGCCCGAGCCTCACAGCAGCTATGACTTCCAGGTCGCGGATGCCGTCGATGAATATCTGCACCAGGTTCCCTTCAATGAGCGCAGGTACAGACCGGTATGCTTTTCGCACCAGCTTCTCCACCTCTAGAGCCCACTGCTGCAGTTTTTCGTTGACGCGCTGCACGCGATCTTTAAGCTGCGCACGAAAGACGTGTTCCAGGTGAGCGTCGCTATATCTCGCCTCCAATGCCTCAAGGAGTTGCTCATAAGTCACATCCTCACCGAGAGCTTCCAGAACTGTTTAAGGCCTGGTCGCGCAGGCCTAGTGTGAGAGCAGTCATGGCCTGACTTTTATTCCAGCCGTTCGCCTTCATAACAGCCTCGAACTGGATTTTGTAGGCTGACCAGGAAGAGGTACCGTCGAACGGTGGCACCTTGAACCCACGTAGCGAAGGTGTTGTAGCTACTACGGGAGCTGTAGCTCCATCTCCAAGTTTGAGTTCGTCGAGTGATTTCTTCATGTCAGCCATTACGTTGTCAACCCGATGGTTTACTTGGTCGATTCGGGTTTCAGCTTTCTCGATTCGGTTTTCAGCTTTCGCGATTTGGGTTTCAGCTTCCGACAGGCGGTTGTCATGCAGAGCAACCATATCCTTCACCTCCTTTATCTCCTTCCCGAAGGTAGCATGAAGGTCCTTCATGAGGAGCATCTGCTCCTCCAACCGACGGGCCTGGTCTTCCTGTCGGCGGGCCTGTTCCTCCTGTCCGCCCCGCAGCTGCTCTTCCAATCGGCGTGCCTGTTCCGCCTGCTGGCGAGCCTGTTCCGCCTGCTGGCGAGCCTGTTCCTCCTGTCGGCGAGCCTGTTCCTCCTGCTGCTCTTTCAACCAACGGTCCTGTTCCTCCTGTCGGCGAGCCTGTTTCTCCTGCTGCTCTTTCAACCAACGGGCCTGTTCCTCCTGTCGGCGAGCCTGCTCCTGCAGCATCACCATCAGGGCACCTAAGTCAGGTGCTGCAGATGTAGGGGCTACTGACGGGCCTGCAGCCGGTGGCTGGCCCTCCGATGTCTGCGACGTTGCACCACCAAATCTCCTTTGGTCCGTCTCCTGCAGGCGTTGACTTCAGGTACGGACACCCTCCGTTTCCTCCTTAGGTAAAATCGGCATGATTTTATCCCACTTCTGACACCAATTGTTACGAGCTTGAGGTTCGTGACAATAAAAATTGCCGATAGAATTACCTAAATTAACACTTTAATTCACTTTACACTAATTAAAGTTAAAAACACTAATAATTAATCACACTGATTCACTTCATTCCGCTCCGAACCTTCGCTTGTGTCGCCAACTCCAATACTTCCCCGATCGCATCTTGCAGCGCCTATTTATATAAATTAGCAGCGAAATATCCAGAATATTCAAGTAAACACGCGCAAGGTACCGAGAGTTCGTGTTTCGACTTCAAGAAGTTTAGTTCTTCGGTTTGAGACTAGATGGCGCTAGTGCCGTCGACTTGAGCGCGTAACAATACTTACCTTAGAGGTGTTAAAGCTTGATAGGAATCTTTCAAATCTTCAAGCTTACTGTAGTCAGGTGGGATGCTCTTCAATGTTTTGCACTCGTAAGAGGAATGTCCCGTATATTTGCCTAGCCCTGGACAGGATTTACTGCACATTGGCCAATTGCATCCTTGGCATCTGAAACAAGAATTTCAATCTATAGTCTCACAATCTATAGTCTGAAGCCGGTCTATAAATTATGCAGTAAATGTTCTATATGATCGCAACAAAGGGTTTGATTTTCTGTAAAAGGTTTTTAACTATTACAAACCACTTGTTGACTATAATCCCACATTCTGGTAAGGGAATCATCTCTTATGATGGCCAGATGTCAGTGTTGTCAGTGTCAACATCGGGACGTCAGTCATCTCAGTCCCCCGTGACCATGGGTGCTGGAAAGCACCCGAAACGTCGAAGATTAAAAATCAAATAATTAAACGCGATAAAATCCATAAAATTAGTTTTAATCGATGTATAGTGTTCGTGTAAATATAAGAAAGCATTTTCATATAAATTTCTTGATATTGAAATACGAGTAACTTTCTTTCGTAAGGATAAATGTACCATACCTAATAATAACGCTCATAAATCACTTTTCAAGTTTACTATGACTTTATTGTGACTTATGTGTAATAGACCTACGGTATCGCAGAATTTTTTTTAGATGAAGGAAAGATATCTTTGTAGAACATAGTATTTACGTATCATTAACTATAACGCCAGCGCACGCGAATATAGCAGTTCGGGAGCGCTTTTTTTCTGACTTGCTTAACAAAAATCAATATTTAAGGCTAGCTGAGAGGCTTAGCCTAATGCTAGATAGCTTATACTATTCCTCGTGAATCTGAATATCATAATATACAAAAGGAATTTATCAAATCAAACCGATAGTTCCCGAGATTAGCGTGTTTAAACAACCATAAAACCTGTTCTGCTTTATTATATTAGTTAAAAAATGTATTCTATCTCATTCTCTCGTAGGCCTGTCCGCAGATTTTTTTTTTTATAGAAGAGGGGGCAAACGAGCATGCGGCTCACCTGATGTTAAGTGACTACCGCCGCCCATGATCAACCTCAACACCAGGAGAATTGCGGGTGCGTTGCCGGCCCTTTAGAAAGGAGTAAGCTCTTTTCTTGAAGGTCCCCAGGTCGTATCGGTCCGGAAAAATCGCCGGTGATAAACTATTCCACAGAGAGGTTGTACGTGGAAGAAAACTCCTTGTGAAACGTACAGTGGTGGACCGCCAAGCATCCAGATGGTGTGGATGGTATCGGGACGTTTGCCGTGTCGTGCGTTCACGAAATTTGGCGGCTGGGATTAATCCGAACAATTCCTCAGAGCACTCCCCGTGATAGATGCGATAAAATACGCAAAGAGATGCAACATCTCTTCGCAATGCCAGTGAATCGAGCCGATCGGAAAGCACTCGGTCGTCGACGATTCGAGCCGCTCTGCGCTGGATGCGGTCAAGTGGAAGGAGCTGGTACTGGGAAGCCCCAGCCCAGAGATGGGAACAGTATTCCATGTGCGGCCGAACCTGCGCCTTGTAAAGTTGCAGGCGGTGTGCCGGCATGAAATACTGTCCCGCTCTGCTGAGCACGCCAAGCTTTTTAGAGGCCAATTTGGCCTTCCCTTCCAAGTGACCACGAAACTGCACGTCACTCGATATGTCGACGCCGAGGATTCCGAT
The DNA here is from genome assembly GCA_036936625.1 of Parnassius smintheus behrii. Classification (NCBI taxonomy): domain Eukaryota; kingdom Metazoa; phylum Arthropoda; class Insecta; order Lepidoptera; family Papilionidae; genus Parnassius; species Parnassius smintheus. The sequence continues at coordinate 43,079,750 of JAUPFT010000020.1, forward strand.
ACTGGCTGAGGCAACACGGGGAGTGCCTTAAAACGGAGGGAATACGACAAAGGGGTTCTTTTTAGCGGTTAACGCGCAAACTTGTGTCTTGTGTGGGGGTTAAACTGGACTAGATTTAGTCGTCCCCAATCCGAGACTCTGTTTAGCAAAGACTCAACTTCAGACACAAGTTTGTCCCGGCACTCGGAGACGTTTTCCCGAGAAATATTGGCTCGGCCGGTGTAAAGAGCATCACCAGTGCTGTCATCTGCATAGCAATGAATGTTACGGGTATGCAACATATCATTGATATGCAGAAGAAACAGCGTTGGCGAAAGCACGCAGCCCTGTGGAACACCAGCATTAATAGGTTTGCAATCGGAGCTTGCACCATCTACAACGACCTTGATGCTCCGATCTGCAAGAAAGCTGGTGATCCAATCGCACAATTTCTCGGGAAGCCCATAGGAAGGGAGCTTCGAAAGAAGCGCTTTGTGCCAAACCCGATCGAAGGCCTTCGCAATGTCCAAACTAACGGCCAATGCCTCCCCCTTGAACTCTACTGCCTCCGCCCATCTGTGAGTGAGGTAGACCAGAAGATCACCAGCTGACCGACCACGGCGAAAACCGTATTGGCGGTCACTAATCAGCTGGTAATCCTCAAGGTACCTCATGAGCTGGCAGTTTACAATGGACTCCATTGTTTTGGAGAACAAGGAGGTGATGGCGATTGGCCGGTAGTTGGACGGGTCTGAGCGGTCGCCTTTTTTAGGGATCGGGTGGACGAAAGCCGTCTTCCATGATTTTGGGACTACGCCTAGGGAGTAGGAGTACCGGAAAAGACGCGTTAAAACCGGTGCCAACTCTGGAGCACACGTCCTCAACACAATTGGGGGGATTCCGTCAGGCCCACTCGACTTGTGGATGTCCAGGAAGAGGAGTGCTTTGCGAACCGAGCGCTGTGTGAACTGCACTTCCGGCATGGAGCACTCACACCGCGGGATGGTCGGCGGCGTACTCCCCCCGTCATCGAGAGTCGAGTTAGACGCAAAGAAGGAGCCTAGAAAATCGGCTTTCTCCTTTGCAGTATGGGCCAGTGAGTCGTCCTCCCTGTGCAGAGATGGAAGAGATGGCTGACAGAAATTCCCCTGGACAGCCTTGGCGAGAGACCAGAATGCACGGGTTCCAGAAGGAAGGCGAACTAGTTTCTCGCCAATTCTGCCTATGTGCTCTGACTTTGCCTTGGCAATGACTCTTTTGAAGGACCTAGAGGCGGAATTATACTTCTTTTTTAGAGCGCTGGTGTTTACATCCCGGGACGCTGATGCATCAACCCAGGCTTGATAGCACTCCTGCTTATAGCATGATGCTATTTTACAGGAGCGACCAAACCATGGCTGAGATTTGCCTCCAATGGGCACCACAGAGGAAGGAATAAAAAGTTCCATACCCTGAAGTACCACATCAGTAACAGAATCCGCAACAACGTTGGGATCATCCGGCGAGAAGCAAACCCGCCCCCAAGGGTAGGATGCAAAGAAAGACCGCATCCCATCCCAATCGGCTGACCTATAGTGCCAAACACGGCGGCAGCCTGCAGAATGCAACCGCGATTTCAGCGTGAGTGGCACAACACTCCGGACCAGACAATGGTCCGAGGAGCCTAAAGGGGCGTCGACGGAAATCTGATATCCGTCCGGGTGAGAGGTCAGCAGAAGGTCCAACAGGGAAGGTGCATGATCCTCCACATCTGGAATCCGCGTAGGCGAAGTAACCAGTTGTGTCAGACCATATGCCAAGGCAAAATCATGAACAGATCTCCCCGCATGATCGGTTAAACGTGAACCAAGCCATTCGGCGTGATGGGCGTTAAAGTCGCCGAGGATCACGATCTCTGCGGAGGGGATCTGCTGTAGCAACGAATCTGCAGCCATTTGGACGTGGTCGAAGAGTCGGTCTGTTTCGGCATTACCGCTATGGGACCTATAGAGGCACCCGTAGACGCGCGGATGGTCGTCGCTGTCTACGCGTAGCCAAAGGATGGACAGGTCCGAACCTTCAAGTCTGCTGAGGCGTCGAGAACAGATGTCCTCTCTGACGTAAACGCAAACTCCAGCCCGAGGCACAAAGGAGTGTTCCAGTTTGTACCCCGGGTAGGAGAGATACGAGACATCAGCCGGAGAGGACACCTGCGTCTCGGTCAGAAAGAGCAGAGCCGGCCTCGCCGTCTCGAGATGGTAGTGGACGGCGTTTAGGTTAGAGTGAAGTCCCCTGATATTGCAGAAATTCACGGACAGCGTGGCAGGGGTCGCCTTGGTTTTGTTGCTCCGTTTGCCCCGAGCAGTTGTAGTCTTGAGCGGAATTTTGCCCCCCCCAGAATACGCGGGGCAGCCTGAGCACCCACGCTCAGAAGTGGAGAAACATGGTCGTGGATGCTCAGCGAGGGATTCTCCAGGGGTGCTGGTACCCTCCTGGGGTAGTCTATCATTATTTAATTGCGCTACCATGTTGATGGGGGGGGGGGGTTTGGGCCTCCGGCTACCTGCACTCACCAGACGAAACGCGGAAGCAGAGCTTCCACTTCACGCCGGTATTCTGTGAGGTTGTGGTACCACCCCGGTTTGAGCCGGCCCATACGTGCAACAGCAAAGCTGCCGCATGGCTCTACCACTGTTATATTTTAGATTTTTATTTGTAGTGTCTTTTGTCGAAAAAGCGTCACTACAAGGTGTCCCTTTGTAGTGTCGCTTTTTTGTTTCATTCAGGTTTAAATCACGACACTAAAGAAGTTTTCACTTCAAAAAATAATAAACATTTATTTTAAATAATTTATTATAAAAGTGAAGAAACTACTTCTAGAAAAATCACATTATTCGGCAAGGGAATTTCTTGAAGACAAATTATTAGACGTGGTATCATAACTGGCTGACTGGTTCTGTGACATTTATATTTGACATTTCATGTGAGATTTAATTTTTTTTCGACAAGGTTTATTTTTATTCATAATTAATATTCTTAACACACAATAAAAAAACTAATATGGGAAAACTAAAACAAAATTCAAACCGTCAAAAAGTCCTGCTCCCCGTGGCATAGTGCCAAGAACCCTGGCTGCGTTTCCTTGCTGAATAGCTATACTTAGCGGAAACAACCAGCCCTCTTGTCAACAGCAGCTACGACCAGTCGCGGACACAGTTAATTTACAAAGTTGACATTGTGTATTTAATAGTAAATCTTATTTGACATTAACTTAATTATTACGTTAATGTCGAATAGGATTTTTATATATATATATATATATATATATATATATATATATATATATATATATATATATATATACATAATTATTTAGACACTGTAATTTGATATATAATGACCTCAATTCGCACTGTAACTTATAATTGAACATTTTTGCATGGCATGAGCCTAAATATGGCGATCAATTAGTAAGTTGACTATGGTAACACCATGTACACCCATATTGCTCAAATAAATAATTAAATTAAAAAGAAAATTGAAAAATCTCTGCAACACTTAAAATCAATAACACTTAAAATTCTACAACACTTAAAATTTTCGTCTATAATATGGTACATGTAAAAGTCATGTTGCAATATCAATGAAGATTTTGTATGATCTTGTCTATATTGAAAATAGCAACTGACGCAAATATTATGATACGATCAGCGGGATACTGAGCTATTTGAAGCAATCGGATCGTTTAAACTCACTTACTTATATTTTATGGGAAGCTTTAATACCACTTTATGACTATTTACTAAGAGTATTTGTAGCTGAAAATTATTTATTTTGCTGTGGGGTGGTGGCATAAAAAAATCCATTTTGTACGTGGTAGAATGCTACGGCTACAGATTTTTTTATAGAATAAGGGTGAACAACGAGCACACACTCCACCTCATGGTAAATGGACGCTGTGGCCCATAAACATCGACATTTATCCTAGATTAAGTATCAAAACGCAGATACCTTGTCACACCTGTGGACTAAGATGGAATGCCTCTTTCCAATTAATAGGGTCTATTGTTCTCTACACTCACCATACGAAACCCAGCAGCTTTAGCTGCTGTTTTACGTTAATGTTCTGTAAAAGCGTGGTCCTTCCCCGGTCGAGCCGAACCATTCGTGCTACAACCGTAATACAGCTGCAGCGTGGCTCTGCCTCCTATAATATATGGCTATGTCTGTAGTACAAATGGGTTGACTTAACCTGGGTAGGACAATTCACACAGAATACCAGCGTGAAAAATATCATAATGGGTGAAGAAAACCGGACACACTTTTTGGTAAGAAGGTGTTTCATCCAAATCCACAGAGGTACGCATGATGAACGATGAAGCAAAATGTTGCTTCATCGTTCGTTATGTGTACAGCAAAGTAGTGGAATAAGTCTTTCCATCCTATTACAATGGGGATGTCTGTCCTCAAGGCAAGGAGGAATAGGCTTTTGTTAAATCAGTGCGCTTCGCCATCTTCGGTTACATCACCACTTACCATCAGCTAGGAGAGTAGTCATGCGCAGCGCATAAATCAGCATTGAACTCTGAACTCATTTGCCACTACTTGTTCTAAAAAAATACATGTTGTAGAGGCTAATTTTTTGAAGTTTCTTTAAAGATTTTATGGCTTTTAATAGATGGCGGTTAAAACATCTCAAAGATACGAGATATTTGCTAATTAGCCAAGTAGGCATGGTTTTTATAGAAGAATCTGGTGACCTGTCTGATACAGGTTTTTTTATACCTACATCAGGCACCAGTCTCTCACATGTTAGATACCAGTCTGGCACTTCTCTAGCACTAACATTACCTATTGTAAAGAGAGATAATGGAAGAGATAAATGGGTTCAGTCATTAGTTCATAAAATTAAAAGTAACAATGAGTTCACAGTCCACACAATCTACCTTTATTTTTTTGCTTTAGTTTTTTTTAAACCTTCGACAAAAACCGAAATATTATGAAGCGTAGATAACAATCAATGTAGCTTACTGGACAATAGCGGCTTCATCAAGCTCCCGGTAGCATCCGAGGCAGATGAGAGCGCAGCCGCTGCAAGGACCCACGACCAGCGCCGGTTCTTCGATGATGACTTCTCCAGCGCGGATATCGCGGGTCGCTACCACGTATCTGAGACGAGACAATGTTTATTGTACGTTTACTTTAGATTTTATTGACATATTATTATCTATCAATCCTCTTACTAAATTTACTTATAAGATAAAATAAAACATGAATTATCTTTTTAAATAAAGTTGTACAAGTGAAAAATAAGGCCATCCCTGCAACATCTCGCTAATTTCAAATGCAAAGCGCTCCAAATTTCACCTAGATATTCCAGCTCAAAAACGTCATAAAATGTTCAAGAGATATTCAAGAGAAATCGCTGTCGAAATTTTTAGACAACGATATCTCTAGAACTAATGTACCGATTTTTATGCAGTTTTGTTTTTTTTTAAGGTTAAGAGCTGATAATATTTTGAAATCGATCGATAAGTTAGCTTAAAAGTTATATCAAAAAACATTTTTTTTAATTTAATTTTTGAGATTTATCAAAATCTACCGAGCTGAATTCATTCAAATTCACATGGAATATAATAAAATAATATAATAAAAAATAATATATATAATATAATAAAATATAAATATAATATAATATAATAAAATATAAATATAATATTTTATTTATAATAAAATAATAAATAAAATAATAAAATAATATAAAATTTTTCGAATTCCTTAAACCTCGTTTCTATATGTCAAGCTGTTCAAAACCTGCTGGTTTATAGTGTAGCGGATTTTCTTGTAGAACTGTTAGAGATTTATATTTTAAACGGATCTTAGCTCACAGAGAAGGAATGAATGAGAAAATAGTGACAAAGCAAATTTATATTGTAGAAGTGAACGGCAAAGTCAGAAAAGGGCACCCTAGGCGAAAGTTTATCGACTAAATTGACAATATATTGAAAATGGGCCAGATTAAGAGTACCTACCCTTAACCGACGAGCACGTATGCGAAGGAAGCGAGAGAGGTGTGTCAGAATCGTGCCAAGTGGAAGTCCGAAGTCTCTGCCTACCCCTCTAGGCGTGAGTGTTTATGTATCTTAGGTAATTCTAATAAAATAAAAATAAATTTTTGGTATACATTGTTTTCACTTATAACTGTTTACGTTTTGTACTTGGTAAAGCCATGCTGAAGCTATACATTCTTAGCACGAATAGGTCACCTGGACCGGGGAAAGACCACGCTTTCATTGAATATCAGCGTAAAACTTTTTCATAGAATAAGGGCACACAGTCCATCTAATGATAGGTGTATGTTGTAGCTCATAGACATCTACATTTATCCTCGATTAAGAATCAAAGCGCAGATGCGTTGTCACCTCTGAGGATTAAGATGAAATGCCTCGTTTCCGGTAGATAGAGTTTCCGGTTCTCTACACTCACCTAACAAAACACGGCTACATGCAGCTGCTGTTTTACGCTGGTATTTTGTGAGAACGTGGTACTACCATTTTCGAGCCGACTCTGGATCACTCTCACTCTGGATATATCTGATACCGAAGATGCAATTCGAGCTACTTGTGTACTTTGAAATTAAATGCTAGAGGCCCGGCCTCAGAGCTAACGTCTCATAGTTGGCAATGATTTTTAATGATGGCAACAGATGGTTAATAGCACATGACATCACTCGAAACAAAACTCGCCCGCCAAAACAACACGCGTCTGTACGTCAACTCTGGTGTGTTGACATACGTCGACGCGACGCGGCCGCTACACGCTTGTCAAGTCGCTTTCCGTCATTTATACAGAGTACCTTAAAATATAGCGATAGTCATTTACATCTGTACTCTATAACAGTTGTTTTTTCGTATTTATGCTTTAGCCTGATCTATTTCTATAGATAGTTTTGGGGGGTGACAACGCACCTGCATTTTGACTAGAGAACTATGTGCTCGTTTGTCACCATTAATCCATAAAGAAAGAAAAAAGATTCACTAAAATCGTTCATTCCAAAATTAAAGAGCCACGCCAAGCTCTTGATAAATTCATCAGTTTACTCGCAAGACAACCGGTTGTTAAATTAATGAAGTTAATTATTTAGCTTTTTTTATAGGATGTGGGTAACAAACGAGCACACAGTCCACCTGATGGTAAGTGTATGCTGTGGCCTATAGACATCTACATTTATCCTCGATTAAGAATTAAAATGCAAATGCGTTGCCAGCCTTGAGGACTAAGATGAAATGCCTCTTTCCAGTAAAAAGGTTCTCCGGTTCTCTACACTCACCATACGAAACGCAGCAGCATTACGCTACTATTTTACGCTGGTATTCTGTGAGAGCGTGGTCCTGCCCCGGTTGAGCCGACTCATTCGTGCTACAACTATAATATAGATGTAGCGTGGCTCTATCACGTACAAAAAGTTATTATGGGAGAAACAGTCCAAAAAGTTAAAACCGAGTAACAAAATAAGAAGACAAACAAAAATCACAAAATTACGCACAGTAAGCGGGTCTTAAGCCTCTGGGGTGACAACGCATTTGCATTTTGATTCTGAATTGAGAATAAATATGTATGTCTATGGGCCATAGCATCCACTTAACATCAGGTGGACTGTGTGCTCGTTTGTCCCCCAATGCTATAAAAATATATTCGTTGAAGCATGTGCCCATGTCACAAAGGATGATTGGGCCAAAGTGGTAGAAAAAACAAAAAAAATTTACTATGGATGACTATGACTATGACTTTGAAAGAGACATTAATTTTGTCTGAACTACTGAAAATGTAATAATAATTAATATAAACAACGACATATCTACTAGTTTTACTGAAAATGATTGAATAAATTTATTTTTAATCTAGTTTAAATCTTAAATTTTTATAACTGTGCCTCTAGAAATAGGCAGTAACAACAAATACGAAGAAACTGATAAATCTTGTGGTTTCAAATTTATTCTGGTATTATTCAAACCAAACTAAATGATTACCAACTCTAAATAATCGATATCGATATTTTAAAGAATCGAATATTGTACGTTCCCATTTTTTGATTGGCATGCTTGGTGCAATAAATCTGACAGCTGTCAAAATGTATTAGATTTGGTTGACTATAAATATTTACTATAATGTAAAATGTCAAAATGGCGTCGAAGAAGCAACGCCCTTTTGACCCTTTATTATTTGATTGACTGATGAAGAGCTATCATATGACAGAGTCATCTATGTAAACAATGATGTAGTTTTTAAGTTATAGGAAAGTGATTGTATTAACCGGATGACCAAATTACCCTCACCTAATATAGTGTCGCAAATTGTTGATATAAATATTTAATGTTAGGTACGTGAGGGTAACATAGTAATCCGGTTAATATGGTCACTTTCTTATAACTCAAAAACTACAGCCTTGTGTACATATATGGCTTTGTGATACAATAGCTCTTCATCGGTCAATCGAATAATAGAGGATCAAAAGGGCGCTGCTTTATCGACGCCATTTTGGCAGTTGATATTTATATTATTTTTTTATAGGAGAGGGGGCAAACGAGCATACAGCTCACCTGATGGTAAGTGATTACCGCCGCCCATGAGCAACTGCAACACCAGGGTAATGGCAGATGCGTTGCCGGCCTTTTAAAAAGGAGTAGGCTCTTTTCTTGAAGCTCCCTTAGTCGTATTGGTCCGAAAAAATCTCTAGTGGTAGTCGATTCCACAAGGAAAGTGTGCGAGGAAGAAAACTTCTTTTAAATCGCACGGTGGTGAACCGCCAGTCATTCAGATGGTATGGATGGTATCGAGAGTTATGTCGCGATGTGCGATGGTGAATATTTTATAGTGTAGCAAATATTTTAGTACTGTGTAGTATCGTTAGTTTTCTTAGGTTGATTTTTCGAAGTATTCTTAATTATTGCCAGAGCTTGTTTGCTATTTTTTCTTAATATATTAGTTATAGTATACGACTTTGTGTTTTGTCTCTGTCCTCCTCCTAGTTTTGGTTTTACAAGGCGGTAAAGCTTAAGGTGATAATATTACTCTCACGTACCTTAGTCTAAATAGTTACCATCGCCTATCTTTTCCTTTAACTTTTATGAGAACATTATTAAGGTATATCCCATTTGACTGACTGCCTCTTTGGTCTAGTGGTTGTAGTAGTGCGGCTGCTGATCATGAGGTCCTGAGTTCGAATCCTGGGTCGGGCAAAAAAAAATCAATTATTGAGTTTTTTCTGTCAAGAAATTCTCAGTAGCTGCCCGGATTCAGGAAGTTGGTGGTGTCTCACCCCCGTGCCTCGGAAAGCACGTAAAGTCGTTGATCCTGCGCCTGATCTCTCTCCCGGTCGTGTCAGTTTACCGTCCCATCGGATTATGAGAGTGAGGGAATAGAGAGTGCACCTGTGCTTGCGCATACACTTGGGCACTACAATCCTGTCTTGCGCCGATGGCTAGCCTCCGTTGAGCAGGTCGCCGTGGCCGAAATTGGGTCTGGAGGACATTATTATATCCCATTTATTTAAAAAGAATCATTAAAATCAATTTACTATCGGCGAAGATATTCATACCTGTATCGAACATCACATATCGAAAAAATACAGTCAAACTCAGAACTCCTTCCTTTATTAAGTCTACTAAATATGAAATCAAAATACGAAAATTATACTAAGTAACATCTAACATCGTACTTTACCTAAAGTACGATGTTAGATACTGTAACCACAAATCATAAAGTAATAATATACTGTACCAAGAATAGTAATTGCAAATTCTAAACATATTGATTATTGTTGGATCGCTACCCACAAATAAAAGTAAGTATAATTTAATAAAATTTAAAAAAAATACACAATTACCGAGCTATGATGTTTACAAAACTCTATAAATTGTTTAATATAACTTCAACTAGCTGCTAATAATAATAACGTATATTTCATAAATCACTCGCACGGATTACAGTAATTATGTTAGATCGCACTATTTTAAATTTGTTGATAATATTATATTATAGCATTTTATAGATTTTTTCGAAAATTGTTAGTAACAAACAAGACATTTAATGGTTTGACTGTGGCTATGGTATTTTAATAGAATAGATAAAATAATAAATATAATAAAATAATACGCCATTAGTGTCACGCTAATGGCATATTATTTTTAAATAAAACTAGTTTTTACGGATTTTATCGCGTTTAATTTATTAGATTTTTAATTCCCGACTGAGGTGACTGACGTCCCGATGTCAGTGTTAACCAGGAGTAATTTCAGCTTTTTCATTATTATTTATGGTCCGATCTACGCAGAATGAACTTACTGAGTCTTGAAGTCCTGCAGTAGTATGCATGTTTTAGTATTAATTTTATTAATTACAGAATCCCAAGCAGGTGGTAGTACCCAGCCTCCTTCTCTGTTGAAATTAGGATATTTTTTTTAATTTCAATAGCCTCACGTACCACTTGGTAGGAATCGAAAATTCTTTCGCGAGAATTTGTAGCCTATCAAATCTGATGTAATGGCTGAGGCCACTTAGGATATAATCACAAGCTGCACACTTCTCGGAACGTTGGTGCTGGGGTTGCTTACGCGGGGGACTAACCACGAGTGATATAAAGTGCTCGAAGCGTCGCGAATATAAAATAAGTTAATATACGCGATAAAATCCGTAAAACTTGGTTTTATTTATACGTGCATTTTTCGCGTAAAAGATGAATACGAAAAAGATGCTTTTCACTGGAAACAAGGCGTTCCATCAGTCAGTCCTCAGGGGTGACAATAGATCTGGAATTTGATTTTGAATCGATGCCACCTAACTTCCTAGATCCTAGGTAGATACTTCATCAAGGCATATACCGAGCCAGCACAATAACAGCTTAATAAAGTCTACTGCTGAACATGGCCTACTTTAGACTGCCTCATCGGGGTTGACGTAGTTTGACATAGTTGCTACGCTTGGCAAGCGGTTGGCAACTCCAGTTTTTTATTTTTAGTAGTTAATAGCAAGACGCTGCTGGCCATATCCTGATTTGTTTCCCTCTATCTCTGTATGGGGTAGTGGATATTTTTACACCTCCAATATAATACTCGGTATTTATGTATTTCTTTATTTATTATTTATTGTACACCAAAATATAGAAAACGATATATTTATTAGTGATATATTTGTGACAGGCGGTATTATCGCTATGAAAATGACTGTTTCAGACCTTTGCGTAGAGGACTGATGCAAACAATGGTTAAAATACATGGAGGTGTATAAAAATGATATAAATACGTACAAATATAGGTATATCCAAATGATATCTAACATGATAAAGTATTTAAATAAGAAAAATACAAAGAAGTAAGAGTACTTTATCTAATAGCGTTCAAATTATAATATAGTACGAGTAAATAAATTTAACAAGACTTGAAGGAATGAAGAGTTGGTAAAAATTACTTCACACATTTCAGCTCAATGAAATAAAATAATGTGTCTTACCAGTCTGACGGACACCTCCCGCCCTACCTTAACTTAGCGGTCAGTCACCGCAGAGTCTACTTTACCTGACGATGCCTCGTGTAGAGTTGAAACACGTGTTGTATTATTGTCGGTTGTGTGTCTTTCCTAGAGTAGTGGTGTTGGGAGTAGTATTGCTGGGAGTAGTGGTGATGGGAATAGTGCGTGCAATTGAGGGAGGGAGGGAGGTGCACTTCAAACTAAGTAAGACGCATCGTTTTATCTCATTCAGCTGATATGAGCGAAGTAATTCTTAACAACTTTAATATAATGGATTTTCCAAAGTAACGCCTGATTCTATTAAGAATGAAGAGATTTTTAATAAGACTAATGTAGAATGATTACTAAACTTAAAGCAGTCTAGTCTAGTGAAATAGAAATGATGAATCTTGGATTCATCAATACGACCCAGAACGAAAATCAGCCAATAGTTTGCCTTCTTCGAAATGAACCAACATCTACCAAAGTGTAGCAATCGAGAAGCGCTGGGAAGATTGACTACTTTGACTTGGTTCCGGTGTCAATTACTGTATGAAACAATGCCAAATGGTATGCTACCTAACGCTTGCTAGAAGGGTTCACCGAGATATATCAGCACGCAATAAAGCCACGCTACAATTTTGTAATAGCTGTAGCAAAAATCAAATCCCGGCCGATCCAACCCGGATCAGCTAGGGTTCCACGCTTATACGCTTATGTAGGGCACGGAATACCAGCGTAAAGCCCCTGTGTTTCTTATGATGAGTGCAGAGAACCAGAGGTACCCTTTTTACTAGTAACGTGACATTCCATCTTAATACTCAGGGATGATATCGCAAATGCACTTTGATTCCCAATCGACGATAGATGTAGATATCTACCATAGGGCCACATTATCCTATTACCATCAGGTATACTGTGTGCACGTTTGACACCATCATTTAAAAAAAAATACCCACTGAACATGGGGATCCACACACTACTGCTTCACCATAACACAAGTGGTAAAATTAAAAATTAAAAATTTGATCAAATTTAATTGGGACTATACGAGAAATACTAACTTTCAAATTAAAAAAGAGCCATCAAAATCGGTTCACCCAGAAAGAAGTTCTTTCTGATTTAGTACTTCCTCTTTTTCGAAGTTGGTTAGAAATAGGGATTCCCTGAACAGCATACCGGTCATACTTGTAGTTCGCTCTCCTAGTTCCCCATTACCCTGATTTGGCACTATGTGATTGCTTTTATTCCCTAAAAATATCGGCTCATAGGGGTACGGTTTTTTACACCAGAAGATGCTCTAGCAGCGTTCAATCAGGTCGAAGAGGTGTTTAGGGCGGATTGGAAAACTTGTTAAGAAAAATAGTTCAGACGCATGAAACTTTGTTTAGATGTTGGTGTAGAATTTAATAAAAAAAATTGTCCATACAATTTATTTTTAATTTTGCAAAACTTTCGGAATATGTATATATTCATATTTTGTATGAACCTGGTCTTTACCAGGCGGCAATTTGGACGGACCATCCATGCTGCAGCCATAATATATAATATAATATTAAAATATAGTATGGATTCCTATACCATTCATTCGATTATGCTGAAAGGTGAGTTGTTATGTGCGTGCCCGCGAAGGTTTCTAGCCACAAGTGATAAAGTTAAAAATTTTGTACAACCGACTGCAATTTGAATAAAATGAGAACATCATCAATGTATTCGAAGTCAATTAAATACGCATTATTAAGAATAACTCAAAAACTACTGGTATGATCTTGATCAAATTTATATGGGACCACATGAGAAACGCCAGCTTTCAGATAAAAAAAGAAAGTTCGCGTAAATATAAGAAATCATTATAAAAAAAGAATCATCAAAATCGGTTCACCTAGAAAAAAAGTTCTGATGAGGTAACTCACATAAAAAGTACAGTCTAATGAAGAACCTTATTTTTTTTTTGAAGTCAGTTGAAAAGGCAACATTTGGTGTTGGTTGTTCGTTTTCTATAACTTCATATATCATTAATCTGAGTACGATTTAACTTAAGTTGGTGTTTTGTGAGTAGTGAGTAAGAAGAGTGCGCTTTCGCGAAGTTTTCTGATAAAGAAAGCACTGCAAAACATTTTGCATCATACAGTACAGCTTATTATTAATAAATTTTTTTTAACTTGATATACAAAGTAAACTAAATGGTATAAAAATTGAATTCAGCACAAAGAATAAAGGTTTTATTTTTCAATTTTGTTACCGCAAATCTTTGGAAAAATGTTACAACGTTTCACAAAATGAGGAAGGTATCTTACCTGCCCATAATATCGGAGCGCTTTACTTCATAACACAGCTTATCCTTCCGTGTTGAGGGTAACGGTTGAGCCTCTTCCGGCTGCTCCTTAACTGTGACATCTTCAGCAACGTTCTCCTTATTCCGCCCATCGCCTTTCCCTCGCTTCTTTTGCTGGAACACAACAACATCCTCATTAGCGATTCGTACGAGGAAATTTAAAAAGATCGCCTCCCACGCAATACCGTGAACAAAACTGTTCCAGAGACCATTACTCACGCAAAATATACATCTAAACATTCGTATGGCTGTGAGAATTTCACGGACCAGACTGGACTATTATTGATGCGTTTTATTTGTGAATGGCACTGTGCTTGGACTCGGCGTGTCTACACAGTGACGTATGGGGTGCATGAATGAGTGTTTTGGAGATGGTAGGCGTAGTCTAGGTGTATTTCCGTACGCCACTTGACTCCCCGTGCCAATGGCACGATGTAAAAACCTGTTTCATAACCCTGCCGATGGATTAAATGGCCGTGAAATGTATAAGGTGAGAACACACGTGTTTACTAGTTGTTGAGAAAATTACGTCTTTTTTATTTGCTGTTTTTTGCTGGCCACAAAGAATATTGGTACACATGTTTAAATATTTATTTGACGTTGTGGGGTTGGTGTAAGTTGTAATCATTATTATTTTTAGACGATATACATATTAGAATAAAGTGTCAAATGGAGCACACATTCCATATGAATATAAGTGGATGTTGTGGTCCATAGACATCTACATCTATCATCGATAAATAAGAATAAATAAGAAAATGCAGACGCGTAGACACCCCTAAGGACTAAAATGGAATATTTTGTTTCTAATAAAAAGAATCTGGTTCTCTACACTTACCGTACAAAACACAGCATTAATGCTGCTATTTTCCACTAGTACTCTGTGAAAGCGTGGTTCATCTCTACTATATACTTCAGCGTAGCTCTACTACGTAAATTCTTTCATTTGCCGGATGCTATAGAATTAAATAGCTTTTACCTTTCCTTAATAGATATTTTAATGATTATGGTTACAGTGTTAAAAAATCTCTAAGCCGATAAGCGCCCGTAAGCGCCCGAGGGATAAGATACAATCTCTTATTACCAATAAAATGGTTCTCTTGTTCGAAACACACAGAGACGAGGTAGCAGGGGCTAAGCACATTATAAATTTCATAATACGCGATTAGTCGGGGTTCGATCCCCGGCGACTGCAATAAAATTGTATTGCAATTTAAAGTGCTTATTTAACGGTAAAAGAAAACATGCTTGAGAGATGATAAAAGATTATGACCCTGCTCTACCATAAAATATTTTTAGAAATTGGAAAATATTGTTATTACTGTGCAAACACGATATAGTATAGGTATAAAAGACGCCAAAAAACATTGTGCCAAAATGGTTAACACGAGCCGTTAATTACGCTGATAACTAGAAAACACTTTAATATTAACTAGGTAACCAGGTATTTAGATTCTTAATCAAGGATAGATGTAGGAGACGTTGAAAAGTGAAAAAAAATGTTGTTACCTCAAGTCATAAAATTTTCATACAATTATTTCTAACACTGAAATTATCAGAGTTCAAACGTGTAGAATTCCATCACATTATGTCTAAGGAAAGAAAGAAATATGACACATCACTTTAATATGAAACGTTTTGATCGAATAGTAAAGCAACGTAATGGAACAATTTGCTAGCATTTGTCAGTTCATTCGTTTATAATGTGGGTCGGAAAGCACGTAAAGCCGGTAGTGTCAGATTACCATCCCATCGGACTATGAGACTGAGGGAATAGAGGTGCACCTGTGCTTGCGCCTATAATCGCACACTATAAACCAGTAGTGTGTAAATATCTGCTTCTCGTTGATACTGACCGCTGTGACTGATATTCGGTGTGGGAGACGTTAGTGCTTAAGACGAACCTCTTCCATAGTATGAAGGAGTTTGAAGCACACCAGGTATCACATATTGTTTACTGGTTAAGGTTATTTAGAAACTTTCATTTTTTATAATAGGATAAGGGTTATAAACGAGCACACAGTCCACCTGATGGGAAGTGGATGCTGTGACCTATAGACGTCTACATTTATCCTCGATTAAGATTCAAAGTACAGATGCGTTGTCACCCGTGAGGACTAAGATGGAATGCGTCGTTTCCAGTAAAAAGGGTCTCCGGTTCTCTACACTCTCTATAGGAAACACAACAGCCTTTAGCTGCTATTTTATGCTCGTATTCTGTAAGAGTGTGGTCTTACAGAAGGTAGAGCCGGTTGAGCCGAATATAGCTGCAGCGTGGCTCTACCACGTACACAACAACAACAACTAAAACAACATATACCATCAAATCAATGATTTTGTGAATTTTGATGAACTGTGATAAAATAAATGATAATTGTTTTACCTATTGGTTGACTGTAATGTTTGGTTGTAACATTAGACAATGAAGTAGAGCTACTAGGAAAGATGTGTCATTTTTATTTTGCACACAATAGGATCCGCGCGCGGACCTTAGCTAACAAAAAGAAGAATTAGGGGGTTTTAACCGTAAGCATCGTAGAGACACTTTTGGGATAGAATCCAAGTCATGACAATGGTAAACTGTCATTTCCAATTCGATCAACCACAGAGAAAACTCTGAAAAATATCCCATGCTATTGCGTTAGGGGTTTAAAAATTCAAGTCCTATGCTTTATATGTTACTTCTTGTTAACACGAAATTTAATTCTGAAAAACAGAACACAGTCGAACTATGCTTATACCTGAAATAGATTTCGTCTATGTAAGCGCACCCTTAAAATATCTCTAACCATAAATTTGTAAGCTGACAGACAAGCGATAGCAAAGCCATACAATGTAACATAGCTTGTAATGCCGCTATAAATAAAAGTCGAACACTAGACTCCATCTCGTCGCACGACACCGATTACTAGCCTCGACGGATATGAAGTATGTCAAAACACATTCGCGCATTAATCATATAAAATTAGCCCTGGCGAAAAATTAATTTATTTTTTTAGCTAAACTTTTTTGCATTTGATCTATGATTGTTATTAGTTCACCTATTTAACACTCTTGAATTATTACAGCTGGGAAAATAAAAAATACCCGAGAAGTTTATACGTGGTAGAGGCACGCTGCAGCTATATTGTGGTTGTAGCTCGACCGGGGAAGGACCACGCTCTCACAGAATATTAACATAAAATAGCAGCTTAATACCGCTGAGTTTCGTATAGTGAGTGTAGAAAATCCGAGACCCTTTTTTACTGGAAACGAAGTATTCCATTGTAGTCCTCAAGGGTGACAACGCATCCGCGTTTTAATTTTTATTCGAGGACAAATGTAGATGTCTATGGGCCACGGCATCCACTTACCATCAGGTGGACTGTGTGCTCTTGTGTCACTCTTACTCTATAAAAAAACGTCGACGGCTATATACAAATATACTACACTTTTTATATCAGATAATTAAAGGAACCAGGTGTCAGTTTACGGAAATCTATTATATTAAAGACCAGCGATTTGCTGTGACTTCAGATGTTCTTACCGGCATCAGTTGTAGATCTAATCCATTCAGGGATCCAACCACATAAAAAATATATATAATAATTTTCGTAACATTTTGTTTAATATTTATTCATTAGTAGTAGTAATGTATGCACTAAGTTTGCCATTTAAATATAATTTCCTTTATACTGGTAGATATTTCTGCAAATTATGAAATAAGTAGAACCTTTGTACAAACTTACGACAAGACTGCTTCTGTATCTTGATAAATAAATAAAAAATCAAACACACACAAGAAATTTCATCAAAATCGATCCAGCCCTTAGGAGAATTTCGACGACAAAGACACGTACACAACAAATATCTCTACATATGCAGGTATTATACATATAAACTTTCCTCTTGAATCATTCGGTCTATTGATGAAAACCGCATCTAAGTTCGTTGGGTAGTTTAAAATATCTCAGCGTACAAACGGCAGGGAGCTACTTTCTTTTATACTATGTGGAGATGTTAAATATTAATCAGCTAAGATCCGCGTCCGATGTGTCTTACGTTTTCAAGATCGACCTCCCCCATTTGTGTGTACTTTTCCTGTGAAGCATCTGCACTATGAAGTAGACTCTAGACTCTAGCGAGTCTAGAGGCTTAGCGGTCAGCCATCGCAGAGTGTACTTAAGATGCCTCGTGAAGAGGCAGAACATATTTCGTATTATAGACGGTGGTTTGTCTTTCCTAGTGTTATGGTGTTGGGAGTAATGGTGCTCGGATTAGTGATGACGGGGATAGTGCACGCAATTGAGGGGGGACGGGAGATGCTCTTAAAACACACAATTTCATTTTATTTTGCGGATCTTAACTAATTGCCTTTTAACATCTTTAATCTTATATATCAATTTCAATTATTAATATCTCCCTGTTTTCAGGCGTTTTTTTATAGGAGAGGGGGGGGGGGGGGCAAACGAGCATACGGTTCAACTGATATTAAGTGACTACCGCCGCTCATGAACAACTGCAACACCAGGGGAATTGCGGATGCGTTGCCGGCCTTTTTCTTCAATTGATAGTTTCAAACTTTTTACTTTCTGTTTCGGAAATATTTTCTAAAGTTCTTGAATAAATAGTCAACAAAAAAGTGACTTGTTTTGTTTCAAAACACAAAATATTTCCTTTGCACATTTCAACCATATTATCTACACAGTAGTGCTTCAAGTTACTAAATACTTTAGAAGTGGCATGAAAAAGTTACTTTCGACTGTACTTATGCTACACATTGACTAAAACTATACTTACACATTTAATAAAACTATTATTTACGGATTTCATCGCGTTTAATTACTACTTTACTTATTTTTATAATCCCGACGTTTCGGGTGCTTTACATTCTTTCTCCACTCTTGTTTTCGTTTTACATTAATCTTCCAACTACCCATTCTAAATGTTTACACCGCCTCTATGCCGATGATGTCCAATTACACATTTAATAACGCGCTAATAATTTAGCCGTATCGGCACCTTAACATTTGTCTCTTAATTAATTAAAACTATTTTACGGTATTTTTATTTATAGAATACGGATGACAAACGAGCACACAGTCCACCTGACGATTAGTGAATTCTGTAGCCCATAGACATAAACACCTATACTCGATTAAGGATCAAAATGCAGACGCGTTTACACCCCTGAGGACTAAGATGGAATACCTCGTTACCAGTAAAAAAGATCTACGATTCTCTACACTCATGATACGAAACACAATGCTGCATTAAGCTGCTATTTTACGCTGGTATTCTGTGAAAGCGTGGTCCTTCTCCGGTCGAACCGATACATTAGTGCTACAACAATAATATAGCGTGACTCTACCACGATTTTGTGGCGTTTAATTTAAACTTTTTTAAGTCTCGGCTTATAGAATTAATTTAATAGTATTCGCCTAAGTATAAAAGATCATTACTTATCTCTTATTTTTTTAGTGCATGCTACTAGAAAATGTTAAAAGTCGTCTTGTTTGCTACATAGCTCACTTATCCGAGCACCACATTTATATACTACTATCTGATACCCGCTCTCTTCGCTAGGTGCACGATAATATTTTATTGCGAAACCAAGATATAAAAGTCCGTTCTTAGTGAGCATCTATATTGCAAAATGAGTAACTATACTCAATTTCTAATCAAACGGGTGTGTAGTTTTATGCCACATTTACACTCAGCCACCGCTACTGCTCCTGTCGCTGCCGGAAATATTTCTCTAAATACTTCTGCGGCATTAACGACGCGAGTGGGTGTTTATTTCTTTATTGATCAACTCGCAACAATGACTGACGTCGAGTTTGTTGGCGCCACAGCACTATGTCTGCTCAGTATAAGTAGCTACTACGTGCAATTTATGGTTTTTATCGTGAGGATCCCCGCTCAATTTCATAAAGTTCTAAAAGTTTAATTGTTTTATCATTACTTCACTCATGTGGCGGTAGAGTGGGCGGTGGTATAATAAGTTAAAACCCAGGACAGTAGCACTTCTTTGGCGGCAAGTGAGCGAGAATGTAAACACTCGTTCCAGCTCGTGCTGCCCGTCCTTTGACTTCCGCGCGAAAAATCGACAATCGAGGGAGCGCCGGGCAGCGGCAGCGGCATGGGCAGTGACAGCGCGAGTAGCCTGTTTACATACACTGCCCACATCTCTTCTCACTACCCTGCCCAACAAGGCTAAGTGTGAATGTGACATTAGAGATATCGTGATGAGTTAGTCAGTGGTACTTCGTATGTATACATACTAGTGATCCACCCCAGCTTCGCCCGGGTGATATCTGGATCTCGACAACAGCGCCACCTACCGGGTCCAATTGTGTTTTTAAACCATCCAGGAACCCACTCAAATTCACACAAAAAATTCTACAAATTATTTTTTTTATTTATTATTATTAACGCCCCGCAATTCCCTTCGTGAGTGGAATTTCGTAAAATTCGTTCTCAGTTGAACTCAAGATGATAAAAATAATAATTTCGCCAACTTTCAAACCAAGGAGCTATAGATTAAAAGTTTCATTTAACGCTAATTGCGGGAGCAATTCCTCTTGTGGGTGTAGTTTCGTAAAATTCTTTTTCTTCTTTTTCTTTTTGTTCTTAGCTGACTTCTACTCGGCAAAAGGAATATACCTACCAAATTTCAAGTATCTAGGCCTTATAGTTCTAGAGATATCGTGATGAATCAGTACATAGGTGTAAATCTCATATATAGTAATGCCTAGCTAAGGGAAATTTTAAAAAAAAGTGAGAAATATCCAATTTTGTCTACAGATTTTAATAAAAATCGTTGGCTTAATGCAGTTTCTATAAAGTATGAACAAAAAATTGTACAGTGACATAAACAAAAACAAAATTAAACATTACTAAAAACCATGCTAATATTTTACTTATTTTACTACTTCTGACGGTTACGTGGCGCAGTGGTTTAGCAAAGAGTGGCTGCGCTGGGGGCCGCGGGTTTGAATCCCGCACGGAACAAGTATTTGTATGGCCTACAAATAATTGTTCCGGGTCTAAATGTTTGTCCGTGTGCAATTTACGTTTGTAAACTACCTCCACGATACAGAAGAAAATTCTAGTGTGGGATAACGTTTAAAAAAACTACGGTAGGGTAATAAGGCCTACTACTTTAACGAACTCAAATAATTGAACTATACGTATATATTTAATATTTGTGATCAACTGAATGCAGCAATTCGGAATCGGAAGAATCGGAAGATTAAAAGTTCTAAAAAATATTTAAATTTACTCGCCTAACAGCCCTTGAAGTCATTAGTATAATGATGAACAAACTGACAAACAAACGCACTCCTCGTGATTATCATCAGTGCGTCGGTTGTTTCTCGAGTTGAGATGAGTGTTAGGTTCAGTTGAGAGTTGGGTTGATTGTTGGGTTGAGACTCTCGGCTCAGGGCGGAACCCCAACGCCTAGAGATATAACCCCAGAGTAGGGCGATGTCTCGGAAGTGGTCATGAGATATCGTGACAGTACTGTTAGGGTGCTAGGAGAAGAAAGATCTGCCTCCGGGACGTGCTTCAATAAAATAAAGCAAAACAAGAGAACCCTTTCGTTGCCCCGCAGCGGAAGGTTCCCATGAGGATTTCTCCACGAAGACAAAAATGAGGCGTAGGACCAAAAATGTAAACATCATTTAATAGCTTCTAATGTCAAAGCCTTAATTCTTCGACACACTTTGTCTTTGCACTGTTTGGGCAGCAGAAACCAGGTTGTTTCCTAAATATCATTAGTTTAATAATAAAAGAGTGCGATTAATTTTCATAACATTACATTTTAACATAACATTTTAAAAGTAATATAGAATACGATATAACACGAAAAATAGTACCTATATACGAAGAGGGAGTACAAAAAGACCCATAGCGAAATTTAGTAGGCCTTAGTAATCGCCGACCAAGTATTTAAGAAAAATCAAATTAAAAAAAATTGACTACGATACGTTATTCGAATCTTCAAGACCAACGAAGCGTTTATTCACAAAGATAAATATAAAGATAAAGATTACGATTGTAGATAGTAATGTTACAAAACATAGGTGTGTAAGATTTATTTGGATTTCGAACTGATTTTTATTACTGGTGCAGTGCGGTCTTGGTCGTATCTTCTGAGCTTTCTAATAGTTATTAGTTTTATGTAAGTTTAATATTTCTTTTCCCTACCTAAGCTTTAATTAATTTACGAATGAGCAGTTAGAAAAAAAGTGTCAAAATAATTTGTAAATATCGACGGTCACGGAGAAAAGCGAGAAGCGGCCAAGCGCCCGCTATTAATACAAAGAATTGGTTTCTTGGCAGTGATTTGCTTTAAACGACGTTTTTAAATATGCGAAACGCGTAACTAGCCTATTGTTCTAGCTGTGTTGGAACATGTTCAAATCGCATTCAGTCCTATATCCCTAACGTTCTGAAACGACCTTTATTACGAGATTATGTGGCTCAAGGAACGCATTTGTTCTGGATTTGCAGCGCTAACTGGCATGAAAAGTTATTTAAGTGTTAATTTCAAAATGTTTACCGTAAATTATGTCTTATTCTAACAGTGTTGATTACGATAATGTGGCCTTTGAATAAAATTCAAGATATTGTTAGAAAATATAGGATATGATTCAAATTTGCTACTTTACGTAAGTTGGAAACTATTAACATAGTGTTGCAAGCTATAAATAATGCCCCTAGCGCCATCTAGTGTGAGGCAGCAGAGTGAGGAGAGCCTTCTAGAAAATGCCATGCTAGAACCTTCCACCTCCAGCGCCATCTAGTATCGAATAGAAGAACTAAGCTTTCTAGAAAACTTCACACTCTTTCTAAACTTCTACACCTAGTCGGTCGGGACCGGTATTTGCTGGAATATTCTAGATGTCTTGGTGGAAAAGGCCTATATAAAGTCGGTAAAGTCCGAGACGAGGGCAGTATTGATTTGGCGATAAAAGCGAAGCTTTGGAGCGAAATAAAGTGTTAAGTGTGATTAATTATTAGTGTCTTTTAAGTTTTAATAATGTTCGGTAATTAGAGTGTTAATTTTCGTAATTCAATCGGCAGTTTTTATTGTCACGAACCCTAAGCTCGTAACAATATTTAATAAAACGTAACTAACCGTCTTTCCTATAACGGCTGCATATCGCTACCTCATACCGCCCTTTTAGTTGTCGTAAGAGGCCACAGAGGGAAACTGAATTAGGAGATAACTGAAATAGGCGGCAGCATGTTCGTGTTAAGAGCTCAAATAATAAAAACCTGAGATAGCATACCCACCTGTCCTGTCCAGCGTGGCAACTATGATAAAGATACCCCACCCCATATGAGACAGTCTATGAAAAGACCTATGTTCAGCGATGGACCTTTAATATGATGTTTTTGTTACCAGTCTCAACGGAGACAAGCCATCCGCGCAGGACAGGATTATGGTTCACTTTCTATTCCTTCACTCTTATAGTTCAATGGGAGGTTATTCTGACACAAATAAGGATCAGGCTTAGGAACAACGGCTATGCAGCTTTTTGAGGCTGTGAAAACTCCGCGATCTTTCTGACTTCGTGCTGCTTCTGAGAATTTTTTGACAAAAAAACCTCAACACTTAACAGATTTTTTTGAATCCCGGACCTTCATGGTTGTCAGCCGCATTTACGATCACTAGACCACCGTAGTCGAAGTTATGAATAAATGAACATTATAAATAGTAAAAGCGGCTAGCAGACGTAGTAAAAAAAGGTCTCACGTCAAGTAGAGCCACGACGCAATATACAACTCAAATAGGACCGCGCTTGCACAGAATACCAACATGAAACATCAGCGTAATGCTGCTGTGTGTTCATATGGTAAGTGACGAACAATTTACCATCTTTTTACTGGCACCTAAAAGGCTAGGCAGTAATTCCGTCAGGCAGGTATTCCGTCTTAGCCATCACAGATAGCGCATCTACATTTTGATTCTTAATCAAGGATAGATGTAGATGTCTATGGGATATGACATCCCCTTACTTCTACAAAAAATACAACCAGATCTATCAGTGGAAATTCATTTTATTATGTAAGGTTTTCGATACCTATTGCGCTTTCACCCTAATAAAAATATTACCACGAATTATATTCAACACAAAAAATAAAAATAAACTCCAACTAATGACTGCACAAACTAATTACGGCAAAGAAACGCAATTGTTTAAGAAAATACATACAGCTATTCAATAAATTACCAGATGGCGTAAAAACTGTTTAAAAGTAAACTTAGGAAATACGTCCATACAATGTTATCTCTTTAATACGTGGTACGTCATATGTATATGTATACCTATATCCCTATACTATACCGTTTCCAATACTAGAGGTAGATGTGATAAATCTATAAATGTGTTTATAATTACTTTCTATGTCATTATAAGTAAATCATTGCATGAGAAATATTTTTTAAACCAAACCGGGCTTCCTATAATAGCAACCATGGCGAATATCGCCATTATGAGGCAATTAAAAGAAAAGAAGAAAAACTTTAAAAACTAAAAAAATAAAATAATTTTCACATAATGGCTTCAGTGGTTAGGTTTTTCTTTCTTTGATACATTATCTCTTAGTACCAACTTCAGAAGTTTATTTTAGTTAGTTAATTTCCACGGTACCGCTTTTTTACAAATACTATTGTTTAAAGCCGATATTCTCAATAAGCCTCATTTTTTTAATAAGGCCTATTAATTCTAATGAGTATATTCAGGTTTTTTATAGAATAAAGATGACAAACGAGCACACAGTCCACCTAATGGTAAGTGGATGCTGTGGCCCATAGACATCTTCATCTATCCTCGATTCAGAATCGAAACGTGAATGCGCTGCCACTCCCGAGGACCAAGGTGAACAAGGTGAAATGACTCGTTTCCAGTAAAAAAAGTCTATGGTTACACTCAGCACACGAAACACAGCAGCATTGAGCTGCTATTTTACGCTGGTATTCTGTGAGAGCGTTCATCTACCCCAGTCAAACCAATCCATTCGTGCTACAACCACAATATAGCTACAGCACGACCCTACCACGTAAAAAAGTTACCGAAGATTATTAAAATAGTTACTTGGCTCCATGTTTTAATGCTTCATATCAATTTAGAACGTATCAGAAAAAAGTTAAAAATATTTTATTCGATATCGTTAATGTTCTGTGAAATGAAACTCTCCTCCCGACGAACGCTTGTTGACAGGTGACGTACGACGACAGGCTGTCACCGGCATGCTACTAGCACATCTATATCATTCGGCCATATTTTAAAAGACAAACGTGTTTCTTGTACGAACTTACATATTTTTTAATTTATTACGTGTAATTTTTCTAGGGAACAAACTTAGTTCAATCAAAAACAAACTAGATAACTATCGACTTTACATGTAGGGCTGCCAGATGAAAAAAAATTAACCTAATTTCTATGAGAAAGTCCTGACATTTTGTTGCAAGCGTAATTGACAAACTTTAAAAAATATCTCTGACTCCACCTCTCCCTTCATCTTCTTCAACCTTCTGTATTTTTTTAATATTCAGAATCCGATCACAATCCTGACAAGACCCAAAAGTCTTGACATGTTGGAACAAATTCTGACGTATGGTATCTCTATTTGCATGTCATTAATAGTAAGTAAATCATAATAATGCCGATAATAATATTCCTAAAGCTATTTTAAGTAAATTTAGTATTCGTTGACGTAGTCTTCCTAGTATTTTTTCTTCGACTTAGGTGCTTTTATTTAGTAAACGCGATGGTCCTAGAAATTCTAATCATCATGCCGACTAAAACATAGTGAGCATGATATACTATTTGATGCCAGCTATAAACATCTAATAAATCAATATCAGATTTCTGTCAACGACATGGACTCTCATCATCATCATCATCATTACAGCCCTTCACAAGTCCACTGCTGAACATAGCCTCCCCCAAGTAATGCCACAAAGCACGGTCCTGAGCCACCTGTATCCACCGACTTCCTGCATGTCTTACGAGGTCGTCACTCCATCTAGTGGGGGGTCGCCCTATACTACGCCTACCGGTACGAGGCTGCCACTCGAGAACTTTTCTTCCCCATCGGTTATCGGTTCTTCGAGCTATATGGCCGGCCCATTGCCACTTCAGCTTACTAATCCGTTGGGCTATGTCGGTCACTCTGGCTTTACTGCGGATATCCTCATTTTGAGTCTATCACGCAGAGAAACTCCAAGCATAGCCCTCTCCATAGCTCGCTGAGCGACCTTGAGCGTCCTCATACGGCCAGCAGTGAAGGACCACGTCTCTGATCCGTAAGTCATCACTGGCAACACGCACTGGTTGTACACTTTAGTTTTCAGAGATTGAGGTATACCAGACGAGAAGATGTGTCGTAATTTCCCGAACGCTGCCCAGCCGAGTTGAATGCGTCGATTGACCTCTCGGTCGAAGTTGGACTTACAAGACTATATCGTCGGCAAATCGAAGGTGAGTGATGTACTCGCCATGGATGTTAATACCGTATCCTTTCCAGTCCGAAGAAGTGAAGAGTTTCGGGGATATAACGTCACCCTGTCTTACACCTCTCTGCAGTTGGATAGGTTTCGAACTCTGGTTCTGTACTCGGATAGCCATCGTAGCCCTACAGTATAAACACTTCAGCACTTCGATATACCGACAGTCAACTTGGCACCGCTGAAGGGACTGTAGCACCGCCCAAATTTCGACGGAATCAAAGGCTTTTTCATAGTCCACATACGCCAGGCAAAGTGGCAGATTGTACTCTTCAGTCTTCTGTACAATCTGCCGCAGGGTATGTATGTGGTCTGTGGTACTGAAGCCTTTTCGGAAACCGGCTTGTTTGGGAGACTGGAAGTCGTCGAGTCTGCGTGCGAGACGATTCGTAATGACTCTCGAAAACAGCACGTAGACGCGGCTCAGAAGGTTTTATACGTGGTAGAGCCATGCTGCAGTTATATTAGTAGTATAGTTGTAGCACGAATGGGTCGGCTCGACCGGGGAAGGACCACGCTCTCACAGAATACCAGCGTGAAATAGTAGCTTAATGCTGCTGTATTTCGTATGGTGAGTGTAGAGAACCGGAGACCCTTTTTACTGGAAATGAGGCATTCCATCTCAGTCCTCACGGGTGACAACGCATCTGCATTTTGATTTGTAATATAGATGTAGATGTCTATGGGCCGCAGCAATCACTTACCATCAGGTGGACTGTGTGCTCGTTTGTCACCCTATTCTATAAAAAAAAGAAGGGAAATCGGTCTGTAGTTCTTCAAGAGAGCGTTGTCGCCTTTCTTAAAGAACAAGACCACCACACTTTTGCTCCACGCCTCTGGAGTAGTGCCACCATGGAGGACGGAATTGAAGAGCTTCTGAAGGACTTCAAGTACCGGTGTCCCACCCGCTTACAGAAGCTCCGTTGTAATTCCATCCTCGCCTGGGGCCCTGCCGTTTTTAAGGTGCTGGAGAGCCATTCTAATCTCGCTAGTCATTCTAGACTGACGTACGGGATCATCTGAATAGTGTCGGATAAGACTTGCTCTTGGATCGTTAGTCACACTTGCGTGTGGCTTCAACGATGTGTGTACATGGACTCTCGGTAGCGAGTAATATTGTTCAGAAAACAAGAAATAGTATTCAAATTACCTAAATAGAACATTTTTATCATAGAAATCAATACAGTCGCTAAGGTCACCGTGTTGAATAGTTTTAGATAGAAATAAAATACAGAGATGTTTTAATTAAAGCTTGACACAGAATATGTTATAAACATAATAAATAATCGCGTATACGATTCACCAAAAATTTCAACACATAGCAGGCTGCTCTCTACTGGAAGTGACAGACTTACTAGTACCCTTGAGTTCTATATTACTAGCATAACTACGACGTGCTGAAATATAACGTTCAATTTAGGAATATACTAACTTGGACATGTTGAAAGGCAAGGTCAAATCACGGAATGTGTGTCAAATAGACGATAACCACTTCATCTTAAATAATACATATACGTATACTGCTTTCAGCGATTTAAATGACATAAATCTCACGCCTGCCACCCTTCTGGGTAGGCAGTGGCTACGGAATTCTATTTGGCACTTCTTTCTATATATACCTACACATACATGCTCCTCGGTTAGTTATAGAAATATTATCTAATTAATCTATTTCAATTTAGGTACCTTTAAGTGATAGTAAATGCTGTTAGTTAACAGCAAGTTATCAAACTTCAATTCTTAAAAAGGGGCCGGATATATTTTGGACTCAACCGGAAATCTAACACAAAGCACACTAGAATAGGAAGACAATCAAGACGCCGGATATACCTGTTTCATTAGACTATTAAGGCCTTAAATATTTATTTGCACATCTAAATTACTTTTACATTCTCTGTTCTCACACTCGTCCGGCAATTAAACTATATTTTCAGACTGGCAGACAAACAGTTCATAGCTATCAGTTATAATTATTTCAATTTTGGTACGTTAAAATACCTTTTACTTATCATTTTCTTTTAGAATTTAATTTAGAATATAAATAATTTGTTTGTTTTTTTTTTTTTAATTTTGTACATATAGTTTGTCTGTACTTTGTCCAAACGGCTTTTTTCAAAGCTACCGAAGGTATGCAATTGCTGATATGTCATAAAATCTATCTAGCAGTAGTATACTTTCTGTGTGCTTTTTTAAACACGTCCTAAACAGCACTGAATATGAAACTGAAGAGTGGAGACAGATCAAGATTGGTGTATTTTTATAAAACTACTAAAAACAACAAAGCCATATCTTGGGCTTCTTATATTTAATTTTATAGCAAAGCCTGTAGAACACCTGACTGCTAACATGAAATACAACATAGTCTGTACTTCACTGCCTTCCTCCGTTCAATCTAGAACACAATAGAAATGAAAAATGCACACACGTTGGCGAACGAAAAGGTGGGAAAATGGGTTGTTTCCATTTTTAGCCTTTTACAAAAAAAATTTTTTTTTGCTTATTACGTGGTAGAGCCATGCTGCAGTTATATTAGTAGTATTGTTGTAGCATGAATGGGTCGTCTTGACCGGGGAAGGACCACGCTCTCACAGAATACCGGCGTGAAATGGTAGCTTGATGCTGCTGTGTTTCGTATGGTGAGTGTAGAGAACCGGAGACCCTTTTTACTGGAAATGAGGCATTCCATTTTAGTCCTCACGGGTGACAACGCATCTGCATTTTGATTCGTAATCGAGGATAGATGTAGGTGTCTCTGGGCCACAGCAACCACTTACCATCAGGTGGACTGTGTGCTCGTTTGTCAGCCTATCCAATAAAAAAAAATTATACGTGGTAGAGCCACGCTGCAGCTTTATTCTGGTTGTAGCACGGGTCGACTCTGGTAGGAACACGCTCTCACAGATTATCAGCGTAAAATAGCAGCTTAATACTGCTGTGTTTCGTATGAGTGTAGAGACCCAGAGACTCTTTTATACAGGAAACGAGGCATTCCATTTTAGTCCTTAGGGGTGACAACGCATCTGCATTTTGATTCTTAAACGAGGATAATTTACTTACCATCAGTTGAACTGTCTGCTCGTTTGTCACCTCATTCTCTAAAAAAACCTACACAATGATTTCTTATATTTACGCGAACACTACACATGATTAAAACTACTTTTACGGATTTATTCGCGTTTATTTTTACTTTTTATTTTTAATTCCCGACGTTTCGGGCGCTTTCCAGCACCCATGGTCACGGGGGACTGAGATGACTGACGTCCCGATGTCATTGTTAAACCCGGAGTACCTTCAGCTTTTTTAATTATTGTTTATGGTCCGATCTATGCAAAATGAACTAACTCTGTCTTGAGGTCTTGCAGTGGTATGCTTGGGTTTAGTTTTAATTTTATTGATTATAGGATCCCAAGCAGGTGGTAGTACCCAGCCTCCTTCTCTATTGAAATTAGGATGTTTTTTAATTTCAATAGCCTCACGTATCATCCTTGGTAGGAATCGGTGTTCTTTCGCGAGGATTTGTGGTCTATCAAATCTGATGTAATGGTTGGGGCCGTCTAGGATATGATCACAACGAACGTCAACGTTCCGGGAAGTCTGCAGTTTGTGATCATATCCTAGACGGCCCCAACCATTACATCAGATTTGATAGACCACAAATCCTCGCGAAAGAACACCGATTCCTACCAAGGATGATACGTGAGGCTATTGAAATTAAAAAACATCCTAATTTCAATAGAGAAGGAGGCTGGGTACTACCACCTGCTTGGGATCCTATAATCAAAAAATTAAAACTAAACCCAAGCATACCACTGCAAGACCTCAAGACAGAGTTAGTTCATTTTGCATAGATCGGACCATAAACAATAATTAAAAAAGCTGAAGGTACTCCGGGTTTAACAATGACATCGGGACGTCAGTCATCTCAGTCCCCCGTGACCATGGGTGCTGGAAAGCGCCCGAAACGTCGGGAATTAAAAATAAAAAGTAAAAATAAACGCGATAAAATCCGTAAAAGTAGTTTTAATCAAACCTACACAAATTTTGCACAAATATTGGTTTATTATCTTATATGTCTAAAACTTAAGTACTAGACTACGCCATCGTTGAAATTACAACATAAGCAAATGTATAAATTATGAACCTTTATAAATAACTTGGGCGGTATCTAATTAGACTCATTTATAACGGAGAATAACGCATATTAGATAAATATTTTGACCCGTAAATGTTTAGCAAATTAATCACGACTCTAGTAATAAATTCGTTCGCATATTATATTTATAGGCCCGTGCGTGAGAATATTAACGGCGCTCCGTTACGAGACAAATGTTGCCAACTGCTGGGTTTTATTAAAACATTCAATGCCGTTAAACAAGAATTACGCCATTAAACTCCGTTGTTCTCAAGCTTAAATAGAGTAATAGCAGTTGTTGTTCAAATATATCTTTTTTTTTTAAATTAGCTATTGAGATATTATGTAATAAGGGTTATTATCTATATATACTTAAGAATTCTTGATTGATATTAACGTCTGGGAATGAGTTGATCGTTATTATGTCATTTCAAAATATTTTATACTTGTATAAAACCTTAATTGTATAATTATATTGTAGATCTATGTTTAAAAAAAATGTTCCGCTGTGTTTGTAGCTGGTTCTTCCCAGAACATATGTCATTTCCGAACCAGTAGTAAAAGCACTTTAAATAAGTATTTTATAATCTATATTGAATTAAAATTTTTATATAATTCTATTCTACTTTATGTTATACTTATTTAGTAATAATACTATAGTTATTAATAAAGTGAATTAATAAGTTAAAATAATCACGTTAATTACGTCAACTAAACCTAAATGTTGGTAAATCATTGGTAACTGTCATTTATATAATGAATTTCACTACACTATTTCTTAAAATCTGATTTAATTGATCTTTTTAATCATTATCAATGTTCGCCTTTTTAAAACCACTTTCGCTTGGTAACAATCTTAATCCTCAGGTGTGACAACGCATCTGTTTTTGATTCTTTACATCGAGGATATATGTAGATTTCTATGGACCGCAGCATCCTCTTTCCATCAAGAGCACAGAGCCCAGATGGTAAATGGATGCTGTGACCCATAGACATCTACATTTATCCTAGATTAAGAATCGAAATGCAGAAACGTCGTTACCCCTGACGACTAAGATGGAATGCCTCGATTCCAATAAAACGGGTTTCCGGTTCTCTACACTCACTATACGAAACACAGCAGTATTAAGCTGCTATTTTACGCCGGTATTCTGTGAGAGCATGGTCCTACCCCGGCCGACCCATTTGTGCTACAACCATAATAGCGTGGCTCTGCTACGTATAAAATACACACCACATACATATACTACATACACAATAAATTGTGTTTTGTTAAGTCAGTGCGGTTTACCTTCTTCGGCTACATCAGCACTATCAGCAGGTGGGATAGTAGAAAAGTACTGGCTTATAATAATAAAAAAAGAGAATTGATTTATCTTTACTGCGATTTAAAAATGTAAAAATAATATAAATGAATTTAACTGCTATATGTAATTCTGATGTGGCACTTTAGAAGATTTGTATCTGATTATGCACGTTATATATTTATCAGTTTACGTAAAACAATATCAGAAATAAGAGGAAGACTGAGCCCAGCAATATTCGGTATGAAGGCTGTAACTTGACTACTGAACGTGCAGTGGCGGCTTAAGAGAATCCGGTATCCACATCCCGTGGGTTTAAGAGGTGACAAAGGGAAACTGAAGCAGGAGATGGGTAGTAACATCTTAATAACAATTGAAAATAATTGGTAACTGCGGTTGCCAAATCGCCTGCAATACGTAACGACTATTATACTATACTACTACTATACTACTACTACTATAATACTATATAATATACCTGGTAAGAATATATTTATATTTTGGTATGATTATATTTATGCCTTGAGATAATCTACGGGAAGACCTACGTTCAGCCGTGGACTTCGATAGGCTGTAATGATTACGACTCTTAATATACTTAACTATAGTTAAGAATGAGAACGCGGATAATTCAATTAAAAATAACGTTTTAAAACTTAAGTAATTAACTTGACCCCCGTGGCCAAGATCCCGCCAAAACTCTTATGATCCATCTTATATTGGCAATCATTGTCTCTTTTATTTACGTTATAAATAAAGTAAAATACATTTAATATATTTTGATAAACATCATAGGAAATATAGCGAAAGGTAAGGAACCTAATGAATTAAAATTCCTTGTAAATCACAAACCAGAATAATATAATAAATATAATTAAAGTCATAAAAAACATACTAACCTTTTTCTTATGCGACTTTTTATTCATGACGCTTCGAATTCAAATCTGAAACAAATTGGAATTTTCAATATGAGACTTCAAAGTGGCTCGGAAGTTAATGGGCACCATCTGTCGGTTGATGTCCGCGCATCTGCGTTGGACGCTTTGATATACTGTCATATTTTAATTAGACCACACATATACTGCAAAACGCTTCGGAATGTCTGTATACCTTGTAAACTCTTCCAATATTAATACATATAAATAAAATTGTAGTTTCTGATGTCTGTCTATAATATCGAAACAACTGCCTTATTTTGAGTAAATGGTGTTATTAGAATGCCATTAGGACACGAATAACTGTTTAAAAAAAATCCGTCCTGATCTTCAGGATGACTGAACCACTTGTGATGAAACTTCACGAACACAGAGAACAATGTCAGGAGAGATCTAGGCTTTAGATTTTAATCCGAAGAACTTGGATATATTGTTACGCGCCATAGTTAATGCCTAATACTTAGCACTAGTGACATCTAGTGTCGAGTAGCAGAACTAATCCTTCTAGAGAATTCCATACTAGAACTTTCTACACCTAGTCAGTCGGGACCGCTATGTACTAGAACATTCTAGATATTTCAGTAGAAGAGAGCTTATATAAAAAGAATTGTGTTTTAATATTAGTGTGTTTTAAGTTGCAATTGGTGTTCTCTAAATAAAGTGTCGATTTTGGTAAATCAATCGGCAATTTTTATTGTCACGAATCCTAAGCTGGTAATTTATTAAAAAATGATAAAAGAAATGGACTTTGAATAACTTAAATCTAAATAACGCCACATTAATAGCTTTAGCTCAGGTGAAGCCAGGGTGGGTCGCTAGTATTAATACAGAGCTTAAAACATATCACCGTGTGGTGGTGGTGTAATATTATCCACTAGCCCGTGACGTCCCGTGGGCGTCGTAAGCGGCGACAGACGAAAACGTAACCTGCTTCTATACGTGGTAGAGCCATGCAGCAGTTATATTAGTAGTATAGTTGGAGCACGAATGGGTCGGCTCGACTGGAGAAGGATCACACTCTCACAGAATACCAGCGTTAAATAGTAGCTTAATGCTGTTGTGTTTCGTATGGTGAGTGTAGAGAACCGGAGACCCTTTTTACTGGAAACGAGGCATTCCTTATAGTCTGTATGGGTGACGACGCATCTGTATTTTGATTCGTAATTGAGGATTCATGTAGATGTCTAAGGGCCACAACATCCACTTACCATCAGGTAGACTGTGTGCTCATTTGTAATCGTATCCTATAAAAAACAACTCAAAATACTATAATACTAGGTGGTACTTCTTTTCTGTCTTGGAGTCTGTCTGAGTAGATAGGTTTAGTTTAGGTTTAGGATATTATTTATTACTCAAACGAATACAAAGCGCTTACGAGTACTTAAACAATTTACAAATAATAGCTACCACTCTCCTACCTATTTCTTCCGCTAAACAGTTGGTTACTTCACTGTGTTCCGTTTTGAAGGGTACAAAGAGTGAGATGGAGTGCCTCACAGGATATAATTATTACATCCTGTGAGGCAATCCATCTTAGTCCTCAGGGGTGGCAACACCGTCAACGCTTACTGTCATACCGTGTTTTCCTTTAATGTCAAGGGTTATAGTTTTGTTATCAGCAGAGCGTTGTATGATTAAATACGGACCCATATAAGGAGCTTTTAAGGCGCGTCTTATGATGTTGTCAAGAAGGAGAACATGGGTAGATTTTGAATTATTTTTAAAACGAAATTGGACCTTTTTTGAGTGACGAGAGGCAGAAACAGGTTGTACTGTCAACAATTTTGCCACAAAATCGGTGAAGTTCTCAATGGGGTTCACTTGGTTTGGGTGCTGAAACCGACAATGTGCCAGATAGTCTTAAAGGATCTTCGTAAACCTAATTTGCAGCTGTTGATTTAAGATCTTTCTTAAAAGCAGAACGAATTCTTAATAAAACAAATGAGACTATAGCCGTCAACGTATTCGTGAGAATAAACTATTTATGACAAAAATCTGTCATACTAATGCTGGCCTTCGTTGTGCATTAAACGCATAGTTCAATCATATAGCTACCATTTTAGGGATATAGATATTTTTATTGCCTCACTTTTATACTTTAAAAAATATATCCAATATATAAAAGTTATTATTTGTTTGCTCATATTTTATGCACTGCCATACCACCAGATTGCTGTAAAACTTTGTCAACTTATTGCTTGCACTTGCGCGACGGTTATAGGCATGGTACAATGTGAACACGGATAACTCAATTAAAAATAACGTTTTAACGTGGCCAAGTTCCCAAGTGGCCCCCGTGGCGTTTCGGGCGACACTGGAAGTTTTTAGAACTGGCCACTTGTAAACGATATAATAAAAAAATAAGTTCAAATTTTGGAAATGGAAATCTTTGCCAATATTATTGTGTATGTATTTTAATAATTTGATTCATTTGTATACGGTTTGGGGGCGAATTAAATTGTCTGTGTCACGTCAGCATGAATTCGACGCGAGAAAATTTTCATACAATGATTTTTTATGACTTTAGATGTCATTTAAGTCAACAAGAAAGTTATGATAGACTTCGATTGGCCTTTCACAATGAAGCCCCATCTCGTTCCACTGTTTACAACTGGTTTAATGAGTTCAAACGTGGTCGCACTAATCTCATCTATGATCTGCGTGAGGGACGGTCTTCTATGGCGACGACTGAAAATAGCATCAGTGTTGTGCGGCGTAAGATAGAGACTAACAAAAGAGTGACTTATCAGCAGATTCGGATAAGCTTAGGCATCAGTATGAGTCAAGTGCACAAAATCCTCCATGAACATTTAGCGGTAAGGAAGCTGTGTGCCCGGTGGATACCTCATAATTTGACCGAGGCCCAAAAACTCCACAGTGTTGATTGGTGTTTTGAAATGGTTCAAAGATTTAACGGAGGTGATTCAAATGCTGTGTTCGAAATACTTACGGGTGAGGAAAGCTGATTAATTGTTATAATCCTGAAACTAAGATACAGTCTGCTGTCTGGATGTTTTCTTCCGAGGAGTTCCCAACTAAAGTGAAGAGAGGTCGAAGCGTGGGAAAAAAGATGGTGGCCTTGTTCTTCGGAAGGACGGGCCATTACGCAACAACTGTTTTAGAGGATCGAAAAACAGTTAATGCAGAGTGATACACTAACAATTGTTGGCTGCTTGTGTAGGAAAAAGTTCGGGAGAAACGATATCGCAGTACGATCATCCTTCCCTTTTTATTTATTTCCGAAAATAAAAGAAAAGCTTCCAGGAAAACGTTTTATGGACGCCGAGGAAGCAGTGGCCGCGTTTCAAAATGCCGTCGAAGAGACCCCTGAGGGCGAGTGGGCTAAGTGCTTTTCTCAGTGGTCCCATCAGCAATGTATTGATGTAAATGGACACTATTTTGAAAAGATATAATAATACTAATAACTTGCTAGTTTGATCAGTTTTTGATTTTCTAAGAACTTTCAGTGTCACTCTCATAACAGTAGGTCGCGATCAAACCGACAAATACGTTTGAAAGTTATATTTATCATTCAACTTCGATGAATGAATTATCATTCCCAATTAAACAATAAAAATCTTCCAAATTTAAAACGATATTTTCAAAATTGTTTTTAGCGGCTGCAACGTGCCTGGTTTGCCAGATTCTTTATTGTTTAATATGTGTAATGCTTTTTTGTGATAGTAACTCTTTTCTCTTCAATTCGTTACTTATTTTTTATAGAAATATTTGATATACGATATCGAATGTGCATATATCATACTCTCTTTTACAATACTTTTATAAATACCATTGTGTATTTATCTGTATATCCTTATAAATAAAATTAAATCAAAATGACTCAAACTTGGTCCATTGCTAGATTGCAAAAAGCACGGTTTTTATCTACCTGCAAATTAGTAAACTGTTTATTTTTTAATTATTTAATTAAATAGCAGCGATCATCATACCATACAGTCACTCGAAAGAAAAATTGAAATCAAATCTCTTCCCCGTTGTATATTTTCGTAGCACAATTACTCACGCTCCGAGCGAATCCCGGAATCATTTTAATGGTGTCCCAATTTCTTAAATAAAGATAGTTTTGTTATTAGTAAACCATATGGCAAAAATATCTTTAAGATGTTTGTGACGTATTGCGTAAATGACGTTGGTTGCTGCATTGAATAATGTTTTATTTTTTCTATATGATATATGGGAGCCGTGTCGACGCGTTGGAGAATCTAATACCCCATGTCATCCCGTGGGTGTTGCAAGCGACGACAGAGTGAAATGATATTTCAAACATAAAAAACTGCGGGAGCCAACCCACTTACCAAGCATTACAACTATGGCAAATTATGTATGGCGGATATTATAATATAGTAAATAATATCCGCCATACCGAAATTCGGTCACGGCAACCACTCTCAACAGAGACGAGCCATCTCTGCTGGACTGGATTATAGCGCCCAAGTGTATGCATAAGCATAGTTGCACTCTTTACTCTCTCGCTCTTATAGCAGGCAGTCTCAACAGAGCCTCGCCTCGCCTCGCCAGACTTTATGCCTCGCGTAACAGAGGTAGCTATAGCCTACATATATTATAAATTATAAAATCATCGTGGCATTCTCTTTAGTCATCTGTCAAGACAACACAGGAAGAAATTGGGTGTAAAATTCTCTCACGCCACTACAACTCACTATCGGTCAGGCTCAGTTAGTTTCAGTCTCGACGGAGTCTAGCTATTTGCACAGGACAAAATTATAGTGCCAATTGTATGGGCAAGTACAAGTGCAATTTCTATTCCCTCACTCTCATAGTCCGATGAGACGGTAATCCAACACGACCGGAAAGAGATCAGGCGCAGGCAGGACCTACGGTTGTACGTGCTTTCCGAGGCACGGGGTCGAAACACTGCAGCTGTGCCGACTTCGGGCTGCTACTGGGAATTTCTCGTCAGAAAAACCCAATTGATTTTGGCCCGACCCTGGCTTCAAATCCAGGACCTCATGATTAACAAGCGCGTTTACGACCACGAGACCAACGAGTCAATATACAGCATGTAACAAATACCCTGTGGTTCCCGTAAAGTTCGTTATCAGAATCAGTATTCAAACATGTAGAATAACTTTTTCAGAAAACTCTACCATTAAAAAATATTTATAATAACAAAACATTTATTTGATAATTATGTATGTATTATAGTTTTATTACGTCTGAGTTGTCCGGAGAGTAAGAGGATTGACAAAGACCCCGCTTTACCGGTGCTCGTGTCAGTTAGAAGTAATAGAACCACATACAATTTATTAAAGTAAATTAAATTTTTAATGGTCGTAATTTCTGAAAGAAAAAAAAACCTAAGTATACGTTTGAATACTGATTCTGATAATCCACTTAACGGGAACTACAGGGTTTTTGTTATTTGTTGTAATATATTACTTTTAAGGAATATATATAAATATAATAACATTTAGGGGAACAACAAACAAACAATAAATCTTAATGCTATTAAAAATGTTCGTCGTATGGCTTCAGCGCGAGCCTTGCATAAAGGTCTTCTACTTATGCGCATAACGTGCAACTTCTTTATAAAATCGAAGTAAGAAACGAGCCCATATTCGAACTATAAAGAAAAATAGGGCTACAGACGCGTTGTTACCTCTGGGTACCGAGATGGAATGTCTCACAATGTGTAGCTACACTGGCTCTCTACTCTCTTCAGACCAGAACACAGCAGTGCAGATACCACTATTTCGCGGCAAAAATAGGGAAGAAAGTGGCACCACTCCGACAGACTCCTAGTTCGTAGAATATAATACTTCTATATTATGACGTCCCGTCTACTTCCAGGCTGACTGACCAGAGGCGGAAAATAAAACCTAGTTCGTAGAACTACGAACTACGAAGAAAGTTCTACGAACTAGATTTTATTTTCCGCCTCTGGTCAGTCAGTCTGGAAGTAGACGCGACGTCATAACAACCTGTGATCCCAAATTGTTCCCATACAGCTTTTGGTATTAGATTACTTAAAAACACGATATTTTCAAGTAGCCATAGTTTTACAATAACGTGTTGTTCACGAATTGTGTCTATTA
This sequence comes from Parnassius smintheus behrii, assembly GCA_036936625.1. Classification (NCBI taxonomy): domain Eukaryota; kingdom Metazoa; phylum Arthropoda; class Insecta; order Lepidoptera; family Papilionidae; genus Parnassius; species Parnassius smintheus. The sequence continues at coordinate 43,118,501 of JAUPFT010000020.1, forward strand.
AGTTTTTAATATTAGATTAAGGCGTCATACTTTCAGTTAACAGACTTGTTTTGACCATGCTATATAAGCTGTTGCATTTAGAATAAGATTCGTTATAGAACTCACCGTTCATGTAATCACTTAGTTAAGCAAGTCAGAATTGCACTAGGTTAGTTTTAATACATTATTGTAATGTAATACTTATTAAATGTAATCGAGACATATTTTTTATTTTTTTAAGCTTCAGCACCGCTACCGAAACTTAACTACCTAGAAACCGATATGACTAAAACATACATACAACTTAAGTGTGTGAAGACCACGACCCACTGGGGCAGCGGTTAGATAACTTGTCAATTCAGTGAATGAGTGAGCATCCGTATCGATGGTCTGACGATCAGACGCTTACTCATCATCAGTAATACTAATAATCGTCATCATCTTCCACCCCAGTTGCATTAATATATTCGCACCAAGCGCTATAAGTCAACTTTCATAATGCGCACAGCCGAGGAGTGGAATACCATGCCGGCGTCTGTTTTTCCAAGTGCCAATATAACCTTAACCTCTTCAAGGAAGCGTGAGCCCATTTTTAAATAAAAAATCGTCATCACCAATCACCCTTTTATTTATAGATCGTGCCCGGAAGCCCTAAATCTCATTGAACGAATTTATATGGTTTGGTAATACAGACCAGTATTATGGTTGCAGCATAAGTGGATGTGTTCGGCCGACGAGGAAGGTTGAGGAACACGCTACCTGAAATCGTAGCATAATGCTGTTGTTTTGCTTGAATCGAGAACCTGAGACCTATTTTACTGATAAAGATAGCTCGTTATCCATCTTAGTTCTCAGGGCTGACATAGCAAACTCAATGAAATAAAATGAAACGAAATAAAATTAAATGAATCGAAACGAAATAAAATTAAATGAAACTAAGTAAAGTTAAATCAAAATGACATGACGTAAAATTAAATACAATGAAATATCTTTACTTAAAGACATACTCGGAAGAAATCAAAATCACTTTTGTTAATCGTCAATATGTTTTAGAGTCGTTTTAAAACGTGGTTCCTCTATCCGGAGAAGAAACGACGAAAGAAACTCCGCATGTATCCTCTTTTTTGTCATTTTTTAAATGCCATGATAGATATTCTTTACGAAATGATAAGGAATATATTATGTAATCATGCATTTCTGTAATAAAATTATGCATAATAAAAAATATGTAAAATTATAAGCAAATAAATGTGCTGCATTTTAATTTTAAATCCGAGATATTATCGGACCATCCATGTGTATATAAAAGTCCACTGATGAACGTAGGCCTTCCCATAGAGTGTCTCATAGGAGGGCGGGTGATTTTTCCATAGTTTTCACGCTTGTTTTGGCAGATTTAAACAAAATAGGTCTTGAATTACCTATCTTGAGGCACCCTACACTCAAGTACGAATCATGAGGCCATAATAACGATTATTATGTAGCCTACATTCCTAGAGTGTGTTTATAATTATACTCATTAATATTATGTATGCATCTACATTTTAACATCTTTTTTAAATTTTATTCGAGTAGCCTGTGGGTCAGATACAATCAGATATCATACGGCGCCATTCGCATTCAATATAATAATGCGTTCAGGGTGCTATTGCGGCTGCCGTATTTTTGTAGTGCGTCTGGTATGTTTACGGATGCGCAAATCGACCGTTTCCCGGTTGTATTACGTAAAAAAGCAGGTTCCCTATTGCATAGAATCCGTGGCAGCCGTAGTATCATTCTGAATAACATTGCTGAAAATGGGGACTGTCCATTTTTAGCTCATATGTGTGCTATAACTCGCGCCTTCTTAGTTATTAAGTACTAACATAGACATTAAGCTTCTATTGTATCTACTGACCACTTTGGAACTTTGTTGTCCGACTAGTAAACATTTTATTTTATTTTTATTTTTTTAACCCTCTGTCAACTATTTAGGTTTGGGAGGCTATTGTAAATCGACATGCACTTTAAAATCGAAACCAATGATTACAAGTTGTCCACTCGACATAGCCTAGCGAATCAGTAAGTTGAAGTGGCAATGGGCCGGCCATGTAGGTAGCTCGAAGAACCGACAACCGATGGGGAAGATAGGTTCTCGAGTGACATTCTCGTATTTGAAGGCTAAATTCAGTTGTGACGTGAAATTCCACCAAGAGACAACAATCGCAAGTATAAACTATAAATGTTAAAGGGATTCTTTAAAATTAGCATGGCCTAGTTAGATTCGGATATTATGTCGCGGAGTAAATCACAACAAAACGACGGCGCTAGACGCGTTGTTCACTTTGCGGATAGACGCTGTGTATAAATAGTTAAGTAGAGGTTATAACGTTACGCCCGTGCAATTGGTATGGAATGTAGGTAGTAAGTAGCTCATTGTCGTTGAAAAAACTCTCATTACATTTTGCAATATCAACAGTAAAATTAAAAGTGACATATGTAGGTAAATTACTTATCCTCTAGAGTCCTCAAGTACTCGAGCGAGTACAATAAGAAACAAGAAAAATCTCGCCATTAATTTTTTTTAATTTATACGCGCTGGATTGTACGCCTTATATTAAAAGCTTATCGTTAAAAATAATTAAGTTCTATAAAACCCAATCACCGAACAGAAACCTTGATCTTGCAGCCAGGAATGTTTAAGTGTTATGCAATAAAATCATAAGTAAAACGTAATTATACATTTTAAATTTATAACAGTTGTGTACATAAATAAGGACCTTTAATAATACAATCAGATCTCACTTCTGATAATAACTGCAAGTTTTTTTTTTTTTTGCTTAACAACAACTAAGCTGCGCTAAGCTCATATTGTAGGCATTACTATACATGAGATGTTTGATGAAACTGCAGGGTGTGGGCATCAGCATTTTTCTGATTACAGTTCAAAAAATAAAAGACGTAAATTTCTTCGCGCCTGCCAACCGTGGCAACTATGGTAAATATTCCCCTAATGACGCAAGGCTCGACAGAGGAGGATCGTACTCCCATAGAATACCAGTGTTAAATAGCTGTTGTCGAGAGCCTCGAGATTCGAAAATCATTTTACACTAGTACCGAGGCATATATCCTCGTATCTCACTCATTATACTGGTATGTCAATCCTCATAGAGCAAGATCGCAGGGCCGCCAGACGTCACGTATTTTCTGACGGATGTAATGTTGACGATTGAGTAGTGTTAGTACGAGTATGTACTACGATCGTATGTCTACCTGCTAGCTTGGTGAAACAGCCAATTTCCGGGTATCAGGCGATCAAGGTACATAAAAACATTACTTACTTCATGTAAATTCTCGTGGCTGATTTTCATATATGTTTCAGAATGTATTATGAATTTTAACATTTCTAATATTTTGTTAACCAGACGAAAGAAATTAAGTCTACAGTCCTCGTCACTACATCATATTTGATAGAGCACAAATCCTCGCTAAAGTACACCGATTCCTTCCAAGGATGATTCGCGAGTCTGATATTTTCTTTTCAAGAGTGTTACATGGTTTACTATGGTTCATCACAAATCCCAGCACCACTACTCCCAGCACCACTACGCTAGGACAGACACACAATTGAGGGAGAGCTTGAGGTGCTCCTCAAATTAGGTAAGACACATCATTTTATTTTATTGAGTGGATGTGTGCGAATGAATTCTCAACAACTTTAATATTATTAGGATGTTTATTTAGCAGGGATGATACACATGACGAAGATACAGACCGACAAGGGTTACCCCTAACCGATGAGCATGAATGCTATAAGGACATGAAGGATGCGAGATACGTGTATCAAGATCACGCCAAATGGAAGCCCGTAGCCCTCTGCCTACCCTTCTAGGTAACAAGCGTTGATGTTTATGTTTATGTAGAAATGGGTCAAATGGCAAATTTGAAGCCAAGCTTATTAAACAATTTAGTTTATAAAAAAATCAGTCGTTAATTTGCGGAAATCCATTAAATTAAAGCTTCTAATTAAAAAAAACATAATTAGCGATAATTGACTTAGCGGTATGCCATCGCAGAAATTCTCCTAATTATTCTTCGTTTAGTTGCGACACACGTGACCTTACTATCGACACTGGTGTTTCTGTTTCTTTCCTGATGTTTGGAGTAGTAGTGAAGGGTATGGGATGTACGTCGAGATTCGTCTCTTCGGGGCCTCAAGGTCACCGACCCCTAGACAGGCCCTTCCCTAGGGTGTGAAATACGCCAATACTAATCAACATTGCTAAAAATAAACGGCTCCCACGATCGATACATAGTAATGTACCGCAAGGAGTAATGGGGGATACCCGAGGCCTGAGAACTGCTGTGCAAAGAAGCACACGCAGAAGACAACGTAGGGGATAGTGCATACGGAGTTGTCTTTAAACTAAGTAAGATATATCATTTTTATTTGTTAACGTGGATCTTAGCTACATTTTGTAACATATTTAATATAGCTTGTGTTTGTTTTTTTTGTTAATGGTTAAGGGTCCATTAGCAAAAAAACTGAATTCTACCGTAAAATAGCAGCTTAACGCTGCTGTTTCGTATGATGAGTGTAGAGAACGGGAGACCCTTTTTTTACTGGTAAGGAGGTATTCCATCTTAGTCCTCACAGGTCACAACGTATCTGAATTTTGATTTTTCTTTTTTCTTTTTTTTTAAATATTAGGATATACACATAGGAATATTAGGACACTAGGATTTTTTCCTGTATCGTGGAGGCAGTTTACATACATAAATTGCAAAAAGACGAACATCCAGACCCGGAACAATTACTTGTAGGCCATACCAATACTTATTCCGTGCAGGATTCGAACCCGCGGCCCTCAGCGCTATAACTCATTGCTAAGCTACTGCGCCACAGAGCTGTCAAATTTGTAATCGAGGATAGATGTCTATAGGCTACAGCAACCACTTACCATCAGGCGGACTGTGTGTTTGCTTGTTACCCTTATCCTATAAAAAAAAACATACTTTATTCTGTTTTCGGCGAACATACACTGGCAACACCAAAACATCTAGATTGCCCGCCTGAAGCGCGCTCTCGGTAACATACACCACTATTATAAGATTTTGAAGCTATTAAATTGTTTTCACACTTCGTCTTCCTAACATACCATCCTTGGATATCCCTTCTACTACAAACAACGTTGGTCTATTTTTAGCTAAAAAAAGGAGGAAAGGTTCTTAATACGACTATAGCTATTTTAACGTTTCTTTTTTTAAATTTACATAATTTAAAAAATGGTTTATTTATAGACAAAAATTATTTAAATAAAATAGAATATTGATTTCTTATATTTACGCGAACACTACACATGATTAAAACTACTTTTACGGATTTTATCGCGTTTATTTTTACATTTTATTTTTAATTCCCGACGTTTCGGGCGCTTTCCAGCACCCATGGTCACGGGGGACTGAGATGACTGACGTCCCGATGTCATTGTTAAACCCGGACTACCTTCAGCTTTTAAAAAAGCTGAAGGTACTCCGGGTTTAACAATGAAGTTAGTTCATTTTGCATAGATCGGACCATAAACAATAATTAAAAAAAGCTGAAGGTACTCCGGGTTTAACAATGAAAAGTTAGTTCATTTTGCATAGATCGGACCATAAACAATAATTAAAAAAGCTGAAGGTACTCCGGGTTTAACAATGACATCGGGACGTCAGTCATCTCAGTCCCCCGTGACCATGGGTGCTGGAAAGCGCCCGAAACGTCGGGAATTAAAAATAAAATGTAAAAATAAACGCGATAAAATCCGTAAAAGTAGTTTTAATCAAAAATAGAATATTTTTAACTATTCATTACAGATTACAAGTTATTAATTTTGAAACAATTTTTTTACTTTTACTAACAATAAAACACAGTATGTACCAAACTCCTTACAAAACTTAACTTGGAAGCAACCACCTCATCCCCAGGGGAATAACTTTTTTAATACAATTTTTGCTTATTCAAACTTGCTTATAGAAAGACCTTGTATATTTCCTGGGAAAAAATAAATAAATTACTGACTCCGTGGAGTCGACAAACTGAAATCAGTAAAAGTTGAATGATGAATAATTTACACAGGAACAAAATCAAATCTAATTCTCCCGTTAACCCATCTTAGTAATTTTAAAATGCTTTTAGCAAAAAGTAAATCCATTAGAATAATTTTAGACAGTTGTATTTGTAATCTGTTATGTCCTACGTAGTGTAAACTAGGTTTAGGATCGCCGCTGTGGCAGACTTGGCGTAAATCACAGCCGAGTGACACTCGATGCGACGTTTATTTGGCACTTCCTTGCGTAGTTGCTATAGACCGACTTGGCAGCCACACGCAGTCTGCAATGCGACGTGTTCGTAACGTGCTAAGGACACCAAACACGTTTACAGAGCGGTATAGTCCCGTTTTGGTCTTTTACCAAAAAACTTTATACGTGTTAGGCTGCAATTATATTATGGTTGTAGCAAGTGTGTGTCGGCTCGATAAGGGACGGACCATAGCAGCGTTAAATAGCAGCCTCATACTGCTGTATTTTATTTGGTGAGTGTAGAGAACCAGAGACTTTTTTATTGAAAATGGGGCATTCCAACTTAGTCCTGAAGAGTGATAATGCGTCTGCAAATATATGTAGATGTTTATCCCCACCCACTTACCATCACATGAACTTTGTGCGATTTTTCGCCCTTATTCTATAAAAAAGGTACGATACGGTTAAAGTAAACCAAACCAAAGGCTACAATGAGAGAGGCCCCTGTCTAACGATGAACTTATGGGCCGATAAAGGAAGAAGATCTTCATAATACCTGTAGCTCAGTATGCGATAATAAGTTTTCATTACAGTTTATGACTTTGAGATCAATCTACTGCTTAAATTAATGGTGAGAACATTTTTATAGAGTAAGGGTGACAAACGAGCACACAGTTGACTCGATGGTTAGTGGATGCTGTGGTCCATAGACATCTACTTCTAGACTCGACAGATGTGTTGTCACCCCTTTAGGACTAAGATGGAACGCTTCGTTCCCAGTAAAAAGGGCGATGAAATAAAATAATACGCCATTAGCGTGACACTAATGTCGTCTTATTTTATTTATTATTTTATTTATGCTGTGAAAAAGTCATCAAAGCCGAACAATTTTATACGTTATCTGTTATCAACATCCTACGACAAAAATCAATAAAACGATATAATATATTATCAACAGGTTGAAAATAGCGTGATCTAACATAATTACTGAAACCCGTGCGAGTGATTTATGAAACGTACGTTATTAGCGGCTTATTAAAATTATATTAAATTATTTATAGCGTTTATAAACATCATAGCTCAGTCATGGTGTAAATTCTCTAGATTATTACACTCACCATACGAAACTTAGCAGCATTAAGCCGCTATTGAACACTGGTGTTCTGCGAGACCGTGGTCCCAACCCCGTAGAGCCGATCCATTCGTGCTACAACCACGATAAAGCTGCAACTAGTTTCTGATGATCTAGTCCTATTAGCCTTTTGGCTCTTTCAGCTTTATAAAACTAAGGATAATTTTATACTATTATTCCCAACGCAACGTTACTTACAAAACGAAGTTCACCTACGACAATTTAAGTGTACATAAATGAGTTATCCGACGGCTGTCCGAACAGAAGCTGCCGGAGTCCGGCTCTGCCGGCTAACTCGTATCGTTCGATGTTCTGGGCCGTAAGAACCGGCCAGGGACCGGGTGTCGGTGTGTATCCGATGTGGAAAGGAGTGCGGTGGCCCGTTTGTGGACTCGCTGCGTCCCATCCATTGTCATAACTGTGTGTGTCGTCGGAATCTTCCACGAAAACTGTGAACTGAAATAATCGATTTGCTCTAAAATCATGTTTGTCCTACTTTTAAATGTAAGCTGCTGAAACTCGACGCCGAAGTTGATGAAATCCATTAGACACCGCAATCATATTGGTTCGAATCGTATTAGATTTTATAAAGAACTTTATAAATATAATTTTTCATTAGATCAGTTTTCATTTCTACCATTAATCAGTTGGCGCCAAAAGTGTTTTTTTTGTTGTCAACTCTGACTAGACAAATAAAAACACCAGACGGCCCGATTGAACCTTTTTTTTTTTAATGATACCCGCACTAGGTAGTAGGAGGAATTTTATATATGTAAAGTGGATACATTAAACAAATACAAATTACTCGTGGACAAACATCTCGGCCGGGAACTTATTTGTAAACCATAAAAACACTTGTTCCGCGCGAGATTCGAACCCCCGCCCGGGATCGTAGCACTAAACACTAGCCATTGCGCTACCGAGCCGACAACAACATTTTATTTATTTGTTTAACAATTTGTGAACACACAAATAATTACAGTAGGAAGAGAATTCGCTTACCTAACTGCATGTACAGTATTTTAGTAGAACTTAGTTCTGGAGGAAGGGAATTTAGGAGCCTGTCCGCGAAATAAGCACAATAGTTAAACAATCGAAATGTTCATTTAAGATTTATGGGACGGGGAAGGGGTTAAAGTAAAGATAAAGATACAGCCAAAGGTTTCTCTTCTCTGAGAGGGCTACTGATTAATTAGTCCGTCGCACAGCTTCAGTGCGTGTTCGCGGACTGTACATCATACCTAGGAACATTTTGCAGCGGAGTTAGCTAAAATGACATTTTACTATGGTTAAGAAAACCAAAAAATTGAATGAATTCTACACAAAATTACTTCAGTTAAATTTCAGATTAATTTAATTTTAATTTTTACCACTTTTTTTATTACACTTAAGTGCATGTCTGTTCCGTTCGAATTTAGTAACTTCCTGATGAGCTAGAGATGTGAAATTTTGAATTTTCATATTTTTCTATTAACGATCGTAAAATGTCATCTTGGCTAACCCCGCAGGCCTTCTTACGATGTTTTTCTTTTTCAGAGCTCGTTAAATCAACACCTAAAACGGCAGTTAACAATTTCATTGGTACCGCCGGGGTTTGAACCCGGGTTCTGATATATGCGACGGGCGCTTACCCCTCAACTACTACAGTTTTTATCCTTGTCACATTGAAGTGTGTGTTTAGAATGCTAAAACAACAGCTTTTTTCTAAATTCATTTGAAAGTATAAGCTTAAGTTACAGCCTATATACATACGTCCCACAGCTGGGCGCAGGTGCCTTTTCATTTCTAAGAGGGTTTTAGGGTTTTAGGGCAAAGAAATGTTCGCTGCGCTGCGCTAATGCGTGTTGACAAACTTCACATGTCTTTGTTTTTTAGAATAAGGGTTACAAACGAGCACATATTCCATCTCAGATTACTGGATGCTATGGTCTATAAACATCTAGATCTAACGTCGATTAAGAATCAAAATGTAGACACGTTGTCATCTCTGAGGACTAAGATGGAACGCCTAGTTACCGGTAAAAAGAGTATTCGGTTCTCTACACTCACCATACGAAACACAGCAGAATTATGCTGCTATTTCACGCCGGTGTTGTGTGAGAGCTTGGTTCTACTCCAGTCGAGTCGTCCCATTCGTGCTGTAGCTATATGTACTACTAACGTTATTTGCATAGCTAGCAGCGTGACTCTACCACGTAAATTATAATGTGTATTAAGACTGCTAATTTACATCCTCATAAATGAATAATTTACATGTTATGATATGTTTTCCGTTCCTTAATTAGTTATCAAATACGTCCTACGTTTGATGTCGACGTTGGCACGACTCCCGTGCAACGAATGACTGGACACCATATGGTCGGTGTTATGAAAAATGAACCAGCCGTGTTCGCGACAAATGACGCGGAACGTTCAATATGTTTCCGTAATATATATATATATATATCCTATACCTTTAAACGAGCAATTCTTGTATATATGTATATATAGTACCCGGTTGACCGAGCTTCGCTCGGTATTTTTCGCTCGATTTTTTTAATTCGTGTGTTTTGGAAATTATATTTAGATACAAATTACATACTGATGAATTATAAATAATATTTTTTGATCTTAGCGACATAACAGAAAAAACTGAACTGGTTATTTGAATAAAAAATCATGAGTGCAATTATTTTTATTTAAATTTTCGTGTTTTTAAAAAATACTAAAAAAAGGGCTCGAAAAAAATATATTTTCTCAAAAAAGAAAGAAACTTGAAAAAAAAAATAAAAAAGTCGGTCGGTCGGTCTGGGCTCGAACCGGGGTTTTACGATTTTGTGACCGCCCATTATACCAATAAGCTATTTATAATCATTACCAAACTGTCAAAATTTACCTTCTTATTCTAACTATATTGTAGCAGTTTTTAATTGCCTAAAAACACGGACAAAAAGACATTTTCTAAAAATAAATCTTAGCTAGATCGATTTATTATCCCCGAAACTCCCTGGACACTAAATTTTATGAAAATCGTTGGAGCCGTTTCCGAGATCCCGATTATATATATATATACATATATACAAGAATTGCTCGTTTAATAGTATAGGATATATAATCGGGATCTCGGAAACGGCTCCAACGATTTTCATAAAATTTAGTGTCCAGGGAGTTTCGGGGATAATAAATCGATCTAGCTAAGATTTATTTTTAGAAAATGTCTTTTTGTCCGTGTTTTTAGGCAATTAAAAACTGCTACAATATAGTTAGAATAAGAAGGTAAATTTTGACAGTTTGGTAATGATTATAAATAGCTTATTGGTATAATGGGCGGTCACAAAATCGTAAAACCCCGGTTCGAGCCCAGACCGACCGACCGACTTTTTTATTTTTTTTTTCAAGTTTCTTTCTTTTTTGAGAAAATATATTTTTTTCGAGCCCTTTTTTTAGTATTTTTTAAAAACACGAAAATTTAAATAAAAATAATTGCACTCATGATTTTTTATTCAAATGACCAGTTCCGTTTTTTCTGTTATGTCGCTAAGATCAAAAAATATTATTTATAATTCATCAGTATGTAATTTGTATCTAAATATAATTTCCAAAACACACGAATTAAAAAAATCGAGCGAAAAATACCGAGCAAAGCTCGGTCAACCGGGTACTATATATATATATATATATATGTATAATCGGAATCTTGGAAACGGCTCCAACGATTTTCATAAAATTTTGTGTGCAGGGAGTTTCGAGGGCAATAAATCGATCTAGCTAGGGTTTATTTTTAGAAAATGTCTTTTGTCCGTGTTTTTAGGCAATGAAAAACTGCTACAATGTCGTTAGAATAAGAAGGTAAATTTTGAGTGTTTTTAATGATTACAAATAGCTTAATTGGTATATTGGGCTCTCACAAAATCGTAATACCATGGTTCGAGCCCAGACCGACCAACCGACTTTTTTTAATTTTTTTTTTCAAGGTCCTTTCTTTTTTGAGAAAATCTATTTTTGCGAGCCCTTTTTTTAGTATTTTTTAAAAACACGAAAATTTAAATTAAACTAATTGCACTCACGATTTTTTATTCAAATAACCAGTTCAGTTTTTTCTATTATGTTGCTAAGATCAAAAAATATTATTCGTATTTCATCAGTATGTAATTTTTATCTAAATATTATTTCCAAAACACACGGTTTAAAAAAACCGAGCGAAAAGTACTGGTCAAACGGGTACTATATATATATATATATATATATATATATATATATATATATATATATATATATATATATATATATATAAATTACGTGTCACGTTGCTTATCCACGATGGACTCCTAAACTACTTAACTGATTTTAATAAAATTTGCACATCGTGTCACATACACATGTCACACACATTTGGTCCAAATTAGGAGATATGATAGTTTTTTTGCCCACAATTTTTTTTGTGCGAATTTAAGGATTTTTAATAGGACGTGACAAATTGTCATCGAAAAGGGCAGAACAACCTCTGCCTGGCAAGCTAGTATATATTGTCGGTCTGGAAAAATCTACTGCTGGACGGGGGCACCCTTCGTAATAGGAAAGAATTGTAAAGTTTGGCAGCCGAATAGATTATAGCAGTGCCAGACGTCTAGGTATTTTACGTCTAACGTAATCTAATTAATTATTATACCGTCATCTATCGGAACCCATTAAATTTTGTTATAAGTTAATGGTGAAAACGAGCACACAGTCCAGATGGTAAGTAGTTGCTGTGGTCTATAGACATCTACATCTATCCTCGACTACGAATCAAAATGCAGATGCATTGTCACCCGTTAGGAATAGGATGGATTTCCAACAGAATGGTTCTCGGGTTCTACAAACTCATCATACGAAGCACAGCAGCCATTAAGCTGCTATTTTACGCTGGTATTCTGTGAGAGCGTGGTCCTTCCCCGGTCGAGCTAACCCATTCGTGCTACAACTATACTACTAATATAGGTACAACGTGTTACAAAATACCCCATAAAATACAATTAATTAGATATCAAAGCCAAAAATTTTGTCAACCCTAGTAAGCTGTCATGTCAGCATTTGCCACCTCCATACAAGGATGTCATTATACTCAATTACTGGCTTTAAAAAATGTCAAGTTGTAAAAAAAATATGTTGTCAATTTCAAATCTTCTAATCGATATCCTACAACTGTTCCGAGTTTTTTTTCAATATTTTTTGCAAAATAACGATGCTTTCTCACTCGGAATATTACGATATGATGTTATGCGTAGGCCATGAAGATAGCAATTTAAATCGTGCTCGCGAACTGTATCGGCAACGATTTATCGATGGTAGACCCCCCCACTGAACAGTGACGGCTGACTTCGTACCAGTGTTTTCTGAACATGTCAAGACGACTACATTCCACCGGCTCTTTTCATCGGTCTACTGGAAGTGGACGTCCAAGCACAGTCAACGACAGGCAGGCTGAATTAGTGTTAGAGCATTTTGAAGAACAGCCGACCACAAGTACGAGGCGAGCCGGAACAAGATTCCGTATAAACCATGTTGCAGTTTGGCGGATTCTTCGTGATGACAATCGTCACCCTTATCACTATCGCCGTACACAGGAGCTGATACCCTCCAATTTTGCACCCAGAAGGAACTTTTGTGAGTGGTACCTCAGGCAGTTAGAGGAAAACCCTAATTACGAGGTCAGGACTTTAAAATATGCATAACGATCACGTTTGGGCTCGCGTGAATCCACATGTTTCACGGCAGGGCAGATTCCAACACCAGTGGCGGCTGAATTTGTCGGCTGGCCTTTATGAAGGGCAACTATCTAACGTTTTTACAAACGGAATTCGACGAGGCGATTAACGACTTTCCTGTGGTTGACTAGGATTACTTTGAGAACCAAATAAACATGGTGTTTTAGCCTAATGGAGCTCTGGCACATTTTGCTCGCAATGTACGAGAACATCTTAACGTTCGCTTTCCGCGAGGATGGATCGTGCTATGGCCTGCTCGACTACGGGCCTCACACCATTGGACTTCATTTTGTGCATTTATGTGAAGAACAGAGTGTATTTCTCCGATAGCCCCACGGTTGCCGAGATGGAACAGCGTGTTAGATAGGTTTTCGCATCAATGACACCAACGATGGTGCGAAATGCCACACAAGCCATATCTCGACGAACGAGGTTGTGTATTGAGTAAGATGGAGCACACTTTGAGCCGTTTCTGTAAATTTGACGTTTATTATGAAAAAGTAAGTGTTCGTTTAGGTTGTTTCGTTAGGTTAGGACTTTTAGAAATTTTGGCGCTCCGCGAATTAAGTAGAAATGTAGGTACATTCTGCGTAGTTTACTCTTTAATTTTACTGAAATATGGTTTGCACATAAGTGACAATAATATTTTTTTTTGGGGTATGTTATACAGCGTTACTACGGTTCTTAAATATTGTGAATAGACATGTTATAAGGCCCCATTTAACTTCCTTTCGGCTTTACGGGTAGTTTTGTAACACCCGGTATATAGTCGCACCACATTGAATTATTCATCATCATCATCATCATTACAGCCCTTCACAAGTTCACTGCTGAACATAGGCCTCCCCCAAGTAATGCCACAAAGCACGGTCCTGAGCCACCTGCATCCATCGACTTCCCGCATATCTTACCAGGTCGTCACTCCATCTAGTGGGGGGTCACCCTACACTACGCCTACTGGTACGAGGCTGCCACTCAAGAACCTTTCTTCTCCGTCGGTTATCGGTTCTTCGAGCTATATGGCCGGCCCATTGCCACTTCAGCTTACTAATCCGTTGGGCTATGTCGGTCACTCTGGTTTTACTGCGGATATCCTCATTTCTGAGTCTATCACGCAGAGAAACTCCGAGCATAGCCGTCTCCATAGCTCGCTGAGCGACCTTGAGCGTCCTCGTACGGCCAGCAGTGAAGGACCACGTCTCAGATCCGTAAGTCATCACTGGCAACACGCACTGGTTGTACAATCTAGTTTAATTATTAGTCGCCACTTAAGTCACACACGGGACAAAATGGGGGTGATGGATTCTCGCCTCATTCCGCCGCCGCCACTCAGCAATGTAATATATGATAATAATGAAAAAAATTGAATAATAATAAGTACCCGGTTGACCAAGCTTTGCTCGGTATTTATTCGCTCGATTTTTTTAATTCGTGTGTTTTGGAAATTATATTTAGATACAAATTACATACTGATGAATTATAAATAATATTTTTTGATCTTAGCGACATAACAGAAAAAACTGAACTGGTTATTTGAATAAAAAATCATGAGTGCAATTATTTTAATTTAAATTTTCGTGTTTTTAAAAAATACTAAAAAAAGGGCTCGAAAAAAATATATTTTCTCAAAAAAGAAAGAAACTTGAAAAAAAAAATAAAAAAGTCGGTCGGTCGGTCTGGGCTCGAACCGGGGTTTTACGATTTTGTGACCGCCCATTATACCAATAAGCTATTTATAATCATTACCAAACTGTCAAAATTTACCTTCTTATTCTAACTATATTGTAGCAGTTTTTAATTGCCTAAAAACACGGACAAAAAGACATTTTCTAAAAATAAATCTTAGCTAGATCGATTTATTATCCCCGAAACTCCCTGGACACTAAATTTTATGAAAATCGTTGGAGCCGTTTCCGAGATCCCGATTATATATATATATACATATATACAAGAATTGCTCGTTTAATAGTATAGGATAAAGTGAGGTGCTGAGCTATAAACAGTGCTGGTTCATATGCCTTACTAATTACATGTCTTTATTAAATAAGGGTGGCTAACGCACTACCTGTTGGTTAATAGATGCTGTACTCGATTAAGAATCAATATGCACAATGCGTTGTCACCCCTAAGGACTAAGATATAATGCTGCGTTTCCAGTAAGAACGGTCACTGGTTTTCTACCTTTTTCTTTTTTTACCCTTTCGGACTGAGGAAGATAACAATCTCAATGTAATCTAAATAGGTAGGCCTTAAAAACTTCAGCAACTATAAGCCTTATTAAGGACCAGTTTCCTCATTTATGTGGGACTATCTATTTAATAAAAAAAAGAACCGTCAAAATCCATTGACATTTTACGAAGATATCGCGGATAACATCATACATACAATAAATCACACGCTGGAGTTGTAAATCTGTTTCTTTTGTAGTCGACTAAAAAGAAAACAAAGTTAAAATCGCTCAAATTATATGTATAATCTAGCTGTGCCCCGCGTCTTCGCCCGCGTGGAATTTATTATATTATTATTATTGGATTTCATGGGTTTTAATTTTTATGTAGGGAATCCTTATTCTTTTTTCTAAAATTAAAGTAGTCTAAGTTAGTCCTTATAACATCAGCTATCTGCCAGTGAAAGTCCCATTAAAATCGGTCTAGCCATTTCAAAGATTAGCCGATACAAGCAAATTTCGACTATACAAACAGAAACATCAATTTTAGTTATTTTTATAGATAATACCAACAAAAATAATCAAACACAGTATATAATATAGACACAGTTTAAAGAGCAGACGCGGTGAGGCATGTAATAAAATTACGACGACATGTGATCAATCAATAATCAATCGTAACCGGGTTCGTGGCAGAACTCGGCAGCCGGGTGACATTTATTGGAATGCTTCTGAGACCTGACGAATGTGACTTCGTAATACGGCGTCTTGTGTCTGGTTAAATAGACTTGTTAATTAATTATTCTGAAATCCAATGATATTCAACGTTCTAAGTCAAGATTTTATTCTTGAAATCCAATTAATTTTCAAATATCCATAGAAATATTTTGTGCCTTAACTGGGAACAGAGCGATATACCACTAAACAATAACCTTTTGTGCCTTGAACTCTTTACATCTCTTAACATATATTTTATATATTAACAGAACCGGATAAGAGCCTCAATCTAAAATAGTCATGAACAGTCAAAGGAGGCTTAGGAAAACACACGTATTAGAAAATAAAGTAGGTATTAAAAAGTAAAATAAACCAATAAGACATATAATATTTTAAAAAGCAAAATACATTTTTTTCTTAAAAATGGCTTTATCCAAATAATCAAATTTTGATACAGTTACGCTCAATAAAAAAAGGTTTTACATGCTCGAGCTCATGTTGTTGAGCAGACGTCAAAAGCAAAAGAAATGTTACAACCGAAATGAGTATCGTAAAATGAGTCGTTCAGTTGCGATTAATAATCCAAAATTGGCTCAACCGGAGAAGGATGACGCTAAAAATACCAACGTCAAGTAGCAAAATTTCACTTTGTTATTTTGACGACTCCGTGGCGCGGTGGCTTAGCAGTGAGTTGCAGCGCTACTAAAGGCAGCGGGTTCGAATCCCGAACGGAACAAGTATTTGTATGACCTACAAATAATTGTTCCGGGTCTAGATGTGTTTGTTCTTGAGAAATGTATGTATATTAAATGGCCTCCACGATACAGAAGAAAATCCTAGTGTGAAAGTAACGTTTATAACATAAAAATAAATATAATACTGATGTGTTTCGTGTGATGACTATAGAGAACCGGAAACCCTTTAATACTGCTAAGGAAGCATTTCCATTTTACTCCTCACGAGTGACGCATCTCCTTACAAATCTTAACAGAGAAATATATATATAATATATATATATATATATATATATATATATATATATATATATATATATATATATATATATATATATATATATATATCACTTCTACAATATAGATTCGATTTGTCACTCTTTTCTCTTTCATTCTTTTATACGTGGTAGAGCCACGCTGCAGCTATATTATGGATGTAGCAAAGACGGGTCTGCTCAACCGGGTCAGGTCCACGCTCTCACAGAATACCAGTGTCAAATAGCAGCTTAATACTGATGTGTTTCGCATGGTGAGTGTTGAGATCCGGAGACCCTTTTTTACTACAAACGAGGTTTTCTATCTTATTCCTTAGGGGTGACAACGCAACTGCATTTTGACTTGTAATTTAAGACAAATGTAGATGTATATGGGCCGCAGCATCCACTTACCATCAGATGGACTGTGTGCTCCTTTATCACCCTTGTTCTATAAAAAAAACTTTCTACATGACTAATTTAATTAGCAAGATAACTATATATCTGCTTTTATGTTTAAAAAAGTAGTGACGTACACACGTACATCCTTAACGTATGCTTTCTTTTTAAACGACTTCAAAAAAGGAGGAGGTAAACAAATCGACTGTATGTTTTTGTGTTACCTCAGAACTTTCTCTAGGTGAACGGATTTTGATGATTCTTTTTTTTATTTGAAAGCTGGTGCTTCTCATGTGATCCCATATAAATTTGATCAAGATCTGACCAGTGGTTTTTGAGTTATCCTTAACAATGCGTATTTAATTGACTCCGAATACATTGATGTTATCATTTTATTTATATTTAAGTCGGTTGTACAAAATTTTAAATTTTACCACTTTTACTTGAAAAGAGGCATTCCATATAAGTCCTTAGGGTCTGCAACGCATCTGCATCTACTGTTACAGCCTATTAAAGTCCACAGCTGGCCATAGGTCTTCGCATAGATTACTTCATTACAAAGATATTTGCCATGATTGCCACGCATGGCAGCAGGTTTTACTCGCATTTTATAGTTTCTTCTTTTATCTTTTATCTTTTCTTCTTGTTATCAGAATGACGCCTCTGCCCAATTCGTTGGTCGGTACTCTCTGTTGCCTCTTACATCTCCACGGGACGATATGGGGTGTTGGGGATATCCTTTCACCGTCACTATACGTTAGAAAATCTTTAAATAAAACTATAATAACAGCCTACACACGTGCCGCCTCTCCTGCTCTCATTTCTAAGAGAATTCTGGAGCAATATTATTATTTACGTATGGGCGATAAAATTAATTTATTTTAAGAAGTTTCTTCGTTCATTTTTATAGAGCAAACCTACCTTCTAAGGGTTACGAAAAGTTAACCTGTAGTTTCATCCTGTTTCAGTACGAATCTGCACGAATATAACGTTACTTTAGTTCTTACTAAGGCTTACTACCTCAAACCGTAACACCAGAGTGCTTGCACTGATTCTTTGGAGTAGAAGTAGAAGAAACTTTTTTTAAACGAAATGACAAACGAACTTCATTTAACCTAAAAGTAAGTAGCTACTGCAGTCAATATATCTGCAGAAATTTTACACATAGAATTAAATTAAATTAATTAAATTAAATTGAATTAAACCGGCTCGTGGCTCCCTATAACTGTCAACATCTATTGTTATCGCCAACTAGTAGTGCAAGCACTACTAGTTGGCGATGAGGTTGCCACCTATCAAAACTCAAAATATATTTTGAATTAATGAATGAATGAAATATACCTTATTGTACATCAGAAAATAAAAACAAGTAGTAAAATTAAAAATTTAGTACAACCGACTTCAATAGATATAATTAAAATGAGAACATCATCAATGTATTCGGTGTCAATTGAATACGTATCATTAAAGATAATTTAAAAACTACTGGTGAGATCTTGATTAAATTTATATGGAACCACTCAAAAGCACCAGCTTTTAAATAAAAAAAGAGTCATTAAAATCGGTTCACCCAGAGAAAAATTATGAGGTAATACACACAAAAAACATACAGTCGAATTGAATACCTCCTCCTTTTTGAAGTCGGTAAAAAGCAACAAATTATTAAAAGGTACAATTGCCAGCCCTATCGCTTTGAAGCGATCTCTACCAGGCAACCATTGCAGACTGCAGAGGATATAATGACCTGTGAAAAAGGGTAAGGGTGTTACGTAGGTTGTTGGAAAATACACACGTAGGGGTAAACTTTCTTCAACACATGTCTCTTTCTGTCCCTTAACTGGCTTAAAAAGTGTAATTAATAGAATCAAGCGTAACTGTGCGGAAATCCATTATGTATCGTTTCACATATACAATAACTCTCTACTCTGTGGTAATATTATTGTATCTGTATGAAATATAAAGTAGACTTCACCAGAGGATGCCTGCGTGTTGTATTACTGATTATGGTGTGCGTTCCCTAGTGTAATGGGATTATTGGCGATAGTGCACGCACTCGAGGGAGGGTGAGAGGTGCTCTTAAAACTAAGTAAGATATATCACGAAAAGAAAAGGGGAGATCAAAGTCGTTCAGAAACTTTGACAGCATGATTATTATTAGGCTCCGATTTTACGCTATTGCGGCGTGACTACAGCGCCGCCAGTCATTACAAATCAGTACTACGAGTCTTACATGGTGGAGATTTTTATTACTCTCTTTCGCCAAAGAGTCCACCTGCAGATTCTGTAGTTTTTTTGTATAGAACAAATGTGACAAACGAGCACTCAGTTTACATGAAAGTGGATATAGTGGTGGCCCATATACATCTACATCTATCCTCGATTAAGAATCAAAACGCAGATACGTTGTCATTCCTAAGGACTATGATAGAATGCTCGTTTCCAGTAAAAAAGGGTATCCGGTTCTCAAGACTCACGACACGCAACACAGCAGCACCCAGCTGTAAAATTAAACGCGATAATATCAGTAAAATTAGTTTAATTTAGTAATGCTGCTATTTCACGCTGGTATTTCGTGTGAGCATAGTCCTTCTCCGATCGAGACAACCTATTCGTACTACAACCATAACATACCTGCAGCATGGCTCTACCATAGATGCAGTTTAGTTCGTTGTCACTTGCGATCGACTTGAAACAAAAAATGTTACAGTATTTTTATTTCTCTAAGGGCTAAGATAGAAGCAACACTTCTTAAAAACTTGAGACTTGAGAAAAATACTAATGAAAATATAAAAATTTCAGACGTTGTGTACCTAATCTAAGTTTATATTATTTTTTTTAAATTAATGTGAAGAAATAAAAAACAAACCTTTTGCACTACTCCCACGAACAGAACTAACTTTCCACAATGTACTACAAACACAAATTCAAAAATAATTTCAAAGTTTATACAGTTAACAAATATTATTTTAATCTGCTTCAATTTCCGAACATCAAAGACAGGAAAAGTTTTAATGGCGGTGGACGCGAGCGTTTCCCGCGCACATCGGGTGACTGCGCTGTACTGGGGCTGACACAATAAAGTTAAGCGTTGAAAGGCTGAACGTCGCATAACGTTGGGAATATCGTCATAACCATATGGGAGTGAGATTTGTGAGATATTTTCTTATATTACATTTGGCAAGAGAAACGCACCACACGTTGTTAATGGCACGCAATGTTTGTTTTTCACATCAAAACGTTTCTTTATGACGCGAGCATACGACGTGTTTATGGTTCGAAGTGTTTTGCTTGGGACATAAATCGACGTATTCCCAAATATTTGATTGTAATAACTCAAAATTGACACAAATCGTACGTTTTATTTCTCGATAGCATCACAATAATGGCACATTTTACGGCGCTATCGTTTAGTGACGGTGTAAGGATATCCACTACCCCATACCATCGCGGGTATCGTAAGAGGCGTCAGAGGGAAATAAATCAACAGATGGGCAGCAGCGTCTTCCTAATAACGACTAAAATCGCCAACCCACCCAAGCGTGGTAACTATGGCAAATCTCCCCCTAGGGGGTAATCTCTGGGGGAGGCCTGTGTTAAGCGGTAGATTTTAATAGGCTGTATCACTATCGGTATCAGTTACGGCGTTTAATGGTAAATGTAAACGATATAATAATTGGCGCCTATAATAGTGTGTTTTGAAAGTGAACAAATCATTGTCAAGGTAAGGCAAAACAGAAAAAGTGAGGACGTCTAATCGTTCATGATGTATCAAAAGAAGGAGGTCAAGTATCATAAGTTCTTAAACCTTCATAATTTTGTACAAGTTTGTTACTGATTTTTTCTGAAATAAAAAGTTAAAGTTACAGCCTATATACGTCCCACAGTTGGGAAAAGACCTTATCTCGTTTCTGAGAGGGTTTTAGTGCAAGGAAGTATCCATCGCGCTGCCTCGAAATATTTTTTTATTTCTCGGGCATGCATGTTTCCGCACAATGTTTTCCTTCACCGCCGAGCACGTAGTAAATCAGCACTTAAAATTGCAATTAACAATTTCATTGGTGCCGGCGGGGATCGAATCCTGGTTGCCCGCGTACTGTGAAATTTACAGAGAGCGCTAACCATCTGATCTACCCTGAAATAATCTGTTGAAATTTATAAAATTGTTTTCCATTTATAAAAGTGAAATAATCTCTCTAAATTTATAAAATTGTTTTCCTTTTATAAAAGTGAAGTGGTAAACGATCCGAACGTTCTGATGGTAGCTACCGCGATGGATAACTTCAAGCAGCTTCAAACAAAGAACGTTACAACCGCGTTGTTACTTCTGTTCTGTTCTGGGAACTAAGATGGAACGCCTCACAACCTGTAATTTCAAACACTCTGTATACACTTCAGACCGAAACAAAGCAACTTTAGCGAGAGGATGGCACCAGCCCAGGCTCCCAGGACTGCTAGGAAGAAAGGAGTCCTACCACCTACCACCTAGTCTTACTGAAAGATAAATGAGAGACACACACGACATTTTTATCACATTTTATGTTTACTTATTAAAGCAAGTACTGATAAAATCACACTTGGTATCTATAGATCCCCCTGAATGAAACATTAATAATTTTTTAAAGATCTCTGGATATCTTACTATATTGGTATGCTTATTATATTGGTTGGTTATTTGATCATAGATATTACAAAAAATAATATTGATAAATATTCTGATGAATATCTAAATTTATTAGCAACACACGGGCTCCTACCTGGTCACACTTATCCAACCAGAGATAGAACTTGTTTAGATCATTCATTCATCAAAGTCAAACATCCATCACTAACTATTGTCATAGAAACAAGCCTCACTGATCATTACTCTGTCCTAACATGCACTAAATTAAAACATAATACTATTTTAAAGAAAAACACAAATTCACAGAAAATTAATTATAATGCCATACTTGATGAACTTAAATTAATAAATTTTGACAACATAATATCAATAGATGTGAATAACTATTGGTAACGCCAGTTAACAATCTACTTTATCAACATTACATTACATATCGCATTGAGTTCGTCCTAAGTTATATCTACTTTATCAACATGACTAGTGCATATTTTTTGTTTCCTTCCTTCCTTCCCTTTCCTACCGCACGCGCTGCCGCCGAGGTGAAAAAGAGGATCTCGGCGCGCGTCAGTATACTAAGTGATATTACGCCATCCGCAACGCACGGCCACCCGTCGCGTCTTATGTACATTAACTGCAAACCGCGCAGGATGAACATTGAGTTCTCCTGTTTATGTTTAATATTCACCGCATCAGACATTGTGTCTTTGTAACTCATAAAAGTGTGAGACGCCCCCGTAAGGGCAAAGGTGGAGAGTGTGGGACTTCACGAGACTGTTCCGAGAGTGCGTGTGCGCCGAACCACGTGGCGAGCTCGCTGTATAGCAGACACTCCAGGAGGAAGGCGCGGCAGCCCTCATCAGGTCAGTGCGTGCTATCCCACCTATATATTTTCCCCTTTGCCGTATGCACCAAAATTACAGTCCACTAAATCTTTATCGAAGATACCTTAAGTTACTGGCGTCTCCATTTTTAATGGTCCTTCTCGCTGGATTGACCTTGACTCTCCATTTTTTAATGGTCACTTCTCGCTGGATTGACCTTGACTTTCCGCCCTTATTAGATCGTTATCGTAATAAGCGTTTATATAATTAATTATTTATATTTTAATCCGACTTCGGATTAACCCCGCCCTTATTAGAACACTAGAATAGGTTCTAATAGGTGACATTCATAGTAATTTTAAAACTATATTCATAGAATGAATAAGCATATAATTATCTATATAAATTATTTGTTGTATGTTCACATCACGTCATCAACTTTTAACTACATCTATAGATTATACTGTTAAATTACATTTATTATTTGCACATATATTTAAGCATTATATTCGTTATAAATAACTTCATAATTATTATAAAAGTTAACAATTAAAGTTCATCGTTAACAAAACTAATATTTAATAATTCAACCGCGTAGCGAGGTCGCTTACAGACTACCCGCTTATAATTATATTATTTTTCGCATCGAATAATAGCGATTCCTCGGATAATGAGGGCACACCTGATGCTGAGTTGGTTTTATTGTTAGCTAAACGAGATGCTTTATTTGAAATAGTGCAAAAAATATATGATATGTCCTCGGACATCCACATAAACACTTCAACGATGGAGCGTTTTCTTGATGGAAGTTCTAATATTAATGCTTTACGTATTGAGTTTAAACAGGTCTTAGATAATTATAATTCACATTTATTAAAAATAAACCCTATTGCTAAACCTGATTATAACAGCCTCATTACGTTTGATTCTCTTTGCGGTAGAATAAATAGGCTTTATTTACAATATTCGCAATCTAATTCACAAAGTACTAGTACACCATCTAAAGCCAGATTCTCACTTCCGCCTATCGAACTTATGCCATTTTCGGGTGACATTCGCTCATGGCCTTTATTTTATGCTAGCTTTAAATCAACCGTCCATGACAACACATCGCTTACCGACGCTGAAAAGTTATACTATTTGCTAGGTAAACTAACGGGCAAAGCCCTATCTCAGGTCGTATGCTCAGGTATAACTCCTTGCACTGAAAATTATAAAATTTTATTGCAAGCACTCGTTGACAAATATGAAGACCGGCGTATGCTAGCATCTACATATATTAATCAGATGTTCGAATTTAAGCCATTGCAATCGGCCACCGCAAATAATTTTGATTTATTTACTGATAACTTTATAAGTGCAGTGCGCGCTTTACAAAACTTAAAGTTAGATAATCTCGCGGACTTAATTGTTCTTCATATCGCGCTTAAGAAGCTGGACCCGGATACCATTCGCTCTTTCGAATATAGTCATAACTCGATGGTACCTTTGATGATTTAGTAAATTTTATTAAGACCCGCTCCAAAGTTTTGCAACGCACCGATTCTAGTACAAATTCTAATAGCGCACCAAACAATCGACGAGGTAACGGTAATAATCGTCGCTGTAATAATACTTCGTCGCCGAAGTATCAGGCGTACGTAAGCACGACGACTAGTTGCTCAAAGTGTCTGTGCGATAATATTGTGCATCAACACCTATTTAAGTGTGCAGACTTTAATAAAATGACGCCGCAGGAACGATTTAAATGCGTAAAGAGTAACAATGCATGTGTGAATTGTCTCAGTTTAAGTCATCGAGTGTCTAGTTGCTCTTCAAATTATAGTTGTCGAGTTTGTAAATTTAAACATCACACATTGTTGCACTTCCACCGCAGAAGCGATAATGCTTCCCCTGCGCTGGCGCGTTCTCTACCGCTTCAGCCAGTTACACTGAAGTCTACAACCCCCGCGCCCGCACACTCGCCACCCCTCACCGCAGGTGCGCGTTCAGACGTCGCGCTGTGTACTTCGTTCAAGAATGTTTCTCAACGTTCACCGCCTCCCGCGCGTGCAAGTCGTTCGCAGAGAACTGTTTTATTATCAACCGCTCAAGTATTTGCTTACGATGCTAAGGGAGAGAAACAAATTATTCGTATATTATTAGACTCCGCGGCTCAAAGCCATTTTATGACTAAAGAGTGCTGTCATCGTTTAGGCGTTCAACAACACGATACCGAATGTACTGTAGTAAAGGGATTCGGTGGAGTTGAAAAAATTGTAAAATCGAAATCGATTGATATTAAAATTTTCTCACGATTCGACTCGAATATTAACTTCAATATTTCAACGCTAGTTGTTGATCAATTCACCGACCTTTTGCCCACCGCTGTGGTAGACACATCTGTCTTATCACACTTCCATGGCATAAGACTCGCTGATGAATGTTATAGCATGCCTAATAAAATTGATGTTTTGATAGGCGCATCCCTTTTCCCGCACTTACTATGTCCAGACGTAATTTATTCGTCTAACGACTTGTCCGGGCCCTCAGCTTTGAGTACGGTATTTGGTTACGTTATTATGGGCTCAGTGCCGACACTTCAGGTAAATCATTCTTTAACGTGCTGCTCAGTTCTAGAGTCTCCTATCGTTGACAAATTAGTGCAACGATTTTGGGAGCTTGAACAGCCACCCTCCGCACCGCCCATTCAGTGTCCTTCAGACATTGAATGTGAAGAGTTTTATAAATCTACGACATCCCGCGATCCTTTTACTGGTAGATATATTGTTGGCCTGCCATTTAAAGATGACGTTTACTCTCTCGGAGATTCTTATGAAACCTCTCGACGACGATTCATGTGCTTGGAGAGGAAACTTCAAGCCTCGCCTACATTAAGGTTAGCATATGATGACGTCATAAAGGAATACTTAGCTAAAAATTATATATCCCCCGCACCGCCGTATGACTCTCATGAACCCGCTCCAATATATGTCATACCGCATCATGGAGTCTTACGCGAAGATAAGAAGTCAACGCGTCTGCGCATCGTCCTGGATGCTAGCAGTAAGACTAGCACTGGGCGATCATTAAATGATATTCTGCATTCAGGACCAAATTTGCAAGGCGACTTGTTCAATATAATTTTAACTTTCCGCTTACATCCAATCGCTATGACAGCCGACTGTCGCCAACAATTTCTGCAAATAGTTGTTCGCGATTCTGATCGTCGTTACCAATGCTTCCTATACCGCTTCCGTCCACAAGACCCACTTGTGTTATACCACTTCAATCGCGTGTGCTTCGGTTTAACTTCGAGTCCATACCATGCATTGCGCACGGTAAGACAGCTCATTGATGACGACGGCGCAAAGTATCCGCTTGCGAGTCGTATCGCATTTACTTCGCTATATATGGACGACATCGCGTTCTCTATGCCCAGTGAATCCGAGGCCAGTGAGACCTCTCGGCAGCTGATAGACTTATTCAAGGGTGCCCAATGGGACCTGATAAAATGGCATAGCAACCGTCGATCTGTTTTAGATGACCTCCCTACTTCCCATAAAATTACAGGAGAAGTAGAGTTCGATAAATCAATGCCACATAAAATACTAGGCTTGCATTGGTCTACCGATAGTGACGCCTTTTATTTTAAGATATCTGTTCCCGCTGATGTGACGTGCACTAAGCGCGCCATCTTATCTATTGTCGCTCGCCTGTGGGACATAATGGGTTTCGTTGCTCCCACAGTCGCGTACGCCAAATTGTTAATAAAGCAGCTTTGGCAACTTAATTTAGATTGGGACGACATACCACCACCGCCAATTATTAAGATGTGGAGGCAATTCAGTGCTGAATTACCAGCTCTTAATGATTTACGTATCCCGCGACATGTTGGTGTATCCAAAAACTGTACTGCGTCACTCCTGGGGTTTTCCGACGCCAGCGAGCACGCATACGGTGCCGTAGTCTACATACATGTAAAGAGCGTCAATGGTAACACCGTCCAGTTGATTTGTGCAAAGACTAAAGTCGCACCGACGAAACCACTATCTGTTGCACGCCTTGAGCTTTGTGGAGCGGTTTTACTCTCAAAATTGCTTCGCAGCGTACTCGACAATTATTCTCTTGACCTTGCAATATCAGTCTATGCCTTTGTAGATTCAAAAGTAGCTCTGTACTGGATAAAGAGTTCGCCACACAAGTGGCAGACCTTTGTTGCAAACCGCGTTGTTCAGATTACCGACAATATTCGCGCTGATAACTTTTATCATGTCGCAGGTACTGAGAATCCCGCTGACATACTTTCACGTGGCGTTACGCCAAATAAATTAGTTTCAAACCCCTGTGGCTCCATGGGCCTCAGTGGACTTCGTTAGATCCATCTCAATGGCCTCTTCGTACTTTAGACAATGAGGTTATTGTAAATATGCCTGAGAAGAAGATTTTGTCGCACACTGTGTGCACATCCGTCTGTAATTCTGCGATTTATGAGCTCGCACTCCGCATCTCTTCTTGGAGTAAACTTCTACGTATAATTGCGTACGTGTGTAAGTTTGCTAAATTATTGCCTCGCCGCAACACTACTGTAGTGACTGCTGATGATCTCAGTTTCTCTGAGGATATAATCCTCCGCGTCCTGCAAAAACAGCATTTTGCAGTGGAATATTTAAATATTGAAGGTAACAAACCTTGCTCGCCCGCTTTCAATCGTTTAAGGCCTTTTATTGAGAATGGTTTAATCCGCATTGGTGGTCGTCTTTCGAACTCCGCATTAGATTACACGCAAAAACATCCAATTATACTCCCGCGCAGTGATCATGTAGTGAACATGATCATTGACTATTATCATATTAAAAATTTACACGCTGGGCCTGAATTGTTATTGTCATTGCTCCGTCAAAAATTTTGGATACTTTCCGCACGCCGCACTGTGAGAAGCAGAGTCTACAAGTGTAATATATGTTTCCGGCTTAGACCCCGTCCAACTTACCCTTTGATGGCTGATCTTCCCCATAGTCGTGTAAGACAAGCTATTAAGGCATTTACACACACGGGCTGCGATTATGCCGGTCCTATCGCATACACTCCTGTACGTCGTCGTGGTGTACGCAGCGAGAAGGCGTACTTATGTGTTTTCACATGCCTCACGACTCGAGCTGTACATATAGAAATCGCTACAGATCTTAGTAGTTCTAGTTTCCTCGCTGCGCTTAAACGTTTCCTCTCTAGACGAGGGCTGATTCAGTTTTTATATTCGGATAATGGAACGAATTTTAAAGGTGCCGCTTCGTATCTTCGCGATCTCTATAAATTTCTAAACGTTGAATACCGCCCAAAGCTTGAGCAAGAGTGTGCTGAGAATCGTATAACATGGAAGTTCATCTGTCTCAACTCTCCTCATTTTGGAGGCGCCTGGGAGAGTATGATCAAAGTCGTAAAAACGCATCTGTTCCGAGTTATCGGACATCAGTTACTTTCATACGAAGAGCTTAATACTGTTCTTGCGCAAATTGAGTGCTTGCTAAACTCGCGGCCCTTGACAGTATTAAGTTCTGATCCTGCAGAGCCTTCAGCTCTTACTCCGAGTCATTTTTTGAATACCGCACCTTTATTGTCATTACCCACACCCAAAGTCAAATCTGACTCTACCAGTCTGTTACACAGGCATTCTTTACTGGATAAATTAGTTCAGTCGTTTTGGGACCGGTGGAGGACGGAATACCTTCACGGATTACAAGTTCGTCAGAAGTGGAACACCCCGTCTACGGCTATCGTACCAGGCATGGTTGTAATTGTGATAAATGATAATGAACCGCCCCTTGCTTGGCCATTAGCGATTGTCGAGTCTGTTCATCCTTCGAAGGATGGCGTAGTTCGAGTAGTGACCGTGAGAACTACTAAGGGAACATATCTCCGTCCTGTTGCTCGTATCTGCCCTCTCCCAAGACAATAAATCACGATTATTTTGATTATAATTATTTATCTAAATTAGGAATTAAGTTTATATTTATATATATATTAAAAAAAGTATTAAACCGCAATATTATATTTATGTATACATTTTCTCGCTTACCAAGTAAGGTTAGTAGATGAGACATGCGCATTGAGCGCATCCTCTCACTTTATATACCGCTTATTTATTTGTTTTCCTTTTACTTTTTATATTACGGTTGTCTTTTAAAGGTGACCCTTTAAGGGCGGGAGGAAATGGTAACGCCAGTTAACAATCTACTTTATCAACATTACATTACATATCGCATTGAGTTCGTCCTAAGTTATATCTACTTTATCAACATGACTAGTGCATATTTTTTGTTTCCTTCCTTCCTTCCCTTTCCTACCGCACGCGCTGCCGCCGAGGTGAAAAAGAGGATCTCGGCGCGCGTCAGTATACTAAGTGATATTACGCCATCCGCAACGCACGGCCACCCGTCGCGTCTTATGTACATTAACTGCAAACCGCGCAGGATGAACATTGAGTTCTCCTGTTTATGTTTAATATTCACCGCATCAGACATTGTGTCTTTGTAACTCATAAAAGTGTGAGACGCCCCCGTAAGGGCAAAGGTGGAGAGTGTGGGACTTCACGAGACTGTTCCGAGAGTGCGTGTGTGCCGAACCACGTGGCGAGCTCGCTGTATAGCAGACACTCCAGGAGGAAGTCGCGGCAGCCCTCATCAGGTCAGTGCGTGCTATCCCACCTATTTATTTTCCCCTTTGCCGTATGCACCAAAATTACAGTCCACTAAATCTTTATCGAAGATACCTTAAGTTACTGGCGTCTCCAACTATACTGAGAACCTAATTTACTTATTCCAAAATTTTATACTCAAAAACACAGTAATATAACACCTAAAAAAATACGCTGTATAAAACCATGGATTACTCCAGGCCTTCTTCGATGTATGAAAAATTGAGATCGAATGCATATGAAATGTAAACGGGATCCTAATAATAAAATATTGATTATTACGTATAAACGATATAAAAATTTCTGCAATGACTTACTGAAACGTTTGAAATATATTCATAAAAGGAATGAGTTATAAAAGTACGCCAAAAATCCAATACTAAAATGGAAAATAACTGATAAAATCAGAAATAGATTTCAACCTAAAACAACCCCAAATTAATTATTAAAAATCGAGATCACGCAGGAAGAATCTTTAGAAAAAGTAAATAACTACTTTACTTCTGTTGCAAAAGATCTTGGAAAATAAAAAGTACATCAAATAGCGATTTCACACGGAATATACACGCTCAATCAGACTCGATGGCAATTTACAACATGAGAAAACATGAAGTTAAATCTATCTTATTTAATTTAAAAACAAATGGTGCAGTTGGATGTGACAGCATTTCCGCAACATTTCTTAAAATGGCAAATAATGTTGTTATCCCACACATCACACTAATAATTAATGTTTCAATCGAAACTGGCATTTTCCCTCAAGAATTTAAACAAACAATCCATCCCATTTATAAGGCAGTCAGTTCTTACCGGCATTATCAAAAATTTTTGACAAAATACTAAATAAAAGGCTTGTAGCATACTTAAATAAAAAAATCTATTTTATCGAAAAACCAATACGGCTTTAGAGCAGGTCTTTCGACCTCTCAAGCCGTCTCTTACGAACTACGTAGCAAACCTTCTAGATCTATAAGAAAGGTGGGGAGGAAAATTACTGGACTTATTTAAAAGTTATTTGTCGAACAGAACACAGAAAGTAACAATTAACGGGAAATTCAGTGGTGACTCTCCACATTCAGACATTCGGTGTTCCACAAGTGTTAATTTATATAAATGATCTTTGCGAATTAAAAATGACAACACTACTACTGAACAAACTTATGAAATTAAAATGCATTCCTGTCTAAAAGGGTATTCTTGTCAATGTAATACTTAACGGGACTAAAATCATACGTTATCTTGGAGTTTTTTTTAGATGAAAATCTTACTTGGAATCCACATATAAAATATATAACAAAAAAAAACAAGAAAGTTAATTTTCGTCCTCAAAAACTGCGATACGTGGCTGATGCTACTACATTAAAAATAGTTTATAGCGCCTTAGTTGAGTCAATAATAACGTACTGTATCACATCATGGTGTAGAGCTTGTAAGACTTATCTGCTAAATCTAGAAAGAGCTCAACGAGCGATATTAAAAGTCATGACATCTAAACCTTTTAGTTATCCCACAGTAGATTTATATTCTGAATGCGTTCTTTTTGTCAGGCAGCTATTCATAAGGAATACAGTAATCGATCAACATCTGAAACTTGAATATGACCATAGCCTCACTATAAATAGACTGAAGCATAAAGTATGTAAAATAAACCGATACGGAACATTTTTCATTCATAATTATAACTGTTATTTAGGTCCTATGCTTTATAATAAATTAAATTAAATTCTCAATATATACCTGCATAACACTTACCAATGTAAAAATATTATAGTAAAGTAGTTAAAAAACAAACTTATGATGATACAAAAAAATTATTTGCAATAGTTATATAATCTTAACTTTGTAATACACAAACTAAATGATAACCTGGAAGCCATAAGAGATTGGTCATGTAAATATGGCGTTTCTGTTAATCCTGCCAAATGCAAAGTGATTTTCCTGTAATTTATAATGGAACTTTGACTCCATATTGTGATTCCATAAAAATCTTGGCCTGTACATGGATAAAACTATGACCCGGAAATTGCAGATCTGTGAAGTTAGTCAGAAATACACATACACACAACAAATGAATTTAATATAGTCACATTCTAAAAATATTTACACATTTTAAACATTAAACTCATGCTCACACAAATTTTTTCTATAAGATGTGCTTATAGACCAATATAATAATATTCAATCAATGACTACGAATAAATAATTAATATAGTTAAATTGACCACATAAAATAACTAATTTATAATATTGTTTAAAACTACTGTAACTGTATTAAACATTAATTTAATATTTATCTACTATATTTGTATTAATTTTTTGTATTAATTTAGCTAAAGTATTAAGTAAAGAATCGCCTCACACGTAGACTCGACGACTTCCAGCCTCCCAAACAAGCCGGTTTCCGAAAAGGCTTCAGTACCATAGGCCACATACATACCCTGCGGCGGATTGTACAGAAGACCGAAGAGTACAATCTGCCACTTTGCCTGGCGTATATGGACTATGAGAAAGCCTTTGATTCCGTCGAAATTTGGGCGGTGCTACAGTCCCTTCAGCGGTGCCAAGTTGACTGTCGGTATATCGAAGTGCTGAAGTGTTTGTAGAGTAGGGTTACGATGGCTATCCGAGTACAGAATCAGAGCTCGAAACCTATCCAACTGCAGGGAGGTGAAAGACAGGCTGACGTTATATCCCCGAAACTCTTCACCGCTGCATTGGAAGACGTTTTCAAGCTACTGGACTGGAAAGGATACGGTATTAACATCAATGGCGAGTACATCACTCACCTTCGATTTGCCGACGATATAGTCCTTATGGCAGAATCGCTGGAGGACCTTAGCCCTTAGCACTATGCTCAATGACCTCAATGGTGTCTCCCAACGGATAGGTATAAAGATGAACATGGACAAAACAAAGATCATGTTTAATGTCCATGTCTCACCTATGCCGATAGTTGTTGGGAGCACTATGCTCGAAGTTGTTGACGAGTACGTTTACCTGGGACAAATAGTCCGACTTCGACCGAGAGGTCAATCGACGGGTTCAACTCGGCTGGGCAGCGTTCGGGAAATTACGACACATCTTCTCGTCAGTCTCTGAAAACAAAGGTGTACAACCAGTGCGTGTTGCGAGTGATGACTTACGGACCAGAGACGTAGTCCTTCACTCCTGGCCGTATGAGGACGCTCAAGGTCGCTCAGCGAGCTTAGGAGAGGGCTATGCTTGGAGTTTCTCTGCGTGATAGACTCAGAAATGAGGATATCCGCAGTAGAACCAGAGTGACCGACATAGCCCAACGGATTAGTAAGCTGAAGTGGCAATGGGCCGGCCATATAGCTCGAAGAACCGATAACCGATGGGGAAGAAAGGTTCTCGAGTGGCAGCCTCGTACCGGTAGGCGTAGTGTAGGGCGACCCCCCACTAGATGGAGTGACGACCTGGTAAGACATGCAGGAAGTCGATGGATGCAGGTGGCTCAGGACCGTGCTTTGTGGCGTTACTTGGGGGAGGCCTATGTTCAGCAGTGGACTTGTGAAGGGCTGTAATGATGATGATGTGATGATGATGAAGTATTAAGTGGTCTAACCTTACCTTTCTTCAAATGTTAACTTTTATGGCGGTACTTATAAAAAAATAAGAATTGAATATCAATGTTAACTTTAGTATAAAACTAACTTTTGTTGTCGTTATTAAGCTTTTTTTATATAGTAGAGGGGGAAAACGAGCATACGGCTCACCTGATGGTAAGTGATTACCGTCGCCCATGAACAGCTGCAACATAAAGGGAATTGCAGATGCGTTGCCGGCCTTTTAAAAATGAATAGGCTCTTTTCTTGAAGATCCCTAAGTCGTATCGGTCCGGAAAAATTTTTGGTGGCAGTTGATTCCCCAAGGATGTTGTGCGAGGAAGAGAACTTCTTTTAAACCGCTTAGTGGTGGACCGCCAGTCATCCACATGGTATGGGTGGTATCGCGAGTTTTGTCTGTCTTGAGTTTGTTTGTGCGACGGTGAAACTGTGCGGCTGGCATTAGTCCGAACAATTCCTCAGAGCACTCCTCGTGGTAGGTGCGATAAAATAAGCAAATAGATGCAACATCTCTTCGCAGTGCCAGTGAGTCAAGCTGATCGGAAAGAGCTCGGTCGCCGACTATTCGAACTGCTCTGCGCTGGATGCGATCAAATGGAAGGAACTGGTACTGGGGAGCCCCGGCCCAGAGATGCATCCATGTGTGGCTGAACCAGCGCCTTGTAAAGTTGCAGGCGGTGAACTGGCATGAAACACTGTCCCACTCTGCTGAGCACGCCAAGTTTTTTAGAGGCCAATTTGGCCTTTTTTTTCCAAGTGACCACGAAACTGCACGTCACTCGATATGTTGATGTTGACGCCGAGGACTCCGATACTGACTGAGGCAACAAGGGGAGTGCCTTGAAACTGAGGAGATACGACGAAGGGGTTCTTTTTAGCGGTAAATGCGCAAACTTATGTCTCCTGGGGATTAAACTGGACTAGATTTAGCCGCCACTAGTCCGAAATTTTGTTCAACAAAATCTCGACTACAGACACAAGTTTGTCCCGGTACTCGACAACAAATTCCCGAGAAATATTGGCACGGCCGGTGTATAAAGCATCACCAGTGCTGTCGTCTACATAGCAGTGAATGCTACCGATTTGCAACATGTCAATGATATGCAGAAGAAACAGCGTTGGTAATAGCACGCAGCCTTGCAGAACACCAGCGTTAATGGGCTTTTAATCGGAGCATGAACCGTCTACTACAACCTTGATGACACAACCGATCAGCAAGAAAACTGGTGATCCAATTGCACAATTTCTCGGGAAGCCCATAGGAAGGAAGCTTCGTAAGAAGCTAAATTTAGTGATATAATATTCTTTGTGTCAATGGAGGAAGGAACTGCTGTCTGTGATACAGGCTCGGTCTAGTACAGCCGGCAGTAACAAACCGAAGTAAGCAACTTAAAATCTGTAAAATTTGTACATAGCTTATTTTAAACTCATTGTAAAAAAACTTATTGTAAAGGAAAGGCATGTAACTATGCTAATAAAGTTATTGGATTGAAATAAAGTTATTGGATCACGCTTTAAACGCCCTGACGCGTTTTAGGCAACGTGTAAGCAACGTAAAACAAGTATCGAAGGCGAGGCGAAGTCGCGATCTGCATATCTAATATTAAGTAACATAGATGCAGACGCATTTATCGTTACCGTTTAGTGACGGTGTAAGAATAAACACTACACATATCGTACAGTGGTGTCGTAAAAAGCGACGGGAGAAAATTCAATCAAGAGACAGAAGACACGTTAAGACACGTGGTAGAGTCACGCTGCAATTGTATTAGTATAGTTGTAGCACGAATGGGTCGGCTTCACCGGGTAAGGACCACAATCTCACAGAATACCAGCGTAAAATGGTAGCTTAATGTTGCTGTGTTTTAAATGGTGAGTGTAGAAAACCGGAGACTCTTTTTAATGGAAACGAGGCATTCCACCTTAGTCCTCACGGGTAACAACGCATCTGCATTTTGATTCGTGATCGAGGATAGATGTAGAGGGTAGATCTATGGGCCACAGCAACCACTTACCATCAGGTGGACTGTATGGTCGTTTGTGACGCTTAATATAATATGTATAAAAAAACATTAACCTTTACATTTTTCGAACAAATTAACTTCCCCGTTATGTTTGAGTAGCGCCGCCCCGGTGGCAGATAAAGTGGTGTATGCCCTCATTACACCACCGTTTGCCGTAATTAGTATGATTGTGTAATAGAATACAAACAAACAAGATATAGAGAGAGCGTATCACTCATTACCCGTTATGCTAAACGTAACCAGACGTTCTTTAGATACTGATACATAGAGCGGATGAATAGTGAATGCGCCGCGATTGATGCCTATGCGTTATTGTACTGAAGTTATTAATTTATTTATGTATTTGCAAATATTAGGTAGGTAGATAATCATAAGCTATGATTTAGCTCAATACAACATAGGTAGGAAATTACGATGTTTATTAATCAAACACATAAATCTGATACATAGAGCGGATGGATAGTGATGCGTCACGATTGATACCTATGCGTTATTGTACTAAAGTAATTAATAGAATTTTGTATTTGTAAATATCAGGTAGTTCGATAGTTATAAGGCATATTTTAGCTCATAGGTACGAAATTACGATGTTTATTAATCAAACACATAAATCTTATTAATTTACCCCTTCTTAAAAAGGGTTAACTTATTATATAAATGCGGTTTTGATGACTTGATCGCAGTTTTACGTACATTTCTATCTAATGTCAATATATTGTTTAATGACAAGCCTTTGATTCCGTCGAAATTTAGGCGGTGCTACAGTCCCTTTAGAGGTGCTAAGTTACTGTAGGTAAATCGTGCGTATCGTAAGTGCTGAAGTCAGGAGTGGGGGGGGGGTGTAGCTACCGCCGTATCAGCCGAACGTGTGTAAGCAAAACTTCGTAAAATGTTATCCATAATCACACTTAAACTCATAGGCCGTACTTCTCGAGAAAAAAATCATACGATAAAAAGTGCCCAACGTGCCTAAAGAAGATATCGTACACACGTACAAGCAATTACGTCGTATTATCAATTACCACAACATACTACAAACACATTTTAGACTTTTGATTATTGTTTTTGGCAAATCAATATTTCTTTATTTTTGTTTCTAATATTTACAAAATATAAATAGTTTCGACTAACTGGTTGTAGGATATGTCTCCTTTATTTAAATTCCATTTCCCGCTGTTCTTTAGGCACGTAATTATTGTACAATTTTCCATTTTTAAATAATTTGCATGCAGCGACGCTTGACACGAAAATAGGAAGCGATTGAGTGTGTTGACATTTATAGGTGTGAATTGACATGTTAGTGCCTACACGGGCTCCACCCACTCCCTCTTTCTATCATTTCAATTCAATCTATTCTATGTCAGTTATTACGGGTGCGGGATTCGCCCGTTTAAGTGAATGACAATGACAAACCAGTTCCTAGGAATAATAATTGTAAGTAATAACATATAATCAATTTATTACTATTTTAATTCAATGCGAGTATGTTGTTCCTTTTGTGGAAAATCTTTACACTTCATTTGGACCCCCCCCCCATTAAAATTTGATGCAGGGCCCGTCTACGTCTACGCTACGCGACGCTACGCCACTGGATGAAGTGTTTGTCCAGTAGAGCTACGATGGCTATCCGAGTACAGAACATGAGTATGAAACCTATCCAACTGTATAGAGGTGTAAGACAGGGTGACGTAATATCCCCGAAACTCTTACAAAACAAAAGTAATGTGTAATGTCCATGTCACACCTATGCCAGTAGTTGTTGGGAGCAATAAGCTCGAAGTTGTTTACGAGTATGTATACCTGGGACAAATAGTCCGACTAGGCAAGTCCAACTTCAACCAGAGAGGTCAATCGATGCATTCATCTCGGCTGGGCAGCGTTCGGGAAATTACGACACGTTTTCTCGTCAGGTATACCTCAAAACCTGAAAACGAGATTGCGCAACCAGTGCGTGCTGCCAAAGGTGACTTATGGATCTGAGACGTGGTCCTTCACTGCTGTCCGTATGAAGACGCTCAAGGTCGCTCAACGAGCTATGGAGATGGCTATACTCGGGGTTTCTCTCCGTGATAAACTTAGAAATGAAGATATCCGCAGTAGAACCAAAGCGAATGATATAGCCCAATGGATTAGTAAGCTGAAGTGGCAATGGGCCGACCATATAGCTCGAAAAACCGACAACTGATGGAAAAAAAGGTTCTCGAGTGGCAGCCTCGTACCGGTAGGCGAAGTATAGGACGACCCCCCACTGGATGGAATGACAACCAAGTAAGACATGCAGGAAATCGATGGATGCCGGTGGCTCAGGATCGTGCTTTGTGGCGTTCCTTGGGGGAGGCCTATGTTCAGCAGTGGACTAGTGAAGGGCTGTCATTACAACTACTACATTATGATGATGATGATGATGACGTAGGTACTGTAAAAAAATTCTCATGCAGTCGCATGCGTCCGCCAAATCCCGAGCGGGACTACATTTCTATGAAGAATTTTGAGTTTATTTTTCTCTATGGATTTTTATTTTAAATCTACCGTAAAATTGCGCCATTTTCGTATGGTCGGCAAATGTCGTAAATTTACAGTAGAATAAAAATACATAGAGTAACTGACTCTTGTTTGG
Organism: Parnassius smintheus behrii; assembly: GCA_036936625.1. NCBI lineage: Eukaryota > Metazoa > Arthropoda > Insecta > Lepidoptera > Papilionidae > Parnassius > Parnassius smintheus. The sequence continues at coordinate 43,156,216 of JAUPFT010000020.1, forward strand.
ACCACAGGATAGATAATTTCGTATAGATTCTATAATGCTGAATCTTCATAGAAAAGTAGTCTCTAAATATAAGTATTTATGTGTTAAAGTGCTGTGGGTGGGTGCGGTCGGATCCGACCGCTTGAATTTTGACGGAACGGACGGGGCCTTGGTTGGATCCAACCGTGTGCCCATTGAAAGGTTAAAATAAGTGTATTCTTACTTCAAATTTAAGCACTGGTATTGTACTTCCAACCACTTTACGTAGTCGACCCTTGCTTTCAAAAATGTACGATGCACTAAAATAAACGAAAAAAACGAAATTCCTTTTTTTTATACGAGCACACATTCCACCTGATGGTGAATGGATGTTGGGCCCATAGACATGTATATTTATCTTCGATTAAGAATCAAAATGCAGATGTGTTGCGCCCCTAACCACTAAGATGGAATGCCTCGTTTTCAGTAAATAAGGATCTCCGGATCTCTACACTCACCGTACGAAACTCAGCAGTATTAAAGCGGCTATTTTACGCTGGTATTCTGTGAGAGCGTGGTCCTTCCCCGATCGAGCCGGCCCTTTTGTGCTATAACCATAATATGGCTGCAGCGTGGCTCTACCATACTATATTATATGCTATAGTTGGTTTCATTTGTCTTAGATGAACATATAGTGTATAGTACATAACGTGGTGCGTTTTATGAATCAATTAATATGCATTATGAAATTTAAAAAAAATCTGTGGTATGTGGCGAGGTCCCGGTCGGCCTATAATAAGCATCTCCATCGACGGACGAGCGGGAAGAATAATAAACAAAGGAGGGTCGTTAAAACGGCTATTTCGGAACGTCTGCGTGCGACGTAGCTTCAGTATGGCTGTAGTGTTATAAGCCGAAGCGTAAAGCGATTATTATAACATTGATTTCGACTAAATATTACGTATATGTCTTATTCTTTATTTACTCTTTTTACACGTTTATTTTATAAAAGAGGGAGTAAAAGCAAACGATCATACGGCTCACTTGATGGTAAGTGAATACCGCCGCTCACCACTGCGACACCAGGAGGATCGAAGGTACGTTGTCGGGTTTTGAAAATGAGAAGGCTTTTTCTGACGCCTCTTACGACACTCGTAAGCCGTAATGAGTTACTGGATATTCCTACACCGCAACTACACGGTCCGGTTTTGCAGAAGAAATAAAATTTTAAATGGCGCGTTACTAGTCTTCACACTGCTTTGTCCCACTGATGTGATAATCAGTAAAACCAACTAAACAAACAAGTACAGTAGCTTCCTAATGGTAGGATGCGGATTGCAAGCAAGAGATAGTCGTGGAATCGAATCCGCTATTAACGAATCGACAACTGTGATGAAACACTTCTAACACAAGCATTTTTATTTTTTGAGACAAAAGACAAAAGTAATGTTAATAGTGTTATTGGTAATGTTTATAAATTAAAAAAATATTAACCACTAAACCAGCACTAGGTTTACAAATAATATAGACTCACTAGCACCAAATTGGTGAAATAAGAAAACTACAGAAATGGGTGACGGTGCGTTAACTGATATGTATATATACTAAACATTTTTAAGTGGTAGATCCTTGCTGTATCTATTTCATGGTTGTAGCACGAATGGTTCGGCTCAAACGGGAAAGGACCACACTCTCACAAAATACCAGCGCAAAATATAGCAGCTCATTGCTGCTGCCATTCGTATGATGAGTGCAGAGAACCGGAGACGCTTTTTACTGGAAATGGGGCATTCCGTCATAGTCCTCAGGAGTGACAAAGCATCTGCATTTTGATTTTTAATGGAGGATAGATGGAGATGTGTACGGATCACGGCATCCACTTACCAACAAGTAGACTGTGTGCTCGTTTGTCACCCTTATTCTATGAACAAAATTAATCTGAACGAAAATATCGTAACTGGAGTTAAATCGATTCAATATCTTGATCACTATTTTTAAAACATGCAAGTAGCCGTCGCGTTCTCGTCACTTGCGCCAGCGGATTCCTGGCGCGACAATGAGATCAATTCGTGATGCGTCGGTATTTCTATTACAAAAAGAAAACGATCCAACTTGTCTGCTCTATTGTTTTATGTTGTAGTTAGTTAGATTAAAATTTAAATTGTGAGTTTAAATTAGTAACATATTCTTTACAACAGATCAATAGTAATATAGTGTACTCCCGGTAATCAGGCCCGTGGCTAATCCGCACCCCCTTGTAATCCGACATGCCTTTAACACGTAGTACAATCGAGTCGCGTTATGAATCCGCCACGGGTGAAGGTGTCTTCGTAAATAAGTGGACAAACGGTTTAGTCCGCGCAATTGTCTCAGTTTAAATGTGATTGTGATTCCAGCCTAGCAGGCATTCATAATTTACTGTTTAGGTATTCATTGTGCATCAGTTTTTTTTTTTAATTATTTTATATTTGACATGTAATTTGTCGTATTTTCTTTATCAAAAGGGCCTGTGGTAGCACTCTATAGTTCGACAAATTCGATAATCCGACACCGCCTTGCAAAACGTTTGTCGGATTACCGCGGGTCAACTGTATGTCAACTGTATAATTGACTGCCTCGTTGGTCTAGTGGTCGTAAGTCTCGATTGCTGATCATGAGGTCCCGAGTTCGAATCCCAGGTAGGCCTAAAATCAGTCCATGGGTTTTTCTGTTGTGGTCGTGGGAGGATAGGGGGGATCTCCCGCCGGGCAAGGTGTTCTGCCCGGGGAGCGTCCAACACTCCGTGTAGTTCGGAGATGTTCTATATATACTGTTAATGATTCGGAATTTTTGATAGCGTGATTTAGGCTTCGGTGTGTTTCGCTTGCGGCGCGACGACAGCGCCGCTACACTGTCAAGAAAATCTCAGTAGCGGCCCGGAGTCAGGAATTTGACAGTTTCATTCACCCCCGTGCCTCGGAAAGCACATTAAGCCGTTGATCCTGCACCTGATCTATAATCCTGCCCTGCGCAGATGGCTAGTCTCCACTGTGGGCTGGCCGCCGCGTCCAAAATTCGATCTGGACGACATTATAATAATAATAATATAGGCGTAGGGAAGTGACAACGCCATCGCCCGCTGACGTAACAGTTAAGTGACAAAACTGCTACGTCAGTGCAGTCAGTCAGCACCTTGCTAAGAGGTGTGAGCACAGAAATAGTAATAATATTACGATTTCTGTGTGTGTGAGCGCCGTGCCTCGGCAGAACCGAGAGTGCAAAGGCCCGTTTGTGCTTACGACCGTACAATGAAACGGTGCCGGGCCTGGGCGTCCCCCGTTAATTGATTGATAGCGCGAGGAGCTGCACGATCACCTAGCAACCCCCCGCATCCACTATCCCCACCATCGACTTGGTGTCGGCAGGGTCTTTTTCCCTTTTGGACTCGGCAAGCGGCATCCGCCGCTGGTGGAGTACGCCGAGAGAATTTTCATACAATGATTTTTTATGACTTTCGATGTCATTTAAGTCAACAAGAAACTTATGATAGACTTTGATTGACCTTTCACGATGAAGCCCCATCTGTTTACAACGAATTAATGAATTTAAACGTAGTCGCACTAATCTCAACGATGATCTGCATGAGGGACGGTCTTCTATGGCGTCAACTGAATATAGCATCAGTGTTGTGCGGCGTATGATAGAGACTGACAAAAAAGTGACTTATCAGCAGATTCGGACAAGTTTAGGCATCAGTATGAGTCAAGTACACAAAATCCTCCATGAACATTTAGTGGTCAGGAAGCTTTGTGCCCGGTGGACACCTCGTAATTTGACAGAGGCCCAAAAACTCCGTCGTGTTGATTGGTGTCGTTAAAGGTTCAAAGATTTAACGGAGGTACTCAAATGATGTGTTCGACATACTTACGGGTGATGAAAGCTAGATTTATTGTTATGGTCCTGAAACTAAGAGACGGTCTGCTGTCTGGGTGTTTCCTTCCGAGGAGTTGCCAACTAAAGTGAAGAGAGGTTGAATTTGAATCTTCGGAAGGACAGGTCATTAAGCAACAATGTCGAGAAGATACAGCGTAAGTTTGCCCGATGGTGCTTTCGGTAGCAATACGGGTACTGTCCTCACCTGTATCCTTCTTTGTTCGTATCAGGCATGGTTGGTATGGAAACTTTGAAATTTAGGAGGGTTATGCTAATGCTGACACATTATCTCTCTATACTCTATCATAAGATCGATAGTCCGAAGATACTAGAGAGTGTACGTATCTTAGTTCCCCCTAATATACGACAGGAGTCAGGGCTGCAGCTAGCACCGCGCCGCCGGCCTCGTTTTCTAGCGCGCCGTGTCGCGCGCACCAGGCGCGGCGAGCACGCGCCTACTATCCGCGCTTTACGAATGATTGGTGACATACTTGCTCAGTACGGTGCTCTTGACTTATTTGCTGATGAATTGAGTAAACTTATAGGTAAATTAAGAAATATTGTAACTGACATTATATAATTTTTTATTCCTGACATTGATTGTTATAATTCCTATTTTAATGATGTGTAATATTTTGTTTGACTATTTTGGTCTTTATGTTTTATTAATTTGACTCTTTTCGTTTTATTAATTCGATTATTTTCGTTTTATATTTTTTATTATTTTATTTTTTCTGCAATTATTTCAACTATTTTTTTATTTTAATTTAATGCGATTTATTTGGTAATTTAATCATGACTTAAAATAGACAATTTTAGCATAATGTATCCTAATGTTACAAGCGTGTTGGATGCTATCATCTGTTAGCTCGTAGGCATGTATGTTATAAATAAATAAATAAATATCCATTGCTTCTTAAGCTAGTTCATGTCTATGAGTATGACAACTGAAAGCAGCGATGGATTTACAGTATGGGCAATAAACAATATTGTCACGTACGCAAATTTCCATGATAACGGCCGCAGGAATCGAGCACGAGTCAGTGACGTGAAACTACTATTTTGTATCGAAAATTTATTATGTTTGGCTTACTTAGTTTTAGCGAAATGGGAATGAAATGTGATTTTTCGGTAATTATTATTTACACCTTCTCTATATTTTTTTCTTTCTAAATATTTTATATCGTTAGCCGTTTATCAGCGATTATCTGTTTGTTTGTACTTTTAAATTACTTGATAAATTTTCATGCAGTTTTAATATTCTGTAAGGATAAGTAATTGTATTGTAAGGATAATAGACTAAATTCGATCTGTAAGAAGCTGGGTAACTGAAAAATAACAAACAACAGAAAGTCAGTTACAGATCTTTAAAACTAATAAAAAATGATTAACAGTCACCCATAAATATATTTATTTGTTTGCTGTTTGTATAATGTTGTATTCATTTTATTCAACATCTGTTTATTTTATATAATGCTATTATTTCAGGTTTCCAAAAGATCCGGATATTAAAGATAAATGGATATTCTTATCCTTAACGTTTTATTATATCCCCTTTTCTCTAATTATAAAACGTCTAAAATCTAAAAGCTAAAGCTAAGACTAAAAGTGTCCATTACTTAGACACCTTCAGTTAATTAGTTATATCTTGGTGTGAGACTTAATAGAAAGTTATCGAAACGTGCGTTGTGCTGCACTATGCCCAAGTGAGAGTGAACACGCAATGTCATTCACTGTTTTTCGCACACGATAATTGTTGGACCGAGTGGCTACGCCTCCTGAGATTTAACGTTTTTATAAAATATCCCTTAATGCAATAGTTAAATTTTTGTTCCATGAGTGCTAGAGATATTTGTAGGCGTGATTGTGTATTTATTGTTTGTCTATATGTGCGACACGCGTCCTGATATTGAAAGACAGTAGAAAGCATTTCTAGAGCCTTATTATTTAGATTTCTGTGGTACAACCAGTGTGTTGCCACCGATGACTTATAAATCTAAGGCTCTTCACTGCTGGCCGTATGAGGCAACTCAAGGCCACTCAGCGAGCTATGGAAAGGGCTATGCTAGGAGTTTCTCTGCGGGATAGACTTCGTAATGAGGATATCCGAAGTAGAACCAGGGTAACCGGCTGTGTCGGTACACGGTGTAACGGATCAGTAACTGAAGTGGCAATGGGTCGGCCATATAGCTCGAAAAACCGACAACCGAACCGACCGGGGAAAAGTTCTCGAATGGCAGCCTCGAACTGTTAAGCGAATGGTAGTGACGACCTGGTAAGTTATGCGATGGATCGTGCTTTGTAGGGTTCCTTAGGGGAAGTCGATGTTTAACAGTGCACTTGTGATGGGATATAATGATGATCGTGCTGATTCAAGACTCACGAAATACACCTTTTTTTACACGGGGAGTTGCCTAAGCATACCCGCTTCGTAGAACCATGGTTATGTATGAGTCGTACCGACAAAACCTCAAGGTGTTTCACCTTCGTTGCATATTGGCAGGCTTTTGTTTTTTTTTTTTTGCGGATGGAAAATCATCTAATGACGCCTTTCGCTCTGGGTGGAGAGTAAGGGAGTGTCAGACTTTTACTGACTAAAAACCATCCGTGTTCCTTCAGTGCCCTTACGTTCCGGAGCCGCGGTATCTCTTTCGAACAGGCCGCAGCCCCGGCAGGCGTCGGCCCTTGCGGGCCCCTTCACGCTGCTGACAGCTCTTTGAGGCGCGCGTGGAACAAAACGCGCCGTCGACACGGCCTGTCGTCGTTAGATGGACGGATGGCGAGCCACCCATTGCTCGTCGTCCACAGGCCCACGCCTACGGTGGCCGGGGGCCACGACGTAGCCCCCGACGCCCGGGGTGTCTCCCGCGGCGGCCGGGGAGGAAAGCTGCTGCTCTCTCCTTCTCCCGCTCCACCACCTCCTTCGCTAGCATCACTGCTTCGCAGAAGGTGGTGACGGCATCCCATTCCGTCTCGCTCCGGACCATGGCTTCGACCAGGGCCGGACGCGACAGGTCGCCGCCGCCTATCGCCGCTACGAGGACACGGCGGTGCTCCGCCCAAGCAGGGCACACCTCCACGGTGTGTTCCACCGTGTCCTCCGGTCCATCCTCGCAGTGGGAGCACCCGGGCGTTTCCTCTCGCCCGATTCGGTGCAGGAACCTCCCGAACACACCGTGTCCGGTGAGGGCCTGCGTCAGGCGGAAGGTGAGGATGCCGTGACCTCTCAAGCCACTCCTCAAAGAGGGGTCTTATCGCCGCTATAGTGGCGTGCCCAGCACGGGGTTGCGATAGTCGCTCTCTCCATGTCGCCATGAGATCTTGCCGGAGGTCTGTCCGCTGCGCGATAACTTGCTGCGGCAGCGAGGTTTCCCCCCGGCATAGTGCCTCCGCGCGCCATTCGTGCAGGCGTGCAAGGACTATCGCCTCCAGATCCCATGGCGGCAATCCGGCAAGGAGGCTTGCCGCCTCGCGGGAGATCGTGCGGTAGCCGCGAACCATTTTCACGGCAACCACCCTTTGGGGCGCGTTCAGGTGGTGGACGGCAAGCCGCGCCAAACCACGCGTCCACACCGGGGCCCCGTAAAGAGCCATGGATCGCACGATCCCCGCGTAGATCAACGATACATATATATATATATATATATATATATATATATATATATATATATATATATATATATATATATATATATATATATATATATATATATATATATATATGGGTCAGTGTTTCGCACACATCCGCGACATTCTTTTCCGCCAACCCCAACGGCAGATCTGGTCAATGGCTTCAGCGCCGGTTGCCGGCAAGTTTCGTTTTCGGAAGGTAGGGGGAGTAACGTTTCGCAATACTGACACTGCTTTCTCCACGCGGCCTCTCTCCCTGCAGCTATATTATAGTTGCATCACAAATGGGTCAGCTCCACTGGGAAAGGACCATGCTCTCTCAGATTACCACCAGTTTAATGCTGCTGTGTTTGATATGGTGAGTGTAGAAAACCGGAGATGCTTTTCACTGGAAACCAATCATTTTATTTTAGTCCCATGGATGTATATACCATACCTTGCACTTTAAATTTTTAATTGAGGTTAGATTTAGGTGGTCATGGGCCACAGCATCGATTTACCATCAGATGGACCGTGTGCTCATTTGTGACACTGATTCCATAAAAAAACCTATACAGGCAGATGGGAATCGAGATGATTCTATACATGTTCTGTTTTAAAAAAAATCCATAGTGGAACTGTGTGAAGGTCCTACCCAAAAAGATAGCTACAAACCGCGGTCCTGGCCACCCGCCCTGCATCCATTGCTTTTCTGCATTTCCTACCAGGTCATCACTCCATCTCGTACACTTTTAAAAATTGTCAATATATGACATATTCATTATCATGAAACAAGCTCCTCAAGCTAAAATTGTTTACCATTATTTACAAGGAATTAAAATACAAAGTCAGATAAATGCGTACAAAACAATTTATTAATAAGCTATATTGAGCGTTTTAACAAGTACCAAATATGTTGGTAATATTTTATTATCTAGTATATAATAACTAATTTACTAAATACTTTTCATTATCATTTACATAATAGTAACTTATAGTTAATATTGTCCCTGTCACAAAGCTTATAACATATATACATAAGCATTATCACATTCTCACTCACTGCCTTTCTTACAGTGGTCTCATGTAACTTTGACATTAATTATTGGGTCCTTACATATGAAATTAGCGTTTTGTCATACTGACCACTTTGATCTGAAATATCTCCTCTTTGGTTAAGAATTACAAATTCAAATTTATAAATTCATTTAGCTAGTAGATTTGAGTTTTGATCAGTCATTCATTTGTTTTTTCCTCATTTTTAGGATTCCGTAGTCAACTAGGAACCCTTATAGTTTCGCCATGTCTGTCTGTCCGTCTGTCCGTCCTCGCTTAATCTCTGTGACCGTTAGTACTAGAAAGCTGAAATTTGGTACCAATATGTGTATCAATCACGCCGACAAAGTGGTAAAATAAAAATTGGAAAAAAATGTTTTATTAGGGTAGCCCCCCTATATGTAAAGTGGGAAGTGATTTTTTTTTAATTTCAACCCTAACGTGTGATATATTGTTGGAAAGGTATTTAAAAATGAATAGGGGTTTACTACAATCATTTTTGATAATGTCAATAATTTCGGAAATAATCGCTCCAAAAGTAAAAAACAATGTGTCCCCCCCCCCTCTAACTTTTGAACCATAAGTTTAGAAAATATGAAAAAAATCTGAAAACTAGAACTTTATAAGCACTTTCTAAGAAAATCATTTTGAACTTGGAAGGAAACAACAGTAACCACTACCGGGAGCAGTTGCAGGAGCGCGGAGCGCTGCCGGAGCGCGAACATAATGGATACCCACTTTTAAACTCATAAGTGGGAACACTTATTGTGACGGACGGGAAACTACGGAACCCTACACTGAGCGTGGCCCGACACGCTCTTGGCCGGTTTTTTTTCTTTCTTATCGGTATATTTACGATTACGAGTTCTACCGTGGCACCAGTGCTGCAGAAACAGCTCGAAGGATTAATGATGTGTACGGTGCTGGTGTTGCAAAAAAGCACGGTTCGTTTTTGGTTTTAACGTTTTCGCTCTGGAAATTTCGACCTTCAGATCCAACCCCGTTGACGGCCGGAGACCAAAGTGTAAAATGAAGAATTAAAGACTATTGTGGAAGCGGATCCATCGCAAAGCACTTCAGAGATAGCTGCGGGCTTCGGCGTAAGTGATAAGCTGTATAAATCCACTTGACGCATCCGAAAAGTAAAAAAATTTGAACAATGGGTACCTCATGAATTGAGTGAATCGAACTTGCAAACACTCGACTGCTGTGTTACTTTGCTCAACCGACACAAAAATGAAGGGATATTAAATCGAATCATTACTTGTGATGAAAAGTGGATACTGTACGATAATCGGAAGCGCTCGTGTCAATGGCTGAACTCTGCTGACCCAGCCAAATCCTGCCCTAAGCGAAAATTGACTCAGAAAAAGTTACTTGTGAGTGTTTGGTGGACTAGCGCCGGTGTCGTTCACTACAGCTTTCTAAAATCTGGCCAAACGATTATGGCAGATATCTATTGTCAGCATCTGCAAACCATGAAGGAAGAACCAGCTGCTAAACATTGGTCAATCGCACTAGGCCACTGCTGCTACACGACAATGCAAGACTACACACTGCACAACAAACAACCACTAAGTTAGATGAGCTACAATTGGATTGTCTGCAACATCCACCGTACTCCCCGGATCTTGCTCCAACAGATTACTATTTTTTCCGGAATTTGGACAATTTCTTACAAGAAAAAATATTCAACTCCGATGCGGCAGTCCAAACCGCCTTCAGAGTTTATTGATTCTCGCCCCCATGGTTTTTTTTGTAAAAAGATCAATGAACTACCTATGAGATGGCAAAAGTGCATAGATAACAACGGTGCATACTTTGATTAATTATATATTACAAAAAAAATTGACTTTATATTCCTCCCGTACAAAACGCCAATTTCATATGTAAGGACCTATTATTTATTCAAGCATGATGCCTTGACTACTTATCAACACAAACTTCTGTAATGTTGTCTGGTATTCTGCTCACTATCCCACAAAAGTTAGGAGTGTCTGTGGCAAATCATATCATTAGCAAAATAAATTGATACAGTATCTTGGACTTGAGAGTTCACATCATCAAAGACAGAACACTATGTACATTTCAAGTGATTTGGAACTCATATTCAATTTACTGTAAAACTCATGCACTCATGCATATATTTTCACTTTAAACCATGTCTTTCAATATAATTTTGAAGTTTAGAAGTCTAACATTTTCTAAAGCCACGCTGCATTATATAATATGATTGCAGCACAATTGACATCATATAGTAGCAGCTTAATTCTGCTGTTTTGAATAATGACTAAAGAGAACCGGCACCTTTTTTTACCGTGCAGTAACAATTCACTCAACATTCTATTTTACTTCCCAGATGGAGACAATGCATCTACATTTTGATCTTTAATCAAGAATAAATGTGGGTGTCTATGGCCCACAGCATCCACTTACTATCAAGTACAACAGTGTTCTCATTTGGACCCTTATATTTAAAAAAATATTGTGTGACAATTGAGCTAAGTTTACAAAATAACAAGCATGGAGTGTAGGAGTACACAAGTAGGAGATAAGGAGAACTGTCTCACATAGATAGAATAGTTAAAATAACAAGCATGGAGTGTAGGAGTACACAAGTAGGAGATAAGGAGAACTGTCTCACATAGATAGAATAGTTAAAATAACAAGCATGGAGTGTAGGAGTACACAAGTAGGAGATAAGGAGAACTGTCTCACATAGATAGAATAGTTAAAATAACAAGCATGGAGTGTAGGAGTACACAAGTAGGAGATAAGGAGAACTGTCTCACATAGATAGAATAGTTAAAATAACAAGCATGGAGTGTAGGAGTACACAAGTAGGAGATAAGGAGAACTGTCTCACATAGATAGAATAGTTAAAATAACAAGCATGGAGTGTAGGAGTACACAAGTAGGAGATAAGGAGAACTGTCTCACATAGATAGAATAGTTAAAATAACAAGCATGGAGTGTAGGAGTACACAAGTAGGAGATAAGGAGAACTGTCTCACATAGATAGAATAGTTAAAATAACAAGCATGGAGTGTAGGAGTACACAAGTAGGAGATAAGGAGAACTGTCTCACATAGATAGAATAGTTAAAATAACAAGCATGGAGTGTAGGAGTACACAAGTAGGAGATAAGGAGAACTGTCTCACATAGATAGAATAGTTAAAATAACAAGCATGGAGTGTAGGAGTACACAAGTAGGAGATAAGGAGAACTGTCTCACATAGATAGAATAGTTAAAATAACAAGCATGGAGTGTAGGAGTACACAAGTAGGAGATAAGGAGAACTGTCTCACATAGATAGAATAGTTAAAATAACAAGCATGGAGTGTAGGAGTACACAAGTAGGAGATAAGGAGAACTGTCTCACATAGATAGAATAGTTAAAATAACAAGCATGGAGTGTAGGAGTACACAAGTAGGAGATAAGGAGAACTGTCTCACATAGATAGAATAGTTAAAATAACAAGCATGGAGTGTAGGAGTACACAAGTAGGAGATAAGGAGAACTGTCTCACATAGATAGAATAGTTAAAATAACAAGCATGGAGTGTAGGAGTACACAAGTAGGAGATAAGGAGAACTGTCTCACATAGATAGAATAGTTAAAATAACAAGCATGGAGTGTAGGAGTACACAAGTAGGAGATAAGGAGAACTGTCTCACATAGATAGAATAGTTAAAATAACAAGCATGGAGTGTAGGAGTACACAAGTAGGAGATAAGGAGAACTGTCTCACATAGATAGAATAGTTAAAATAACAAGCATGGAGTGTAGGAGTACACAAGTAGGAGATAAGGAGAACTGTCTCACATAGATAGAATAGTTAAAATAACAAGCATGGAGTGTAGGAGTACACAAGTAGGAGATAAGGAGAACTGTCTCACATAGATAGAATAGTTAAAATAACAAGCATGGAGTGTAGGAGTACACAAGTAGGAGATAAGGAGAACTGTCTCACATAGATAGAATAGTTAAAATAACAAGCATGGAGTGTAGGAGTACACAAGTAGGAGATAAGGAGAACTGTCTCACATAGATAGAATAGTTAAAATAACAAGCATGGAGTGTAGGAGTACACAAGTAGGAGATAAGGAGAACTGTCTCACATAGATAGAATAGTTAAAATAACAAGCATGGAGTGTAGGAGTACACAAGTAGGAGATAAGGAGAACTGTCTCACATAGATAGAATAGTTAAAATAACAAGCATGGAGTGTAGGAGTACACAAGTAGGAGATAAGGAGAACTGTCTCACATAGATAGAATAGTTAAAATAACAAGCATGGAGTGTAGGAGTACACAAGTAGGAGATAAGGAGAACTGTCTCACATAGATAGAATAGTTAAAATAACAAGCATGGAGTGTAGGAGTACACAAGTAGGAGATAAGGAGAACTGTCTCACATAGATAGAATAGTTAAAATAACAAGCATGGAGTGTAGGAGTACACAAGTAGGAGATAAGGAGAACTGTCTCACATAGATAGAATAGTTAAAATAACAAGCATGGAGTGTAGGAGTACACAAGTAGGAGATAAGGAGAACTGTCTCACATAGATAGAATAGTTAAAATAACAAGCATGGAGTGTAGGAGTACACAAGTAGGAGATAAGGAGAACTGTCTCACATAGATAGAATAGTTAAAATAACAAGCATGGAGTGTAGGAGTACACAAGTAGGAGATAAGGAGAACTGTCTCACATAGATAGAATAGTTAAAATAACAAGCATGGAGTGTAGGAGTACACAAGTAGGAGATAAGGAGAACTGTCTCACATAGATAGAATAGTTAAAATAACAAGCATGGAGTGTAGGAGTACACAAGTAGGAGATAAGGAGAACTGTCTCACATAGATAGAATAGTTAAAATAACAAGCATGGAGTGTAGGAGTACACAAGTAGGAGATAAGGAGAACTGTCTCACATAGATAGAATAGTTAAAATAACAAGCATGGAGTGTAGGAGTACACAAGTAGGAGATAAGGAGAACTGTCTCACATAGATAGAATAGTTAAAATAACAAGCATGGAGTGTAGGAGTACACAAGTAGGAGATAAGGAGAACTGTCTCACATAGATAGAATAGTTAAAATAACAAGCATGGAGTGTAGGAGTACACAAGTAGGAGATAAGGAGAACTGTCTCACATAGATAGAATAGTTAAAATAACAAGCATGGAGTGTAGGAGTACACAAGTAGGAGATAAGGAGAACTGTCTCACATAGATAGAATAGTTAAAATAACAAGCATGGAGTGTAGGAGTACACAAGTAGGAGATAAGGAGAACTGTCTCACATAGATAGAATAGTTAAAATAACAAGCATGGAGTGTAGGAGTACACAAGTAGGAGATAAGGAGAACTGTCTCACATAGATAGAATAGTTAAAATAACAAGCATGGAGTGTAGGAGTACACAAGTAGGAGATAAGGAGAACTGTCTCACATAGATAGAATAGTTAAAATAACAAGCATGGAGTGTAGGAGTACACAAGTAGGAGATAAGGAGAACTGTCTCACATAGATAGAATAGTTAAAATAACAAGCATGGAGTGTAGGAGTACACAAGTAGGAGATAAGGAGAACTGTCTCACATAGATAGAATAGTTAAAATAACAAGCATGGAGTGTAGGAGTACACAAGTAGGAGATAAGGAGAACTGTCTCACATAGATAGAATAGTTAAAATAACAAGCATGGAGTGTAGGAGTACACAAGTAGGAGATAAGGAGAACTGTCTCACATAGATAGAATAGTTAAAATAACAAGCATGGAGTGTAGGAGTACACAAGTAGGAGATAAGGAGAACTGTCTCACATAGATAGAATAGTTAAAATAACAAGCATGGAGTGTAGGAGTACACAAGTAGGAGATAAGGAGAACTGTCTCACATAGATAGAATAGTTAAAATAACAAGCATGGAGTGTAGGAGTACACAAGTAGGAGATAAGGAGAACTGTCTCACATAGATAGAATAGTTAAAATAACAAGCATGGAGTGTAGGAGTACACAAGTAGGAGATAAGGAGAACTGTCTCACATAGATAGAATAGTTAAAATAACAAGCATGGAGTGTAGGAGTACACAAGTAGGAGATAAGGAGAACTGTCTCACATAGATAGAATAGTTAAAATAACAAGCATGGAGTGTAGGAGTACACAAGTAGGAGATAAGGAGAACTGTCTCACATAGATAGAATAGTTAAAATAACAAGCATGGAGTGTAGGAGTACACAAGTAGGAGATAAGGAGAACTGTCTCACATAGATAGAATAGTTAAAATAACAAGCATGGAGTGTAGGAGTACACAAGTAGGAGATAAGGAGAACTGTCTCACATAGATAGAATAGTTAAAATAACAAGCATGGAGTGTAGGAGTACACAAGTAGGAGATAAGGAGAACTGTCTCACATAGATAGAATAGTTAAAATAACAAGCATGGAGTGTAGGAGTACACAAGTAGGAGATAAGGAGAACTGTCTCACATAGATAGAATAGTTAAAATAACAAGCATGGAGTGTAGGAGTACACAAGTAGGAGATAAGGAGAACTGTCTCACATAGATAGAATAGTTAAAATAACAAGCATGGAGTGTAGGAGTACACAAGTAGGAGATAAGGAGAACTGTCTCACATAGATAGAATAGTTAAAATAACAAGCATGGAGTGTAGGAGTACACAAGTAGGAGATAAGGAGAACTGTCTCACATAGATAGAATAGTTAAAATAACAAGCATGGAGTGTAGGAGTACACAAGTAGGAGATAAGGAGAACTGTCTCACATAGATAGAATAGTTAAAATAACAAGCATGGAGTGTAGGAGTACACAAGTAGGAGATAAGGAGAACTGTCTCACATAGATAGAATAGTTAAAATAACAAGCATGGAGTGTAGGAGTACACAAGTAGGAGATAAGGAGAACTGTCTCACATAGATAGAATAGTTAAAATAACAAGCATGGAGTGTAGGAGTACACAAGTAGGAGATAAGGAGAACTGTCTCACATAGATAGAATAGTTAAAATAACAAGCATGGAGTGTAGGAGTACACAAGTAGGAGATAAGGAGAACTGTCTCACATAGATAGAATAGTTAAAATAACAAGCATGGAGTGTAGGAGTACACAAGTAGGAGATAAGGAGAACTGTCTCACATAGATAGAATAGTTAAAATAACAAGCATGGAGTGTAGGAGTACACAAGTAGGAGATAAGGAGAACTGTCTCACATAGATAGAATAGTTAAAATAACAAGCATGGAGTGTAGGAGTACACAAGTAGGAGATAAGGAGAACTGTCTCACATAGATAGAATAGTTAAAAAAGTGTCCATCTGTAAGCAGTAAATAATAGTTCAATAACTCTCCACCACAGCGCTAGAGCAACTGAAATGAATTTAGCAATTGTTGACGGAGTGAAGTGTGGTGAATTGAGGAATTTAATATTTGTGGTGACTAGAGTAGTTGATGAAACTGCAGTATTTAAAACCTCAACTACTAACATTATAATAACCTAGAAAAAGTCGGCGTGAAACATATTGAGACATTAAAATAAAAATTTTGCAAACAATAATATGATAATTATTATAATAAAGAATTATGGTGAAAGTTTGTGCAATAAAAACTTACAAAAAGTTCTTTAAAATTTACGCTTTAGCTACAGTGGCGCCACCCTTATTCAACACTTTTCTATGGACACTTTTTAATACAGAGACGGTTCTGGTTACCTCTACACTCGATGATACCAAGCTTTGAAGTACTCCACAAAGCATCATCTGCAAATATTGCAATTAAATTAATAGAAAATATGCATATTTTCCATTAAAATTATAATGAGAACAATAACAACTGTATTTAAATCCTCTTGATTGTCGCAACATACAGTTTGCAATTATTTTCTGGTCTTTAGAAAGATGAAAAAGACAATTCCCAGACATAATAGTTTTACACAAAAAATAAAAGACTGTTTAAATATCAGATTTAGATACAAAGCATTAGGTACTATTATTGTGAATCTAGCAATCAGGCTTGATGTTTTACATCATAGAGATGAGATAGTGTCAAAATTTATCATTACTGTGAAATATATTTTTGGTGAATCAGAATAAATCATAGTGTTACCTATACACATATTTGTACATGACAAATATGCTTCAGTAATGATATGCTGCATGGCCATGTTTTTTGGACCCCACAGTTTGATGGGACATAATCTTTAATGCAATAATAACATTTAATAACTTGAGTGTGTGTTTTACAAAAATAGACTGGCGAGTTCCAACATTCTCCGAACAAACAGTCTCCCTGTGTCACAAATCATAGTTAAAATCTGCCCTTTCCAAATCTCTTATTTCGACAATATCCGTCTTGAGCCGCAGTTTAAGGATCTCACGCCATATAGCTTCCCTGTGGTCTTTATTTGTGATTCCCATTCGTAAGAGTGTATTATCATTTATCCGCACCAATGCCCTTCCAGTTATGTCATGCTGAAACAGAACAAACAAAAAATATATATATAACTAATCTTACAGACTTAACTAGATCAGTCTCAACAGAGACTAGCTAACCGCGTCGGACAGAATTATAGGGTGTGTGTAAACTAAAGTCCACTCTCTAATCTCCCACAGTCATTGTACTATGAGAATACCATGCAACACAGCTGGAGATATATTTGGTACAGGGGTGAAAACCATTGATTTATATATTACACTAGATCAGTAATAACCGTGCCAAAGCGTTGCCACTGCACATATGGCCACAGCCATATGCCTAGCTAACGTCAGTTCAGTGTTCAATGTGACGCCGACAGAGTTGAGCCGCGACAAAAAATGGGTAAATGCGTAGTGAAAAAAATGCTATTCAAGGTCACAAAAACGTAATAAATCAAACGGAATCACATTTCATACATAATTTTTAGTTCTTGTTTTCATATAAACGTAAAAAACCTCAAATAATTAAATAAAATTATCGAATATTGCCATTAAGGTTCAATGTTGCCACTTTTCCGCATTTGAGATTATCCTACGCCGTGTAGTGGCGGTTAAGAATATCCACTACCCCATATCTTCCCGTGGGTGTCGTAAAAGGCGACAGAGGGAGACAGGCAGGAGATGGGCAGCAGCATCTTCCTGATAACAGCAACTGTACGACAAAAAAAACTGCGGTTGTCAACCTCGCTAAGCGAGGCAACTATGGCCATATAGCCCCCATGAACAATTACACAAATAGACGGTCCCCAGTCCCCGGCGGCCCCGCTATTCCTGGCTACGGTGGCGACCATGGTAACGGCGGGGCAGGGGGTGCCAAGAATCTCCGGTGGAGGTTCGGTTGCCACCTACGACGACTCGACCTGACAACATTTAACGCACGCACCCTGAGGACTGACGAGAACATCCTGGAGCTGGAAGAAGAGATAGACAAGTTGCGCTGGAATATTATAGGATTATCCGAGGTCCGAAGAGAGGGGGAGGACAAGGTGATTCTCGAATCCGGCAACTTGTTGTATCACCGGGAGGGCGACCATCTGTCCCAAGGAGGTGTCGGATTTATCGTCCACAAGTCTCCCGTCAACAACGTTGTAAAGATTGGGAGTGTGTCGACGAGGGTCGCGTTCCTGATCCTCACAATCACCAAACGGTATTCGCTGAAGGTCATACAGGTTTAGGCACCAACCTCGGCACATCCCGATGAAGAGGTGGAGGAAATGTATGAGTATATTTCCAAAGCCATGCATTCCTCCAAAATCCACTACACGGTGTTGATGGGAGATTTCAACGCAAAACTAAGCACAAGAGAAAGCGGTGAGCTGAAGTTAGGGAAATTTGGAGTAGGGCAACGGAACCGAAGGGGCCAGCAGCTGGCCGACTTTATGGAGAAAGAGGGACTCTTTATGTTGGCGACGCGCCTATAAGAATGTTTCAGTTTATTAAATCAACCGATGACGCATAGTTATAAAAAGCAAATTATCGAGCCACGACGCTCTGATAAGAAAATGCTTAGTTAAATCTTAAAGAAATGTCGAATTAATGATAAGAAGGTCTTGGGTTCGACTCCCAGGCCAGACTAGTTTGTTCGTTTTCCTAAGTAATATCGCTTAATAAATTCATAAGGAATTTAAGATATAAATTATATTACCGGATTTGTTCCCCGGTTGAAATCATCTTTCCAATGATGTAAATTCAAAGGAATATTAAAGTGAAGTTAGAGATCGGATTGGTTCCCCGGTCGAGATGATCACTCTGTGCACAAACAGAAATAACGGAAATTAATTGCATAAGTATTGTCGTGTATAAGTTTGATATGTTTGTACGAAAACAAATGCCTATTTGTTATGATTGATTAATGAAAACATTCACTTGTATTGTTATCTGATAAGAAGCATGATAACGAATAAGAGTCTTATCAGAAATAGTTTCCTACTGTTTGAAAATTATGTAGAAGCACTCGTTTATTTAATATTGTTAAAATTAAGTGTATTTCAGACTTTCATTTTTCTGATAGTCGAGAGCCGTGCAAAGTTAGTTGTTCAAATAGTGTGAGTTCACGGAAGCACGCTGGCCACGCCCTTAGGAGGCCGAATATGTAAAAATTTAAAATATTTGTAATTTCAGCAATTTATGTAAAAATGACTTGTAAAACATTTCAGGTTGATTGTACGTGCTAAAAAGGTGAATTCTGTGTTATTTTTATGTGAAAATTCCTGTACATAAGTGAAATAATGATAGTTTTGTATAAGAAATTTAAAAGTGTTTTAAATAGTGAAATAAATAGAGAAAATGTAAATTAAACTATTGTATTAGTTAACATATGTATAAATTCAAGTGGGAAACATTGTTTTAACTTTCTGTGTTAAATATTTAAGAAGTTTGGATTTTGGATTTGTGAGTAAAGTAGGCATATTTTGTTTTATAAATTAAAGGATTTTTGTAATACGGAAAAATAATGTATATCATGGTGTAGATATTGTTTTGTGCTATCTAAATAGATAACTTGTGTTTATGTGTGATTTATGTGAATAAAGAAATTAAGTGAAACGTGAGAGAGTAATAGTACAAATTCATGTTGTTAAGTTGCGCAGGCACGCGAATGGCGCGGCTCACTTTCGCGTATAGCTCTGGGGGTAGCTTAGTGAACGGGTTTTATTGCAATTCGTTCGGGGAAGAAAATAGTTCGGGGTAATAGTTCGGAAAAACAAGAAAATCCTTCGGGAATAAAACCAGCAGTCAATAAGAAGAAGAAAGAAAAAGTGTAGGGAAGTGATAGGGAAAAGTGATTACTCTCTCACGGAACGGTTTGAAGATAATTGCTGTTTCATTCCCAAGATCCCTTAAGTTATACAGTCCACATCGAAGAATTAAGGCGTCGGGACCGGGACGACTTCGGAAGACCCGTAATCCCCGTCTGAACCTACTTGCTGAAAAGGAACGAGGTTATCGCCCTAGTGTGTTACTCCCTTGCGGAGATCACATACGTTGTTCCCGAACCCAACGTAGGCGTTGCAGGAGGCCGGATCGAGAGAAGCCTCGATTCCTCCCTTCTGTTTCTTAGTTTCCGTCCGTTGTGTTCTTTTTCAATTGGTCCTTCGCAGCCGGATCAGGAGGACCTTCCGAATTCCTTTTCAATTGGACCTTCGGAGCCGGATTAAAGACCACCCGAACCCCGCCAGCTGGATCAAGGAACCAGCTGTGGACTGCTGGTTGTGGAAAAAAGAAGACCTTCGGAGCCGAGTGAAGATCAGCAACCGAAGGAAGCCGGAGGTTTGAGCTGAAGCAATAGGACCAAAGGCCAGAAGACCAGGACGTCAGCGCTGAAGGACGGGACCTGGAACTACCGGAAGAAAGAAAACCGGGATTGCGGCCGGGGGCGTGTGCTCGCATGGGGCACGTATCGCAGCCGGGCGCAGGTGTCTTGTGAAGGCACTCATCGTGGCCAAGCAGGGCTTGGCATTTTTCCTGTCGGGCAAGCGTGCTCGGCATTTCCTGTCGGACGACCGTGTCCGGCATTTTCCTGTCGGATCATCAGGGTGCTGGACGAAGCATCCACCGTTGCTGCTGCCGGGCGAGGGTGCGCGTGGGCACCTGACTGCATCGCGGCCGGAGGAGGGCGCTTGGACGAGGCGTCACCGGCAACTGGGCGGCGAGCACAGCATACATCCCGACCACCTAACGGTGCCAAACGGTTGGGCTCTGGCACAACACCTTCGGGTGGAGCAGTTCTCTCGAGCGAGACTGCGCTTGCACTACCGCTCGACTGTTTCGTCATATTCCTTGGCGGGACAGTTCCTAAACCTTTCCTCCATTCCATTCCTGCACGACTCCATCCCTGGACGGCTCACCTCGGTAGGCCCCGTCCAGGATTGATAGGGCTGATAGGGCTGTTAGGGTGGTAGTAGGGTTGTAGGTTGGGAGATAAAGGGGGGGAGGGGTAGTGGTGTTAGGTTGGGGTGTAGAAGGGTTGTAGGTAAGGGGTTGTAGGGACCGTAGGGACAGTTAGGGACCGTAGGCCAACAATCACCTTCCTGCAAGATGAAAAAGGCACAAGACCAGACAGGGAGAAGCGAAGGGAGCAGGACAAGGACAGGGCTCTCAAGAAAAGCTAAAGAAGCGGAACCATCTGGAGCGACCACAGCTACTGCGTCAAATGGAGCAACTCCTTCAAGTGGAGCCACCACCGACACGTCCACATGCACGTGGGACACAGGGACGTCCGTGGCAACGACAAGCAACAGGACGGACACCAGTGGTACGCAGGCCAGTACCGCACAACAATCCGTTATATCCAGGAGTGAAACGGTGGTCGAAAAAGTAGGTCAAAGGACCGAAGAAGCGGCATCGTCAAGGACAGTAATCGGGCACACTAGTGATAAAGGGTCACAAAGAGGTAGTAGGTCATCGCGATCGGCGAGGCTGAAAGCCGAATTAGAGGCGCGGATTAAATTCGAACGCTCAGAGCTCGAACGAGCACAGGCAGCTGCTGCCTTGGCCAAGTCTCAATTGGAGTTGGCACGACTCAACCGAGAAGAGGAGATCGACTCGAGTGAGGATGATGAAGAGCGGAATACTCAGGTGGAACCTTTCGTAAGGAGTTGGGTTCAGCAGACCATAATGAGCGCGCCGGTTAGTGTAGCACAACCCGATGTTACTGATAAGGAAGCGTGTAAAGGATCACGCCGCAAAGGGGCGGAGATCGAGCACAACCAAGGAAATGCACAGAAAACACACGCGAGTGAGGTGTCAGAATTGACCGAAGCGATTGTGAGTGCAATAAAAATAGCTGGTAAAGATAAGTCTTCCCAGCTTCATTTCCTCCAGGAATTACCGGTGTTCGATGGAGACCCGGGTGAATGGATAATTTTCAAAACGGTGTTTGAAGACACGAGAAGCCAATTTTCAGGGGTGCAAAATGTCGCACGCCTTAGGAGGGCATTAAAGGGCACCGCTAAGGAAGCGGTTAAGTCGTTGTTGTTTACTTTGTGTGAACCGGAAGAAATAATGAACGCTCTCGAAAGAAGATTCGGTAGGGTTGAGATGCTCATTCTAGCCGAAATCGAGAATGTAAAGCGTATGCCAAGATTGGCAGAAGATTGCCGGAATATAGGATCTTTTGCAAGTCGTATTACGAACGTGGTTGCCACGATACAAGCGTTGAATCAACCACAGTATTTGTACTCACCGGAGTTAGTGAGCCGCATAGTGGAGAAGCTCGGAACTATGATTAAATTTAAATGGTTTGAATATCGAGCTCAGTATCCTTTGGAGCCAGAGTTACAGAAGATGGCCAAGTTTTTAAATTTATTGAGTGAACAATTTGGAGCGTCCTTAAACAATGAAAATGCGCATGAAAAAAGGAAGCGTCCTGAATTCAGGAAGCAAACTGTACACACTGCAAAGGGAGGTGTACGCACATGTGCCGTGAGCGAGCGCTATATGCGCCGAAGTAAGTCGAGCGAGCGTCTAGAACGCCGAAATAGTAAAGGGCACAACCGACAGGTGGTTATGACAACCCAGGATAAGCCTGTAAGTCGGGTAACACATAAGTGTGTTATATGCAACAAGGAACACTCTATAGTGAGTTGTTACAAGTTTAAGGACATGAATATTCACGAGAAATGGGAAGCGGTCAAAAAGGCGAAAGTATGTTTCCAATGTTTGTCACCTAACCATAGGAGGTTAGAGTGCAAAGCGAAAAAATGTGGTGTAGAGGGATGTAGAATGTCACATCATCGAATGCTACACCGATACCCCAAAGAAAAAACCTCGCCACAAGGGGACGAGGGGGGTAAGGATGCTCAGATTACAACTGTTAGTACAGTGAATGCACTGGCATGTGCATACTTAAAGATTATACCGGTCGAGTTGTATGGACCTAGAGGAAAGGTCAAGACAACAGCTCTTCTGGATGAGGGATCGACCATGACACTCATAGAGGAGTGTATGGCTCAGAAATTAGCGCCTCGCGGACGTAAAGAGGGATTACGTATCGAAGCCGTGGGAGGTAAGCGAATTAACGACGACAGTTCGTATCGCTTAAACATTAAGATAAAAGGCATTTACTCGAGCGACTTAGAAGAGATAAGTGTACAAACAATTAAGTCACTTAACCTTTCTCCGCAGTCGGTAAGCCGAGAATTATTGCAACGGTGTTCTCATTTGACAACGATTAAGGATGAGTTGATGTATGAGAGGTCCAAACCTACCATATTAATTGGTCAGGACAATTGGCATCTCATAGTTACTCGTGAATTAATTTCAGGAGGTAAGAACCTACCTGTAGCATCGCTCACCAAACTTGGATGGGTTTTACATGGTCACATATCGGGTGGTATTAAACCGATCAAGATCGTTAACCACATTTCCACCAAGAAGGAGGAAGATATGGATAAATTGATCAAGGATTATTTTAGTTTGGAATCTCTGGGAGTGTCGGCTAGAAAGCCCGTGAACGACCCAGAAGAACGAGCCTTAAGTATTTTGAACAAAACGGTACGTCGTATACCTAATAATAGGTACGAGACTGCTTTGTTATGGCGCACAGACAATGAGTGCATGCCGTCGAATAGAGCGCAGGTTGAAAGTCGCCTGTTAAAATCGCCAAAGGGCGTAAATGCGTTAAGAAAGCAAGAACCGTTAAGTCTACCCGACTACGGACGATTTAGCAGCTTTAAGAAATTCCTTGGGGCAACTACACGCACCTTACAAGCGGTAGAAAAATTCAAGAGTTTAAGAAAGTCGGTTAAGGGACCCGACGACGCAGCCGAAAAGTCGGTTATGTGTTCCAACAAAGTTTTAGCAAAGTCGGTTAAAGGACCCGATGGCGCGTTGGACGTAGCGCTCTTGAAAAAAGCGGAATTATTAATTTGGAAGTTCGTTCAAGACGAGTGTTTTTATTCGGAAATAAAATGCTTGAAAGCAGGCAAAAGTGTTGAAAGAAGTTCACGCTTAAGTAAATTATCTATGGAAATAGGAGAGGATAACTTACTCCGTTTAAATGGACGTTTACCTTTCAAGTCTAATTTGACCGAGGAAAGTAGAAAACCTGTCATATTGGACGGTAAACACGAAATCGTTAAAATGATGATTAGAGAAGTTCATCATCATTTTGGACATGCCAATCACCAGACGGTGATGAATGAGGTGAACCAGAAATTTTATGTCTTGAACTTACGTAATGTAGTACGTAGTGTGTCACATCATTGCCAGTGGTGCAGGACATACAGATCCAAACCGCAGAACGTGCCACAAGGAAATATTCCTCTGGAGAGAATAGCTCATCATGAACCACCTTTTACATGCTCAGCTGTGGATTATTTCGGTCCTATGAGTGTAACTATAGGAAGGCGACACGAAAAACGTTGGGGTGTTTTATTCACGTGTCTGACTACCAGAGCAGTACATCTGGAATTAGCAGCCTCATTGACACCAGCGTCAATGATAATGGCGTTGAGGCGATTTATCGCCAGAAGAGGAAAACCGGCCGTTATATACAGCGATAACGGGACAAATTTCAAAGCTGCGAATAAGGAATTATTGAAAGCATGCGAAGAATGCCATGAGGGCATGAAAAATGAGTCATTTAAGAAATATATTAAATGGAAATTTATACCTCCGGGAGCACCGCACATGGGTGGCGCCTGGGAGAGGTTAGTAAGGTCGATTAAAATTGCGTTGACCGCTACGCTCAGAGAAAAGAGCCCACGAGAGGAGGTTCTACATACGTTACTTTTAGAAGCAGAGCACACAGTGAATTCCAGGCCTCTGGTAACATTCAGTATGGATAGTCCTGAAGAGGGTTTGACACCCAATCATTTTCTTCTGGGACGCTCATGTGGTGATCGACCACCTGGATTATTTCTAGAGCGGCATCTGACGGGTCAACTCAATTGGAAAGCTGCACAGAGGTTAGCCGACCATTTTTGGACAAGGTGGCTGAAGGAATACATGCCTACCTTAATACCGCGAACAGGTAATAACGGAAAGTTCATGGAACCAAAGAAGGCGATATTGTTTTGATAATAGATCATTCGTTGCCACGAAATACGTGGCCGAAAGGCAAAATTAGTAGAACGTTACCGGGACCAGACGGTCACACCAGAGTGGTTGACGTCATTACTAGCACAGGTATCTTGAGGAGACCTACATCCAGAATAATAGTCCTGGTACCCGCGACGCCTCCCAAATGATGGTGCTAACGCACGGGGGGGAGATTGTTGGCGACGCGCCTATAAGAATGTTTCAGTTTATTAAATCAACCGATGACGCATAGTTATAAAAAGCAAATTATCGAGCCACGACGCTCTGATAAGAAAATGCTTAGTTAAATCTTAAAGAAATGTCGAATTAATGATAAGAAGGTCTTGGGTTCGACTCCCAGGCCAGACTAGTTTGTTCGTTTTCCTAAGTAATATCGCTTAATAAATTCATAAGGAATTTAAGATATAAATTATATTACCGGATTTGTTCCCCGGTTGAAATCATCTTTCCAATGATGTAAATTCAAAGGAATATTAAAGTGAAGTTAGAGATCGGATTGGTTCCCCGGTCGAGATGATCACTCTGTGCACAAACAGAAATAACGGAAATTAATTGCATAAGTATTGTCGTGTATAAGTTTGATATGTTTGTACGAAAACAAATGCCTATTTGTTATGATTGATTAATGAAAACATTCACTTGTATTGTTATCTGATAAGAAGCATGATAACGAATAAGAGTCTTATCAGAAATAGTTTCCTACTGTTTGAAAATTATGTAGAAGCACTCGTTTATTTAATATTGTTAAAATTAAGTGTATTTCAGACTTTCATTTTTCTGATAGTCGAGAGCCGTGCAAAGTTAGTTGTTCAAATAGTGTGAGTTCACGGAAGCACGCTGGCCACGCCCTTAGGAGGCCGAATATGTAAAAATTTAAAATGTTTGTAATTTCAGCAATTTATGTAAAAATGACTTGTAAAACATTTCAGGTTGATTGTACGTGCTAAAAAGGTGAATTCTGTGTTATTTTTATGTGAAAATTCCTGTACATAAGTGAAATAATGATAGTTTTGTATAAGAAATTTAAAAGTGTTTTAAATAGTGAAATAAATAGAGAAAATGTAAATTAAACTATTGTATTAGTTAACATATGTATAAATTCAAGTGGGAAACATTGTTTTAACTTTCTGTGTTAAATATTTAAGAAGTTTGGATTTTGGATTTGTGAGTAAAGTAGGCATATTTTGTTTTATAAATTAAAGGATTTTTGTAATACGGAAAAATAATGTATATCATGGTGTAGATATTGTTTTGTGCTATCTAAATAAATAACTTGTGTTTATGTGTGATTTATGTGAATAAAGAAATTAAGTGAAACGTGAGAGAGTAATAGTACAAATTCATGTTGTTAAGTTGCGCAGGCACGCGAATGGCGCGGCTCACTTTCGCGTATAGCTCTGGGGGTAGCTTAGTGAACGGGTTTTATTGCAATTCGTTCGGGGAAGAAAATAGTTCGGGGTAATAGTTCGGAAAAACAAGAAAATCCTTCGGGAATAAAACCAGCAGTCAATAAGAAGAAGAAAGAAAAAGTGTAGGGAAGTGATAGGGAAAAGTGATTACTCTCTCACGGAACGGTTTGAAGATAATTGCTGTTTCATTCCCAAGATCCCTTAAGTTATACAGTCCACATCGAAGAATTAAGGCGTCGGGACCGGGACGACTTCGGAAGACCCGTAATCCCCGTCTGAACCTACTTGCTGAAAAGGAACGAGGTTATCGCCCTAGTGTGTTACTCCGTTGCGGAGATCACATACGTTGTTCCCGAACCCAACGTAGGCGTTGCAGGAGGCCGGATCGAGAGAAGCCTCGATTCCTCCCTTCTGTTTCTTAATCGAAAGTCGAGTTCCGTTTGGTTCTTTTTCACTTTATGATGAACTCTTTCTTCCAGAAGCGGCCCCACAGGAAGTGGACCTGGTCGAGCCCCGACGGTTCGACAAAAAATGAGATTGACTTCATTATGACGACCAGACGCCAACTGTTCAGTGATGTCTCAGTGATCACAAGGGTGAAAACTGGCAGCGATCACTGAATGGTTAGAGGCACACTGAACCTAAACGTTAAGTTGGAGAGGTCTTGTCTAATGAAGTCAACGCTCCGTCCCCCTCGTGCCAGAATTCCGAAAACTTTCAGCTCGAGTTACGTAACCGCTTTCAGTGCCTACAAGATTACAATGCAGTGGACCATATGAATGACAAGCTCGTGGAAACTGTCCATGCGGTCGGAGCTAAGTTCTGCAAGACCCGCCGCAGAAGAACACAAAAACTCTCCGATCACACTCTTAATCTCATGGCTGTTAGACGGGAGATGAGGCTGCAATCGTCAACAGATTTGACAGCATACAGGCAACTGAACAGACAGATCTCCAAATGCATGCGGCGATACTTACGTAACTTTAATACTGCTCGTATTAAAGAAGCGATCGAGCGGAACCAGGGTTCCAAAGTCTTTGCCAGAGATCTGTCTGCCAGTAAGAGCCAACTGTCAAAGCTGAAGACTGAGTGTGGCAGCATCGTTTCCGGGACACCTGAGATTTTGAGTGAGATTGAGAGGTTCTATGGGCAGCTGTACACATCATCGTTGGAGCCACACGCAAGTGTGAGTAACGATCCAAGAGCAAGTCTTATCCGACACTATTCCGATGATATCCCGGACGTCAGTCTAAACGAGGTTAGAATGGCTCTCCAGCACCTTAAAAACTGCAGGGCCCCAGGCGAGGATGGAATTACAGCGGAGCTTCTGAAAGCGGGTGGAGCACCGGTACTTGAAGTCCTTCAGAAGCTCTTCAATTCCGTCCTCCATGGTGGCACTACTCCAGAGGCGTGGAGCAGAAGTGCGGTGGTCTTGTTCTTTAAGAAAGGCGACAACGCTCTCTTGAAGAACTACAGACCGATTTACCTTCTGAGCCGCGTCTACCTGCTGTTTTCCAGAGTCATTACGAATCGTCTCGCACGCAGACCCGACGACTTCCAGCCTCCCGAACAAGCCGGTTTCCGAAAAGGCTTCAGTACCATAGACCACATACATACCCTGCGGCAGATTGTACAGAAGACTGAAGAGTACAATCTGCCACTTTGCCTGGCGTATGTGGACTATGAGAAAGCCTTTGATTCCGTCGAAATTTGGGCGGTGCTACAGTCCCTTCAGCGGTGTCAAGTTGACTGTCGGTATATCGAAGTGCTGAAGTGTTTGTACAGTAGGGCTACGATGGCTATCCGAGTACAGAACCAGAGCTCGAAACCTATCCAACTGCAGAGAGGTGTAAGACAGGGTGACGTTATATCCCCGAAACTCTTCACCGCTGCATTGGAAGACGTGTTCAAGCTACTGGACTGGAAAGGATACGGTATTAGCATCAATGGCGAGTACATCACTCACCTTCGATTTGCCGACGCTATAGTCTTTATGGCAGAATCGCTGGAGGACTTAAGCACTATGCTCAATGACCTCAATAGTGCCTCGCAACGGATAGGTCTTAAGATGAACATGGACAAAACAAAGATCATGTTTAATGTCCACGTCACACCTATGCCGGTAGTTGTTGGGAGCACTATGCTCGAAGTTGTTGACGAGTACGTTTACCTGGAACAAATAGTCCGACTAGGTAAGTCCAACTTCGACCGAGAGGTCAATCGACGGATTCAACTCGGCTGGACAGCGTTCGGGAAATTACGACATATCTTCTCGTCAGGTATACCTCAATCTCTAAAAACTAGATTGTACAACCAGTGCGTGTTGCCAGTGATGGCTTACGGATCTGAGACGTGGTCCTTCACTGCTGACCGTATGAGGACGCCCAAGGTCGCTCAGCGAGCTATGGAGAGGGCTATGCTCGGAGTTTCTCTGCGTGATAGACTCAGAAATGAGGATATCCGCAGTAAAACCAGAGTGACCGACACAGCCCAACGGATTAGTAAGCTGAAGTGGCAATGGGCGGGCCATATAGCTCGAAGAACCGATAACCGATGGTTCTCGAGTGGCAGCCTCATACCGGTAGGCGTAGTGTAGGGCGACCCCCAACTAGATGGAGTGACGACCTGGTAAGATACGCAAGAAGTCGATGGATGCAGGTGGCTCAGGACCGTGCTTTGTGGCATTACTTGGGGGAGGCCTATGTTCAGCAGTGGACTTGTGAAGGGCTGTAATGATGATGATGATGATGATGATTATCCTACATTAATGGGAGACTATATAATTAATGGAGTAAGTTAATTTGTTAACTCTGATTTTAAATATTTTGGAAATTATAATAAAAACTATGTTTTAACTTTCATACAAAATAATTAATTATCCTTATTTTCGTAGACAGAGAAACCTATAGACAAATTGACGCCTTCTTTCGCATTCGCACACGAAAAAGATAGATTTATGCATACGTCTTGCATAGAAATAAGATAGAGCGGTGTGATTGTTTGTCCCTTTCTCCGTGCCGGTTTTTTTGTTTAGCAAACTCTACAGTTTGCTAAACAACTATAACAGCGTAGCGATTTAAGGAGTTTACAAGTTGGTTTAAGTGAGAAAAAAATGTTTTGTGAGCTTAAGATTGGTGAATCTTGTTCTGTTCAGTTCTTAGAACAATTAAAATTTTTATCTAAATGTGTTTAAAAGTCATAAAGATTATTGTATAACCTAAAAATTCGTTATCGTCCTTTCTCACTCGAGGCCACGCCGATCGTTAGTCTATAGGTTTCTCTGTCTACGCTTATTTTAGTTTATTCATGAATTATCTATTAAATATATTTTATTACCTATTTTTTTACTCCTATTCATCTGATAATCTTTGTATCCTTTTTTTCTAAGGGGACGCAATAAAGATTTTAAAATAAAATATTCCTTTTAAATATAATAACAATTAACTGCAGCTTAAAAAACCTCATTTTTATTGCATATTTTAGGTAAAATTTCATATAGTAAGCCACACCAACCCGCTATTGCATGTTTGTGTGTCTATCTTTATCTAATCTTGTTTTCGCAACTTGTGTAAGTGAGATAGATATATGTTTATTTAAAATTGTTATTAGTTTCAAAGCTACGTCCTCGCGTTTGAATAGAGGTTACACTTTTTTTTGATGCGCGGTTATGTGGTTTGCTCCTCTAGTATTGTATAACTAGGCATGTCGATCTAAAATCGAAAAATCGATTATTTGGAGCAAAATAATCGATTTTTAGATCGATTCGGAGCACCACATCGATTCACTGAATCGATCTAAAAACCTCTCGAATCGGACCGATTCATCTGATTCTAGAACCAGCGATAAAATTCGCAATCTGGCTGGGGTAAGATACCGCAGTTTTTTAGGGTTCCGTAGTCAACTAGGAACCCTTATAGTTTCGCCATGTCTGTCTGTCCGTCCTCGCTTAATCTCTGTGACCGTTAGCACTAGAAAGCTTAAATTTGGTACTAATATGTGTATCAATCACGCCGACAAAGTGGTAAAATATAAATTGAAAAAAATGTTTTATTAGGGTAGCCCCCCTATATGTAAAGTGGGAAGTGATTTTTTTTAAATTTCAACCCTAACGTGTGATATATTGTTGGAAAGGTATTTAAAAATGAACAGGGGTTTACTCAAATCATTTTTTGATAATGTCAATAATTTCGGAAATAATCGCTCCAAAAGTAAAAAACAATGTGTCAAGGGGGGGGGCCTCTAACTTTTGAACCATGAGTTTAGAAAATATGAGAAAAATCTAAAGAGTAGAACTTTATAAGGACTTTCTAGGATAATCATTTTGAACTTGGATGGAAACAACAGTTTTTGTACAAACTCATAAGTGGGAACACTTATTGTGGCGGATGGAAAACTACGGAACCCTACACTGAGCGTAGCCCGACACGCTCTTGGCCGGTTTATTAATTTTTTTCTGTTGGGGGACGGAAAAACAACCGATCTTACATGGTTGATAATTTGAACGCAATATACAACACGTAACATAATTAACGCACTTTGCGAAAGTAGTTTGTTCAGAATTGTTTACTGAATCAATTCCTATCATTTTTAATATAGGTAACTTTTTATCCCAAAAATAATTAAAACTACGTAAATTACAGTCACACTAAATCTGTACAGTCAAAACAAACTGAAATGGACTGTAAATTAAGGCAATAAGACTTTTAAGAGTGCAGTTTTATTTGTATTATTACTAATTCTGTCATTCAATAAAAATAAAGAAAAATGAACTTTATTTCAAGCACGTTAAAGTCTTTGCGTTCGTGGATTTGTACTGTGACCACAACATTCTTCCGGAATTAGTATAACTAATTTGATAAATAATCAGTACATAAAAATGTTTAACTAAAAATTCAGTGTATGTATTATGGTTATAACATAAAGATAAAGATATTTATTTTGTAAAACATGAGTAAAAAATACAGGTGTTGAAAAAAACTTAAAACGAGCTACATGTTTTGCCTTTTATGGCATACAAAAATTATACTACATATATTAATTATTCTACAAGACAAATTAACTAACCCTACGTTAATATTTTAGATGTGCAAAAATTTCAATGGCGTCTCGTAAAATTTGCAATTCATAATTTAGCTTTAAACAAATCAATCACTTAAGAAATCAGGCAAGCTGTAATAACATTTGGCTATCAAATATTTTTTAAGATGTAGCTTAAAAAGTCTGGAAGGTAATTGTTTGATGTGTTTGGGGATTTTATTGTATATTATTGGCGCCAGACAGAAAATACTTTTATGCATCAATGCCGTTCTTGAACCAACTGCGCATAACCTACTATTATCCCTGCGATTGCGAATTGTGACGTCCGATGGTTTGTTAAACAATTTAGGGTAGCGAAGTTTGCTACTTCATATATGAATAAGGAGGGTAAGCTCAAAATGTTATGCTCAATGAAATATGGTTTGCAGCTATCAGTAATTTTAAGACCGAACATAGCTCTGATGCACCTTTTTTGGGACTTAAATATAATTTCCTTATTAGTAGAATTTCCCCAGAATATGATGCCATACCTCCAGATGGAATCAACAATACCATTGTATGCCGTGAGAAGCGCATCGGTACTTACGACGGATGAGAGTTTATAGAGCGCATAAGCAGAAGAACTAATTCTTTTGTTTAGTTCTTCTGTGTGCACTTTCCAGTTCAAACTTTTATCAATGGTTACACCTAGAAATTTTGTTGTATCTACTTGGTTAATTTCTGTCCCTTGGTAATTAACGTTAATATTTGGTGTTGCTAAGTGTTGGCTGAAGTACATAATTTCAGTTTTTTGAAGATTAATTTTTAAATTATTATTATTTAACCAGTTTATTATTAAATTAATTGTATTATTTATCTCACTTTCAAATTTATCCTTATGGATAGAGTTTATTGTTACCATACTGTCATCGGCAAATAGCGATATTGGATATTTTGTAATTTTTGGTAAATCATTTATGTAGATGATGAACAATAAAGGACCTAACACTTTCTTGTGGGACACCGTATTTAACTATTTGTTTGTTTGATATGCATATAGAAATTTCGGTATATTGTGTTCGATTTTTAAGATAGGATTCCATGAGATTTAATACATTGCCTCTGATACCATAGGCTTCTAATTTACTGAGCAGAATGTCATGGTTAACATAATCAAAAGCCTAAGTCATATCGCAATAGATAGTGCATACCGGTATCTTTTTGTCAACATTCATCATCACTCTATTTAAAAAATCAAAAATAGCCATATTTATGGTTTTGTTTTTGCAGAATCCTCTTTGGTCTTCTGTAAGAATGTTTAATTTTTCTAAAAAGTTATAAATTTCTAAATATATATACTTTTCGAAAACTTTTGATAGTATAGATACAAGCGCAATAGGTCTATAGCAGTTCATATTTTGTTTGTCATCTTTTTTAAACAATGGCTTAACAATTGAATTTTTTAAACTTTTGGGATAAGATCCTGTGCTTATACAAATATTCAAAATATGGCTGAGATGATCACAAATGTAATAAGCAACATACTTTAAAATTTTAGTTGAGATCCCATCAACATAATATACTTAATTGGGTTGTCTGAGGGTGTGCGTTAATTACGTTACATATATTTTTTTTTAATTTATTAAGGTTTACCAATGTTTGATTACACTGTATTTAACAAAATGGCTTAAAAACTAATTTACGTAGCTAAGTGTAACAATCGTTTAAGGTAAACACCACATGCATCGAGAAAGATTATAAATACGAATAAAAAAAAAGTATAAATTACCTAATAATGAAAAAAGTACGTGGTAAGAACTATTATTATTTATTTGTTGGTTTCAGACCAGGCTAAAGCTAGAACTTCCTTAATTTTGGCAAGTGAGTCGGCATGAATGTCAACTTTGTCACTATGTCCATTGACCAATTTGCACAACCTTGGAATTGGGGAGTTTGCACCTAAGACAGATTTTCTAAAAGGAGGGCAAAGTGGAGTAATAGGGGCGCGAGGAATCCTCAATGGAACACGAAATTTAAATTTTTGGAGCAAGAGGGGACAGTTAATTTTTTGATTAAAAATTTTTACAAGAAATGACAGGTCAAGCAAGTTTCTCCGATTTTCCAGGGATAAAATTTTAAAGAATCTTAATCGTTTTTCATAAGACCGAATTTTTTTGTGAATCCCATTCCAATAGGCCAAATTTGCCACGAACTTTTTTTGCAGACGTTCCAATCGTAAGGAGTGTGTCGCGTAATGTGGCCTCCATACTACACTGCAATACTCAAGTATGCTTCGTACGAGGCTGTTATACAGTAGGATCTTAATGTGATTATTTTTAAACACTTTTGCGTTACGCAAAACAAAGCCTAGCATTCTATACGCCTTTTTTGTAATATTCTCGATGTGGGGAACGAAGGTTAATTTTTTATCGAACACTATTCCCAGGTCTCTGACTTCCTCCGTTTTCTTAATGATGTGGCCGTTAATTTTGTATGATGTGTTCAGTGACTTGATCTTTCTACTGAATTTCATATGGTAGCACTTGTTTATGTTCAGGTGCATACCATTGTCTCGACACCAATTTACCATACGGTCAACATCACTTTGAAACTGTTCAATGTCCTCTAGAGTTTCGCAGATGCCAACCAATTTCAAATCATCGGCATACATAAATGGTGTGGAAAACTGGAAGCAACTAGGGATGTCATTGATGAAGATGTTGAAAAGCAGAGGACCCAAATGTGATCCCTGAGGAACCCCCGACGTAATTTTGTATGGTACAGACTGAAAACCATTAACGACCACACTAAAACTACGATTATCCAGATACGACTGCAGCCATCCCATTAATGAGCCAGTAATACCATATGCACGCAATTTAGATATAAGAATATTATGAGGTACTTTGTCGAATGCCTTACTAAGGTCTGTATATATTACATCAACATCCCTACCGTTATCTACTGCTTCTACCAAAGTTTCAGTAAACAAGGTCAGATTGGAACAGGTTGACCTAAATCTAACAAAACCGTGCTGCCACTCAGTAAGATAATGATTCAAGTGGTTCTGCAGCACAGGATAAACAAGAGATTCAAATATTTTACTTAAAGTTGACAGTATAGAAATAGGCCTATAATTACCTACCACCTCGACGTTATCGGCCTTGTGAATGGGAACAACTTTGGCGAACTTCCAAACATCAGGAAATAGGCCAGATTGAAGAGACTTATTAAAAATTAGATATATAGGCGTCACTAGCT
This sequence comes from Parnassius smintheus behrii, assembly GCA_036936625.1. NCBI lineage: Eukaryota > Metazoa > Arthropoda > Insecta > Lepidoptera > Papilionidae > Parnassius > Parnassius smintheus. The sequence continues at coordinate 43,190,967 of JAUPFT010000020.1, forward strand.
CATCCGCACATGCCTTAATAAATAAAGGAGGGACACAATCTGGTCCTGGGCCCTTATTAAGATCTAGGGACTTCATGTTCTTCAGTATCTGATCCTTGCTAAGGTAGGGAGCAGTTAGTTCAAGGCTGTAATTGCAAATCAAATTCCATTGGCTGACATTCAAGTCTGAGTTTATGTTATCTTGAGAATTATACACAGCTCCAAAGTAGGACGCAAGTAAGTCGCAGATTTCCCTAGGACTAGATGACTTCTTAATACCATCAGTCATTGTACAAGGATAATTACTTTTCCCGTACTTCTTTGCCTTAATAAATGACCAAAAAAGTTTAGGGTTCGACTTAATACTATCTTCTGTCTTCTTTATATAATTTTTATAAGATTGATTTGCTAGTGTGCAGCAACGCTTATTAAGTAGCCGCAGCTCAACTTCGTCCATGTGATTCCTATATTTTTTATAGCATATATATCTAGCATTTTGTTCCATTTGATTAAATCGATTAGACAAGTCCTCAACCTTTGACTGCAGTGCACCGTTCACTGTCTCTAGGTGTTTTATTTTTTCATTGGCCTCTGCATGCTCCTTTGTGATAGATTCATATTTTGTATTCATAAAATTCATAGACTCCTTCATATCCACTATTTCCTCCTTCAAAGATTTTAGTTCACTGCCTAGGATGTCCGATATGGTGATGCGCATTGTCTTTTGGAATTGAGTCACTACGTCCTTGACAATTTCTTGCATCTCGTCCCTTGTTATTGGCCTTTCATCTGAAGCTTTTGGTGGGGAGTTCAGAGCTTGCCTCTTTCCCGGCCTCACAGTTATATTTGGGTTGTAGCGAACCGGGGTGTTATCATTATTACCCAATTTTTGCGTTCCATGACATTGAGGGCACAGCCACGTAGACGTCGTAGGATCGTCTTCATTGCTTGTTATTGACAGACATTCAAGATGATAAAGTTTGGTGCATTCTGTACATTGCATATAGTTCTGGTCCTGTAGACCAATCGAGCAACACCCCCAGACATGGTTTTTGTGTCCTTTTGCTGCCATGTTAACTTTCAATATAAGATATTTCCGATTTTTATTGAAACCTATTTTTCTTTTTTTTTAAGATAATAGAAAAGAGAAGAAAAAAAAAAGAAAAATAGAGAAAAAAAAAAAAAAAAAAAACTTCCTTGTGATTCGATATTGGGTCTTCCCGAATCGAAGCGTAACAAGCTCTATCCACTACGCTGACAGTACATTAGTAGTAACGGGCGAAAATAGCATATAGTTTGGTACACAGTCGGAACACGCGATAACACTATGAGATCAAAGTCTAGTCTTTTGTGTTCCACTATCAAAGTTATAAATTAAATGTCACCCCTTTTCATTCCAAATTTTATTGTTTAAATTACACTACACAAAAGCACTCAGTCTGCTGAACGATTTAGTATATGTTTCTAATAAAAAAGGTAACTTTTTTCACCACTTTGGAATAAAAATCTAAGAGCGCCAAGTAACACGTCTTTCTCATGTAAACTTCGCTATAAGTTTCTGCATATGTATATGTTCTGTATATGTTCTGCATATTGTATATTTGAATAAAATAAATATTTATGAATGCATCCAACAATATCGAAAAGTTGTCATTTCATTTTCATTTCTAAATTTCTAATTATATTCTTACCTGTGGAATGTTGGTCTAACTTAATCTGTGCTGTGAACAAAACTACATATATATACTACAATTTAATATTATAGCTGTGAACCTGTTTGAACTGTGAACTTGCGAATTTACTTTATTATCAAAAACATACATACTGTGAGCTGTAAGTACAGACGGAGTACTTTCTATATATCTAGATGCTGTAAATAAATATTATATTTTGAAGTTTATAGAGGTTTATAGTAAGGAAATAACCAGTATTGTGTTTGTGTAGCATTCATTTCAATTTGATTAATAGTGAGTTATTAGATTGAAACAGATTTATCGAGAAATTAACGTTGCAGTTTGCACTTTTGTTAAAGTATTGTTGTTATTTTTAGCCTAAAATGTCAAATAAAAGTGATACATGGAATCACTCTGTAAAAAATGGGATCAAGTGGTGAACCACCCCTAAAACAAGCGTTTCAAGCTTACCAGGAGAGGTTAAAAGAAATATTAGTAATTTTAATTAATAAGATTACTAAAATATTAATTTCAAAAAATATTAAAGTTCAATTAAAGAAAAAATTGCAAACTCTTGAAATTTCATGTTTGAAAGTGTCGCGATTAATCGAAAATCGATCTTTTAATGCTCGATTTAAGTGATAATCGATTCTAGTATCTTCGATTCAAATCGATTCAGATATTGATTTTTTAAAAGTGAATCGACATGCCTATGTATAACTCAATGGTGAAAACAGCTAATTTCCTGACTCCAGGCTGATATTGCCCCAACCAAAAAAACCAAACTGATTTTGGGCCAGAATTCTAACTTGAGTTCACATGATCAACACTTGCACTTACAAACCACAACAGCAAGATAATATGTTGACTGAGATACTGAGGTTTGACAGCCATGTCTTTTATTAATGCATCACAACAGTTAATAATAAATTAATAAAATACTGCTTTACCTCATGAAATCTTTCCCAGTATAAATTATAATAGTCACTGCAATGACGCCTCAGCCATTTCTGTACATCAGCTTCTGTCCATAAGTATACAGCTTTTGGCCGTGTTGCTTTATTCTGATTAAAGGAAAACTATAAATTAGTAATTATACTAATGTATTTCTTATTATCTTATGTATCGCGATTCAGTCTCCAACAAATTAAAGTCCAATATAATATTACAATATCGAACCAAAGCTAATGTATTCGGACCTACAATCTCAAAGTTTAAACTTGTTTACAAACCTCACCCAACTCACCTTAGACTTAGAATTTATGCTTGAGTCTTCGACCATTTTCACTATTGTCTGAGACTGTTCTGTCTTGGCTTAAATAGAAATTGTATTTATAAGCAAATATTCCTCTCTTTTATGTTTGATATTTTTTTTTTTAATTTTGCCTTTAGTATGTTATTATGAAATTGTAATTTGTACAAAATATTTACTATTTTATTTATTTGTTTTGTTAACGCACTCCGATTCACGAATTAAGGCAGGCAACGACCTTTTATCATACAGCCTAGTCTAATTTGTATTTAAATTCGCGAAACTGACGTAAAGTTCTTGCGAGATTTTGACGACAACTTAACCCTGTTGATAGTTAATGACAATAATATTTCTAAGCCTCTAAGCGGATAAAAACGTAAGATTAACATCGAATCACTTGCAACATTTCCTACGAATAGTTCACATGTTTTGTGTGGTCTATTATGACCAGTGTAACCGATACCACCACGTCAATGGCTATTCTCTCCTATGGTGCACCAACATTGTGCAACTTCAATGCACCTCTACTACGAGTCTGAAGTCACTTTACAGCCGCACAACTTGTACATTTGCGACACCAGTCCTTGACATCGTTTCGACAGTAGACCCAGTAAAACCGTTCTTGGATCTTCAGAAGAGCTCGTTTAACTCCCAGATGGCCTCCTGAACAATCGTTATGGTACAGCTGTAGAACATCCGGTACTTTAGCTTTAGGGACAACCATTTGCAAATGAAAGCTGTCTCCCCGACCATTTTCCCATTTACGGCACAGAACTCTATCCTGAAGCAGCAAGCTGTCCCATTGTGCCCAATATCTTTTAGTGGTCGAGCTCATCACAGACGTCTTTCCACTTGGGCTTGGGAGCACTGGCCTTCATCCATTCCAGAATCAGCTTGATGTCAGGATCTTCCTGCTGTGCATGCTGTAAGCTGTCCTTACACTCGTTGCTGAGGTCTGTCCTGAGCATCCTCACAGATACCAGTTCCTTACCCTCTTGCCTAGTACAATGCTTGCGATCTTCAGGACAAGGTCTTCTTGAAAATGCATCTGCGTTGCCATGAGATTTCCCGCTTCGATGTTCGATTACAAAGTCATATTCCTGCAGTAGTTCAATACACTTCGCAACTTGTCCTTCTGGATTTTTAAACTGCAATAGCCATTTCAGTGCAGCATGGTCAGTTCTAAAATGAAATTTCCGTCCCAGAAAATATTTGATAAAATGCTGCAACGACTTTACCACAGCTAGCAATTCGCGTCTTGTGACATAATAGTTCCTTTCCGGTTTTGAGATCGACTTGCTGAAGTACGCTATCACAACCTCTCGATCACCATTCCGTTGAGAAAACACACCGCTCACTCCTGTATCACTTGCGTCTGTGTCAAATATAAATTCCTTGCCCCAAAATAGGTGTTTTACACAGACGGTCCTTGAGCTCCTGAAATGTGATATTGCAACTTTCATCCCAGCAGAAATGTCGCTTCTCCTCAGTTAGCTTGTGTAGAGGTTTGGCTATATCTGCAAATTTCTTCACAAATCGCCGATAACAGAAGCACAAACCCAAATATGCTCTAACCTGCGTCTTGTCTTTTGGAACCGGCCAATCCTTGACAGCGGCTATTTTCTCTGGATCCGTGTTTGATACCTTCTTCCACTACTACCTACCCCAAAAAGTTTACTTGCCGTTTGAATAGTGAGCATTTCTTCGGACTCAACTTGAGGTTGGCACTCTGAATCTTCATGAGCACGCGTTCCAGGTTTTGAAGGTGTTCCTCAAACGTACGGCCTGCGATGACGATGTCGTCCAAGTAGACCAGACAGGCATCGCCTATTAGCCCGGTAAGTACAAGATACATCAACCTTTCAAATGTTGCTGGAGCTTTGCACAATACAAACGGCATTACTTTAAATTGCCACAGACACTTTCCCGTCGAGAACGCAGTTTTCTCTTTGTATAGCTGTCCTTCTTTGTAACGTCGTTCAGACGGAGGTATTCATCACAAAACCGCATGCTGCCGTCCTTCTTCTTTACCGGCACCACGGGTGAACACCATGGACTTGATGAAGGTTCAAAGACACCATCCTTCACCATTCCCTCAATCTTACTCCTTTCTAAATGGCCGGAAACGCACCTGCAAATCACCTGGTGTTGCGGTTGATCATGGGCGGCGGTAGTCACTTAACATCAGGTGAGCCGCATGCTCGTTTGCCCCCTCTTCGATAAAAAAAAAATCATGGTTTCCACTTCCTTTTCAAGTGCTACCGGTACCAAACTTCTTGGCCGCTGACGGATAGGCAATTCTTCTCCTGTGTTTATTTTGTGTTGAACTAAGCCAGTCTTCCCTATGTCAGCATCGTTTGACGAGAATACATCGGCGTACTTGAGTAACAACTTCTGACCTTGACCATTTCATTCGGGAAGAGAACGCTGTGACAGTCTTCTAAAATTGTAGTTATTCTCGTTTGTGCATCAGTGCATGCACTCGATAGATATTGTCACCGGCGCACAAGTACCAACCAGTGTGCCTTTTTCTATAATCTGTTCCTGGTCACAAAGGTACCATAGGTACTCCTGAGATGTTAGTGGTTCTGACCAAGGTTCATGCTACTTTCCATGGAAGGTCATTGTTTACCCTTTCCTCGTGGAAACGAGTGAACACACAACAGTGAGCTTGCCCAGGGTTCTGAGGAAGACTAACCAGCACAATCGTTTCCGATCTCGGCGGAAGAACAATCTTCTTAAGGCTGTACACGTTCCCCGGTAACGCCTCTTTTTCTTCAATACATTAAATATTCTACGTTTAAAGTTCTGGGGTGTGGTCGATATGTGTACTCCGTAAAGTGGTTCGATATTACTCGTAACCAACTAACCACACAACCTACACTAAGTATTCTTACGAGTATATTACTAACTAATGAATACTGATGAAAGATAGGAATAAGAATTAACTGACTCGAATGAAGTAATGTTATTTCGATGTAACAAACAACTTTTACTACAAATAAATTTACAAGGTGAAATTAACAACGAGTACAATGTAAGTTAATTGAGATAAGTAGTACGCGCGTGTCCTGTTGCTATGCCGGTTGCAGGCGGAATGAACGTCGCGCAGTCTCGCGCTCTAACGAAGGCGCGGGGCCTTATCTTATCAACGTCACCCTATTGTTCTCTGGTAGTAGCGTGATATAAGAGTGTGGCTTAATCTTCATGCGCGTAGCGGATTTATGTAGGTCCAAGGGAAGCGAGTTACGTCACATATTCCCCCTGGCCAGACCGTAACTACGGTCGATAGTACATAGTCTGCACTAAAAGTATCGGGAATGGAATAATTCCACTGTTCCTGTCATATTAAAATCTTTTTAATTGAAAACTCCTCGGTTTTAAAAATCGAATACCATTTATTTATTTAAAAAAAGATTCTCGGTATTGTCAAACACAAGGTTTTGTCAAACTTGTTTAGTCCTTGAGAAAATGGAATTGACTCGAGAAAATTCAAGAGCGATGATTTATTATGACTTTCGAAGTGGTTTAACACAAAAACAGTGTGTTGACCGGATGATTTCTGCATTTGATGATGAAGCCCCATCTAAAACCAGAATTTATCGCTGGTTTGCTGAATTTCAACGTGGACGTGTCAAGCTCAGTGATGATCCCCGTCAAGGTCGTCCAAAAACTGCAGTCACCCAAGAAAACGATGATGCTGTGCGTAAGCTGATCGAGGAAGATTGACATGTGACATACCGCGAAATTCAAGCAACTTTAGACATTGGCATGAGTCAAATATAAATAATCTTGCATGAACAATTAGGTGTAAAAAAGTTGTTTTCCCGATGGATACCGCATTCACTCTGTGAAGAGCAAAAAGCGGCTCGCGTTACTTGGTGCGTCAGAACTCTCGAAAGAGTCCACGCAGGATCCTCAAATGCTGTATACAACATCGTATCAGATGACGAATCCTGGATATACGCGTACGAACCCGAAACAAAAAACCAGTCACGAGATAGGGTGTTCGAGAATGAGTTAAAGCCAACAAAAATTGTTCGTTCACGGAGTGTTGCAAAAAAAATGGTGGCCACGTTTGTCTCTAAAACCGGCCATGTTACGACTATTCCTCTTGAGGGACAAAGAACGGTTAATGCAGAATGGTATGCTAGCATTTGTTTGCCACAGGTCGTTTCTGAACTCCGTAAAGAGAAGTGGCTTAGTACCTGCAGCTAACACGTGGTATCCCAGGAACGTGACTTCTGGTTGGCCAAATGTACACTTGGCAGTACTGCTTTAGGCGTTCGAAGAGTTGCTGCAGATGGTTCTTGTGCTCTTGGATTGATGGCGAAAATACTATGATGTCATCTATGTATCCGTAGCAGAAATCGAGTCCTTGCAACACCTCGTCAATGAACCTCTGGAAGGTTTGTGTGGAATTCGTACAATCCAAATGGAGACGTGATCGCCGTTTTCATGATGTCATCTGGATTGACAGCAATCTGATTGTACGCCTTCACTAAGTCAATGGTAGAAAAGATAGAACAGCCTGTAAGTTGATGTGAGAAGTCATGGGTACGACGGATGGGATATCGATCAGGTATAGTTATAGTTCGGTGCTCTGTAGTCTCCACGTGGTCTCCAACTATCATCTTTTTTCTTACCATGTGCAGAGGAGAAGACCAAGCGCTTTCCGATGGTCTGGCTATGCCGCTGGCGAGCATGTCTGAGAAGGTCCTGGAGTCGTTCCGATTTGGTGCAGAGTATTATGCTTGCATGGTAAGTGCATACCTGGAGGGCGAGTTATCTCTGGGAATTCACGCAGTATCTGGTGAAATTCGGTTTCTCCGGTGACTGACTTCACCGAAGCGATGTCCTCCGTTGATGTGCGAGCTACGGCGTTGACCGAGAGAGTAGTGACATTGTCGATTAATCGTTGATTCCTACAGTCGACGAGTAAATTATAGTGGCTGAGGAAGTCAACTTCGATGATCGGTCGTGTCACATCGGCTATTGTGAAATTCCGTTTCAATCCTAGATTGAGGAGTAGCGTTATCGGTCCGTAGGTGTATATGACTGTGTTGTTAGCAGCTATGAGGTCATACCTGGATTTAGAACAGGGCGTCTTGACTGCTGACCGAGGAAAAACACACAGGTCTGAACCAGTGTCCACGAGGAACTGCATGTTTGATGTCCGATCCGAGATGAATAAACGGCCTGTTGAAGAAGGGTAGTCGTTGGCCGTTACTTGCGACCCCCCTGTAAGTTTTCCGCCTTGTATTTGTAAGGCTGCTTACACTTGTTTGCTTTGTGCCCATAAAAGTAATGGTAAAAGCAGTGCAGGTGATCCGGTGGAAGCTTTTTCGGTCTGAATTTCCTTGAGTTGGATCGCGATCTTGAGTGTCACTACTAAACTTAATAGGAACGTTGTTGCCTATTAAGTTGAGTAGTGAGAAGTGCTACTTGCCTCGTTAGATCACTTATCTGCCTGGCCATAATGTCACGGTTTTCCGGCGTCCTAGTAGAGGCGCTGGCAACTTGAGGGTTCATCGGCGCGATCTCGTAGACCCTGTCTGCGAGTTCAGCTAGTTTCTTCAACGATAAGTCTGTTATCTGAGAAGCAACCACAGTTTGTACATTAATGGGTAAACGACTCGACCATAATGTTTTTATAACGTCTGATGCTGCAGATGCTCCGATTAGATTCTGACGCTTCTCCTGCGATACTGAAAGACGACGTATTAGTTCCGTTTTCAATTTTAGGTACTTATCAGTTCTAGGTGGGTTAGTAATAATATCCTTAACTTCCCTAGCGTATGGAGGTTCTAGTTGCACGGCTACGTAGTAGAATTTTCTCTCGTCATTCGTGATTCTGGACAATAAGAACTGGCCTTCAATTTGTGCGAACCATAAGGCAGACTCATCGACCAGGAATTGGGGTTTCTACTCTAACACCAACTCTCAAAATTTCTGCGGGAGTCAAATCTTTCTGATCGGTAACGTTGAGTACACTCGGATCGTCCATCATTGCACAATATCAAAAAAATAATGAAACGCTCATCTTGTTTGACTTGGACCACGCCCTATCCTTTGTGATCACCACGTTGTTTTGAAGCTGAAATCGTTGCTGTCGTACGATGCGTAGTTCAATTTACCGTTACTTCGGCTTGTCGGCAGGTCACCAATTAATGTGGGGTGTGGTCGATATGTGTACTCCGTAAAGTGGTTCGATATTACTCGTAACTACCTAACCACGAAACCCACACTAAGTATTCTTACGAGTTTGTTACTAACTAATGAATACTGATGAAGGATAGGAATAAGAATTAACTGACTCGAATGAAGTAATGTTGTTTTGATGTAACAAACAACTTTTACTACAAATAAATTTACAAGGTGAAATCAACTACGAGTACAATGTAAGTTAATTGAGATAAGTAGCGTGTGCGTGTCCTGTTGCTATGCCGGTTGCAGGCGGAATGAACGTCACGCAGTCTCGCGCTCTGACGAAGATGCGGGGCCTTATCTTTTCGACATCCCCCTATTGTTCTCCGGTAGTGGCGTGATATAAGAGTGTGGCTTAATCCTCATGCGCGTAGCGGATTTATGTAGGTCCAAGGGAAGCGAGTTACGCCACAAAGTGAATAAAACGGTAAATTCAATTTAAAGTTCATATTTTCTGAATTTTCGAGTAAGTAATAACAAATTATGGAAGGAAGCCGATAATAAATTTAAATATTTGTAGAAAAATAATATGTATATACATGTACATATATTATTTTTCTATATTGTATATATTATTTGTGGTATCTCCTCAAATTCAAGGCACTCCCCTTGTTGCCTCAGCCAGTATCGGAATCCTCGGCGTTGACATATCGAGTGACGTGCGTGCGTACTCAGCAGAGCGGGACAGTATTTCATGCCGGCACACCGCCTGCAACTTTACAAGGCGCAGGTTCGGCCGCACATGGAATATTGTTCCCATCTCTGGGCTGGGGCTCCCCAGTACCAGCTGCTTCCACTTGACCGCATACAGCGCAGAGCGGCTCGAATCGTCGACGACCGAGTGCTTTCCGACCGGCTCGATTCACTGGCACTGCGAAGAGATGTTGCATCTCTTTGCATTTTCTTTCGCATATACCATGGAGAGTGCTCTGAGGAACTGTTCGGATTAATCCCAGCCACCAAATTTCGTGAACGCACTAAGCGGCGAACGTCCCGATACCATCCACACCATCTGGATGCTTGGCGGTCCACCACTGTACGTTTCAAAAGGAGTTTTTTTCCGCGTACAACATCTCAATTTACCACCGGCGATTTTTCCGGACCGATACGACCTGGCGACCTTCAAGAAAAGAGCTTACTCCTTTCTAAAGGGCCGGCAACGCACCTGCAATTCCCCTGGTGTTGCGGTTGATCATGGGCCGCGGTTGTCACTTAACATCAGGTGAGCCGCATGCTCGTTTGCCCACTCTTCTATAAAAAAATATTATAGATTTATGCAAATATAAACATATATATATATATAAACATATATATATATATATATATATATATATATATATATATATATATATATATATATATATATATATATATATATATATATATATAACTTGTTATTATATTTTCAAAATGTTAGTGAATGCATTTTCAATAATAGACGTATAATTTGCCCTAAAACTTATACAAATATTTTAACCCATATCTAATTATAGAAATCAATAAAAAAACTCTACAAGCATTTACGAAAAATCTGTTTAGGTAAACTGTTAAATTCTTTTAAAAGTCACTGTTACGTCGCCGGCCTAAACCACGCTAGCCCTACTGCGTATGTAATCTGATGTTCGTGTTCCACGTGATTGTAGGTATTTACCTCGCTCAGGTAGCAAGAGTGACAGAGGCCTGACACAACGTAGTGTATAGCGTTGACTGAACTCAGCTGGTGGTACTTGGGGTCAACATATTTAGATGTCAACCCCCAACCAGCAATGACGTGAGGCTACTATACATCTAAGGCACCCTCAGTATCTTTATAGGCACATAGAGCTATTTTTTTATCCTTTAGCACTTTTTCGACACTCCCCTGTCAATAACGCTGATTAGCGCTGATTCTGTAGTGCGTTAGCGTTAGTGCGGTAAGCATGCTTCTTATAATGTACGAGCATCTTAAATACAGCTTCTTCGATAATATATCTATCTGTAACCTTTTCCAATGTCTAAAGGACATTAGTAAAGTCTTTTCTAACAATCTATAGGTATAACATTATTTTGAATTTAGCACTTGTTTGTCGTCCTGGAATGTATCTCTAAGCAAAACTTGCTCTGAAGATCTTGCTCTTGTATAAGGGGGAGGTCAATATTGTCCTCTGCAAAGTAACACTCCACCACAACAGGTGCAGCTCCTGGATAGTGGAGATTTGTCTGTGAGACTCCTTTCCTGGGTTAGCCGTTTAAGGGCGTGGTTGGGCTGGGGTAGCACCCGCCTGCTGAGGACGATATTTTGCTGGCGCTCTCGACCCTCACTGCACCTTTCCCTTTGCTGCCCTTACTTCCCCTTACTTTATCCTTGATCAAAATTAGCAGAGGTCACTGACTCGGAGTGAGAATATGCTTTTGTTAAAATCTTCGAAGAATTTTACAATGTAATACATCAATATATTACTAGGCTGTATGGGCTTCTATCCCTATGCCTTCAAATAATAAAAAGTATGTCATATATGTTTTATGACATAAGTCATACATAAGTCAGATTGAAAATGGTAGAATTTCTGTGTTTGTCATTAGCAGAAAAATAAAATAAATTGTTTTGAACTGCACCTTCCCGTACTGAAACTGAAACAACATCTTAACTTGTAAAATGCAATTTTAGATCCATAATTATGGCACAGAATTTACAAAAAAAGCCTTCCAAGGGCATCTTGAAAACCTCGAGAAGCGTCGATGGACATGACGGATCGCCGTCTACTAGTAAGAAGCCGAAAGAACAGAGGTTCGACGAAATGAATATTATAGAAACGTTTCACCCTGCTGATAAAGATTACGGTCATATGAAAGTTGATGAGCCTAAAACTCCTTACTCTGAAGCAATAGATGGCGATTTGGAGCCAGCAGATGAGTTAGACGCTAATATCTTGGCGGCAAAGCTTGCGGCTAGTATGAATAAGCCACCTAAATGTACAGAGCCGTGTGAGAGTGATGAAGATATGGAAGAACCTGAAGAAGTGCGCCAGCGGCGGCTGGAGTTTGAAAGGAAAAGAAAAATGCACTACAATGAATTCCAGGTTAGATTCATATTTAACTTTAAACTGTTATATTTTAAAAGAATGCTTAAAGCAAATGAATGCTTCTTGCCCAGTACAGTTGTTACTTTATGGCACTCATTTAAATGGAAACTACAGTCAAAGGGTGCGTTTGGCAGAAAAAAGCGCTAGCAAGCGCTTATAAGCGCTAATATAGTTTTCGGCCAGGACACGATTGCTACTTCAGTAGCGCTGACACAATCCGCCATTTTGCTTATTTAATTTGTTTGTTTTGAAGTAGAGTTTATAAGTTGTTTTGTGCAATATTAGTTTTAAGTAATATAATGACATGAATAAAGATATACATGCTATTAAAAATTTATGATTGGTAAGTTTTTAACATGAATACTTTACAAATATATATTTAAATTAGGTTAGATTCCCCGGTTAAAACTAACATCGTGTCCTGGAGGAAAATAGCTACTTACGATTTGACAGCGCTTACCGCTTACGATCGCCATTTTGCTTACAAGCGCTTGCTAGCGCTTTTTTCTGCCAAACGCACCCAAAGTATTATTTCTTTAATATATAACCTAATCATACTCAATATACATCTAATTGTATAACTTTTAAAATGATTGATTTTCACAGCTAAACAATAACATCAATACTTTTGTTTTGATGTTTATTCAAGGTTTTTTAATGTCATATGTGGCAAATGCTTTCCATTTCAATACTTTTAATTACCTAAGTGTTCCAGAAGGATGTTATGCAGTGCATAATCTATGATTTTAATATATGCCAATAATTGTCGAGAAAATAAATAAATTCTCGAGATTTATTGTCTTTTCAAATTACTTCGAAAAAAGGAGGAGGTTCATACAACTGTATTTTTTTTAGTTTATTACCTCTGAACTTTTTTCTAGGTGAACAGATTTTGATGACTTTTCTATTTGAAAGCTGGTGCTTATCATGTGGTACCATATAAATTTGATCAAGACCTGACCAGTACTTTTTAACACTTAATAATGCATATTTGATTGACTTTGACTACATTGATGATGCTCTCATCTTATTTATATTAAAGTCAGTTTTACAAAATTTTTAATTTTACCATTTGTTAATCAAAAGCCATCTTTTTTACTTTCGAGTCATTGAACCCTTCAAACAAGGACACAGAAGAGTGTAATGTTTTTTGAAAATATGTATGTACTTATGTATATTTGTTTGGCAAGCTCTGTCAGAAGTAACATAACATAATTTTTTTATATATATATTTTGTTTATAAAAAAAACCTAAATTTTAGAGAACAACCCAAAACTGAGAACATTTTGGGTTTTGACCTGACTGACCCCCTTAATTCCCTTTTACAAATCCTCTCCACTTCAAGAGACAGGATGTAAGGCTAGTGGGTCTGTAGGATTTAGAGTCTGTATAGTCATTCTTACCTGGTTTGGGTATGAATGTGACTTTCATTTCCCTTCATCCTCCCCCCACTGTAGGAGTGCCGGAAATATGCCATCAGGTCCTGCTGCCATATAGGGGAGGAAACTATGAATGGCCTAATGGATTTATTCATCATTATAGATTTATAACCACTCTTTGTTATAAATTCCAGTCTTCTTCTGTTGGTGTCAGTGTATCTTCATGCTTGTTTACCCCCTGAGTTACCCAGCAACCTGGGAAGTGCATTTCAATTAGGATGCATTGGATTTCATCTGGCGATGTTGAGTAGCTTCATTTGGGTTTTTTTAGAGAGATGGATCCCAGCATATTCCGTTTAGCTAGGATTTTCCTTATCCAATTCGCTTGTTCACAGGTTCACAATGATCAAAGTCATGATCCATTACCTATAAGTAATAAGTCACTTAATCTTAAAATTATTATTAAAGATTAGCCTTAAAGATGTTGTAACTAAGGCGAATTAGAAACATTGACTAATCCCATAAGTCACTTAGTCTAATGTGATATGAGACCAAGAGCATGAAAGGTCGTATTTGTATATACACTCACCGGCACGGAAACTTGGCCACTCGTGAATTTGCTGATTATTTGCACTGAAACGTTTTTTTAACAGTAAATTAAGGGTAGATGCATTCAATAAGTGTCTCTAATGGTTTTAGAACATAGAAATTTAATGTTTACTTCACCGAAATTTTTCTTTTCAAGATAACATGTTTTCACTAAAATTAACATCTTTCCATTGTCACTTTAAAAACACTACAAAGTTAAAATTTAAGTCTGTTTCTTTATTGTCTATCAGTTTTAATATCGGGTGTTTCCTCCTCTAGCCCTGATAACCACTTGCATTCGATCTGGCATGCTTTGAATGATGTTTCTGACATCAACTTGCGGTATGCTGTTCCAAGCGGCCAGCGCTGCATTTCGGAGCTCATTTAGAGTTTGTGGCGGTTTGGAGCTGGACTTTATCTTTCTTTTGAGCATACCCCATACATGCTCAATTGGATTTAAGTCCGGGCTACGAGCTGGCCACTGTAATTTTTGTATTCCAACCTCTTACAGATATTCCTCTACACAATGTGCGACGTGCGGGCGTGCATTATCGTGCATGAGGAGGAATTGGTCGTGTCCAATGAATCCCGAATAAGGCATTACGTGCTCCTGAAGAACTTCCTCGATGTATCGAGTAGCTGTAAGCCGATTATCGACGATGACCAACTCTGTACGTGCGTCGGAACTTACACCTCCCCATACCATTATTGAGCCTCCATGGAAACTCACAGTTTGGGTGGTGGTAATGGGTAGAAACCTCTCTCCTCTTTTTCTCCACACTCGTTCTCGACCGTCTGGAGCACGTAAAGCTATTCGACACTCATCTGTGAACAACACTCTAGCCCATTGCTGGTGGGTCCAATTGACATGTTCTCTTGCGAACTGAAGTCGGGCTACTCGGTGCTGTCTGAGAAGTTCTGGACCTCGTGCTGGTCTACGAGCTTTTAAATTCACTTCCTCCATTCGTCTTCTCACCGTACGCTCACTAACATTAACGCCTCTTGCGATTTGGAGCCGCTGGCGTATCTCAACAGCGGTCAGGTAGCGGTTTCTCAAAATCTCCATAACAATAAAACGATCGTCCCGGGCCGATGTGCACCTTACGCCCCCACTGCCTGGTCTGCGGGTGTAGCGGCCTGTCTCCTGGTATCGTTTCAGTGAATACTGCATTGAGGACCGTGGTACGTTAAGCACAATAGCAACTTCACGCTGTGTCAGCCCTTGGTCAATTAATGCTACTGCTTGTGCAACTTGTGCTGGTGTTAACGGCATTTTTATTGGCTTTAAAGCACCTTTAGTTATTTAATTAAGACACAAGATCACAATAATTGAATAACCTTACAGTAAACTTTTCACAACACACAAATTTAAAATGTGAACTTAGTCGCTCAAATGACCCGATTCAACTAAAAATTAAAGAATTCGTCATGGTGCACTTAAACATAATGAATTACCCTCTTGAACTTTAGGGTAAACATTTTTTGACATACTTGCATAACAAACATTCATCAGAAACACTTAAAGCTTTTGCTATCGCGAGATAACCGCTTGGCCAAGTTTCCGTGCCGGTGAGTGTATAAATATATAATAACTGGCTGGAAGAAAACAATTTTCAAAGAAAATATACCTAATACACGTCAATTTGAAAAGTTAAAAAGTATAGGTACTTTAACCAGACCTAATTTTATTTAATATAATCATGATCATCATTTCAACCCTTCTCAAGTCCACTGCTGAATATAGGCCCCAAAAAATGCCACAAATCGCGGTCCTAAGCCACCTGCATCCATCGACTTCCTGCATGTCTTACCAGGTTGGCACTCCATCTAGTGGCGCGCGGCCTCACATTTCGCCTAGCGGTAGAAGGCTGCCACTCATAAACCTTGCTTCCCCATCGGTTGTCGGTTCTTCGAGCTATATAGCCGGCCCATTGCCGCTTCAGCTTACTAATTCGTAGATATTCTATTTGTTTATTTTTAAATAATTTTTATAACCAAAAATTAGGTTTATCATGTTTTTTTACTTTACTTCATAAGTTATTTAGAAGTTTTAAGTGGGTATAGAATCACCTTAATCTAAAGTAACAACCCAGATTTTTATCAGTCAAGTGGTCGGCATTGTTCTATGCTACGCGGTTGATTACATTGTGTTCTTATCTTTCTTTGCTTCTTACAAAGCTTCAGTATTTTTTCTTTACTAAAAGGACATACTTTTAAGTAACTTTTGTTTAACTCAAATTTCACAATGTCAAAATTCTAGGCTTGAATTATGTCATTGTGAATTTCGTGTTTAAGTACACATGCATATGATAATATGCATCCTTATGTTACAATACAGCTATATAATGCTTGCGGCCTTTACAATCTACATATTATATTGGGTGTAATGGTGAGAAAATGGCACACATAAATTAATTATTTTTACACAAATATTGTAATAATTAATATTTTGCCTACTAATCTGGTTAATAAGTTAGTTATAGGTAATACTAACAAAATATGAGTCTTGTTGCTTGAATAAATGAAAGCTTCTTCTTCTTTTTTATAATCAGAACATTTATCCATAAGGCTTGCAAAAATGATAAGCATGCTGTGATGGAAGAATTTAAAACAAATATTCAGGTGTCGATCTAGTGCCAAGGATTTTAATCCTAAATCAGAGATGTCAAAGGATTTACTCCTTTCTTTATAGAATAAGGGTGGCAAACGGGCGCACAGTCCACCTGATGGTAAGTGGATGCTGTGGCCCATAAACATCTACATCTATCCACCAATAAAGACTCAAAATGCAGATGCGTTGCCAACCCTGAGGACTAAGATGAAATGCCTCATTTCCAGTAAAAAAGGTGTCCGGTTCTCTACACTCACTATATGAAACACAACAGAATTGATCTGCTATTTGAAGCTGTGTGCAATCCTATTTGATTATTAAAATGTTCGTCGTAATTCTGGTCTACACCTATTAATTATTAGTTTTAGGTTACTCAGAGTTATTTATAGTTTAGGTCAATTTATTTGCTTAAGTTGTTAGCAGTAAACAATAAGGTACGTAGGTATGATAGGAATGACATGTTTCAACAATAATCCAAAAAATAACTAAAGAAAATAAAAACACGCTTTTACAGCATGTTGAGTTTATCTCATTAATTGAACCCAACAAGTGGATCTAAGAGGTGGATAAAATTCTGCTGGAAATAAACAAAGTGACTATTTCAGTTTAAATTATTTTTTAGACCTAAAATTTCCATACCAGTTTGTCACATAACACATTAGTGACGCATTTAATAAGGCGCGTCCCATATTAACATCATTTTCGCCTTGAGGCCGACATGTCTGTTTGACAGCGCCTTTAAGGGTCGTCTGATTTCTTAAAAGTCGCCATATATGACTTATACTGTACATTGTTTACGCAACAAAATCATGCTATGAATATTTGTAGTATATCTTTCAGAACGAAAGTTTAGAGGTGACCATTATTGCGCATAAATTGCGATGATTAGCTCATTGAGCATAAATCGTGCTGATTGGCTCATGCGTATCGCTCGCACGTGCTGATTGGCTCTCCAGTCGTAATCGTGGAATTCAATTCGTGCGCATCCCCTCCATGTTTTGTTCAGCGTTAGACTTACGTGCAGCTATTTGTGCAATAAAATATCATCATTACGCTGGTATTCTAAAGAGCGTAGTCCTGCTCCGGTCGCTTGCTTGGTAAAATATGCGCCTTTTCAAACGGGCGTCGACGACACAATATTAGTCAAAAAATTAAAGATGTTGCTTTAGAAGTGGTAGATAACGTAAATACCTTGGAATGTGGTTGGATCGAACGCTACGGTGGAATAAACGTATAAACGAAACATTATAAAAAATATTAAGGGTTTTAAATATATTTAAAGTTATACCAGGTTTGGGCTGTGGTGTCCACCCTAAACATTTACGGAACTTCTATATTAGTATTATAAGAAGTCGGTTAGATTATGCGAGCTTTTTGTATGATAACAGTAATAAGACTAATTCAAAATCAGTCAATGAGGACTATCGGAAGATACATAAAAAGCACCCCTATTCACGTCATGGAAAGCGATCTGAGTTTATAATCATTACTAGGGCCCGGATTAATATGTATTGAAAACATCAAAATATGTACATATAATATGGACTGAAAATCCTCAAATATGGGAAAAATATGTATAATAAAAGATAACGACATTGTACATTAAATCGACTTTTTATTAAGGAAAACAAAAAAAATACAATTTTACTTCGCTTCTGTTTCATTATTATTTGAATTACAGTATACAATTACATGTTTCTTTAAATTTTCAAAATTAAAACCCTTTCTGTTCGGACGAAACAATGCCTTGTACTGGCTGAATGATCTTTCAACATCACAGGATGTGATTGGAGCATATTTAAATTTGCATAATTCTTCAAGTGAGTAGGGTACATCTATGGTGCCTTCTAATGTTCCACACAGCATGCTGTTAATTTTCTTTAGGGTATTAAATCCTTTGTTTTTTTCCAGTACGTAGCTTAATTTTTGCCTCGCTACTTCAGCAACGGGACCTTCTGATGCTAAAACTTTTTTTTCGATATTTTCGATAATCTTCAAATTATCATTTAGAGAAGTAGAAGAATTTTCGAGTGCCTTTATCTCGTGTGATAAAAAGCAATAATTGCTTTTTATGTAAAGCAAATCGTTACGTAGAGTGTCATGTTCGAGAAGTTCTTTTGAGATTGAAATAGCAGCAGCCTCGTTCTCTAATTCAAAAATAATAGTTTTGATTTCAGTGTAATACTGGGTATAGTATTCAACTGCTGTCAGCCAAGTTCCCCAGCGAGTCAGCACTGGCTCTGGTGGTAAAGGAATGTCGGGATACATCTCTTTAAATTTTGAGATCCTGCTTGGTGCTTTCAAAAAAATTTTCTTTACGTTTGATACTAAACTGTCAACATTTTTAAACAGAGACCTTATGCATTCAGCTAATCTATTTATACCATGAGCCAAGCACGTCACATGAATCATTTTTGGATACAAAACTTGAAGGGCACTTGCAGCTTTTACCATATAAGGAGCAGCATCGCTAAGTAACAAGAAAACTTGTTCATGTTTAACTCCATCAGGCCACAAAACACTCATTGCATCATTAAAAAGCTTTGCTGACGTTTGGTGGTTGCATTTAGGAAGTTCTTCACATGCTAATAAAAAGGATTTGCTGGCATTTTCTTCATCTAGACGTCCGATAATCACATTGCCAATGCATCGGTTTTGAGAATCTGTAGTTTCGTCAATGGCAACCCATATAGGGCCATCCTTTATATATTCACGAATCGAAGCCAAACAATTTTCATAAATACCAGACACATAATTTTTTCTAAGTGTGGATTCATCAGGAATGCGTTTGCCAGAGTATTTTTCCAGGAATTGTTTAAAAGTAGGATTATTCAATTTCCATAAGGGTATATCTGCACATATCATAGCTTCACATAATTCTTTCGAGAAAGTAGAACTTTGGGAGCTGCTCGCGACTGCATCAGTAAAAAATTGTTGCTTAAATTTGTTCTTTCTTGTAATATTTTGCTTGTGTTTAACAGTAGACACATGTTGTGATATCAAAAAACGTTGCTCGGTGGATATAGATTTTTCACAAGCATTACAAAATAGTACTTTTCCATCTGTAGTTAGGCATTGGTTTGGGAAATCTTCGATATACTTTTCCAATTTGAACCGCAATGGTTGCTTATCCTTAGGCATTTTTGCAATGCGAGTAAGTAACAAAATACAATCACACGCGACAAATCGACACGGCAAGCAATTACGAGCGTCACTTACGAACTGTGGGGCACTAGTAATGGGCGTTGAATCAACGAACGGTTTAAATAGACGGTCTACGTTCAATCGACGCTTCGACGGTCTACAGTTCATTCGTTATCTAGTCGAATTCATAGACGGCTAAACTGAGAGTCCACAGCGTTCTTATCTACTAACAATGCGACGACGACGCCGTAAACATACCCGGTTAATATAAGTGCATGCGTTCGTTGAATTAGTATCATTGTACAAACCAATTTAAACCTTAAGTATATAACATAGGAGTTAATATTTCTTTTTTAATAGAATTGTTTGAGTGAAAAGGCAAGAGCATTCTGATATTGCGTGAAAGAGTATGTCGACGGTCTGGCGGACTATTGTTTACCTAAACTAGATAATATTACCGTGCCTAAACGTTGCCGTTGTTTAGAAATTTGAAATTAGTGTGTCGACTCGCGCCGCAAGGTCAAAGCTAAAGAAATTCTTCCAAGAAAGGACCAGAGAGGACATTTGGCGTGCCCCCTTGAATGGTGGAGAAAACACCAATACTTACCTACGTCCACCCAAATTAAAAAAAATATTTGTAATCCATTGTAACATTGTAGCAACATCTGTTCCTTACGAACGGATGTTTTCTAAAGCAGGTCTTATAAAAAAAAATATTTGTAATCCATTGTAACATTGTAGCAACATCTGTTCCTTGCGAACGGATGTTTTCTAAAGCAGGTCTTATACAGTCTTACTACAAAAAAACATTTAAACACTGGTCCAACATATGTTTAGTTAGACACGGACTTAAATGATAAACACATGTTAAACAATGGTTTAAGTTTCGCTACCACTAAACCGTGTTTAACGCGTGCCTCTATAGACAACGTTTAACTTTATTCTCCAGGTCACACTGCAATACATTCGTTCAGCATTCGATCATTCGTTTTGTTTTACGCAAATTAATACGACTAACTACGTAAAAATTAAATATTATTTTGTCTCAAAGTTCGATAATAAGAAAGATAAATATATGCATCTATAGATTTTGTTAAATTTTCACGAGTTATTTTATTTATGAACAATAACAAATAAAATTGCAAATAATAGGCAAACATACAGGCTGATGGGTGAAGCTATTATTCTCTACCGACGCCACCCGTAAGCATAGTTTAATTTTGTACGAATCGAACTTACTTGATGACGAGCCCAGTATCGTAATGCACAAGCCACTTGCACTGCTGGATCTATTGTGTTACCACGAGATCACTCGGGATATCGTCTTTCACAAGATCTAATATTTTTCTAGCAAAAAGTTTGCGGAACACACATTTTTTCTTTAACTTGGCGTCGTCGTATTTTTCAAACGGATTAACCCTCACACGAACCGTACTTTCTCGGAACATTTCCACATAGTTATACATGTCGTCTTCATCGAAGTAATCACCAAAATCAATTATATCCATGTTAAATAAAAATACTGAACTGACGGAAAGATAGGTTAGACACTAGTTAAACAAGGGTTTGCGGCTGTTTAAATTTAAACAACGTCTAAACCGTGTCCATCTATAAAGCACCGTTAAACACTCTTTTGTAGTACCCAATTTGCTAAACACGTGTTGAACAGATGTCTAACTTTTTTGTAGTAAGACAGATAATGTTTTAATTAATGAAAGGCGAACGAGACTAACGACAAGCAAAGTTGAGCAAATTATGTCCTAAACGTAAATACACCTGAGGAGAGATTAAAAAAGGAGAGGTTTTTTAATTCATTTATAAAATAATTTATGTGATTATTCTGTACATACATTAATAAAAAACGAAAACAAAGAAAAAAGCAAATAAAAATATTCCTTAAACACCTATCCATAAAAATATTTAAATAAAAAATGTAAATAATTAAATATGTACATAAAATCAGTTGATCTTCTAAATACGCCTGAAATACGATAGTAGTAAAATCTTTTAAAAACTTATTCACTAGTCCTAAGCCTGGAAAAGTACGAAGGGAAGTTTAAATCGATTGATTGTAAAATTCGATAGTAGGTATTTATACACCACACACACCGTCAGAGTGCCTTGTGCTCAAATCAAATTTCTTTGAATTTTAACTAACTTTGCCGTTCATTCAACTGACGAATAGTGGGCAAAACCGTCGTCGTTGCGTTGCGCCCGTAGACACCGCGCTTTAATCGATTGAACGTCTGCCGTTATCGCGTTAACTAGTCGACGAATTCAACTAGTTGATCACCTAGTCGATAAACGGCAATAGACGGTCTAGTTTCGTTAAAGAAAATTACGTCGACGACCCACCTCTATGGGGCACGCACGACGCACGAGTCAGGTGAGGAAAGGCGGTGCGGGGCGGGTGACGCGAGCGCGATTCAGTGACCGCTGTCATCTTGGCGCAAAACTCATTTTTAGGTATTTTACAGAGCTGCTGATTCATCTAACATAAAATAATGAAGATATGGATAAATTTACTTAATTTCTTGTGAAATATGGATTTATACTTAAAATATGGAAAAATATGGAAAATAGAAATTGCATTTTCTTGATCTAAATATCATAATTTATGTAGAAAATATAATTAAGAACAAAAGCCATTTCAAATAAAAATATGGATTTACATATTAATCCGGGCCCTAATCATTACATTTAAGAAGACGCTACCTTGCAGCCAAATTCTGATTAAAAATAAATCCGTGTTAAGTAACTTTTCAATTTATCTTATCTCTAACATGTCCAATATCATTCAAAACAGGTATTGCAATAATAAAAAAAAAACACAATAATAATCCATGATAACTTCAAATCACTTTTTATATTTTCAAATTCACAGTTAGGTATGTGTTCTCTGTATCAGTGGATCACTAGTTTAAACGTTTCAGATTTTTAAGATCAAATATAGACGGAGTCCTAAATCAATGGCCATGAACCCATGAAAAATATGTCTATTAATTACCTAAACAAGCACCAGGTACCTGAGAATATTTACAGATGGTTCGAAAGATAATTTCGGAATCCAGGCTTCATTTAACGATATACTGAATAGTATGGCAATAAAGTTAAAAATCAATGTTAGTACACTTAAGAGCAATAAAATCGCACACCTTGCCCTTTTTGTTTAGACAGTTTTTGTAATGAATGTGAATAAATATTGAAAAAAAAAATACACCAATTGTCCTGTCCTGTTTAAGTTTCTCTCTGTCGCCTCTGACTGTACACACGAGATGAAACGAGGAAGTGGATTGTCTTACGCTGCCACTACTTGCAAATAAAATATACAAGAAATGTACAATATGAAACATATTATTCTTATTAAAGTGAAATGGGCGCCGAAAGCAGATTTTTCACGCTTTATAGGTGCGCAGAAAATCAATTTTTTGTCATTAAAACTACGAATTCGGACGAACGAAATTTCACAGTGGTAGAGCCACGCGACAGCCTTTGCCTTTGACGCATGGGCCGGCTCAAACCGGGGTGGTACCACGACCTCACAAAAGACCAACGTGAAGCAGAGGCTTTGCTTCCGCGTTTCGTCTGGTAAGGTAATTAAATCCAAGACTGCCCCAGGAGGGTACCAGCCAGCACCCCTGGAGAATCCTTCGCTAAGCATCCACGACCAAGCTACTCCAATTCTGAGCGTGGGTGCTCAGGCTACCCCGCGTATTCTGGGGGGGGGGGTTGTAAAATTCCGCTCGAGACTAAACCTGCCCGGGGCAAACGGAGCAATAAGTCAAAGGCGACCCCTGCCACGCTATCCGTGAATTTCTGCAACATCAGGGGACTTCATTCAAACCTTAACGCCGTCCACTACCATCTGGAAACGGTGAAGCCGGACTTGCTCTTTCTAACCGAGACACAGGTGTTCTCTCCGGCTGTTACTTCGTATCTCTCCTACCCGGGGTACAAATTAGAACACTCCTTTGTACCCCGGGCTGGAGCAGCCTTGAAGGTACGGACTTGTGACTGTGACCATCTTATGACTGCGCGTATACAGCGACGACCATCCCCGCGATTACGGGTGCCTCTATAGGTCCCATAGCGGTAATGCCGAAACAGACCGACTCATCGACCACGTCCAGATGGCTACAGACTCCGTGGTACGACAGATCCCATCCGCAGAGATCGTGATACTTGGTGATTTTAACGCCCACCACGCTGAATGGCTTGGTTCTCTTTTAACCGATCATGGGGCTAGATCTGTTTATGACTGCTTTGGCATATGGTCTTACATAACTGGTTACCTCGCCTACGCGGATCCCAGATGTGGAAGACCGTGTACCTTCCCTGTTGGACCTTCTGCTGACCTCTCATTCGGACGGATATCAGGTCTCCGTCGATGCCCCTCTTGGCTCCTCGGACCATTCTCTGATACGGAGTACGGTGCTCATCGCGGTTGCGTACTGCAGGTTGCCGCCGTGTCTGGCATTATAGGTCAGCAAATTGGGACTTGGGATTTTTTTGCATATTACCCTTGGAGGGGGGTTTGCTTCTCGCCGGATGATCCCAGCGTTGTTGCTGATTCTGTCGCTGATGTGGTGCTACAGGGAATGGAATTTTTATTCCATCATCTGTGATACCTATCGGAGGCAGAACCCAGCCTTGGTTTGGTCGCTCCTGCAAAATTGCACTACGTCATAAGTTTCAAAAGTGTCATTGTCAAGGCCAAGTCACACAGCCAAGGAGCACATCGGCAGAATTCGCGAGAAACTGGTTTTGTCTTCCTTCGGGAACACGTGCATTCTGGTCTCTCGCCAAGGCTGTCTAAGGGAACTTCTGTCAGCCATCTCTCCCATCTTTGCACAGCGAGGACGACTCACTGGCCCATGCTACAAAAGACAAAGCCCATCTGCTGGGCTTTCTCTTTGCGTCTCTTGAACTCTTGATGCTGGGGGGAACACACCGCCGACCATCCCGCGGAGTGAGTGCTCCGTGCAGGTAGGTTGTCCTGTTTACCCAACACTCAGTATGCAGAGCACTCCTCTCCCTGGACGTCAACAAGTCGAGTAGGCCGGATAGCGTCCCTCTTATTGTGCTGAAGACGTGTACTCGGTGTACTCGGACTGGGGGCGACTAAATCTAGTCCAGTTTAATCCCCAGAAGATGCAAGTTTGCGCATTTACCGCTAAAAAAACCTTCGTCGTATCTCCTCAGTTTCAAGGCGTCGACATATAGAGTGACGTGCAGTTTCGTAGTCACTTGGAAGAGAAGGCCAAATTGGCCTCTAAAAAGTTTGGTGGGCTCAGCAGAGCGGGACAGTATTTCATGCCGGCTCATCGCCTGCAACTTTACAAGGCGCAAGTTCGGCCGCACATGAAATACTGTTCCCATCTCTGGGCCGGGGCTCCTCATTGCCAGATCCTTCCATTTGATCGCATCCAGCGCAGAGCTGTTCGAACCGTCGGCGACCGAGCTCTTTCCGATAGGCTTTACTCACTGGCACTGCGAAGAAATGTTGCATCTCTTTGCGTATTTTATCGCATCTACCACGGGGAGTGGTCTGAGAAATTGTTGGGACACATTCCAGCCACACAATTCACCATCGCACATCGCGAGAAAACTCGCGATACCATCCATACCATCTGGATGACTGGCGGTCCACCACTGTGCGATTTAAAATAAGTTTTCTTCCTCGCACAACTTCTTTGTGGAATCGACTACCACCAGAGATTTTTCTGGACCGATACGACTTGGGACTTTCAAGAAAAGAGCCTACTCCTTTTTAAAAGGCCGGCAACGCATCTGCAATTCACCTGGTGTTGCAGTGTTCATGGGCGGCGGTAATCACCATCAGGTGAGCCGTATGCTCGTTTGCCCCTTCTCCTATAAAAAATAAATAAAAAGAATTCACCATTTTTTTAAAATCATTATGAAAGTTAAAGATATTTCTTATAGAATTATGACAGCCAAAACACGATTGACACATTTTGGCTCGATACAAAATTATCGAAAAATTTCCTCAATAGCTACAATTTTTGGTACGTCAATCAATCAATAAAACTGCGCGCGGGTCGGCCAAACAGGAGCATGTCGTCGCTCCTCACTCGTGACCACGATACCATTTCGCAGGTATATAATCAAAACTATTTCGCCATAAGCGCATATTAAAAGAGTAAACGAGTCTTTATAAAACTGTGGCTCTCTAAAGAGATAGATAGATAGACAACACTTTAATGTACGCCAAAAAATATATAAATGTGAACAAAAAAAAAGGAAATTTGGTACAATGGGCGATCTTATCGCTAAAACTGATCTCTTATAGACACAACCCTTGGAAGGACAAGATTGCAAGAAAACAATAAAATCGTGTGTGTGTGAGTGGTTTGACGATAACAATAACATTAACTTCTTTATCCTCAGTAGTTAAATGCGTTGGTCAACGTAAAGCGATTCCTTGCATGGGTGACGCATTAACATCTCCGGTCTGTGGAATTTAATCTGGGCGTATTTGAACGGACGCCGGTCTCGTTAATTAGCAAAGCCCAGTACGCAGCGCAACACTACACGCGCAGATCCGGTTGCGTTTGTGAAAAAAATGACGTAACGAATTTGTTTTCCTCGAGAAGATCGGATTACTACGGCGTTTGGAGGGATTCGATGGGGGTTGGGATATAGTTTAATAAGTAATGTTTTTGAATAAATATTGTTTTACGGATTCCGATCGACTTTTAGAGTGTTTTACAACATCCACGGTCACGGAAAGACCTGCTAAGCACGGAAATTAAAAGACAAGTAAAATTAATCGCGATAAAATCCGTAATACTAATTTTATTCAATGTAGTGTCTGCGTAAATACCAGAATTCTAAATAAGTTTTTTTTTTATAAAAGAAAAAAAGTACTACTCTCACAACTTTACCTATGAAAGCACACAGAGAAAATAACGCGATTCCCGAGTTGGCAGTACTAAATATCGCGTTATTTTTTTAGTATGCTACTTTATGCCGGCGCCACACATTGGATTCAAATTGGCTACGAATTTATGGGTCCAAACTTGGCTACGAATTTATGGTTAATTATTGTATCCAAGTTAATGCGGCCACACATTAACTCCAATACCTTTTGGCAAACTTACTAGCCAAGAGCATTGGATGGTTGGACCGCAGCTCAACTCGTCATTTGTTTCGTAAATTTCATATGCACCAGCACCTGACTTTATAAAATTTTTCATTTTTTTAAATGATATCTATACGTTGTCATCAACGATTCTTTTTTCTTTTTTAAGTTGGCGACAGTAATGCCTTCTATGCACATCCCTCTTCGAATCCTCTCCCACGAATCTGCTAATACATTTTTATTTTTGTGTTATTTGTTCACTGGATTCCACAGTGCTTCTTCTTGTCGATACAATTCCAGAAACTCAAATACGTAAATGTCATACGTCCGATTCGCACTCGGCATAGCGCGCACTGATACAAACATGTGGGGACCGGAAAGCGACGCTGGATCCAAGCCCGCCCGCCTGCCCCTTCACTCCCCTCACCTTTGTTGGTGTATGAAAAACCGACACATCACGGGTCGACATTGGCTATTGGACGCAATGTTACCTTTATGGCCAGTATCGGGCCAAGACCGATCCACACATTGGTGTATTGGATCCAAGACTATAACTTGGAGCCAATATATCCATTGTGTGGCGCCGGCATTAGGTGAACACCGCGCTTGTTCACACTCTAGTTCTCTCTCTCTCTCTCTCTCTCTCTCTCTCTCTCTCTCTCTCTCTCTATCTAAATGTAAATAATTTAAAAAAATGTCTTGAATTTGTATATGAAATACGAAGAAACATTTTTCCCAACCTATTAATAAAAAAACAGAAGTTGCCAAGCATGGCGACTATCAATGTCGCTTACAAATATCCCTTATGCGTTATCCCTTGAAGGCAGTCAATGGGGGAGAAACCAATCTCATAAAATACCAACGTAAAATATCAGCTCAGTGCAGCTGTTTTTCATAAGGTGAGTGTAGAGAACCGGAGACCCTTTTAACAGGAAACGAGGCTTTTCATCTTATTTTTCAGGGGTGACAACTAAAAGAAACAAAAAAATAGATGTAGATGTCTGTGGGCCACAATATCCGTACACCATCAAGTGGACTGTATGCTGGCTTGTCTATTCTATATAAAAAAACGACGGGTTGCACTCCGGGAGTGCCGACAGAAGTGAAAACTTGAATATTAACGTTGTGCATTTTTGATATTTTGAAATGATTAGGGAATAATTTTACACGAATTTCTTTAACTATCATACACGAACATTTGTGCAAGCGCCCTGCGCCGCCTAAACGAAACAGCAGACGTGGGCATACATTTTCGCCGCGCCGTAGAAAGAGAGGGGGATACTACCTCTCCTACGCCGAGCCGGCTGTCTCTCTCCATCCGTCTTACGAATTTTCGATCAGGGTTACGTGTCCTGATGCGAGTTTAACATTTTTTAACCATTACAAAAAAGTGTACAACGCCGCTAAAGAAGTTTTCACTTCAAAAAAAAAACAATGGACGAAAAAAGAATATTTACTATTTTGACGACATGTGAATAGAAGTAATTTTTATATGTTATAACCAACATAATAGTTCAAATGAAAATATTGCAGGCTTTACAGCTGGCGCGGCAGCTGTTGGCTCAGGAGGAGGAGGAGGAGGAGGAGGAAGAGAACGAGGACAGAGAGGACCAGGCGGCCACCTGACTGCCGCATCTCATCCCCGCGCGCCGCACCTGTACATAGCACGGGTTAACTTTAAGCTGGTAATTCACTTTCTTTTATATTTTACGGATTAGTAAGCTGAAGTGGAAATAGGTCGGCAATATATCTCGAAAAACTGACAACTGATGGAGAAAAAAGGTTCTCGAGTGGCAGCCTAGTACCGGTAGGTGAAGTGTAGGGTGACCCCATGCAGAAAGTCGATGAATGTAGGTGGCTCAGGAGCGTGCTTTGTGGCATTCCTTGGTCAAGGCTATGATCATCAGTGGACCTGTGAAGGTTTGTAATGAATGAATGAATATTTTTACTCGACTTCCAAAAAAGATTAATTTTTTGTATAGTACACTATAGGTACTCAGTGGTAAAGGTCAAAAAATTTCAAGCTCCTTAGGGTGGAAAATAGAGGACTAAAAAGAATAAAATAATTTCCACATCACAGCTTCTGGTCGGGGCTTCAGTTCTTCAATACACTTTTATTATATAATATGGAATATATATATATATATATATATATATATATATATATATATATATATATATATATATATATTAATATATTATATAGAATATTTTCATTCTGTTTAGTTCTTTTAAATCCCCTTAAAGTTTTATATAAGAGTGGCGAAGGAGCACGTACGTTACTTGATGGGAAGTGAGTGCTGTGGCCTATAGACAACTGCATTATTACGTGAGTTTTTTAACCTTGCTGACTAAGATGGAACGTTAAATTAATAGTAAAAAAGCCTGCAATAGCAATATGCTATTATTTTGTGCAAGCGTTTTGCTTTCCCATTCACGCTGCTATCGCAAATAAATTCATATTAATATAATTGCTGCCGTGTAGGGGTGGCGTAAGACCACCCACTACCCCATGTCGTCGCGTCACGTGGTTCATGTCACCACACACAGGAATTAAGGAAATGATACACAACCGAATCTATCGAGTAATCCTTTATTACTGCTTAAACTTAATTACGTTGTACTCGTACATACCTAGAGATGAATAACTGCAGCAGCCTCTTCCTGATCACAGCTCAAATAATAAAAAGTATGGTTGCAAAGCCTTAAGCCAGGCGTGGCAGCTGTAGCAAATATAAGGCAATCTATGTATGTATATGTTAACCACACAGGCCACCCCATAACCGTCTGTTACAAGGCACGGTTATTTTATGCACGTGGGGGTAAACGAGCATATACGTCTCACCTGATCACCGCTGCCCGTGAACACCTGCAATACAAATGCAATACACGGAATTGCAGGTGCTTTACCGGATAGATTTGATGATGCGCATATATTATCGTAAAATCTGATACCTTTAAAACCAACAAGACCGGCGACGGGGAGTAACATAAAAATGCCAGGCGTATGTTATTACCAAGTAACAAAACGCTTTTAATAACGGCTAATCCTTCAAATTATTGGAGAGGCTCATGAATGGTCTTGGATCGTTTAAGGGTTTTGAATATTATTTGAGATGTTGAATGCGATATCAGCACGTCAAACACCTTAGTCCTCCCGTGACTACGAGTGTTGTAAAGCACTCGAAACGTTTTTTTTTATAAAATAAGGTTGACAAATGAGCACCCAATCCTCCTGATGGTAAGTTGTGCCTACGATCTACGTTGTTTTCTTTAAGTTTTCTTCCTTCAGAGAATTTTCCGAATCGATATGACTTTGGGAACTTCAAGAAAAAGCCTATTTTTTAAAATGCCGGTAACGCATCTGCGATTCCCCTGGTGGTGAAGTTGTTCATGAGCGGCGGTAGTCACTTACCATAAGGTAAGCCGGATGCTAGTTTACCCCCTCTCTTATTAAAAAAGTGATGCTGTGGCACATAGACAGCTACATCTATCCTTGATTAAGAATCAAAATCAAAATGCATTGCTAACTCTGAGGACTAAGATAGAATGCCTCGTTACCGGTAACTAAGCACTTGTCATTTGTCAGTTGCACTTGTCACTTCTCAAAATGTAAACCGGGCCTTAGTTACTAATAACATTAAGCTACTATTTACGCTGGTATTCTGTGAGAGCGTAATGAATCCCCAATCGAGTCGGCTCATTCGTGCTGCATTGTGACTCTATCGCGTAAAAAATTTGAAAAATGAGGTTATTATACGATTATCGTAAGAGAAACGATATTTCTACGATTTTGCATAGTCTATTCTTATGACACCCGCAGGAAGAAATGGTTTGGTGAATTCTCCCCCCCAACCACACGGGACTTGATGAGATGTGTGTGTGTGCGTGTGAGTGTGCGTGTGCGTGTGCGTGCGCGTGCGAGTGCGCGTGCGCGTGCGTGCGTGCGTGCGTACGTTCGTGCGTGTGTGCGTGCGTGTGTTTGTGTGTATTTTGTTTTTTACATACTATGTTTTCTTTCTTTACAGGATTACGTCATACATTAGTTCCAGCTTCCGTTGACAATATGTTGGACATAAGTTGGTACTTAAAATGTCCATAGGCGTTGTGTTCCTGAACTTGGCTGTAAGAAAATCTATGTGCGTGCGTTACACTATTTACGTTATGTTCGATGAAGGCTATTCCGTGTTCGCTATAAATTTGCATTTTTATTTATGTACATGTTGTAAGTCGGTGACGTAGCTGCATCGCGTGATGGCCACAGTTTGAATCTGTTGTGACCATTCTGCGCTTGTCCACGATGTAAAGGTCTCACTACACTACAACATTCTGAATCATGACCGTGCAATATCGACTAGACAGTTTCGCCACCGACCAACATCGTATTATATATCTGGCAGGATACGCTCCGTGCACGGCACGTGACGTTATCAAACCGCTCTGCGCAAGAAAAAACGTTGGTTGGTTTGGTGTTCCTAATTCTCTAAGAGATAATTTTCTCATAGCCACCGATTGAATATTTATCTGTCTTGTCTTGTCTTGTCTGACACCAAATCTCTGACAAAACGAGCTACAACCGAGATAGAGAACTAGCATCATAGTCATACACATATTGAACAGGAATACGGTCAATGAACGCATTGTATAAGAGTATGATATGTTCTAGATGGCGTAGTAGTGATTGCCGTGTTTTTTTTTTTCGAGTCTGATACTGTTATAGTATGAGCAGTTGTAGTAATCTGAGACCTTGAATTATAATTTCTTTTAATCTAGGTGTCAATAAATGAATGTTACATTAGTTATTTGTTCCCTTCGGTTCTTCAACTTAACTCGAAGTCGATATTTCAATAAGTAATTCGAAAGTAATGAAATACTAGTTGACGAAGCCTATTAAAATTGTGAGTAAAGAAGCACTAGATGCCCACGCAGCATCGATGTCTACACGTTTGATTTCGAGTGCGAGGACCTCGGTAATCCTCCGCTCCCAGGTGTCGCTACTTGTAACTGAGGTGAAGTTTTTTGTTACACTATATCATTTAACTGAGAAGTTGGTTTTAAATAAGAGTTCATCAGTGTCTAGAGTATTATATACAAAAAAATTCCTCAGTGGTTTCCTCTAATTTTTCTGCACAATTTTTACTCTTTTTTTTTAAATTTTCTATTTAAAAAAAAAAGAGTATTAAATAAACTTCTAGTAATATTCGTAGTTTGGTTTATTCATTTCTAATCTAATTAGTATAACTAATATTACAGAAATAGACATCTCTTATATTTACTAACAAATTGACTTCTCCACTATGAAATACGTAAAATATTTCACCACCTTCCAAAATATTATCTACGTATAAGTACATACGTATGTACGGTGGCGTCCTGGTGACAGGAGAAGTCGTGGATGTCCTCATTGGCTTGGTAGACGTGTGAGTAAGTATTAGACGTTTAAAAATTTTACCTTGATATTTCTTATGTTTTAACAGTTGAAATCTAATTGTCGATCGAAATCGTTTTAAAATATGTTTCTTTATTTTGTATTTGTTTGACTGGTCCAACTAGTATGTTAGTTTTTAATTGCTTATACTTGATTAGTTTTGTATAAATATGTTTCTTCTGAAATTATCACTATTTATCTATGCGTGTTTGCATTATAATTAAATGGTGTTCAACGTATAGATAATTAATAGTTAAAACGGAATGGCCTTCGTAATATAAATATTATATCGGATTCTTGTTATATAATGTTGGATGCGGGCGATGAAATGCACTAATATATTTAATTTATTATTCATCAAAACGCAACTAAAAGGCATAGCCATTCATTATTTGTAAAAATTAGGAAGAAGAAAATGAGAAGGAAATATATTGATTAAGGCCAAGTAAATAAATTATGTCTGTAGATGGTTTATGAATTATTAGAAAATAATCCTTTTTTCAACGGTGCCAAATTGTGTGATTCGTTTTTGTTTTCGATTTTGCGACTTTTATCTGGTAAAAAATGTCTGTAACAATCGTAACGACTAATTGACAAGTAAAGTAGATCTTAAAAGAGATATGATTAAATAATGTAATGCAAGGTTTTTGGCGAATGATGTTTTAAATACGGCTTGAAGGTTTAGACTTACTCGATTTTTATAGCTATTTTGATAAAATAATAGCTGATATAAAGTATTTTTGACCAATAAAGAGAGACAGAAAGCACAGATTTGATGCAATAGTCATACTCAATTTCTGGACACGCACTTCCACATCTTTTTTTCCTAACAGCCCGTAATAATTCACTAGCTGCACGCACAGATATTTATACAAAATCATGTGTAAATGTTGTAAATTATTTTATATGCATATGTGTGCGCGAGTGCGTGTGCTCGCTATAAGTTGAGCATGGCTTTGGTTTGATTTTGGCGTCACTTAAGATGTATATAGTGTTGTGTGTCTTTCTTTATTTGTCCGATGTCTGTAGCTTATAATTGAATATAAAACTTTTAAACTGTTAAATGCATAGACATAGAAGGTATGAGTCATAATGTTGCTTTATTATATAGGAACGCAAGAGCGTGAAAAGGTTGCAAAGAATGTGCGGCTAATTCATTGTGTTTTTAAAATTATGATTTCACCACATCACAGGTTTATTTCCTTTGGTTTCTGTTTTATTGTAATAACGAACCTAATAAAAATAGACTAGTTTTGAGTTTTGACTACAAAGTTGCGTCTCAGTATTTTGGACGAATTGCCAATATTCCAACTATATTGTCTGTGCTTAAATGTTTTATTGTAATGTGAGTTTACTCTTTTGATTTAAAGTATTCATTTTCTTTTATTATATACATATATAATATTTTTTTATTTATCAATGCGTGTTAAATTTTTTTCTACATAATATAATGCCATTTAGTAAGTAACACACTAATTGTTTCGGATGAGATTTTAATACAGACTGAATATTGATTTTTTTTGTTTTATTTTTCTTTGTTTCTTTTTTAGGCAAAGTAAAAAGGAGTGCCCATTTAAAAGACAATTTGACAGTATTTGTTAATTATGTAACTAATTATACTGATTTATTTTAATCTAAAAGTTTCGAAATGGTCCTACCGAAATTTCATATAAACCCTTCCCAACCTAATCTAAAGACTTCAAAACAGGAAGAGCTATTCAATTTGACTATATGGTTCTTTTTATGAATGATCCGCGATACGAATATATCTTCTTGAATTGAGAACCGGCGCCGACTGGGCAGACAGCTGGCACAATAGATATACCACGCAGTTGTATGTTTTAAGGTAAATACGAAATGAAGTTACATATTTATCTGAAATAAATTTCAAATCACATGGACAATGTGCGCACATAATGTTAAGCTTTGGTCTCTTGATCGTAACGCATAACGCTGCGGTATGCGACATGCGGTCCCGGATACATAATCATATGAAAAACGTGAAGAATGGTCTCTTGTTCCGTCGCAGTATGCGTCAGCGACGAGGGGCAAGCGCGGGGAAGTGGGGAGCGGGTACTCCGCACTGCGCGGCGTCGTTCTCGTGGCGACACTGTACTGTGCGTCACGGGTTGACAATGGATTTGTTTGAAGATAATTTAATATAATTAATCCGCAATTATTCCTCTTTATATAAAAATAAAGATAAACTTCTTTCTTCCTCCTCAAACAAAGTACAAATTTCAAAACTATTGTACATGTTGACACGTCTGCTTTGTAGCTGCAGCAAAATCAACTGATCACTTCTCCGCAAAGATGCTAAGCGCTGCGTCGTGACGCTGTGTTTGAGCCGCATACCGCAGCGTTGGGCGTTATGATCAAGAGACCAATGCTTAAGACTGTCGAAAACAACGTTTGCGGCTTACAAAACAAAAGAACTAGTCTTCTCGCTCGCTCGAAGGCCACTAAAAGAGTTATGGAGAATTGATCGTTACTTAGTGCACGTTGCATTAAGGCCGCAGGCCTACTGTAGTACGTACATAGTTTTTGCGAGATACTCAATAAATTTTTAAGTTTGGCATTAATTTTCTCTATCTCTCTCTAACACACCGAAACCTAAATCACGCTGGATAGATATAACATCTCCGAACTATCACCTCGCCCGGCGGGAGATCTCCCCCTTTCCTTCTACGGCCACAGTGGTGACCCCGACGTGATCTGAACACGCAACCAACAACTTTCGGAAACTTCAAGCTTCATCATCGTCACAAAATACCCCACCCATTCGCTCCCGAGCAGATATCGTCTGCAGTCTTCACATCCTGCAAGCATCTGCCTTCATCGCAGCACTGGAATAATAATGCTTCCTGTACCTTCAAGCTACTCTCTGCGCTATACAGTGTTCAACACGGTTCTGAGTCTTACTGCTCGCCTCTGCTTCACAGCACTCTCTTACTTGCCTTCTTCTCGACTCACCGCAGACTACAAGGCAATCTCCTGGCACTTGCACATTCATCGACAACGAAACTGCACTATCGACCTCCGGTCTGAGCAGGGGGGTGATGTGGCGGCGCTGTCGTCGCGCCGCAAGCGAAACACACCGAAACCTAAATCACGCTAGATAGATATAACATCTCCGAACTATCACATGGAGCGTTGGCCGCTCCCCGGGCAGAACACCTCGCCCGGCGGGAGATCTCGCCTTTTGCTTCTACGGCCACAGGCTACTTTTATCCTAATTCCTAATCGGTCGTGAACTGTATATTTAGGTAATATTCGGCCGAATACTAAATACTTAAGTAAGAGGTTTTATTATAGTCAAATAATTGGTAAAATGAAAATATATATATTCATTATATAGAAATTTTTCATTTTATAATTAATTTATTTTTTCTTGTAATAAAAGTAGTTATAGCTACATAATCAACTTCCATAAAATAAAAATTTAAAAGAACAATCAGATATCTTAATCAAAGTGGAGGATAATGGCGCGGAATGACTGTTTTTTTTTTTTCATTTTCAGGCAGTAGTTTACTCCTTTCCTTCAGAGAATAGACTCGACTCCGTCAGGAAGACCGCAGAATATTCGGTATTTAGCGTGTGGCCGAAGGTGTGCAAGTCTAACTTTAATTACCAAAAAAAAATGTATCAATGATTTGTAAGAAACAGTTTTTCATAGTTTAATATGTGGCTAATGAGTTTATGAAAGAAAAATACACTAAGTATTACATATTTACATAAGCTTAAAACAGAATTTTATGTTTTAAGGAAGGTGAAATTTACTTTTTCAACTAATTGTGTATTAGTAACACTAGTCAAAAATTTGTTTTTATAAAAATCTATAAAACAGCAACCCGAAGTTAATTTAACTTTAAATTACATGAATCGAATGGGTATCGCCTCTGATTGATGAAATATTAATAATATGATATATTTAATTTGTAGAATGTGTAAAAACATTTCTAGTCCAGGATCCATCGCCCATTTATGCACGTGATTGCTATCAAGCTAATTTTCCGTGAGTAGCTTTATTTTGATGAGACGCCCAATAATGTCCTGTACAAAACTCTCGATTGTGGTAGCTAACAGAAGTAGCAATGATAAAATATGTTGATTTGATGATTCTCAAATATTTATTACTAACTGAATTTTTTTTTGTTGAATCTCAATATAATTATCTAATTTATTCGAAAAAATATTTGTCCTACAAAATCTATGGTTTGATCATAGAGTCCCCTCTATCCAATGTGTATCGATTATGATGACCTCGTTGGTCATCATAAATGATTACTAACCAGCTGATTTTTTTTACTTAGTTAATATTTATATAATTTAACAGACATATCCTACAAATTGCGTGATACGTTATCCCGGTCCTACGCTCAAAAGTAGTAGTACAGATCCTTGATGTAAAAATTTATCCTTGCTACTTCTGTTAGCTACCACAATCGAGAGTTTCGTACAGGAAATTATTGGGCGTCTCATCAAAATAAAGCTACTCACGGAAAATTAGCTTGATAGTAATCACGTGCATAAATGGGCGATGGATTCTGGACTATTCGGACTGTTACGTTTTTTTGCTACGTAAAACGCAGATGCCTTGTGATAAAATGTTTATAAGAATAATTAAATAACTTTTTATATTTTATTTTAATATATTTAAAAGCTCAATTATTATGTTTGTTATCTTTCAAAGTTCTCATTATCAAAAATATTCTATATCAAAATATCTTCGCTAATTTTACGGAATTTCCATAGATTTCTTTAGAAAAAATAGACAAAGTCGCATCATATAGGTACAATATTAAAAACTTGTTTAGTAGTATGGTGTAGTATTTTTAAATATTGTATTTTGTAATTTACAGCGATAATTAATGTTTTAAAGTGATGTAACAATAAATAACTCTTGAACCATAGATTTTTACACTATTTATATTAAGCATATTTGTTATAGAACATTATTTGTACTTCCTTTTATCATACGTCACTAAACTAGTCGAAAAAAATATATTCCTTGTTACTAAATATGCATACTTAATAGCTATCGACATTTTCCCAACTCAATAAAAATAAGGAAATCTGCAATTGTTCCCTATAAAGCAATGCATGGGGGGCCTATGTTTAGCAGAAGGTTACAACGATTATAATGAAATAGTTTTAAGTCTTATGTTTTTGGGTGTTATTAATAACATATTTGAAGAATATTGCATGGTAAAAACAGTATTTTTGCTTAATTTATGTTTGTTCGGGTGAGTTAACCGTCAATTGTCTCTTGCATGCCAACGATCAAGTCATATTTGCGTTGGCGGGTGGTAAAGTTACAAATAAAAATGAACGCAAGTAACAATACAGTTTTCGAATCAGAGGTAAGTGTAACCGATTTGTGAATTAAGAATAGATGAGTGTTTAGTAGGGATAATAGACATGACAAGGATATATAACGAACAGTAAATGCAGTATACTTCTGTGCGAGGTGTGTTATTTATTGTAGGAATGTGTGTGTAAAAAGGCACGTATGGCAATTATTTAAAGTTAGGCGTGGCAGAAGAAGTATGAGAGAAAAAACTAATGCTGTAGAAAATAGCGGTCATTTAGATGTTGACTCGTAACGATTAGAGGAGAAACTGTGTGGATAAAAGAAAAGATCGGTATTGAAAGATATTGTGACTAGGAATAAAAAAATAATGATTCGGTGGTTTGGTTGCGTAGAAAATATGATTGAGGAAAAAGTGATAAATTATAATAATGTCCTCCAGACCGAATTTCAGTCACGGCGGCCTGCCTCAACGGAGGCTAGCCATCAGCGCAGGACAGGATTATAGTGCCCAAGTGTATGTGCAAGCACAGGTGCACTCTCTATTCCCTCACTCTCATAACCCGGACGGAGAGAGATCAGGCGCAGGACCAACGTCTTTACGTGCTTTCCGAGGCACGGGGGTGAGACACCGCCAACTTCCTGACTCCGGGCAGCTACTGAGAATTTCTTGACAGAAAAACTCAATAATTGATTTTTTGGCCCGACCCGGGATTCGAACCCAGTCAGAACCTAGAACCCAGGACCTCATGATCAGTAGTCGCACTACTACAACCACTAGACCAACGAGGCAGTATATATAGTATAAATTATATGCTACAGAAATGAGTGGTAGAGTCTGCAAAGGACGTTCTTGATGGAAGTTTATCCACCAAATCTCTATATTATATAAAAAATCAATTGCTATCGGTTAGTCTAGCTAAAACTCAAAAACTACTCGATCGACTTTAATGTAATTTTGTGTGTGTTTGTGTGGATCCTAGATAGTTTAGATTTACATTTGTTTCTGGTAGGTGGCGCTCTTGTCGAGATCTAGAAATCACCCATGAGAAGCCGGTGTGGATCGCTAGGTGGCAATATATTGAAAATGGACCAAATAAAGAGTATAACCGACGAGCACGTACTCGTATGCATAGATGCGAAGAATATGGACGTGATAAAAGCGAAGTAGGTGTGTCAGGATCGTGACAAATGGAAGTGCGTAATTTCTGCCTAACCTTCTCGTTGACGGAAGTGAGAGTATATATGTTTTTATATTTATAGAGTTTTTAATATGATTACATGAAAATTAGTAGTAAATATGATTACACCTTTGAAAGCGTCCCTTTCATGGCTGGGGAGAATGGTTCGGCTTAATAAACAATTAAATTTTTTTTTTGTTCATTCGATTTTTTCTTAACAACGCAAACTGCTGTTTAAGCAATGTTATATTCATTTGGATATATAATTTATTATTCTAAACAGTTTGAAAATAAATAATTGCGAAATAAATATTTGTTTACTTAAGCAGTCAGAGTTTTACTTAGGTACCTAGGTATATAAAAATATTACGAGCTTATTGGTAGCCTCTAAAATTGATTAACTGACACTTATTGTAATAGTGAGTACCTAGTGAGTAATATTTATTTGAATAATATTATAGCATCATACCATAGTCGCCTCATTTTGGCTTCCGTTAAAACAAAACATTAAATTACTTAGTATTGGTACGTAGTACTATTATTTATTCTTTGGTATTGTTGGTGTTTATTGCTAATAGAATATTGTTGCGTAGAAAGAAAAATATTATATGAGTGTATAATTCATTAAGCCTTTTATTATTAATACCACAAGATTAATCACATATTTTACCTTTATATATTTGTATAGATCACTAGCACAAGAACAAAGATATTAATTGAGTAGGCACTTTTGAGAGGTCTGTAAAAACAGTTCCTACATATGATATAATGATATTTATTATAAAATGTGACTGCCGACGAGCGACGACTAGTAAGTAATAATACATTTTATACCTAATTAGTATTTGCACCTTTATGCAAGAAACAGAACTCTTTATGTTTACCTACTTTTTTTTAAGTATTTTAATTAAACAGTGTGCCACTACACGGTGTACCTATAACTGTATCCACGACACCATATCCTCACGCGGGTATCTTAAGAGACACAAACAAAAACCAGGTGATTTGCAGCTGCATCTTCCAGGTAACAATTTGTAATTGTGAGCCCCCCCCCCCCCTCTTCCGCCAACCGTGGCTGGCCAAATCTGGCAAAATCCTCTCTATGATACAATCTACGTTCAGCAGTAAAAAAATGCACGCAAATAATTTGAAACGGTAAGAATTTATTTTTTTTAAATATAGAAGAGGGGGCAAACGAGCATGCGGATCACCTGATGTTGAGTGACTACCGCAGCCCATGAGCAACCGCAACACCAGGGAAATTGCAGATGCGTTGCCGGCCTTTTAGAAAGGAGTAAGCTCTTTACTTGAAGGTCCCTAAGTCGTATCGGTTCGGAAAAATTGCCGGTGGTAAACAATTCCACAGAGAAGTTCTACGAGGAAGAAAACTTCTAGTAAAACGTACAGTGGTGGACCGCCAAGCATTCAGATGATAAAGATGGGATCGTGAGTTTTGGCGCGATGTGCGTTCGTTAAATTTGGCGGCTGGAACTAATCCGAATAATTCCCCAGAACACTCCCCGTGGTCCCCGTGGCCTCTAAAGGCCAATTTGGCCTTCCCCTCCAAGTGACCATGAAACTGCACACTATTCGATATGTCGAAGCCGAGGATTTTGATGCTAGCTGAGGCAGAAAGGAGAGTGACTTCAAACTGAGGAGATACGACAAAGGGGGTCTTTTTAGCGGTTAACACGCAAACTTGTGTCTTCTGGGGATTAAATTTGACTAGATTTACATACATAAACATAATATATAAATACTTAGGCAGAGAATACGGACTGTGTATAGGAAAAAGACCCATACCAACCGATATCTAAATGGTGAATCTCACCATCATCCTTCACAGTTAGCTACCGTGGGTAAATCTTTGTTTCAGAGAGCACGAGGGATCTGTGACAGAAAACATCTGGCTGCGGAGCTTCAGCATGTCAAGCAAGTATTGCAAGACAACAAGCTTCGGGTCCCGCGCCTACGTCACAGTGAACGAGTGAAGCCGGCCACAGTCGAGCGCGCGCCTGCTCTACTACCATATGTTAGAGGAGTCACGGACAAGATTGGCTACATCCTGAAGCGAGCGTCCATTAAGACATACTACAAGCCGCTGAAGAAGATTAGTCAATTTTTACCATCCATCAAATGTAATATTCCTCTACAAGATGCAGGTGTGTACAAGCTAGATTGTGAATGTGGTCTCTCTTACATAGGTCAAACAAAGAGATCTATAAAAACCCGCGTGAAGGAACATATAGCTGATGTGAAGCACCGACGCTCCGGGAAGTCTGCAGTCTGCGAACATGTTCAAGATCGTCCCCATCATTACATTAGATTTGATAAACCACAAATTCTCGCAAAAGAACACCGATTCCTACCAAGGATGATACGCGAGGCTATTGAAATTAAAAAACATCCAAATTTCAATAGAGAAGATGGTTGGGTGCTACCATCTGCTTGGGATCCTATAATTAACAAAATTAAACCCAAACCCAAGCATACCACTGCAAGACTTCGTGATACTATAAGCTCGTTTTGCGTAAATCGGACCAAAAATTAATATTAAAAAACTGAAGGTAGCCGGACTAACTATGACATTGGGACGTCAAACATCTCAGTCGCCCCCGTGACCATGGGCGCTGTAAAGCACCCGAAACGTCGGGATAATAATAAAAATAAATTAATGTAATTAAACGCGATAAAATCCGTAAATAATAGTTTTATTCAAAGAGAATACGGACTTCCATTTGGCACGATCCTGACATACCTCTTTCGCCTCCTTTACATCCATATATCTACGCATACATGCTCTTCGGTTAAGGGTACTTCTAATGTGGCCCATTTTCAAAATATCGCCAATTTGGTCGATATACTTTCTTCTAGGGCGTTCCTTCCCGACCATGCCGTTCACATCTACCGTATAAATTTGCTTTGTCACTCTTTCCTCATTCATTCTTTCTACATGACCAAACCACCGAAGCATTCCTTTCTTAATCCTGGTCACAACATCATCTTGCATACCACATTTATCTCTTATCACGCAATTTCTCACCCTGTCATTTAGATTCAATCCTAGCATACTCCTAAAAGACCGCATTTCTACAGCATTTATTCTACTTTCGTGCTTCTTCTGCCACACCCAACTTTCACTATCATACACTAAAGTAGAGACTAACACAGCATTATGAATTACCACACGTGCTTCCTTTTTTGACACATTCTGGTTCTTCATAATAGAGTGTAGTGCCCCATTCACTCTATACCCTGCATTTACTCGTCGTTCTATATCCTTATCATATCTACCATCCCTGCTAAATACACATCCCAAATACACAAACTCATCCACTTGCTCAATGAACTTTCCATCTATTCTTATTTCACATACCGTTTTGCTTTCTTCTCTTTAAAAAACCATCACTTTCGTCTTACTTGCGTTCACTTTCATTCCCCTTTATTTTAATGCCCAGTTCATTAATGTAACCATCATTTGCAACTCAGCCGCCGACAACGCAAATATGACTTGATCATCGGCGTACAAAAGGCATTTGACGGTTAACTCGCCCATTCTTAACCCACATTCTTCATCTTTCAAAGTTTGCAAACACCTGTCGATAAATAGGTTGAACAGCCAAGGGGAAGCTAGACAGCCCTGTCTGACACCTTTTTGGATGCCAAACCAGTCAGAGTAGACCCCGTTGATCCTGACACAAGCACTAGAGCCCCTATAAAGAGACCTTAATGCCTGTATCAAACCAGCGCTCCACCCATATGAGTTCAGTGTCTGCCATAATACAGTCCTGTCCACTCTGTCATAAGCCTTTTCCAAGTCCATGAACGCACAAAAAACTTCTTTCTCCGCAATCATGCGCATGGAAAAGACTTGATCTGTACACCCTTTTCAAATCCCGCTTGCACATCCCAAATTTTTCCCTCAGTTTCTTTCATAACTTTCAATTAACACCTTAGCATACAGTTTACCCACAATACTAAGCAAGCTGATACCACGGTAGGTTTTGCAGCTCTGCTGTGACCCTTTTCCTTTATATATTAGTACTATAACTGCTTTACACCAGTCATCCGTTACCCGTTTTAATTCCCAACATAAATTAAACAAGGTATGCAGCAGGCCTGCCAACACTCTCTCTCCAGCCCTTAGCATCTCGAGTGATACTCTATCATATCCAGCTTCCTTATCTGCTTTCATGCTTTTCATTTCTTTCATTATTTCATCTACACTTGTCTCCATACCCCTTACCACTTCTTTCGGAATTTCTAGTTCATTCAATTCAGACGACTCTTCACTCATAAACACGCTTTCAAAGTATTCCTTACATCTGTTTAAATTCGAAACTTCGTC
Source organism: Parnassius smintheus behrii (assembly GCA_036936625.1). Classification (NCBI taxonomy): domain Eukaryota; kingdom Metazoa; phylum Arthropoda; class Insecta; order Lepidoptera; family Papilionidae; genus Parnassius; species Parnassius smintheus. The sequence continues at coordinate 43,234,232 of JAUPFT010000020.1, forward strand.
ATTCAAAATACATCCGTTCTCGTCTCTTATAGCATTAATTATAGGCTGTTTTGTATTTCCCCTGGCAGTTCTTACGAGTTTCCAGAACATTTTTATATTAGCCTGGAAGTTATCAGATATCCTTCTATCATTCTTATTCGTTCTATCTTGATTTTTCCTTTCAACTACTTCCTTTACTCTCTTATTTAGACGCCTAAATTCTGCCTTTTTTCTTTTAATCTCATCATTCATACCACCAGAATTACTAGCTTTGGTTGCTAGTAAATCTAACCATGCTTTCTTCTTTGCTTCAACTTCCACCCGTACCTCATCATCCCACCACAACGTATTACTTTTCCTTTTATTTGTTCTCTTACATACACCACATACTTCGGTGGCTGCATCCACCAAACCTTTCTTAATACTATCCCATACAGTATTCAAGTCTATATCGTTCATACACAACTCATTCAAACACCTAATATTTTTTTCTCAGTCTACATTTATACTTCTCTTTCACATCTTCATCCTGTAACTTCTCTATTCTTATACACTGTAACGCAGTGGTAGACACAGATGTCCGATGCCGCCAACGCTTGAAAAGACCATTAATTCGACATAAGACCAAGTATTGATCCGTCCCTACGTTGGACCCCCGGTAAACCCTTGTATCTACGACTGCGCTCCTGATTCTTCCATCCACAATTATAAAATCTATCACGCTTCTATCATCACCTCTTTCCCATGTATACACGTGAATCTTCTTATAACGAAAAAAGTATTCGTCACAAAAAGATTCTTTTCCACACATACGGTAAGGAGGTCTTCACCATTCTCATTTATACTTTCATCACCAAACGTTCCCGAAATCCTTTCATAACCAGACCTCTTCACCCCAACCCTTCCATTAAAGTCTCCTAACGTAATAATATTTTCATTTTCCTTACATTTTGTCAACACCATCCTTACCATATCCCAAAACCGCTCTCGGATGTAAGTGGGCTTAGACATGTCTGGGGCGTACACCCATAGCAGAAACAGCTTCTTTAAGCCCACTTTCATTCGTATCCATAGCAGCCTCGGGCTAACACATTCGTACTCTTCCACACATTGACCCATTCTTTCTGAAAGGATGAAGCCGACTCCCTGGCAAACCCGTTCGTTCTCGTCTACACCAGACCAATACGCGGTATACTTGCCATGTGCAGTGGCATCCTTTTCCTTTCGTTTCGTCTCATTTACACATAACACATCTATTCTCCTATCATTCATCATTTCGCATACTTCATTCATCCTATCATTAATTGCTCCACATACATTCAGCGTAGCCAGACGGGCTTCCTCAATCCACTTTTCGCCCTGCCGGTAGACAGAACGTGACGGGTGGCGAACCTTGTCACCGGATTTACTCCCGGAGATTCTTCGCACCCCTGCCCGATTAAAGGGGCGCCGGGAATTCGGGGCCATTTCTTTTATTTCCTGATTCATGGTGCGAACTACACGGCGAGGAGCCGAGTCTATTTTTTCGGCTTTGTCGCTCGTTTAGCACCACCCGGGGGACACGTGTAGGGTGGGCCTAAGGTTAGATGGTCGAAGCCTACGGACGCGAGCGACTCATCCCCCGTAACAATTCCCCCCATAACAAAGTCTCGGATTGGTGACGACTAGATTTAGTCGCCCCCAATCCGAGACTTTGTTAAGCAAAGACTCTACTTCAGACACAAGTTTGTCCCGGTACTCGGTGACATTTTCCTGAGAAATATTGGCACGGCCGGTGTATAAGGCATCACCATTGCTATCAACTGCATGTCAATGAATTTTACCAATTTGCAACATATCATTGATATGCAGAAGAAACAGCGATAGCACGCAGCCTTGTGGAACACCAGCGTTTATATGCTTGTAATCAGAGCATGCACCGTCTACTACGACCTTGATGCTCCGATTTGCAAGAAAACTAGTGATCCAATCGCACAATTTGTCGGAAAGCCCATAGGAAGGAAGCTTCGAAAGAAGCGCTTTGTGCCAGACCCGATCGAACGCCTATGTCCAAACTAATGGCAAATGCCTCCTCCTTGGACTCTACTGCCTCCGCCCATCTATGATTCAGGTAGACCAGAAGGTCACCAGCTGATCGAACACGATGGAAACAGTATTGGCGGTCTTAGATGGTGATCTTCAAGGTAACTCATGAACTGGCAGTTTACAATGGATTCCATTATTTTGGAGAACAAGGAGGTGATGACGATAGCCCTGTAGTTGGACTGGTCTGAGCGGTCACCTTATTCAAGGATCGGGTGGACCAAAGCTGTCTTCCAGGAATTTTGGACTACGCCTTGGGAGTAGGATTACCGGAAAAGACGTGTTAAAACCCGTGCCAGCTCCGGAGCACACACCTTCAACACAATAGGAAGGACTCCATCAGGCTCACTCGACTTGCTGACGTCCGGGGAGAGGAGTGCTTTGTAAACCGAGCGCTGTATAAACCACACATCCGGCATTGAGCACTCACACCGCGGGATGGTCGGCGGTCTGTTCCTCCCGTCACCGAGAATCAAGTTGGACGCAAAGAGAAAGCCTAACAGATAGATTTTCTCCTTTGTGACATGGTCCAGTGAGTCGTCCTCTCTGTGTAGAGATGGAAGAGATGACTGACAGAAGTTCCCTTGGACAGCCTTGGCGAGAGACCAGAATGCACGGGTTCCCAAAGGAAGGTGAACTAGCTATTCTCCAACCCTGCCGATGTGCTCAGACCATGCCTTGGCAATGACTGTTTTGAAGGACCTGGAGCCGAAATCATACTTCTATTTAAGAGCGCTGGGGTGATATCCCGAGACGTTGATGTGTGCCAGTGTCAGCCCGGGCCCGGTAGCACTTCTGCTTATAGCGTGTATTTTACAGTGATCTGCCTCCGATGGGCACCTCAGAGGACGTAATAAAAAAATCCATACCCTGAAGTACCACATCAGCGACAGAATCTCAGAAAATATTATGTACTTGGAGTTATGCAAATAATTGGTTTTATGTTAATATAAATGTTTTCATATGGAAACAAAATGGCTTATTAATATTTTGATTAAAATAACTACGTCAGCTGAGAAAATCTTCCTTCCCAAGTATCTATCCGAACATAATTTTCTCATTATGTATTTCACTGCTGGTGGTACACTTACTACGCTCATTCCTACGTAGGTCACTCAATAAGTTTTGAGACGTTCGAAATTTAAAAATGGAACGCACCCTTGTGATATGTTTCTAAAAAGCAAATTTATTTAAAAATAGAACTCCATAAGCCAATTGCTCAATTTAAAAAAAACAAAGTTCTATTAATTTTCCTGCAACGCTTCCCGCGCTTTTCATTTAAAACGATGGAACCGTGAATATTTGCGCGCGATGACCTATTATGATTTTTAACAAACAATTAAGTTTACAACGGCTACAATCAGCATTAAGGGACTCAGCTCCATTACGCTCAATAATTTTTAGGTAGTTTGCAGAATTCAAAAGGGGCAAAATTAACCTTAAAGATGACCAAAGAGCCGGGGCCCCGCAAACAGCAGTAACGACAGAAAATGTATGGACTACTGAAATTGACTGAAATGTTGGTGAGAGAATACCCACGATTCATATATACGAACATTGAAAAGATTGTAGGCATTAGTTCGGTCGAGTGAGGAAGCTTTGTTGTCGATGGATCACTCGTTTGCTCTCCGGAAGCGAAATACATATTCGTGTGGATTGGTGCCATGAAATGCGTCTACGTTTTGAAAACGGGGCATCTAGGCGTGTTTCAGAAATCGTTACTGGTGACGAGACATGGATTTATCAATATAGTCCGGAAAATAAAACGCAATCATCGGTATGGGTCTACTCAGAAGGACAGTTACAGACAAAACTGCAAATACCTCGCAACGTCGGCACAAAAATTGTGGCTAGTTTTTTTTCGCGGAGCGGACATTTGTCGACGTCAATGCTGGAAAACTGTATGTCAGTCAACTCTGAATGGTATGCTATAGCTGCATTACCCAAAGCTTTTCTACTTGTGCGGGGAGAGAAGACCAAAGACCGGGTTTCGGGGACTCATGCTGCATTAAAATAACGCCTCTTCACATACCTCCCGTAGAACAAAAGCATTTATTGAGGAATCTGGTGTATACTCTAAGTCACCCACCTTGCAGCCCTGACTTTGCTCCTTGTGATTTCTTTTTGTCCCTAAGAGTCAAACAAAAATAAAATATAAGTTTTTTTCAACCGCCGAAGAAGCCGTGGCTGCCTACGAAGAAGCGATTTCCGACCTGTCAGATCAAGACTGGCAAAAGTGTTTTCAGAGTTGGTTTAGGCGAATGGAACTTTGTATAGAGCATGATAGAGAATATTTTGAAAAGATGTAAACCAAATATTAATCGTATATACAATACTTTTGTATATCTCAAAACTTATTGAGTGTCCCACGTAGCTAATAGCAGCTCAACGTATTTGAGTTGTCAAACGTAAAAAATAAAAAGGGAAGTTTTGATGTTTCATATAAAAAAATATATAATAAAAATGGGTTTGGCACAAAGCGCTTCTTTCGAAGCTCCCTTCCTATGGGCTTCCCGAGAAATTGTGCAATTGGATCACCAGCTTTCTTGCAGATCGGAGCATCAAGGACGTTGTAGACGGTGCAAGCTCCGATTACATGCTGGTGTTCCACAAGGACGCGTGCTATCGCCAACGCTGTTTCTTCTGCATATCAATGATATGTTGCAATCCCGTACCATTCATTGCTATGCAGATGACAGCACTGGTGATGCTCTGTACACCAGCCGCGCCAATATTTCTCGAGAAAACGTCTCCAAGTACCGGGACAAACTTGTCTCTGAAGTCGAGTTTTGCTAACAAAGTCTTGAGTCTTGAGTCGAAGATTGGGGGCGATTAAATCTAGTCCAGTTTAACCCTCAGAAGACACAAGTTTGCGCGTTAACCGCTAAAAGGAACCCCTTTGTCGTATCTCCTCAGTTTCGGGGCACTCCCCTTGATACCTCAGCCAGAATCGGAATCCTCGGCGTCGATCTATCGAGTGATGTGCAGTTTCGTGGTCATTTAGAAGAGAAGGCCAAATTAACCTCAAAAAAACTTGGCGTGCTCAGCAGAAGGGATAGTATTTCATGTCGGCACACCGCCTGCAACTTTACAAGGCGCAGGTTCAGCCACACATGGAATACTCTTCCCATCTCTGGGCTGGGGCTCCCCAGTGCCAGCTCCTTCCACTTGACCGCATCCAGTCCAGAGCGGCTCGAACCGTCAACGACCGAGTGGTTTCCAATCGGCTCGATTCACTGGCGCTACGAAGAGATGTTGCATCTCTTTGCATTTTTTTTTCGCATATACCACGGGGAGTGATCTGAGGAATTGTTCGGATTAATCCCAGCCACCAAATTTCGTGAACGCACTACGCGGCAAACGTCCCGATACCATTCACACCATCTGGATGCTTGGCGGTCCACCACTGTACGTTTCAGAAGGAGTTTTCTTTCGCGTACGATCTCTCTGTGGAATAGTTTACCACCGGCAATTTTTCCGCACCGATACGACCTACGGACTTCAAGAAAAGAGCTTACTCCTTTCTAAAGGGCCGGCATCGCACCTGCAATTCTCCTGATTTTGCGGTTAATCATGGGCAGTGGTAGTCACTCAACATCAGGTGAGCCGCATGTTCGTTTGCACCCTCTCTATAAAATAAAATAAAATGTTGCCAATTTGGGAATCAGGAACACATTTTTTGTAAGATGAAAAAATTTGTAGGACATTTACTGTCTGATGTTCTTGTGTAGGAAGGTCGCTGGCACAAACTTATAAGAAGTACGCGGTGAAGGATATTGATACCATAGGCACAGAAGACAGTAAATCTTTGCTTTGAGGTAGGTATATTTGAAAAATTAAGTGCTTTTTATTGGAAACAATTTGAAAAGAAACGTAGCTCTTTCCATATACTTAGCATAAACGTAATGATTATAATATTCTCTTTGCTTAACATGTTGTTGCGCGCCAGGCCCTATATAAAAGCGGTAACGACCGCGATTGAGTCAGTATTGAATTGGCAATGGATATAACTGCAAACTAAAATGTTCAGTGTGATTAATAATTGGTGTGTTTTAAGTTGTAATTGGTGTTCGGTAATTAAAGTGTCAATTTTGGTAATTCTATCGGCTCTTTTTATTGTCACGAACCCCAAGCTCGTAACAATTGGTGTCAGAATCATATCCAGTAAAAAGAATCTCAGCGTCTCTGCGATCGCTATATGAAACACAGCAGCATTAAGCTGCTTTTTTGCTGATTGTGCTACATATTACTTACAAAAATAATAATAAAAATGCCTACCTACTGTGATGGATCGGAATAACGAATCCGCTATTTTTATAGAACTTTATCCAGGAAAACCCGTGATATGGGGTCTTAGAAATCAGTTTTAAATAAATATCAATGAAAATAAATATTTCTTCATCATCATCATCATCATTACAGCCCTTCACAAATCTACTGCTGAACATAAACTTCCCTTAAGGAATGCTGCTAACACATTTTTGAGCCATCTGCATCCATCGATTTTCTACGTCTTGCCAAGTCGTCTTACTTCTGGGAGGGGGGGGGGGGCACCCCACACCTCCCAAATAAATAATCGTGAGTCTATAAATTTCAAGTAGACAAAGTCGTAGCAATGATACGCAAGTCATCCATATTTAAAAGATCTACGTTGAATGAATGCATACGAGTATGTAAACGCGTCCTAGTCCTACTAATCGTGTACCACTGTTCACAATCGTGTTGTTCATGGCGGTCGTCAAGAGAGTGTGTATGGTACCGTGTTTTAATTCGTTTTTATAGTGAATAATCGTCACTATTTTTTTAATAAAAAAAAGAATATTCACTATGCTACAAACATTACTAATATTCCCCTTTCACCACTCGTGGTAAGCTTAAATTGCTTGTGTTACGGAGTGGTTCGCGCCAGTAGTCGAATGGTGGATTTGAACCCACGACCTTTTTGAGTTCGCGGTCCGCGCCCTGCCATTAGGCTACTGTCGCTTTAATCGTCACCATTATGCCGAAAGTGATTAAAAGTGCTGGCACGGTTGTTATCTTAAAGGTCAAACATGCTTGTGAAGAAGAACGAGACAATAACGGACATTAGGTACCGTTTTTAAAAGTTGGCTGTGCTTTAGTTTACGGTCGCACGATTTTCGTGATAATTTTAATTTTAATAGGTAGGTAACAGGTCATTGAAGTAAATGCTAGAAGGATTTTCTGCGGAAACTTATAGTTTTCGAGAAATTAATTTTTTAAGTTTTATAGGTTAACTACTAGGAATCGTATAGAACAGTATTGTTTTGGCTTTCGGCCCTTGACATTTACATAATGACATTCTAAAGCATTAGAAAGAGACAACATAATGGCTGCATCTCCTTTTACCGCGTGTTATTTCAGACCTAAAAATTTTTTGGCTGTATATGGTAAATCTTTGCTTTAAAAAAAAAAGGAAACACTGGCTGTCAATGTTATATGTTAGAATTGTTCATTACATTGCCTTTGTGCTCTTGGCGTCGCTGTTTTTTGTGCGTGTGATTTGTTTCGTTATTTGCTCCCAACCTGACCATTGCATTGTACCTTGTGACTTGTACCTTTTTTTACGATTTTACCTGGCATTGTATTTGGACTATACGAACCTTTCAAGAACGACGACAGTTGCTTTCATATACGGACCTTTTTTATTTGAGATGGCAGACAACAACCCTCAGCCGTCAACTAGTGCCGTTTGTGACGCGCGCGCTTCATCATCAACCGAGACTGAGGCTGTTTATACCGACGGAGTATACGAGCATAGGAGGTAGTAGTAGTAGTATATACTTTATTGTACACCACACATATACAACGAATAAATAACGAATAAACTAAACTATATTTTGTTAAAATACCACAATAATACATAAAAATAATAATACTAAAATAAACATACATATTAATAAATAGGTTTATATATATAAATATATACACATACATATATATACATAGATAATAAATAAATAAATATAAAACAAAAAAGAAAAACATAGAATAACTATCTGTTGCTAGAATTGGTTATCAATAACCACAAAGTGTTAGGTAATGCTTCTTGATGTCACTTTTGAAACTTTCCAAAGTTTGTGCACGTTGAATTTGGAGTGGAAGTTCATTCTATAACCTTATGGCTTGGCTCGTAAGAGAATATTTCATAAATTTTGTTGGAAATGAACATGGTTCTAGAATTAGTTCGCCGGCTGACCGAAGAACTTTATCAGGCCGATCATGACCAAGAAACTTAAAGTTTTCCTTCAAGTAGCTTGGAGTCAAAGAATTGAACAACACACAGTACAGAAGAGATACAGTTTGCAAATTCCGGCGAAAGCGAATGGGTAACCACTTGAGCTGTAAACGATATTCGGATACATGATCATATTTGCGCAAACCAAATATGAACCTAATTGCAATATTTTGAATTCGCTCAAGTTTGTTCAGTTGGTCCTCAGTTAAATCGAGGCAACTTGCGTCCGCATAATCGAGAATAGAGAGAAGTAAGGATTGTGCTAACATAATCTTGGTGGGAATGGGGAGGAAACAACGTAAACGACGAAGTGAACCCATAGTAGCAAACACCTTTTTGCTCACTTGTTTTAACTGCTGCGACCACGACAAGGTAGAATCTAGATATATCCCCAGATTTTTTACAGATTTACTGTATGGTATGACAATGTCATTTAATGTCACCGAGGGTAGATTGTTCCAGTCAACTCTGGAGACCATCCCTCCACCACCAATAACTACAGCCTGGGACTTGAACGGATTAATTTTTAGACCATAACGCTGACTCCACTGGTTTATCGCCGCTAAGTCATTGTTGATGGTGGCAACAGCAAAAGGCAGATTTAACAGAGTTGTCTGAGTGTAGATTTGGAGATCGTCTGCATACATGTGATAGAGAGAAGCAATATTTTGAGAGATAGAATTAATGAATATAGCAAAAAGTAAAGGAGACAGCACACCACCTTGAGGCACGCCAGCCCGTAATTCGCACCAAGATGAGAACTCATCCTCGATGCGAACACGCTGCCGTCGGCCATAAAGATAACTATGAAACCAGCCAATCACCGGAGGAGATATTTTAATAGAACGTAACACACTCAATAAGATGTCAAAATCAACAGTGTTAAACGCATTGCTAAAATCAAGCAATACCAACACAGTGAGCTGTTTGTTATCCATACCTCGTCGAATGTCATCGGTAACTTTAACCAACGCTGTTGTCGTACTATGACCCGATCGGAAACCAGATTGGAGAGGATCCAGGATACAATTTCTATTTAGGTAGAGATTTAACTGAAAGAAAACTAGTTTCTCCAGGAGTTTGGACAAAAACGGGAGAATTGAGATAGGACGAAAGTCGGGAAAATGCAAAGCTTGGGATTTTTTTTGGAGAGGCGTTACAAGTGCACTTTTCCAAACATCAGGAAATTTTGAAGAGGAGATGGATTTATTCAAGATATGGGTGAGGATAGGAGTAACAAATTCTAGGATAGGTAAGATCATGTTACGACTAACATTGTCATCACCCACGGCATTGGACGAGATGGACAAAATGTTCTTTTTAACATCACTATCAGTGAAAGGAGAGAAATTAAACGGTGGAAAATCAGGAGTTGGTATTGAAGAAAGAATACTCAGAGTCCGGTCTTTATCTGAGCTATTTAATGTGCTAGAACAGGTGAAATATTTGTTAAGGAATTCGACATCAACATTATGATGAGGAGAATTATTGGATGTTTTACCAACTCCAAGAGACTGAAGAAACTTCCAAACTTTAGCTGCGTCGCCGTTTTCGACGGATTTGTGAATATGGCGTCTTTGTGCATCCCTACACAATGTATTGCAGCGATTCCGTACTTTATTATAATATCGTAAGTTTTTCTCAGATTTATCAGCTTTTAACCTACTTTTAGCAAATCCTTTTTTTATAATAAGTTTTTTTTAAACTATCCGTTAACCAAGGTGCAGGTAAATGTTTCATTTTTATTGGTTTTACTGGGGCATGGATGTCATAAAGTTGGATAAGAAAGGAGTTAAATAACTCGACTTTCAAGTCGACTGTTGAAGCATTTTCAACAGCTGACCAGTCCATGCGACTAGCATCTTCCAGAAGACGTTCTTTGTCCATTCCACCAAAATTACGTTGCAGAAGGATTCTCGATTTTGCTTTAGGAGGACGGACTTTATATGTAAGAAACAAGAGATCATGATGAGAGAAGAGATCAGCATCATGCTGGCCATGCTTCAGGACAAAATCTATAGAGGATACAATAATTAAGTCAAGTAGTGATGGAGCACAGTCAGGCATTTTATGCGTAGCAGATAGTGGTAATATATGTAGATTACATGCCTCGGTTAATGATTTTAGCTTTTCACACCGATAGTCACCATTGAGTAGGCATGTGTTAAAGTCACCCATGATTATAGTGTGAGTATATAATGGGATTAAATTTTCTAATAAATATTCGAAAGAAGAGAAATAGTCAATATGAAGAGAAGGACTGTAACAAACGCCAAGAAGAATTTTCGTATTGGATAGGGTTACTTCAATGAAGAGATGCTCAGCCGCATTAGAAGGAGATGATAGGACAGGCTTACTACCGCAAAAGATAAATAAGAACGGAGATAGATTGCCACACCTCCACCTCCCCTTCCAATACGGTCGTTGCGAATAAGATGGAATCCTGGTAATGAATAAGAAGTGGATGGCAAACATGGTTTCAACTAAGATTCAGAGACTAGAATGGCGTGAATGTTATGGGATTCAAAGGACGCAAGCATGTCGGGATGAGCCGGAATGCTTTGGGCGTTTATATGAATTACATTAAAGTTTTTCAGGGAATCTGAGAAATATGAATTAAGTGCTACATTTATCGGAATTGAAGATATTGTACTGTGGAAGCTGAGTTCACTAGATGCATTATCATTTGACGACAAAGACAGGAAATCGTCAGAATCATTACCTACATCATAATTATCTAACAACATAGTAAAATGAAATAAAATATATAATATATAAATATAAAACATAATAGTTAAATTAAATATATAAGTAAGTACCTAAACAGATCTCTATCCCGCCAGCAGTCTGAAAGAGATGAATCAAAAGTAATAATAATAATAATAATAGATGTTTCAGAATAACTGAAATAAAAAAGAGACAACTTTTAAACAAAACAAAACTACCAAAAACTGTAAACAAATAGCATTTTACAAATAAAAATATGTAATGAGCACAAAGAGAATTGTTATAGAGATGTTGCTTTGTGATAAGAAAAGAAGTCAAAAATTCTATAAGGTACGGCTGTATGACTATGAGACCTTTACCTACGCCGAAGAAAGAAATAAAAATGTGCATTGTGCAACTGTTATCCAATGTCATGTCAATTCATTCACTTATTGTTTGTTTACATTGAAATGGTTTTTTTATATATACGTTACAAGTAACTACCTCACATCGTATATATAAAAGAAAAATGGTAATATATATTTAATAAAAATAAATTAAAATTTTTTACAATAAAAGAATGTAAACAAACCAGAAATACGGTAGTCGCACAAGATACAGCAGATTTAACCAGCTCCAAAAAAGGATTCATTTTTTACCAATTCTCTTGGTTCTTACTTGAGCAGACCTGGAGTCTTTCACCACACTTGGAACCGAGGTTGCAGCAGATGTGGCTTGAGTCACCGATTCAGAGGTCGAAATAGCATCAAGATCGAGCCTAGAATGGATACGATGGCGTACTTGATCATGTCCTAGTACGAAGATGATGCCATCCCTCGTCCAGCACCTTGAAACTCCGAAACGTTGGCGCGCCGCTTGGAATGTAGTATGGCGACCCTTTGTAAGAAATTCGGACAATATCCCAGTGCCTTTCAAATTTTTCTTTGCAAGCCATATCTTCTCTTTTGTCCCATAGTCTCTAAATTCTACAAGCACAGCCAGGGGTTTATCAGTGCCAGGTTGACCAAGACGATGTGACCGGCCTATCGAATCAATGGTAATACCAGGGACTTTCAAGTGGTCGGATAGAACCTTGACAACACTAGAGGATGTGTTCTCTTTCTTGTCTTCGGCTATACCATGAACAAGCAGGATTTTTCTTCGAGATCTCATCTCCATGTTATCATATTGTTGAGCTAATAGTTCAACTTGCAGTTGCAAATTTTCTAAAGCAGTTAAAACAAAGCACCGAAATGAATGAAATTGGTGATTAATATTTGAAGTGGGGCTTGTTGCTGGAATTGAACTCTTGAGATATTTTTGGAACTCGGCCATCTTTAAGTTGAAATGTTCAGTGAGGTCTGCAACAGATTTCTTAATTGACTCCATTTGTTTTTAAGGTTATAACAATGTGGTAGTGAAGTGAATGTGCTAAAGAGTTCAAGTTATTCTAAATATATTTCAGAATTGACTGGCAGGAGTTTATATATCACAGGAACATTAAATTTAAATTCAAAAGTCCCTAGATATAATATTATACAAATTAAAGATTTCAGTGTATTAAAATGTTTCTAACTTAATCAACTCCTACCTGCGTAAAAAAAAGGTTGGTTCTGAGGTTGCACACGGAAGAATTAATAAAAATGCCGAATTGAACCATGCTTTTTAAAAAGCTACAAACTCGGGAGTAATGTGTGGAGTTCGCAGAAGAACATGGCCTGATCCCTAAAAATAAAATGTGCCGCGCCATCATCGCATCCCGATGCGAATTTCATATGGGAATTGTAAGAATGTTGGCCAATTTATATGCACTAAAGGCAACTGTCGGGCATGTTCGAAAGTTTCTCGAGCTAAGGACTGACTGTGGTTCGAAAACGTGAAGTTATCGATGCTGCGTGTCTACTTCTTAAGGTACGCCTTTGCCCACTGATGGTCATATGACAATGTAATATTTGAGGATCCGGAGAGAGATACGGAAGGCTGCCTCTAAATGGCAACAATGGCCGACTGGTATAGCTACTGTCGTGAGACAGTATTTATATACCAGATAAATGTACAAAAAAATATAGGTAAAATTGGTGGCCCTGGCAAGGTGGTCCAAATCGATGAAAGCAAATTTGGAAAGAGAAAATATAACAAAGGTATTTATATTTTTAATGGTCTTTTAAGTTGATTATGTTTTTTGATATCATGTTTGACAGCCCGATTCAGAACAATCCGACTCGGACAGTTTAGGTTAGAAGGTTAAGGCGGGCTTAGCTAGCTAAGCTTAGCTCCCGCCTTTGCCTTCGTGGTTATATTTTTTATAACCACCCAGAAATACTGGCCTTACATAGCAGGACTCAATTGACCTAGCTTGGTAGGTAAACAATATATATTGATATACAAAATGTTTAAGGCGAAACCGAGTTCATGGAGACAGATATTATTTATATTTGAATTGTTTTTTAAATAATATTTTTGTTTGGGGATATTGGGGGATAAGTCGCTCGCGTCCGTAGGCTTTGACCACCTAATCCTAGGCCCACCCTACACGTGTCCCCCGGGTGGTGCTAAATGAGCGACAAGCCGATAGCACTGACTCGGCTCCTCGCCGTGGTAGCGGCGTTAAATATACCACCCTATTCGCACCATGAGGAATGAAATTAAAGAAATGGCCCCAAGTTCCCGGCACCCCTTTAATGGGGCAGGGGTGCGAAGAATCTCCGGGAGGAAAACCGGCGACGAGGCTCGCCACCCGTCACGTTCTGTCTCCCGGAGGGGCGAAAAGTGGATTGCAGAGGCCCGTCTGGCTACGTTGAATGTATGTGGAGCAATGAATGATAAAATGGATGAAGTATGCGAGGTGATGTATGATAGAGGAATAGGTTTGTTATGTGTAAATGAGACGAAACGGAAGGGGAAGGATGTCACTACACATGGCATGTATACCGCATACTGGTCTGGTGTAGACGAGCTCGAGCGGGCATGCCAGGGAGTAGGTATCATCCTATCAGAAAGAATGGCGCAATGTGTGAAAGAGTATGAATGTGTAAGCCCAAGACTGCTATGGATACGATTGAAAGTGGGCTTAAAGAAGTTGTTTGTGCTAGGGGTCTACGCCCCAGACATGTCTAAGCCCACTCATATCCGAGAGCAGTTTTGGGAAATGGTAAGGATGGTATTAATGAAAAGTAAGGGAAATGAAAATGTTGTTATGCTAGGAGATTTTAATGGAAGAGTTGGGGTGAGGAGGCTTGGTTATGAAAGGATATTGGGAACGTTTGGTGATGAAAGTATAAATGAGAATGGTGAAAGCCTCCTCACTGTATGTATGGAAAAGAATCTTTTTGTGACGAACACTTTCTTTCGCCACAAGAGGATTCACATGTACACTTGGGAAAGAGGTGATGATAGAAGCATGATAGATTTCATAATTGTGGATGAAAGATTGAGGGGCGCAGTGGTGGATACAAGGGTTTACCGAGGGTCAAACGTAGGAACAGATCATTTTTTGGTTTTATGCCGAATTAATGGTCTATTCAGGCGGTGGCGCCATCGGTCATCTGTGTCTACCACTGCGTTACAGCGTATTAGAACAGAAAGATTACAAGATGAAGGTGAGAAAAACAAGTTTAAATGTAGACTGAAAGAAAACGTAAGTGGTTTGGATGAATTATGTATGAATGAGTTAGACTTGGAGAATGTATGGCAAAATGTTAAGAAAGGTTTAGTAGATGCAGCTACCGAAGTATGTGGTGTTAGTAAAAGAAAGAATGAAAGGAAAAATAATACGTTATGGTGGGATGATGAGATACGTACGGAAGTTGAAGCAAAGAAGAGAGCATGGCTAGATTTACTAGCAACTAAGGCTGGTAATTCTAGCGGTACGAATGATGATTTTGAAAGAAAAAAGGCAGTCTTTAGACATCTAAATAAAAGAGTAAAAGAAGTAGTTGAAAGGAAAAAGCAAGAAAGAACGGATAAAAATGATAGAAGAATATCGGATAACTTCCAGGCAAATATTAAAATGTTCTGGAAACTCGTAAGAACTGCCAGGGGATGTTCAAAACAGCCTAAAATGAATGCTATAAGAGATGAGAATGGCTATATTCTGAATGATGAAGTTTTGAGTTTAAAGAGATGGAAGGAATATTTTGAAAGCATGTTTACGAGTGAGGAGACAACGTATGAACTGAATGAAATAGGAACTCCGAAAGAAGAGGAAGGAGGTAGCGAGATAAGTATAGATGAAATAATGAAAGCAATGAAAAGCATGAAAGCAGGTAAGGCTGCCGGATATGATAGAGTTTCACTCGAAATGCTGAGGGCTGGAGAGGAAGTGGTGGCAGGCCTGCTGCACACCTTGTTTAATTTATGCTGGGAACTGAAACGGGTACCGGGAGACTGGTGCAAAGCCGTGATAGTCCCAGTATATAAGGGAAAAGGGTCGCAGCAGGACTGTAAAAACTACCGCGGTATCAGCCTTCTTAGCATCGTGGGAAAACTGTATGCCAAGGTACTAATTGAAAGGGTCATGAAAGAAACCGATGGAAAAATTTGGGATGTGCAAGCGGGATTTAGAAAGGGAATGGGATGTACAGATCAAGTCTTCTCCATGCGCATGATCGCGGAGAAGTTTTTGGCCAAAAACCAAAAGGTTTTTTGTGCGTTCATGGACTTGGAGAAGGCCTATGACAGAGTGGATAGGAATGTGCTATGGCAAACACTGAACTCATTTGGGTTGAGCGCTGGCTTGATACAGGCATTGGAGTCTCTTTATAGGGACTCTAGTGCTTGTGTTAGGATCAACGGGGTCTACTCGGACTGGTTTGGCATCCATAAAGGTGTCAGACAGGGCTGTGTGGCTTCCCCGTGGTTGTTCAACCTATTTATGGACAGTTGTTTGCAAAATTTGAAAGTTGAAGAATGCGGATTAAGAATGGGTGAGTTAACCATCAAATGCCATTTGTACGCCGATGATCAAGTTATTCTTGCGTCGTCGGCGGCTGAGTTGCAAATGATGGTTACATTAATGAACAGATCATTAAAAGAAAGGGGTATGAAAGTGAACGCAAGTAAGACGAAAATTATGGTTTTTGAAAGAGATGAAAGTAAAACGATATGTGAAATAAGAATAGACGGGGAGTTGATCGAGCAAGTAGATGAGTTTGTATATTTGGGGTGCGTATTTAGCAGGGATGGGAGATATGATAAGGATATAGAAGGACGAGTGAACGCAGGAAACAGAGTAAATGGGGCCCTGCACTCTATTGTGAAGAGTCAAAATGTGTCAAAAAAGGCACGTATGGCAATTCACAATGCTGTGTTGGTCCCTACTTTAACGTATGGTAGTGAAAGTTGGGTATGGCAGAAGAAGCACGAGAGTAGAATAAATGCAGTAGAAATGCGGTCGTTAAGGAGTATGTTAGGGGTGAATCTGAATGACAGGGTGAAAAATTGTGTGATAAGAGAAGAGTGTGAATAAGGAAAGAGTGACAAAGAAAATTTATGTTGCAGAAGTGAATGGCAGAGTCGGAAAGGGACGTCCTAGGCGAAAATTTATCGACCAAATTGGCGATCTATTGAAAACGGGCCAAATTAGGAGTACCCTTAACCGACGAGCATGCATGCGTAGGTGTATGGATGTGAAGGAGGCGAGAGAGGTGTGTCAGGATCGTGCCAAATGGAAGTCTGTAGTCTCTGCCTACCCCTCTGGGTGACAGGCGTGAGTGTTTATGTATGTATGTAATATTTTTGTGATTTGTTCTAGGACGACACATTGAAGGCCATTAGGTCCTTGGACTT
This sequence comes from Parnassius smintheus behrii, assembly GCA_036936625.1. Classification (NCBI taxonomy): domain Eukaryota; kingdom Metazoa; phylum Arthropoda; class Insecta; order Lepidoptera; family Papilionidae; genus Parnassius; species Parnassius smintheus. The sequence goes on from JAUPFT010000020.1 coordinate 43,251,042, forward strand.
ATTGAAGACGGGAGTGAAGACCTTCGGCTAGAAGTTTGCCCAGAGAATGTGCGCTCAGCAGAAGTGTTGGTGCCCCTGATCCAGAAGCATGTGATTGAGGGGTCAATTATACATACGGACTGCTGGCGTGCATATGATTGTCTGGGTTCTTATGGATACTTCCATAAAAAGGTGAATCACTCGGACCCAGACAATCCTTTTGTTGCTCCAGATTCCAGACAAAGGATTGAGGCACAGTGGCGTGTCGTTAAAAAGTATTATAAACATAACATAAATAACCCTAAAGATTTTTCCGATAGTATTGTAGAATATATGTGGAGACGAAGAATACAAAGAAATAAAAAAGATTTATTTTTATCACTTATAGAGGCCATAAACTTTGTTTATAAATTTAAATAAAGAATTTATTTTTACTCTTTTGTTTTATGTGTGCCTACATAGTTCTCTCTCTCTCTATATATATATATATATATATATATATATATATATATATATATATATACATGAGTACAGGTCAGAACAAAACTGGCGACACGTCAGGTTTGGTAAGAATTGTGTCCGTTGAACGTAGATCAGCCCCAGAATCGAACCCCTGTAAGTAAGAAGGTCGAATGTAAAGCGTCAGACGGAGTAGAGAGAAGATTAGAGCCTCCTCCCCACTTGAGTTAAACAAATACCATATTAAATTAATCAATATTTATAGGTTAGGATAGATTTTTTAATATATTTCAGAAACTATACATTTCCGCATCCACCACTACCCCCCCAACCACCTCCCCCCCCCTCACCGTGCGACCGTAAACTAAAGCACGACCGTTACAATTAACACATAGCATCATCATCATTCTCTAAACCATTTCCCATTATCTGGGGTCGGCGCAGTAAACCTTCTTGTTCCATTCCTCTCTATCAGCCGTCATTTCCATACTTACTCCTTTCATTCTCATATCACTCTTCACACAATCGATCCATCTTTTATTTGGCCTTCCTCTGCCCGTGTGTCCCTCCACATTCATATTCAACACTCGTATTGTGACATGACTTTCATTCCTCCGCATCACATGCCCAAACCATGCCAATCTGCTTCCTCTCACCTTTTCTACCACTGGCGCTACTTTCAGGCTTCCTCTTATATACTCATTCCTTATCTTATCCATCCTTGTCACACCACACATCCATCGTAACATTCTCATTTCATTCGCATGCAGTCTATTTTCATCCTTCTTCTTGACGGCCCAGCATTCACTTCCATACATGACGACAGGTCGGATGATCGATTTGTAAATTTTCCCCTTCAGCCTTATTGGCATTCGGGGATCGCACGTTGTGGCTGTGACCTGTCGCCACTTCATCCACCCTGCGTTAATCCTATGCTGCACAGCTCTATCTATTCCGCCGTCGCCTTGAATGAGGGAACCGAGGTACTTGAAATCTGAGCAGGTAGGCAGTATAGCGCCACCCAACGACATGGGTACAGGACTGGAAAGACCGCCGAAATCACAGCACAGATATTCGGTTTTGGATCTGCTGATCTTCAAGCCAACACTTTCCAGCCTCTGTTGCCACCCCGTCAGTCTGCTCTGTACCTCGATGCCTTCTTCCCCGACAAGCACGATGTCATCGGCAAAGAGCATGCACCAGGGTGCCTCATCCTGCAGGTCCGACGTCAAAGCGTCCATAATCAGTAGGAAGAGGTAAGGGCTCAATGCCGACCCTTGGTGCAGCCCTACCGCCACATCGATACTGCCCGTAGTTCCCGCGGCAGATCGTACACATGTACGGGATGCTCTGTACATAGCACGGACTAACCTCACATACTTCCCAGGCATACCTTTCATCTTTAACGCCCACCACAAAACCTCACGGGGAACCCGATCGTACGCCTTTTCAAGGTCGACAAAAACCATGTGCAGATTTTTATGCACGCGCTTGTACTTTTCGCACAATTGGCGTAATGCGAAAATGGCATCTGTCGTACCTCGACCGGGCATGAATCCGAACTGGTTTTGTGTTATCTCACACTCTTCTCTCATTCTTCTCTCTATTATTCTTTCCCAGACTTTCATAGTATGTGACATTAGTTTTATTCCCCGGTAACTGCTGCAGTTTTGAACGTCTCCTTTGTTTTTAAAAATGGGGACCAGTATACTACTGCACCATTCCTCAGGTATTTGTTCTTCCTGCAACAATTTACCGAAAAATAAACTCAACCACTTCCATCCATCCGCACTCAGCAACTTCCACACTTCTACTGGTATTCCATCTGGGCCGACTGCCTTCCCATTCTTCATATTCCTAACAGCCATTTTTACTTCTTCCACACTAATTTCTCTCACTAAGCCCATATTCACTGGTGGGTTTTCAAGCATACCATTCCATTCATTCTCCTCATTCATCAATTTCTCAAAATACTCCTTCCATCGCTTCTTTATACTTTCATCGTCAGTCAAAATCCTTCCAGAATCATCTTTTATACATTTTACATGTGAAACATCTCTTCCATTCCTTTCTCTCGCTCTTGCAATTTGAAAAAGTCGTTTTTGACCTTCGGGGCTTTCAAGGGACCGATATAATTTATCTTGCGCCTCTGCCCTACAAATAGCAACTTCCTTCTTCGCTCTCTTCTTACATTCTTTATACGCCTCTCTCTTACTTTCTTTTATGGATTCATTCTGGTCTTCTACGCTCTGCCATTCTTTAAAGGCATTTTTCTTTTCTCTCAAAACTTCTCTAATACTTTCACTCCACCACCACCCATCCTTATCTATCATACGCTTCCCTTTTGTTTCTCCTAACACCTTCCTTGCCACACTTCGGATACAATCAGCCATTTCCTTCCAGCACTCATTCACACTCATTCCTTCCATATCACCCATCTCTATCATCTTGTTTACAACTAGCTCTCTAAATTCACTTGCATACTCCTCCTTATGCAACAAATGCCACTTTATTTTGGGTGGGGGACGATCCTTATGTTTGTTGAGGCGAACAGTTAAGCAGATGTCAGCCAGCAGAATTCGGTGCTGGGATACTAAGTCTTCACCTGGAAGCACTTTGCAGTTTTTTACACTCTTGATTTGGTTCCGTCTTAACAGAAGATAGTCGATCTGTGTCGCGTGGTGGCCACTTTTATAAGTAACAAGATGCTGATCTCGTTTTTGGAACCACGTGTTTACTACAGCCAGGTCGAAAGCACATGCTGCTTGCAGAAGAACTTCCCCCTCACGGTTGCGTACTCCGTACCCCCATCCACCGTGTACTCTTTCATACCCGTCATTCACTCTCCCTACATGTCCATTAAAATCTCCTCCCATATAAACATCCTCACTCTCAGGTATTCCCATCATCATACAATCAAATTCCTCCCAAAACTTCTCTTTCACACTCTCTTCACAGCCTGTTTGCGGAGCATACACACTTACAACATTCACTACTTTGTTTTCAATCATTAATTTAACAACTATCATTCTGTCATTTACTCTTTTCACATCTGTCACTCGTTCTTTCATTCCACTATCTAACACAACTCCTACTCCATTTCGCTTCCCGTCACTTCCACAGTAATAAAACTTGTATCCTTCCCCAATCTCTCTTGCTTTATTGCCCTTCCATTTTGTTTCCTGCAAACAGGCAACATTCACTCTTCGTCGTTTCAAAACATCTGCTAACTCTCTTCCTCTTCCAGTCATCGTACCTATATTCCAGCTTGCAAACCTCACTCTGACATTCTTCTCTCTACGGGCTCGCCTCTTACGTCGCACCCGCTCCGTAAGGTGCGACAACCCTTGCCCACTTCCCACAGGAGCCGGGTGCTGCTCCTGCGCGTCGCCTGCGGGGTACGCCCTAGCCCTGTCATATATCCCACAACTCGTAATATTCATAAGTTTACTGCATGGGATTTGGCAAAAGTTTTACAGTCGGCCGCCTGCCTGACACCAACCCTCTTTGGGTATGCTATTGTTGGTAGAGGAAGCTACCATTTTGGAAAAAGGAAAAAAAAAAGGTTGGGGGTAGGAGCGTAGGTGTAAGGATACTGTTATCTCGGCAGGAAAGGTATGAGAATAACAGTAGCTCGGGGAGCCGGGGTCGCGTACCCGTATTCCATAACAGGATCACCGGAAAGGTAGACCAGCATGAAAACCCCCTGACTGGGACTGGACAATTAACACATAGCAATAGCAGTGTATTTTGCACGATGTCTCTCGCAATTATCGAAGATGTGAAAAATCAGTCCATAAACCATAAAACAATACCGAGGTCAAAACAACAGAAGGAAATAATAATAACAATACTGGCGCGGATTGATGACCACAGATTAAGCCAAAGAGTATAGTATAGTAACTGTAATATATACGGAAGGATTAAGGGCCGGTTTTTTGATCCGTAGTCAAAGTTACGTTGACTATTTGTTAAACTGACCAAAGGTTAGAAGCTAACCACTAGTTAAAGCAAGAGTTTGTTTTTTGATCTCTTTTTGACTATTGGTAATGTTAACCATTGGTTAAATATGTTGCCATTGTAATGAGTGTTAAATGACCCCAATTTCAGTAGGGAGTAATTATTTTTGCATGGCAAGACTGTCTACGCCTGACGCATTTGACGTTTATCGTACTTGTTATTAGTGTCAAAGTTGTCAATGTCATTATTTTGTAATAAAGATTCTTTATCACAAAAAAACGGTACTTAAAATCGTGATTTGTGCCTCGTGGTATTTTTAACATCGTGACGAAAAAGTACAGAATATATAGCAAATTCGAATATGATGGCATCGCTAAAAACAGGAACTAGCAAGTAAGTCTTAACATTTGTTTTATTGTAATGCTATAATCAGGAGAGTAGTAAACAAAAAGTATTAAGTAATTTTCTTTAACCCTATGTTTCAGAGATCGTACAACCAATTTTAGTAAAGAAGAGACTGTAAAACTGACATGCCTCCTCAAGGATTATTCGATAATTACAAGCAAAAGAACTGATCACGCGAGTAACCAGCAAAAAGATGCAGCGTGGCGATCTCTAGCAGAAAAGTTTAATTCGGACGCTGTTGTTTACAGAAATGTTAAGCAACTACAACAAAAATTTAACAATATGAAAAAAATAGCCAGAAAAGTAAGTTGCCTTTATCTTCAAAATAAGCTAAAAGATGGAATTTAATTATGCTTAGGTACTATAATTATTATGCTTTATTTACAGGAAATGAGTGCAGAGAAAAATGGTAGGAAACAAACTGGAGGTGGACCACCACCCCCTAAACCATCAGAGACAACAGAATGGTTAAACACCATTATGGGCGAGTCAATTTCTGGCTTACCCGCTATATATGACAGTGATGCTTTAGGTATGATGTACCTACTTCTCTTATTGTTTTTGAGATTATATTATGATAATAACATTATAATTGTTTTGAGTGTTTGTCTATTGCATTGATGCAACTATACTACGACATAAGCTCCTGGAAAAATATAGACTCAACATCATACCAATTTTCAGTCCTGGCTTTTCAGTTCTTCTTCTTCTTCTTCTTTCTTTTGTGGCGGTTTGATAAAATTCGCCAATGACGTATTGAGTAGAAAATGAAAGCTTATGAGTTTAATTAAAATAAGAGTCTGTGATAATACAAGGATTCAGTTTTCCTCCGAGAATTTTGACAAATCTATTTGTTGAGTTACCTAGAACAAATATGACAAACACAGGTGTTAGACTCTTACCCGTATGTTAAAAGTGACAAGGATTTAAAGTTTCATATTATTAGTATTAATAAAATCACATAAAATATACACAAAAGGAGTACTGGTATATGTTAAAAGAGAATTAAAATCTATAGGTCGAGGAATATAAGGAGGAAGGTAATCATAAAGGGAGGAGGATAATTTGGGACAGTTGAAAAAAATATGGTTTGTGGAACCTTCATCTAAGCCACATTCACACAATGAGCTATCCCTTACTCTGATTTTTGCCAGATGTGCATGTGTGCAGGCGTGTCCAATTCTTAATCTACAAATGATTGAAGTTGCATGTTTATTTGCTTTGTTAAATTTAAAGAACCAAGGCTTGGGAGGAATAACCTCTTGGATGGCAGCATAGTGCTTACCTTTAACATTTTTGGAAACTTCCCATAACTTATTCCAATTTTCATTCAGTTTCCTTTTAGCTAGCAAAATTAGGTCATGTGAGTAAATTAAATTTTGTAGAATGCCATTAGCAATTGCATTTTTAGCGAGTACATCAGCTGTTTCGTTACCATGGATACCACTGTGGCCTGGAATCCAGGCCACTGAAACATGGATTCCTTTAAGATGACATCTGAACAGGGTATTTTTTATTTTAAGAATTAGTGGAAATTTATGTTTGTTATGGAATTGATTGGACAAAATAGCTAACAAACAACTTTTTGAATCTGTGAAAATAACTGTTTTATTAAGATTATGTGACTCTACATATAACAAAGCTTCACTGATTGCAGTTGCTTCACCGGTAAAAGTGGAGGATAGTGAGGGGCATTTAAAGTTAAGAATGATTTTGAACTTAGGAATCCAAACAGCAGCTCCAGTACAGTCTTCATCAGACTGTTTTGAAGCGTCTGTGTACATGACAAGCCAATCTTTAAAGGTGTTTTCTATAATTTCTTTTAATTTCAAATTTGCCATTGGAGAATCCTTTTCTATACCCAGATCTAGATGAATGTCGGGTTGGTAAACAATAGCCTCGTAAGGAACATCAAAGAGTGGATTTATTTTACATTGAAAGATTGGGTAAGGAAGCTGAAGAAAAATTACAAAACTTTTAAACAAGCAGGGAGAGTCCTTATGGGTCCAGTATCGGTCAGATGAGATATACTCTGAAAGAAGGTGCAATTTAGGAATTAGGGGATGATCTGAAAGCTGGCAGATCTTAAATAAGAATCTGTCTGAAAGGTATTGCCTTCTTAATCTTAAAGGAGGATCTACGCACTCAACCTGAAGAACATTTATTGGTGAGGATTTCATTGCCCCTGTAATAATGCGAAGGCATTTCGATTGAATTTTGTCCATTACCTTCAGGGATGATTTATTGCAAGGCTCCAACAGAAAACATCCATAGTCAAGGTGGCTTCGTATTAAAGCATTGTACAGTAATTTCTGAGAAAAAGGATGGGACCCCCACCAAACACCTGACAAAGACCGAAGAATATTTATGTTTTTTTCGCATTTTTGTGTTATATATTCAATGTATGGACCGAAGGCCAATTTCGAATCAAGGATAACTCCCAAAAATTTAACATTGCCTCTAACTGGAATAGGTTGCTTATCATATATAACAGATATATCGGGAACTCGCCTTTAGCGGGAAAAGATCACCACACTACTCTTGGCCACAGATAAAGAGAGGCCATGATTAGTTAACCATTCTTGTAAATAATCCATGGATGAGTTTAGACGGGAACATGCCACTGTGAAGTTGTTTAAGGAGATGTATAGAGCTAAATCGTCTGCATATTGAAGAACATTACAAAAAGAATTTACTGAAAGTTCTAAATCGTGAGTATATATAGAATAAAGGAGAGGACTAAGAACTGAGCCTTGTGGAAGTCCTTTCCATATAGTTTTTGGGGGAAGCAGGAGATTTTTAACATTTATAGATATTGATCTAGAAGAGAGAAAGTTAGAGACGTAATTGACTATCCTCACTGGAATGCTCAGATTAAGCATTTTCTGCCTGAGCACAGGAAGAAGCACATTATCATATGCAGAAGAAATATCCAAGAAAACTCCTATGAGAAATTCATGTTTTGAAAAAGCAATATGAATATCTGTGACCAAAGTACTTAGGCTATCCATGGTACTTAAACCTTTTCGGAAACCGAATTGGCTTTTAGGTAAGAGATTATTCCTTTCCAAAAACCACTCCAAGCGATTTTTTATTAAATGTTCCAAGATTTTTGCCAAAGTACAAGAAAGGGCAATAGGTCGGTAACTGGAAGGGTCATTGCTAGACTTACCTGGTTTGAGAATGGGCAAAATAATTTGGGTTTTCCATTCAGCAGGAGGATCACCAGTAATATAAATAAAATTTAAAATGGATAGTAAGACAGTTTTAGTGTTCTCACTACTATTAATTATAAATGAATAAGGAATCCCATCAATACCTGGTGAGGAGTCTTTAAGGCCATTGAGTACAGTAAACAACTCCTGAGAAGAAAAGGGGGAATCAAATTTATCATTTGTTTTTAAAAGAGCTGAATTAAAAACTAGGCATTCATCATAAGATGGGACTGTTTGTGGTGCAAGTTTATTAGAGAATTCATCTATCCACGGGGAAGGATCATTAGAAATTATATTTTCACTAGAAACTGCACAGCGATATTTTTTAACATTTCTCCAGACCAAAGATGGGGGAGTCCTAGGTGACAGTGACTCACAGAATTTAAACCAACCAGTTCGCTTTTTGTCTGACAGTAATTTTAAGGTTTCTGCAGCAATTTTTTTATAGGAGATATAATTCTCTGCAGTCATAGAACGGGAGTATATTAATTCAGCCTCTTTTCTTCTCCTACAAGCTGCTGAACAATCTTGGTCCCACCAAGGAGGGGAAGGATACTTATTTTTAAAAGGTTTTTTTAAGGGAATTGACTTATTAGCAGCAGAAATAATTGCATTTCTGAACTCTATATATACAGGAGCAATATTATCATTGTTAATTGGGGGAAGAGTTGAAACCTCTTGTTCCAAAACTGTAGAATATAATTGCCAATTAGCTTTGGATAGATTATACTTTAGTCTTGGGCAAAATGTAAAATTTATTCCAGGTGAAGTAGAAGGAGTGATGAATATAGGAAAATGGTCACTGCCATAGCTAGAAGGTAATATTTGCCACAGAAGAAGGGAAGCAATATCTGGGGAGCAGAGAGTTAGGTCAACGGCACTTTTAACATTTTGTAATGGGGATACTCGACGGGTAGGAGACCCGTCATTTAGAATACAGAGATTAAAATTATCAATAAGATCTAAAAATAAGGGAGCCAGTGAATCACACAGATGGGAGCCCCAAACAGTATGATGCATATTAAAATCTCCCAAAATAACCATAGGAGGTGACAGAGAAGAAATAAGTGTTGCAAGTTCTGTTAAAACATTTGCATCAGGATTAGGAATGTAAACAGAGAGAATAGAGACATCAAGGGCCTTAATAGCAACAGCATTTACTGCTGGACTATGAGAAGGGAGAGGAATTTGTGAAAATGTAACTGTTCTTGAAATTAAAATAGAGGTTCCAGCACGACCATCACTCCTATCATCCCGGAGGCATGCGTAGCCTGAAACCCTAAAATGAGATTCAGGCCTAAGCCATGTCTCCTGGATGGCAAGAATGAAGGGATGAAATTTATTAATGAGGTAAATGAGTTCATTTTTTTTATTTCTAATGCTCCGACAATTCCATTGAAGAATTGGCGGGACTGCGAATGTTACGGGCTAAGGAGGAAAGCTGAGTAAGTTTTTGGTGTAAGCTGAGAGGAAGTTCCGTGTCACTAAAACGGGAGATCATGTTAATTAGAATTGATATCATAAGTTCGCAGAAATTATCATTACTAGAGGAGTTGTTGTCATTTCCCAGTAGAGCACACCCATTAGGAAGGGAAGAATTAGGATTCTCAACAATTGCCTGATGGGCTGCCATATCATATCCAGAATTTAATGATTGGCTGTAGGTACGTTGAGGGATAAAAATTGTTTTTTTGTATGATGCAGTTTGTGAGAGCTGAGCCGAAGGGGTTGAAAGACTCTCAGTTATGGTATAAGGGGTCTGTTGAGAACAATTACGAGGCTGGATTCTTGTTGTATCAGCAAAGGATCTTTTTGTCTGAGGGAATCTAGCTGAAGCTTCTAAATATGAGATATTTTCTTGTGACATAACAAGTTTAATAGATTTTTGCCTTAAATGTTCAGGACAAGTAGGGTCTTTTGCGGTGTGGGGACCTGAGCAGAATAGACAAGTAGGAGTTTGTCGAGAACAAGATAAACCTTCATGATTCTGTGCACACACAAAGCAGCGAGGGGATGATCGGCACTGGGAAGTAACATGGCCAAATCTACAGCATTTATGACACTGAATTAGTGGCAAAATATATTTTTCCACTGGCATTGAAGTGTAAAAACAGTAAATATGGGGAGGAAGTTTTTGTCCAGAAAAAGTTAGAACAACCGTCTGAGTTGGAACCCATGAAACGCTATTGCTGTCACTCACTGATCGTCTATTAAGTCGCCGTGCTTTAATTATAGAACCGTAGCCAGAGGGAATTTCTATAGCTGCTATTAATTCTTCTAGTGTCCACTCTATGGGAACTTGTCTAACTAGCCCCATACGAGTGATACTATATGAGGGGATGGTTGCTTCATATTTAGAAATTTGGAGAGCTGGGTGATCGATAAAAGTGTTTGCATCTGCAGCTGTTTTAAACTCCACTGATATTCTATTTCGTCCAACTTTTTTGACTCCATCATGGACTATATTTTTAATCTTGTTATGATACAGAAAGTGACCGAATTTAATTGGTTTAAGAGTTACTCCAGACAGCTGATCATTTGAGATTTTACTTACGTGAACTAGAAAAGGAGCGGCATCATCTTGAGAGTACTTAACTTTTTTATTAATAAAATCAGGATGGGTATATGAGGATTGTATTGAAGGAAACTGTTGTTTTGGATCAGTAATAACTATTTTTTGTGGATGGGCAGACTCGTTACTTACTTGGGCACGTTTACGGTTAATTAGTTCTACATTATCAATGTTAATGGGTAAGGAAAAGGAATCATTGCGAACCCTTCCGGGATCGGGAGGTTCGTCCTCCATTATATTACTACAACAAAAAATTACATAAAAACGGCACAACTACAAACACTTACTAATTTACAGATATTAAAACCTCCACCAAGACAGAAAAATTTACTATAGTAACTCAACAACACTTAATAAAATAATAAATTTTAAGCAAAAAAAGGCACGACACTTGTATCTCTCACTTCCTCCCACCAAGCTACACCAATACACGAAGTGAAGTCGGCTTTTCAGTTTTGATAGTTTATTAGATAATAATGTGGATTTGGATATAGCAGATTATTTTAAAATGACATAAAAACAATACATTTCAATCATGAACAACAATTAACTCATTAAATAATACCTTTGTTTTACAGTTGATGGTGACACAACGCTTGAAATGTCAAACACAGCAGAATGCACCATATCTCTAGATTTAATGGAAAACGAAATGTCCGATGCAGGTGAGGTTAAATGTATTTAATATAAATATATTGCATATTATTTTCAGAATATTAACTATATTTTTATTTTAGGTGGTACTGCAAATACTTCCTTAAATGAGTGCAACAATTTGTTAAACACAGAAGTATTGGATGATATTGAGACAGGTTTGTTTATTACTTATTAACTTGGTACTTATCTATGGATTTATGTATCAGAATCTTTGAATGTCCTGATCAGGACCTTCAGGATTACTAGCATGAACTTTTTTAACTATTACAATTTATTGTTATTAGTGTTCATCACAAGTTTTGCTTGGGGATACCTAACATTATTTCTATCCATGCCTTTCAGATGCAGACTCAAAAAAGGTTGATATAACGTTTGACAACTCTACACCAAAGGCTTTGCTCAGGAAACCAATTTCAAAGCAATTATGTAAGTATCAAATACTAGCAGCTGTACCACATCATACTGAGGGTCTCGAGTTCAATCCCAACCGAGGCAGATAATTGTTTTGTACTCGGGTCCAGGTTATATGTACATGGCTACCACCCTCACACACAGTGAAACACAGGGAATCCTAGTGTCCCCTGCACTGTGTGAATGGAAACATTCATAATAATTATTATTATAAACAGAGATGAATTAATTTATAAAATCACAAGGTCAAAATTAAATCAATCATAATTGATTTGATCTGTAATTTGTGAAAAATTTCTTTGCTTATCTTATTTTATGTTTGTATAAAAAGTAGCCCATTGTGTCTATTATTAATAAATATTAAAAGTTTATTCCATTTATAAAGTTTCATAAAATTTATTGCAATATAAAGCATAGGTACAGTATAAAAATAAAAGTATAACATTGTCTCTAAAAGGGTTTAGCAAAAATGGGACTGATGTAATTTGATTTTAAATAACATTCTTTTCATAGTTTCTTTGTTTACAGCGAGTCCTCACAACAAAAGAAAGAAATGTTATACTCCTTTTGAAGCCAGAAAACGTATCGTAACTCATTTTGAAGAGAAAAAAAGAGTTTTTAACCGAAAAAAAGAGCAGGGAAGAGCAAATAAAAAAATATGCACAAGAAGAGCACCAGCAAAATATTACACATAAAGCAGATAAATATAAAAGAGAAATAGAATTCATGGAACAAAAGCACGCTTTGTACATGGAACAACAAAAGGAAATGCATGAGCTCGAAGTAGTATTTAAGAAAAATATACAAGAATTACTTTTGGAAAAAGTTAAATTAGAAATTTTAAAAATTAAGAAATGCAGCTGTATTTCAGAACAATAGTCACTATTAGTTATTTAATATTAATAATATAAGCAAAGTAGTATATGGTATAGTGTAATGTAATGTAATATAAGTTTAGGTAAGTTATGATTGTGATTAAAAAACGATATTATTTTTAAAATATGTTTTATTTCTATATGTATTTTATAACATACATTCCTTTACATGTATCATGTATATAACATTTATTCTGAGTTGAGCAAAGAAACAAAGTATGTATCAATTAATTCTTGCCGATATTGCTGATCACTTTGAGTCGATGGAGGTGATGTTGTATTAATGTTTTCATCCAAAATGATGTTTAGGTTACTGGTAGAGTCATCGAGTAAAGCATCATTTCGGTCTACACATATGTTATGAAGAATTGCTGTGCTCACTATTATAGCTTGCACATTCTCCAATTTCACTCGCAATTTTGTGCCTATACAAGGAAACCTCCTCTTCCACACACCAAATGTCCTTTCAACCACATTCCTTGTTCGTATATGGCTTTCATTGTACAGCCTCTCAGCCTCAGTTTGTGGGTTGGCCAAAGGAGTCAGCAAATACTTTTTTAAGGCATAGCCTCTATCTCCTAAAAGACAGCATCTGCCAAACTTTTGAGATATCATTAAATCTTTGGCTGCACTGCTATTAAAAATTGTACTGTCGTGTACTGAACCCGGCCATCTAGCAACTAAATTTCTAATTTTTTGTTTTGAATCGACGATGGCTTGAGTATTTATAGAAAACACATCTTTTCTGTTCCTATACAATTCCGCATTATCTCCACCTGGGCTTGCAATACGTATATGGGTACAATCTATTGCACCAACAACACTTGGGAATTTTGCTATATTGAAAAAACTTTCAACGACATCTCCAGCCGTCTGAGGCATTGCAATAAAATATTTTAATTTTAAGCAAATGTGCCTTGATACAGCATGAATTATTTTGCAGGCAGTGGATTTTGAGACACCAGACAGATCACCGGAACATTGTTGCATATTCCCAGTGGCATAAAATCTTAAAGTAAGCAATAATTGCTCCATTGGCGTAACTGCATAATTTCTTTCAGTTGGTCTTTTTAACTCGTCTCCTATGTTTCTGATGATCCAAATTACACTTTCTTTAGATAGACGGTAGCGCTGACAAAAGTCTACTTCGTCCCAATGCCCCAGGGGCGGATTACGTGGTCTGAATACCTTTGGTCTTCTCATTAAAACATATTCCGCAACAATTTCATCATCAGATGAACTTTCTGAAATGTCGAAGTATCTCGTTATGTTTAAATTCATAATTAATAACACAGAAAATCTGTATTGTAACACTTTTCACTAAAATCCACACTAAAATCACACGAGCAAACAACACTGAGAAGTGAGAACAGCTGATAATGCGAGAGTTAACTAGCCGCCATCTTGCTAATCCCTTGTTGGAGCTGTGGTTAAATTTTGTGACCAATAGTTACTTATTTAACCACTGGTTGTGCTAACTATGGGTCAAAAAACGGATTTTACAAAAATTTAACCATTGGTCGTTATTTTTAACCATTGGTCGCCTTAACTACGGATCAAAAAACCGGCCCTAAGCGATGACAAATCAGAAATGACGTTCCGTTGTACATATGTAATTGAACAAAACGTTTAACTTACTATGACCTACATAATTATTTTTACGACAAGAATCCAGTACATAATAAATCAGCATAATAGTTGATTTGATGTCTACATACTAATTGATTTGAATTGAAATTAACAACTATTCATAAAAACGTAAATAATTATAGTCTTTGATTACCAAGTCCTTTCACACACGAAATGAATCGTCATTAAGTGCGTTCCGAAACTATTATTTGAAATAATTTTGAACAGTTACAAAAATAGAAACAAATGGATATCTTGTTTTTGTGGCTACTAAGAGAGGTATTTCTTTGTATTTTAAGACCTTACACAGTAAGGGTATTTTACATAAATATTTATTAATAGTCTTCTGATGAAGACGTGGATTCATGGATTCTGATAAAAATGTGCGAATGGAAGGTGTTAAAACACTGCATTACAATTGTTACATCAAATTTACAAATACTACTAGGTATTCAATAAAAGACTAACAAAGTTTTCAATTTGTTCTTTATAATAAATATATGCTATTTCTGTACTGTTTCAAAATACCGTTTTTGAAAAATACATTATAGATAAAATATCAGTATTCAATAATCTTAGTAAAAGTCATTTTTAACACGCTTATAGTCGCTTCAGCTGTAATTTTTAGTTTTTGTTTCTGAAGTGAAAACATTTTAGGCACGTCGGGCACTTTTGGGATGGGAAAAAAGCATTGAACTTGCGTGGCTATCACGATCAGACACGTACATACAGATGTGCGTGTGTATATACAATATATAGCTCTTTTGAGGTGGGGAAAAAGTACTGAGCTCACGTGAACAACACACCCAGATACATACTTCTGACGTGCAGTCCTACGACAGAGAATTTTTTTAACAATAATAATATTTGTTAAACTCACTCGCATAGATTAAAAGATTTAAAATAATTTTTAACTTATAATTTATACTTACTAACAGAAGTCTTCATCATCATCATCATCCCTTCACAAGTCCACTGCTGAACCTAGGCTTACCCCAAGGAATTTTACAAAGCACGTACCTACATAAGTCCGTATGTCTTACCATAAAGTAATATGAATATTTATCAAACTTACAAAAGTTACAATCAAGAAATTGTTAGCAAATGTTTCCCGCCCTCAGCCATAATTATAAATTTACTTACTCTTAAACCTCTTATCATTGAACATCACTTGATTTAATAAATTTAACTTAATCAAAATTACTTGATTAAATAAATGCATTATTATTCGATTTATAGTATATTAAAATATTTAAGTACGATAAAAAGTTTGTAATTACAGTATAGAATTAGATTCCGGATGTGATAAATAATGTAGGTGATTTTAAACGACTTCCGTTTATGAATAATTGTAAACCGCATAACGCGGGTATAAAAACAAAAGCATGACGCCGACTAGATTCATTGTAATTTACATAGTTGCATTAAGCAGAAACTCTGTCAATTATATATTAGATTAAAACGATATTAAAGTTTTATTTGAAAATCGACAACCACACTCTGTTACATTTCAGAAGTGGGATAATTCGTGAAAAACCGAAAATAAAATTATTCTGGGATATAAGATGTCGGGCCCCTACATACACGGCCTTGGTGAAAATAAACGGAAATATTGCCGAAAACGTTCCCGGAAGAATGAAGAAAACGAAGAAACTCAAAATTTTTTTTCTTCAGAAGACCACGCGCCCGCTACGGAAAAAAAACGCCGAGTGAGTCATGTCGACGCTGAGGTCATCCCTAAATTTCGACCTGAAGATAATACTAGTAATGTCAGCAGTTGGTTGCACAAGATCGATCAGCTTGGTGAAATATATGGATGGGATGGAACCGAAAAACAATTTTTAATGCAACTTCGTCTGCGTGGTTCAGCTCGACGTTGGTATGATGACTTAGATGACTATAACCTCGACTGGGAAGGATGGAAACATGCTTTGGAAATGGCCTTTCCACGATCCATTGATTTCGTCAGCAGGCTCGAAGAGATGTTGGCAAGAACAAAAAAAGATTCCGAAACCATGACTAATTATTTCCACGATAAATTATCACTTATTAAGAAATGCAATATCGTAGGAGAAAATGCAATCTCTTGTATCATCCGAGGTCTTCCCGTGGAGCTGCAAGCAAACGCAAAAGCGTACAAATGTCGAACGCCACAGTTATTATACTACGGGTATTTATCATCATTTGAAAATTATAAGAGAATAGAACCTACACCTATGCGGAAGTCAATATGGAAAAGGGGTACAACCGATGGAAGCTCTACAACTGACCAACAGACTGGGGTGAGACGGTGCTATATCTGCCGGCGGTTAGGACATGTAGCTCAGGACTGCCGTTCAAAACAACGTTGTGAAAACTGTCAACGCAACGGTCACACTTCGGCTACCTGTTGGTTTGTGGCGACTCCTGGTTCAACGCAGCAACGTTCGTCATCCCTGGTGAGTCACATCTTGTTTACCACTAGTGATGTTTTATGCAATGTATATAAGCGTTACGCGTACATCGGCGCAGAAAAACTGGTTGCCTACATAGATACGGGTAGTAAATTAAATATTTTAACACAAAATAAAGCAAAATTGTTGAAATTACCAATAGCGGCATCGACCACGGTAATGAGGGGATTTGGGGGAACTTGCATAAAATCGTTGGGGAGGTCGCAAATAACTGTGCATATAGACAAAATATGTCTAAGTGGCTACGTGGAAATAACTAATTACGAACTATCCGATATTGATTTAATTATTGGGCAACCGATGATAAATCAACCGGGGGTAAGTCTGGTAACTACCTCTAACTCTGCGAAGTTTGTAAAAACTTTAGTAGGTGATGATTGCCTAAAGTACGTTAAATTGGAAAATCTAGACTTCAATTGTAAATTTGATGTGTACCTAAAATATGATGTCACTTTACCAGCACAAAGCGTCAGCCTAATTGATGTGACGGTGAATATTGAATCTAATGACAATTTGTACTTCCTGACAAATTCTGTTTATATGCAATTAGGAAAATTATGTTATGCTATACCTGGAGGAATTATCTGCATCGAAGGGTGTTTAAAATTTATAAATATGAGTAATATACCAGTTTCCTTCCCTGCTCGTAAATTAATAGCGCGGGCTGAACTAGTGACCCTACCCCCTACTAATGTGCAGGACGTACTGAATATCGATTTATGTCTTCCTGATGGTTCCGGTAACCTTCTAAATAAGGGTGAAATTGACGTAGGAGACCTAGAAAAGAGAGACCAGGATGAGCTCATAAAACTATTAACTAAATACAGTCATATCTTTGCTAGGGATACGAGAGATTTGGGGTGCACAGATCTTATGGAAATGCATATACGGACAACTACTGACAAACCCGTTTACTTTAAGCCATATAGACTATCACAGAAAGAAAACGAAATCGTTAATAGTAAGGTGCAAGATTTGATTGAAGCCGGTATAGTACGCGAATCAACATCCGAATATGCAAGTCCAGTTATATTGGTGAAAAAGAAAGGCGGTGACTATAGGCTATGCGTCGATTATAGGGCTTTAAACTCTCACACTATAAAAGATCGGTTTCCCTTGCCACATATTGACGATCAAATCTCAAAATTGGCAGGTAAGTTTTACTTCACAACGCTTGACTTAGCTCAAGGCTATTATCAAGTGAAGCTTGCCGATGATTCGACACATAAAACTGCCTTTGTAACAACCTCCGGACATTACGAATTCCTAAAGGTACCCTTTGGATTGGCCAATGCTCCTGCTGTGTTTTCTCGACTAATAAGCCTTGCCTTAAAAGACGTTAGAAACGAGGTCGCCATATATCTTGATGACATAATGCTACCTACTGTAACTGTAGAAGCCGGTATACAATTATTGGATGGTGTTCTAGGTCTTTTACAAAAAGCTGGTCTAAAATTAAATCTAAAAAAATGCTCTTTTCTGAAAGAAAGTGTCAATTACTTGGGCCATGAGATATCTGCAGGAACAATCCGACCTGGTCAAGCCAAAATCAAATGTGTCTCTGAATATCGACGACCCAAAAACGTTCATGAGATCAGACAGTTTATTGGACTTACCTCCTACTTTAGAAAATTCATTCGTGGATTTGCCGAGATTGCTCTTCCCTTAACAAAACTGACGAAGAAGAGCATGGATTGGCATTGGGGTCCAGAACAGGAAAATGCGTTTCAGTGTCTGAAACTTCGATTAATTGAGAGGCCAGTTCTCGGCATTTATGATAGCAAAGCAGTTACGGAACTACACACTGACGCGAGCAAGTTAGGATTAGGTGGCATACTCATGCAGCAGCAGCCCGATGGTGAAATAAAACCAATAGCATATTTCAGTAGAGTAACATCTAAAGAAGAACAATTTTATCACAGTTATGAACTTGAGACCCTCGCAGTAGTAGAGTCGCTGAAACGGTTTCGCATTTATTTAGTAGGGATACCTGTGAAAGTAATTACAGATTGTGCCGCTTTACGCACTACATTGGTTAAAAAAGATCTCATTCCTCGAATAGCTCGATGGTGGCTCACCATTCAGGATTATGACTTGGAAATAGTATACAGACCGGGAGAACGAATGAAGCATGTGGATGCCTTGAGTAGGAACCCCCTGACGGAACATATTTTCCAAATTGACGAATCTGATTGGTTAGTAACGCTACAATTGCAGGACGACAATATTCAGCATATAATTACTCAGTTACGAGAACAGACCACAAACCCAGACATAAATAATAATTATGTTATAAAAGATAACGCCCTATTCAGAAAAACATTGCATGGAGAACGTTTTGTTATACCAAAACTAGCAAAATATGGCCTACTGCAGAAATATCATGACCAAATAGGGCACCCTGGTTTTGAGAGATGCGAAAAAACCATAAAAGCTCAGTTTTGGTTCATCGGGATGACTCGATTTATAAGAAAATATATTAAGTCGTGTTTACAGTGCGCATATGGCAAGTCCGAATATGGTAAGAAACAAGGGGAACTATATCCAATCGAGAAAGTTCCAGTGCCTATGCATACTCTCCACGCCGACCACTTAGGACCCTTCGTGAAAACAAGAAATGGTAATACGTATGTATTAGTCGTTATAGATTCTTTTACGAAATTCGTATTCGCAAAAGCTCTCCGAAACTGTAGTTCGGTAGAGACGATTAAACACTTAAAAGAAATAATTACAATGTTTGGCTATCCCAACAGAATTATTACAGATAGAGGTAAGGCTTTCACTAGTCGTTATTTTAAACAATTTGCAGAGGAAACCCAATTCAAACACGTCTTAAACGCTATAGCGAGCCCGAGGTCCAATGGACAAGTGGAGCGTGTAAATCGTACAATCATAGATGGCCTAAACACTATGTCGGAGAGTGAAAATACATGGGATGAAAACCTATCGGATGTTCTATGGGGCATAAATAATACACCCAATTCTACCACTTCTTTCCCTCCATTCAAACTCTTATTCGGGCACGAAAATTCCCGTTTACCAGCTTACCCTAAGGGAGACTCAAAAGATTTCGCTATGCAACAGCAAGCACTACAGGATAGGAGGAAAAGTGCGAAATTAAATATAGACAAAAATATGACCCTCATGAAAAAGAGATTTGACAAATCCCGTAAAACATGTAATAAATATTCAGTAGGACAATTAGTTTTGTGGAAAGGGGGCACCAGTATCGATACATCTGCGAAAGTTTGCCAAAAGTTAAAAAGCCTTTATACAGGACCTTACAGAGTATGTAAGGCAGAGCAGACAATAGACCGTTATACAATATGTAGTGTAAAGGGAATGAAAGGTTATAGAAAATTTAGTGCGGTTGTGCGAGGGGAAGTATTGAGACCATACTAATCTACTATATCTGATGCAGATAGTTCATCTACTGATAGGGAAGTGGATAGGGATGATCTTATTGACCTGCTAGAGAGTTGAATAAAACAAAAATATTATACTTATAGTTACAAATGTATATTACAAGTTTTGGAATTATTACTCCTTATTTTCGTTATTTTATTAAATAGTCTGAAGTTCTGCTCATCTCTATTACGTAGGAATCAATAAATTAAGCTCAAGAGTATTGTATTTAACGTTATAGAATTAAGTTAAAATCGAATATATTATGATAAATATAGATTAGTCATTTATTAAATGGATCCTTTACTAATATAAGGAGTTCCGTATTAATAAGGAGTTAGAACATTTTAATAATGAGTAATTGGATAGTTACCAACTCAAATTTACTGTATAAATATTTTTTTTAATATTATTACAAACTTATAAATCTAAATTAGTAAATTATTACAATGAATCCTTAGGCTTATTAAGAGGGTTGGATCAATTAAAATATGTCTTGTAATATCATTATACATATACTTCAACATCAATATGTTGAAATCTCCATTTTGGAATAGCCACATCCATCTGAAATATAAGCAATGGGACTATTAACCCTGTGAAGATACATTGCTCTATCTATATTAGTATATTGTCAATTACAATACCAATTACAAGTAGGAGAAAGTATATTAGGTAAGATGGACATTAAAGGAATAATTATAATTAATTAATATCCTTTATGTAACTAGAGAACATTTAAGATGTTATTAATACTCAGTTACCTAACAGGACACCCGGGTCTACTTAAAATTTTGTGTGACCGATCCGTCTGTGTGACCAACACCTGTCTGTGTGACCAACACCTGCCTGTGTGACCGACTTCTGTCTGTGTGACCGACTTCAGTCTGTGTGACCGACTTCTGTCTGTGTGACCGACTTCTGTCTGTGTGACCGACTTCTGTCTGTGTGACCAGTCTATGTGACCAGTCTGTGTGACCAGTCTATGTGACCAGTCTATGTGACCAGTCTTTGTGACCAAGCACTAAAGTTTCTTCCGTAACAGACTTCAATTACGTGAACAAAGCAATTTTTTTTTGTTTTTATAAAAAATTCCTTTAGAATTTATAAGACATCTGCTTAACTTCTCTTATCAAACTTTTATTGTTCACTTTCTTTTGAATTTTTCAGGCATTACATGGAACCGAGACCAAGATGCTGTCTGATCGCCGTGGGACACGGCCGTTGCAGGATGGCCGAATGTTAGCAAATGTTTCCCGCCCTCAGCCATAATTATAAATTTACTTACTCTTAAACCTCTTATCATTGAACATCACTTGATTTAATAAATTTAACTTAATCAAAATTACTTGATTAAATAAATGCATTATTATTCGATTTATAGTATATTAAAATATTTAAGTACGATAAAAAGTTTGTAATTACAGTATAGAATTAGATTCCGGATGTGATAAATAATGTAGGTGATTTTAAACGACTTCCGTTTATGAATAATTGTAAACCGCATAACGCGGGTATAAAAACAAAAGCATGACGCCGACTAGATTCATTGTAATTTACATAGTTGCATTAAGCAGAAACTCTGTCAATTATATATTAGATTAAAACGATATTAAAGTTTTATTTGAAAATCGACAACCACACTCTGTTACAAAATATATTTATTATGCAGACCTTGAACTTAACTAAATATAGGGTCTAAAAAAATATTAGTTAATTGTTCTAGCTGAATATTACAGTCTTTTTAACGGACATTTGCTAATCAATTCATTATTTGCTGGTCGGTAAATTGAAATAAAGACCATTAGTCGCGCGCAAAAGAGTATTATCTTGCGTGCACTTTACTCCCCATAATAACATAATATACACATAATCACATAATTTATCCTAATTATAAATTATTAGGATAAATTATGTGATTATGTAGTTTTGTATTTATTTGTTTATGTTACTGTTAGTGGTATATATTTGAGGATATATGTATGTATGTATATATATATATATATATATAAATATATATATATATATATATATATATATATATATATATATATATATATATATGTGTATGTGTATGAATGTATATGTATATGTATAGATATGTATATATATTTGTATATATATGTGTGTGTGTATTTTTATGTATATACGTATGTATATGTGTATCATTTTTTTTAAATGTATTAGTTATTTATATGTTATTTTATTGCATGTATTGATATTATATTAGGTATATTTATATTGCACCACCTACCTAGTATTCACTGTTTTATTCCTTTACACCTTTGGTTGCCTGGAAGAGATCGCTATGTAGCGATAAGGCCGCCAAATTGTACATGTAATCTGCTCTCTGTTATGTTCTTTGTAAATTTGTTTGTGGTGTACAATAAAGTATATTCATTCATTCATATTCATAATATACATGGAGTGTAGAGGTAAGGAGACTCACATAGGAGAACAGTTGAAAAAGTGTCCATCTGTAAGCAGTAAAAGTCTGTAACAGTTCAAAACTCTCCACAACAGCCCTGGAGTAGCTATAGAGTATGAAATAAACTTAGCAGTTGCCGACGGAGTGAAATGAGATAAGTTGAGGAATTTAGTATTTGTGGTGACTAAAGTAGTTGATGAAACTGCAGTAAGTAAATCCTCAACTACTAAAGTCGCCGTAAAACACCCTGAGAGTGATTCTGAAAATAAAAAATTTGTGAACAATAAAATAGTTATATTAAAAGTATTATGGTGAAAGACTGTGCAATAAAATGTTACAAAAAGTCCTTAAAAATTTACCCTCTAGCAACTTCCCTCTTGTAACATGATGAGGCAAGTTGATTTGCGTCATTTCGGCGCTGACAGCAGAAGTGCACGTCCACGGAACTAATAATAGGGATAAGACATTGTGACTAAAAATATCGATTAAAATTCTATACCCTACCTATACCTAAATAAATAGAATGGACTCTGTGGATAGATGAACTCTACCCGTAACGTCCGTTCTATTTATGTATCATATTAATATAATGCCATTTCGTTCATCATCATCATTAAAGCCCGTCACAAGTCCACTGCTGAACATAGGCCTCCCCCGAGGAATGCCAAAAAGCACGGTCCTAAGCCACCTGCGTCCGTCAACTTCCTGTATCTTACCAGGTTTTCACTCCATCTAGAGAGGGAACTTCCGACACTTAACCCGCCGGTACGAGGCTGCCACTCGAGAACCCTTTTTCCCCATCGGTTATCGGTTCTTGGAGCTATATGGCCGGTCAAATGCCACTTCAGCTTCTAATCCGTTGGGCTATGTCGGTCATTCTGGTTCTACTGCCGATATCCTCATTCCTAAGTTTATCCACCTAAGCTTTCCAGCTTCGTCAGTGCCACGTATTCTAGGGGGCTTGACATATCGCAATCCATGGGTTCTTGATCGAACACTTAATTTCTTCTTATTTTTTCTTTTAAGATAAGGCGCACCAGAAACTCAAGACACACTGCTCTTCGCGACCTCTAACTTCACCTGAACTACGGACTCCCCGAGCCCAATATGTGAATGGCGCCAGGAGAAAACGAGCACTTGGAAGCATCAAGTGGTGCAGTCTCACCAAAGTCGCGAAGGATAGTCGAGTGGCATCGCATCGCCAATCGCCATATAAACACTCCTCTTCCCTAACGACTCCACCTCGACTACAGTGGTATAGGGAGAGGAATCTCCTCTAGCCGCAGCCCACTAACAGACATCCAACGTGGCTCGACATCATCAGACGACCTTTCGACACTTGGATATGGCCCTTGAGTTTATGGAAAAATGAGGAAAGAAGAAATTAAAAAAAAAAACATTTGAAATAATAATCTAATACTAACACTAACTGGTACTGATACTACCACAAAATATTGTCGGAATACTGCACTTTTTCAAAGTGGTGCAGTTCTCATGTCTAATAAAACAGTTGTCTGTGAAATGTTCAGAACAAATATGATCATTTTGTTTCGGACGCCAATTTACAATATTTATGCGTTTAAGCCATAATTTTACTCTAGGTTCAGTTGGAAACCTGTTAATAAACATTTGATAATCATCTGTTGTTGGCGACTTTGTTTGTTAACAGATATGGGTAGGAAAGAATATCGATAAGTATTATAGACAAGGAACTCGACAACCCTATTGAATTTTATTGTTTATCAAAACTCAGTAATATACAGCTAAACATGTTGGTATATATGATATTAAGATTAGTAACAAACTTTTAAGTATTTATATTATCAAATAGTTTTAATTTGTGTAATACTAGCTGCAAATTCACTTACTTGTGAGATGTTATACCACTTCCCTTTTGGTAACGAGTTTTACAGATTAGGCACACTCTCATTATTATTAAAAATAATTCTTATTATGTAACTAATATTATACATAATCAAACAACATAAAATACTTTCGATTTTTTTTTAGATTTTTTAAATAAGTCAATTTAAATTAGACAACAGACTTTGGCATATTATGTCAATTTTAGTTTCCAAGACGACCGTTAGGGGTGCTTCAAATTGGCACAGACATTTTGTATAGTACAGCCAGTCCAGGGTACTTGTATATATAGAGGTCAGTGGCAACAACTCAGCTTAAGGTCGAAGCCCCTCACCGGCGCGGATACCCAGCGCAGTGCCACCGCTGCCAACTCTACGGACACGCGGCAGCCAACTGCTCAGCTCCACCCAGGTGCATTAAGTGCCCATCAGTCGAAAGAGTGCCCACGGCCCAAAAACGCCGAATCCCCACCCTCATGTGTCCTCTGCGGACAAACAGGCCATCCGGCCAATTTTAGAGGTTGCCCTCGCGCCCCTCGCCCACCTCCGAGCCGCAAAGCTCCACCACAGGTCAATGACCGAACCTTCCCGGTTCTTGTAAGCCGCAAGCCCAGCCAGGGCCAGCCCCTACCACAGGCCTCTCAGGGCTCATCTCAGCCCACACAGGGCATCTACCGGCCCCCACAGGGCCCCTATCGGCCGCCTCAGGGCCCTCCTCGGCCCCTTATGAGCCTTCCGCTCTCTCAGCCAGCGCCGCTTCCAATAAACCCCTGGTTCCAAAAGGAATCAAATACCCCGCGGCCCTCCGCCGACCCAAAAAAACAGACAGACCCTGTAGTAGAGTCTCTAAACCTAGTGTATAACACTCTCAATAGGATCAATTTAGATAAAATCCTTATCCTTGCGGGTAAACTGCGCACAGCTCAGTCCCCTCAGGACCGTCTCCTTGCTCTTACTGAGCACATCAACCTTCTAAGGTCTTTGTAATTAAACTATGCCGGAGCCCTCTGCTCCCGCAATATCTCACGGTCGTATCAAACCAAAGGGTTTGTCGCTTGTTTCATTCAATATCCGCGGTCTGCGAAATAACCTCCCAGAGCTTAGGCTTTTTCTACGAGATCGCGAAGCCGATCTCTTCCTCCTACAGGAGACCCATCTCAGCCTCAAGGTCTCTAAAGGCCTTACTATTAAAAATTATTCACTTCTACGTAACGATAGACCCGACCGCAAAGGCGGCGGTACTGCCATCTATCACAAAAAGTCCCTTCATTGCTCCCACATATCTACTCCGTCGCTTACCAGTATGGAAGCCACTATCACTAGACTAGCTATGACTGGACACCAGTCAATCATTATAGCCTCTTGCTATATCCCTAGCAGAACCCTCCCCGTCAAGAGTGATTTCGAAGCCATCCTTGCATTAGGCGACTCAGTCATTATGTTTGGAGACTTTAACTCCAAGCATACTGAATGGACCTGCCGCACTACTACCAGTAGTGGCAGGGTGCTGCTCAATATCACTCAGTCTCTCGACCTGACTGTCTACAGCCCCCTCACTGCCACCCACTATCCCGACATTGTTACCTACGCTCCTGATGTGCTAGATTTTGCTCTAGTTAAAGGAGATTCCCTTAACCTTAGAGCAATCGAGCCTCTCGACGATCTAGGATCCGACCACCGTCCTGTATCCCTCCTTCTTGGCCATCAGCCATCTCCAACTCCCACTTCCAAAACCTACACCAACTGGAAGGGCTTCAAGAAGTCTCTAGCCTCGGCTATAGACTCTCCGGACCCTCCCATAACCCTTTCTTCCGACGCCCTCGACAGTGCGGGAAAAATAGACACCGCGGTCGAAAATCTCACCTCACTTATAACATCCTCTCTTAAAGAGAATGAAAAAGTTGTCCCGGTTGCTAAAACTAGTCTTCCCCTAGATATTAGCAACCTGTTAAAAGCAAAAACAGCTGCCCTCCGTAGAGCTGCACGCTACCCCACTCCCGAATATAGACTCGCGGCCCACCGCCTTCAACGCAAACTGCGTTACCGCCTCCAAGACTACAGAGACCACGAAAAGGGCAATCTCATGGAGAAAATCTCTCCCTCTCACACAGCGTACTACCGGATGGCGAGAGCCCTCCGGATAGACGCTATAACCCATACTCCCCCTCTGTCTCGTCCCGACGGCTCCATTGCCTTCGAAGACGAAGAAAAGGCTGAGTGCTTCGCGGACAGCGTCGCTGCTCAATGCTCTCCTAGCTCACAACCCACTGACCCCTTACACATCCAACTAGTGGAGGACGAGGTCCGACGCAGGAACTCGCCCCCTACCACCCCTGACCCTATCACTGTGTCCAAAGATGAGATTTCATCTACCATCAAAGGACTTAAGCCCAAAAAAGCACCGGGTGCGGATGGTATCTCCAACCAAGCCCTCAAACACTTCCCGGAGCAGGTAATCGCCTTACTGGCCATTATCTTTAACGCCTGCTTCGAATTCAGTTACTTTCCCACCTCTTGGAAAGAGGCAACTGTCATTGGCATTCCCGAGCCATGCAAACCTCCCCTCAAATCACCGTCCCATCAGCCTCCTCAAGGCCATGGGCAAACTTTTCGAACGAGTCATTCTCGTGCGCTTGAGGCGCCACATGTTTCCCACTGACAGCGACCCTCTTGTCATCCCATAACAATTCGGGTTTCGAGCCAAACACTCGTGCCCCCAACAAGTTCACCGCATAGTGGAATACATCCTCAGCGGTTTTTACCCTCGCCGTCAAAAAACCATCGCGGTCTTCTTTGACATTACCAAAGCATTCGACAGAGTCTGGCACGAGGGCCTTATCTACAAACTGTACGACTTAGGCCTCCCAGACCGTCTCGTTCGCCTTGTAGCCTCCTATCTGAAGGATCGTACCTTTCGTGTTAGACACGAAGGCACGCTATCCTCTACCCGTCAAATAAAAGCCGGTGTCCCTCAAGGCTCTGTGCTTGCTCCCCTCCTATACATACTATTCACCAACGACATCCCTATCCCGTCGAATGGTGTAAAACTAGCCCTCTTTGCAGATGACACAGCCCTTTACTCTAAAGGCAACTCACTACCACAGATTCGGAACAAGATCCAAAAGTCAGTAAGCGACTTAGGAGCTTGGTTCCAAAAATGGCGTATCGACGTAAACCCGGAGAAAAGCTCCGCCGTTTGCTTCGAATATAAACGACGTCGTCTCACCACCACTCCGCCAATCAGGATGTTAGGAACCCCTGTCCCATGGCAAACTAAAGCCAAATACCTAGGCGTCACCCTTGATGCAAGGCTCACTTTCGAGCCCCATATCAAGAAGGTTACTCGCACCACACGTTTTTACATGGGTAGGCTCAACAGCATGTTGGGCAGACACAGTAAAATGTCCCTCCGCAACAAGCGAACCCTATATAAGGTCTGCATACGACCTGTCATGACCTACGCGGCCCCCATTTTCGCACATGCTAAGCCCAAAGCTATAAATGAACTTCAAATAGATCAAAATCTATTCTGTCGTAGGGCCACTAACTCGCCCTATTATGTCCGTAATGCCGACCTACATCGAGACTTAGAGCTCCCAACAATCCAGCAGTTCCTTAAATCACTCTCTGAGAGATTTTTCAAAGCCTCAGAGTCCCACCCAAATCATCTCATTCGTGAGACAGCTGCCTATGCAGCCCCTATCCACACTCGCTATAGTGTGCGCAGACCGAGAAACTCTCTCTCGGACCCCCCCAACAAGCTTTCGGCTGACCTAAACTGCCTCCTGGCGGCTCAGGCCGAGCCTACATAACACATCCCTTAATCTGCCTTAGTTAGGCACTCTTCTAAGCGGCTTTTCGCCGCTTGCGCCCTCCTTTCTGCCAAGGAGGGTCGCGTTCGTATACGGCTTAGAGATCTCTAGTCAGATCGTTAAGCCAATTCCTAAAAGGTTGGGTTTAGTGGGTAAAAGTCGCCACATAACCACGCAGCCGGCTGCGTGGTATGCTATGAGCATTCCCAACCTCCCTCCCCCGCTTTCCGTAGGGTTGCCCACATTTGCTTCGGGCGCAGAAAAAAAAAACAACTCAGCTAGTCGGTTGTTTGTGGTGGCATAGCCAGCTAGATAACCAGCTATTTGGCTATTTGGATAAATGACTCACTATAACCAACCAACTGATAGTTGATGCCATTAACGTAGCAACTGTAGTGTGGCTAGGACTTGAATAATGCTCAACTGCCTTGTGCTTACGTTCGAATCTCGCCGCCGAACATATTTATATTAAGATAAATAAAAAATTATGACTTTCGTTTTTATTTGCTTCATTATTGTATCTTTTCTTGAAAAGAAATGAATTTCCCCCATAACGACGTTGTGCGTATTATTAAATAAATTTATTAAAAACTGTCGAAATATCATATTTATCTATATTTTAAACTTTTACATTGCCATCTATATCTATGGGCATGAATTAAAAAGCTGCTGTTGCGTCAGATTTATTTATGTTTATACACAACATTCAACAGTACAAGTAAGCTACAAGTTATACCAGAGATGCTGTGCTACTCCATTTTTTATTTCTACTAATACTAGTAATGATGCTACCGTTGTAATGGTAAACCTTAGTCTAAATCGTGTACATACTTGATAATTAACTTACGTAGATTCAAAGCCTCGAACCAAATTTAAAACAATAATAACAACATTTTGCACTTTCATTTCACTCAGTCGGCCTAATTTGAATTCACTAGAACAGACGAAGGTCACGTACTCATAACTCATTTCAATTAAGTCAACGGATTAAAATACAATTATTATTATGTAGGTACATATTACTAATAATAAACATAATCTTTTTTTTTAAATCTTGGGAATATATTACATATTGTGAATGTGAAATAGATAAGAGCAATGCGAAATGCGAATTAAGATTGCGGCGATCGCGCGTGTAGTTGCCCGTTGGCATTGGCGTTCGCGTAGTGTATATATTCTTTGCCGTTGGCTAATGGCTATTGGCTATATAGTATATACAGCGGTAGCTAAAGTTGGGCGTTATAACATACAACAGATAATATATTTCGTTATATATTTGTAATCTTACAACACATTAGAATAACGAACCATTGACTATTATAATATATTCATTATCCTTAGAAAACGTCATCTGTTTATGTTTACGGTCCAACCGTCGGCCGAGACGCGGCACCTCAATGGGAGTCAATAAAATGCTACACTCATTATGCCACAAGGATTGCGTATCATCATCATTATCATCATTACAGCCCTTCACAAGTCCACTGCTGAACATAAGCCTCCCCCAAGTAATGCCACAAAGCACGGTCCTGAGCCACCTGCATCCATCGACTTCCTGCATATCTTACCAGGTCGTCACTCCATCTAGTGGGGGGTCGCCCTACACTACGCCTACCGGTACGAGGCTGCCACTCGAGAACCTTTCTTCCCCATCGGTTATCGGTTCTTCGAGCTATATGGCCGGCCCATTGCCACTTCAGTTTACTAATCCGTTGGGCTATGTCGGTCACTCTGGTTTTACTGCGGATATCCTCATTTCTGAGTCTATCACGCAGAGAAACTCCGAGCATAGCCCTCTCCATAGCTCGCTGAGCGACCTTGAGCGTCCTCATACGGCCAGCAGTGAAGGACCACGTCTCAGATCCGTAAGTCATCACTGGCAACACGCACTGGTTGTACAATCTAGTTTTTAGAGATTGAGGTATACCTGACGAGAAGATATGTCGTAATTTCCCGAACGCTGCCCAGCCGAGTTGAATCCGTCGAATGACCTCTCGGTCGAAGTTGGACTTACCTAGTCGGACTATTTGACCCAGGTAAACGTACTCGTCAACAACTTCGAGCATAGTGCTCCCAACAACTACCGGATTTATATACCGGAAGGGTTGCGTATAGCTTACACTAATTTCAACTCTAAGCTAACTTATTAAGAGCTTATTTTACTAACACTAAATTATAACGGTAAACAAAAATATATTATTTCTTTCATTGCTAGCTGTTGCCTGTTGTGCCTGTTATTTAATTTTTTGGCTGTTGTAATATATTAGTGTTCAGTTAGCTGTCTAGCTGAGATCACAATGACACTGTTATCTGTTAAATTATATACGTAATGTTTTGATAGCAGGTCCCCATATTACGTGAAAAAGCTATTGTTGTTTTTGTTTATTTTTCGTTAAGTTTTATTCCTAAAGTAATTTTAAATATTTAGTGTAATATAGATAGGATTTAGCATGTTGTATGTAAAAGTGTATAATAATCTCGCGTCAGCGTAGCGCAGCCATTTCGAACTATTTTAAGTCTAAGTCCAAAGGGTGGACGAAAAAAAAGCAGTGTGCAATTAAAAGAACTTTATCTTTCAAAAGTACAACTACAAATTTAAGGCTTCACCTTAAGCAAGGACACGTTCCTACGTGTCCTTGCTTAAAAGGTTTAAATTTGTAGTTGTACGTTGTGTATGAAGAGTTTTGCCGTTCGGATTTATTATCGGATAGACTCACAAAGCTTACGTCGCGTCGTCATAAGTAAACCAAATAATGTTTTTGAATAGTAACTGAAAAAAAATGTAAATAATTGTAGATAACTAAAACTTTGACCACAGTGTAAATAATGTAAAAATTCAATCAAAATGTACATAACATCAATAAGCTTTTAACTACGCCTGCATGAGTTATTTTTCTTAAAATGTTTGAAAATATGAGTAAATAATTATAACAGATACAATAATTACACAACTTAACATACATTCAGACAGTCATAAGCCTGTATAAAGTAGGAAAGAAAGTTCATTAAACTTAACATACATATTTTAAATGATTCTCTTTTAAAACATGAAACACTCAAATGATGCTAATACAACTTAAAAATATTTTTTTTGTCTTCATATACATAAACACTCACGCCTGTCACCCAGAGGGGTAGGCAGAGACTACAGACTTCCATTTGGCATGATCCTGACACACCTCTCTCGCCTCCTTCACATCCATACACCTACGCATGCATGCTCGTCGGTTAAGGGTACTCCTAGTAGGAGTCTTCATATAGGTAATACTTATAATCATTTAATATTTATAATCGTAATAATCTTTCATCATAATATTTATAATCGTTATAACAACATACAACAAAATGCTAACACAGCCAACAACTGAACTGATTTAACTGCGTGTATAATACTGCATGTATTACAATGTAATATTTGAAACTGTTATAATATATTATAACAGTTTAAAACAACAGCTAGAAAATTATATTACAACAACATAACGAATTGGAAAAATATAACAGTTTCGCACACCTTTAGCGGTAGCAGCCGGCAGTCGCGGCTGCATACTCGTAGCGTCCACTGTAGCAGCTACCAGCTACCCGCTGCGCCCTATAATAGTTTGTTGGATAATCGAAGCGCCTCTATCCAAAGTAGCCAATAGCTAGTTATCACGTTAACAAATATCATAGCCGTGGCTATTTTGTGAATAGCCGCTATTTAGTTAGTTAATTGAATAGCTACCCATCTCTAATTTGGATTTCGACGTATTTTACGCAGTGGTTGTTATATTTTCTTTTTAAAGTTTTGTAGCTGAGGTATTTTACAGCATAGTCAGCAATGGTTAGATAAATAAGAATGATGTCCCTTATAATATCAATCTTGTTGAAAATTTGCAGAAAATTAAATTTTAAAACGATTTTTTGAATTTTATAGATTACGTTGTTGTATACTAAAACGGAACGGAGCAGTCAGTAAATGGCGCTTGTGTTCATACGATATTGTGTTTGAAAAAAAACGTCGCCTTGACGACGAATTTTGTGAATTATATGTCTTACTTGCGTGACTGTAATATGAATTTCTTGAATTATGGGTGATACCCAAAAAAATGCTACACAATCTGCAGACCATAAGGTAAGTGCAGTGCATCTATTTTAGAATTGTTCCCCAAAAGCTACTGAGGATATTTATAAACATTAATTTAGCACGTCTATAGTTTCATTTTAAAAGAAATGCCCTGTATGTAACTTCCGTGATAATATACAGTAACTTACCGTGTGTGTCGTACTGATTTTAATTTGTTTTAATTAAATCTTCCAATTACCGTTAATAGTATTAAGTTTTTCATCCCTAGTTTATTTTTATTTTATTTTTGTATATTTTTAGAATGTCCTTCCGGACGTCGTACATTCTCAACAGATCCCCACTATAGAACCGGTTATAGACTATGAAACTGAATCTTTTCTCGATACTGGCCAGAGTACAGAAGGCGCGAAATCTCAAGATGTCGAGGATAAGACCGAATCAATTTCAGAACATGTTCCTTCCAAAATTGATTACTCGATATCAGAGTCCGAAAATGTTCTACTTCCACATTCTTCACACAATATTTTAAATGTTGATGGTAGTAAAGAGAAAGTGTCTGATATTAGTTCAAATATACTTCCCACTCACTCTACGGTTAGTGAAAATTTTGATCAGGACCCTTCCAAGCACTCTTGGAATCTAGATATTGGTAAGAATGTTAACCTTAGTAAAGAGAGTCCAATTAATTTGGCTCTTTCTTCAGATTCAAAAGATACTCATCATGATGAAAAGTCCTTATCTATTCAATCGAATGAATATGAAAGGGAGAAATCGGAAGAAAGTGATGGAAATCAATCTGACCAATTCCTTCATGCACAGGATGAGAACAATAAACAAGAAGAGAAAAGCAAGAAACTTGATAGTCCAAAAGACTCCCTGCATAGTGAATATCTCGATTCTTTGAATGGTGATAGCAGCAACTGTTCTCATTTAATTGATGACAAAGATAATTACTCAGAGAAGTCAAATAATTGTGTTGAAAAAGGTGAGGAGTCTCCTAGTAAATGTCGTTCTGGGTCTGAGGAGATTATAAAACTGGACATCAGGGGTCATGGTGTGCCAAAATTTCCTATACAAGCTTCCAAAATAATTTTTGGGGCTCCTCCAGGCCGTACTGTTGTAGATACCAATGTAGAGACAATACCCACATTTCATAATTTATTGTCACCATTTCTTGTTGGTACTAGTGAAGGTGTTAAAGTTGAGGAGATATTTGATGAAATTGAGCAGAAATGTGAGCTACCATCACCTGACAAGTCACCAGTAGAGAGTTTGTCTAGTGATAAAACAGAGAAGGATTTATTGATTGAAGAAATGACTATTGAAAATACAAAGGAGAAAGAAAAGAGTGAAGATACATCACCTGTACAGCCTAAATCAATGCCTGCAGAGGATACAATATCTTTCAGTACATTGACCACAGACTATAAAACAATTTGTGAAGAATACCAAGCAAAGGTAATTGTTATGTGTGGGTTTTGCTGTTGCATGTGTATGATTTTTGTGACATCTCTGCGTTATATATTGTTAATGCTTGTACTAAGGCTGCATGTTATGTTTGTGTTTATTAATTACACTGGGCACATTTTTCTCTCACTAGAAATTGTTAAGGTGTTTATTGAATGTTTAGTTGTCAATAAAAGAGCTTTATCTTGTTACTATTTTATTTTGATAATGCTTGCTGATTATAACTCATTTGATTGTTTCATTGGGTATGTTGTAAAGGACTTATTATTTAAAAAAAAATATTTATGCGATTAAAGAAGTAAAATAATTAAATATTAAATAATTAAAATAACATGTACAGGTAACCTACTGCCATTAACAAATTAAGCTTTGCAATGTAACTTTGTGTCGGTTTGGTATGAATAGTGGTTCTTTTTTTAATTCTGTAGATTTTTGATGTAATATTAGTAGTAAATTTTTCTACGAGTATTGGTTCTAAACCATGCAGAGGTTTTTAAACCGGGTGAGATATAATAGTATCTGTTACCCCATATATTCCCATGGGTGTCACAAGAGATGACAGAGAGAAACAAATCACCATGGGTGGCAGCATCTTCCTAACAATATCAAGAAAACAGAAATTGCAGTTGCCAACCCATATGAGGCAGGCAATAAAATAAAAAAGGCAGGTAAGTGACACTTACCATACGAAACATAGCAGCATTAAGCTGCTATTTTGCGCTGGTGTTCTGTGAGTGTGGTCCTGCCTTGGTTGAGCCGATCCATTCATGCTACAACCATAATATAGCTGCAGCATGGGTCCACCATTTAAAATCTATCCTCTCACAGCTTATAAAATTCCATTGCTTAACATAGGCCTTCCCCATATGTCACACTTGGCAGTTTTATAATTTGGAGTTGTTATCAGGAAGTTGCTTTCTTTTAAATAAACAAATAAATTGATGGTGAGTTTACTCCATTCCTTTAATTTTCTATAAAAGCCATACGTATTTCAAAGAGAAATTGATACCTGTTAAAGAAATACTAGCAGTGGTGTCATTAAATATTAACTGATGTTATGATACCTCTCCAACTAACTTAGTTTAAATACTTGTCAGGAGTGGTTCACGATAGAAGTAAAAGTTAGTAGTAGTTAACATTACAAATACTGTTGTTGATTACTAGCTATTAATAAAAATTACAGTTTTCACTAATTTCAACTATAGTGAAACTCTTGCTCATTGCAATAAATTCCAACAAACAAGGTACTAAAATTAATCAAAATATTCATTCACTGTTTAGTCATTTTTGAGTTTCATCACCATCATCATCATTAAAACCTTACTGAAGTCCACAGGCCAGACTTAGGCCCACATAGATTGGCTCATATTATAAATTGGCAGATTGATTGGCAATCAGTTTTTATATTATATAAATTAATATATTATTATTAATTTATTAAGTTGTTATCTGGAAGATGTTGCTGCACATCTGTTTCGGTTCGGTTCTCTTTTTTCTGACGCCGCTTACACACACCCAAGAGATGTCTTGGGAGAGGGGGGAGGGGGGAAGGCAACATAAGAGGATCCACTATTTTTTATGCTGCTACTACACAACGAATACTTTACAAGAAAATGATAACTCTATTAAATGTACACTACACATATTTTGTATGAGAGCTGTGGTAGCTACGGGGCTAAGCGCTCGTAAATTTCACAGTACCTACTCGAGTAACCCGAGTTCGATTCCTGCACGCACTAATGAAATTGTTAGTTACAATTTTAAGTGCTGATTTACCATATGCTCCCTGGTGAAAGAAAACATCGCGAGGAAACCGACATGTCGGAATAAGAAAAAAATATTTTAAATACATTTCCTTGGCCTAAAACCCTCTCAGATATGAGAGGAGGCCTGTGCCTAGTGTATTGGGTGTAACTTTAGCTTCATATAACTAGCACATATTTTGTTCATATGTTTTAAATTGATGTTGTGTATATGTTTCATTCTTTCTTCTTCATTATTTCTTTTTTATGTTATGGCGTCTCTTTGTGCCACGGTCTAGTATTAGATGTAGTTAAAATATTATGGCAATGTTAATTATTAGATCTGTAAAAAATGGGTGTTGCTGCATAAGTTAATAAATATATATATATATATATATATATATATATATATATATATATACTATTAAACGAACAACTCTTGTGTGTATGTATACATATATATATATATATATATATATATATATATATTTAATCGGGATCTCGGAAACGGCTCCAACGATTTTCATAAAATTTAGTGTCCAGGGAGTTTCGGGGATAATAAATCGATCTAGCTAGGATTTTTTTTTTAGAAAATGTCTTTTTGTCCGTGTTTTTAGGCAATGAAAAACTGCTACAATATCGTTAGAATAAGAAGGTAAATTTTGACAAATTCTTAATGATTATAAATAGTTTAATTGGTATAATGGGCGGTCACAGAATCGTAAAACCCCGGTTCGAGCCCAGACCGACCGACTGACTTTTTTAATTTTTTTTCAAGTTCCTTTCTTTTTTGAGAAAATCTATTTTTTCGAGCCCTTTTTTTAGTATTTTTTAAAAACAAGAAAATTTAAATTAAAATAATTGAATTCATGATTTTTTATTCAAATAACCAGTTCCGTTTTTTCTGTTATGTTGCTAAGATCGAAAAATATTATTTATATTTCATCAGTATGTAATTTGTATCTAAATATAATTTCTAAAACACACGAATTAAAAAAAATCGAGCGAAAAATACCGAGCAAAGCTCGGTCTACCGGGTACTAAATATTATGGACATAGCTATTTTTTCGCAACTGAAGTTATAACGCCCTTGAATAAAAAAATTGGCCAAATACGAGTCGGACTCGCGTACGAAGTGTTCCGTACTATCGTAAAAACACGTTTTTAGGGTAGCCCCTTTAATTTTTAATTTATTTTTATTATTTGTTGTTATAGCGGCAACAGAAATTCAAATTCTGTGAAAACTTTAATTGTCTACCTATTACGGATCATTGGATACAGCCCGCTGACAGACAGACAGATGGATGGACGGACAGCGAAGGCTTAGTAATAGGGTAACCCTTTGGGCACGGAACCTTAAAAACTTTTTCTTCCCATATCGTAGGCCCTTTTAGGTTTTTGTGAAAGTGTATTGGACCTTTGAACGTGACAGATAAAATTAGTGTTGAGTTAATGTTTAAAGATTGAGCTTAAGATTGAGACCTTTACCCTGTCTGCCACCACATTTACACTGCTTCTATTAAAGAAAAATAAGATATTGTAAATAACACTGTCCCAATACAAGTCATCAAATTTTGTGCAATATGCTTGTGCCATTGCTTTTTGTATTGAATGCTTATTTGTCCTTTCAGCTTGTGCACTTCGAAGACGCGATCACGCGGCGTGACGAACTAATCGAAGAACTGACTGTCTCGTTACAGCGATCTATTCAAGAACGGGATCTGCTCAGAGTTGATAATGACCATCTCACGAGAGAACTACAAAACCTACAGCACGTTATTGGTGAGAGACCACAATCAGAGCAAGATACAATCCAAGCTCAATTGTCCGATTACATGAAATATCAGAGCATGCTAAAAGACGACAGTACTAAATTCAATTCAGCTATTATGAGCGGTACGAATTCCTTGCAAAGCTCAAATGGGGAAAAGGACATTGATCGGGAAGAAATTATGGTTAATTATTCCAAATCTGGCCTAAGATCTTCAGAAACTGACGAATTTGAAAACTGTTTCGAGACAAAAGTCGTAACATTATTAAATAAATTTGAAGAGTATATTGAAGAAAATTTAAGAAATAAGTTACGCGAAAGTATTATACAGGTACTTTGTGACGAAATTGGTAAAATGCGAATAGATTTTGACACTGAAATAAAAGAATTGGAGGCTCAACTCCAACAGGACAAACAAGCATTCTCTATAGAAACCAGACGTTTGAGGGAGCTGCTGTCATCCGTTAAGGCGGGAAACGCTGACATTGACTTATTAAGAGAAGAGCTCAGCATTAAACATGAAAAAGAGATGGAGAACCTTCGGACATATTTTGAAAAAAAGTGCTCCGACTTAGAGCGCAGGTAATTTTTTTGTTATTACACAAACAAGTTAATCGAATAATCCACGTTTTCTCTTATTTGCTTCTTTTATAATGATTTCTGTTGACTGATTTAAATGAAAACGATTTTCTTTTATTATGTGCGAGCAGATATGCAGGACTAGAGAGCGATCTAAAAGATATATTGTGATCACTGATAAAGAGTTTCAAGGGTCAATCGGGTTAGACTTATTGAAATGCCACAAAATGGCTTGAGTCCAAATTGTGTACTCTTTGAGCCTATAATACTCGCGTGATCCGGCACCCATCTTAAAAAGACCCTGTTATTACATCCCAGGGCGTTTAGACGGTTCACGCAGTCTCTACCTAGCTTCGAGTTCACTAAGTTTGACCTCAGCTCTGGCAGTGCTGCTTGACTGGAGTTTATATAAATTATATGGTTGACGAGGTGTATTTGCAGATTGATTTCCGCACATTGAAGTATGGCGAAGGTTTCTGCCTGGAAAATAGAGGTGAATCTACCCAAATTCATACTTAGTTTGAATTTGGGACGATTCCCATAAATTCCAAAGCCTATGTCGAGGCCCATTTTCCCCATCAGTATACTACATAGGGCTACTCACCTCACAGATGACCTGGCCATTCAGCCAGCCTTCTCTGAAGGTTAGTTCCACTGTATACTTTTTAAAAGTGTATAGTGGATGTGTGATATGTGTTTCCTTAATTGAGTCGAGCATGGATCTCAATCTGTAGGAAAGCAAGCTCAAACCGCCCTATCAAATTATCCTATACAAATTAGCCCCCGCCTCCTTGTCTAGATAAAGATCAAGAGGCGTTAGGCATAGAAGTGCATTAAGAGCCGCTCCAGGCGATGATCGAATCACTCCAGTTGCTATTAAGCAGGCAGTCCTTTGTAGACTATTTTGTCTGTCCGTAGTCATCTTTTGGCACCAGACACTGGAGGCGTAGGTAAGAATCGGTCTCATTATGCTGCTGTACAGCGATAGGATCATATTGGGACACAAGCCCCATTTGTTCCCGAACAAACGACTGAATGTACCTAAAGCAACTTTAGCCTTATGACATACGTTGCTAAGGTGAGAGTTCTATTGGGAAATGGGTTGACGCTAGTAACTCCAATGTTTATGTTTCCACTAGTAGTGAACTTACTATTAGGCTTTTTGAAAAGCCTAATTTGTTAAGGTTTAGCTTTCGATCGCATTTTGTGTAGTCTTGCACTGCAAGGTTAATACTCTAATAACTTTCTCACATGGCTGCATGCAATGCTCTCTTAGCTTTTCTATTTTTTTTTATTATATTCGGTTAGGGCTGCACAAGAAATATCCCAATCTTTGTTTTTTCAGCTATATTGAATAGTTTCCTGGTCTTTTCCCTAAGCTCCTTTAGCTTAGTATTCTACCAAGAAACTTTTCGTTTTGAGGTCTTGGTTTTGACGGGAAAACTGTCCTTGAAGGTTTCACGGATACCTATGGTTACTGTCTCCATCGCTAGCTCCAACACCTTCAATTGTTTTGATGCTTTTAGGAAACGTTTCCAAATTCTTCCTTAGGCTATCACTGTAGACATACCAGGAGGTTGCTTTTCGACCCCTAAAAGCAACAGTTTCATAAGTTGGTGATGCTCCAATCACAAACCTAACATGTTTGTGATCAGACATCGAGTTTTCACTATTAACATGCCAGTCAGTTATCTGCCTGGATTTGTCATTGGTAGCAAAGATTATATTTAACACTTCTTGCCTAGCACTCGTTACAACCTAAGTATAGGCTTACCAGGCGATTGAATATGAGAAAGTCATAAAGTAACTCTTCTTAATATCACATCCCACCACAAGTTCGGCGTTGTGTTTTCGGTCGAACTCCGCCACTAGCTCTAACTCGATAGCAGGATCTGGGTTCTCTCTGGGAAGATAGACAGAGTAAATGATTACTTCTTAAGATTTGTGAAGGCTGTGACCAGGTTATCATGGCAGTAAGGACTCTGGAACAGCTAAATGTTCAATGTTTTTATTGTAAATTATACAAGCTCTGGGTCTACTGCTCTTAGTATTGACTAGGATCTTACCAGCAGCCGACAATTCCAGAACTTGACTGATGGCCACCCAGGGCTCTTGTATAAGGGCAAGGTCGATGTTGTCCTCTGCAAAGCAAACCTCCATCACGGCAAAAGCAGCTGCTGTATGGTGAAGATTTGCTTTTAGATGACCCTCGTCTTACCTTTACGGTTAGCCATTTATAGGCGTGAGTGGGGAGGGGTCGTTTTCGCCTGCTGAGGACGAAGACGTGCTTTACTGGCGCTCTTGTACCTCACTTCTATTCCCCTTACCTCTGGCCGACACCAGCCGAAGCCCTCGCACCGGGGCGAGATCAGCGCCTTGGAATTCAGTTACTCGCTGATGACGTTCCAGTGTCACCCCGAGGGGTCGAGGGCTGGGGGATAGGAGTTGGGGAGTTTCAGGCTCCATTACCGCGTCAGAGCTTCCATTGACTTTAAACGTTATCATTTTGAACCCAAGGACGACTCTGCCGCCTGCTGCCCGGAAAACCTCCGCCGATGGGTCCGCCTCCTCTGGAGTCAGCTTCGCTGCGGGGCAGATAAGTGATACCCAGCTGAGGCTTAGGCAGTTTGCCTCGGGTATTATCGAGAGCTCTGCCAGGGTTTCACTTTTCCAACTTCACCCGCAATCTTAATGCCATTCCTGGCTGTGCCCCCCCCCCCAGGGCGTCATAGCAATAGCCTGCTTTAGTGCCCGATGGACGAGCTGCATCTGCTCCACGCTCATAGGACTCGAATTGCGAATTCCTACACGCGCGGAGCCAGCTACGGCACTGAAATTGAGCTTCTTCTTCCCCGTTGCCAGCTTCACAGATTTCTTGGGCTGTTCTTTGGGGGACTCCTCCTCAGACCGATTGCGTTTTTTCGCCTTCGGAACCGGGGAAGGTTTGGGCAGAGGAATTTCGTCCCAGGGCTTCTGGCAGATAGAGAAGGCCTCTTCAGCTCCTATCTCAGCTGCTAACAGCCTTCGGTACCTCTTCCTTGCTGCCCCACTAAGCTTATAAGACCTTCTTTTATAGAATAAGGGTGACAAACGAGCACACAGTCCACTTGATGGACATCTTTCATCATTTATCTTCAATTAAAAATCAAAATGCAGATGCGTTGCCATCCCTGAGGACTGAGATGGAATGCCTCGTTTCTAGTAAAAAGGGTCTCCGGTTCTCTACACTCACCATACAAAACAGCAGCATTAAGCTGCTAGTTTACGCTGGTATTCTATGAGAGTGTGGTGCTACCCTGGTCGAGCCAACCCAATATAGCTGAAGACGTGCCCTCCATGGCTCATCCCAGGTTGGGGTATAGTGTTGCAGGGTGTTGGTGAGGCTAAAAGAGCCTCTTTCAAACCCACAGTTCCAACGAAAGAAAAACGGTGGAGATTTTCCACCGTTTTTCTCAAAATGTCGATATTCATCCATTTTGTTAAGGAAAAAATTCAGTCACCCCCGGTAGTGCCCCACATGCCGGGGGAAGGGCTGAAATTCTACCCAAATCGCCTAGGTCTCGGGTAGGCACCGTTTGCGACTGGACTCGCTCCAGCCACAAATCCATCGGCATGGTACGCTTAACACCTTGGATTGGGTTAGGATCGAAAAAAGTGGGTGGAATAAAAAAAAAGAAAAAGAGGATTGTCTGAGTGTTTCTGTTCTGTTTGTTTCCTATTGAACCAGACCAAATAACAGTCGGCAACCACGTGAAGGAAGAACTCCTCAGACTAGGCCTGGGGATCTGCACGACCTGCGTTCTCCCTGGAGCCATTCACCAAACTGCTCGCCGGACAGGAAACTGTATTCTTCTTTCCTGTCCGGCGAGCAGGTAATCCAACCAATAATGTCAAAATGTGACATGTCAAAATATAAAAACGATTGATACTACGCTCAGAATTTCGCCTGTGTTGTGGAGGCGCTTTACATAAATTATTACACAGTTGCTCATAAGTTTTTAGTCAGTTTGTCTAGTTGAATTTAGCTTAAAATCTGTAGATTTGCAGAAGGTGTTGACATAAAATTTCCATATACTATTTATACTATTCACATTTCCACGTATTAATAACTTGTAACATATGTTTTTCACCACTTGCGTGCGAATGTAGTTACTTATAGGCGCTTTAAAAAGTGATTTAGATTAATTATTTATCTAAAATTTACTCTTTCTTGCTGCAAAGGTCGAGGACGAGGTAAGATGTCAATATCTCTATCTTTTAAATTTAGTTGTAAAAATGTACTCACTTCTAATAATGTGCGGCATAAAAAAATTCATTATTTAATTTTATCCCGTGGAACTCGTAAGAGACGACTAAGTGATCTAGAGATCATGTAACCTCGAATTGACACCGATATTTAAGTAAATGTATGTCAAACATAAACGAGGAGCAGTCGTAGGGGCACCAGGCATTGCATGGAAACATTGCATACATTGCTTTTTGGAAGATTAAATCTGGTCCTGCGATTAATTTTACTTTATCTTAATTTTTTTTTTATTTTTTTTTTAACTATCACACAACGCCATCTAGTCCCAAGCTAAGCAGAGCTTGTGTTATGGGTACTAGACAACTGATAAACATACTTATATATTTCTAAATACATAAATATTATAGATAAATTACACCCAGACACAGAACAAATGATCGTGCTCATCACACAAACATTTGTTCTGGGTGGGAATCGAACCCACGACCTGCGGCATAGCAGTCAGGGTCACTAACCACTAGACCAACAGGCCTGACAAATATGTAATAATAAATATAAAGTAAGGTGGAAATTAATAATTCTTATTTCCACCTTACTTTATATTTATCTCTCTCCTCTTCTCTCTCACATTTCTTTTGCTCCCCTTACCCTACCCTTTCATTGACCCTCTACCACAACATTATTACATAGTATTCTCACTCTCTTTCTTATCGATGCCTGTCTAGGAAATGAAGTACGTTTTACTTTAAATTTGCCAATTCTCGTGTATATTTAATGGTTTCTTAATACACACATTTATATAAAGTTGGTCCCAGTTGGTCACATAGATGACAATGACAGGATGTGCGTGCTATTGCAGCTATTCGGAGGAGGTGTGGCGCGGGCGTGCGTGCGTTTCCCCCGCTGTCTCCCTGCAGTCGGAGTGCGCGGACGCGGCCGGCGACTGTAGACGACGCACGCGCAGTGCTGACCTACCCTCGCTCACTCAAGACGTGAGTAACTTCCTTCTGCTTCATTTCTTCCTCTGTTCTGTCTAGGTTCGTCTGAGTAGGTACCTAAATTTTTAACCTTAATTGATGACGTTAGAACCACATTTATAGTTACTCGTAATATTCAGTATTCTCGTAATGGATTACTCCGTAATTATTGTTTGTTAATGGTTTAATTTCTTGTAAGCGATTAGTAAGCTGAAGTGGCAATGGGCAAGCCATATAGTTCGAAGAACTGACAACCGATGGGGAAAAAAGGTTCTCGAGTACCAGCCCTGTACCGGTAGGCGAAGTGTAGCGCGGCGCCCCACTAGATGGAGTGACGACCTGGTGAGACATGCAGGAAGTCGATGGATGCAGGTGAAGAACCATGCTTTGTGGGATATTTTGGGGTAGGTCTGTGTTCAGCAGTGGACTTATGAAGGGCTGTAATCAGGGTAGGAAAAATTATGATTTTTTTAAAAAATCGAATAAAGTACCATTTTTTTTAAATCTTAAATAATCACGACTTTTTTGATTTTTTTATTTTACTTATTAATTTAACTACATTTTTTCGCAAACTGACAGATGAAGAAGAAGAAAGTTCGTTGGAGGAAGCACGAATTTGTAATAATTGTAATGGTGGTAGAGCCATGCTGCACTTGTATTTGTAGTATAGTTGTAGCACGAATGGGCCGGGCTCTTTTACTGGAAATGAGGCATTCCATCTTAGTGCTCACGGGCAACCCATTTACATTTCAATTCGTAATCGAGGATAGATGTAGATGTCTATGGGCCACAGCAACCACTTACCATCAGGTGGACTGTGTGCTCGTTTGTCACCCTATCCTATAAAAAAAAACGAAATCAGTTTTGCTACAATCGATAGCAAAGCTTAAGTCAAAATCGAAACCATTTAGAAGGGTGATGTTCGCAGAAGAAATAGTAAAAAATGTGACACCACTAGAGTAGTGGATGTCACAGAAAAATATATTTAGTGAAGAGGAACAGTCAAAATTTTTTCCAGTGTTGAAGGGTTTGTTTGGAGCGATACTTCTTTAGCTGCTGTTGTTTTTTTATTCAAATATTATACCTGACCCTGATAAATACCCTGTCTTTAAATATCTCTGTTGGACCTTCTGCTGACCTCTCACCCGGACGGATATCAGA
Source organism: Parnassius smintheus behrii (assembly GCA_036936625.1). Taxonomy (NCBI): domain Eukaryota; kingdom Metazoa; phylum Arthropoda; class Insecta; order Lepidoptera; family Papilionidae; genus Parnassius; species Parnassius smintheus. The sequence continues at coordinate 43,295,173 of JAUPFT010000020.1, forward strand.
TTTCCGTCGACGCCCCTTTAGGATCCTCGGACCATTGTCTTGTTCGGAGTGTGGTGCCACTCACGCTGAAATCGCAGTTGTATTCTGCAGGCTGCCGCCGTGTTTGGCACTATAGGTAAGCCGATTGGGATAAGATGCGATCTTTCTTTGCATCCTACTACCCTTGGGGACGGGTTTGCTTCTCGCCGGACGATCCCAACGTTGTTGCTGATTCTGTCGCTGATGTGGTACGGAACTTTTATTCCTTCCTCTGTGGTGCCCATCGGAAGCAAATCTCAGCCATGGTTTGGTCGCCCCTGTAAAATAGCATCATGTTATAAGCAGGAGTGCTAAAAAGCCTGGGCTGACGCATCAACGTCCTGGGATGTAAATACCAGCACTCTAAAGAAGAAGTATAATTCCGCGTCCAGGTCCTTCAAAAGAGTCATTGCCAAAGCAAAGTCAGAGCACGTAGGCAGAATTGGCGAGAAACTAGTTCGCCTTCCTTCTAGAACACGTGCATTCTGGTCTCTCGCCAAGGCTGTCCAGGGTTTACGTGGTAGAGCCATGCTGCAGCTATATTAGTTGTATAGTTGTAGCACGAATGGGTCGGCTCGACCGGGGAAGGACCACGCTCTCACAGAATACCAGCGTCAAATAGCAGCCTAATGCTGCTGTGTTTCTTATGGTGAGTGTAGAGAACCGGAGACCCTTTCTACTGGAAAAGAGGCATTCCATCTTAGTCCTCAAGGCTGACAACGCGTCTGCATTTTGATTCGCCAACGAGGATAGATGTAGATGTCTATGGGCCATAGCAACCGCTTACCATCAGGTGGACTGTGTGCTCGCTTGTCACCCTTTTCCTATAAAAAAAGGGGAATTTCTGTCATCCATCTCTGCCATCTCTGCACAGGAAGGAGCACTCACTGGCCCGTTCCGCAAAGGAGAAAGCCGATCTGCTAGGCTCTTTCTTTGCATCCAACTCGACTCTTGATGACGGGGGGAGTACGCCGCCGATTATCCCGTGGTGTGAGTGCTCCATACCACGGGTGCGGTTTACATAGCACTCAGTTTGCAAAGCACTCCTCTCCCTGGACATCTACAAGTCGAATGGGTATGACGGTATCCCCCCAATTGTTCTGAGGATGTGTGCTCCAGAGTTGGCACCGGTCTTAACGCGTCTTTTCCGGTACTCCTACTCTCTAGGCGTAGTCGAAAAATCATGGAAGACGGCTTTCGTCCACCCGATCCCTAAAAAAGGCGACCGCTCAGACCCAACTACAGGCCCATCGCTATCACAGATACAGGAGAACAAGGATTCTCCAAAACAATGGAATCCATTGTAAACTGCCAGCTCATGCGGTACCTTGAGAATCACCAGCTGATTAGTGATCGCCAATACGGTTTTCGTCGTGGTCGATCAGTGATCTTCTGGTCTACTTGACTCCACCCATCTAGGGTGGCGGCAGTAAAGTCCAAGGGTGGGCATTAGCCGTGGCCGTTAGTTTGGACATTGAAGGAATTTGGAAAGCGCTTCTTTCGAAGCTGCTTTCCTATGGGCTTCTCGAGAAATTGTGCAATTAGATAACCAGCTTTCTTGCAGATCAAAGCATCAAGGTCGTTGTAGACGGTGCAAGCTCCGATTACAAGCCTATTGTAACGCACTCAAGTCGACGATATACTCGCGCCATCTAGTGTCAGGAACGAGAGCGAGTAGAGCGTTGCAGTAAATGACATCACAAATCTTTCGACTGACAGCGCCACCCGAAGAACTAAGTTTCTAGAAAATCTATACTCGAAATCTCGGTACCTTGCGCGTGTTTACTTGAACATTCCGGATATTTTGCTAATTTAAATAAATAGGTGGCGCAAGATGCGATCGGGACAGTGTTGATTTGACGAAACAAGTGAAGCTTCGGAGCGGAATTAAGTGAATTAGTGTGTTTAATTATTAGTGTTTTAACTTTAATTTGTGTAAAGTAAATTAAAGTGTTAATTTAGGTAATTTTATCGGCAATTTTTATTGTCACGAACCTCAAGCTCGTAACAATTGGTGTCAGAAGTGGGATAAAATAATGCCGATTTTACCTAAGGAGGAAACGGAGGGTGTCCGTACCCGAAGTCAACGCCAGCAGGAGACGGACCAGAGGAGATTTGGTGGTGCAACGCCGCAGATGTCTGAGGGCCAGCTGCCGGCCACGGAAGCCGGTCCGTCAGCAGCTTCTACGTCTGTGGCACCTGACTTAGGTGCTCTGATGGTGATGCTGCAACAGCTGCGGGACGGACAGGAGGAACAGGCCCGCCGATTGGAAGAGCGGCTGCGAGGCGGACAAGAGGAGCAGGCCCGCCGACAGGAGGAACAGGCCCGTCGGTCGGAAGAACAGATGCTCCTCATTAAGGACCTTCATGCTACCTTTGGGAAAGCGATAAAGGAGGTGAAGGATAGGGTTGCTCAACATGACAACCGCCTGTCGGAAGCTGAAACCCAAATCAAGGAAGCTAAAACCCAAATCGACCAAGTGAACAATCGGGTTGATTACGTGGTGGCTGACGTGAAGAAAACGCTGGACGACCTCAAACTGGGTGATGGTACTACAGCTCCCGTAGTAGCTACTACACCTTCACTACGTGGGTTCAAAGTGCCACCGTTCGACGGGACTTCTTCCTGGTCAGCCTACAAAATCCAGTTCGAGGCTGTTATGAAGGCGAACGGCTGGAATAAAAATCGAGCCATGACTGCTCTCACACTAGGCCTGCGTGACCAGGCCTTAACAGTTCTGGAAGCTCTCGGTGAGGAAGTGACTTATGAGCAACTCCTTGAGGCATTGGAGGCGAGATATGGCGACGCTCACCTGGAACACGTCTTTCGTGCGCAGCTTAAAGATCGTGTGCGGCGCATCAACGAAAACCTGCAGCAGTGGGCTCGAGAAGTGGAGAAGCTGGTGCGAAAAGCATGCCGGTCTGTACCTGCGCTCATTGAAGGGAACCTGGTGCAGACATTCATCGACGGCATCCGCGACCTGGAAGTCAGAGCTGCTGTGAGGCTCGGGCACCACGAGACGCTTAAGGACGCCTTGGCCCATGCACTGGAAGTGGAAGCCGTGCGGCAGGATCATCGTTCCCATCGCGTCAGGGAGGTTGCAGCAGCTGCAGTTCGCGACCGCAACAAAGGATACAGCCCAAAGTGCTATGGCTGTGGGGAAAAGGGCCACCTTCGATCCAGCTGCCCTAAGCGAACCGCAGAAAGGGAAAGTGAACGATATCAGGAGGGTAGTGCAGCTAACGGCACTGCCTGGCGGCGACAGGATCATCGTTCACCTCACGCTAGGGAGGTTGCAGCAGTTACGGTTCGCGACCACAATAAAGGATACAGCCCTAGGTGCTATGGCTGTGGGGAAAGGGGCCATCTTCGGTCCAGCTGCCCTAAGCACACCCTAGGAAGGGAAGGTGAACGGTCTCAGAAAGGAAGTGCGGCTAACAGCACCGCCCAGCAGCAGCAGGAATACGACTTTACTATCAGGCACTGCAGCGGGAAATCTCACGACAACACAGATGCATTGTCAAGAAGACCTTGTCCTGAAGATGGCAACCATTGTAGTAGGCAAGGTAAGGAAGTGGTATCCGTGAGGATGCTCAGGACAGACCACCTCAGCAACGGGTGTAAGGACAGCCTACGACATGCACAGCAGGAAGATCCGGACATCAAGCCGATTCTGGGATGGATGAAGGCCCGTGCTACCAAGCCTAAGTGGAGGGACGTCTCAGCGATGAGTTCAACCACGAAAAGCTATTGGGCCCAGTGGGACAGCTTGCTGCTTCAGGATGGAGTCCTGTGCCGTAAATGGGACAATGGTCGTGGAGACAGCTGTCGTTTACAAATCATCATCATCATCATCATTACAGCCCTTCACAAGTCCACTGCTGAACATAGGCCTCCCCCAAGTAATGCCACAAAGCACGGTCCTGAGCCACCTGCATCCATCGACTTCCTGCATATCTTACCAGGTCGTCACTCCATCTAGTGGGGGGTCGCCCTACACTACGCCTACCGCTACGAGGCTGCCACTCGAGAACCTCAAATGGTTGTCCCTAAAGCTAAAGTGCCGAATGTTCTACAGCTGTGCCATAATGGTCGTTCAAGAGTCCATCTGGGAGGTAAACGAACTCTACTGAAGGTCCGAGAACAATTTTACTGGGTCCATTATCGTGACGATGTCGAGGATTGGTGCCGTACATGTACAAGTTGTGCGGCTGTGAGGGGACCTCAGGCACGGAGTAGAGGAGCGTCGAAATTGTACAATGTTGGTGCACCACGGGATAGGACATCCCTTGACATTGCGGAGCCGTTACAGAAAGGCGCAAGAGAGACTCCTAAGATCGTCCATGTGGATCGCTTGGCGCGTTATTATGGGGCCGATGATGCTCGGGACGAGCATGTCTTAGGCGGGGGCAGTGTAACGCACTCAAGTCGACGATATACTCGCGCCATCTAGTGTCAGGAACGAGAGCGAGTAGAGCGTTGCAGTAAATGACATCACAAATCTTTCGACTGACAGCGCCACCCGAAGAACTAAGTTTCTAGAAAATCTATACTCGAAATCTCGGTACCTTGCGCGTGTTTACTTGAACATTCCGGATATTTTGCTAATTTAAATAAATAGGTGGCGCAAGATGCGATCGGGACAGTGTTGATTTGACGAAACAAGCGAAGCTTCGGAGCGGAATTAAGTGAATTAGTGTGTTTAATTATTAGTGTTTTAACTTTAATTTGTGTAAAGTAAATTAAAGTGTTAATTTAGGTAATTTTATCGGCAATTTTTATTGTCACGAACCTCAAGCTCGTAACACTATTAATGCTGGTGTCCCATAAGGCTGCGTGCTATCACCAGCGCTGTTTTTTCTATATTCTATTTCTTCAGCAATGAATGTGCAGGTTTGAATTGATATGCAGACGATAGCACTGGTGATGCTCTGTACGCCGGCCGTGAGAATATTTCTCGGGAAAACGTCTCCGAGTACCGGGACAAACTTGTGTCTGAAGTCGAGTCTCTGCTGAACAAAGTCTCGGATTGGGGGCGACAAAATCTAGTCCAGTTTAACCCTCAGAAGAGTCAAGTTTGCGCGTTAACCGCTAAAAAGAACCCCTTTGTCGTATCTCCTCAGTTTCAAGGCACTCCCCTTGTTGACTCAGCCAGTATCGGAATCCCCGGCATCGACAGTTCGAGTGACGCGCAGTTTCGTGGTCACTTGAGGGGAAAGCCAAATTGGCCTCTAAAAAGTTTAGCGTGCTCAGCAGAGCGGGACAGTATTTCATGCCGGCCCACCGCCTGTAACTTTACAAGGCGCGGGCTCGGCCGCGCATGGAATACTGTTCTCATCTCTGGGCTGGGGATACCCCAGCCCACTTGACCACTTGACCGCATCCAGCGCAGAGCGGCTTGAATCGTCGACGCCCGAGTGCTTTCCGATCGGCTCGATTCACTGGCGCTGCGAAGAGATGTTGCATCTCTTTGCGTATTTTATCGCATCTATCATGGGGAGTGCTCTGAGTAATTGTTCGGATTAACCCCAGCCGCCAAATTTCATGAACGCACTACGCGGCATACCTCCCGATACCATCCACACCATCTGGATGCTTGGATGTTAATTATAACGACACGAATGAAACTAAAATAATAGAAAAGGTAAAACAATAGAAAAGGAAAAGCAAATAAGAATTCGTTAAATGACTAAGATGCAAAAAATATGCAGATAACGAAAGTAGGACACAACAGTGCAGTAAAACTTGTGGAACAATGTTCCACAACTTTTACTGCACTGGTGTGTCCTACTTTTTTATAAATGTCTGTCTGTCGAGTACAACCACAATATAGTAGCATGGCTCTACCACCATTGATTTATATCTATGCTAGTAATGACTGATTTCATTCAATGAATAAACCTTTTGAATATGACAAATGCAAGTTTTATACGTGTGAAGAAAATTATACTTAGTCAGTCTAAGTATTATCAGTGCTTGGTGGAATTTTCTTCTGCTTCCGACCTCTCTGTGGAATAATTTACCACCGGCGATTTTTCCGGACCGATACGACCTGGGGACCTTAAAGAAAAGAGCTTACTCCTTTATAAAGGGCCGGTAACGCACCTGCAATTCTCCTGGTGTTGTGGTTGGTTATGGGCTGCTGTAGTCACTTAACATCAGGTGAACCGTATGCTCGTTTGCCCCCTCTTCTATTAAAAAAACCCTTAGTTTGAAACTTAATAATAATTTCTAAATCTGTTTTTTTTAAATGTTGATTTCTGTGGAAGAAAGCGAAATTAAAAATTTTTGATTAAATCATAGATTTTTATTGAAAACATCATTTGATTTAAATCGTCGAAATAAATAATATATTACACCTAAGTAGCAATGTATCGGTTGCTGTGATCACGTTTGAAGGGTATGATCAGCCAGTATAACTACAAGGTATTTCATTTTAGTCTTTAGAGGTGTCATTATGGCAATCAATCCCAGTATGGAAGTCGTACAGGAGCTGTTCCCTGGTAAAGTCATCTCAAAGAGAGGTAACATCGAGTGGCCACCACGAAGCTCGGACTTGTCCCCACCGGATTTCTTTTTGTGGCGATTCCTCAAGAATAAAGTCTACTGAAATAAACTGAGGACAATTGCTGCCTTAAGGCTGAATACGACGCCAATGACCTTGCTCGTTTCGCAGCAAACCACGCGCCGCCAGTACCTACGATTTGTTTATATAGACATGTATAATACCTATAATCAAAGCCGTACGGGCTTTGATGATATTTGACTAAGCTAGCTCAGATGCAGAGTAATGAACAACACAGAGAGCATTGCTTACTTCTTAAATAAATTTTTCTTATTTATAATATTAGTTCCTATAGATTATAAATTCTGTACTTTATTCGTTATAAAATATTGTTCGAAAAGTTATTGAATTGATAACGATTTTTTTTTCTTAATTGGTGCATCGTACGTAAAGAACCTCATATAATTGAAAGTGTTTGTTCTTGTGAGTCTTACAAGATGCCGTAATGCAAATTGCATAAATAATAAAGAAAAAAAAAACTAAAAAGTCGGTGATTGCCCCATAGTGGGGATAGGTACTGTGTATGTAAATTCTCACAAGACTACTCCGACTGGTCAATCACTTCACATCCGAAGTATTTCGGTTTTTCTTAATTACGTACTTACCCCATGCTTTCGGACGATACATTGACCGACATTATTTGCGGTCTCTGTGCTTGCACTACTCTGTACATTCTTTTCCGACTGGGTCTTGATATTTTACATTTTTAGTGTTTCTCACTTGAAACCAGAAAAGTATAAATGATCAGTTTGGCTAATGTAAATGAGTAAAAATGCAACCTATTAGGCAGCCTCAAACAAAAAATTACCTTACAAAAATATAAGTATTAACCTCAAAATACAACATTCGAGCGGCGTTCATGCGATAAACTCTCTTTGTTTTACTACTTAGGTAACATTTGTTTCTTTTCCTACCCATATTTACATTTATAGACACTTAAACGCGTATAAAACACTAAATTAACGATTTTCGCTACAGACACATCGACTGTTGTTGCCTTACGTCACACGTCGAAGCGCCTGGTAATTTATTACGGCAAACTTTTATCTGGCAATATACGATATTATTATTAGGCGTTTTAATTAAAACGAATTATGTTAATAAATAATATTTTGTATCGAAAATAAAGATAGCAGGTACCTTCGGAATCACAATACAAACATTTTTACGTAAAAGAATTTTTTCTAAATTAAAATTCACAGAGTTTTGGATGAACAATAATTTTATATATCATTTCTTAACATTTTTTTATTTGTTGGTATATTCATTTATTTTAAAATTTTAAAATGACGATGACATTGTGAAGGACCCGAACAAACCTACAAAAATGTTTTAAAGTTTAGAATTACTTCAGGTCAAAGTTCTAGTCAAGAGAAATACATTAATTTTCGCCAGTTCTCTTCGAGCGGAAATAGAGGCTATATCGACAGCAACGTGGCGACGCGTTTTTGAAATTCTTAAGTTCCGCTTAGAAGAGTGCTTGCGGCGAAACTGAGAACACCTAGACGATGTTTTTTATTTTTATTTTTTTTTTATTTATTTATTTCTGAAACTTACAACTATCATTACAGAATTACCTAATGCGATAGTGTAGCTGTCTAACTGATTTGTGTAGATTTAAGTGTTAAATTTAATTTTTGTAACAAATTACAAACAATGCTGTCTTTGTGAATTCACTCAGAGTACAACAAAATAGGTCCGTCTCACAAGCTATTACGTTGAGCGTGCGGAGTGCGTGCGTCAGAGGTGTCTCACTCAGGAGGTTGGTGCGACCTCGCGGCTCCACCAACAGTCGCGGTTGCCGTCGGCGCCAAACATACCTCTCAGGAACATACAGATTAAGCTGCCCTAATATTTCAGCATTAAACAATCTTCCTCGCAGTATTTTAAAAATATACGAGGTGAGCGCGAGTTCCCTCCTAACCCTCAGTTCATTATATCCTACCATACCTAATATAAATAAAGTTGGATACATTAAAGGGTAAATTGGGTAGACACCATAATAACGCATATATAAATATCTAATGAATTTATTTTGTACTCGCTCTAGCATGAGACTATACTTAGTTTCATGCGGAGCCCAGATGACTGCATTACACTCAAGTTGACTCCTTACCAATGCATTATATAAGGCGATAATCGCTTTTATGTTTGTGAATCCTCTCACTGTACGAAGCATAAATCCTAGATTTCTATAAGCTTTTTTACAGATGCTCATGATGTGATCATAGAAAGTAAGCTTTGTATTAAAAGTTACTCCTAAATCCTTAACTTCTCTGACCCTCGTCATCAGCAGCCCGTCAAGGTGATAATTATGTAAAATAGGAGTGTGTGCGCGAGAGAAAGTAATTAACACACACTTAGAGCTGTTAAATTGCAAGAGATTGTCTTTGCTCCAACTCACAACCCTGTCTATGTCCCTTTGTAGTCTGGCACAGTCATCCCCATTTTTCACCGCAAGAGACAATTTGAGGTCGTCAGCAAACAATAAACACTTAGCGTCCTTCACCACTTCTGGTAGGTCGTTTATCATCAGCAAGAACTCCAAAGGGCCAAGGTTACTGCCCTGACTTACCCCGGACCATGTGAAATATGGCTCTGACTGATGTCCCGCATATTCTACATATTGCTGCCTATCAGACATATGACTAGCAAAAAAGTGCAGTAAATGTGGGGTAAAACCCACACCTGCTAGCTTTTTAAGTAATACGTTATGATCTACCAAATCAAATGCTTTTTTGAAGTCAAAAAATGCCGCATCCGTTTGCACCCCTTTGTCTTCACTCGGTGTCAGATGTGCCATCTGACAGAGAAGGTTACTGGTTGTACTCCTTCCTGGCCGAAACCCGTGTTGTGCGTCCGAGAGTTGTGCGCTCACCTGATGGAATATTATCTTATAAATAGCGGCTTCGAATACTTTTGCCGGCGTAGACAACACTGCAATAGGCCTGTACCCATCCACTGACTCTGCTGAACCTCCCTTTGGAACCGGAACAACGCGGGTTACTTTCCACCTCTCTGGAAATACCGCAGCCGCAAGGGATTTGTTATATATATGCAGTAGTGGCTTAGCTAGTACCGACCGACAATCCTTAAAGATGTAAGGCGGAATGCCATCAGGTCCTGCAGACCGTTTGGGCTTGAGTTCTTGAAGCGCACGACATACGTCTGCCAACTGTAATTGGTCAAAGTGCACCCGCGCTGCTCCGTTTCTGCTACCTGCTACCCTACTATAGCAGAGCCCACGTCCAACTCCGGCTGCTCCGAACTATAAACAGAATAAAAATACTCCGCGAACTCGTCGACACACTGTTGATCAGACAACGCTTCCCCGTCTTTCAGAATCAATTGTGGACTTCTTTTACATCTTTTAGATTTAATAAAATTCCAAAAAGATTTCGGATCTTTCAACATTTGATTTTGAACACGTTGTTGATACTGTTCCTGTGCGAGACCTATCATTTTCTTTACTTTGGTCCTACACTGAGCAAACGCCTCGTAGTCAGTTTTCGATCTACTGGCCTTGTACCGTTTATGCAGAAAAGCCTTCAATCTTATGTCGCGAATTATATCAACAGTGTACCACTCCGGGTAAATGTACCTGGAGTTTATATGACTTCGCTTTTTTTTCGGAACACAGTCATCTATAGCAGAATTCATAATTTTATAAAAATATTCTAAGCTCATTTCTAAGTCTAACTCATATAAAGGAGTCCAATCTACGGCCGCAATTAAGGAATACAGTGTTAAAAAGTCGGCCTTATTAAAGTTCCAACCCGCGAATGTATTAATTTCTCGTGTAGCTGAACCTGCTGAGTCGGACTGACGGCGCAGGCGCGTATTTGTACTTACCGAGATCTCGAGCGGCGGGTGGTACGCGTCTACAAGCACGAGCGGCATCTCCGCCACGCGCACACTCACACCGCCTTCCCCTGCCAATGTACTCAACACTAGATCTAACTGACGATCGTTGCAGTTACCTACTTTATTGCTCTGAGTAAATCCACAAAAAGTTTGAAAGTATTCATAGTAATTGCTCACAGCGGTAGAACACGAATACAAGTTAAAGTCCCCTAAAACTAATAATTCACTGTACTTATCATATAATTGTTCAATAACGTTAAATAACAAGAAATATTCATTATCACTGCTACATGGTGGAATATACACAACACAAAGCAAGAATAAATATCTATTACGTCTGTGTACCGTAGCACAAATCAGTTCAAACACATGTTCATCGACGTTCACATTACTCGGTAGCAATACTCGTCGCAGCTGATAACGCGGTGTGGCCACGAGACACGCGCCGCCTTGTTTACGTCCATCCGTTCGGTCACATCGTATAATGGTGTATCCAGGTGGTATTAATTCTGCGTCGTGAATGGATTCATTGCAACCTGTTTCCGTGATGGCAAACAAGTCTGCAGTTGCTGTCGAAATATTGGTGTAAAATTCCCTTAACTTTGTTCGGAGCCCACGCACATTTTGATACATTATATACACCGATTTATTAAGACTTTTTTGGTTTGATGGTTGTTCTACGAAACCACACCCATTCCGAGAATTCTATATTTAATGCCCAGTTTTCTGGCTGACACAATTTATTATATTTGCTTTCCGGGACTCCTATAATAAAGGAGGCATAATCCCTTTCTGTCTTGTGTTTTATTTTTTCCACCTTAACTGGTTCTTCTTCTCCATAAATTTTCTTAACATATTTTTCTATGCTTTCTACTGTTGTTTCCTTTTGCAATCGCCATACATGTAAATATTTTTTCCTTTCCGTTCCTTGAATCTCAATTGTACTTGTGTTTCCACCTTTTTTTACTTCAGTGTTTGGAAATCGTTTTTTCTTTCTATTTACAGTAGTCCATTTTTCTTCTTTTTCTGCTTCTACCTTTTCCTTTTCCATACTATCAATTTTCGTTAAACACCTCTCACTATTAAGTTCTTGTAATTTTTCCTCATTCAAAACTTTCTTCGTCGATTTCGTGGCCACACATTCCTTTGCTGGTACGTTATTACTAATTAACTGTGGTTTTTCTTTAACCACTTTTGCAAAAGATTGAGACGGTCCTTTGGGTCCTTTATCAGTCGGATTACATACTTTGTCTTGACTTATAATATTAAGGCTTGCTTCTAGCTTCTCATTTTTCCTAATAAGATTTTAATTCTCGTTTCTAACATATCCACTTTATTTGCTTTTTCTTGGACTACCTTCAATATTTGTTTCAATTCGTTTAACTCCTTTTCTGTGCTATCAAATCTAGTTAGCAGTAATGCATATTCTTTCCCTTGCTCGTCCAGCCGATATTTCAATTCCCAACGAAACTCCCTTATCTCGTCTAGAATTTGGCTTTCATTATCAACTCCTTCGGTTACTTCACTTGGATTTCGACGACAGCCACGATCAGTGTTTACATAGTTGCTCGGCGTAAACTTTTTGTTTAATATTATGTTTCCTCGAACCGGTGTATCAGTATTATCCCTTTTCGGTATCGTACACGCACATTCAGGACATATCCACTAGTTCTTGTATTCCTGTGCGAAAGCTTCAAATTTCTCCTTCGTTAAGGCAAGACACTTCAGATGAAATTTTTTCTTGCATATTTCTTTCGAACTCTTCATAAATAGTGAATCCACGATAACGAAATCACAGCCGCTACATTTTGTATCCATTGAAATCAAGAATAATATTTTTTGATTTGGTAAAAAATACGATCCTTTACACGTCCGTTCGCTAGCGCGCGCGGACCAATACTTTATTTTATACGGACCAATACGTTATTTTCAATAAGTAAATTACAGATTAAATTACTTTTTGAATAAACTCTCTAAGTAGTCTTTTTATATAGGTTTCAAAAGTGAACATTATTCTGGCACAACCTGTATATTATACAATTAGTGAAGAGAGTTCTAGGAATTAGTTTTGTTTATATAAATACAACATTATCGTTATTTTTTCAGTCTACTCCAATGGAACAAATGTTGAAACAAGCGCATAAGAATTTCGAGCGACAAATCGAAGATCTGAAAAGTGAACATTTAACTTATGTGAATGAGCTGCAAACGAGGCATAGAGAAGTTGTCACTTCTCTAGAAGAACAAGTAAGCTTCATACATTAATTATACACATTTAAAATCATCATTGATCACAATTATAGCCCATCACAAGTCCACTGCTGAACTTAGGTCCCATCCAAGGAATTCCACACACCACGGTCCTGAGCCACCTGCTTGCTTCGACTTTTTGCATCTCTAAGCAGGTCTTCGCTTCAACTATAACTACACAGTGTGACTATACACTATACTTAAAATATAAATAATTAATTTTAATGTTTCCTATTGGGGTTTCAAGGGAGAAAATATCGACTTTTCTAATGCTAAACTCACCTGCGCGAAGTGTGAACTCAAGCATGTGACTTCATCACCTTATATCCCTCAGTTAAGTGGGACAAGTGAACACACAGTGCAAACTATAACTTATGTCCACGCCCTTTAGTTTGTGGGCTCGTATCCTACCGCTGTCACTATGTAATAATAAAAGGGTGGCCAGTTCAATACTAATTCTAATAATTTCAGAAGGTATCGCCATACAGCATTAGAAGTATCGCCATCTTGTATTAGTCAACCCAATATATACTGTTACGAGCTTAGGGTTCGTGACAATAAAAATTGCCGATAGAATTACCTAAATTAACACTTTAATTTTCTTTACACCAATTAAAACTTAAAACATTAATAACTGATTAACTTTATTTTGCTCAGAAGCTTCGCTATCGTCCAGTCCTCGACATCGTTTCGACAGTGGACCCATTGAAACCGTTCTCGGATCTTCGGTAGAGTTCGTTTAACTCCCAGATGGCCTCCTGAATAATCATTATGGTACAGCTGTAGAACATCCGGTACTCTAGCTTTAGGGACAACCATTTGCAAATGACAGCTGTCTCCCCGAACATTTTCCCATTTACGGCACAGAACTCCATCCTGAAGCAGCAAGCTGTCCCACTGGGCCCAATAGCTTTTAGTGGTCGAACTCATCGCTGAGACGTCGCTCCACTTGGGCTTGGGAGCAATGGCCTTCATCCATTCCAGAATCGGCTTGATGTCCGAATCTTCCTGCTGTGCACGTTGTAAGTTGTCCTTCCACTCGTTGCTGAGGTGGTCTGCCCTGAGCATCCTCACGGGTACCACTTCCTTACTCTCTTGCCTAGTACAATGTTTGCAATCTTCAGGACAAGGTCTTCTTGACAATGCATCTGCGTTGCCATGAGATTTCCCGCTGCGATGTTCGATCTCAAAGTCATATTCCTGCAGTAGTTCCATCCACCTCGCAACTTGTCCTTCTGGATTTTTAAACTGCAATAGCCATTTTAGTGCAGCATGGTCAGTTCGTAAGTGAAATTTCCGCCCCAGAAGATATTTGCTAAAATGCTGCAACGACTTTACCACAGCTAGCAATTCGCGTCTTGTGACACAATAGTTCCTTTCCGGTTTTGACAATGACTTGCTGAAGTACGCTATCACGACCTCTTGGTCACTATTCGGTTGAGACAACACACCGCCAAGTCCTATATCACTTGCGTCTGTGTCAACTATAAATTCTTTGCTTGCATCAGGGTATCCCAAAATAGGTGTTTTGCACAGACGGTCCTTGAGCTCCTGGAATGCGATATTGCAACTTTCATCCCAGCAGAAATGTCGCTTCTCCTCGGTTAGCTTATGCAGAGGTTTGGCTATATCTGCAAAGTTCTTCACAAATCGCCGGTAATAGGAGCACAAACCCGAAAATGCTCTAACCTGCGTCTTGTCTTTTGGAACCGGCCAATCCTTGACAGCTGCTATTTTCTCTAGATCCGTGCGGATACCTTCTTCCGATACTACATACCCCAAAAATTTAACTTGCCGTTGGAATAGTGAACATTTCTTTGGACTCAACTTGAGGTTGGCACTCTGAATCTTCATGAGCGCGCAAAACTTGGAACGCGTCCAGGTTTTGAAGGTGTTCCTCAAACGTACGGCCCACGATGATGATGTCATCCAAGTAGACCAGACAGGCATCGCCAATTAGCCCAGTGAGTACAAGTTCCATCAGCCTTTCAAACGTTGCTGGAGCATTGCACAACCCAAACGGCATTACTTTAAATTGCCACAGACCCTTTCCCGTCGAGAACGCAGTTTTCTCCTTGTCCTTAGGGTCAATTTCAACTTGCCAGTAGCCACTTTTTAGATCCAGCGTGCTAAACCACTTTACTCCTGTAAGCATGTCCAGCGTGTCATCAATTCTTGGCAAGGGATAGCTGTCCTTCTTCGTAACGTCCATCAGACGGCGGTAGTCAACACAAAACCGCATGCTGATCCTTCTTCTTTTCAGTGTGCCTTTTTCTATAATCTGTTCCCGGTCACAAAGGTTCAGCACACGTACTCCTGAAATGTCAGTGGTCCTGACCAAGGTTCGAGATACTTTCCATGGAAGGTCATTGTTTACCCTTTCCACAAGTACACAACGGTGAGCTTGCCCAGCGTTTCGAGGAAGACTAACCGGCACAATCGTTTCTGATCTCGGCGGAAGAACAATCTTCTTAATGCTGTACACGTTCCCTGGTAACGCACCTTCCATAAAAAGTTCCTCCTGTCCACATTTCAAAACACCTTGCTTAACGTCGATCTCACAACAATTATTCCTCATAAAGTCTAGGCCAAGGATGCAGTCGTCCATTATATCAGCCACGATGACGTTATGCAGGTAGATCACGTTGCCTAGTTTCAACTCTCCACGGACGGGTATACGTTGACCGGTGGCTATTACCAAATTAATGCGTTCTCGGTTGTATGCGGAGTCCCTAAGAAACTGACTTATAAGTTGGGAACTAACAACCGTACGAGAGGCTCCAGTGTCTATGGTCAGTTTACACGGCATTCCGTTGACCTCGCCCTTGATGATTAGACTGTTCCCATCATGGGTTTGTGAGATCGAGATTCTTGGGGCTCTTTTAACATCAGCCAGCACCCGCCCCGCAGTTCTGGCTTTTACTCGTTTCCCTGCTGCTGCTGGGCGGTGCTGGTGCCGCACTACCCTCCTGAGGTCGTTCACCTTCCCTTTCTAGGGTTCGCTTAGGGCAGCTGAATCGAAGATGACCCTTTTCCCCACAGCCATAGCACCTGGGGTTGTATCCTTTGTTGCGATCGCGTACTGTAGCTGCTGCAACTTCCCTGATGCGATGGGAATGATGATCCTGCCGCACGGCTTCCACCTCCAGTGCATGGGCCAAGGCGTTTTTAAGCGTCTCGTGGTGCCCGAGCCTCACAGCAGCTCTGACTTCCAGGTCGCGGATGCCGTCGATGAATGTCTGCACCAGGTTCCCTTCAATGAGCGCAGGTACAGACCGGTATGCTTTTCGCACCAGCTTCTCCACCTCTAGAGCCCACTGCTGCAGTGGCAGCTGTGGCAGGTTTTCGTTGATGCGCTGCACGCGATCTTTAAGCTGCGCACGAAAGACGTGTTCCAGGTGAGCGTCGCCATATCTCGTCTCCAATGCCTCAAGGAGTTGCTCATAAGTCACTTCTTCACCGAGAGCTTCCAGAACTGTTAAGGCCTGGTCGCGCAGGCCTAGTGTGGGAGCAGTCGTGGCCTGACTTATTCCAGCCGTTCGCCTTCATAACAGCCTCGAACTGGATTTTGTAGGCCGACCAGGAAGAAGTCCCGTAGAACGGTGGCACCTTGAACCCACGTAGCGAAGGTGTGGTAGCTACTACGAGAGCTGTAATTCCGTCCCCCAGCTTGAGGTCGTCCAGCGTTTTATTCACGTCCGCCATCACGTTGTCAACCCGATTGTTCACTTGGTCAATTCGGGTTTCAGCTTTATCGATTCGGGTTTCAGCTTTCGCGATTTGGGTTTCTGCTTCCGACAGGCGGTTGTCATGCTGTGCAACCCTATCCTTCACCTCCTTTATCTCCTTCCCGAGGGTAGCGTGAAGGTCCTTCATGAGGAGCATCTGCTCTTCCAACCGACGAGCCTGTTCCTCCTGTCCGCCCCGCAGCTGCTCTTCCAATCGACGGGCCTGTTCCTCCTGTCGGCGAGCCTGTTCCTCTTGCCAGCGAGCCTATTCCTCCTGCCGGCGAGCCTGTTCCTCTTGCCGGCGAGCCTGTTCCTCCTGCTGGCGAGCCTTTTCCTCCTGTCGGCGGGCCTGCTCCTCCTGTCGGCGAGCCTGCTCCTGCAGCATCACCATCAGAGCACCTAAGTCAGGTGCTGCAGATGTAGGAGCTACTGACGGGCCTGCAGCCGGTGGCTGGCCCTCCGACGTCTGCGGCGTTGCACCACCAAATCGTCTCTGGTCCGTCTACTGCTGGCGTTGACTTCGGGTACGGACACCCTCCGTTTCCTCCTTAGGTAAAATCGGCATGATTTTATCCCATTTCTGACACCAAATTGTTACGAGCTTAAGGTTCGTGACAATAAAAATTGCCGATAAAATTATCTAAATTAACACTTTAATTTTCTTCTCACCAATTAAAACTTAAAACACTAATAACTGATTCACTTTATTTCGCTCCGAAGCTTCGCTAGTCTTGCCAAATTCAATACTTCGAAACATCCAGAACATTCAAGTAAATACGCGCGCCAATCGACTAAGCATCGAAAGTTCGAGTGTCGGGCTTTTAGAAGCTTAGTTTTTCGTTTCGATACTAGATGGCGCTGTCGGTTGAAAGATTATTGATGTCATTTTCTGGAAAGCTCCCCTCGCTCCTTGTCCCCGACACTAGATGGCGCTAGTTCCGGGTACATGACGTTAACTTAGGCGCGCAACAATACTATAGCATGTACCTTTCTGATGAATTAGCGAGGCTGTGACGACTAACTGATAACACACAACGTCGTACCCACAACTTTATACAGCATTACCAGCACTACCAGTGTATTACCAGCACTATAATGAACTTAGATGAGCTGACTACTCTTACGCAAAAACACCCTAAGGCGACTGCTGAATCCTTATCTGGAGGCGAGCGCATTGCAGGAAGCAATTCTAAACCACGTAAATAACTACGCAGTATTGCGTTTTATTGTCTTAATTCTCCTTTTTCCTTTTACTACAACTTAAAATTTATTCAATATTGCAGAATTACTTAGTATAATTTATTATTACTTTTTATCCACAGTATTAAACCTTGTTTTGCTTTTATGTAACCTTAAGCTTCTTTCTTTATCATTTATTTACATTTTTTTTTAATTAGTTAATTTCTAATTTTAATATTGTTTCTCGTTTTACATCATTTATTAAAACTTGTATATTTATTACATTTTAGGTTAAGTTTTACTTTGTTTTGGTATTAAGTTGTTTTGCTTTTGGTTATATTTTGTCCATAGATTAATAGATTCGTAACAAGTGCATAGTGCAATTTAACTTTCGGTCGCTGGGAAGTTTTTTTCTTGTATATTTATTACATTTTAGGTTAAGTTCTACTTTGTTTTGGTATTAAGTTGTTTTGCTTTTGGTTATATTTTGTCCATAGATTAATAGATTCGTAACAAGTGCATAGTGCAATTTAACTTTCGGTCGCTGGGAAGTTTTTTTTTATTAATACATGATCATGGATACAAAGTCCTTTGGACAGAGTATATGTCGTCTATGAGACACTTCTCTATGATCCTTTTTATTTGTTCTAAGTTCTGCTATTTATTATTAGTAATTTTAACGTAGTTTAGTTGTAGTTGTCTTGCAAATCATTTTTATTTTTATTGTTTTGTGCATTATATTTGTCTTTTAATTTTTGAGTGTGTTAGCTGGCGGGTGGTGCAGGGATGGCAGTTTAGCAATCGAAATTATTACTATTTTTTACGTTATATAATTTTAATTATACTAATTTATTTATTCTTATAGTTATAGGTCTATATTATTTATTTATTTTTATATATTCTATTACATATAGATGAGTTCCGATGATGATTCTTTTCTTTCTGCCAACGAGTTTTCTTCATCAAATGACAGTTATTGCTCTATTACTGAAACGTTAGGGGATTTTGTGCGACATAAATTCGATGAATCCCGCTCTTTGTTTAATGTTTGCCACATTAATGCACAGAGCGTACCTAGTCATTACAGTGATCTGATTGAGGCTTTCTCTGACGCAGATGTTCATGCCGTCTTGATTTCGGAGACTTGGCTTAAGCCCCATCTTCCTTCTACTTCTTACCCTCTCTCTGGCTTCAGTTTGATACGCAACGATCGAATTTATAGAAGAGGGGGTGGGGTCGCTATATATCTTCGTTCTGACTTTTCTTATAAAATTCTTGCTTCTTCTTCCCCCTATTATACTGCATCTGCAGAATTTCTTTTCCTTGAAGTTTGCGTAAAAGGAACCAAATTAGTACTTGGCGTTGTCTACTGTCCTCCTTCTGTCGATTACTTCTCCAGTCTTGAAACAATTCTGGAATCCTTGGGGTCGGAATACTCACATCACGTCATCATGGGCGATTTTAATACAGATCTCCTCACTCCGCACTTAACCCGTTCCTCCAAGCTCCTTCAAATTGTCGAGTCGGTTGGCCTCCACATTTTACCTTTACAAGCCACTCACCACAATATTGATGTGGAGGATACCTGGCTTGACTTAATCCTTACCTCTGCTCCTTCTCTTGTCTTCTGCCACGGTCAACACTTTGCACCTGCTTTCTCCTATCATGACCTCATTTTCCTTTCTTACGTCCTCAAACCTCCTAAACCTCCAGCCAAAACTCTACACATGCGTTGTTTTGGTCGCTTGGATATTGAAAAGCTCTGTATGGATGCATCCAAAATAAACTGGAACAGCGTGGTTTCTGCACCCACTGTGGATGAAAAAGTTGGGGCTTTGAATGAAGCTATCCTTAAATTATATGACGTACATGCTCCCATCAAAAAAGTGAAGCTCAAGCGTCCACCTGCGCCTTGGATGACGATTGGGGTTCGGATTGCGATGAGACGTAGGGATCGCGCTTTCGGCAAATTTAGAAGAGATCGATGTGATCAAAACTGGACGCTTTATAAAGTTGCAAGGAATCGGTGCAATCAGATGATACGCAACGCCAAACGCCGATTTATTCTTAGTAACATCTCATCTTCTTCCCCTGCTAATATCTGGAAGTTCCTTAGAACCATAGGTATCGGTAAACGACACCGTTGTGAGTTTCAAAGGACGATTGGTCTGGATGATATCAATTTTCATTTTGTCTCCAACAGTCCTCTTGATCACCAGACCAAGCGTCTTACTGTTGAACACTTAATGGGTTTACCTCGTCCTGATATTAATCTGTTTCAATTTTCTCCAGTAGCTGTAGATGAGATCAAGAAGATAATCCTTTCCATTAAATCTAATGCTGTAGGTTACGACAACATCAGCCGACGGATGATTATCTATATACTAGACCATATCCTTCCAGTCATCTCGCACATCATTAACTTCTCCTTGGAGTCTGGTAATTTTCCCTCACTGTGGCGTAAGGCTTACGTTATTCCCTTACAAAAGATCCCAAATCCTACTTTACCCAATCATTTCCGACCTATATCCATCCTTCCCTTCTTATCCAAGGTCCTTGAGGCCTGTGTCCACAAGCAACTTTCGCAGTTTATCTCTCGTAATAACTTATTAAGTCCCTTGCAGTCTGGCTTTAGGCCCGGTCATAGTACCGTTTCCGCACTCCTGAAAGTAACTGGTGATATTAGGGCAGGCATTGAGGACACTAAAGTCACTGTGTTGGTTTTGGTTGACTTCTCGAACGCCTTTAATACCATTAGTTATGACATTCTAATTTCCATCCTCTCCCTTTCTATGATCTCACCCGAAGCACTGGATTGGTTTTCATCATATCTTCGAGGGCGCCAGCAGTCGGTTCGCATCGATGAGCTATCATCTAGCTGGCTTGACATACATGCTGGTGTCCCTCAAGGCGGCATATTATCTCCTTTATTGTTTTCTATATTTATTAATCTCATTACTCAAAACCTTCAGTCTGCGTATCATCTGTATGCTGATGACTTGCAATTGTACACACAAGCGAGTATTGACGATATTTCTACAGCGGTGGACACACTTAACAGGGACCTTGAGTACATTAAGAACTGGTCTGACAGGTTTGGCCTAATGGTCAACCCTTCGAAGTGTCAGGCCATAATAATTGGTAGCCGTCCGATGATCCAGAGATTGAAAACAGTAGCTGTACCTCCTATCTTTTTTAATAGTACTGAGATTCAATTGTGTTCCACTGTGAAGGATCTAGGTTTATTAATTGATTCAACTCTGAGTTGGAAATCCCAAACAACGACCGTTAGCCAGAAAGTCACTGGTACCCTGCGTTCTCTCTATCGCCTAAAAAATTTTCTACCATCTGAAATTAAGACAATGCTTGTGCAGAGTTTAATTTTTCCCCTAATCGACCATGGTGATGTGTGTTATTTCGACCTGAATGCAGACCTTCTCAACAAATATGACCGTCTTCTGAATAACTGCATTCGATTCATTTTCAATCTTCGAAAGTATGACCATGTATCCACGTATCGATCACAATTAAAATGGTTACCTATTCGTCAACGCCGTAGTTTGCGTGCACTCACCACCCTTTATTCTATCCTGATGTCTCCAACTTCCCCTACCTACTTATCTCCTCACTTTCAGTTGCTTAGTGCTAGTCATGAGAGAAACCTCCGCTCTACGAACAACCTTCTTCTCCTATGTCCATCCCACAGCTCTGGACTTGTTCATTCTTCTTTCCACATTCAATCTATTCTCCTTTGGAACGCACTCCCTCTCGAAATCAGGACGGCTAGCAATCGGTACGCGTTCAAGATGAAGGTTCGGGAACACTTACTTAATAAATTGGCAGAATCATCATCCTCATCATTGGCAGAACCAGCGTCCTCATACGGCCAGCAGTGAAGGACCACGTCTCTGATCCATAAGACATCACTGGCAACACGCACTAGTTGTACATGTGTATATGTATGTATATGTGTATATATGTATGTATGTGTGTGTATGTATGTATATGTATATATATATATGTATATATGTATGTTTATATGTATATATATATTCTTATTGTTCTTATTGTAATTATGTATATTATATATTTTATGTACATATATGTGTATGAATATTAATATAATTTTATCTACGATGTACCATTTATATCTTATGTATTTTATTTCCATGTATTACATTTTTTTTTGTTATTTTATTTTAGTATTCGCATATTAACTTTTTATTACACCTACTTTATTCTATCTCTGCATCATCCCAAGGTAGACTGGGAGAGAATGCCTTAGGCATTAAGTCCGCCTATATACCACTTGTGTATATGAAGTTTTAAATAAATAAATAAATATAATACTGCAGTGTTGCCAGACCGAATTTGGATCGCGGCGGCCAGTCTCAACAGAGATTATCCATCTGCGCGGGACACGATTGTAATACTAATAGGTCAAAATCAGTTATTGGGTTTTTCTGTCAAGAAATTCTCAATAGTAGTCCGGAGTTAGGAAGCTGGCGTTGTTTCACACCTGTTCTTCAGTGAGAACGTAAAGCCGTTGGTCTCTGATCGTGATCTTTTTCCGGCCGTGTCGGTTTACCGTCACAAGAGGCGAGAGCGAGGGAATAGAGAGTGAACCTGTGCTTGCGCTTACACTCGTGTTGTTTTTATTTTTATAGAATAAGGGTGACAAACGAGCACACAGTCCACCTGATGGTAAGTGGATGCTATTGCCCATAGATATCTACATTTATCCTCGATTAAGAGTCAAAACGCAGATGCGTTGTCACCCGTGATTATTAAGATGGAATGCATCGTTTGAACTAAAAAAGGGTCCCCAGATCTCTCCACTCACCATACAAAACACAGCAGCATTGACCTGCTGTTTTATGCTCGTATTCTGTGAGAGTGTGGAACTTCTCCGGTTGAGCCGCCCATTTGTGATGCAACTATAATATAACTGCGGTGTGGCTCTACCATCTTAAGAGTGACTATCGCATTAAATGACTTCATGTGTGAATTTTTAATATTATAAAAAATAAAGGCTGCCAAAAATTTTCAGTGTAACTTTAAATAACACTAATTTATGAACATAATACAAAACCCTTCATAACATGTCTTTCCGCCACAGTTATGCTAAACTAAAATATATAATTGACTTTTTCTCCAAATGTCCTGTATTTTCTACAGGTTATTCAACTGAAAGCTCACATCCAGACAGCTGAGAATACAGAGAGCAATGTGTCGATATACCAGCAGGACATTGATTTGGAGCTGGAGAAGGTTAGTTTCCTTGTATTTATAATGATTGGTGTGTCCCTATATTCCTCATTAAAACTCAATTCGTAATGTAACATATAAAATATAGTTCTGTTAAGTTCTTGCAGTGTAGTGTTAGGTAAAATTATACAAAAATTCTATCCTAATTTTCACAAAAAATTCAAAAAAGAAATTTTGATTGACAAAAAATATGTAATATAATATAAGATGGAAATTTTGCCTAATTATTTACATTGGGAAACTTGTAAAAACATAATTATGTAAATAATTATATAAATATAATCATTGGTGTGCTTGTTAGTGATTATGTATCTTTTAAACTACTTAGGGTTAGTTCATATTCACACCATATATTTGTTTTGTTAAGACGATGGTTCATAGCTATGTTAGGTTCCGATAGGTGTCGCTGTAGTCAAGTCATTATACAATTCTTTAATATAGGACCAAAACGACTTAACAATATATGTTGGTGTAGAGTTAAAAAAAGGAAACCCTAAAATCTTGACCCATTTGGTAGCACTGTGGCCGATTTCAATAACATTGGTCCAGTCCTTTGGGAGGAACTACTAGTGCTTTGAGCTACAACATTATTTCTCTATAATTTAATCAAAATGTTATAATACAACTGATGAAAACTATTCCTTGCTAATTAATTTATAAAATTCTGAGTATAAGATTACCTAAAGTTATCAAACAATCTAACAATACCAGTAAAATTGGTTCTTTGCTTGGTTGCCCGATTTTTTGCAAAAGAGTTTATAAAGATTTATCAACTTTCTCTGAGCTTTTTATTAATTTTGTTAGTTTGTATTCGTACGGTTTATTACTGCTATGCAGTGTTATTTGCATAAAACATAATTTGTTGTTTGATGTTTCAACAAAATTAATAATGTTGTGACCTTAATGCACGAATTTTGGTGTTGATTCGTGAAATATGTATATGCAATAGTGTTTGGATTGTTTATAATGTAGTAGTAAATGTTTCGAGTTACAATTAATATTAGTTGTTGTATGCATATTGTGTGTTTTAACATAACTGTTTGCTTCGTCGTTTATAACTCATACAATAATGGAGTGGAATAATTTGCCAGCACCTGTCTCTTCATAACATTATATTTATAATGTTATTTAAGGCAACAGCTAAGTCAGTGGCGCACCATTTTCATCAATGACTCAGGTGGAACAGTAGTTAAAAACTTTTTTTTTAGAATAGTTAAAAATATGATAGTAACATGTATTTTGTAATGTTATATTATATTGATAAATTTACCTAATACTTCTACGATTATAATACTGCTCACTTTATTGTGGTTAAATATCGATTTAAATAATTTTCTTCACTTTACTGTGGTATATTTTAAGGAAGGGTAAGAAATACATGCCTTCAAAGCATCATGTGATGTGATGCTTGCTTTTTTGTACATTTTTCATTTGCTCTCAATGAAGGTACAAGGTTCTTCTAAACATACTTAACCATATATGCACCTCCCAACTCCCATACAACTGGAACCTATACAAGTCTGTTTCAACCTTCAATAGCCCTTCCGCCACCCACTATAAAGTCCTAAATAGATATCAGCTGAGTCACTAAATATCAAATGCTCAAAATTACTCTTTTTAAAAAAAGAGGGCTTCATTTCTTTAATATTAATATCTTGAATATCTCTTGAGAGTTGTCAAGGCTTAGCTGTATAAAAAAAGTTGTTTTTTATTCAATTAATTTTTCATTTACAAACTAAACAACTTAGTAGACAATGAAAAAGTATTTCTTGCTTTTTTGTTGATATTTAGTGACTCGATAGTGCTTTCACTCGTCCTGTCCGCCCACTGTAAGTGGAGGGTACATGTAAATATAATCTATCTAATATTTATCGGTGTATTTCTTTCTCCTGCATGCTTGGAATGAACTAACCCGTGCGTGTGACTAAACCCGGTCGGTGCATCTCCTGTCCTGCAGTCCGAGGTAGAGACCAGGCTGGAACAGGTTCGCCAAGAAGTTCTGCAGCAAGTGCAAGAGCAGATTAAGGTAGGTGGCTGCTTAAATTTTGGTGCTATTGTAAATTTCTTTCCTTATTACAATTCCTTTAAGTAGTATTTTAGAAAAAATAAAACATATTTAATTTCTTATATTATAAATAAGTGTAATTTTAAAGTTTTTATTGCGTTTAATTTAAACGTGTGACTCGTTCTCCCCCCGTGACCGTGTAAAGCAAAACGGAAAAGGGAAATTAGATAAGTTAAAATTAAACGCGATAAAATCCGTAAAATTAGTTTCATTTAATGTGTAGTGTTCGCGTATAGTATTAGTTTCACGTTATTTTTTATTAAAGATGTCCCACGAAAATGGTGGATTTTGACAGTAAATGTCAAATTTCGATATTGACTGTAGCGCCGCGGCTAAGAGACATCTCTGGTTAGAAAGATTGTTCTTAAACCATAGCTTAAGAGCTGTGCTTTTCTATTCGTTGCTTGTAATAACAATTACTTGGTAAAAATAATTCGTTTTTTCTACTACAATAAGCTCAAGGCAAATTTTAGATAACTTATTTATTTATTTAGTAGTCATCATTCTCCCGATGCATGTTTATGCCAAAATTCTGAGGGTCATGATTTGGGAGCTCTAATTTGTAGATTCTATTGAATATCGACCATCAAAAAATATTTTTATCTCACAAATATCCTATACTTTAAGATAAAATACATTTTCGTCATATGCCTTTCCCCTCTCTACCGAAAAAAATTCGATACAATCCCCAATATCTCCAAAGTTCTACCTAATATTCATCAACATTTGCTTAAACTATACTATGATTTTTACTTTCGTACAGTATATTTCAATTAGTATAAGTTCGCACATTATTATTATACCAGATAGTTAATTCATAATAGTTGTTTTGATTGTAGCTAAGCTATCTTACTAGTGGGAATGGGGAAAATAAGCACAAGTATCAATGTGTCACTAAACGTAAAAAAAGAAATATCCTATCTCTGGATAAAAATAATGGAGAGTAAAAATGTTGCTGTTGCTGGCATGCTTGCCATATGGACTAGTCCAGATTATGCAGTAAAGTACTAAAAATCTACAAACACGACAAATTTTGGATTTTGAATATGTTACCCAAGTTAACAAAAAGTGTGTACTGCCTAAAATTATTGACTCGAAATAAGCTCGGTCAATGCCGTTGCGGCAAATAGTTTTATAATAAAAAATATGGCAATTAACTGTAAGTACCGATTAAAAAATATTAGTTACAGTTGGTTATTTAATTTATTAAAATAGGTAGCAACCGTACTATTTATTTATTTATACTACTATTCTACCGTTAATAGATATCATCGATTATTAACCAACATCGGCTAACAAATCGATTACTTTGAAACAATTAAAATATTTATGCGTACTTATTTCAACACTAAGGTTCATAAATAGTGAAAAATATATCAAATAGATTATAATAAATTAATTAGATAACTTAAAAATGACACCAAAATTTTTCCATCTACTTAACGCCATCCTAAGAAAAGTAATAAATATATTGTTACGGGCTTGAGGTTCGTGACAATAAAAATTGCCGATAGAATTACCTAAATTAACACTTTAATTTACTGTACACAAATTAAAGTTAAAAACACTAATAATTAAACACACTAATTCACTTAATTCCGCTCCGAAGCTTCGCTTGTGTCGCCGAGTTCAACTCTGCCCCGATCGCATCTTGCAGCGCCTATTTATTTAAATTAGCAAAGAAACATCCCGAATATTCAGGTAAATGCGCGCAAAGGGACGAGTGTGCGAGTATAGACTTTCCAGAAACTTGGCGCTGTCGGTTGAGAGATTTGTGATGTCATTCTCTGCAAAGCTCCCCTCGCTCTCGTTCCTGACACTAGATGGCGCTAGTGTATCGACGACTTGAGCGCGTAACACTGCCCCCTCCTAAGACATGTTCGTCCCGAGCACTATCGGCCCCATAATAACGCGCCAAGCGATCCATATGGACGATCTTAGGAGTCCCTCTTGCGCCTTTCTGTAACGGCTCCGCAATGTCAAGGGCTGTCCTATCCCGTGGTGCACCAACATTGTACAATTTCGGTGCTCCTCTACTACGTGTCTGAGGTCCCCGCACGGCCGCACAACTTGTACATGTACGACACCAATCCTCGACATCGTCACGATAATGGACCCAGTAAAACTGTTCTCGGACCTTCAGTAGAGTTCGTTTAACTCCCAGATGGACTCTTGAACGACCATTATGGCACAGCTGTAGAACATTCGGCACTTTAGCTTTAGGGACAACCATTTGCAAACGACAGCTGTCTCTTCGACCATTGTCCCATTTACGGCACAGGACTCCATCCTGAAGCAGTAAGCTGTCCCATTGAGCCCAATAGCTTTTCGTGGTTGAACTCATCGCTGAGACGTCCCTCCACTTAGGCTTGGTAGCACGGGCCTTCATCCATCCCAGAATCGGCATGATGTCCGGATCTTCCTGCTGTGCCTGCCGTAGGCTGTCCTTCCACCCGTTGCTGAGGTGGTCTGTCCTGAGCATCCTCACGGATACCACTTCCTTACTCTCTTGCCTACTACAATGGTTGCAATATTCAGGACAAGGTCTTCTTGACAATGCATCTGCGTTGCCGTGAGATTTCCCGCTGCAGTGTCTGATAGTAAAGTCGTATTCCTGCTGCTGCTGGGCGGTGCTGTTAGCCGCACTTCCTTTCTGAGACCGTTCACCTTCCCTTCCTAGGGTGTGCTTAGGGCAGCTGGACCGAAGATGGCCCCTTTCCCCACAGCCATAGCACCTAGGGCTGTATCTTTTATTGTGGTCGCGAACCGTAACTGCTGGAACCTTCCTAGCGTGAGGTGAACGATGATCCTGTCGCCGCCAGGCAGTGCCGTTAGCTGCACTACCCTCTCGAGATCGATCAACTCTCCTTTCTACAGTTTGCTTAGGGCAGCTGGATCGAAGATGGCCCTTTTCCCCACAGCCATAGCACCTAGGGCTGTATTTTCTGTTGCGGTCACGAACTGTAGCTGCTGCAACCTCCCTGACGCGATGGGAACGATGATCCTGCCGCACGGCTTCTACCTCCAGTGCATAGGCCAAGGCGTCCTTAAGCGTCTCGTGGTGCCCGAGCCTCACAGCAGCTCTGACTTCCAGGTCACGGATGCCGTCGATGAATGTCTGCACCAGGTTCCCTTCAATGAGCGCAGGTACAGACCGGTATGCTTTTCGCACCAGCTTCTCCACCTCTAGAGCCCACTGCTGCAGGTTTTCGTTGATGCGCTGCACGCGATCTTTAAACTGCGCACGAAAGACGTGTTCCAGGTGAGCGTCGCCATATCTCGCCTCCAATGCTTCAAGGAGTTGCTCATAAGTCACTTCCTCACCGAGAGCTTCCAGAACTGTTAAGGCCTTGTCGCGCAGGCCTAGTGTGAGAGCAGTCATGGCCTGACTTTTATTCCAGCCGTTCGCCTTCATAACAGCCTCGAACTGGATTTTGTAGGCTGACCAGGAAGAGGTACCGTCGAACGGTGGCACCTTGAACCCACGTAGCGAAGGTGTTGTAGCTACTACGGGAGCTGTAGCTCCATCTCCAAGTTTGAGTTCGTCCAGTGATTTGTTCATGTCAGCCATTACGTTGTCAACCCGATAGTTTACTTGGTCGATTCGGGTTTCAGCTTTCTCGATTCGGTTTTCAGCTTTCGCGATTTGGGTTTCAGCTTCCGACAGGCGGTTGTCATGCAGAGCAACCCTATCCTTCACCTCCTTTATCTCCTTCCCGAAGGTAGCGTGAAGGTCCTTCATGAGGAGCATCTGCTCTTTCAACCGACGGGCCTGTTCCTCCTGTCCGCCCCGCAGCTGCTCTTCCAATCGGCGTGCCTGTTCCGCCTGCTGGCGAGCCTGTTCCTCCTGTCGGCGAGCCTGTTCCTCCTGCTGCTCTTTCAACCAACGGGCCTGTTCCTCCTGTCGGCGAGCCTGCTCCTGCAGCATCACCATCAGAGCACCTAAGTCAGGTGCTGCAGATGTAGGGGCAACTGACGGGCCTGCAGCCGGTGGCTGGCCCTCCGACGTCTGCGGCGTTGCACCACCAAATCTTCGTTGGTCCGTCTCCTGCTGGTGTTGACTTCGGGTACGGACACCCTCCGTTTCCTCCTTAGGTAAAATCGGCATGATTTTATCCCACTTCTGACACCAATTGTTACGGGCTTGAGGTTCGTGACAATAAAAATTGCCGATAGAATTACCTAAATTAACACTTTAATTTACGTTACACAAATTAAAGTTAAAAACACTAATAATTAAACACACTAATTCACTTAATTCCGCTCCGAAGCTTCGCTTGTGTCGCCGAGTTCAACTCTGCCCCGATTGCATCTTGCAGCGCCTATTTATTTAAATTAGCAAAGAAACATCCCGAATATTCAGGTAAATGCGCGCAAAGGGACGAGTGTGCGAGTATAGACTTTCCAGAAACTTGGCGCTGTCGGTTGAGAGATTTGTGATGTCATTCTCTGCAAAGCTCCCCTCGCTCTCGTTCCTGACACTAAATGGCGCTAGTGTATCGTCGACTTGAGCGCGTAACAATATAATGGAAGATCAAGATCATTTAGTCGCAATACTCACAGTACCATAGTGCAAGCCAGTGAATAAAGATATGAAATAAGTATCGCTCGCGTAGGTCATCGCCCGTTCGGAGCGTAAAATACCCAAATTTGCGTAACGTAGAAATGTAAGAGGGCTCTTAAGCCCGAGATTACCACGTTTTGTAAAACTTCAATCCCCATAAAATTCTCATGCATGGCAAATCCCGAGTCGACCACTCGGGACCTCAAGCGACCGCACCCACCCACAGCACTTAAAACCATTAATACTTATATTTAGAGACTACTTTTCTATGAAGAAGTTTGGCATTATAAAGTCTGTACAAAATTCTCTATCCTGTGGTCTAAACAAAAGTCAGGTTTTACTTCATTACAAAAAGATTTTATTGTATTTTGGTGACAAAAAAAAAACATATCAAGCGGATGTCGGCAGCGTGGAAATCACAATTATTTCTATATATTACTCGAAATTATTTACGTAAAAAGATAAATTATATAGAGGTTAAAGTCGGGCGATTGCGAACGTGCATTGCATGCTTGATAATATAAGTATTATTTTAGTATTAATAAATTTATTAAAAGTCACTCTTTTGTTTAGTTTGAAACTGGTTCGTAAAAACCTCTGTCCTGGGAATAACCAGTTGGAAAACCCAGCGGGGCTTACGAAAAAAAAAACAGCTTACTGTCATATATGTTAAAAATTAACAACACAAAACAAATTAGAAATAGTTTAATAGCGATCACCTCATTCCCAGGGATTATTATTATCATACATAAATTCCTTAATATTATAATAACCTTTTATATAAAAACTGTGTTTAGTAAAGTTTTTGAATTTTGTACAGTTACAATTTTGTATACTTTCTGAGATTTTGTTGTAAAAGCGTATATATACATCGACTCAAGAATGAATTTTACTGACTTGGTGGAGTGGAGTAGCTGGTACTACTAGGCTATGTCTGTTCGTAGTATTTAGAGAATTAATATCATTTATTTTTGTAAAAATACTTTTATTTTTGTTCATAAATGTATAGAGGGGCCAAAGTTTTTTTATCATACGAGGGGCACACTGAAATGATCGGGAATAAGAAAAACCACGTGCATGGTATAGCTTAATTATATTTTGTTGTTTTCGAAGTATTATCCGCTCAACTTAATGCACTTTTCCATTCGTGCAAACCAATCATTAAAACAGTAATTCCTTTCTGAAGTTGATGTTGACAAAATGGCTGATTTGTACGCTTTCACAGCTGCTTCGGGGTCTTCAAACCGTTGATCGCGTAATAAATATTTCATTCTAGGGAATGTAATGAAATCATTTGGGCTCAGGTCAGGACTGTACGGAGGATGGCTCATCAGCTCAACGTTTTCCTGCTTCATCATCATTTCATCAAATTCAAAAATCATTTGTCTTTCGAACTGTATGGGAGCTCGCATTATCGTGGTGTATGATGAGACGTTTCGGGTTATTTTTTCGGAATTCGGCATCAAATCATTTCTGGCAAACAAACCGTGATATACCACTCAGCGGTAACCTTTCTACGTTCCTGCAAAGGAATTGTAGCAACATGACCCATTTTCGAGGAAAACGTAGTGACCATTTTCTTTGCCACGTTGCGCGAGCGAACCACTTTCGTTGGTTTGACCTCGTCTTCACAGACCCAAACTGCTGACTGATGTTTTCTCTCAGGTTCGTATCAATAAATCCATGAGTCGTCACCTGAGACGATATTATAAACGGCGTTTGACTTCCCTCCGTTGAAGCGTTGCTGAGTATTCCGGCACCAATCTACACGAGCCGTCTTTTGCTCTTCGGAAAAATTGTGAGGAACCCAACGGGAAATTAGCTTTCTTACACACAGCTCATTATGTAATATCGACTGAATTGCAGTCATTCCGATACTGATAACAGGCCGAATCTGCTCGTATGTCACATGTCGTATATCTAATATAATGATTCGCACAGCTGCGATGTTTTCAGACGTGACCGCTGTTCTTGGTCTAACTGCGGAAGAAACAGCGCTGAGCGACACACGACCGAGTCCGAACTCGGCATACCAGCGGTGTATTATCGTTTGACTCGGCGCTTCAACATCATATATTGAAACTAGCTGAACATTTTTCTTGAGATAAGCCGCGACGAAAATTGTGATAAATTATGACACGGAAATTTTCACGCGTGACCTTTATTTCTGTTAACGACGTGTCAACTTTAAACCAACATAGTTTTTGTTTTTAAACATTTTTTTAAATTGTTTGAATGTCATTAAGATT
Source organism: Parnassius smintheus behrii (assembly GCA_036936625.1). Lineage (NCBI taxonomy): Eukaryota > Metazoa > Arthropoda > Insecta > Lepidoptera > Papilionidae > Parnassius > Parnassius smintheus. The sequence continues at coordinate 43,326,924 of JAUPFT010000020.1, forward strand.
CTAAGAGGCCACTATTCAAATTCTAAAAAAGATTTTACTGTAACTCAATCCGAAATATTCTATTCCCGATCATTTTAGTGTGCCCTAGTAGATCGCTCTTATGGCTCTTTTTTGTCAAACAAATATAATACGACATTATATTATTTCGCGTTGACTTAGATAGAATGCCATAAGGCATTAAGTCCGCCCTTTGAAAACCTTTTATTAAGGTGCTCCCAAAATTTTTGTCCGAGCTACTCTTTAAGTTTTTTTAAATATTATAATGGTGACAAACAAGCACAGTCCACCTGATGGTAAATTGATGCATTGAGACATTCATCATTGTTCATAACTACACCCCTTCACAAATCCACTGCTGAACATAGGCCTCCCCCAAGGAATGCCACAAAGCACGGTCCAGAGCCCTGCATTCATCGACTTCCTGCATGTCTTACTAGGTCATCACTACATCTAGTGGGGGGTCGGGCTGCATTACGGCTACCTAGTACTCGTAGTACTCGAGAACCCTTTTTTTCCACATCGGTTGTCAGTTCTTCGAGCTATATGACAGGCCCATTGCCACTGCAGTTTACAAATCCGTTGGGCTATGTCGGTTACTCTGGTTCTATTGCGGATATTCTCATTTCTAAGTTTATCACGTAGAGAAACACCGGGCATAACCCTCTCCATAGCTCGCTGAGCGACCTTGAGCGTCCTCATACGGCCGGCAGTAAAGAACCACGTCTCAGATCCATAAGTCGTTACTGGCAACACGCACGGGTTGTCAAATCTAGTTTTCAAGTTTTGAGGTATACCTGACGAGATGTGTTTACAACACACTCCACAATAGTCGATAGACCTCTCGGTCGAAGTTGGACTTACCTAGTCGGACTATTTGTCCCAGGTAAACGTTCTCCACAACTTTGAGCTTAGTGCTCCCAACAAATACCGGCATAGGTGTAACATGGACATTACAGTTGATTGTTTTGTCCATGTTCATCTTAAGTTCTATCCGTTGGGAGACACTATTGAGTTCATTGAGCATTGTGCTTAGGTCCTCCAGCGATTCTGCCATAAAGACTATATCGTCGGCAAATCGAAGATAAGTGATGTACTCGCCATAGATGTTAATACAGTATCCTTTCCAGTCCAGTACTTTCGGAGATATAAGGCCACCCTGTCTTACACTTCTCTGCAGTTAGATAGGTTTCGTACTCTGGCTCTGTACTCGGATTATAGTCCTACTGTACAAAAACTCAGTAATTCGATATACCGATAGCCAATTTGGCGCCGCTAAAGGGACTGTAGCACCGCCCAAATTTACACGGAATCAAAGGTTTTTCATAGTCCACACACTCAAGGCAAAGAGTAGTGTATAACTCTTTATCCATGTGACATTTAACATGCTACAAAATTAAGATAGCCACATATATATTCTCACTCTTACCATATTTTTCAAACCGACTTCAAAAAGGAGGAGATTCTCAATTCGTCGGAATCTTTTTTTATTGTAGGACGCCTGAAGCGATTTGGATTTTTTTTTGTTTTAATAGGGTATACTTCCCAGGTGGTCCTATTCAAATTTTATCAAAATTTGTCGAGCGGTTTTAGAAATATCAGTAATAAATTATATTTATGTATATTGAATTCGGTTGTACAATTTTTTTTTATTTTACTACTTGTACCAGGTTGTTGCATTCCATAGACACCTCTATTAATATGTCAATAGCGAAAAAAATCGTTATCGATAAATTCATTAATAATAATAATACTACTTACCTTATTGACATTGCCATACCAAACACCCATAACATTCAATCCACCATAGCTGAAAAACTTACAAAATATTAAGATTTAGCTATAGAACTCAAGCGTCAATGGAGAGCGGAAACCATCCATATAGTCCCAATAGTTATCTCATCTACAGGAGTTATACCTAAAAGCCTACAACGCAGTTTGGATATTTTGCAAGTACCCCAACACACACTTCACACCCTGCAGAAAGCTGTCATTCTCAACACCTGCCGACTCACACGCAAATTCCTCACCACGTCATCCGTCACCTCTGCTTACACCATCACCTAGCACCTGCTCACGCTTGGCTTCGGCCCGTGTGATTAGGTTTTAAGTTACCTCTTTAATAGGGAGAATATAGATATGTACAAAATATAATAATAATAATAATAATAAGCTTGTCGCCATCCCGGTGAGTCACTTAGGCATGTCATCTCCGGTTGTTCGGCGCTTTCTAACTCTGAGTACTTGCACAGGCACAACCTAGTAGCCAGAATTCTTCACCAGGAGCTCGCTCTGAAATACGGTCTCGTGGATCGGAAATTGCCGTATTACAAGTACTTGCCGGAAGCCGTGCTCGAAAATGATCGCGCCAGGCTCTATTGGGACCGGGCCATCATCACAGACAGGACTATTCTTGCGAATAAGCCTGATATTGTGCTGATGGACCGGGCACAGTCAAGGATATTTTTGGTCGACATTACCATTCCGTATGACGAGAACCTCGTGAAAGCCGAAACAGATAAGCAAACAAAATATCTGGACCTGGCTCACGAGGTGACCGACATGTGGGGTGGTCTGCCGACCGAAATTATTCCTGTAGTCGTCTCTGCGAACGGGCTAATCCCAGTCAGCCTCTCGGGTCATCTGAGGCGGCTGGGACTACGTGGCGGACCGCTCCAGGCTCAAATGCAGAAGGCGGTGCTCCTCGATACCGCCCGCATCGTCCGCCGGTTTCTTTCCCTTTCCCCCTAACCCTCGGCCGTTTGGTCTCCCCTGCTGAGGGCCTCCATCTGGTTGGGCTTTTATTTATTTATGTATTTTAATATTTATTATATGTTATTGATATTTATGTATATTTATCTTCTCATCTTCATTTATAATTGGGCGTCTCCCGTTAATGGACGCCCATATTATGGATGATGGAGAAAAAGATAGTGCGCAAAGGGCCGCTGCCTGGAGGTCGCCAGGGCGCGTCTGGAGCTGGCGCTGGACGTGACAGCATGCGGGCCGCCAGCCGAGCGCGGGGTGTTGCAAGACCACCTAGCAGCCCCCCGCATCCATCATCCCCACCAGAAGGCTTGGTGTTGGCTGGGTCTTCTCGGACTCAGCAAGCGGCACCCGCCGCTGGTGGAGCACGTCGCATGCGTTGGTCTAAATCGATGAATGAAAACGCACTGCGGGCGTATTTTAGGGCAAAAGGGGAAGAAACTGGATGTTTGGCGTATCGGGCTCGGATGCATCGCTTTTTTGCAGAGCTGGAGCCATCTCTATCCGTCACTGAGCAAAACCTGGCAGACCGAGTTAGGTACATCCTGCGCTCCAACATATTTGGTGACGCCGAACTCGAGCGACTACGACGGGAGGCTATTCCTTCATCGAATGGAAATGCTGCGGCTGGGAATGCGGCGCCACTAGATGCGCAACAAACTGCATATGTGGATGCTGCCGTCAACATTCCATTTGTGGCTAATTCAGACGATGATGGAATAGTCTCCCACGAACTAGAGAAAATGAGGAGCATACTGGAAGAGTCGATGCTGGAAACGCGCAGCATGCCTCTCGATAATCGACCGCGACTTCCCCGCATACCCCTTAGCAAGCGAAATCGGGCTGTCGTGCGGGCTCTTAACCCAATGCTGGTAACCTATTTGGAAGCCAGCCGGGACCTTTGCGAGACGGATTCAATTCTTTTTGGCGCCGCACTGGCAGTATGCCGTATTATTGGCGCCAAACTTCCCGTGGCTGGACGTGCTACTCAAAAAAGTAGCGCCATCCCAGCCTGGAGAAAAAGAATTGAGGACCGTATCGCAAAGGCAAGGGCCCTTATCGGCAGACTGACAAGCTTCAGGTCGGGTAATACTAGACCGAGGATTATGCGCACCGTTAGGATGGCGTTTGCTGGGACAAATATCAGTTTGTTCCAGCCGGATATCACGCAAAAACTAACGGAGCGCATAGATGACCTGAAGCAAAAAATCGCTGCTTGGGGGAAGCGGATTCGACGATTTAGCGAGAGGTCAAGGCGGTTCAACCAGAATCGTCTCTTCCAGAGTGATCAGAAGAGGCTCTATAAATCATTGGAGCGACCAGAGGTATGTGGAGCGGGCCCAGGACCGGATCAGGCTGCCACTGTCGCATTTTGGCGTGGCCTGTGGTCAGAGCCCGTAAACCACAGCGAGGGCCCTTGGATGGAAGTTGTGGCGAGCCAGAGTGCAAGTGTTACGCCTATGGACCCCGTCACCATAACGCCTGAAGACGTGGCTGAGGCGGTCCGTAGGGCCCCGAACTGGAAAAGTCCGGGGCTCGACGGGCTGCATCATTACTGGTTGAAGGGGTTCGTAGTGTGTCACGCTGTGCTCGCCCGACAGTTTCAAGAGGCTCTCGATCAGAAGTCGCTCCCGAGCCTCTTCACTACTGGGATCACTCATTTGGTTCCTAAAGATCAGGATACCACAGACCCGAGCAAATACCGCCCCATCACGTGTCTACCCACCATATATAAGACACTGACATCCATTTTGAGCGCGAGAATCACTCGTCACCTGGAGCTAAATCAGGTGATGTCACGCGCTCAAAATGGATGCCGGGGCGGTGGTCGTGGAACCAAGGAACCACTCCTCATTGACGCGGTCATTGGCAAAGTGGTGAAACGCAACCGTCGGAATTTCTCCGCCGCCTGGATAGACTACAGAAAAGCATTCGACTCGGTGCCCCATACATGGCTAAAGAGGGTCCTCGAGCTGTACAAGATTGACTGTACAGTTCGAGACTTCCTCGGGCAGTGTATGGGGCAGTGGAGTACGATCCTTTGCTATCTGGGCGAGCGGATGATGGCTGCGGAGAACCACATAAGGATAAGAAGGGGTATCTTCCAGGGCGATTGTCTGAGTCCAATCTGGTTTTGCCTCTCCCTGAACCCTCTCAGTACTTTACTGGAGGGCTCCGGGAGGGGATTTCAGCTTCGGAAAGGAGGTACAAAAGTGACCCACCTTTTCTATATGGATGACCTCAAATTATTCGCCTCCAGTCGCTCCCATCTTATGGAATTGCTGAACATCACGTGTGAATTTAGCAATTCTATTAGAATGGAGCTGGGGACGGATAAATGTGCGGTCCTCCATGTTGAGGGGGGAAGGGTTGCTAACTCTGAGGGCATAGACTTATCTATGCCCGTCAACTTAAGAACCCTTTCCGAGGCTGAAACATACCGATACCTGGGTATGTCACAGAACATCGGTATCGATGAGGCTGGTATGAAACAGTCAGTTTGCGACGTGTTTTATGCACGCTTGACCAAAGTGCTTAACAGCCTTTTGTCCGGTGTGAATAGGACACACGCATATAACGGTTGGGTCATGCCTGTCCTCATGTATACCTTTGGCATACTCAGGTGGAGTCAGACTGAACTTAACGCCCTGAATAGAAAAGTCCGCACTACAATGACGTCCCATAGGATGCATCATCCGAGATCGTCGGTAATGAGGCTGTACTTGCCGCGAAAGCATGGTGGGCGTGGCTTCTTGAGCGCGCTCACCATGCATAATCGCGAAGTGTGCAGCCTCCGTGATTACTTCCTGATGAGATCGAATGATCCATTCTATAATGACGTCATTTCTTGTGATAAAGGACTTACCCCTCTATCCTTAGCCAACGAGCAATGGCAAAACCCGGCAGTGCAGAGCATTTCCGACCGGGAGACCGTATGGAAGGAGAAGGAGCTCCACGGGAGGTTCTACAAGGCTCTACATGAGCCTTTCGTAGACACAGCAGCCTCCCTCCACTGGCTACGCTTTGGTGATCTCTTCGGGGAAACCGAGGGTTTTGTCTGTGCAATACAGGATCAGGTTATTAAGACCAACAACTATCGGAGATACATCCTAAAGGATGGCACCGTCGACATCTGTCGAGCTTGTCGCCATCCCGGTGAGTCACTTAGGCATGTCATCTCCGGTTGTTCGGCGCTTTCTAACTCTGAGTACTTGCACAGGCACAACCTAGTAGCCAGAATTCTTCACCAGGAGCTCGCTCTGAAATACGGTCTCGTGGATCGGAAATTGCCGTATTACAAGTACTTGCCGGAAGCCGTGCTCGAAAATGATCGCGCCAGGCTCTATTGGGACCGGGCCATCATCACAGACAGGACTATTCTTGCGAATAAGCCTGATATTGTGCTGATGGACCGGGCACAGTCAAGGATATTTTTGGTCGACATTACCATTCCGTATGACGAGAACCTCGTGAAAGCCGAAACAGACAAGCAAACAAAATATCTGGACCTGGCTCACGAGGTGACCGACATGTGGGGTGGTCTGCCGACCGAAATTATTCCTGTAGTCGTCTCTGCAAACGGGCTAATCCCAGCCAGCCTCTCGGGTCATCTGAGGCGACTGGGACTACGTGGCGGACCGCTCCAGGCTCAAATGCAGAAGGCGGTGCTCCTCGATACCGCCCGCATCGTCCGCCGGTTTCTTTCCCTTTCCCCCTAACCCTCGGCCGTTTGGTCTCCCCTGCCGAGGGCGTCCATCTGGTTGGGCTTTTATTTATTTATGTATTTTTATATTTATTTTATGTTATTGATATTTATGTATATTTATCTTTTCATTTTCATTTATAATTATATATTTATGGGACCCAACCAGATGAGAAAACTATATAGATACCCCAAAAATAATAATAATAATAATAATAATGACGTGACGGTTATGTGACAAAACCGCTACGTCCGCGCAGTCAGTCAGCACCTTGCCAAGAGGTGTGAGCGCCGTGCCTCGGTAAAAATTGATGGTGCAAGGGCCCGCTTGTGCATATGGCCTCACCATGAAACGGCGCCGGGTCTGGGCGTCTCCCGTTAAATGACGCCCTGTATGGATGATGGAACATAGAAGATTGCGCAAAGGGCCGCTACCTGGAGATCGCCAGGGCGCGTCTGGAGCTGGCGCTGGACGCGACAGCATGCGAACCGCCAGCCGAGCGCGAGGTGCTGCACGACCACCCAGCAGCCCCTCGCATCCATCATCCCCACCAGCTTGCTTGGTTTCGGCAGGGTCTTCGCGGACCCAGCAATCGGCACCCGCCACTGGTGGAGTACGCCGCATGCGATGGACCATCAATATGAATACAAACGCATTGCGGGCGTATTTTAGGGCGAAAGGGGGAGAAATTGGAGGTTTCGCGTATCGGGCTAGGATGCATCGTCTTTTTACTGAGCTGGAGCCATCTATTACTGTCACCGAGCAAAACCTGGCAGACCGAGTTCGGTATATCTTACGCTCAAATATATTTGATGGCGCCGAACTCGAACGGCTACGACGTGAGGCTGTTCCCTCATCAAATGAAAACGCTGCGACTGAGGGTGCGGTGCCACAAGTTGCAGAACAACCCGCACACGTGGATGCCGCCGTGAATACCCCAGTGGTTGCTGATTCAAATGATGATGGAACATTCACCCAGGAACTAGAAATGGAGCAAATGAGGAGTACATTGGAAGAGGCGATTATGGAAACGCGCAGTACGCCTCTCGAAAATCGACCGCGACTTCCCCGCATAGCCCTAAGCAAGCGGAATCGGGCTGTCGTGAGGGCTCTGAACCCAATGCTGGTGACCTATTTGGAAGCCAGCCGGGACCTTTGCGAGACGGACTCAATTCTCTTTGGCGCCGCACTGGCAGTCTGCCGTATTATAGGTGCCAAACTTTCCACGGCTGGACGCACTACTGGACAAAGTAGTGCTATCCCAGCCTGGAGAACAAGAATTGAAGAACGTATCGCAAAGGCTAGGGCTCTCATCGGCAGACTGATATGCTTCAGGTCAGGCAATACCAGGCCAAGGATTGTGCGCACCGTCAGGATGGCGTTTGCTGGGACAAATATTAGTTTGTCCCAGCCGGATATAATGCAAAAACTGACGGAGCGCATAGACGACCTGAAGCAGAGAATCGCTGCTTGGGGAAAGCGAATTCGGCGATATACCGAGAGGTCGACACGGTTCAACCAGAATCGTCTCTTCCAGAGTGATCAGAAGAGGCTCTATAAATCATTGGAGCGACCAATGGTAAGTGGAACGGGCCCAGTACCGAATCAGGCCGACACGGTCGCATTCTGGCGCGGCCTGTGGTCAGAGCCCGTAAACCACAACGAGGGCCCTTGGATGGAAGTTGTGGCGAGTCAGTGTGCGGGTATTACGCCCATGGACCCCGTCACCATAACGCCGGATGACGTAGCTGAGGCGGTCCGTAGGGCCCCGAACTGGAAAAGTCCGGGACTCGACGGGCTGCATCACTACTGGCTGAAGGGGTTTGTGGTGTGTCACACTGTGCTCGCCCGACAGTTCCAAGAGGCTCTCAACCAGAAGTCGCTCCCGAGCCTCTTCACTACTGGGATCACTCATTTGGTTCCTAAAGACCAGGTTACCACAGACCCGAGCAAATACCGCCCCATCACGTGTCTGCCGACCATATACAAGACACTAACATCCATTTTGAGCGCGAGAATCACTCGTCACCTGGACTCAAATCAGGTGATGTCGCGCGCTCAAAATGGATGTCGGGGCGGTGGTCGTGGAACCAAGGAACCACTCCTCATTGACGCGGTCATTGGCAAAGTGGTGAAACGCAACCGTCGGAACTTCTCCGCCGCCTGGATAGACTACAGAAAGGCATTCGACTCGGTGCCCCATACATGGCTAAAGAGAGTCCTCGAACTGTACAAGATAGACTGTACAGTTAGAGACTTCCTCGAGCAGTGTATGGGGCAGTGGAGTACGATCCTTTGTCATCTGGGCGAGCGGATGACGGCTGCGGAGAACCACATAAGGATAGGAAGGGGTATCTTCCAGGGCGATTGTCTGAGTCCAATATGGTTCTGCCTCTCTCTGAACCCTCTCAGTACCTTACTGGAGGGCTCTGGGAGGGGATTTCAGCTACGGAAAGGAGGGACAAAAGTGACCCACCTTTTCTTTATGGATGACCTCAAGTTATTCGCCTCCAGTCGCTCCCATCTTATGGAATTGCTAAACATCACTTGTGAATTTAGCAATTCCATTGGAATGGAGCTGGGGACGGATAAGTGTGCGGTACTCCATGTTGAGAGGGGTAGGGTTGCTAACTCTGAGGGTATAGACTTATCTATGCCCGTCAACTTAAGGACCCTTTCCGAGGCTGAAACATACCGATACCTGGGTATGTCACAGAACATCGGTATCGATGAGGCTGGTATGAAACAGTCAGTTTGCGACGTATTTTATGCACGCTTGACCAAAGTGCTTAACAGCCTTTTGTCCGGTGTGAATAAGACACAAGCATATAACGGCTGGGTCATGCCTGTCCTCATGTATACCTTTGGCATACTCAGGTGGACTCAGACTGAACTTAACGCCCTGGATAGAAAAGTCCGCACTACCATGACGTCCCACAGGATGCATCATCCGAGATCGTCGGTAATGAGGCTGTACTTGCCGCGAAAGCATGGTGGGCGTGGTTTCTTGAGCGCGCTCACCATGCATAATCGCGAAGTGTGCAGCCTCCGTAATTACTTCCTGGCGAGATCGGATGATCCATTCTATAAGGACGTCATTTCTTGTGATAAAGGACTTACCCCTCTATCCTTAGCCAACGAGCAATGGCAAGACCCGGCAGTGCAGACAATTTCCGACCGGGAGACCGTATGGAAGGAGAAGGAGCTCCACGGGAGGTTCTACAAGTCTCTACATGGGCCTTTCGTAGACACAGTAACCTCCCTCCACTGGCTACGCTTTGGTGACCTCTTCGGGGAAACCGAGGGTTTTGTCTGTGCAATACAGGATCAGGTTATTAAGACCAACAACTATCGGAGATACATCCTAAAGGATGGCACCATCGACATCTGTCGAGCTTGTCGCCATCCCGGTGAGTCACTTAGGCATGTCATCTCCGGTTGTTCGGCGCTTTCTAACTCTGAGTACTTGCACAGGCACAACCTAGTAGCCAGAATTCTACACCAGGAGCTCGCTGTGAAATACGGTCTCGTGGATCGGAAATTGCCGTATTACAAGTACTTGCCGGAAGCCGTGCTCGAAAATGATCGCGCCAGGCTCTATTGGGACCGGGCCATCATCACAGACAGGACTATTCTTGCGAATAAGCCTGATATTGTGCTGATGGACCGGGCACAGTCAAGGATATTTTTGGTCGACATTACCATTCCGTGTGACGAAAACCTCGTGAAAGCCGAAACAGATAAGCAAACAAAATATCTGGACCTGGCTCACGAGGTGACCGACATGTGGGGTGGTCTGCCGACCGAAATTATTCCTGTAGTCGTCTCTGCAAACGGGCTAATCCCAGTCAGCCTCTCGGGTCATCTGAGGCGGCTGGGTCTACGTGGTGGACCGCTCCAGGCTCAGATGCAGAAGGCGGTGCTCCTCGATACCGCCCGCATCGTCCGCCGGTTTCTTTCCCTTTCCCCCTAACCCTCGGCCGTTTGGTCTCCCCTGCCGAGGGCCTCCATCTGGTTGGGCTTTTATTTATATATGTATTTTTATATTTAGTTTATGTTATTGATATTTATGTATATTTATCTTTTCATTTCCATTTATAAATATATATTTATAGAACCCAACCAGATGAGAAAACTATATTGATAGCCCACATAATAATAATAATAATAATCTCCAGATCTTCCAGTTGTGGTTGATTCGAACGACGATGAAATAGTCTCCCACGAACTAGAGCAAATGAGGAGTATATTGGAAGAGGCGATTTTGGAAACGCGCAGCACCCCTCTTGAAAGTCGACCGCGACTTCCCCGCATACCCCTAAGCAAGCGAAATCGGGCTGTCGTGAGGGCTTTTAACCCAATGCTGGTGACCTATTTGGAAGCCAGCCGGGACCTTTGCGAGACGGACTCGATTCTCTTTGGCGCCGCAGTGGCAGTTTGCCGTATTATTGGCGCCAAACTTCCCATGGCTGGACGTGCTACTACACAAAGTAGTGCCATCCCAGCCTGGAGGAAAAGAATCGAGGACCGTATCGCAAAGGCAAGGGCCCTTATCGGCAGACTGACAAGCTTCAGGTCGGGTAATAATAGACCGAGGATTATGCGCACCGTTAGGATGGCGTTTGCTGGGACAAATATCAGTTTGTCCCAGCCGGATATCCCGCAGAAACTAACGGAGCGCATAGACGACCTGAAGCAAAAGATCGCTGCTTGGGGGAGGCGGATTCGACGATTTTCCGAGGGGTCAAGGCGGTTCAACCAGAATCGTCTCTTCCAGAGTGATCAGAAGAGGCTCTATAAATCATTGGAGCGACCAAAGGTATGTGGAGCGGGCCAAGGACCGGATCAGGCTGACATTATCGCATTCTGGCGTGGCTTGTGGTCAGAGCCCGTAAACCACAGCGAGGGCCCTTGGATGGAAGTTGTGGCGAGCCAGGGTGCGAGTGTTACGCCTATGGACCCCATCACCATAACGCCAGAAGACGTGGCTGAGGCGGTCCGTAGGGCCCCGAACTGGAAAAGTCCGGGGCTCGACGGGCTGCATCATTACTGGCTGAAGGGGTTCATAGTGTGTCGCGCTGTGCTCGCCCGACAATTTCAAGAGGCTCTCGACCAGAAGTCACTCCCGAGCCTCTTCACTACTGGGATCACTCACTTGGTTCCTAAAGATCAGAATACCACAGACCCGAGCAAATACCGCCCCATCACGTGTCTACGCACCATATATAATACACTGACATCCATTTTGAGCGCGAGAATCACTCGTCACCTGGAGCTAAACCAGGTGATGTCACGCGCTCAAAATGGATGTCGGGGCGGTGGTCGTGGAACTAAGGAACCACTCCTCATTGACGCGGTCATAGGCAAAGTGGTGAAACGCAACCGTCGGAACTTCTCTGCCGCCTGGATAGACTACAGAAAGGCGTTCGACTCGGTGCCCCATACATGGCTAAAGAGGGTCCTCGAGCTGTACAAGATTGACTGTACAGTTAGAGACTTCCTCGAGCAGTGTATGGGGCAGTGGAGTACGATCCTTTGTCATCTGGGCGAGCGGATGACGGCTGCGGAGAACCACATAAGGATAAGAAGGGGTATCTTCCAGGGCGATTGTCTGAGTCCAATCTGGTTCTGCCTCTCTCTTAACCCTCTCAGTACCTTACTGGAGGGCTCCGGGAGGTGATTTCAGCTACGGAAAGGAGGGACAAAAGTGACCCACCTTTTCTATATGGATGACCTCAAGTTATTCGCCTCCAGTCGCTCCCATCTTATGGAACTGCTAAACATCACTTGTGAATTTAGCAATTCCATTGGAATGGAGCTGGGGACGGATAAGTGTGCGGTCCTCCATGTTGAGAGGGGAAGGGTTGCTAACTCTGAGGGCATAGACTTGTCTATGCCCGTCAACTTAAGGACCCTTTCCGAGGCTGAAACATACCGATACCTGGGTATGTCACAGAACATCGGTATTGATGAGGCTAGTATGAAACAGTCAGTTTGCGACGTGTTTTATGCACGCTTGACCGAAGTGCTTAACAGCCTTTTGTCCGGTGTGAATAAGTCACGCGCATATAACTGCTGGGTCATGCCTGTCCTCATGTATACCTTTGGCATACTCAGGTGGACTCAGACTGAGCTTAACGCCCTGGATAGAAAAGTTCGCACTACCATGACGTCCCATAGGATGCATCATCCGAGATCGTCGGTAATGAGGCTGTACTTGCCGCGAAAGTATGGTGGGCGTGGCTTTCTGAGCGCGCTCACCGTGCATAATCGCGAAGTGTGCAGTCTCCGTCAATACTTCTTGGCGAGATCGGATGATCCATTCTATAATGACGTCATTTCTAGTGATAAAGGGCTTACCCCTCTATCCTTAGCCAACGAGCAATGGCAGGACCCAGCAGTGCTTAGCATTTCCGACCGGGAGACCGTATGGAAGGAGAAGGAGCTCCACGGGAGGTACTACAAGGCTCTACATGAGCCCTTCGTAGATACAGTCGCCTCCCTCAACTGGCTACGTTTCGGTGACCTCTTCGGGGAAACCGAGGGTTTTGTCTGTGCAATACAGGATCAGGTTATTAAGACCAACAACTATCGGAGATACATCCTAAAGGATGGCACCGTCGACGTCTGTCGAGCATGTCGCCATCCCGGGGAGTCACTCAGGCATGTCATCTCCGGTTGTTCGGCGCTTTCTAACTCTGAGTAGTTGCACAGGCACAACCTAGTAGCCAGAATTCTACACCAGGAGCTCGCTCTTAAATACGGTCTCGTGGACCGGAAATTGCCGTATTACAAGTACTTGCCGGAAGCCGTGCTCGAAAATGACCGCGCCAGGCTCTACTGGGACCGGGCCATCATCACAGACAGGACTATTCTTGCGAATAAGCCTGATATTGTGCTGATGGACCGGGCACAGTCAAGGATATTTTTGGTCGATATTACCATCCCGTATGACGAGAACCTCGTGAGAGCCGAAACAGATAAGCAATCAAAATATCTGGACCTGGCTCACGAGGTGACCGACATGTGGGGTGGTCTGCCGGCCGAAGTTATTCCTGTAGTCGTCTTTGCGAATGGGCTAATCCCAGTTAGCCTCTCTGGTCATCTGAGGCGACTGGGACTCCGTGTCGGACCGCTCCGGGCTCAAATGCAGAAGGCGGTGCTCCTTGATACTGCCCGCATCGTCCGCCGGTTTCTTTCCCTTTCTCCCTAACCCTTGGCCGTTTGGTCTCCCCTGCCGAGGGCTTCCATCTGGTTGGGCTTTTATTTATTTATGTATTTTTGTATTTATTTTATTTTATTGATATTAATGTATATTTATCCTTTCATTTTCGTTTATAATTATATATTTATTGATCCCAACCAGATGAGAAAACTTATAAAAAATAATAATAATAATAATAATAATAATAATAATAATAATAATAATAATAATAATAATAATAATAATAATAATAATAAAATGGCGTAGGGAAGTGACGACCCCATCGCCCGCTGACGTAACAGTCATGTGACAAAACTGCTACGTCGGCGCAGTCAGTCAGCATCCTGCCAAGAGGTGTGAGCGCCGTGCCTAGGCAAAATTGTAGGTGCAAAGGTCCGTTTGTGCATATGACCCAACCACGAAACGGTGCCGGGTTTGGGCGTCTCCCGTTATTTGGCGCCCATAAAATGGATGATGGCACAAAGAGGAACGCGCATAGGGCCGCTGCCTGGGGGTCGCCGGGGCGCGTCTGGAGCTGGCGCTGGACGCGGCAGCATGCGGGCCGCCAGCCGAGCGCGAGGAGCTGCACGATCACCTAGCAGCCCCTCGCATCCATCATCCCCACCAGAAGGCTTGGTGTCGGCTGGGTCTTCTCGAACTCAGCAAGCGGCACCCGCCGCTGGTGGAGCACGTCGCATGCGTTGGACAAAATCTATGAACGAAAACGCATTGCGGGCGTACTATAGGGCGAAAGGGGAAGAAACTGGGGGAATAGCGTACAGGTCTCGGATGCATAGCTTTTTTGCTGAGCTGGAGCCTTCTATCCCCGTCACGGAACAAAACCTGGCAGACCGAGTTCGGTACATCATGCGCTCGAAAATATTTGATGATGCCGAACTCGAACGACTACGACGTGAGGCTATTCCGTCGTCGAATGAATCGGCTATGGCTGGAGATGCAGCTCCACATTCGACAGACCAGCATCCACACGTGGAAGCCGCCATGGATCTTCCAGTTGTGGTTGATTCGAACGACGATGAAATAGTCTCCCACGAACTAGAGAAAATGAGGAGTATATTGGAAGAGGCGATTTTGGAAACGCGCAGCACCCCTCTCGAAAATCGACCGCGACTTCCCCGCATACCCCTAAGCAAGCGAAATCGGGCTGTCGTGAGGGCTCTTAACCCAATGCTGGTGACCTATTTGGAAGCCAGCCAGGACCTTTGCGAGACGGACTCAATTCTCTTTGGCGCCGCAGTGGCAGTTTGCCGTATTATTGGCGCCAAACTTCCCATGGCTGGACGCGCTACTACACAAAGTAGCGCCATCCCAGCCTGGAGAAAAAGAATCGAGGACCGTATCGCAAAGGCTAGGGCCCTTATCGGCAGACTGACAAGCTTCAGGTCGGGTAATAATAGACCGAGAATTATGCGCACCGTTAGGATGGCGTTTGCTGGGACAAATATCAGTTTGTCCCAGCCGGATATCATGCAGAAACTAACGGAGCGCATAGACGACCTGAAGCAAAAGATCGCTGCTTGGGGGAAGCGGATTCGACGATTTACCGAGAGGTCAAGGCGGTTCAACCAGAATCGTCTCTTCCAGAGTGATCAGAAGAGGCTCTATAAATCATTGGAGCGACCAAAGGTATGTGGAGCGGGCCAAGGACCGGATCAGGCTGACATTATCGCATTCTGGCGTGGCCTGTGGTCAGAGCCCGTAAACCACAGCGAGGGCCCTTGGATGGAAGTTGTGGCGAGCCAGGGTGCGAGTGTTACGCCTATGGACCCCATCACCATAACGCCGGAAGACGTGGCTGAGGCGGTCCGTAGGGCCCCGAACTGGAAATGTCCGGGGCTCGACGGGTTGCATCATTACTGGCTGAAGGGGTTCATAGTGTGTCACGCTGTGCTCGCCCGACAGTTTCAAGAGGCTCTCGACCAGAAGTCGCTCCCGAGCCTCTTCACTACTGGGATCACTCACTTGGTTCCTAAAGATCAGGATACCACAGACCCGAGCAAATACCGCCCCATCACGTGTCTACCCACCATATATAAGACACTGACATCCGTTTTGAGCGCGAGAATCACTCGGCACCTGGAGCTAAACCAGGTGATGTCACGCGCTCAAAATGGATGTCGGGGCGGTGGTCGTGGAACCAAGGAACCACTCCTCATTGACGCGGTCATAGGCAAAGTGGTGAAACGCAACCGTCGGAACTTCTCTGCCGCCTGGATAGACTACAGAAAGGCGTTCGACTCGGTGCCCCATACATGGCTAAAGAGGGTCCTCGAGCTGTACAAGATTGACTGTACAGTTAGAGACTTCCTCGAGCAGTGTATGGGGCAGTGGAGTACGATCCTTTGTCATCTGGGCGAGCGGATGATGGCTGCGGAGCACCACATAAGGATAAGAAGGGGTATCTTCCAGGGCGATTGTCTGAGTCCAATCTGGTTCTGCCTCTCTCTGAACCCTCTCAGTACCTTACTGGAGGGCTCCGGGAGGGGATTTCAGCTTAGGAAAGGAGGTACAAAAGTGACCCACCTTTTCTATATGGATGACCTCAAGTTATTCGCCTCCAGTCGCTCCCATCTTATGGAGCTGCTAAACATCACTTGTGAATTTAGCAGTTCTATTGGAATGGAGCTGGGAACGGATAAGTGTGCGGTCCTCCATGTTGAAGGGGGGAGGGTTGCTAACTCTGAGGGCATAGACTTCTCTATGCCCGTTAACTTAAGGACCCTTTCCGAGGCTGAAACATACCGATACCTGGGTATGTCACAGAACATCGGTATCGATGAGGCTGGTATGAAACAGTCAGTTTGCGACGTGTTTTATGCACGCTTGACCAAAGTGCTTAACAGCCTTTTGTCCGGTGTGAATAAGACACACGCATATAACGGCTGGGTCATGCCTGTCCTCATGTATACCTTTGGCATACTCAGGTGGACTCAGACTGAACTTAACGCCCTGGATAGAAAAGTCCGCACTACCATGACGTCCCACAGGATGCATCATCCGAGATCGTCGGTAATGAGGCTGTACTTGCCGCGAAAGCATGGTGGGCGTGGCTTCTTGAGCGCGCTCACCATGCATAATCGCGAAGTGTGCAGCCTCCGTAATTACTTCCTGACGAGATCGGATGATCCATTCTATAATGACGTCATTTCTAGTGATAAAGGGCTTACCCCTCTATCCTTAGCCCACGAGCAATGGCAGGACCCAGCAGTGCTTAGCATTTCCGATCGGGAGACCGTATGGAAGGAGAAAGAGCTCCACGGGAGGTACTACAGGGCTCTTCATGAGCCCTTCGTAGATACAGTCGCCTCCCTCAACTGGCTACGTTTCGGTGACCTCTTCGGGGAAACCGAGGGTTTTGTCTGTGCAATACAGGATCAGGTTATTAAGACCAACAACTATCGGAGATACATCCTAAAGGATGGCACCGTCGACGTCTGTCGAGCTTGTCGCCATCCCGGTGAGTCACTTAGGCATGTCATCTCCGGTTGTTCGACGCTTTCTAACTCTGAGTACTTGCACAGGCACAACCTAGTAGCCAGAATTCTACACCAGGAGCTCGCTCTGAAATACGGTCTCGTGGACCGGAAATTGCCGTATTACAAGTACTTGCCGGAAGCCGTGCTTGAAAATGACCGCGCCAGACTCTACTGGGACCGGGCCATCATCACAGACAGGACTATTCTTGCGAATAAGCCTGATATTGTGCTGATGGACCGGGCACAGTCAAGGATATTTTTGGTCGATATTACCATCCCGTATGACGAGAACCTCGTGAAAGCCGAAACAGATAAGCGATCAAAATATCTGGACCTGGCTCACGAGGTGACCGACATGTGGGGTGGTCTGCCGACCGAAATTATTCCTGTAGTCGTCTCTGCAAACGGGCTAATCCCAGTTAGCCTCTCTGGTCATCTGAGGCGACTGGGACTCCGTCACGGACCGCTCCGGGCTCAAATGCAGAAGGCGGTGCTCCTTGATACTGCCCGCATCGTCCGCCGGTTTCTTTCCCTTTCCCCCTAACCCTTGGCCGTTTGGTCTCCCCTGCCGAGGGCTTCCATCTGGTTGGGCTTTTATTTATTTATGTATTTTTGTATTTATTTTATTTTATTGATATTTATGTATATTTATCTTTTCATTTTCATTTTCATTTATAATTATATATTTATACATCCCAACCAGATGAGAAAACTATATAGATACCCCACAATAATAATAATAATAATAATAATAATAATTTATTTTTCTCTCCACATTAAATTAACGATATCGAATTTTAACAAAAAAAGGCACAAATTAATTTGAGACTGATGCCTAAACTAGGCGACGAACCTGTATTTCAGGTCATCAGGTTTCCCTCCCAGTTAAACAAATACAAAAGTATGTTATCTTGGAATACATATTTTAACAATAATGATACGTTATAATCTAATAATTTAACAATAATGATATGTGTGTGTGTGTGTGTGTGTGTGTGTGTGTGTGTGTGTGTGTGTGTGCGTGTGCGTGTGCGTGTGCGTGTGCGTGTGTGTGTGTGTGTGTGTGTGTGTGTTTGTGTGTGTGTGTGTGTGTGTGTGTGCGCGCGCGAGTGCTGAGTGAATGCAAAAATTACAACATTTACACATGTGATGTAAAAAGATCTTCCGTATATTTATAGTCCGTCTTCAGTTACCATTCATGGATACATTTTTTAGCTTTTATTTTAGGTAGGACGTGAATATTAAGTTCCTTCTTAACTTTATTATACAGGTATCCGCCAAGATAGCAAAAAAATATCCTAGAAAAGTAGGTACAATGGTCATAATGAGAAGTACACACTCGGTCTTTGCGTCTCGTGTGCTGTGTATTTTTTTGGTCATATTTTAATTGTGCATGTTTTTTTAGTACTGTGTATATAATAAACAGTTGCCGGACTGTAAGAACTTTGGAAATTTTATAAAGTTGACTGGTTGGAAATTTAAATGGAAGAGAGTTACTTTCTTTTAAGATTAACCTTTTTGATCTTTCGAGGGGCAGAAGAGATGATTTGGTAGCCCCACCCCAGCACGTAATACAATATATTATTAAAGATTGGCATAGAGCAAAATAGACAGATTTAATAGTGATTTCTTAAATTTACGCGAATACTACACATTGAATAAAACTATTATTTACGGATTTTATCGCGTTTAATTACTTTAACTTATTTTTATTATTATCCCGACGTTTCGGGTGCTTTCCAGCGCCCATGGTCACGGGGGGGACTGAGATGTTTGACGTCCCAATGTCATAGTTAGTCCGGCGGCAGATGGTAGCACCCAACCATCTTCTCTATTGAAATTTGGATTTTTTTTAATTTCAATAGCCTCGCGTATCATCCTTGGTAGGAATCGGTGTTCTTTTGCGAGAATTTGTGGTTTATCAAATCTAATGTAATGGTGGGGACGATCTTGAACATGTTCGCAGACTGCAGACTTCCCGGAGCGTCGGTGCTTCACATCAGCTATATATAGTCTGCGAACATGTTCAAGACCACAAATTCTCGCAAAAGAACACCGATTCCTACCAAGGATGATACGCGAGGCTATTGAAATTAAAAAACATCCAAATTTCAATAGAGAAGATGGTTGGGTGCTACCATCTGCTTGGGATCCTATAATTAACAAAATTAAACCCAAACCCAAGCATACGACTGCAAGACTTCATGATACTATAAGCTCGTTTTGCGTAAATCGGACCAAAATTTAATATTAAAAAACTGAAGGTAGCCGGACTAACTATGACATTGGGACGTCAAACATCTCAGTTCCCCCCGTGACCATGGGCGCTGGAAAGCACCCGAAACGTCGGGATAATAATAAAAATAAATTAAAGTAATTAAACGCGATAAAATCCGTAAATAACAGTTTTATTCAAAGATTTAATAGTGTTAGAATCTGCTACGCAACGGAGTTTTTTAAAAATATATGTTAATTTCCGTATCCTATTTGAAAGTGAATAAATATGCTCATGAAAAGTTATCTTATAATCCAACAAAATGCCAAGGTATTTAATTGAATTCACTTTTTGCAAAGGTGTGCATGAACATGTCAGACAATAAGGAAAATTGCAAGAATGAGTAGTAATAACATGGTCCGTGCAGGTTGCATATTTATTATTATGTTTGGAGAAGGACAGGTACTTTGTTTTATCCACGTTGAGGGTTAACACATTATCGCGTAGCCATTTGGACACTCTGTTTAAGCCAATCTGAGCGAAGTTAAATACATCTGGCCATGAATCACCAGTAAATAGCAGTGCTGTGTCATCAGCAAACGTAACTATTTTTCCGTTCACTAGTTTCAGTTTGCAGAGGTCATTAATGTAAAGAAGAAATAAGGTAGGGCCAAGAATACTTCCTTGGGGAACACCATAGCAGATGGGAAGCTCATCACTAACATGTTTATCAATTTTTACCAACTGTGTTCTATCTGTAAGATAATCTCTGAAAAGCTGCACCCCTTATACAAAGCTTCTCCATTTTATGCAACAATATGGGAACAGAGACCGTGTCAAAAGCTTTAGCCAAATCTAAAAATATTCCTATTGTTTTCTTTTTTTTCTCGAGGCTAAGTACGATAAACTCAATTAGTGCATGAACCGCATCAGCTGTAGATTTACCGGAACGAAAACCAAATTGATTTGGCGAAAGTATGGAATTTTTATCAAGAAAATTTTTCAACCTATTATTCATCACACGTTCTAGTATTTTAGATAGTGACGGTAATATATTGGTCTATAGTTGCTTACACAGTCTCGGTCTCCATTTTTGTAAACAGGATGAATGAGGGATTTTTTAAAAGCTGTTGGGAATATGCCATAAGTGAGGGCCAGGTTACATACGTAGGTAAGTGGACGTACAATAAATTTTTTGTTTTGTTTTATGAAGTCACCGGATATTTTATCCCAGCCAACGGCACAGTCACTTTTAAGATTATTTATTTCAGATGTAATTTCAGCTTCATCAGTAGGCAAAAGAACCATGGAATGGGCTAAGCTATCAATAGTAGGAGAAAGATTCAGTTCAGAGTTCTCAAGAATTTTTTCGGTCAGTTGTCTACCAATATTAGCGAAATACGTGTTGACATTATTAACTGATTCTTTTGGCGTGGTACACGTTGATAATAGTTGAGTGGAAGGTGTTTTTGTGGCATTTCTGTTGGTTATGCTGTTTATTACCTCCCAAAGCTTTCTATTATTTGCACCTGCATTTCTAATTTGATTTTTTTCATATTCATTCTTGATTCATTTAATCTATGACTCAGTAAAGGATTTTTTTAATCCGGTCTGTAATACTTATTTATATCTATGAAAGTTTATGGAAGCTTCAACTGACATCTTATAACAAATACTTAATATGAATACCTAATATGAAGTGACAGTAGCCTAATGGCAGGACGCGGACCGCTAACTCAAAAAGGTCGTGGGTTCGAATCCACCATTCCACTATTGGCGTGAACCACTCAATTTAAGCTTATCACGAGCAATTTAAGCTTATCACGAGTGGTTAAGGGGGAATATTAGTAATGTTTATAGCATTGTTTATATTCTTTAAAAAAATAAAATAAAAAAACGTAGTCCTATAATGCGGAATTTCGTACTATCGTTGTATTATTTGAATATATCGAGAAAAGGTGTTAGCTTAATCGACGCTGGGCTTGCTTCACAGAACGTACACAGCGGCACGACCGCGGTCTTCTCTTTTATCGCTGGACCACAACTACCAATAAATCGATTATATGTTGATTTTGACCTGGCCACGGTTCGAACCTGGGACCTCGTGATTAGCAAATTCGTGTGCCCTACTAGCACAATTGTGTGCTGGGTTGGTGGGGAATAAAACCACTGAGATCTTCTTCCTTGTATATTTGAAGAGTTTTTAGGTAGCTAGCCGCCGACTATGTAGAACGACTTTTTTGCGCCAAGAAGCAAAGTTAAGGCCTCCGGGAAGCGGGGGAGGGAGGTGGTTAATGCTCTAAGCATACCACGCAGCCGGCTGCTTGGTTATGTGGGACTCACTGAAAACACCTAAGTGCCTACCAAATAAACACCACCTGAGACTGGCTTTGGTCTGAAGGGCCTTTTTGCCGTATCGGAAGCAACAGAGGGGCGCAGGTCGAACGACGGAAATGGCACCCTTTTTATACGACCTCGGCTAGGTCGACAAGTACACTACAAGCGGCGGGGGAATGGTAACGACCAATCAGAGCGAGGCGATGTTGATTACACGACGCTATGCGAATTACCTTGCTGAGTCGCGTAACAATTGTATTTTTATACTAAATTTATACATTTCTATGTAACTATTATGAATTCAATACATTAAACTATAATATCAAACGCTTATGACTATTTACGTATTGCTCTATCAGTGTTTATATATCACTATTTTTCACTTGTCCCACACAATCCGTTTACGGGCATATATTTTGAAATTAAATTTATAGTAAATGAACTGAAAAAATATACGAAAGTAAATTAATAATAATAATGTCAAAAATTATAAAGTAAAACTCGAATAATAACAAAGCAAAAAATTACCATGGATTCGACCCCTACATCCAGCGATTAGCAATAGCGTTTTCGACTAATAGCCCAACAAGGCGGTTAGTCATATAGTGAAAAGTAGTTAGTTATCTAGTTATTTGCTGAATTTTTTCATTATTATGTTTTCAAAATTGTTAATGAATATATTTTCCATAATATACATGTAAATTACTTATAATATAACTTATGCAATTGTTTTATTCTGAAACTGAATATATTAAACAATAAAAAATATTCGAACAAGTACATATTTACAACAACAAAAAAATCGAGGTTTTGTGTAATTGTTTAAAACGCAACATAGTTCGATAAATAAATACCCCTAATACTCTTCGCTAAACGTAGGTGTGTGTGCACTAGGAAGACCACCTGCATAATATAATTATACTCATATCAAAGAGACTCGTTGGTTTAATGGTTGTAAACATGACTGCTGATGAGATCCCAGATTCGAATCCCGTGTCGGGCCAAAAAATCGGTTATTGAATTGTCAGTCAAACAATTCTCAGTAGCTATCCGGAGACAGTAAGTTAGCGGTGTCTTATCTCTGTGACTCGAAGAGCACGTAAAGCCGTTGGTACTGCGCCTGATCTCTCCCCGGTCGTGTCGGTTTTTCGTCCCATCGGACTAACCTGCACCTCTGATTGCGCATACTTAGGCATTATAATCCTGTCCTGCGCAGACGGAAATTATTATTATTTATCCGGGGTATTTATATAGTTTCTTATCTGGTTGGGCTATACAGTAGTCTTACTAATCCGGTACTATAAAAAACCTCATATTACATAGTACCTATGTACATATTTCTTTGTGACAATGTTTGTCTTACTTATATTATATTAAAATAGTTCTTAATTAAGGTCTGTTTATCGCAACTTGTAGTTTTTGTTAAATAAACTTTTTTTCAGAAGTTTCGAAGAGTGCACCTGTGCTTGCGCATACAACTGGACACTATAATATCCTGTCCTGCGCCGATTGCTAGTCTCTGTTGAGGCAGGCCGCCTTGAACGAAATTCGGTCTGGAGGACATTTATTATCCAAAGAGAGAACGAGGTGTATGTGTAAACACCGTTGTCACTTAAACCATAGGCTTTAATATAAAAATATTTATCCGAATTTTTAAGAAAACGCTATTTTCTTTCATAAAATTTAAAAAGTTTCTGTCCGACAACGTCCGTAAATTCATGGATACCCTATGCGCCCGAGTGACGTAATCACTGTAAAGATCACCGCCCACGCTAGCTACCTACACAACATTCCAATAAAACACAATAGGTACACATAATCTGTGATGTAACTTTTCCTTCATACTTTCATCCTGGCTTAGGACTGGCAAAAATTGACGAATTAAGGAAAAATTGAGATTTTACTAAAAAAAAATTATATTTTTCATTGAATTTACGTCTATAAGTGAAACCCAACCACGGGTTTCAAGGATAACGGTGCTTACACTAACATCCTGTATGTTATTAAAACATTATGTTTTATTCTTCTAATAACCTTTGCAAGCTGTATATAAACGTAGAACTATAGTCTAATATGTAAAGTTTTAATGTCGGTTAGGATATCTTACGCATACGTTGAAGTATCTATATATTTTTATTATTTATCAATTATAATCATTCGTGACCAAACTTAATTTGTGCGTGCAATGTGATTGGTGAATTCGTAATTCATGGTAGCTTTTAATTTGCCTTTTTTTTTTTTTTTTTTACATGGGGAAATGCCTACGCATACCCGCCTCGCGGGGGCAAGGACGGGTTATGTCGGACTCGCACCGACTAAAACCCCATGTTGTTCCACCTTTGTCGCATATTGGTAGGGCTACGGGAACGCTTTCGCACACATCCGCGGCCCTACTAGCGCCTGCCGCCCCACGGCAGCACCTCCTCGGGAGAGGAAAATTCCTCCCCGTTCTCCTTCCCAGGTAAGGCGCACCAGAACACATGGCGCGCCTTCCTCCACGGCCTCCAATTACGTCTGTGCAACAGACACCCCCGCGTCCGATGCACAAAGGCCATGGGGCCAGGAAAAACGAGCACTTAGAAGTACTAGCCTTCCCGACCCCAGCGGCGGATCTGGTCTATGGCTCCGCCGCCAACCAAGATTCGGCTGCGGAGGGTAGGGAGAGCGGCGCCTCGCAATACCGACAACCCTCTCCCCCCGCAGCCCCACCACCACTGCATCAACGGTGCGGCCCCGTTTGAGTCGCGAAGGATAGGGCGAGTGGCGCATCGCCATACCAACACTCCTCTTCCTCCGCGACTCCACCTCGGCTGCAGCGGTAGAGGGTGCGCGAGTCCCCACTCGCTGCAGTCCACCAGAACACATCCGGAGTGGGCTCCCCAAGCCCACTCGGAGTGGCCACCTCAGGCCGGCCCTTCACCTCGGGCCAGCCACGTGGGTTCCTCTTTGTTCACCGTGGACCGACCAAGCCACGGCTACTAAGCCCCCCCGCCACGACAAGGCGGGAACCCGTTCGGGGGGGAGCTTTTAATTTGCCTAAAGGTATGAGTTCAGCAGGTTCGAATCTCGCAATATTGTAAATCTTTTTTTAGTTTTTAGACAGACATATCCGCAAAAATAAATGATTCTTTGCGGAGTTTCGCTTTGGTCGAAAAATGTTTTACTACCATATTTTTTACAGAACACCATTGTTTTATTAATATACTTTCAAAACCTATTTAAAACCTGTATAAATAAATAAAATGAAAAAATAATAATATGTATATTTCATGCTCGTCGGTTAAGGGTACTTCTAACGTGGCCCATTTTCAAAATATCGCCAATTTGGTAGATAAACTTTTTTCTAGGGCGTCCCTTCCCGACTCGGCCGTTCACATCTGCCATATAAATTTGCTTTGTCACTCTTTCCTCATTCATTCTTTCTACATGACCAAACCACGAAGCATTCCTTTCTTAATCCTGGTCACAATATCATCTTGTATACCACATTTATCTCTTATCACGCAATTTCTCACCCTGTCATGTATGCATTTCGAGCATGTGTGCGTAGATATATGGATGTAAAGGAGGCGAAAGAGGTATGTCAGGATCGTGCCAAATGGAAGTCCGTAGTCTCTGCCTACCCCTCTGGGTGACAGGCGTGAGTGTTTATGTATGTATGTATGTATGTATATTTCATATTTTGTACAGAAGATATAAGAGATTTTATACAGAAACAGAAAGAGTAAATTTTTTATTCAATATAGATCGACAGGCCTGTTGGTCTTGTGGTTAGTGACCCTGACTGCTATGCCGGAGGTCGTGGGTTCGATTCCCACCCAGGACAAATGTTTGTGTGATGAGCACGATCATTTGTTCTGTGTCTGGGTGTAATTTATCTATAATATTTATGTATTTAGAAATATATAAGTATGTTTATCAGTTGTCTAGTACCCATAACACAAGCTCTGCTTAGCTTGGGACTAGATGGCGTTGTGTGATAGTTGTGGAATATTATGTTATTATTATATTATATTATAAATAATACTTATTGAAAGTCTATTTTTTAATTTAATCCTGATTCGGAAAAAATCTCTGTCCTGGGAAGAACCAGCAAGAAACCCATACAATCGAAGTTACGAATTTCATACATTTAGTTTTAGTGCTATTTAAATGCAAATTATTAACATTAAACCAATTTACTAATGATTAAAACTACTTTTACGGATTTTATCGTGTTTATTTTTACTTTTTATTTTTAATTCCCGACGTTTCGGGCGCTTTCCAGCACCCATGGTCACGGGGGACTGAGATGACTGACGTCCCGATGTCATTGTTAAACCCGGAGTACCTTCAGCTTTTTTAATTATTGTTTATGGTCCGATCTATGCAAAATGAACTGACTATGTCCTGAGGTCTTGCAGTGGTATGCTTGGGTTTAGTTTTAATTTTATTGATTATAGGATCCCAAGCAGGTGGTAGTACCCAGCCTCCTTCTCTATTGAAATTAGGATGTTTTTTAATTTCAATAGCCTCACGTATCATCCTTGGTAGGAATCGGTGTTCTTTCGCGAGGATTTGTGGTCTATCAAATCTGATGTAATGGTTGGGGCCGTCTAGGATATGATCACAAACTGCAGACTTCCCGGAACGTTGATGCTTCACATCAGCTATATGTTCTTTTACGCGGGTCTTATTTGAT
Source organism: Parnassius smintheus behrii (assembly GCA_036936625.1). Classification (NCBI taxonomy): domain Eukaryota; kingdom Metazoa; phylum Arthropoda; class Insecta; order Lepidoptera; family Papilionidae; genus Parnassius; species Parnassius smintheus. The sequence goes on from JAUPFT010000020.1 coordinate 43,353,325, forward strand.
CTTTTAGTTTGTCCTATATAAGAGAGACCACATTCACAATCAAGCTTGTACACTCCTGCATCTTGTAGAGGAATATGACACTTGACGGATGGTAGGAACTGACTAATCTTCTTCGGCGGCTTGTAGAATGTTCTAATAGAAGCTCGCTTCAAGATATAGCCAATCTTGTCTGTGACACCTCTGACATATGGTAGTACAGCAGGCACACGCTCGACTGTGGCCGGCTTCACTCGGTCACTGTGACGTAGGCGCGGGACCCGAAGCTTGTTGTCGTGCAGAACTTGCTTGACGTGCTGAAGCTCGGCGGCCAGGTGTTTACTGTCACAGATCCCTCTTGTTCTAAAAATGCAGTTACTTTGTCTGATGGTAAAATTGTGAAAGTATCGTCTACGTACCGCTTGTAGATCCTTGGTGTAACAGGTGCAGTAAGGAGGGCTTTCTCCTCAAAATCTTCCATGAATATATCGGCGACAATGGGAGATACAGGTGAGCCCATCGCCACACCATCTACTTGCTTGTAAAACTCTTCCTTCCACAATAGATAGCCAGATGTAAGGCAATGTCTTAGTAATACAATAAAAGTAGTTTTAATCATGTGTAGTGTTCGCGTAAATATAAGAAATCCAATTTACTAACTTAGATATAGCATTATTTACTTCGTTATAATTTAGTAACTTTCGTTTTAATTTGAAAATTAATGAAGTGTCATCAGTAAATAATACTATATCATGGTTATCCCCTAGTATGTAAGGTAAGTCATTAATATATACAAGAAACAGAAAAGGCTCGAGAATTGAGCCCTGAGGCACGCCCAATTGTACGCACGCCCAAATCTAACCCGGAATATAACCCGGAGGAACTTATACTATTAATGTTTTGCGTTCTATTACTTAAATATGTCACAATTAATTTAAGAGCATTACTTCTTACACAGTACTGTTGAAGTTTCCTGATAAAGGTTTCATGATGAATCCAGTCGAAAGTTTTGGATAGATTACAGAATATACCCAAAGAATCCTGTGAATTCTGCCATGCATTGAAGATATATTTAATCAGCTCAACACTAGCATCAGTTGTTGAGCGACACCTTGTAAAACTGAATTGATTTTTATGTAGTAAATTATTTACATTAAAATATAATACCTTTCGATCAAAAATAATTTTTTCAAAAATTTTACTAAGTGTTGGCAGTACAGAAATAGGTCTAGAAATTAGCAGGGTCCAATGTACTACCATATATAAATAAAGGTACTTTATCATGCTAAAGCAGGAAACACACCAGATTCGATACTAGTATTAAAAATAATAGATAGTTGAGGTGCGATTGTATCTATTATAGACTCAATACTCGTAACTTTAACGGAAATCCCCTACAGATCTGAGGTTTTCTTAATATCAACAGTTTTAAATTATTTTACAATATATATATATATATATATATATATATATATATACATATATATATATATACATATATATATATATATATATATATATGTATATATATATATATATATATATATATATATATATATATATATATATATATTGTTAATGTATATATATATATATATTGTTTTATTGTTTTGTTTATATATTTTGATGATACTTTATGAAATGTAAAATTCTTTGTAAACGCATTTACCTTTTGTTTAAGTAATGATTTGGCGAGGGCAGGATAAGAATTCAGTACACAACTGGTTTTTCAGAAACTGGCCTCACGTACGATTTGGGTGAAATTTGGTACTTAAGTAATGTTTTACTTTACCTACAAAATTACGTTTAATGCACACCTATCCAGAAAATTGTTAATTTTTTCTGATTCCGAGCAAAGTTCGATCCCTAAGGAACTGTAATATTATACACACATCATACAACTTGCAAAGATGATTATAAAAATAAAGAATGAAAAAGTATGTTTCGCCGTCGCGATCACACTATGTTGATCTCTTGAAAATGGTTATTGTTCCGCCCATAGAATACTATAATACACAATAGAATGGCTGTCAACTTTATTTTTTACGAGGATTGGCGTCGCCAAACTCGATTCGCTGTGTTGACAGACTGAGTAAATTTACACATTTTAGACTTTTGATTAATGTTCAAGATCGTTTATAATTTAATACATATTTATTTGTAAATAGGATGCAATTTGGCATTTTCTAAATAAATTACATGCGAAATTTGGAAACGATTGTAACGTTAAAACACATCTTGTGTTGACATTTATATGGTGAATTGACGTGTTACTGACATTTTAGTTTTCAACATTAATATAGTAATTCGTAATGGTATGTTAATCCCTACTTGAATGTATGGTAGTGAAAGTTGGGTGTGGCAGAAGAAGCACGAAAGTAAAATAAATGCTGTAGGAATGCGATCTTTAAGGAATATGCTAGAGTTGAATCTGAATGACAGGGTGGGAAATTGTGTGACAAGAGAAAAATGTGATAATATGCAAGACGATGTTGTGAACAGGATTAAGAAAGGAATGCTTCGGTGGTTTGGTCATGTAGAAAGAATGAATGAGGAAAGTGACAAAGCAAATAAATATGGCAGATGTGAACGGCAGAATCGGGGAGGGACGCCCTAGACGAAAGTTAATCGACCAAATTGGCAATATTTTGAAAATGGGCCACATTAGAAGTACCCTTAACCGACGAGCGAGTTTGCGTAGATACATGGATATCAAGGAAGCGAGGGAGGTATGTCAGGATCGCGCCAATTTTTTTTTTATAGAAGAAGGGGCAAACGAGCATGCGGCTCACCTGATGTAGGAAGTCCGTAGTCTCTGCCTACCCCTCTGGGTGACAGGCGTGAGTGTTTTTGTATGTATATTACATAAATAGGACAAACTTATTTAAAAAGCGTTCTCTACGATTACTATTACGGGCGTCATCTAGCGAACAGCTGAAAACTGACGTTCTGATAGTTCCACTTTGGAAATCACCTTTCGTTTCAGCGCTGGCTAAAATTTTGGAGCCAGAAAATTATCTTCGGTTTTAATAAAATTCGTTTGTTTCTGTCGGGAGTATGCCGGCGGCTTACTTTCGAACCAATTCGTATCGAGAAACAATCGCGTTTCGATCAAGCATTATTATCAGCGCTGTTAAGCAAATCCTGATATTTTTATCCGGAGATAATTTTTAATAAAATAAAAATTTACTTGTTAAATATTTGTATTACATAAATAGGGAAAACTTATCAAGTAATTTAAGCATTCTCGTCACTTGCGACCACTACGGGCATCTAATGGCTGACTACCAAAACTTCCGTTCTAATAATTCTACTTTGATGCACCGTTCGATAGTTACGGTTTTGGGAGTTAGAAATTATTTATTTGTTTGAAATCCAATAAAGTTCGATCAATTTAGAAGCCAACTCTTTTTAGAGTAGGCCGGCTGTTGAAATAGGAACAGAAACAAAAACAGAAACTTTTTTTATTCCATATAGATTATAAATAATACTTATTGTGAGTCACTTTTTTAATTTATGACTGGTTCGGTAAAAAACTCTGTACTGGGAAGGACCAGAAAGAAACCTAGCGGGACTTTTAAAAAAACATCTTACAATCATTTATGTTAGAATTAGTAATGAATGAAATAAATTAGAAATAGCTTGGTAGCGATCATCTTTCCCATGGGCTATTATCATCCATAAATTCCTAAATATTATAATAACCTTTTTTATACAAACTTAGTTTAATAAAGTTTTTGAACTGTGTGCGGGTCAAATTTTGTATATTTTCTAGGATTTTGTTGTAAAAGCGTATAAATCGCCCAAGAATAAATTACTCTCTCGATGGAGTCGAGTACCTGCTTCTACTAAATTGTTTCTGTTTAAAAAATTACCTGTAATATGCCAGTGTTTGATTACAATCGAATCTGGTAAGTGGTGACGAAGATTTTAGAGAGCCAGTATAATTATAGGCTGTGCGGCATTTTATCTTCTTAATAAAAATAAATTAAAAATGAAAGGGAGCTGCCCTACTAGAAACGTATCTTACGATGGTACGGAGTACTTTACTTTAGAGAGCCAGTATAATTATAGTCTGTGAGGCATTTGATCTTCTTAATAAAAATAAATAAAAAATGAAACGGAGCTACCCTACTAGAAACGTATTTTACGATGGTACGGAGTACTTTACTTTAGAGAGCCAGTATAATTATAGGCTGTGGGGCATTTGATCTTCTTAATTAAAATAAATTAAAAATGAAAGGGAGCTACCCTACTAGAAACGTATCTTACGATGGTACGGAGTACTTTACTTTAGAGAGCCAATATAATTATAGGCTGTGAGGCATTTGATCTTCTTAATAAAAATAAATTAAAAATGAAAGGGAGCTACCCTACTAGAAACGAATCTTACATTGGTACGGAGTACTTTGCTTTAGAGAGCCAGTATAATTATAGGCTGTGAGGCATTTGATCTTCTTAATAAAAATAAATTAAAAATGAAAGGGAGCTACCCTACTAGAAACGTATCTTACGATGGTACGGAGTACTTTACTTTAGAGAGCCAGTATAATTATAGTCTGTGAGGCATTTGATCTTCTTAATAAAAATAAATTAAAAATGAAAGGGAGCTACCCTACTAGAAACGTATCTTACGATGGTACGGAGTACTTTACTTTAGAGAGCCAGTATAATTATAGGCTGTGAGGCATTTGATCTTCTTAATAAAAATAAATTAAAAATGAAAGGGAGCTACCCTACTAGAAACGTATCTTACGATGGTACGGAGTACTTTACTTTAGAGAGCCAGTATAATTATAGGCTGTGAGGCATTTGATCTTCTTAATAAAAATAAATTAAAAATGAAAGGGAGCTACCCTACTAGAAACGTATCTTACGATGGTACGGAGTACTTTGCTTTAGAGAGCCAGTATAATTATAGGCTGTGAGGCATTTGATCTTCTTAATAAAAATAAATGTATATACAGGGTGGCCCAAAAGTCGTGGATCAAACGCAACTAGGGGTTAGATGGGGTCATCAGCTGCAAAAAGTAGTTCTACGGGAGGTCCTTAAAGTCAACCCCTGCAGAGTTATAATTTATTTTGTGTTTTTATGAGAAAATTGACTTTTTTTAACTAATTCTTATTAGAATGCCAAAAAATAAACATCCTCTATCTTTTTTATAATTTTCACTAGATTGGTACTGATGAGTCCTTGCGTTAGACATGCTATTTATGGTTGTTTATTGGGTGTGTTGAAGATAATGTTAAGTTTTACGATTATTATTTTTCTCAAATCATAACTTTTTATTTACTTCGGACCCCACTGTGAAAAAAAATACTCTACCGAAAAGTGACCCTGTATTACAAGTTTTGGCGCATTTAATAGGGATTCTGAAAAGGTATTACACATGGCCATGAGTGGCTCTAATATCTTTCTAGGACGAAAAAACAAAGCAACGATTGTGAAATAATTGTTTTATTAAGCAAAACATTTTACAATAAATGCTCAAAATTCCTGCCTCTGACCATAATACATAATCTGCACCGTCTAATAAAATTCCTACGTAACCTACGGAATGCACTTCTGTTGTTAGTTACTTGTACTCTAGCAAACTCGAGCTTTTGTCGTAGTTCTTGTTCGCTATTGTTCTCTCCTTGGTAAACTATTTCTTTAAAATAGCCCCAAAGAAAAAAATCTAATGGATTTAAATCGGGCGACCGGGGTGGCCACGCAACATGTCCGCCTCGACCAATCCACCGGTTGGGGAAGCGCTCGTTCAAATGATCTCTGACTGCTCGAGCGTAGTGAGGCGGGGCGCCATCATGTTGCAGCCACATTTCTGCTATTCTTTCTTCTGGAACTTCAGCTTCGTTAAGAATATGGTTTAAATTATTTTGCAAAAAATTTAAATACTGAGCACCATTCAGCCTTGCTGGCATTTCATGCAGCACCAACTGCTGGCCAATTATACCAGCCCACATGTTAATACCAAACAGATTCTGGAATCGATCATTTCTTATGATATGGGGGTTTACTCTGGAGTAAAAATGTAGATTGTGGATATTGAATACTCCCATTCTTCTAAAAGTTGACTCATCCGTCCATAAAACCTTGTTAAAGAACTGCGGATCTTCTCTGTGATATCTTAGCATCTCTCTACAAAACCGCACTCTAGGTTCATAGTCACCGGGCAGCAAAGCTTGCACCCTTTGCACGTGGTAGGCGTGATATTTTTTTCTGTTAATGACACGTTGCACCGTCGATCTTGGAATCCCGATATTACTGGATATTTGGCGTTGACTTATACTAGGATCCAATCTTAATTCTCTCAGCACTTCATCTTCATTTTCAAATTGCATCACTGGTCTGCCTGCTCTCATAGCATGCTGACCGGGTAAGACTCCCTCCATGTACGAATTATGTACGCGCATAAAGACCCTGTAATCCGGAAAACGATCACGGTTAGGGTAGCGTTGACGATATTCCCTGGCAGCAGCCCGGCAGCAGCAGCATTACCGTCGCAAAAGCCATACAGGTAATGCATTTCTGCATACTCCCGTTGGGTGTATTCTCTCCTCGCAGCAGCCATCTGTCCACTTTTGTAGCCAATCCGTCCGATTCACACAGCACTGGTCACAGGTAGGCAATCTATCACAAGTCCGAAAAACAAAGCGTAGGTCAAAGGAAAGAAACTGGTCACAAGTCGTCGTAAAACCGAGAAAAAGAACACGTGCGTACCCACAGGCAGGAAGCGAGTTACTAAAGAACACTAAACATTCTAAAGAAACATGCTCACGCGCATCCCCCAGCCCCCGCCCCTGCCGGCCCAGCCTTTTGTTTCCTAGAAAAGATATCGCTACCTGAACTGACGGGCCAACCGGCCTTTTACTGACAAAGGATTAAATAGTTAGTGTAAAAGAGAGGCAGAGAGTCTTTGTCATTAATTGTATTAATTCTAGTTTATTTTTAAATAAGCCTAACCGAGTTTTATGGTTGGGTTAACTTTGGCCTTGCCATGAATAATCGTCCTAAAAAGATATCAAAGCCACGCATAACCATGTGTAATACCTTTTCAGAATCCCTATTAAATGCGCCAAAACTTGTAATACAGGGTCACTTTTCGGTAGAGTATTTTTTTTTCACAGTGGGGTCCGAAGTAAATAAAAAGTTATGATTTGAGAAAAATAATAATCGTAAAACTTAACATTATCTTCAACACACCCAATAAACAACCATAAATAGCATGTCTAACGCAAGGACTCATCAGTACCAATCTAGTGAAAATTATAAAAAAGATAGAGGTGTTTATTTTTTGGCATTCTAATAAGAATTAGTTAAAAAAAGTCAATTTTCTCATAAAAACACAAAATAAATTATAACTCTGCAGGGGTTGACTTTAAGGACCTCCCGTAGAACAACTTTTTGCAGCTGATGACCCCATCTAACCCCTAGTTGCGTTTGATCCACGACTTTTGGGCCACCCTGTATAATGAGTTCGTAAGTGCATGTTATTGTGTACAGACGTCTCATATAGTAATTAAAATAATTAAATAAGTATGTGCTTAGCCGTGACCTCGTTATAACAATACCGGAAGTAACTGTGACATACTTTAGTTATATTTGTGTTAGTGATTTTGTTGAAATGTTTTAGCTTTATCTAGAATAGGTACTAAAATGGAGAACAGTCCCTTCAACCGGAGTGCCAAGACCACTCGAACCCCGCCTCCGGGGTTGATCCGCCCATGCAGACACCCACTTCAAGCGAACCAATTAAAACACTTCCAACTCCTGAGTTGGAGCATTGGATGACAAGCATTGACCTGTGCCTTAACGAGGTGTGCTCCATCGCTACAGATGGAAAACTTAACTCTGATCAAAAAATGCGCATTAGCTCGCTTTGTCGAAAAGTAAGCCGCGGTACGTCACAATTGGTAGTCGAGTACATGTCCCTCAAAATGGATGCCACTAAAGCCCAGATCTCCATCGTATTTCTGCAGAACCAACTTGACCTGTCCCAAAAGCTGCAGGAACTCAAGAATAGTATCGAAGAGTCATCAAAACCGGACTCTGGAACCACTTTTGCGGACATGGTCAAAAAAGGTGGCCAATCCCTCATTCGCCCAAACAACCTTAGTACCCTAGCAATTTATTCGAGAGACAAGTCCAAATCCAGTGATGACACGAAGTGCCTTTTACAAAAAATAATATCCCCAGAAGAACTCAAACTACATGTCCGAGGCATGAGGAAGGTCAAAAATGGGGGAGTTATAATTAGCGCTGAGACAAAAGGAGATATCGACAAATTAAAGAACTCCGAGAAGCTAAGCTCCGAAGGATTGGGGACGACTAAATCTAGTCCAGTTTAACCCCCAGAAGACACAAGTTTGCGCGTTAACCGCTAAAAAGAACCCCTTTGTCGTATCCCCTCAGTTTCAAGGCACTCCCCTTGTTGCCTCAGCCAGTATCGGAATCCTCGGCGTCGACATATCGAGTGACGTGCAGTTTCGTGGTCACTTGGAAGGGAAGGCCAAATTGGCCTCTAAAAAGCTTGGCGTGCTCAGCAGAGCGGGACAGTATTTCATGCCGGCACACCGCCTGCAACTTTACAAGGCGCAGGTTCGGCCGCACATGGAATACTGTTCCCATCTCTGGGCTGGGGCTCCCCAGTACCAGCTCCCTCCACTTGACCGCATCCAGCGCAGAGCGGCTCGAATCGTCGACGACCGAGTGCTTTCCGATCGGCTCGATTCACTGGCGCTGCGAAGAGATGTTGCATCTCTTTGCGTATTTTATCGCATCTATCACGGGGAGTGCTCTGAGGAATTGTTCGGATTAATCCCAGCTGCCAAATTTCGTGAACGCACTACACGGCAAACGTCTCGATACCATCCACACCATCTGGATGCTTGGCGGTCCACCACTGTACGTTTCACAAGGAGTTTTCTTCCACGTACAACCTCTCTGTGGAATAGTTTACCACCGGCGATTTTTCCGGACCGATACGACCTGGGGACCTTCAAGAAAAGAGCTTACTCCTTTCTAAAGGGCCGGCAACGCACCCGCAATTCTCCTGGTGTTGCGGTTGAACATGGGCGGCGGTAGTCACTTAACATCAGGTGAGCCGCATGCTCGTTTGCCCCCTCTTCTATAAAAAAAAAGCTTGCATCTTCTGGCCTTACCATGGAAGAACCGACTAAACGACGTCCAAGGATTGCAATTGTTGGTGTCCCTGTAGCCCTCACGGATAAAGAAGTGTTCGAGTGCATTTTCGAACAAAATATTGCCGATAAATTTCCCAATGCCACGCGTGAGTCCTTCCTGGCAACAGTTAAAATGAGCCATTAATTAGGTAAGAAAAACCTACCTACCTGTAATTACATTGTCGAAGTGTCACCTAGAATCAGGAAGGCCCTTATCAATCAAGGACGAATTTATATTAATTGGACCTCATGCCTAGTCAGAGACTTTACAATAGTAACAAGATGCTTCAACTGCCAGCAGTTTGGTCATTCAGCCAAATTTTGTCCGGAAAGTAGCCCTACATGTAACTACTGTGGAGAGCTCGGGCATTCCTTTAAGGAATGTAATAACAAAGCGCATGCCCCCGTTTGCGCGACGTGTAAACGTTTTAAAAGAAAATGCGACCACAAAACTGGTGATGAAAGCTGTCCAGCACGTTAATTCGCAGAGGACAAATATATCAACTCCATAGACTATGAGGGCGCCTAAGAGCGCCGCGTATTATATTATTTACTTAGCTCTTAAACACTAGTTTTAGTTTATCTTTAAGCTTAAGTATGGCGAATCAATTACTCAATGACCTAGACAACTTTTCTGTGTCTGACGCCAAAACATGTAATGTTGATGACTGTAAACACTTCCTTCCACGCCCTGAAAATAAGTTAATCTTACTTACATAAAATATTAGAAGTATAAATCGGAATATAACCGGGTTTGAAGTTTTGTTGCATAGACTGGATATAAAATGTGATATTATTATCCTTACAGAATGTTGGCTGTCAAACCTCCCATCCCACCTACCGATTCTAAATGGCTATTCTTTACACAAAACCGAGAAAAACATTAATCAAAATGACGGTTTAGTAATCTATGTTAAAAATAATTTAAAAGTAACTGTCACAGAACCTACATTCCAGGATAGTAATTGCTTAATCATTCGAATTAATTCCGAGACGATTGTTATCGCAGTTTACAGACCTCCTTCACAAAATATTCATAGATTTCTAGAGTCCCTTGATATTACCTTAAGCAAATTTAGCACATATAAAAATATAATCCTAACCGGTGACATAAATATTAACATTACCCCTGGGAAAACAGATAACCATGCACATAACTACCTAAATATTTGCTCTTTTCATGGGCTATTACCAACACATTACCACCCGACACATCAAAGTGGCTCTTGTTTAGACCATTTTGTGATTAAATCAAATAACCCTTTTTTAACATTAGTTACTAATTTCTCGCTTACTGATCATCAAGCAATTTTACTAACATTACAATTAGCCTTACCTAGGAAAAACTGACATTCGTAGCATTAATTTTGACTTTGTTTATTGCTCTGACGATGCAGATACGTCCTTGAGTTACTTTATAAATTCTTTACAATACGCAATAATGAATAATACATCAACAATAAAACTGTCACGTAAGTATTATAATATTAAACCTTGGATAACACCTGGTCTCGTCCGCTGTATAAGAAATTGAGACAAACTTCATTTAAAATCTAAACTTTCTCCTGATAATTTAATACTTTCAGCTACTTATAAAAGATATAGGAATTTTTGCAATAAACTGTTAAAAAACCTCAAAATACAATATGATAAAAATATTTTACAAAAGGCCGGTAAAAACAGTAAACTTTTATGGAAGTTCATTAAAAATAATACCTTCAGTTCAAAAAATCTTGGACCCCCACTTGATCTACTGCCATTAGATAAAAGCCCAAACGAAGCAACTAATAAAGTAAATAATTATTTTATTAATGTTGGCAAAAAAATAGCAGAGACAACTTTATAATTAAGCAACACTCGTAATCCAATTTTTATGCCCACATCCTTTTCTATGTTAAATTCTTTTGTATTGTTAAATTGATGAGATTTTAAGTATAATATCTGTCTTAAAAGGAGATTGTGCAGTTGGATGGGACAATATACCTAATTGCATACTCAAAAGATTTAAACATTTACTGGCCGCCCCGTTAACACATATCTTTCAATTATGCCTATCAAATGGCATTTTCCTGAAAGTGCTTAAAAAAGCAGTGGTTTCTCCTATTTACAAAGCTGGTGATAAAAACTTAGTAACTATAGGCCGATTTCAGTCTTTCAGTTTATCTGGCTTATCTAAAATTTTAGAAAAGATCATAAATACCAGGTTAATAAAATACCTGAAAACTAACAACTTGCTGTCAGACAGACAATTTGGTTTTAGGCCTAAGAGATCATGCAATGATGCCTTGCACCAATTGACAGATTACGTCACAAGTAATCTTGACAACGGTATGCACTCAATTGGGATCTTTTTAGACCTTGCCAAAGCATTTGATACTATTTCTTGCCCTATACTATGGCAAAAGCTTGAAACACATGGCATAAGGGGACTCCAACTACAAATTTTTTCTGATTACCTCAGTGATCGCTTTCAATGTGTAAAAATTGGTGAGTATACAAGTACTGAATTACAAAACAGCTCTTATGGAATCCCACAGGGCAGTATCCTGGGGCCTACATTGTTCCTAATTTATGTAAATGACTTATGCAATCTTCAACTTCAAAATGGTGTCATTATGTCATACGCAGATGACGCAGCCCTGTTATTCTCAGCTAAATCACGAGATGAGGTTTATAAATACGCTCAGCAAGGCTTTAACATAGTATCTAATTGGCTTCTTAATAATCTCCTACGTTTAAACGCTGATAAAACACAATATATATTATTTTTAATGAGAAATAATGACATAGCTACTCACCTAAATATTTACGCATTTATGTAAAATATTTAAATATTTTACATAATTGTAACTCGTATAATGACACTGCATGTGCATGTTCTGCATTAACAAAAACAGACAATATAAAATATCTAGGTTGACACAAATTTAAATTTCCGCAAGCACATCGATTTACTTTGTGCTGGAGTTCGTAAATTAATATATATTTTTAAATATCTTCGTAACATCGCTGACTTCAAATTGATAAGACAGGTCTATTTAGCTTTGTGTCAATCCATACTCACTTATGGCATTACTTCCTGGGGTGGAGCTTCTAAAACAATATTGCTCCCATTAGAACGTGCTCAGAGAGCAGTTTTAAAGGTAGCCACTTTCCGTCCATTCATGTTTCCTACACATCAACTTTACTTGGCATGTAGTGTACTAACTGTCCGTCAGTTGTTTATCCTGAACATCATATTAAAACAGCATACCGAACTTTCATTTAACTTAAAATCCATAGACAGGAGAAGAATGGACTTAGTTTGTGTAAACCCTCAAACCAAACACGCATTTGTGAACAAATTTTACATACAGTCCCTGGCCAAATTATTAGACGCACTGTATTTTTTTAGTAATTTTATGTTTCTTAAGAGTTTTTATGCAATAATGGTATATTTAAACTACAATATTATTGATTTTTATTTAAAAGAATTGTTGTAGACTACATATTTGTATTTATTTTTAACATATGGCAACACTGTGTTGACAAAGTGATACATGAACGTAAACAAGTACAAATCTGTATCAGTCGCGATCGGAATCGAATCAGGTACGAACGTGTTTTTGTGGCTTTATGGACTGTGATTGTTTGTTTAACAGTTTTATACTACTCAGTTATTAGTTTATTTTGTATGCAGTGTTTTAAAAAAGTAATTGGATTATTTTCATTATGGGTAGAAAATGCGATCTTTCACCACGTAAAAAAGCTGAAGTGAAGGCCCTTGTGATTGCGAAAACATTTACAAACCGAGAAATATCACGAAGATTGAAGGTTTCTGAAAGTAGTGTACGACGCATAAAAAAGAAAATTGAGTCAGGGGAGGAATTAAGCCCGAAAAGAAAGAAAAGATGCGGTAGAAAACCAATTTTCACTCCACGGTCAGAGAGATGTTTGAAGAAAATTTGTCTACAAAACAGATTTGCTACCACAAAGGTAATAAAATCACAACTCCAGGATGCTAGCGTAAATGCTTCTGAGCGCACTGTTCGAAGAAAATTGAAAGAATTAGATTTCAAGGCTTGTCGTCCCGCCAGGAAGCCCAAGTTAACAGCTGCAATGAAAGCAAAGCGCCTGAAGTGGGCCAAACAATGGCAAGACAAAGATGTGGACTTCTGGAGATCGGTAAGATACAGCAATTTAATCAAAAATTGATACATTGTTATCATTTTCAGTTAAATAAAGCAAATAAACATGGAAGTTTATATATTTTTTCCTATTTTTGACAGGTCTGCTTCAGTGACGAAAGCACATTCGAAATTTTACAAAATAAAGCTCAGTATGTGCGTCGTCGTCATGGAGAAAAGTTTCATCCTGATTGTGTCGTCCCGACGGTTAAATATCCCACCAAAGTGATGATTTGGTCAGTCATCAGCGGCAAGGGCACTGGACGTCTGTACGTCGTCAAAGGAATAATGAGGCAAGATCAGTATAAAGAAGTACTGGAAAATCGGTTGATTCCGCAGCTCAGAGAATGGTTTCCAAATGGGGAACCATTCACTTTCATGCAAGATGGAGCTCCCTGCCACACTGCTCGGTCTGTTAAAGCTTTTTTGGCAGAAAAAAATATCCCTCTGTTGGATTGGCCCGGTAATAGCCCTGATATGAACCCCATTGAAAATGTGTGGGAGCTGATGAAAAGAGAAGTGGCTAAAGATGTGATTACCAACAAAACCCAGCTCCTAGAAAAGATTATTTATGTGTGGAATCATCATCCTCAAATGCAGGAGACAGTACAGTCTTGCATTGATAGCATGCCGCGCAGAATTAAAGCTTTGATAGCGGCTAAAGGTGGCTCAACTAAATATTGACTTTTACTAGCATTAATTTCACTTTTCTTTAAAATTTAATAAACTTACTCTTTTCTAAATTAATGCTGTTTTATTTATGTCAAATAAATAGGTAATTGATTGGATAATATAAAAATAAAAAACAAATCAATTTAAAATAATAAAACGGTACAATATCACTCGGTAATCAATATTTTACATGAAATCTTGCAGTGCGTCTAATAATTTGGCCAGGGACTGTATTTTTAGGACCCTTTCTATATAACAAGCTCAACAAGTCACTAAAGGTATATAGTCTAAGTTATAAGAACTGTAATATAAGTGTAAGGGAATTCCTAAATAAATTAAATTACGAAGACACAGAGAAGTTGTTAGAAATTCTAAAATAGTTTGTATTAATTGTAGGTAACAATTAATTGTTATGTTGTTATTTAGTTATTTTATTTATTATATAATATAGTTTAATTATTTAAATATCTAGTGTCCTACATTATTAAGCCCACTGTGTAAGTGATGTCTGAAACACAGGTACTCAACCTAGTTCAGGCAGGTAGCTAATATTATAAACTTGACTTTTGTTATTTTTCTTTTGTATATTCTACATTATTAAGCTACACATAGTTTTAATTTTATCATAGTATGTAATTTTTGTTAGATTTATTGTTACTTTATTTAATTGTAATCATATTTATTCCTGTATGTAAACATGTGTAATTGGAAATGAAATAAATATTTATTATTAAATTAAAAATGAAAGGGAGCTACCCTACTAGAAACGTATTTTACGATGGTACGGAGTATTTTACTTTAGAGAGCCAGTATAATTATAGGCTTTTAGGCATTTGATCTTTTTAATAAAAGAAATTAAAAATGAAAGGGAGATACCCTACTAGAAACGTATCTTACGATGGTACGGAGTACTTTACTTTAGAGAGCCAGTATAATTATAGGCTGTGAGGCATTTGATCTTCTTAATAAAAATAAATAAAAATGAAAGGGAGCTACCCTATGAGAAACGTATCTTACGATGGTACGGAGTACTTTACTTTAGAGAGCCAATATAATTATAGGCTGTGAGGCATTTGATCTTCTTAAAAAAAATAAATTAAAAATGAAAGGGAGATACCCTACTAGAAACGTATCTTACGATGGTACGGAGTACTTTACTTTAGAGAGCCAGTATAATTATAGGCTGTGAGGCATTTGATCTTCTTAATAAAAATAAATTAAAAATGAAAGGGGGCTACCCTACTAGAAACGTATCTTACGATGGTACGGAGTACTTTACTTTAGAGAGCCAGTATAATTATAGGCTGTGAGGCATTTGATCTTCTTAATAAAAATAAATTAAAAATGAAAGGGAGATACCCTACTAGAAACATATTTTACGATGGTACGGAGTACTTTACTTTAGAGAGCCAGTATAATTATAGGCTGTGAGGCATTTGATCTTCTTAATAAAAATAAATTAAAAATGAAAGGGAGCTACCCTATGAGAAACGTATCTTACGATGGTACGGAGTACTTTCATGCGCGACCCCGACTCGCCTTTTTAATTATTATAAGACATGTAAAGTTCGCCATTTCGCATTGCTAAAACCCTCTCGGAAATGATAGGAGGCCTGTGCCCAGCAGTGGGACGTATATAGCCTGTAACTTTAACTTTTTGACTTTAACGAGCATCTTCAATGAATTTGTTAATTGCAATTTTAAGTGCACCTCGTGATCTTGAAATGATCAGAAAACATCGTAATATGTTTGAGAAATTTAAAATATTTAGAACACAAGAGGATAGCGAGTCAAGTTAACGGGAGCGGTGGAGGCGTTTTTAAAAACTAAAATAAAACTAAGAGTTTTCCGTACAGAAGCTCATGTACTCGAATAATGACAAAATGATTCTAACACATCTTCCATTCAGAACTAATTATTTTTGCTTACTCATGTGTCGTTAGAGTAAAGATAAGGAAGCCATTATACATACGTTTAGTGTATCGCAGCACGGGCCACGCACAGGGTGCAGTTAGCAACAGCACCTGTGCACGTGAATCCATGACTAGAGCGGCGGATTCATTCGTGTATCGAAGCCCTCTTATTTATTTATTTACACTTTATTGTATGGAAAAAGTAAGTATCGTTTTTTGTTCATTTTTTTCATTTAGGAGGCAGTTTGAATAAATAAATTTCAGATGTACAAACATCCAGACCCAGAACAATTATTTACAGGTCATACATATGCTTGTTCCTTGCGGGATTCGAACCCGAGGCAATAGGCGCCGCGAGTTAATACGACTAACCACGATAAAATGATATACCATTGAATTAATACGTACTTACGTACTAGAACAGCTATCTCAAACAAAAAATGTGCGCTACTCTGTGTTCGCGCGGTTGTTTTTTTATCATAGAATAAACATAGGTAGAATAATCAGTAGGTAATAGTAACAATATCTAAATTTTGTCATTTATTTTGTATATTATATTTGCTTATTGAATATAATATTACGTAATATTATATCACAATTACATTTTAATGATATTTTTATCTGAATATTTTAAAAGGTATCTATGTCAAATATAAAAAATGTACTAAATGTATGATAACAAAACTTACTAACATAACATTTAAATTACAAATATATTTATTTAAATTAAAAAAAGAGTCGTTCATAAATGCTGGGCACGCGAAAGTTAAAAATGAACGAATTTATTCCACTTTCACTTTGATGTGGAAACCTAAAAATAAAATAAAAAACTAATAAGCAGATTTAAACATGAAAAATTTAGCCTAATTATAATAACTTTTATATGTTTCTACAAAAAAATGTGTATAATAATATATTCGTCCTATACTTAAGTACCCACAGAAATGTCGCATCTGAACATATTAATTTCATAATCTATATTCCATGACACGGGAAGGGGTCTTAAGAATAATTTGTTATAATATTAATCTTTAATAATTTTTTATTGATTAAGTATCTTATTAATGAAAAGTAATTCCGTGGTTTTTACTGACATTTCTTGAATTATTTGTGCAATATCTAAGTACACACGACGACATATTTTTATCAAGAGATTTTTTTTAAATCAACACAACACGTGACAATTCTACAAGCGCCTAGCGAGTGACTTATTAAAGTGCGGTGCATGCACCGCAGTTGAGTGGAACAGAGTAGCTGGATGCAGTGTCGCCTCTAGTATGTAGTACATAATAGCTCGATGTCATATACTCATATATTACATAAGTTATATTAAATAAATGCCATTACCATATCATTATTGCCATTATTATTATCATATTATCTATTCTTATCCTGTAAATAGGTATCACCTTTCCCCAGCCGTGGGATATATGTATGCTGTTATTATACTTACATATCATCTAGCGACAACCTCATAACTTGTAACCTCATAAATGAATTACAGTTGAATATGAAATGAGAGTACATCAAACCCGGAACAGTCGGTACTGCCAGTATTTTGGCATCGGGGCCATTTCGTCTAATTCCCTCGTAAGCGCTCTTACCGAATGTGCGTATCCTAGCCCAATGTTGGCCACTAGCCAGCTTGTACCTACCGCATTTGTGATGTAGTCTCTCACTGACGGACTGTGGGACCTGAAATAGAGCAAGGTCTTCGTCATACTGTTGTGGGATTTTTATCGTGACGGGGTTAGCAGTGCTCGAAGACTCCTGTGTAGTGAATTGAGAATTTTCCTTAAATACGTACTATATAATGTGGATTGTGTACTGGAAATAGAATAATAGGTTTTTGTGTGGTTAAAGTGCGATGTGGTTTTCTTAGTGAAGTATTGGATGCAGTGATGTGACGTGAGAAGGCATGCCCGATCGCAACCATCTACCACGTTGCAAGGCTCGTGTAAGGTTTTGTTTTAGAATTGTACAATTTATGAATGAAGATTTACCGTGTAAGTGCTGGTGGTGTATGAATATCTACTACCCCATTCGGGCTGTGGGTGTCGTAAGACAGGGGGAAACAAACTGCGGAATGGGCAACAGCGTCTTCCTAATAAGCACTAAAAAATAAAACAAATGCGGTCGCCAAGCCGCCTGCCATGCGTGCCAACTATTCCCCCTATGAGGCAATTTATGGGGGAGGCCTATTTTCGGTATGGACGTTAATACGCTGTAACGGAACGGAAGAATACAGCTAAGTATACATATATTATGGTCGTAGGGCCCGTTTTCTGCTAAGGAGCCCGTCTGGTTCAATATCACACTATTGCATTTGTGTCGCCAAACTGCAGTGCCCAGTTTGGATATGGATAGCCCGGATAATTACAGGCAGTGATGCGTTTCATCTTGCACCTTAGATTTGACAGCGTATCTGTAGCTCTCAGTTTTAGTAGCATGTCTCCGCTTATTGGGTGTAAGAATTCTTTTCTGCCCAGGTGTCCGTCGGAGTGACTTCCGGTCAGCATATAAGAGCCAGTATGATTACAGGCTGTGAGGCATTCCACATTCCATCTTACTTCTCAGAAGTGACGGAGTGTCTGTAGTCATCTTTGTTTGAAGTTGGCTACAGGTGTCCCTGCCATTTACCATCAGGAGGACTGTTAGTAGTTTGTCTTTAGTTGTTAGTCTATAGTTTTTGTTAGTTGTACTTGTTGAAATTACACTTGTTTAGTGTTTAGTATATTTAATTGTAGAATAAAATAGTTGAAGAAGTTTTAATGTAAGTAATTAAAATAAATATAATATGTGTATATTACTTAATCAATTTGATATATTATAATGGCAAAAAGTCATTCCTACTATAATCGTTTCGTGGATGGATGCTTAAGCAAACAAATGATTCAGATTTATCATTTTTAGGGTTCCGTACCCAAAGCCTAACCAACGAAACCCTAAGCCTTCGTTGTCCGTCCATCCGTCTGTCAGCGGGCTGTTCTCATGATCCGTAATATGTAGACAATTGAAATTTTCACAGAATGTGTGTTTCTGTTGCCGCTGTAACAACAAATAAAAATAAATTAAAAGTTAATGGGTGCTACCCAACTAGACACGTTGTTTTTACCGTGGTACCGGAACCTTCATGCGCGAGTCCGACTCGTACTTGGCCGATTTTTTATGTTACCGAGGAATCATGAAAGGTGAAATTATTATATATTTCATTATATTTTATTAGGAACTTAAAATTATTAAGTACTGATGTAAGCAGTAGGTAGGTAGGTATGGTCAACCACGAAATTGTACGCAAGGTATAAAAATTATACATAAACTACCCAGGTATTTTCTCAGAGAAAAAAGAATTGAGTAGTAATTTAACTACAGAAGTCCTACCGAATTTCAGAACTTAGTTGAAATTTACTTCATTATTGAAGTACCTACTTACATACCTATACTTGTCTTTATAACTAATATTTGTAAGTTATAATTACACAAAATACTGAAATTAAAACATTGGTTACAAAATATTTGACTAAGTAGAATACGATCACATTTCCTTTAGTAATCGTATTTCGGGTTTATTTGATGTTTACACTACTTACCTATGCACACAATGCATCGCGATTTGGAATGGGATGGAATGGCCTTGCAAGCTGTATGCGCTAAGGGTCACAGAATTCACATAGTAGCGAAAATATGGTTAGTTAATAATAGTCAGGATAGGCACCTTACCTATGTAACTTACCATTTCGTAATGCATTTTTTAATCTTTATTGACAGCCCTAAGTAACCACGGAAAGTCCGCCGTGACGTAGGAAGGGGAAAAGATGCAAAGTAGTACGGACACTAGCTTGCGTGCGCGATTTATCTAATAATTAATAATTATGTAGGATATTAAAACGCCAGCAAGCAGTTAGCATCAAAGTACTTCAACTTCTGTTCTATACGTAGTACTTTTGTTTATTCTGTGACGGAGGTGACAATACATCGATAATTGATAGAATCAGGCGTTACTTTGCGGAAATCCATTATAATAAATAATTTATTACTTTGCAACCTTCCGCTAACTAATTACAATGATGTGTCTTACCTGGATTGAAGAGCACCTCCCGCCCTCCCTCAATTGCATGCACTAACTCCGTCACCACTAGTCCCAGCACCACTACTCCCAACACCGCTACTCCCGGCACCACTACTTCCAACACCACTATTCCAGGTAAGACACACCATCGACGATCTACACGAGGCATCCTCAGGTAATGTAGACTCTACGGCGACTGACCGGTGTTGGAAGTAGTGGTGTTGGGAGTAGTAGTGCTGGGACTAGTGGTGACGGAGTTAGTGCATGCAATTGAGGGAGGGTGGGAGGTGCTCTTCAATCCAGGTAAGACACATCATTGTAATTAGCGGAAGGTTGCAAAGTAATAAATTATTTATTAACACATCGATAGCCGTAGCGTTTAAAGATGATTGCATATGTCCATGAATTGCATTAGCGACTTGCCATGAGGTGGACTGTAAGTTCGTCTGCCACTTCAGTTTTTAAGAAAAGGCCTATTAGTTTGTAAATCGCACTGTCTTATTGTTATTTATATGTATATACAGGGTGGCCCAAAAGTCGTGGATCAAACGCAACTAGGGGTTAGATGGGGTCATCAGCTGCAAAAAGTTGTTCTACGGGAGGTCCTTAAAGTCAACCCCTACAGAGTTATAATTTATTTTGTGTTTTTATGAGAAAATTGACTTTTTTAACTAATTCTTATTAGAATGCCAAAAAATAAACATCCTCTATCTTTTTTATAATTTTCACTAGATTGGTACTGATGAGTCCTTGCGTTAGACATGCTATTTATGGTTGTTTATTGGGTGTGTTGAAGATAATGTTAAGTTTTACGATTATTATTTTTCTCAAATCATAACTTTTTATTTACTTCGGACCCCACTGTGAAAAAAAAAATACTCTACCGAAAAGTGACCCTGTATTACAAGTTTTGGCGCATTTAATAGGGATTCTGAAAAGGTATTACACATGGTTATGCGTGGCTTTGATATCTTTTTAGGACGATTATTCATGGCAAGGCCAAAGTTAACCCAACCATAAAACTCGGTTAGGCTTATTTAAAAATAAACTAGAATTAATACAATTAATGACAAAGACTCTCTGCCTCTCTTTTACACTAACTATTTAATCCTTTGTCAGTAAAAGGCCGGTTGGCCCGTCAGTTCAGGTAGCGATATCTTTTTTAGGAAACAAAAGGCTGGGCCGGCAGGGGCGGGGGCTGGGGGATGCGCGTGAGCATGTTTCTTTAGAATGTTTAGTGTTCTTTAGTAACTCGCTTCCTGCCTGTGGGTACGCACGTGTTCTTTTTCTCGGTTTTACGACGACTTGTGACCAGTTTCTTTCCTTTGACCTACGCTTTGTTTTTCGGACTTGTGATAGATTGCCTACCTGTGACCAGTGCTGTGTGAATCGGACGGATTGGCTACAAAAGTGGACAGATGGCTGCTGCGAGGAGAGAATACACCCAACGGGAGTATGCAGAAATGCATTACCTGTATGGCTTTTGCGACGGTAATGCTGCTGCTGCCGGGCTGCTGCCAGGGAATATCGTCAACGCTACCCTAACCGTGATCGTTTTCCGGATTACAGGGTCTTTATGCGCGTACATAATTCGTACATGGAGGGAGTCTTACCCGGTCAGCATGCTATGAGAGCAGGCAGACCAGTGATGCAATTTGAAAATGAAGATGAAGTGCTGAGAGAATTAAGATTGGATCCTAGTATAAGTCAACGCCAAATATCCAGTAATATCGGGATTCCAAGATCGACGGTGCAACGTGTCATTAACAGAAAAAAATATCACGCCTACCACGTGCAAAGGGTGCAAGCTTTGCTGCCCGGTGACTATGAACCTAGAGTGCGGTTTTGTAGAGAGATGCTAAGATATCACAGAGAAGATCCGCAGTTCTTTAACAAGGTTTTATGGACGGATGAGTCAACTTTTAGAAGAATGGGAGTATTCAATATCCACAATCTACATTTTTACTCCAGAGTAAACCCCCATATCATAAGAAATGATCGATTCCAGAATCTGTTTGGTATTAACATGTGGGCTGGTATAATTGGCCAGCAGTTGGTGCTGCATGAAATGCCAGCAAGGCTGAATGGTGCTCAGTATTTAAATTTTTTGCAAAATAATTTAAACCATATTCTTAACGAAGCTGAAGTTCCAGAAGAAAGAATAGCAGAAATGTGGCTGCAACATGATGGCGCCCCGCCTCACTACGCTCGAGCGGTCAGAGATCATTTGAACGAGCGCTTCCCCACCTGTGGATTGGTCGAGGCGGACATGTTGCGTGGCCACCCCGGTCGCCCGATTTAAATCCATTAGATTTTTTTCTTTGGGGCTATTTTAAAGAAATAGTTTACCAAGGAGAGAACAATAGCAAACAAGAACTACGACAAAAGCTCGAGTTTGATAGAGTACAATTAACTAACAACAGAAGTGCATTCCGTAGGTTACGTAGGAATTTTATTAGACGGTGCAGATTATGTATTATGGTCAGAGGCAGGAATTTTGAGCATTTATTGTAAAATGTTTTGCTTAATAAAACAATTATTTCACAATCGTTGCTTTGTTTTTTCGTCCTAGAAAGATATTAGAGTCACTCATGGCCATGTGTAATACCTTTTCAGAATCCCTATTAAATGCGCCAAAACTTGTAATACAGGGTCACTTTTCGGTAGAGTATTTTTTTTTTTTCACAGTGGGGTCCGAAGTAAATAAAAAGTTATGATTTGAGAAAAATAATAATCGTAAAACTTAACATTATCTTCAACACACCCAATAAACAACCATAAATAGCATGTCTAACGCAAGGACTCATCAGTACCAATCTAGTGAAAATTATAAAAAAGATAGAGGATGTTTATTTTTTGGCATTCTAATAAGAATTAGTTAAAAAAAGTCAATTTTCTCATAAAAACACAAAATAAATTATAACTCTGCAGGGGTTGACTTTAAGGACCTCCCGTAGAACAACTTTTTGCAGCTGATGACCCCATCTAACCCCTAGTTGCGTTTGATCCACGACTTTTGGGCCACCCTGTATAAGGCAGAAGCTAGCACGTTACTCTACACTTTTAATGTACGCATTAATAAAGATGAAACAAACCGTGTAGTTGGAATGCGTAGAATTTAAACAATGGTGTAAAATTTCTGGGTGTTTACAGCATTGAGATGGTCTACTTTGAACATTATCAGTCTTCACCGGTCTCAGCAGAGAATACGAGGAGTGATCCAGAAGTAATGATAATCTGTTATTTTCAGTGCAAATCAAAATCCAAAAAAAAATTTTTTGCTTGCTCATGTACCCACCATCAGCATAAAAATCGTATAAACAGGTTACGATTCCCAGGAGGTACATTCATTTGAATATGAATCATCGAAGTTCTTGTACGTGGTAGAGCCATGCTGCAATTATATTAGTAGTATAGTTGTAGCACTAATGGGTCGGCTCGACTGGGGAAGGACCACGCTCTCACAGAATACCAGCGTGTAATATTGTGTTTTGTATGGTGATTGGACTGAACCGGAGACCCTTTTTACTGGAAACGAGGCATTCCATCTTAGTCTTCTTGACAACGCATCTGCATTTTGATTCGTAATCGAGGATAGATGTAGATGTCTATGGGCCGCAGCAACTACTTACCATCTGTGTGCTCGTTTATCATCCTTTCCTATAAAAAAAGTGATAATATTAAAATGGAGAAAAACAAAGTAGGTAGAACATCCACGGAAGGGGAACATCGCGAAGGGCGCATATCCACACCCGTAACTGAAGATAAAGTGAAAAAAGGCGAAGATGTCGTATTGGCAGATCGAAGAGTGTCCATCAGGCGCATAGCTGAGGTCACAGGGATCTCAAATGGCAGTGTTCAAAGAATGCTTGCGAATGAATTTCATATGAAAAAGATCTCTGCACATTGGGTTCTCGGGTACCGTAACCGGTACGGTATGTTAACCGACGAGCAAAAAAAAACGATCTCGAAAGGGGATTTGAACTGCTCGAACACCCGCCCTATTTGCCGGATCTAACTCCCAATGACTTTTATCTATTTCCTAGGCTCAAGGAGCACCTTCGAGCAAGAAACTTGCAGATTTTCTTTTGCGGTCTTTATTTATAAGTAAAATAAAGCGGCAATATCTTGAAATACGCTGTTATTTTGATCACCCGTAGAAATTGTTTAAAACTAATTTTACGGATTTTATCGCGTTTTATTTCCGGGAAGTCTGCACTTTGTTATCATATCCTAGACGGCCCCAACCATTACATCGGATTTGATACACCACAAATCCTCGCGAAAGACCATCGATCCCTACCAAGGATGATACATTAAGCTATTGAAATTAAAAAACATTCTTATTTCATTAGAGAAGGAGACTGAGTACTACCGCCTGCTTGGGAGCCTGTAATTAAACCCAAGCATACCACTGCAAGACTTCAAGGCACGGTAAGATCATTCTGCATAGATCGGACCATAAATAATAATTAAAAAGCTGAAGGTACTGACATCTTGACGTAAGCCACCTCAGTCCCCCGTGACCATGGGTGCTGCAAACCATCCGAAACGCCGAGTATTAAAAATAAAATAAATTAAACGCGATATAATCCGTAAAAGTAGTTTTAATCAATGTGTAGTTTACGCGTAAATATAAGAAATCATTGCGCCCGTAAAAAGTTGTTAATTAGATGTAAAGATTCTATTTTGTGTAAGTGCGTACAGTCATCGCGAGAGACGGGTCATCGCCATTTCGGCTGGCGCTCGGCTGGCGGGGCGCCAGGCCGCGGGGACATTTTTCGCGAGATTGACCCCGTTGTTTCATCCACGCAGTCTCGTGCTGTGTTTTTTGTCTGTGTACGGATTAAAATATTTCATGAATGAATTTTTGTAAAAAGGTTTGTATGAACATAATGTGACCATAATATGTTGAAATAAATACATCAAAATATGCATAACAAAACCACTCACGCCCGTCTCCCAGAGGGATGGACAGACTACGGACTTCCATTAGGTAGACACGATCCTGACACTTCTCTCTCGTCTGATGATCGCCGAGCATGTATACCTACGCATACATGTGCAATTAAGGGTACTCTTAATTTGGACCTATCTTCAATATATCGCCCATTTCTCTCTTTCCTTCTCTCCTTCTTAAAATGTATGTATTTTAGATCCGAGAATGTTCATAAACCACGTTTTGTGATAAGATAGATACGGGTGTGGAAAATATTTCACTTTTATTAAAGGTTTACATTTACGTAAAGGACTAAGGGTGACACTCCGATCAGTCCGCACGTAGTCCACTTGACGGTTAATGGATCTTACGATACAATGACATTATTTCCTCAATTAAGAATCAGTATGTAGATACCTTGTTACCCCCTGAGGACTAAGATGGAATGCTTCGTTATCAGTTAAAAGGGTATCCGGTCCACGTGACTCGCGATGCGATAGCAGCTTTATGCTGCTTTTCACGCTTTTATTCTGGGTGAGCTTGGTCCTTTCTCGGTCAAGCTGACCCATAAGTGTTTCAACCATTTTACGCTGCAGTGCAGCATGGCTCTACCACGACTTCTAGATAATATATTGAATGGTGGATGGATGTTGATGTGCGGATTATTAGTGCCAGGTTCCCATCTCAATGTATGTTTATAATCGCTACGCTTTACAACCTAAATATCTAAAAATAAAAATATGAATTTATTTATTTTTCTCACATATAACAAAAGTTTAACTTGTGTAATGAATGACCTTGAATTTTATGACGAATTCCCCTGTTTATCGGTTAAGGGTTATTCTGTTTTTATCAGAGTTTTTCGAGATTTCCAGAAAATGACGGGCGGGTTACTCTTTTACCAACCTGCTGATTTTTGCGTAATTTAAAATTGTAATCACTTTCATACTAAGTCAAAGGGATCTTCTTTACTTAAGCATAACTTTATAACACACTGTTGTGTCTTAACTGTCTACAATGTTTCCTTAATGACCCAATAATAAATTATTTTTCCAATGAGGACATTTAAATTAAAATTATGTAATTAACTAATGATCACCCTTTTGTACGCAAAATATTATTGTCGTAGTGTCGATTGTCACAATCGGCGGTCGTGAATGATAACGGTAGTGGGGTCAAGCGTCCTGAATGTTTATTATAATATCTTTCTTAGTTATTGTATGACTTTGGGTGCTTAAGTATTAAACTGTGATGTTTTTATGTTTGTACGACTTAATATTGAACAGTGCTACGTGAAGTGATTTTGTGTATTGTTTGTGCTTTAGAGGAAAATGGTGGATATGTTTGTAAGTTAAATTTAGGAATGTTTTATAATAATAATAAATACTATTATTAAAACTTTCTTGTAGTGTGTAGTCTGCATTTATCGTGCAAAATGTTATTTTACATAGAACGGAGTGACCAATAAACACACAGCTCACCTGATGTTAAGTGGATGGTGTAGCCCATAGAAATCTACATCAATCCTCGATTAAGAAACAAAATCCAGGTGCGATGTCACCCCTGAGGACTAAATGCTTCTTTCCAGTAAAATGAGTCTACTGTTGTCTGCACTCACCATACGAAACAGCAGCATTATTAAGCTGCAATTTTACGTTGGTATTCTGTGAGAGTGATGCCTTACCCGATTCGAGCTACTTATACTACCACAACTATAATAAAGCTACAGCATAGCTACCACGTAAAATAACTTTACTAGTAGTAGTAGAATTTAAGTGACGTAAGTTCCATCTCGATATATTTAAAACTTTGACCCGGTTTCCTAATGGAATCTCGGCAAGGTACACGTTAAAAAAGGGATTTAGTGTCATCTTTATGACTATTTTTATTGAGATAATAATAATTATGATTGGCATTTTGTCTCAAACTTCACCTTGTTTGAATGTTCAATTTTTTTTAAATGATTCTATTTTTGCACATTTCAGTACATTTATAGAGGTTCAAAAAGTTAAGTTCTTTAACGTCGCCTTAAATTTTATTTCATTAGGTATTTTGGTGAGTCACTGCACTTGCATCGAAATAATAAAACATGCTTATGTACAGAATCAACAGAATGTCACAGGTTAAGGATTATCGATTCTGTCTTGTTTTCATGACTTTTTCTATAGCTATTACTAGTTAACTCTATTAGGGCCAACCTATTTATAGGAGACAGTGTTAATGTTTTAAAGTTGGTAAGAATTACTTCGCCAACATCGGCTTAGTGAAATAAAATGATGTGTCTTACCTAGTTTGAAGAGCACCTCCCGGCCTCCCTCAACTGCACTATTCCCGTCACCACTAATCCCAGCTCCACTACTCCCAATCCCACGACCCAATGAAAGACACTTCACCTTCGATAATACACTCACCGGCACGGAAACTTGGCCAAGCGGTTATCTCGCGATAGCAAAAGCTTTAAGTGTTTCTGATGAATGTTTGTTATGCAAGTATGTCAAAAAATGTTTACCCTCAAGTTCAAGAGGGTAATTCATTATGTTTAAGTGCACCATGACGAATTCTTTAATTTTTAGTTGAATCGGGTCATTTGAGTGACTAAGTTCACATTTTAAATTTGTGTGTTGTGAAAAGTTTACTGTAAGGTTATTCAATTATTGTGATCTTGTGTCTTAATTAAATAACTAAAGGTGCTTTAAAGCCAATAAAAATGCCATTAACACCAGCACAAGTTGCACAAGCGGTAGCATTGATTGACCAAGGGCTGACACAGCGTGAAGTTGCTATTGTGCTTAACGTACCACGGTCCTCAATGCAGTATTCACTGAAACGATACCAGGAGACAGGCCGCTACACCCGCAGGCCAGGCAGTGGGGGCGTAAGGTGCACATCGGCCCGGGACGATCGTTTTATTGTTATGGAGATTTTGAGAAACCGCTACCTGACCGCTGTTGAGATACGCCAGAGGCTCCAAATCGCAAGAGGCGTTAATGTTAGTGAGCGTACGGTGAGAAGACGAATGGAGGAAGTGAATTTAAAAGCTCGTAGACCAGCACGAGGTCCAGAACTTCTCAGACAGCACCGAGTAGCCCGACTTCAGTTCGCAAGAGAACATGTCAATTGGACCCACGAGCAATGGGCTAGAGTGTTGTTCACAGATGAGTGTCGAATAGCTTTACGTGCTCCAGACGGTCGAGAACGAGTGTGGAGAAAAAGAGGAGAGAGGTTTCTACCCATTACCACCACCCAAACTGTGAGTTTCCATGGAGGCTCAATAATGGTATGGGGAGGTGTAAGTTCCGACGCACGTACAGAGTTGGTCATCGTCGATAATCGGCTTACAGCTACTCGATACATCGAGGAAGTTCTTCAGGAGCATGTAATGCCTTATTCGGGATTCATTGGACACGACCAATTCCTCCTCATGCACGATAATGCACGCCCGCACGTCGCACATTGTGTAGAGGAATATCTGGAAGAGGTTGGAATACAAAAATTACAGTGGCCAGCTCGTAGCCCGGACTTAAATCCAATTGAGCATGTATGGGGTATGCTCAAAAGAAAGATAAAGTCCAGCTCCAAACCGCCACAAACTCTAAATGAGCTCCGAAATGCAGCGCTGGCCGCTTGGGACAGCATACCGCAAGTTGATGTCAGAAACATCATTCAAAGCATGCCAGATCGAATGCAAGCGGTTATCAGGGCTAGAGGAGGAAACACCCGATATTAAAACTGATAGACAATAAAGAAACAGACTTAATTTTTAACTTTGTAGTGTTTTTAAAGTGACAATGGAAAGATGTTAATTTTAGTGAAAACATGTTATCTTGAAAAGAAAAATTTCGGTGAAGTAAACATTAAATTTCTATGTTCTAAAACCATTAGAGACACTTATTGAATGCATCTACCCTTAATTTACTGTTAAAAAAACGTTTCAGTGCAAATAATCAGCAAATTCACGAGTGGCCAAGTTTCCGTGCCGGTGAGTGTACGTCATGTGTTACGCATCTACAAGAAGCATCGTCAGGTAAAGTGGACTGCGGTTGCTGACCGCTAAGATAGCGGTCTTTTTTCGTAGCGGTGCCCTTTAAACTATAGATAAGACACATCATTTTATTTTATTAAGCGGATATAGACGAGGTAAGTCTTAACAACTTTAATATAATGGACATCCGCAAAGTAACGCCCGATTCTGTTGTCAAAGAACATCTAACACCTCATCTTGAGAAAGAAAAAAGGGAAGTGAACGTCTGAAAATAGACGAGTCTAATAATAACCATAAAGAAAACAAACGGTAAAAACTTACCTACATAGAATTAGAAATATTACCCAAATGACATATGAATATTTCGCCCCCTAGTGTTCAGCATCTGGTGTTGCGATCGGAAATGCTTTTATCGAGCTTGGCGATTAAAAAAATGTTTTTACTAATGATTTCTTAAGTTTACGCGAACACTACACATTGAATAAAACTACGGTCTAAATACTACAGTACCCCCCGTGATCACGTGATCATAGGTGCTGTAAAGCACCCGAAACGCCGCGAATTAAAAATAAGATAATTAAATGCGATAAAATCCATAAAAGTGGTTTTACTCAATGTTTTTACTATGTATGCCAATTGATTTAATGCTAATTGAATAAAACTATTTTTAATAGATTTTATCGCGTTTAATTCACTTATTTTTTATTCCTGACGTTTGGGTTTGAGATGCTTGACACCACCCATGGTCACGGAGTCTTGCGATAAAATCAGTAAAAATAGTTTTATTCAGTGTATAGTATTCGCGAACTGGAATTACTTTAATTCCTTCCTATCCTATCCACCATCGCACAAACAGGCGGTCGGCGGTTCGGGTAGTGCATGAAGTGTTGCTGTTAAATTTATATGGTGCTGGTGCTTCGAAATTCACCTAGTGGCTTTGGATTCATTGGAAAGGCGTGCTAAGAGTATACTAAGGACCTACGGATTTACGTGCAAGGCACGGTCGTGAAACATCGCCAATTTGCCAATTTTCTTACTCCAGGCTGCTACTGAGAACTTGTTGGCAGAAAAATCCATTAACCAATTTTGGCCCGTTCCGGGATTCGATCCCAGTACCTAATTTTGTTGTCAACATACCACGCGTTAGAACCGAACGGTTTACTTTGCTTTTCGTAATGCATACAGCAAACGAGTGGAATAATTTGACGGCGCCTGTCTTTCCGTCCGAATACAATCTGGACGTCTTCGAGGCAAGAGTGAATAGGCTTTTGCCAGACAGGCATTGCCAAGACAATGACATTTACCATCTATGGCTTCAGCAATACTTACCACCTGGTGTTATTGTGGTCAAGTACTAGCTTTTAATAAGTAAAAAAAACTAGAACCGTAGTAACTCAGGCGCTAGACGTTTTCCATAGTACGCGGGCAACTCTGCGGCGACACCAGCGGAAGTATTATCTGCGATTTTAAGTGGCTATTTAGATAATATGTGCTAATATGTTGTGTGGGTGTGTGTGTGTGTGTGTGTGTGTGTGTGTGTGTGTGTGTGTGTGTGTGTGTGTGTGCGTGTGCGTGTGCGTGTGCGTGTGCGTGTGCGTGTGCGTGTGCGTGTGCGTGTGCGTGTGCGTGTGCGTGCGCGTGCGCGTGCGCGTGCTCGTGTGCGTGTGCGTGTGCGTGTGCGTGTGCGTGTGCGCGCGTGCGCGTGCGCGTGCGCGTGCGCGTGCGCGTGTGTGTGTGTGTGTATCCAGTACACACACAATAAAGATTGTTGTTTTAACACAATCTATACAACATAATATACTCGTTAATAAAATAAACTGTCTGTGTGTAATATTAAAATACCTGGCTTGCTTGATGCCAGATGCACCTCCCTAAAAGTAATCCTGGCGGCGCCCATGGGTCCGCTATCAAATTTTGGACCAGAGACAGCTAAACTGTGTTAGAAGGATAAAAAAATTTAAATATATGTATTATTTTATAAAAGTATAAGATTCACTTAAAACACTTTCTTCTGTGTTTATTCCTTAAGTAATCAGTTCGAACGAAATGTGTCTAAAAATAGTTTAAAACCATTATATGTCTGGCGTAGGTGCTGCTGTCGGATCCTGACGCCGAGCTGTCCAACTGGCCACTGGAGCTGGTGGCGCTCCGGGAGAAGATCCACGGGGACGTGGCTAGAGTGCAGACGGACAAAGAGGTATGGTTAATAAGTGTGCTTTTCATTGTGTTTAAATTGTACGCAACGCATAACACAGAGTAGTGGCGATGTAGGACAATGTACTACTCCATATCTTCCCGTGAGCGTTGTAAGAGGTGACTGAGGGAAATTGAAACAGGTGATGCGCAATGTCATCTTCCTGACAACAACTCAAAATAATAAGAAACTACGATTGTCAAGCCACCTGTCAAGCATAGCAACTACGCCAAAATCCTTCTATGATACTGTTACGAACTTGGGGTTCGAGACAATAAAAACTGCCGAGTGAATTACCAAATTTGACACTTTAAAAACATAACACTAATTACAACTTAAAACCAGACCAATAACAAAACACAATTGTACTACTGATCACTTTGGTTTGCATTTGTATTGCTTCGAAGTATTCGCTTGAATCGCCTATTTAATACCGACTCGGGCCACGGTCTATACCGGCCTTATATAGGGTCTCAGATTGTTTCCGAACCTTCTACTGTATAAAACATCTAGAATGTTCAAGTACACACCGGTTCCGACTGACTAGGTGTCGATAGTTCTACAAAGTTCTAGCATGGAAATTTCTAGAAGGATCTTGACTCCCCTAGTTCTGTTACTCGATACTAGAAGGCTCTAGCGGTAACTAGTGTTGCCATGTACCAGGCATTAATTGTGGCGCGCAACAATACAATCTATTGGGGAGGCCTATGTTCCGCTGTATACTTTTATAGGTTGTAATGGATGGGATGTATACAACGCTTAACAGCA
Source organism: Parnassius smintheus behrii (assembly GCA_036936625.1). Taxonomy (NCBI): domain Eukaryota; kingdom Metazoa; phylum Arthropoda; class Insecta; order Lepidoptera; family Papilionidae; genus Parnassius; species Parnassius smintheus. Next base: position 43,385,187 of record JAUPFT010000020.1, read on the forward strand.
AGAGGACTGCGGTCATAAGGAATACTGGGGTAAAATAGCAGTGACCGGCTATCGTTACGTTTGTTGAGTGACGAGAGCAGAAGACACTTTTTTATAGAATAAGGGTGACAAACGTATACACAGGGACACCTGATACTTACCACCAGGTGGACTGTGTGTTCGGTTGTCATCACATTTGTATACTGTGGCTCATAGACATCCACATCTATTTCCGGTTAAGAATCAAAATGTAAATACGTCGTCACTCCTGAGGACTAAGATGGAATGCTTCATTTCCATTAAAAAAGGCTCTCCGGTTCTCACCATCGAAACACAGCAGCATTGAGCTGCTATTTTACGCTGGTATAGGCATTTACTAGTAAGGAGGCGCTTCTGAGCGGCCATGGCACCGCGGAACTAAGTACTTGTCAAAAATATGAGCTAATTGTATAAGGAGGTAGGTCTTCCTTTCTCTCTATGAGGCTGTCTGTGTATGAACCTCCCTGTTACCTATTTCTGCTGCTAAATAGAAGAGCTTGCACTGCTGTGTTCTGATCTGAAGCGTACAGAGAGTCAGTATAATTGCAGGCTGTGAGAAATTCCAACTTAGTTCTCAGACGTGTGACGACGCATCTGTAGCCTTCTTGTTTGAAGCTGGCTGTAGATGCCCATGGAATGTAGTAGGCACTTACCGTCAGGTTCAATTTTATATTTTAAAAAATATGGACATTTAAAATATGTATTCCATATGAGACCGAACCTGCGCCTTGTAAAGTTTGCGGTGTGCCGGCATGAAATTCTGTCCTACTCTACTGAGCACGCCAAACTTTTTAGAGGCCAAGTAGACCTTCCCTTCCAAATGACGACGAACCTGCACGTAATTCGATATGTGATGTGATATTCGATATTTGTTCAACAAAGTTTTGACCTCAAGCCCAAGTTTGTTCCGATACTTAGCAACGACGATTTCCCGAGTAATATTGGCACTGCCGGTGTATAAAGCATCACCAGTGCTGTCGTCCGCATAGTAATGAATGTTACGGTTTGCAACATATTATCATTGATGTGACATTATTTATGCCATGAATTGGTTACATGGTTCAAGCTTTTAAAGAAATTACATAGACATTGATCGTCACCGATGATAATAAAAGTAATAGTGATAGTTTGTTATAGAGATTCGAAGTGGAAATGTGCTCAGCGTTCTTGGTATTAATCCTCTAGGGTTGAAAAAGAATTTCAAGACCAAAGCCTAGGCCTCGCACGTTATGGGGGAGTATTTGCCTTAATTGGTATGCATGGCAGACAGATGAGTATAATTACGTCTGACGTAAATGTGATGGGTGAAAATCGCTATGAATCTTTAGTCATTCTCATTTTATTCGTTTCCCATAGTGGCTTCTTATCTCACGATACAAAAATGGGCGACTGATTCACTTAGGCCGTCTGCACACGGCGTCTAGTTGCGACAACATCGGTTGTTTGCTTATATATCCCTACGCACCTATTTGTTTAAACCGCAGTTTCTATCGACGCGTTGACCGAACCATGGACGTCCTATAAATAGGGGCCACCCTTGCATTCCCCCTCGATGACTCGCCCCGCCCCCTCCCCTCGATCGTAAATCTAAACAGCGCGCGGCGTGCTCTTAATTGCCTTTTTCATGTGTATTAGTTTGTTTTGCACCGGGCTAAATCGAAACGCCGGGCGCCATACTAGTCATGAAGGAAACATGCGATCAGCTTCGCTTGTTGCTTTTGTCTTGTTGATATTGTAGAAACGAATCTATATACATTTTTCCCCGATGTCTTTCATCATCTTCATCATTATCCATCATTGCAGTCAAGTCCACTACTGGACATAGGCTTCCCCCAAGGAATGAAACAAAGCACGGCTCGTCACCTGCATCTTATCAGTTTGTCACTCCATGTAGTGGGAGGTCGTTCTACACTACAGTTACCTGTATGAGGTTGCAACTCGAGAGCCTTTGTTCTCTACATCGGTTGACGGTTATAGCCTTATAGCTAATATAGCGCAACCGATATATTCATAGGTGCAAAATTTTATTTCTTTTGTCAAAACAATAATAATAATAACTGTTTAGTTGTTCGGCGCTTTCTAACTCTGAGTACTTTCTGCTTTTCTACTTTTTACTTGCACAGGCACAACCTAGTAGCCAGGATTTTACACCAGGAGCTCACTCTGAAATACGGCCTCGTCGATCGAAAACTGCCTTCTTGTAAAAGTGCTTGCTAGAAACCGTGCTCGAAAATGACCGCGCCAGGCTTTACTGGGACTAGGCCATCATCACAGACAGGACTATTCTTGCGAAATAAGCCTGATATTGTGCTGATGGACCGGGCACAACCAAGGATATTTTTGTTCGATATTACCACGAAATTTATTACGAAAATATTACGAAATTATTTCCGTAATTGTCTCTGCGAACGGGCTAGTCCCAGTAAGCCTCTCAGCCGGACTAGCATGGGCAGGAGAGAATATATTCTTGGGGAAGGGATAAAAATTTTATCACTTGCTTAGTTTTATCCACCCTGCGAGCATGGGCAGGAATTAAAAAATTATACCCCCCGATTATATCCACTGACAAGAGATAAAATTATATTATCTCTGTAGTATATCCCCGTTTCACATAACGAGTAGACATATAATATACGTCTACTCGTTATGTGAAACGGGACATATAATATATGTCTACTCGTTATGTGAAACGGGACATATAATATATGTCTACTCGTTATGTGACACGGGACATATAATATATGTCTACTCGTTATGTGAAACGGGGATATGAAAATTATCCCTTCTTGACATTTGAAAGGGACAATTTTATATTCTTTCGTGGACGTGGGTTTAAGTTTATCTTCAAACCATTTTAATACAAAAAAGATGTCTCGAGCCTATTGCAACTACATTTTCGTGTCAGAAATTGAAAAACAAGAAGGAAAATTACATCGGCGATATTTGATCAGAATACTTAATCTATTGGAATTCCCCGACAACGACGCCGGTTTCGGATGCTCAAAGATTGTTTTGTATTTGTGTAAAGAACTCTATGAGGCTTTAAAGGCTATTAATTCTGTGTATGGACTACCAGTGCATATTGAAGTACGCATCTATTACAACCACTTAGTCCAAAAACATCGTATATTTGCAATCAATACATGTGGCTAACTTATCTTAATATTTTTCTAGGTAGGTAGTTTACATCTTTCAGTCTCTTGGCAGATGGTAGTTACCTACTAGAGAGGTACGAGTCAAGACCGTGGCATGGCTGTTGTTCAAACAACAAATAATCAGCAAATACTTGACCTAAATTATTGGGGCCATCATTAGAATGTGGGGAGCAATATACTTTAATTAGCCTCTTGTGTAGGTAAATACAAGTTTCAGTGCATCTACTTCTTTCATTTTATTTTTGACTAATACTGAAGTGAATTTCCGGGCATATAACCAGCAAGGCAAAATGTACCTAGCAGAGCATGGTCTGCCAGATATTCTTAGAGCTATTGACTGCACCCATGTTGATATATTTCACCTCCCATCCCAGACTGGGGTTTAGTACAAGGAAAGGAAAGAAAGGAAGAAGGAAAGGAAGGTCTACAATTCTAATCCAAATTGTTCAACTGGTAATAGCAAACAAGTTACAGTTTTTAAAAAACCTAAAACCTAATAATCAAGTTTTTTTCTAAATAAAGAATAGTAGTATTATATTAATCTAATATTCCCCTTTCCCCAAAAAATAACTGTAATGCATGTGTGCCACAATAGTCTTACAGGTGGTCCCATGAGACTATAGTCGTCCCGGTTAAAGATTCTCAACCTTTCAGATTGTAGTCACCCCTACATTGAGTTATTGAGTCTCAATAGCTCAATGCCATGATTTAATTACATAGGTTGTGTCAATCAACAATACCCAAGGCGAGTCCATGGTCAAGTCATATTTAATAATAATAGAATCAGTCTATACTATATTTTAGGAAAGTATAATGTTTTAAAATAAAGTTATCAAACTTAGTAAAGTTTAAATTGAGAAATATGTTAATTCTTAAGAAAAACTTGTTAAATATTTTAAAGATAATATACATAATATTAGGAATACAAATAACAAAATACTCATGATCATAAAATTATTTATTCTTTGTTTTGTTTTAAATCATTACATTTTTATTCTTCATGCTTCATCATTTTCAATTAAAATTAAATCTTTGTGACTTAGATTAGACACCAATTTTGATGTATTTTGTAATTTTGTAATTGCGGGGATAAGATTTTTTTTTAAATTCCTCCAGAGGTTACACTACCTCCAAAGGGTCTGTATTGACCAGTTTCACAATTGGCTTAATTCTAGACACATATTTTTTAATAAATACAATCACAAGCGAAGTAATACCTGTGATTTGATACAAGCAATGTATACTTAACTTAAATATTATAACACAACAATACAAAAGAAAATAAACAATTAGAATAATAGAAAAAAGAAAAAATAAAAAGAAGGCAGAAATATGCTTAAACTAAATATAACAATTATTATAAATGACATATTGTTTAACAAAAATTAACAGTTTAGCAATATAATAAATAAACGGTAAAAGAAAATATAAGTTAATGTAAATATACTTAATCTTAAAACTAAACAAAACAAAACAAATTAAAATATAAATAAAAACATAAGTAATTAATATAATATCTCTATAGTTAGCACACTGTCTATATAAATTTTAATTTACAATTTTACAATGACACTATTACATTAATTATTTACAGTAGTCTCTAGTCGCCACAGTAATGTATTAAGTAACATTTAATGTATTGTACATGATTAAAGGAAAGGCATGAAATAATAATTTAAACATTTATGCTAATGATGTTACAAGAGAAAAAAAAGGTAAGTACCTATATACAAAAAAGAACTTATCAGCTATATAAAGTGTACTAAATTATTTAAAAATATAAAGTGGATATTACACGTCACTTCTTTTTTTATATCTATGGCATATTACAACTAAATTAGCAAGTAAAATTAAATAGATTAGCAAGTAAAATAAAATTGACAACTAAAATTTGTAACATGGAAAAAAGACTGCGAAATTAAAATAGGATAATAAGAAAGTGGACCTTATAGCTATACTAAATCTAATATGTAAAATTAACAACGTGCACAGATGTTATAACAAATATAGAATAAAACAGGTTGGGCATGAAATAAAGATAAGAGAAAAAAAATGTAAAACGGATATAAATCAATGTATTCCTAACTATTAAAGTGAACGACAATTTCTTTTTTTTTTTGAGCTAGTGCTTAGTTTAGCTAGTCACTACACGTAAAACAAACTTATCACGGAATAGCGAAAAGGGATACGTTTTACAAAAAATTCACTATTAAAAAACTGCTTACCTAAAAAAATTCAAATTTCACCCACAGTAAGGGCATGAGTTTGTCCTCTATATATAAAAAAATGAGGGGGGTCGTTACTCAAAAATAAAAGTTATTAGAATACAAACTTACAAGACGTGAGACACCAGCTGCAAAAGTGCGGTTATTGCGAGGATATACACTTCCGGCTGATGATGCATATATTTTCGGAAAGAGCTTTCCGAGACGCCGCAAGTGACACCTTCAATTCCAGCCGCAGACTCCTGGTTCGTGAAACCACCAACCACGTGGTTTTCGTTTTTCCTCTAATAACTCAGGTGTCCTTTATCCAAAAATGGTGTATCCCCAGGTGGCGCACAAAATCACTAAAATAAAATGGTTGTGCAGGTTGTGGCGACTAATCGAGCGCCGCAAGCGATTTACTGTTTTGCTGATATGAGAAAAAACGGTTTTTCACTTAAAAAATCATTAAAAATTGTTTTGCGGCTAAAAAAAAATTACACCACGAGATGCGTCTCGTTAATACGCAAATTTTTACACTAAGTACAATAAAATCTGATAATTATTTATCACTTTTCGAATTTTTAACTGCGGGAGCGTCACAGTTTCGTGGCGTACCGCTTTGTTTCCTTGAATATACCCTACTTTATAGTTTATAGCTTTATACTATGGTATATTATTATCTATGCGCGGGGATAAGTTTATCTACTGTCGATATTATATCCACCATAGGCTCATGCTCGCAGAATGGATAAAGCTTTGGCATAGGGATAAGACAATTTTATCGCTTGTCAGTGGATATAATCGGGGGATAAAATTTTTATACCCTGTTCCCCTGCCCATGCTAGCCCGGCAGGTCATCTGAGGCGGCTCGGACTCCGTGCCGGACCACTCCGGGCTCAAATGCAGAAGGCGGTGCTCCTCGATACCGCCCGCATCGTCCGCCCGCCGGTTTCTTTCCCTTTCATCCTAACCCTCGATCGTTTGGTCTCCCCTGCCGGGGGCTTCCATCTTTTTTAAAAAAAATAAAAGAAATTAACAATGCTATAAACATTACTAATATTCACCTTAACCACTCGTGGTAAACTTAAATTGTTGAACGAGTGGTTCACGCCAGTAGTCGAATGGCGGATTCGAACCCAGGACCTTTTGAGTTCGCGGTCCGCGCCCTGCCATTAGGCTACTGTCGCTTCTGGTTAGGTTAGGCTTTTGTTTATTTATGTATTATTTATTTAGTTATATGTATTAGTATATTAAATATATATTTATGTATATTTATGATTTCCTTTTGTATATTTATTCACCCCAACCAGATGAGAATACTCTATGCATAACCCAAAATAATAATAATAATATAAACTAAGGCTGAGATTCGTAGAACTAAACTGAATTTGCTCAGACTGCTTCGCATAGGTTAGGTATTTGCTAATCAGCTGGTGCTAATTTAAAAAGAAAATTTTTATTTTCGAAAAGTCGAATCTCTGTGATGTACACTGAATTTGCATTTCGTTGTTTGCAATATTTGATAAGGATGTAATGATAAGTGTTGGTATGATGAAGTGGCTATGGACCGGTCATATAGCTTGAAGAATCGACAACCTATGGGTAAGGTTCTTGAGTGGCAGCCTCGTACCCGTAAACGAAGTGTATGGATGGCGGCCCTCTACTAGATGGACTTGGTAAGATGTGCTGGAAGTCGATTGATGCAGGTGGCTCAAGACTGTGGTGTTCCTTGGGGAAGTTCTATATTCAGCAGTTGTGAAGTACAGTAATGATGAATGATGATGATGAATATCTGATAACTTGCAAAGTTTTGTATCAGTATAGTTTTGGTTGCGTCTGCGTCTGGACAATGGTGGTTTGGGTCAATGAACCATTATCTTAATTATATAAGTCTCATTTTGTTTATAACGCGTCGGACAGCGGTGGCTAATTAAATGTTGTCGGGCCCCCCTGTGCCATGGGATGTTACTTTCATCGTCGGTACAGCCGTGCCATATAGCTAAATGTAAGCTACTTGAGCCTTATTACAACGGTAGAAGGCGCACAGGATCGGGCTTTACGGTTTATTGAACACGACTGTACTAATTAACATTTTGCCCTCTATAGGTGCTATTAAGCTTTAAAGTGCTTCTGATGTGTAGGGTGTTTTTGTCATCTGCCTTGGCCAATCGACCAATCAACTCAGGTGACCAATTGAATGTCTGAGTTATTTAAATGATGTAGTGTGTACTGCTGTGTTTCGTATGGTGAGTGTAGAAAATCGGAGATCTTTTTACTGGAATCGAGGCATTCCATCTTAGTCCTCAGGGGCGATAGCACATTTGCATTTTGACTCTTCATTGAGGACAAATGTGGATGTGTATGGGCCACAGCACCCACTAACATCAGGTGGACTGTGTGTATCGTTTGTTACCTAATGCTATAAAAAAATTAATTGACTTTGACTACATTGATGATGTTCGCATTTTATTTATATTGAAGTCGGTTGTACAAAATTTTAGGAAAACACTGCAGCTCCTCTCCTAATTTTTTTTCCTCTGTCGCTTTTCTAGATGATATGGGGTACTGAATGTTCTTACACCGCCTCTATACGGTACAAGAAAGGTAAGCAATAAAGTAAAGCTATTTGAGAAAACAAGGTATTCGTTTTTTTATTGCGCAATGTATTACTCGTATTTACATATCTCATACACGAAGTGCGTAAGATTGCAAAGCTCCAAGTGCCAGATGTCTATTGGCACGCCATACGCACCACATTACCGAGCTAATGTAACGTACATCAATTAACGTAATATTCAACTGCAACTCTAGATAAGGGCTTTCGAATTGGATTATATTCGCCTATACAGTCAGCAGGCAAACAGCTTGTTTAAATATGTATTTTTAAAAATAAAATACTACTTTGTACGTAGTAAAAAAGGAGTAGGGATTAATCGATACCACTGGGGTATTGATACTTTTACTCGATACAGTATGGGTCGTAAAGTATCGATACTTATATCGATCGATTTTTGTTTCTAAAATTTAGACTAAACTAAATAAATACAGTATCAAGTATTGATATTCTTTATCGATACGAATATATAAGCCATAAAAGAATTATGTGAGAAAGTCCGTTTTTGTGGTGCTACCCACAAATATCAGTTTTTGGCAGACAGTCTTTTTTCCTCTCTTTTATTTACTAGGGATGGGCCGAATATGGATTTCACCGAATACGAATATTCGGCCGAACATTATTCGGCAGGATAACCTCGGGACTTAACCAACTTATGTCGAAACTTGTTACCGTAAAGCACTCGGGATTAGCGCCGGACCCTGCCTCTCGCTTCCCGGCACACCTGACATGTTATTGCATTATCTAGTACTGAGCAAATTGCCGGCACATGCTTATGTTTTGACCATTCTTGTGATAAAAAAGTATTTCGTTGTTTTATTCTTAATTAAAGTTAAAGTTATAGCCTATATACGTCCCACTCCTGGTCACAGGCCTCCGCTCATTTCAGAGAGGGTTATAGGGCAAGGAATTGTCCACCGCACTGCTCCAATATGCTTGTTGGCGAACTTTACATGTCTTCGAAATAATTTTTTTCTTATTTTTCAGACATGCAGGTTTCCTCACGATGTATTCAAAATTTTTGTAAATCAACACTTAAAATTGCAATTAATAATTTCATTGGTGCCTGCGGGGATCGACCTCGATTTGGTCGTGCACTGTGAAATTTACAGCGAGCGCTAACCATCTGAGCTACCATGGCTCTTTATTTGGACTTATTTTATAGAAGAGATTTACTATTTGGACTTATTTTAAAGAAACTGACGACCAAAGTAAAGTGAAATGTACTAATGTAATTTAATGTTTTCTTGTTTGATTCCAAAAACATTTTATCAAGTTTCTATTTGCCATAATCGGAAATAAATCCACAGTGCCTCAAAAACATAAATGTATAGATTTATGCATTTGAGACACTCTTAGATTAAGTAGATTTAGATTTAACCCATAAATAAAATATACTTTTAACAGTAAAGTACATCGCAATACTTAATTCGTACATTTCAATACATTGGACACTATGAAAATGTTCGGTGATTTAGCCGAATATTCGGCCGAATACGAATATTCGGTAAACCTGCCGAATACCGAATATAAAACGAATATTCGGCCCATCTCTAGTATTTACTAGTATCGTTTCATCCCTAGAAGAGCGTATCACAAGAATAATTCGAGTTTTTACTTCTATTTTGTTTTTAAAATATATTTTATTATTAGTTTTTATGAAATCGTAATTAATTAAAGATGTTTAAGATAATTAATAGAATCAGGGGTTACTTTGCGGAAGTCCATTATAATAAAGATATTAATAATATAATTAATATCTTTATTATAATGGATTTATATATTTATAAATTAATAACTTTATTATAAATATATTTAATATTTACTGCCCCATATCGTCTCGTGGTTGTCGTGAGAGCCGACAGGAGCACACAGACCAGGAGATGAGCACCAGCATCCTCCTAATAACGACGTTTGTTGCATTTATATCCTTCTTATGGACAATTTATGGGGAGGCCTATATTTAGTAGTGGACTTCGATGTATGTAGTAATGAATGTTTTACTTAGTGAAATATATTGAACTTAAAAAGGAAAGTAAAAATCTATATACCCCTCACTGAACGAAGGTCCTCTCTTATCTCTGAGAGGGCGTTTGGAGCAGAGTTCGATGCGCTGCCGTAATGGGTGTTGGTGAACTTCAATCTTTAATAAATTTCATTTTTCAGAAATATTCAAAATTACTTTAATATGTTTTCCTTCATTATAATAACGTTATAATAGCGTAAAGAAGCTTAAATGAAAGAAGATATTTAGACTTTGACTGTAAGTTCTTTAATTCTATTTTGCTGTCGCTACACGCGTAAATACATATATTGGTACACACTGTACCGTTACGTACATTACGTGTACACGACCTAATAATTGATATTGAAACTTTGCTGCGCATCTGCTCCAAGACGCGCGAGTGCTGCGAACCCAAGTAACCCAGCTGCAGAGCAGACCGAATTGTTTGTAGTGCTCTGGCATTTGTACTGCTAACACAATTAATGTCCTGATATATTTGGATTGCATCGAGAGTTTTAATGTAAATACTTATGTAGACTATAGCCCCTTCTAGATTTTGTAGAAATATTATTCAAACCGCAGCTAGCTAAATATGACAGTGTTCAACATCATCAGATTATCCGTTAGATTCTTACTTTTCAAGTGAACTTACTTTCGAAAATCCCTATTTTGAATCTGTTTTATATGTTAGTGGTTCTTATAATTTTGTATTTACCAAATCTGTGGCATACTAGTAAATATACCAGATTTTCTATAAAAAGGAAAACACACCAGGCGAATTTATATACAAAGCGAATTTATGAACAATCAACAACCATTAGTTTTTGGTAGAAAAATTTTAATTAATAAGATTCCCACTTCAAAGGCTAACATGTTAATCTGTTGATACTTCCTGATGGCGTTAGAAGCAGGATATTTCATTTATGATGTTAGGAAGTGCTATGCCTGTAACCTACCAATAGTTTACGTATAAATGTTTGTCATTAAAATAACAATTTATTTAATACTGGGTTATGTCCGCGGTTTCACTATTTTATCAATTTATGTCTGGCTGAAGAAGAAACAAATGTTCTCACAATTTTTTACATGTAGAATATTTATCCTCATCATCACCATTATTGTCGTCGTTCACAAATTGACTGCTTTTTATAGAATAAGGGTGACGAACGAGCACACAGTCCACCTGATGGTAAGTTGATGATGTGGCCCATAGACGTCTACATTTATGCTCAATTAAGAATCAAACCGCAGATGCGTTGTCGCCCCTGAGAACTAAGATGTAATACCTCGTTCCAGTATAAAATGATTCACGGATCTCTAAATTCACCATACGAAACACAGCAGTATTTAAGCCGCTATTTTACGCTGGTATTCTGTGAGAACGTGATCCTTCCCCGGTGGTCGACCCATTCGTGCTACAACCATAATATAGTTGCAACGTGGCTCTACCACGTTCGTTTGTTACTTCAGTTTTTTTTTAAATCAAGGTGACCTGGGAGGTCTCGAGGAGTTGATTTAATATTACGATAGATTTATGTTTTCATTTTTTATTTATTAAGAAGTGACAGGACATTGATACTTTTAGAGTTTGAGAGTTTGAAGTGTTGTTGTAATGTTTCGGGAAAATTTTGTTTTTGTTGCCGAACTATGCGGGTAGTGTAAGATTTCTAATCGAGCTTTTATGGAGTTCGCGACCACATTATGTAGCTATGGTTTTGTTTACGCATTCCCTCTAGTGATGTATCATGGTGGTTTTCATTTCTTTTAGTTTCGAATTTGAAATTCTCAGTATAGAATTTAAGTGTTTTCGTGGCAGCTTTTAGTTGGAGTATATGATTACCAAAAGCAGAAAAAATTACAATTTTTTACTTTAAGAACTTTTTAGAGCTAACCACGATGTAGCGTATAATAGACGAACGGGCTTAAATTAGGGTTTGTTTGACCATAATGTTGCAGTTCCGTGTAGTTTTCGTTGGTAACGAACGTGTTTTGCATGGTGAGTGTAGAGAACAGAGACGCTTTTTACTGGAAACGAGGTTTCCATCTCAGTGCTTAGAGATGACGACATATTTGCGTTTTGATTCTTAATCAGGGATAAATTCTATGGGCGAAAGCTTACAATAAACATCAGGTGGATTGTGTGCTTTTTGTCATCCTCTGTAAAAACCGACTCAAGTAATCTATAATATTAGCGACTTTATATCAGCGTTTTTATTATATAAACTCACTGCCTACATCACTAACTGTAATGTTTACACGATGTAAATTAAAAAGCTGTTAATTCGGCAAACGCTGCTAATTCGGGCACCACGTTCGTGGCCGCTTCCTCGTGTGATAAATACTGCTCGTTACGAGTTACCTTTACTGTTTACTACCGCGATGCGTTGAATTTTTCACATTGCAGTTTGTATTTACATTTTTTTAATTTAAACCAGTACGGCGGTTCTAAACCTTTATGACTGATGTCTTTAAATAAAAGCTTTACTCGAACTTTACGACCTTTTATATTTTGATAAAATTAGTCTAGGTACTTTTAATTTTATCTGGGACCCGTTGACCCGATGCAACGAACACTACTTATACGAATACGAATACGAATATATCACCATGGTAATGAAAAACTAATTTATTTGATGATTTTCAATTGTTCTCATAATTAAAATTTATAGATTTTATGGTTTTAAGCGATTTCTTTTTTCAGTTTGGATGTTTCCAGCTGTTGAAAGAAGTCTTTCCGAAGTGACTGTACATGGTTTCAGGGAAAAATGTTTTTAGGCGAGTTTTTTCAGCCTTGGAAAATGGACACCTCGCCAAATAGATCATAGGTAACATTTAAGATTTCGTATTATTGGGATTTCTTGAGATAATGTCGTTGATTTTTTGCTTAGCAATTTAGTAGCTTGTTGAGAATCTTTCAGTTATTTGAGGGTTAAAATGTGTATCGATTCTCCTGGCCTAATGTAGCCGTCGTGGTGGCTAAGATGACATTAATTAGAGTAGCATACAAAAATATTAGTTTTTAATAGAGATGCGCCGAGTAGCACTTTAGCCGAGTAACGAGCACCGAGTTTTACTTGGTTCAATTTTGTTTCCAACCGAGTACTCGGCCGAGTAACTCGGTTCAATCAAATTCCTGTTTCGGTCGCGTAAACAAGTACAAACAGGTTCAATTACTAAAATTACCAGCTCCACATTAGCATCAATTTCTGAAGTGATTGGTCCCACCTACTATATATATACCACTAACGATGAGCATATGAGAGAGAAGATGAAAGAAAGATATAAGCTGCAGAAAGTTCATGCGAAAACATTGATTGAGGAAGTACGTGAAAGGTGTAGAATAGAAGCGGACGAGAGGTTGTCGCACAACTTTAGGGAAAACTCCAAACTCTTCTGGAAAGAGGTTGGAAGGTCCCGGAGTGGTGCGACGGCTTTAAGAATGAACAAAGTGCTTTCGAGAACCAATGACGTCCTCTCAGAAAAATCGGACGTCATGCAGCGATGGAGTGAATTTTATAGAGAATTGTGTGCGTGTCATGATCTTAGTGAAGGATCCGGGGGTGACGCCGTGACTGGCACGCCAGACACGGACCTCGATGACACTGAGGTCATCAGCATGAAAGAGATTGAACGTGCGATTCGAAGTTTGAAATGTGGTAAGGCTGCGGGACTAGACAGAGTTACTGCTGAAATGGTCAAGTACGGTGGGCCTCGCGTCTGGGACAGCTTTCATCTGCTGTGCAATTTGTGCTGGCGGACGGGAGATGTCCCGGATGATTGGCGATCCGCGGTCATTGTGCCTTTATATAAAGGTAAAGGTTCACATTTTGACTGCGGGAGCTATCGGGCGATCAGCTTGACCAGTTTAGCAAGTAAAGTTTATTCGAAGGTTTTGACACGCAGGATGCAAGAGAAATCGGAAAGATTCTTATGGGAGGCACAATGCGGATTTAGACCTGGAAGAGGATGCACGGATCAAATGTTTTCTCTCCGCATGATCACGGAGAAGCTTCTGAGTGTTAATCAGAGGATTTTCTGTGCTTTTGTGGATCTGGAGAAAGCATTTGATAAGGTTATAAGGAAGAAAATGTGGGAACTGTTGCCGGGATATGGTGTGGATGGTCGATTGTTAAGGGCTTTGCAGTCACTTTACTATGACTGTAAAGCCTGTGTGCGGGTAGGGCATGACCTGTCACCCATGTTTAGCGTCCAAGCGGGCGTAAAACAGGGTTGTGTCATGTCTTCCTGGCTGTTCATACTGTATCTCGACAGCTGTTTACAGAAGCTGAAAGATAGCTGTTTGGGTGTGAAATTGGGTGACATAAAAGTTAATTGTCTGCTGTATGCTGATGATGCAGTGCTTATTGCACCATCAGAAGCAGAACTGCAGGCATTAGTCACGTGTATGAAAGAGGAATGTGAAATTAAAGGTCTCCGTTTGAATGCTAATAAAACTAAGGTTCTGGTATTTGAAAAGGACGAAGAGAGAACGAAATGTGAAATATGGGTAAATCAGGAATGTCTAGAACAGGTAAATGAAATTGTATACTTGGGGAGTGCTTTCAGCCGGGATGGAAGATGTGATTTAGATGTGGATAGGCGTGTCGCTGCCGGAAACAAAGTCAATGGTGCCCTGAATGCATTAATAAAAAGGCAAGGCGTGGTGAAGAGTGCACGCCTTGCAATACATAACGCAGTGTTGGTACCGACTTTGTTATATGGCAGCGAAACCTGGGTATGCCAGAAGAAGCATAAAAGCAAGTTGAATGCAGTGGAGATGCGATCTCTTCGTAAAATGTGTGGCGTTACCATAGCCGACCGAAAGCGAAACGAAGAGATTCGCAATATGGCAGGATTGAAAGATGACCTTATCACAAAAATTGATAGGGGCGTACTCCAATGGTTTGGACACGTTGAACGAATGAGTGAAGACCGAATGGTGAAGAAAATATATAGAGCGAAAGTAAATATTAAAAGGTGTCGAGGTAGACCGAGACTAACTTTCGAAGACCATGTGAGCAAATTGCTCGAAGAGGGGAGGGTCAAGAGTACTCGGATACCTAGACGTGCATGTATGAAGAAGTTAATGAACCTGAAAGAAGCGAAAGAGGTATGTAAGGATCGTGACACTTGGCGATCTGTTCTCTCTGGCTACCCCGTTAGGGATTGTGCGTGACGATAAGTAAGTAAGTAAGTAAGTAAGATTGGTCCCACCCCACACCAATGCCCTTTAAAATATTTATCAGTCTGCCAGACTTGCCCAAATATAGCAGACATGGAACAAAAGCTTGAAGATGAAGTTCAGGGTCGCTTTCAAGGGTTAGAAAATGACAAATATTATGGTTTGGCAACTTTGCTAGACCCCAGATTCAGGATTTTTTCATCCAAAGAGCTATGAACTGATACGGAATATGCTATTTGTAGAATCAGTAAAAAGAAGTGACATTTCAGAGAGTACTAGCTGCGGTGAAGAAAACGAATCTGAACGATCACGACAGTCACACGATCCTCATGCATCTGTGTAGATCGCTATTTAAAAGAAAATTTGTTGGCAGAAGACAAGAGTCCTTTCGATTGGTGGGCAGGGTACCAAACAACGTATCCAGAGCTGGTACGTTTAGCACGGGTGTTTCTATGTGCATCTGCAAGCACCGTGTATAGCGAGCGATTATTTTTGAAGGCTGGTAACGTCTACGAACAAAAAAGGAACAGGTTGTTACTGCGCTTGTGTTCCTGCATCATATTATTTATCTTAATTAAATTTTAAATTTTGACTTTTTTCTTTAACCTTCTCCTAATTTTTTCTCATTACTACTTACTTGTTATTATAATTGGGATTGTCGAAGAGTTCCCAAATTGATAACAAATACTTTTGATCAATACTGTTGTTTATCTATCTACAAAAATATATTGCTTTAATTAAACCGAGTATACTCGGCATTAAAACCGAGTTATTCGGCCGAGTACTTCGATCAAGAATGTTGATCCGAGCCGGCCGAGTACAAGTTTTAAAAAAACCCGCCAAATACGCCAAGTACCGAGTATTAGCCGAGTACTCGGCCCGTCTCTAGTTTTTAAATATTCGTGATTAGTATTCGCCGAATACAAATATAAAATAAAAAAATAACAATGTAAATGTCTGCTATTCGGCGAATACGAAAATTCGTATTCATATTCGTTGCATCACTAGTAAAAAGTCGTTGCCATTAATCTCTATCTCTATATATAAAAATCTATTACTGTCCGTTTGTCTCGCTAAAAATCGGAAACAGCTCGAACGATTTGATGATTTTTTTGCGTTGTGTGTGTTCGATTACATACCTGGATAATCTAAACCTTTCACACTCAGACCCTGTAGGTAGCGCTGTTTTCGAGATCCAGAAATCACCCGTGCGAAGCCGGGCGGATCACTAGGCATATAGTAAAACTTGAAACTTAATAATTATGTTTAAGATACAAAAGCGACGAGCGACTTAGTAGGTCGTGGGTTTGAAACCGCCATTCGACTACTGTCATGAAACACTCCTAATACAAGCATTTTAAGCTTACCAGGAGTAGCTAAAGGGGATATTAGTTAGTATTTTTTTATAAAGGAGTCATGAATGAATTTTTTACGTTAGATCCTACGGCCTTATAAAATTCGGCATCAATTTAAGAAATTTACAAAGTTGCTCTACTCATTAAATCAAAAGGGAAATAGAGTATACAGTTCACTGATGAATAATTTAAGTAATCTAATAATTATAAGTAAGGCCGCTAATTTATAAATAAATGACTATCAAAATATTATTCACATAGTATTCTTACCGTGTGGCCACGGTAATTTTATATAATATTACCGTGGTGTGGCATTGCAGACAGTGGTGCATAAAATTTGTGATCCCAGATGACAGGATGTGGGCGAATTATTTTTAGCGGCAGCGAACTTTATGGTTGTCGGTGGTCTTTAGGATAAGAAAGGGTCGGTGAAAAACTCACGTCAAATAAACGACTGCCCCATATCTCAACCGGGCAAGGACTAATTTAGTTTTACAGCAGAGCAACGATAAATCAAGGTGAAGTACCTTGAAAGGATTTAATTACATATATTGTACGAACTTAGATATTTTATCTTATTGTTACGATTCACTTAATACATAAATATAATAATGCATCTACCGCGGGGCGTGCTCTGAGGAATCGTTCGGGCTAATTCCAGCCGTACAATTTCATCATCGCACATCGCACCAAAACTTGCGATACCATCCATACCATCTGGATGACTGGCGGTCCACCACTGTACGTTTTCTACTAGGAGTTTTCTTCCGCGTACGACCTCTCTGTGGAATAGTTTACCACCGGCGATTTTTCCGGTTCGATACGACCTGGCGACCTTCAAGAAAAGAGCTTACTCCTTTCTAAAAGGCCGGCAACGCATCTGCAATTCCCCTGGTGTTGCGGTTGATCATGGGCGGCGGTAGTCACTTAACATCAGGTGAGCCGCATGGTCGTTTGCCCCCTCTCATATAAAAATATATGAAAATATAATAAAATATATTTTAATTACACTTTTTTGATGCTCGTACTACTCCTAGGTCCTTCAAATGGCGACGGATTATGTTACTGTATATCTACACTAATATTATAAAGAGGAAAGACTTGTTTGTTTGTTTGTTTGAATTGAATAGGCTCTGAAACTACTGAACCGATTTGAAAAATTCTTTCACCATTAGAATCCTACATTATTCCTGATGAACATAGGCGATAGAACGTTTTCAAAAAATCTAGGGATCCGTATGAAAACTTCGTTAATGTAACCCAAGGTGTGAAAAAAATACCAAAAAAAAACCTTATATCGCGTACGCTGCGGAAACTATTGACAATAGAGCAAAGTGATGTGCTACAGTTTTATGGAGGACATCAATATCTACATAAAAGTCTGCAATACCACATGTCTAACTATTATAGTTATCTCACAATAACTACTTTTCCATGTTAAAATATTCAATAGTAACGTCGAAAAATCCTTATATCGCGTACACTACCAGCACCATGCGATGCGGGTGTCACTGGGGTGTGGGAGGGGAGTCAATGTCAAAAAATAAATTGCCGCGCGGTCCACTCGCGCGGTCGGCTCCCTACGCATTAAAAAAAAACAAAAAAAATAAAAAATATACGTAAAAAAATCATTATCTATACTTAGGGGGGGGGGGGAGAAGGGTGAGTGGATAAAATTTAAATTTTCTGTGTAACGTGTATATGCCGATAGATAAAAGTACTCCATTAATTTTGCTAATTTTTTAGCTAAAAGGATTGAACTAAATAAGCGAGGTGTTATATCATGTCGCGCGGCAGAGACGCGTTATAAACGCGGGTAAAACCGCGGGGTACAGCTAGTATACTTATATTAGTGAAAACCTATTATTACATAAGATTTGTAAGTTGTTGGTTTTCCATAACATAAAAATATAATATATATATATATATAATAATATATATATAATAAATAGTTCTTAGTTTATTTTAAGGATTCATTGTAGATGTTTTCAGTATTTAGGATAAGATCTGAAAAGTAACATTTTTTTAATGTCGCTTACCGGGTTTTAATATATGCCGTATTTAATATATGCTGTATTGAAGTGTATATTGATAAAATTTGTGGTGCGTTTTGGCGAGAACTTGACCGCTGGTAAATTGCTGCTCCAGTTTTATAGTTTAGATAATGGTTTCAGTTGATTTTGTACGTAGTAGATACGTAGTAGTGCGATTTTGTATTAAATATTTTTTTTATTTTGCATTGTCGCCCTCGAGGAATAAGATGCGAGTGCCTTATTTATAGTAAAAAGGATACTCCATACGAAACACAGCAGTATTAAGCTGTTGTTGTACGCTGGTATTCTGTGACGGTGTGGTTCTTCCCTGATCGAACCGACCCTTCGTTCTACATTCATATCTAGCTGCAGCATGGCTCTATCTCGTCTATCCAGCATCAAAATTTCTGCGAATGTGAACTATTAACGGATACTATTGAAACAAGTGCTCCGATGGTGATGTGAACCTCATGTCGTCAAGATAATGTGTCTGCTTAAGCGCCTTGAGACTCTATTGTCATTGACTATCTGCTGCCATCACAATCTTCTAAAAACTTCTCAAAGTGACGCATCACCATATTGTAAAGAAATTATTCAACAAATTATTATTAGGGTAAATTTCTTATTACTTGACACTTTTAAAAGTACAACATATGAGTCCACTACCAAAGTAAAAAAGTTTATGATAATAATGTACGCTAAGTAAGCGGGAGATTTGTATGACATGTATATATTACAAATTTCCACCGCAGTCTTCACCTGAGGATGGCTCCTTTAGAGGTGAAACACGTGTCATTTTATCGAACATGGTGTGTCTTACCTAGTTAAGTGGTTTTGGCTTTAATGGTGACAGGTTTAATAGGGAAGACCCTTTACTGAAACCGAGGCAGCCTATCTTAGTCCGCCGGGGTGACCACACATCTGCATTTTGATTCTTAATCGAGGACAGATGTAGATGTCTATGGGCCACAGTATCCACTTACCATCAGGTGAACTGTGTGCTCGTTTGTCATCCTTATACTAAAAAGAACGTGCTTTGCAAACTGGTAAGACTCGTAATTTTTTTTATTACGCGAATATTAACCAATTTTTTTTTAAATTTAGATTTCCGCAATGTAACGCCTGATTCTATTATTTAGTAATACATATTATTACGACTTGTGATGACGGCGAAAGAGAATCCATCAGTTTCGTCCCGTGAGCGTGGTAAGAGGTGGCTTAGTGAAGTGATAGAAGATTCTTGGCATCCAATAGATGTAATTATTTCGTACTTGACCAGATGTAAAATACCCAGACTGCACCGGCAGGCAGTGCAGCGTAAAGGTATAAAATGTGTTTAAGGTACTGCCATCGTCAATTTGGCAGCCAAAAGTGGCGGTTACGGCAAATATTTCCTGATATCATAGAGGCGAATGTCTTTGCTCTGTAAGAATACCCTATACAACCTAATTAGTTACTAACTCCATTTAAAATCCCATTGCGTCACATCACACACACTTATTATTAGCGCCCGATTTCCCATAAATCCTTCCCCGTATTTGAACATCTGTCCAATTTATGAGAGAATCGCTCTATGTAACTGAATCCGTATGCATATTTACTTTTTTATTTCGTACTTAATTGTGAAGCTTGGTTTTATTCATGTTACGCAATCACGCGCATTTGAGCTATAATACCCATAAATATAACTGGATAATAAAAATGGCTTATAATAGCCTTATAACAGCTTACAGTAGCCGATCGCCAAACGCCTAAAGTCCCCTCTCCCAGTGATGAGACAGTATACTACTTGTCGTTGATTTTACTTTCTGAAAGAAAAAAACTGCCAAGTTCTTGTACCTTGTTTTATTTTTATGAAACTTAAGTGACAGCGAACTTTAGTTCACCTCATGGTTAAGTGATTATTGAATTTCATGGACAAATACAACTACGAAGAAGGTTACGGATGCGTTGCCACCTCTGAGGACGAGATGGAATGCCTCATGGTTTCTTGTTTGCTTAAACCACTCGAGTAAGTTATTTACTTTGAAAATAGAAAAAAAAAATTGAATTTAAAACTATTATTACATATAATTAATTACCATTGTACTAACGTGAAGCCGAGATAAGTGGCGCGCCTTGGGAGATGGTGGTGATGATGATGTACTCACAACTTTACGCACTTCTTAGTAACCAATTAATGATTTTCTGTAACCGGAATCAATTTTTAATCTGTAGCGTGCAATAGGTTCACCCATATGTAATAATAAGGGTGTTGTTGTCCAGCGTCTCTACCAATCATCAAAAGATTTATTTCAGCATTGAGTTACAATACCTATAGAGTCACAAACAGACAAATAAAATGTCCGCGCCAAAACTCGGCGCACGCTGCGAAGTGCGCAGAGTTTTTGTTTAGTTGTAAGGCGACCACAATCCTCGTACAACGTCCGCGATGCCAAAGTGTTCGGTGATTTCCTGCCCAAATAACAGCAGACACGTGCGAAAAAAGGATGGTGTTTCATATTTTAGGTAAGTATCATACCAAATTTACGTATTTATGTATCCACAGTGCATGTTTTCATTTAAATTTCAATAATTTTCATTTTATTAGCAAACTAAATCACTCACCGCCGACCGCGCGGCGCCGCGATAACGTTTCTCTTTCACACGTCGTACGCAAGCCCTTGAGTGAATGATGATGACATTGCATACGAGCGACTTTGAACATTGTACAAGCAGGTTAACGTCTAAATTCGAGCAAATGTCATTTTGAACTATATAATATCAAAATATATAGGTATATGGAACGGCGCTCGGACATTTTTTGAGTATTGTCAGTTAGAGATTGTGACTCTATAGGTATTGTAACTCAATGTATTTCAGTCAATAATTCTTGAGTTTATCACGCACGTAATCATACAAAGACTTAGTCCCATGGCCCTGGCTCTTGTTGAATTTAGTTTTTAACGGATTATGGACCTTTAAAATGTCCATTATTTTTGAAACGCCTACAATGTTTATCTGAAATTTTCAAGTTTTTTTCTTATAGAATAAGGGTAATAAACGAGGACACAGTGCACCTGATGTTAAGTTGATGTGGCCCATAGACACCTACATTTATCCTCGAATCAAAACGCAGATGCGTTGTCACCCCTGAGGACTAAGACTAAGATGGAATGCCTTGTTTCGAGTAAAAAAGGGTCTCCGGATATCTACACTCGCCATACGAAACACAGCAGTATTAAGCTGCTATTTTACGTGATATTCTGAGAGAGCGTCGTCCTTCCCCGGTCCAGTCTACCCATTCGTGCTGCAACCATAATATAGCTGCAGCGTGGCTCAGTCCTTAAAAGTCTAAAGCTATCTATAAATTTTTCAGTAGGAAACCTTTTTGTTGTATTACTATTCAATTTCATTTGCTAAAAGTTAGATTGAGAAGGAATAAGTAAGTACAGTAAAATAGTACAAACACAGCCGGATCTTCCGGTCGTTTAAAGAATGTGCTAAATGACATTTAGTATAATAAATATTGTGGACTTCTTTGGTTAAATGTGAAGATTATTGTAGTTTTAGATTTATGGTTTTAAGTGCATTAATATGTGAAGTGTTGCGTACACTTAAAAAAATACAAGTAAAATAAAGTCACGTATATACGTCCCACTGCTGGGCACAGGCCTATTATTTATGAGAGGATTTTTAGGGCAAGGAAGTGTCCGCGGCGCTGCCCCAATCACAGAAATCTAAATATTTAGATTTATGTGGCGCTACTAGATATTGTGGAGAAGAATTTAATTGTTTTAAATTCTACAGTACCCGGATGACCGAGCTTTGCTCGTTTTTTTTTGGAAATTTCATTTAGATACAAATTACATACTGATTAATAATATTTTTGATCTTATTGACGTAATAGAAAAAAACTGAACTGGTTATTTGAATAAAAAATCATGAGTGCAATTAGTTTAATTAAAATTTACGTATTTTTAAAAAAATACTAAAAAAAGGGCTCGAAATAATATATTTTCTCATAAAAGAAGGGAACTTGAAAAAAAAAAAGGGAAAAAAATCGGACTGAAGACGGGACGCGAACCAACGAATTACGATTTCTTT
Source organism: Parnassius smintheus behrii (assembly GCA_036936625.1). Classification (NCBI taxonomy): domain Eukaryota; kingdom Metazoa; phylum Arthropoda; class Insecta; order Lepidoptera; family Papilionidae; genus Parnassius; species Parnassius smintheus. Next base: position 43,407,842 of record JAUPFT010000020.1, read on the forward strand.
TCATTCAAAATCAAAATTTGCCTTCTAATATTGTAGCAGTTTTTCATTGCCTGAAAACACGGACAAAAAGACATTTTCTAAAAATAAATCCTAGCTAGATCGATTTATTGCCCCCGAAACTCCCTGGACACTAAATTTTATGGAAATCGTTGAAGCCGTTACCGAGATTCCGATTATATATATTATACAAGAATTGCTCGTTTAAAGGTATAATCTACATTAATTAATGGTACAATGATTTGTAAACAGGAATTTGATACCGAGAGTCCATTGACCTAAAACTTGTGGACAATCTGCGTTTATAAATATGGAGTATAATTTATATGTGTATGGAGCAAATTATTTAGCGTTAGTATAAATTGAATTATGGATCCATTTTAAGATAGATACAACTATTGCGCTAAACGACTGCTTTAATAAAACAGACAGATCTTTATAAATAAAAATCAATTGCCTTATGTATTATAATCACATCGGAACAGCTCGGCCGATTTTAATTTTTTTAATTTTGTGTCCCTGGATGGTTTAGATTCACAATTGGATCCGGTAGGTGTCGCTGTTGTCGTGATCCAGGAATCACCCATGGGAATTCGGGCCGGATCGCTAGTAAATCATAAAATCTGGTACACTGGTATTCTCACGGAATACTAACCCAAATAAGGTATATTGCTGCTGTGTTTCCAGTGGTGAGTGTGGAGAACCGGGGACCTTTCTACTGAAAACTAGGCATTCCATCGTAGTCCTCAGGGCATTAGTATTTGATTCTTAATCGAGGATCGATGTGGATGTCTATGGGCCACAGCAACCACTGACCATCAGGCGGACTGTGTGTTTGTTTGCACCCTTATTCTATAAAAAAATAAGATACTTATGTACATAAAAAGACATTGGCTTTAATCGATACTGATACATTTATGCAATACTCTATATATATATGAAACCATACGTCAAAACAAAAACAACCACGGTTTGCACCAGAGTTATACGCGGTCACATTGCAGGATACAGAAGGAACAGATAAATACCGTTACAGCCTAGCAAAGGTTCACTGCCGAACATAGGCCTACCCCGTGGATTGCTTCATAGGGGGGATATTTCAAATAGTTACCACGCCCTGCAGGCGAGTCGGCAACCGTAGTTTTTATGTATGATTAAACAGCCTATTGTATAAGTACTAATAACTTCTTATTGTTATTTATTCAAGTATGTAGACAACTTTTAACAAGTGTCAAGTGTATGGATGCCATTAGTTAGTATATTTTTAAACATTTCTAAACTATGGGAACTTTCACATATCAATACATAACTTATTATGTTGAGAATCATTACCGTCATCCTATATCATATATTCAGTAGTTGATTTGTGAGGGGACGTTATCCCCTCACAAATCAACTACTGAATATAGCCCCTCCCGTGGAATTTAGTAAAGTGTGTAAGTAGTAATTTTGGTAAACGCCAGAAAAATCGCCCTTCGTAGGAAAAACCTACTCCTATTTTGGAATTGGATACTATTATTTTAGTTACCTTTACTGCATCCACAAAGTAACAATGTCAATTGATTGAAATTATTCGTTACAACCTAGTTTGAAATTTGTAGCTTATTCTGTTACTGAATGTAGCTTAATAAATCTAAAGTTTAAGCAACGTGCAAACTATCCGCAACCCAGAAGTCTGCTACAAGTCGTTATGCGCACGATCTCTGTGGCTGCATAACAAATCTCATGTGCTAGTTCACCATAGATGCACCAAAACGGTCCATTGTAAACAAGAAACAAGGATGCAGTGTAATCGCTGTCTCCGAACGCGACGCACGCGCTCTTGTTCTTGGTCGCTTGGCGCAACGAAATATTAATCTCTGGCACTTTAACTTAAGGTTTAAAATCGTAAGAACACGTCTCGTCGCGGCGGTTACGTTTCAAACCAAGACCGTTTTTCATTAGTAATGACGTACGTTTAATTTGTACGGATCTAAATATATTGGTGACGATGTGCTGGTGTCTGTGCGAATAGTTCAGGAAAAATTATTTTTTTAATATTGGGAAAGTGATATATGAAATTTGGTTCAAAACAAAAATGTTTTAAAAGTGAAAATTGTGTTTTGTGATGCGTCTTACTAGCTGTGATAATATACCTTACTGGTAGATGCTAATGATATGGTTGGTTATGATCATGAGATTCATTATATTTAACACGAACATTACACTCGTATACTTTGTTATAATAATTTTATCTATTTACTTATTTGTTAACATACATAAATATTTACTCGCCTCGGCTTTGCTTGGATGGGATCTATTAATTAGGCGTTATTTACATTTTAGATAGTCAAAGACAATTTATTTTATCAATTTTTCTTTTTTTTTTTTAAAAAATCCTTATGTTTCTTCATATCATTAGTCAGACAACAAGTGGTAAAAGTAAAAAATTTATACAAGCGACTTCAATCCACCGAATCAATGTATTTGAAGTCAAATACGCATTATTAAAGATAGGGTCGTGGTAGCTCAGATGGTTAGCGCTCGCTGTAAATTTCACAGTACGCGACCAAACCGGGTTCGATCCCGCCGGCTCCAATGAAATTGTTAATTACAATTTTAAGTGCTAATTTACCACGTGCTCGGCGGTGAAGGAAAATATCGTGAGGAAACCCGCACGTCTGAGAAATTAGAAAAAGTTCGCCAACACGCATTGGGGTAGCGCGGAGGACTATTCCTTGGACTTAAACCATCTCAGAAATGAGCGGATGCCTGTGCCCAAGGGTGGGACGTATATAGGCTGTAACTTTTAACTTTAATTTTATTAATGATGAGTGATGACACAACTACTGGTAAGATTGAATTTAAATGGGATTATACGAGAAGCACCAGCTTTCAGATAAAAAGAGATCATCAAAATCGGTTCACCCTGAGAAAAGTTGTGAGGTAACAAACATAAAACAAGAACATATAGTCGAATTGAATACCTCTTCCTTTTTGAAGTCGGTAAAAATGGTTATTTATGTAGTACCATGCAAATAAACCCCAGAGGTTATAAACGCCATAATATTACAGTCAGACTTTTTAATTTTTTTTATTCTTATTGATTTATTATAATAGCCAAAAGGGGATCTCCCTGTAGGGGATCTCCGCTAACCAAGGAACGGTGCTCTAGTGACCGACAAATTATAAATAATATTTTTATGAAAATTAAACCATAACAGGTTCAATTTTGCATTGATTTTTGAACACAAAGCTTTTCAACAACTCTGCTTTTACCCCAAAGGGAAATAATGCAGGGTTCTTGAGACCCGGGTACTTATCCTGCTATCACGTAGCACATCCGGTTTGAGAGGACCATTGACTAAACAATATCTGTAAACCCCTTTTCCGCCCTTCTCATCGAATCGTTTTTTCTCTAATTAATGTCCGTGATATATATACGTATAAAGATTTAAGTGTTTTCTTAACTGTTAATATCGACTTTAAGTTATTTTTCATTATCTTTGTCTTTTCAACCCACTGCTTCTGTCAATTATTTGAAACGATTTTCCCATACCTGACACGTTGGCCAGAGGGTTAGTTCCCGCGTTATATTTTACTAGGTATACTAAACATGGCTACCACTGGTCGGCTAAGCCTACAGGTTGAAATCGAAATCAGAGAGACTGCTCGCGTTAACTGTGCACTGATAAGCCCCAAATTTTAAGGTCCTTTTTGTGTGTATCATAGAATATACTTCTATGATAATACCGATAAGTCTGTCATTGTTTTCCATTCTGTATATACTATGCTATTATAATATTAACTATATATATTGAAATCTCACCATGTGATTAAATGAAAGCATAAAATGAAATTTAATTGTTATCGTATTTATTATAATGAAAAAATAAATGTTATTAATTTAATCGGGTGGTATAAATTTAACTATTTTGTCCCAGTAGTTCAACTCCGTGTAGTAGCGGTGTAAGAATATCCAATACGCCATATTGTGCCGTGGATGTCGTACGAGGTGAAAGAGGGAAATTGAACCAAGGGATGAGCAGTGAAATCTTCTTGATAACAATTTAAAATTATAGAAAACTCCGGTTGCCAACCCGTCTGCAAAAAGCTACCGTTACAGGTTACAGCATATTGAAATACACTGCTGATCATAAGCCTCCCCCATAGATTTCCTCACATAGAGATATTTACCGTTGTTGTTTTAACGTGATAGATCTGCAGCTATATCGTAGTAGTATAGCTGTAGCACGAATGGGTCGGCTCCACCGGGGAAGGACCATGCTCTCACAGAATACTAGCGTAAAATAGTAGCTTAATACTGCTGTGTTTCGTACGGTGAGTGTAGATAACCGGAGACAACTTTTACTGGAAACGAGGCATTCCATTTTAGTCCACACGGGTGACAACGCATCTTAATTTTGATTCGTAGTCGAGGATAGATGTAGATGTCTATGGGCCACAGCAATTACTTAACATCAGGTGGACTGTGTGCTCGTTTGTCGCCAATATCCTATAAAAAAAGCTGCATAGCTGGGCGAGCGCATTGACAATCACAGTTTTTTTTATTGTTAGTCGTTATTAGGAAGACACTGCTGTACCCCTCCTGATTTGTTTTCCTCTCTCGCCTCTTACGACACCCTTCGTTATTTTAAAACAAAACATATTTGGTAGTTGATATCGTTACATCGGCCTTAAACGGTAACCTGCTAAAAATGGCAACTATAAAGTACAAAATCATTGTACTTTTATTGTTGTATTTGTACACACAAATGATGCAATTTATGGGGGAGACCTATGTTCTGCCTTGGACTTTAATAGGCTGTAATGTATGGATACATGGAATTTAAAAAATTTACTCTTACGGCAGGAGCGCACTGAGCGACACGAGTACTGTAGTTCCGTTGCCGCTTAGTACGTGTTGTTTCGTATAAAGAATATTTTGACGCGTCGTGTTGTTGCTCTTTAAAATAATTAACATTCAGTGGAACTACTCAGATAGAAGTCTCACGAGATTCGTTGCACGATTGAACTAATGAGTTGAACTAGTGACAACTAACCTGCCAGTGGGTTGTGGTGAACTCTAACGCCAGTCTAGATTTTGCTAGATGGATTCTTTTTTGGTTTTTGTAATGTTATTAGTTAAATATCCGATATTGCAAGTAAAATGTTCTGTTGTACGAATTCTCAAAGTAAGTTGTACTTTTTATACGTGGTACAGCCACGCTGCAGCAATTTTATGGTTGTAGCACGAATGGGTCGGCTCGACCGGGGAAGAACCACGCTCACAGAATAACAGCGTAAAATAGCAGGTTTATACTGTTGTGTTTCGTATGGTGAGTGTAGAGCATTCCATCTAAGTCATTCATAATCGAGGATAAATATAGATGTCTATGGGCCACAGCATCCACTTACCATCAAGTGGACTGTGTGCTCATTTGTCACAAATGTGAAGCGACCAATAATCTATCACAGCTTAGAGTATACATATCCTATACTATTAAACGAGCAATTCTTGTATATATATATATATATATATATATATATATATATATATATATATATATATATATATATATATATATATATATATATATATTCGGGATCTCGGAAACAGCTCCTACGATTTTCATAAAATTTAGTGTCCAGGGAGTTTCGGGGATAATAAATCGATCTAGCTAGGATTTATTCTTAGAAAATGTCTTTTTGTCCGTGTTTTTAGGCAATGAAAAACTGCTACAATATCGTTAGAATAAGAAGGTAAATTTTGACGGATTGTTAGTGACTATAAATAGCTTAATTGGTATAATGGTCGGTCAGAGAATCGTTAAACCCCGGTTCGAGCCTAGACCGACCGACCGACTTTTTTTAATTTTTTTTTTCATGTTCCTTTCTTTTTTGAGAAAATCTATTTTTCACGAAAAAAACACGAAAATTTAAATTAAAATAATTGCACTCGTGATTTTTTATTCAAATAACCAGTTCCGTTTTTTCTGTTATGTCGCTAAGATCAAAAAATATTATTTATATTTCATCAGTATGTAATTTGTATCTAAATATAATTTCCAAAACACACGAATTAAAAAAAAATCGAGCGAAAAATACCCAGCAAAGCTCGGTCAACCAGGTACTACATAATCAAGCTACTTATTAGTATGTATACTTCAAGTATCATATTTACTCCCAGCATTACAAATTTATTTAAATTGTTTTACTCCGCACCCCAATATCTTCACACGCCGGCGAGCTTCACCCGTCCCTTTATGGGACGGGTGAAGCTGCACATAAACTCTATCCCCTCGTATTAAAACATGAGTCTGTAACGTTAAGAATAAAGAGTAGTTTTTATGCTTACGATCGTAGTTTCATGTTGGAAATTGAACTTCTGAAAGGCAGTATTTAATATATTTGAAATTTGAGGCTTGAAAAGGAACCAATTTATTTAATTTAAAATGATGTTGACGCAAAATTTAACACCTTCTGTATGAAGTCTTAAAGAATATAACAGGTGCTCGGTGTTATGGAGGATGTAAGACGTCTTGCTTTTTAAATTATTTATTTTAACCAACATTGAATAAAGCTGTTTTTACGGATTTTATCGCGTTTAATTTACGTGATTTCGGTTTCTGACGTTTTAGGTGTTTTCGGGAAGTCTGCAGTTGTGATCATAGCCTAGACGGTCCCCGCCATTACATCAAATTTGATAAGCCATAAAACATCCTAATTTCAATATAGAAGGAGACTGGGTAATATCACCATCTTGGAATCCTGTAATTAATAAAATTAAAGCTGAACCCAAACATACCACTGCAAGACTTCAAGAGTCAAGACACAGTAAGTTCAATCTGCGTTGATCGGACCATAAGTAATAATTAAAAAGCCCAAGGTACTCCTGGTTAACACTACATTGGGACGTCAATCACCTCAGTCATGCATCATCACATGGGGATTAAAATCAAGTAAACTGATCGCGATAGAATCCGTAAAAGAAGTTTTATTCAATGTGTAGTGTTCGCGTAAATATAAGAAATCATTAACCAACTTGCTAGTGTCTGCGACGTACTTGATTATTTACACTTATGGTTATGAATATTAATAATAATGTTTTCAACCCCGAATTCCGGTCACAGCATTCAGTCTCAAGTCTCAACGGAGATTAGCCATCTACGCAGGATTGGATTATAGTGCCCGAGTGTATGCGCAAGTACCAGTACACTCATTATTTCCTTAATATCATTGGCCGATGGGACGATAATTCAACACGACCGGAGAGAGATCAGGCGTAGGGCCAATGGCTTTACGTGCTTGAAACACCATCAACTTCTTCGGGCTGCTATTGCATTTATTGACAGAAAAACCTAATACTTAAAACCATCTGGTTTTGGCCTGATCCGGGATTTGAACCCGGGACCTCATGAGGCAATCAATATGATCGTAATGTTATATTGAGCCTTGTTCTACTTCTTTATCAGTCGATCGATATGGGCTCCTGTTATGGGGAGAATTCGCCTGAATACGTTTGGCAAGTTATTTTAAAACTTTATGTCTGCGGAGGTTGTGTTTAAAGAACCAATTGTGCAGTCTCCCAAAATTACAAGACCAGAAAACCGGTGAAGGATAGTAGCGATTAGGAAGAGAGACAGCTGGCGCCGCGAGATATAATCTGATTGCGAAGTTTGCCAATTATGATAAATGCACTTAACTGAGAAACGAAAGTTTTAGTATTACTGATGATATTTTAACTAAACAACTTTCTGACTTCTTTACGTCGAGACTGTTAATACAAATATTGGTTGCTATTTGCAATGTATATAAACAAACAGTACCTATAGTAGTAAATTACATTCAGTACAATACATTCAAATTTGTACTTGCAAATCAAAAATAAAGCAACAACTTCAAACATTCGGCTCCCCTAATTCTGTCTAGGATAAAACAAAACACTATGGGCTATTTTTGTAGCGGCGCCTCAATCGGTTTCGGAAACAATGCATTTATTTACTACCGTAATAAATAAATCAGCCGTAAAATATGGAACAAAAACAATCTAAATTTAATGTAATATTAGCATTATTGTTAACCAGGTTTTTCGCCTACATCTTAACAATAGGGCTAAATTATTAATTAAGAATAAAAATTCAACGGTACCATTTCTTAAAATTATTAAAATCTAGAATTTAAAAGTCCTATGAGCAGACAGTAGGTAGGTACTAGGTAGCACTTACAAATAGGTGTTGTTGCAAGCTACTAATACTTTATATAGATTTTGAATTTACAGTAGTTTTGTGCATTCAACATAATATTAACATGTAATATTTTTCCTATTTCGTCAAAACTAAAAATGGAGGACGTTTTCAGTTAAACTGATTTTTTGTATTTATGACACACTGACCTCTATATATACTGGTATATATAGAGGTCAGTGTTATGACAAGAGTCGAATATCTATACGTCAATTGTATTGGTTCACAATTGACGTATAGATATTCCGTCAATTGTGAACCAATTTAAAAGATTCTTTTTTTATTATATAAGTTATACCCAAAAGCATATCTAAGAAATAAGAAAAATAAATATTTCGAAGACATGTGGAGTTCGTCAACACTCATTTGGGCAACGCGGCGTTCATTTTCATGGCCTAAAAGCCTTTCAGAAATGAGAGGAGGCCTGTGCCCAGCTGTGGGATATATGTAGGCTGTAAACTTTAACTTTTATATCCCAGGGTGGTCCCAAATAAATTTGGTAAAAGAATTCTCTTTTAGAAAGGAAAAATAGGGATGAAGTTTTTAACGTAACTAATTATTTTTTTTAAATTTACAAATAGCAAGACATTGTAGTCAAAAAATTTAACTTTTGATCTATATCTATACAAATAAATTAAATTTAAGGGTCTGTTTTTAATGTCAAAATAACATCTTTTTACTGAATGCATTGAGTAACTTAGGCTACTTTTATTTTAGTAAAGCAATTGGGGTTCCGTGCAAAAATAATCAAAACCCATGAAATCTAACCCTAACAAATCCAAAGCGAAGTCGCGGGGTACAGCTAATACAGGCTTTTACTATTTAACAGTAAATAGTAAAAGCAGTCTTTAAAGATCTAAAAATAATAACTGCGACTCGATTCGCTGTGTACTGTGACTGCTTCTAGGATCGACTAGGCAATGCCGGAACAGATTATTTTCTTTCGACCTTTGACTAAAAAGTTAGGTACTTCTAGGTTTGACTAAAATACTTCTGTCAAGGCCGAAATTGGAATTTATTTCGGAATTTGCCGAAAGGGCTTGGTCAAACCTGAGATAAACTAGTGATTCCAGGAAGACTGCATATCACCTTTGACTAAAGCGTACACACTACGTCTTAGCACTGTCAGCACCGACTTCTGAAGCTGTTGTATTTGTTATTCTTTTATAGAAATTATTTTATTCTTTTTAATTTTTTAAAGTCGACTTGTACCTTTTATAAGTAAATTTTTTATCTTGCAATTATACAACTTGTAGATTCTTTAGTGTTGATTCTCGATGCATATTTATTATGGGGCCAGTATTATACGTCTATTCATCGCCTTCTTTCAAAAATGTAAATTTATTTTTACCTTATCACAAATGCAGTGAATATACGCAGCTAGTGAAATATAAATTAACTAATGCTTTTACAGTTTCGTTGTAAGCAAATTTTCTTTTAGCTTTTACGTTTGTTCTAAGAAATGCCGACATGTAGACAGCCCTTATTCTAAACACTTACCAAAAATAAACATCGCATTTAAATTTTCTTTCTTCCGTTCAGTTGCTTTAAAATAAATTATTCTTAATCAATATTTCTTTCTGGTATAGATTGCCTCTCTTAGGCAAATGCAAATTGCTTTTATGTCTTACTTCCCTAACCGGAAACAAACTAATTAATTGATCAGACACATTATTATAGTATATAACATATATAGAATATCCATTACCCCACATCGTCCAGCAGTAGGCGACACTAGGAAACTGAAACAGGAGATGGGCAGTAGCATCTTCCTGATATCAACTCAAAATTATTTAAAAAAAAACTGAGACCCTCCAAACTACAATGGCAAAGATGTTCCATATACGTAGGTATCCCCACCATACCCTACGAGTATGTTCAACAGTGGACTTTCATAGGTTGAAATGATGGTTGGATGGAACGTCTTTTAATAAAGAAGTATGTACCTAAATGAATAAATAAGTTACTGTTAAAGTAACAGTCTATATATACGTCCCACTGCTGGACACAGGCCTCCTCTTATTTCTTAGAGTTTAAAAGTTAGGGGAAGCAAATGTCCGCAGCGCTGCCCGAATGCGTGCTGGGAAACTTCACATATCTTCGAAATATTTTTTCCTAATTATAAAACATGCAAGTTTCCGTACGATGTTTTCCTTCACCGCCGTGCACTTGCAAATTTAACAATTTCATTGGTGCCGGCGTACATCGAACCCGGGTTACTCGCGTACTGTGAAATTTACATCGAGCGTTTAGCCTCTAAGCTACCAAGGCTCTCTAGTGAATAAAAATAATGCATAATAATTAACAATTACTCTGATTACGCTATACTCGTATATATGTATATGCTAAGCGATCCCGATATGAGATCCCTAGCTCGTGCTTCGAACAGCGATGTCGATTTTTGCATTTTTTTTATAGGAAAAGGGTGACAAGCGAGCACACAATCCACCTGATGGTAAGTGGTTGCTGTGGCCCATAGACATCTATCTCATTTGCGAATCAAAATGAAGATGCGTTGTCAGCCTTGAGGTCTAAGATGGAATGCCTCTTTTCCAGTAAAAAAGGTCTCCGGTTCTCTACACTCACCATACGAAACACAGCAGCAATAAGCTGCTATTTGACGCTGGTATTCTGTGAGTGAGGTATTGCATATCCGCCATTGGGAGTTAGTACGTCATTTGGCCTGTAAATGACCTTTTAATCTTTATACTGCGTACTTGTATATATATAGAGGTCAGTTTCTATATTATATAAAATCAATTGCTGTCCGTTGAGTCTCGTAAAAACTCAAAAATACCTGGACCGAAATAAAAAATATCTCAAAGTTTGATATTACATTGCGTTTTTATATACACTACAATTGTGAAATAAGTAGAAGGGAGTTTATTCGACAACCGACGTTAGAATTTTAAAAACGTATAGTACAATAATTAAAAATTATTACGCCTGTCAGTGAGAGCTGCTTACCCACTGGCTCCCTTGCTATGACCACGTGTTACATTTCAAGAACACAAGTAATAACATCTGCAGCGTCGTTATCGTCACTTTCTGTATCACACTTGGCTCCCCTACGTCCACTCTACAACTTAAAACAACCTTTATTTATATGCTGATAGAAAACAAATTCATTTAATTGATTAGATTTCGTTCGATGACCCATTTAGGTTAGTGTCAAAGGGAAATTTTTATAATATAAGCTATTGTAGTCTTTATGTTAGAAGATGATTTTGATAACATGATGGCCCATGAAATTATTATGTAGGTTACTTACTTTAAACAACATATTTTTAGCAAAGTAAGCAGTAATTTTAAAAGATTATAATCCCAATGATATAAGTTATGTTTTTCATAGAAAACACACTTGTTATTACAAAAGACTGACTACATATCTTCACTCCGTGCCCCTACATGAGTTGCGTTTCTTGTCAAATCTATTTCTCTTAGCTCCTATGATATCTAGTCTATGACGGCAAACATTACCAATCCGTGTCGAAGTGCCTACGTACTTAATAAGCCATTTGAATTTAGATTTAAAACCAGGGTCCCACTGGGTAGTCATACACATACCTACACATAGACACAAATTCGTTTGATCGACCACCAAACGAGATTTCACCGAAGTTTTCTATCAGTCTGTTCGTACGTATGTCACGGATTACACTTAGGCTTGTAGAAGGAATGAGTTACAGGTTACAGACAGATTATGGGTAACATTTGGATATTTGGTGTAGAATATTGACTCAAAACCGAATATTGAATTATAAGTTCTATAGGTATACAAAAAGAAGCCGTAATTATATTTTTACTGAACTACAACAACAAATGTTGGTCAATCGGTAGATCTGTGTAAACCCGCTATCATAGGACAGGCGCGTAAAAATACACCAACATTTCTGTATAAAGGCTAATTTACACTTCGACAAGTACAGTAGCTTGTACTTGCGAACCTAGCGAGTTAAGTAGAAAATCTCGTTTAAACGGCGTTTGATAAGTGAGTTAAGTAGCAAGTTAAAAATTAAGTTAAACGGGATAGCCGACCGGTCTAGTTTCAGCAAGTTAAGTTCGAAGTGTTGCCCTCCCGCACGTCTCGCGCCACCCGCAACTTAACTCGCCGTTCGTGTGAACGAGCGAGTTTAGTTCAGTTCAGTGCATAAGTTGACAGGACGCAACGTGTTCGCGATCGACCCTGAAAATACAAAATTGTATTTTTTAACTAAACTCGCCACAAAGACATTTGAACGCTGTCCACTTAACCGTTTACTGTCAACTGTCCTTTAATAACTAAACTCGCTATAATTGTACTTGTCGAAGTGTAAATCGGTTATTAACGCAACTACTGATACTACTAAAACCGGTAAATCTGTATAGGTAATCTTTTATTAAAATTTACCAATTGAAGGTAGTTTGAATGCAAATTATACCAAGCACACTAGTAAAATCTTATACTACCCACATTTGTCAGTATTATTGCGTTACTTGCAGCGGTGTTTATTGATCCATCTATTATTTATCACAGCCGTTAACGTAAACAAAGGAGATTGACCCATTTCAATATTATATTCGACACACGAAGTGGGTGAAACGGTTCTTATTTTTAGTGTTGAAAGCGGTAAGAACGTCATATATTCAAATAGTATTTTTACAATTTTAACACGACTACGACTCTATTAAGTGGGTCGTGGTGGTGGTGGTAGTAATTTAGCTTTGATTTCGCAATAAGTTCTTTGTTTACAGTACTTATGTAATTATTAATCCATATTAAAAATTTACTTTTCTGTGTGTACATATAATTTAAAAAAAACTAACGTCAGCTGATTCAATTCAATCGTAACACATTAGATATAATAATGGGTGCAAAAACTGAATATTAGCTAGTGTTAAGCTGGTATAAATGTAAATTACCTAAGTTAAATTATGTCCGCAATTTTATGAGCTTCGCAACAAACTTGCTACATTTATTGTTACATAATTAATCGTAAAATATTTCGGCTGGAGTGACCGAATTTCAACTTAATTTTTGCATGTTTCCATATTGTAGATTTTGAGACTTCGCAACGAGTTATTCCTTTGTTTACCTGGTATTACTAACTTTTCATAAATAGAAACTAACTCTAACTCACTCATTCTTAATCCACGTTTTTCAACTTTTAAAGTTTCCAAACAACTGTCCATAAATAGGTTGAACAGCCACGGGGAAGCTACACAGCCCTGTCTGACACCTTTATGGATGTCAAATCAGTCCGAATAAGCCCCGTTGGTCCTGACACAAGTACTAAAGTCCTAAAAAGAGACTTGAATGACTGTATCTTGCGCTCAACCCAAACGATTTCAATGTAAAGTTAAACGGGATAAACCCGCGAAAATAGTTTTACTCGATGTGCAGTGTTTGCGTAAATATAAGAAATCATTTTTCTTGAAATATAGGTGCATACATTATTTAAATCATTATTTAAATTCGTGTAATATAATGAAACAATCGACTATTAAAAGTGAAAGTGTATGTGTAAATCCTTTAGTGTACTGACGTGTGACAGTGTTGTTTATAATGTGATCAGGCCACAATGGTGATGTTGAGAGGTTTAGCGGTAAGTTTTCAGTATGTAACATTTTTTTTGTAATACGTTAACATATTTTAAAAATAGAAATGAAAAAATTAATTGCGATTAGACAAATGTGCAAAATTAAAAAGGTTTAGATGTTTAATGCTTCATGAAATCGTATCTCTTTTATTGATGCTGCGTACAGTTTTGTTGTTACGCCCTGCGCCTATAATGTAATATAATATAATGTAATCTTATGCATCACCTGTGCATCGTGTTCCTTTGAACTGACAGTGCAACGCACAATGACTTATTGTGCCAACAAGCCGCAACTTAGGAATAAGGTGAAATATTTGACAGATTATCTTTCTTTTATGGAATAAGGGTGACAAACGAGCACACAGTCCACCTGATGGTAAGTGGATGCTGTGGCCCATAGACACCTACATTTATCCTCTATTAAGAATCAAACCGCAGATGCGTTGTCATTCCTCAGGACTAAGATGAAATGCCTCGTTTCCAGTAAAAAATGTTCTCCGGATCTCTACACTACACCATACGAAACACAACAGTATTAAGCTGCTATTTTACGCTAGTATTCTGTGATAGCGTGGTCCTTCTTCGATCGAGCCGACTTATTGGTGGTACAACCATAATATTATAGCTGCAGCGTGCCTCTGCCACGTTTAAAATTTCACAGCAGAGGAAGTTAATGTGTTAAAAAAGTGTAAAGATTAAAGTTTCCTTCTGAAACGAAAGAAATATTAGTTATTTTACATTAATTAGATTACAAATGGATAAACCAAAGTACAAATATTCCATAAAAAGAATAATTGAAAAAAAAAGTTTAAAGTGTGTAAAAAATTAAAGAATACGGCACTGAGCAACCTTTTCAATGATGATGACACTATGCCCTGTATAGTATATTATCTATGGTGTCATGTCACACAGTATCGATCATCTGCGTAACAAACAAGTCCGAATACAATCTGGGCGTCTTCAAGGCAAGAGTTAATAAAAAATAGGCTTTTGTTACGCTAAGACAGTGCGATTTACCGTCTAGAACTGCATCACCACTTACCATCAGGTGGGATTGTGGTCAAGTACTGGGTTATAAAAAGTAAAAAAAAACTCAGTGTCAACTAGCGACATCTTGTGATCGTAAGATTTTTAGCCCTAATTAATTAAAAATAATACCAACTAATACACTGCATTGATGTCGTGGCCGGGTTTGTAACTTTAAAATCAGGTGACATATTCATTCTGTATATTTAAAAATACACGTTTCTTTGTTTGTCCCGTGTACGTTTGTACACCATTTATCCGATTACGATGAAACCGATGAATTGTTCCTGGGAAGGACCACGCTCTCACACAATACTCATATGAAATAGCAGCTCAATGATGCAGTGTTTCGCATGGTGAGTGTAGAGAACCGGAGACCCTTTTAACTAAAAACTTGGCATTCCATATTGTGGTCTAATAAGACCACAGAGGTGACAACGCATTTTAATTTTGATTATTAATCGAAGATAGATATAGATATATGGACCACAGCAACCACTTACCATCAGATAGACTATGCGCTATTTTGTCACTTTTAATCTATAAAAAGTTATAAATAGTTGAGCTTACTAGTACACGCACTCGGCCACCAACCGTGCCGGTGCTAACTTCGTCTATGGTAAGGATGCCCAGCTGCCGGCGACCGCACAGTGCAATATCACGTTACTTGCAATAAATATTCTAAGTAGGACTGAATCATCATTATAAAACAAGAGCTAGTGATGTATATTATATGTTTACTAATTAAAAACTATGTAGTGTTAAAAGATTCCCTGTCCGCGAAATAGACACAATAGTTAAACAATCGAAATGTTCGTATATGATGCATGGGACAGGGATAATGGAGCTTTACTCAATTTTTCTCGACGTGTCACAGTCACTTTGACTTATAGTTATAGATAAAGCACGAGTATTAATGGTATCTTATAAATTGAGCAGCGTTTGGGTATCTGGGCATTAGGGTGATAAACAAGCATACAGCTCACCTGATGGTAAGTGGATGCTGTAGATTGTTGACCTTATCCTCTATTTTTTTATAGAATAAGGGTGACAAACGAGCTCGCAGTCCATCTGACGGTAGGTGGATGCTCTGGGAGATGTGTATGGATCTACATCTATTTTCGAATAAGAATCAAAATGCAAATTCGATCTCATCCTCAGGGGTGATAATAACTAAGATGAAATGCTTCGTTTCCAAAAAAAAAGCGAGTGTGCTTATGACCACACGACTGAAGTAAAACTTCTTTAGCTATGTTTATATAATATATGTATAATATATTATAACATAATAGATATTAATTCATAAAATTGTTCAAAACGAAATAAAATTACGAAAAATAACTGGCTAAGTGCGCGCGCACTGCTCTCTCTTACTTATATCCCCAACTCAACTCCCGTTCGCCTCGCACGATCACAACTTTTGTAACACTTTCGTCACGCGTTCGCCAGCTTACTCCCCAAGTCAAGCGTGCGTAAAGTAGTTTTACCTCAAAAAGTGCCTCCCGTTCTTTAAACTCATTATACGAAACACAGAAGCATTAAGCTGCAAAACGTCTAGTGCAATGTTTGTCGATAAGCCTGCTGAGAGTAACGATTAAGGCTAATTTTCTCTGGCGGGAAAGATTCTCGTCCAGCAGTCGACCTTAACAGGCTGACTAACAAGATTGTAGGTCTCCTGCTCTGTCCAGGATTCCTTCTGGCAAGATCCCACTCTCTTACCTATTTCTACCAAAAAACAACAGCAATTCCCCTGGTGTTGCAGTTGTTCGTGGGCGGCGGTAGCCACTTACCATCAGGTGAGCCGCATGCTCGTTTGCCTCCTCTCCTATAAAAAATAAATAAACTGTGATTAAAACTACTTTTACGGATTTTATCGCGTTTATTTTTACTTTTTTTTTAATTCCCGACGTTTCGGGCGCTTTCCAGCACCCATGGTCACGGCGGACTGACCATGGGTGCTGGAAAGCGCCCAAAACGTCGGGAATTAAAAATAAAAAGTAAAAATAAACGAGATAAAATCCGTAAAAGTAGTTTTAATCATGTGTAGTGTTCGCGTAAATATAAGAAATCATTAAATAAACTGTGTTTCGTTCTGAAGGTTATAAGGAGCCTATATGAGAAGGTCAGGCGATCCTTAAAAGTGACAACCTATCTGTAGCCTTCTTAAATTTCTTGCAGTCCATAGAACTCTACCCAGTATAATGAAACTGATAAAGATGAAACAAAGACAAAAAATATTATGAGCACTAAAAGACGATTAATTCGTGCTTCGTACATCTCTGTTAATCAGCTGCAACCGCTAGTTCTGAGAACTCTACTTTTGCGCTACACCGAGTTGAGATAAGTTAGTTTGTTGGAAGTCTGGTAGTTGGAAGATAAAAGTTTATTGGAAATTGATTTAGATAAAACTAACTTAATGTATCGTGCTTTATCATCAATAACAGATGTACTTACTTACGTGTAATGGGATTTTTAATAAACTCTTATTTATAATATGTTTTTCTTTATAGAATGAAGGTGGCAAATGAGCACACAGGCCCACCTGATCGTAAATGGTATTCCATCTTAGTCCTCACGGTCGACAACACATCTGCATTTTGATTTGTAATCGAGGACAGATGTAGATGTCTATGGGCCGCAGCAACCACTTCCCATCAGGTGGACTGTGTGCTCGTTCGTCACCCTAACCTGTAAAAAAGTGGATACTGGTTACTGTGGCCTTTAGACATTTACATCGATATTCGATTGAGATGCGTGTCACCCCTGAGGACAAAGATGGAATACCTCGTTTCCAGCAAAAAAGGTCGCCCGTTCTCTACACTCATCATACGAAACACAACAGCATTAGCTGCTATTTTACGCTGGTATTCTATAAGAGCGTGGCCCTTCCCCGGTCTAGCCGACCCATTAGTGCTACACCCATGATATATCTGGCTGCCGCATAGCTCTACCACGTAATTGTACATAAGTGCACTAGGCAAAGGTAACTCTGGCGTTCTAAGTAATTGATCGTTTAGTTAAATTTAACAACAATGCATTGGGATAGAATAAATGTTCCTGAAGTACTAAATCTATGTCCGTCGTTCACCTTTAGAAATCTGCGACCTAACGGTCAAATTTATTAATCTTTCTAAGGGCTGGGTTTTCGTCAATCGTCAATTAAGTTATCTGTCGAATAAATTTAGAGTAAACAGTCTGTCTAACGGTAAGTTGCAGGTGTTATAGTGATATAGCAGTGCAGCTCCCTGACACCTACAATCAACTGCAAACCGAAGAACTCTTTGAAGAGTTCTTTGGTTTGCAGTTGATTGTGCCAGTGAGCACTGCTATATCACTATAATGATATATGAAGGAACTGCACACACGCTCTTGCATGTGTGCAGTTCTTTCATACGTGCTAGAGGCACACTGCAGCTATATTATGACTCACGCTTTCGTAGAATACCAGCGAAAAATAACAGCTTATTGCTGCTGTGTTTTATTTGTAAGCATAGAGAACCGAAGATCCTTTTTACTGGTAACGGACATTCTATCTTAGTCCTTAGAACTGAAATCGTAAATACATTTTGATTCTTAATTGAGGATAAAAGCAGGTATCTATAGACCACATCATTCACTTACTATTAAATAGACTATGTGTCGGTTTGTGTCCTTTATTCTTAAAAAAATTGTAGTGGATAAAATGTTCAAGCTGTCCACTCTTGTTCCCAGTTGTCGAGCCTGCGTGACGACGTGTCGGCGGGAGAGGCGGATAAATGGCGGCAACGTCGGAACAACAGTTTCGACCAGAACCGCCAGCTCGAGGAGGTCACTAAAGAGAGGTAAGGCAAACGTTTTCACATACCTTATGTCAGGTATAATTAATTACTTTTGCAGTTCTGTCCGTGAAATAGACACAATAGTTAAACACTGGAAACGTTCATAGTTAATAAATATGACTCACAGGCTAGGGAAAGTGTTAATTTCGCCAATTTTTGCCGTAACTTTACCAAGTACGTTTTAGGGTAATTATATGTTAACCAACTGTGGTAACACAAAATTGGGAACTATAAAAACGTAATAGGCAACACTTCCCCTCTCTCACGACAAGTAAAAACCTATGTGTGTAATTAATCTCAATACCAAATCTTTATTTTATCATAATAATATAAATTACCATAAAAATCATATTATACAACACAACAAACAAAAACTACTACTAGTATTCAGTGAGTGTCCACTATCCATTAGTCCACTTCTGGACACGGGTTTCTCCTGCTGTATAAAAGTTTTGTCGTGATCACTACGGCAGCCGGATTGGAGATTGCATTGCGACATGTCTACCACTCTTCCACTCACCCTCCTCTTCACTTCCGTTAAAAATTATCAAAACTATTCTAATTTATATTTATAGTTTTCTATTAGCGTTAATAATTGTAGAAAGTGAATTTAAAACTTTTTCATGTACGAGTGAAGTCATCACGCTATTGCCAAAGTTAATGTGTTTGGATCGCAGTAAAGAGTAAGATAGAATGCATTCTGACCTGTATACTCTTCAAAACTGGAGATCACAGTGGACACACCGTTCACTGGCTAGACTAAAAGGAATGCCTCATGGTCTGTAATGGCTCATAGAGATAACAGTGGACACACCGCTGGCTGGTTGTCCAGATGTCATTCGTGTCGTCCCATCGGATTATGTGAGTGAGGGAATAGAGAGTGCACCTGTGTTTGCGCATATATTAGTAAACTATAATCGTGTCCTGCGCATATGGCTAGTCTGCGTTGAGTCCTGACGCCGTCACCGAAGTTGTTTGTGGAGGACATTACTATTATTTGTGCTTGGTGTGCGGTGTGCAGGGACGCGCTGCAGCGGCTGGCGGGCGCGCTGCAGCACGCGGTGTCGCAGCTGGTGGCGTACTGCGCCAGCGCAGAGGACGAGCTCAACCGTACCGTACTGGCCCACCTGCTGCCCACGCTGCAAGCGCAACAGTCAGTATATATGTTTCCTGCACTTATTACTGCATGCTTCACACTTTTCAGTGCTCCCTACCGATTTTAGCTGCATGAATGCGTATGGCTTCATCTATGTGTCTGGCTACTATAGATGTTTTCTTCTCGAAGTGTTTCACTATGCGTCGATTTTTCAATCATCAAATAAAAGTAAGGTATCCATTAAAATATTTTACAACCTAACTAAACAAAAAAAGTTAAAAATTATTTTATTCATACAATTGTCAATTTAAATTTATTTATGTTGGAGTTTATTCTATGTGTAACTTTTATCTGACGATTCAAAAAAGAATCAGCCCTTACATGATTGAAATTCGGCAAAGTTAATACATAAAATACGGAAGTAAAAATACATAAATGAGGTAAGAGATACTAAATTGCTTAAAGGTTTTAGTTTTAGAATTTGAAATAGTATTTTGTAGTATGTGTACATGTTTTCTGAATTCTTCTCTTCCGTTTACGAACCGCCCTCACCTACACTATCGCAATGGAGACCACCTGCCGATTCAGCATCCCATGACACTACTATTACTAACCTTTATTTTGAAGTAGAAAAGGTATTAAGAGAGCTGAAATCCTTGGATCCATCTAAGGGGCCAGGCCCTGATGGCTTATCTGCTTATTTTCTAAGAAACACTGCCACAGTTATAAGTAAACCCCTAACTATCATCTATAATAAATGCATTACTGAAGGTGTTATGCCCACAGTATGGAAACAGGCTAACATCATACCTGTGCACAAGAGCGGATCTAAACGTAG
Source organism: Parnassius smintheus behrii (assembly GCA_036936625.1). Taxonomy (NCBI): domain Eukaryota; kingdom Metazoa; phylum Arthropoda; class Insecta; order Lepidoptera; family Papilionidae; genus Parnassius; species Parnassius smintheus. The sequence continues at coordinate 43,428,421 of JAUPFT010000020.1, forward strand.
TGTAGATCAATATCGCCCGATATCAATTTTGTCCACTTTGTCGAAGCTTTTCGAGAGACTTGTGCATAACGAAATATATCCCATACCGCACAATATAATTATACAGCAACAGCATGGTTTCGTTACGTCGTTTAACAACCACCAACGTATTATTATTTTCCAGCTATTTATTTGAAAATGTTGATGATCGCGTACAGGTCGATGCAGTATATACAGACTTTCGAAAGGCCTTCGATAAGGTGGACCACGAAATGTTACTAAATCGAATAGCTTACAATGGCATTCGAGGTAATTTGTTACGATGGTTTGTTTCTTATATCACTAACCGTTGTCAAAGGGTTGTAATTAATGGATACCACTCTAACGTTACGATGGTTACCTCCGGTGTACCTCAGGGATCTATTCTCGGACCTTTGTTATTTATAATGTTTATTAATGACATAAGTAACTGTTTTCTCAACTCAAAATTTTTAGTATATGCAGATGATCTTAAAGTTTATAAATCTATCCATACTACACAAGACTGCATTCTTCTCCAAGAGGACCTAGATAGACTTACAGACTATTGTTACAAAAGTAAGCTTCAGTTAAGCATTCCGAAGTGTAAATATCTCCGTTTTACTAAAAACAAGAATATTATTACATTTTCGTACTCACTGTGTAACGTTCCTTTAGCTAAAGTGGATTCTATGCGAGATCTCGGTATACTGTTTGATTCAAAACCGTGGTTAGACTTACATATTGAACAAATTGTAAACAAAGCATACAAACTATATGGATTTATTATGAGATCAACTCGCGACTTCAAACAGACCTCTTCATATCTTTGTTTATATAAAACCCTAGTTCGCTCTCAACTTGAATATGCTGTGCCCATTTGGAATCCTTATTATAATAAATATATACACAAAATTGAAAATGTTCATCGCCGGTTTCTACGTGCAATGCATTATAGATGTCATAAATCTCATTTACCGTATGACCAGTTACTCAGTAGATACAAACTTCTAACCCTCCACTCTAGACGTAAGCAATTGGAGTCTATGATATTGTTTCATATAGTTAGATGCAAATTTGACTGTATTGAGTTAAACAATCTGTTATGTTATGTAGTTCCCAGAACTGTCCATAGACGACGGGTGCGTGCGGGTAAACTCTTTGCCGTAAGTACCTGTCGATCCAATACCGGTATTCGTTCACCAATTCGACGTATGGTTGCCACATATAATGAGACCTTCGAGCATATAGACATTTTTACATGCTCAAAGGAAAAGTTTCGTGGTCTTTTATACAAGACACTTTTCACATAATAATTTTGTTATCTTAGTCACATTATAATATCACTGTTGACCATACTTTGACATTTCTATAACACCTTCTATACAGCTGCAGGTCTCCTAGCGTCTTAATTATCTATCCCAAGAGGTAATCTGTGAACAGCGCTGTGGGCTGCATTATTGCGTATACTATGTTACTGTACTATCTATATGTAATTATATATAATGTAGTTGTTAGCTGTTCCACTTTGAATAAAATAAAAATAAAAATAGTATTTTTTTAGATCATCATTAGTTAATTGTGCATACAATTTTTTACTAACTTAATGTGTTTCTAACATTCAATGATAAAAAAACACTAGCAATAAACTTTAAACATAAAATTGAGTACATCATACCCGTATTATTTCATACTAATTAACTTAACTTTTTAAAATTATTTCAATTCAATTAAAAATTCCTCGGTTTTTAGTATACACAAAACAATGCCGCAGTGGTTACTATTTAATTTATTAAATATTTTTTAACTTTTTTTTATTGTCCACGCGTATTAAGTTTATCCATTATCTATCTAATTCATATGAAAAAATGACCCATATTTCGGAAAGAAACATTAACTTTTATTTGTTAGGAATCGATGTTCTTTCGCGAGATTTTGTGGTCTATCTAATCTGATGTAATAGCGGAGGTACCGTCCAGGATATGAAGTAACTTAATAAGCTATAACTTCTTTATGAAATGAATATTTCACCTCGCCGTAGCGACGCCCTAGTAGCAGAAAAAATTGAGGAAGTCCTCATTGAAATCAGTTGTATTTTAAATGCTTTAATTATAACTATTAATTTATGTGTAGTATCGAAATTCATTCGGTTGTACATTGTTGTAGTACGGACGGCGCCTGTCTCCAAAGCATATTGTTTGTCTCGAGACAGACAAACTAACACGATACTGGCAGCGAGCCACGCTATAGTATAGTTCTTTTGTTCTAACGACGTGCTGACAATTTGCATCACGTGCACGACTAGAGCTGGATCCAGCTTTTATAACAAACTTTCAGAAGGAAGGGGTTCTTGATTGAATTGTGTTTTTTTTCTTTGTATGTAATGTTATGCGATATCTTCTGCAATTGTGAAGGATTTAATGATTCATTTTTATTCGATACGTTATACTACAGTTCTTTTTTAATATATGTAGTACGTGAGGTTAATATGGTCATCTGGTAAATATGGTCACTTTCTTGTAACTCAGAAACTACAGCCTTGTTTAACATAGATGTCTTTGTGATACGATAGCTCTTCATCGGTCAATCAAATAATAGTGTCAAAAGCACGATGCTTTATCAACGCCATTTTGACAGTAGTAAATATTTTGGTTGATTTTATCATGGTGTAGTGTAGTTAGCTTTTTTAATTAGATTTTTCGAAGTCTTCCTAATTATTGCCAAAGCTTGGCACTGGCTTCGGATGCTGTTATGTGGAAATAGTGTTATTCTTTTCAGTTCATAAATACGAGTAGAAATTCTTTGTTTTCCCCCTTGGATAATATATGAGGTGAAACAAATTTGTCTTTAACCCGAAAACAAAAAGGTTCCACAAATTAGACTCAAACATTTCAATTCCCGAAACACGTCGGCGGACGGCAATAACCGGACGGTTAGATTTGTGTCTTTAGGTGAAGTCAAATATATCTTATTTGCATGTGCAATGTGTCTATTTATAATTGCAATGCACTATGCGCGAAATAATATTCCACCCATCGCTGGCTGTACGCCAGCTTCTGCCCTTTTAGATACGATTACGAGTTAGTTTTCATATGGATAGTATCTGCACGTTTTTCAAAAATATCTCCTTTTATGGATCCTTTATATGGTTTTATATTATAACATTAGCGAGTCAAGTAAAAACTTTCAACGACTCGACTCAGAATAAAAAAGGACATAAATGCGTTGTCACCGTTGACTATGATTTATTTCCTCTTAGAATAATAGCTATTCGTACTCTGTTATACTTTACAATCTGGAACTTAAAAGTGGATGTGGTTGTGCAGTGACAAAGCTAGGGCTCCAAACTAGGACAAGCCCAAGATATGGTTTTGTTGTTTTTAGCAATTTTATAAAAATACACCAATCTTGATCTGTCTCCACGCTTCAGTTTCATATTCAGTGCTGTCAAGGCCGAAGACAAAGCACACAGAAGACATACTACTGCTGGATATGATGACATATCAGCAATTGCATACCTTCGGTGGCTTTGAAAAAAGTCGTTTGGGTTTGCTTGAGCGAAAGAAAGATATTTACATACAATAAGATACATGAACAAAGTACAAACAATGTACAAAATTAAAAAAAATATTTGTATTCTAAATTGAATAGTCGCTCTTTTATAAGGAAAGATTTGATTACGTCTGTGTAAAATGTTGGTGAACGTGAACGTTTTAATTATACAAATAACTGTTACCACTAATTGCGATAACTGTTAAGTCCGAAAGACGTTCTTGCCCTTGTTGATTGACCACTTCAATTCATCACAAGGAACACTATTATCCTCCATTTTCACTAAAATATTTGAAAAAGCATAAATTTACAACAGACGCAACAAAAACCAACAGAGTAAGTAAACATTGAATTGAAAATTGAATGTGAAGTGAACTTGCAAAAGTATCGCCCGCACGTCCCTGCACTCGCAAACAACTTCGTGGCAAAGCTCGGCTTTTGGTTCCATAGTAATTGCTATATTAACATTTCGTAGTTATATTTCATTATAGAACATTTTGCCACAGGTTAGAAAGGGAGCGATTATCTTCTCGAAAGCCCTGTAAAAGGCCCACGCATGTGAGAGAGACGACTAATTTTAAATCGGGATGTCTCTCATAAATTTCATGTACAGCATCTTTAAATTTTATAGCTTTGGGCTATCGAGGTATAAACTCTAAAAACTCTGATAACTCTCTCCAAGTACGTAATTTATGAGATTCAGGGTCTAATTTTGGATAAATAAGTCTTCTTCTTACTTCATTAAGTCTTCACAAGTATTTGTTGTCTTTAGGGGGGGTAAGACATTTAGTTGTTTTGTCCAATAAATCTCTATTAGCCTTTAATGACTCCGATGTTAGCATTTAGATAAATATTTTTTCTATAAAGGCATTTATAACGTTCTTTATATTATACGCTTTTAACATAACACAGCCTGAAAGTTTCTATGGGATCCACCCTGGTTTCTATTCCCCTGGATAGGAAAAATAATCTTTTTGTGACGAATACTTTTTTCGTCATAAGAAGATTCACGTGTATACATGGGAAAAAGGTGATGATAGAAGCATAATAGATTTCATAATTGTGGATGAAAGAATGAGGAGCGCAGTCGTAGATACTTGCGTTTACCGGGGGTCCAACGTAGGGACGGATCAATACTTGGTCTTATATCGAATTAATGGTCTTTTTAAGCGTTGGCGGCATTGCACATCTGTATCTACCACTGCGTTACAGCGTATAAGAATAGAGAAGTTACAAGATGAAGATGTGAAAGAGAAGTATAAATGTAGACTGAGGGAAAATATTAGGTGTTTGAATGAGTTGTGTATGAATGATTTAGACTTGAATACTCTGTGGGATAATGTTAAGAAAGGTTTGGTGGATGCAGCCACCGAAGTATGTGGTGTAAGTAAGAGAACAAATGAAAGGAAATATAATACTTTGTGTCGAATGATGAGTTACGGGTGGAAGTTGAAGTAAAGAAGAGAGCATGGTTAGATTTACTAGAAACCAAAGCTGGTGGTATGAATGATGACATTGAAAGAAAAAAGGCAGAATTTAGACGTCTAAATAAGGGAGTAAAATAAATAGTTGAAAGGAAAAAGCAAGAAAGAACGGATAAGAATGATAGAAGGATACCTGATAACTAATATAAAAATGTTTTGGAAACTCGTACGAACTGTCAGGGGAAATACAAAACAGCTTATAATTAATGCTATAGGAGACGAGAATGGATGTATTCTGAGTGACGAAGTTTCGAATTTAAAGAGATGGAAGGAATACTTTGAAAGCATGTTTATGAGTGAAGAGTCGTCTGAATTAAATGAACTAGAAATTCCGAAAGAAGTGGAAAGCGGTATGGAGATAAGTGTAGATGAAATAATGAAAGCAATGAAAAGCATGAAAGCAGGTAAGGCAGCTGGATATGATAGAGTATCACTCGAGATGCTAAGGGCTGGAGAGGGAGCGGTGGCAGGCCTGCTGTACACCTTGTTTAATTTATGTTGGGAATTAAAACGGGTACCAGAGGACTGGTGTAAAGCAGTTATAGTACCAATATATAAAGGAAAAAGGTCACAGCAGGACTGCAAAAACTACCGTGGTATCAGCTTGCTTAGTATTGTGAGTAAACTGTATGCTAAGGTGTTAATTGAAAAAGTTATGAAAGAAACTGATGGAAAATTTGGGATGTGCAAGCGGGATTTAGAAAGGGAATGGGGTGTACAAATTAAGTCTTTTCCATGCGAAGAATTTCATTGCGAAGAAGTTTTTGGCCAAAAACCAGAAAGTTTTTTTTGCGTTCATGGACTTGGAAAAGGCTTATGACAAAGTGGATAGGACTGTGTTATGGCAAACACTGAACTCATATGGGTTGGCGCTGGCTTGATACAAGCATTAAGGTCTCTTTATAGGGACTCTAGTGCTTGTGTCGGGATCAACGGGGTCTACTCTGACTGGTATGGCATCCAAAAAGGTGTCAGGCGGGGCTGCGTAGCTTCTACTTGGCTGTTCAACCTATTTATGGACAATTGTTTTCAAACTTTGAAAGCTGAAGAATTAGAATGGGCGAGTTAACCGTCAAATGCCTGTTGTACGCCGATGATTAAGTCATATTTGCGTCGTTGGCGGCTGAGTTGTAATTGATGATTACATTAATGAACTGGGCATTAAAAGAAAGAGGAATGAAAGTGAACGCAACTAAGACGAAAGTGATGGTTTTTGAAAGAGAAGAAAACAAAACGTATGTGAAATAAGATCTATTCTTATTTCACATACGTTTTGTTTTCTTGTCTTGAGTTGATTGAGTAAGTGGATGAGTTTGTGTATTTGGGATGTGTATTTAGCAGGGAATAAGGATATAGAACGACGTGTAAATGCAGGGAATAGAGTGAATGGGGCGCTCTATTATGAAGAATCAGAATGTGTCAAAAAAGGCACGTATGGTAATTCATAATGCTGTGTTAATCCCTACTTTAATGTATGGCAGTGAAAGTTGGGTGTGGCAGAAGAAACACGAAAGTAGAATAAATGCTGTGGAAATGCGGTCTTTAAGGAGTATTCTAAGGTTAAATCTGAACGACACTGTGAGAAATTGCATGATAAGAGATAAACGTGGTATGCAAGATGATATTATGACCAGGATTGAGAAAGGAATGCTTCGGTGGTTTGGTCATGTAGAAAACATGAATGAAGAAAGAGTGACAAAGCAAATTTATATGGCAGATGTGAACGGCATAGTCGGTAAGGGACGCCCTAGAGGAAAGTTTATCGACCAAATTGGCGATATTTTGAAAATGGGCCACATTAGAAGTGGTACCCTTAACCGACGAGCATGTATGCGTAGATACTCGTATATGGATGTAAAGGAGGTGAAAGAGGTATTTCAGGATCGTGCCAAATGGAAGTCCGTAGTCTCTGCCTACCGCTTTGGGTGACAGGTGTAAGTGTTTATATTTTATTATGTAATTTAATTCTTAGTCATGCATCTTCTAATACAAGTTTTTCAATAATTTTCTTCTGTAGCTGCTGTGGTTTGCCCACCCGGGCAGGGGTAATCTTCGATGCTTTACCTGCCTTCCACTTTCTATACCACTTTTGTATGATTGACATTAAAAGAGTATAGAGTCCTGGTGGTAAAAGGCTACTATTTCGTCATGGATATTTTTTTAAAGTTTTCCTTGATTAGTGAGCAATTTAATCACCGCACGACGTTCGATTTTTTTCTACATTATCGAATCAGTCATTCCCGTCGTCTATGACTGAAGGCTACAAAAGAAGAAATGAAGTTACTGAGACGAAATTTCTTATTTATATCTTCAGGTAGTGGTCGTTAGCTAATGATTTTTTAATTACCCACATTATAAGCTAATCGCCCTAATACCGAGTATACATTGAACGCCCCTCATATTAAAAAAAATAATTGGTTATTTGTGTCGTAATAGTTTGCAAATAATCCCCCAAGCTGAGTAGAAGTCAGGTATTTTAATATTATTGACAGAAACTTCAATATGTATGTATCATTGAATACTATAATACAAAATCGAATGGCTGTCAACCTTATTTTGTACGAGGATTGGCTTCGCCGGAAGCACAAATACAAGCAATTACCTCGTATTATTACTACTATAAACTCGATTTGCTGTATTGAGAGGCTGAGTAAATTTACACATTTTAGACTTTTGATTAACGTTTAAGATCATCATTAAAAATCTTTTAAATTTTAATACATATTTATTTGCAAAAAGTGTGCAATTTGGCATATTCTAAATAATTTGCATGCGAAATTTGGAAACGATTGTAACGTCAAAACACATCTCGTTTTGACATTTATACGTTTCATACGTTGACATGTCAGAGACATTTTAATGGCTACACGGGCTCCGCCCACTCCTCCGTTCTATTATTTATGTGTTATAGTACTCTATGATATGTATGTATTATAGTATTCTATGATATGTGTAAATTACGGAGTTTGAAATCTGATATCGTTGAGAAAAAGACAATGTTTAAACTACTTATAAGTTCGATGATGTCTGTTTTCAGATCGTTCTGTGAAGAGTCTCGTGCATCCCTTAACTGCAGCGTTGAGCTGGACAGCAGCTTGGTGTCGCGTGGGCGTCACGTGCACTTCGCGCCGGAGCTACAGTCCATCCTCGCGGCGCTGGACGAGCAGGGAGCTGCAGGGTTCCTGCAGGAGCAACGGGACCTCAGCGCGGACATCAAGCGCGAGCTGGAGTACGCGCTGCTGCGGCTGCGACACGAGGCGCATGAGCTGCTCGACCTGTCGGCGCGTCTCGCCAACAGTACGTAGTGGCAATTCCTGTTGAGAGCAGTGGGAGCAGCGGGACATCAGCGCGGACATCAAGCGCCAGCTGGAGCACGCACCGCTGCATCTGCGACACACGGCGCACGAGCTGCTCGACCTGTCGGCGCGCCTCGCCAACAGTACGTAGAGTAAGTTCCTGCGGAAGCACTGGGAGCTGTGGGAGCAGCGAGACCTCAGCGCGGACATCAAGCGCGAGCTGAAGCATATGCTGCTGCGGCTGCGACACAAGGCGCACGAGCTGCTCGACCTGACGGCGCGCCTTGCCAAAGGTACGTAGTGTCAGCTCCTGCAGGAGCAGTGGGAGAAGCGGGACCTCAGCGCGGACATCAAACGCGAGCTGAAGCGTGCGCTGCTGCAGCTGCGACACAAGGCGCACAAGCTGCTCGACCTGACGGCGCGCCTTGCCAAAGGTACGTAGTGTCAGCTCCTGCAGGAGCAGTGGGAGAAGCGGGACCTCAGCGCGGACATCAAACGCGAGCTGAAGCGTGCGCTGCTGCAGCTGCGACACAAGGCGCACGAGCTGCTCGACCTGTCGGCGCGCCTTGCCAACGGTACGTAGTGTCAGCTCCTACGGTAGCAGTGGGTGCAGAGGGACCTCAGCGCGGACGAGAAGCGCAAGCTGAAGCATGCGCTGCTGCGGCTGCGACACAAGGCGCACGAGCTGCTCGACCTGTCGGCGCGCCTTGCCAACGGTACGTAGTGTCAGCTCCTGCAGGAGCAGTGGAAGAAGCGGGACCTCAGCGCGGACATCAAGCGCGAGCTGAAGCGTACGCTGCTGCAGCTGCGACACAAGGCGCGCCTTGCCAACGGTACGTAGTGTCAGCTCCTACGGGAGCAGTGGGTGCAGCGGGACCTCAGCGCGGACGTGAAGCGCAAGCTGAAGCATGCGCTGCTGCGGCTGCGACACAAGGCGCACGAGCTGCTCGACCTGTCGGCACGCCTTGCCAACGGTACGTAGTGTCAGCTCCTGCAGGAGCAGTGGGAGAAGCGGGACCTCAGCGCGGGCATCAAGCGCGAGCTGAAGCGTGCGCTGCTGCAGCTGTGACACAAGGCGCACGAGCTGCTCGACCTATCGGCGCGCCTTGCCAACGGTACGTAGTGTCAGCTCCTACGGGAGCAGTGGGTGCAGCGGGACCTCAGCGCGGACGTGAAGTGCAAGCTGAAGCATGCGCTGCTGCGGCTGCGACACAAGGCGCACGCGCTGCTCGACCTGTCGGCGCGCCTTGCCAACGTTACGTAGAGTCAGCTCCTGCGGGAGCAGTGGAAGAGGCGGGACCTCAGCGCGGACATCAAGCGCGAGCTGAAGCGTGCGCTGCTGCAGCTGCGACACAAGGCGCACGAGCTGCTCGACCTGTCGGCGCGCCTTGCCAACGGTACGTAGTGTCAGCTCCTACGGGAGCAGTGGGTGCAGCGGGACCTCAGCGCGGACGTGAAGTGCAAGCTGAAGCATGCGCTGCTGCGGCTGCGACACAAGGCGCACGCGCTGCTCGACCTGTCGGCGCGCCTTGCCAACGTTACGTAGAGTCAGCTCCTGCGGGAGCAGTGGAAGAGGCGGGACCTCAGCGCGGACATCAAGCGCGAGCTGAAGCGTGCGCTGCTGCAGCTGCGACACAAGGCGCACGAGCTGCTCGACCTGTCGGCGCGCCTTGCCAACGGTACGTAGTGTCAGCTCCTGCAGGAGCAGTGGGAGAAGCGGGACCTCAGCGCGGACATCAAGCGCGAGCTGAAGCGTGCGCTGCTGCAGCTGCGACACAAGGCGCACGAGCTGCTCGACCTGTCGGCGCGCCTTGCCAACGGTACGTAGTGTCAGCTCCTGCAGGAGCAGTGGGAGAAGCGGGACCTCAGCGCGGACATCAAGCGCGAGCTGAAGCGTGCGCTGCTGCAGCTGCGACACAAGGCGCACGAGCTGCTCGACCTGTCGGCGCGCCTTGCCAACGGTACGTAGTGTCAGCTCCTACGAGAGCAGTGGGTGCAGCGGGACCTCAGCGCGGACGTGAAGCGCAAGCTGAAGCATGCGCTGCTGCGGCTGCGACACAAGGCGCACGAGCTGCTCGACCTGTCGGCACGCCTTGCCAACGGTACGTAGTGTCAGCTCCTGCAGGAGCAGTGGGAGAAGCGGGACCTCAGCGCGGACATCAAGCGCAAGTACGTGTGTACATGTAATGGGATTTTCAACAAGAACTTTGTTTTTCAATTGGGGCAACACCAACAACATGACAGTTTTGACATTTATTTTTTTGACCTATTCTTAGTAGATGCTTTGGCAATTGCTACAATGAATTCAATTTCGTTCGAAAATCGCATTAAAATAATTAAAATCCACTATGACAATGGTGGTTCTGTTAAAGTTACGTTTCGTAAAATTCGTGATATTTTCGGACAACATAAACGTCCTTCTGAGACCGCTATTAAGGATTTGGTCGCTAAATTTGAATCGACAAGCTCGGTACAAAATGTGCCAACACCAACGCGTGTTCGACCGGGTCGTTCAACCGAAAACATCGCAGCCGTGAGCCACAGTGTTGAAGAAGATCCAAATTTGTCAATTCCTCGACGTTCTCAACAATTGGGGTTATCCAAAACCACCGCATGGCGAATTTTGCGTAAGGATTTGGCTTTGACGTCTTACAAGGTTCAACTGGTGCAGGAATTGAAGCTGACCGACCATTCACATCGCATTAGATTCGCTCAATTCATTCAGGAACAGCCCACTGGTTTTTCTGATAAAATCATTTTTTCAGACGAAGCCCATTTTCACTTGTCAGGGTACGTCAAGAAGCAAAATTGCCGCATTTGGGCTCCTGAAAATCCTATAGCGATTATTGAGAGGCCTTTGCATGCTCAACGTGTCACTGTATGGTGCGCTATGTGATCTGGAGGCGTGATTGGGCCGTTTTTTTTCGAAGATGAGGCTGGAAATGCGGTAACGGTCAATGGATCACGCTATCGCGAGATGTTATCATCTCAATTTTGGCCTATTATTGATGACATCGATATCACAAACATGTGGTTTCAACAGGACGGTGCCACATGTCACACAGCCAACGAAACGATCAATTTATTGCAAACCAAATTTCCCGATCGCATAATTTCACGAAATTCAGCTGTTAAATGGCCAGCCAGATCGTGTGATTTAACACCACTGGATTATTTTTTGTGGGGCTATGTTTAGGACAGAGTCTATACGGAGCCAATCGAATCAATCGCGGCCTTAAAACTCAAAATCCGTGACGTGATTAACGAAATAGACCCGCCATTTAGCCAAAAAGTGATTACAAACTTTGATGAAAGAATCGACATCTGTCAGCGTAGTCGTGGTGGACATTTGCCAGATATCATTTTTCATTCATAATTGCCAAACTTTTCTCTTCGTAATACAATAAAAATTTGAATCATCTTCATCTAAACTCTTTGGTTTTATTTTGTTTTAGAAAACAAAGTTCTTGTTGAAAAACCCTGTACATGTATACGTATTTACGTACATACGTGCATACATACACACGAACATACCTGCATATACGTGCATATGTACGTACATGCGTACGTGCCTACATAAACAACAATTAATAAAAAAAAACAATGTTTTATTTCATTTGTTTTAAAACCTGTTTTAAAAAAAACTTGTTTATATCATGCCAACCCTGTGTATGTACAAATATACGTGCATGTATACGTCTATATGTACTTACGTGCATACGTACATACGCACATACATTCGTGCATACGTTCATAAGTTCTTATTTGCGTTCGTATAAACATACGTAGTGCATATGTGTATATAGTTACTCTTTAGCATAAATTAAAGTAAGATATAACGATGTTCTAGGGGAAATGAACATCCCATAGTTGTTTCTTCTTTTTTCAATGCAAGAAATCAAGTTTTTAATAAAAACAATACCATCGTCAATATATGCCCACGTTCATACGCCCATATATGTACATACATACGTACACATACGTAAAATATCTCATATAAATAGTCTTTTGTATCATTAGTGTTTTAGAGTCACACGTGTGCTTTTTCGCTGATATTGTAATTTATTTTAACTTTAATTATCATTTAATTATAGTATAGTTGTAGCACGAATGGGTCGGCTCGACCGGGGAAGGACCATGCTCTCACAGAATACCAGCGTGAAATAGTAGCTTAATGCTGCTGTATTTCGTATGGTGAGTGCAGAGAACCGGAGACCCTTTTTACTGGAAACGAGGCATTCCATCTTAGTCCTCACGGTGACAACGCATCTGCATTTTGATTCGTAATCGAGGATAGATGCCTATGGGCCACAGCAACCACTTACCATCAGGTGGACTGTGTGCTCGTTTGTCACCCTATCCTATATATATATATATATATATATATATATATATATATATATATATATATATATATATATATATATATATATATATATATATATATATATATATATATATATGAAGGCTTAACCTGTCGGTACTAGAATAGATAATACCGACAGGTTAAGCATTGCACACTCATCAGGATACTAACTAACTATAAATAATAACAACGAATATACTATCTGCAAAAATTAATTTGTAAAAATTTATTTAAAAGTTCGTTTGCCTTATTTGTATGAGGTCTGCTTCAGGGAAGGCATAATTTCTTTTTATTTTTAACCATAATTTTTGGCTTATAATGAAAATGATAGTACATATATAGTCCTTTAGATGAATACCATCGAGAGCTGATTAAAAAGTTTATCGATGTCACACCCGTTCTGTGGGTTCATTATCATCATTATAGCAACTCTGAGCCACCTTCATCCATCGTTCTATAAGTAATTGGTATTAATTTTTCATGTTATATTTGTTTTAGAAGGCCAACCCCAGACAAATATGTTGGAATCGAGTCAAGTGGAAATAACAGAGCTAGAACAAGATTCGGACACCAAGCAGAAACCCTGTGATAATTGTGAATTGCTCAAAAAGGTAAACAATATTAGTAAATGCAATAACATGGCTCTTTATCCTGTCGTAAGAGGTGACTAAGGGGATTCCGACTGATGGCAGGACAGCATTTCGTGTATGCCAAACGTTGAATGTCAGTAGCGGCAACGGAGAAAAGAATCAAAAAATTATATCCAAAAACATTCAGTAATGCACACGACAACCTGCCTGGTTGTCGGATATTAACTTCGGATATAACCGGACTGGTGTAGAATATTATTTGAGCTTCAAATAATATTGTACATACTATTTGAGCTTCAAATAATATTCTTCATCATCAACATCAATTGTACTACCAAAAAAATTTATCTTTTAATGTAAGTATAGTGCCACGAACAAAGTCGCTAGTGGAGAGCTTACTATTGCCACTTAAGAAATTTACCGTGTAAAAAAGTGACTACACATATATTTATTTGCACTTTTCACAATGTAATCAAACAAAACACACTTACTACAATAAAACCAAACAAGGCACTCACTTGACAGCACAGAATAAATAATAGCTGACAACGAAACGTCATTTATAAAATGGACAAATAAGTTGGTGGCACTGTAAAAGCCGATTTAAAAGTATTAAAAAATTTATTTCCACGTGATTTAATTTCTGAAGTCGGTGCTTTGATTCATACGTACACTTTGTTTTAAACGATGAAGCTATTATGTGGAAAATATTTTGCCCTATTTCGTTACTTGTAGCCGGCTTTTACTTTTATTGTCGGTTCCTTGGCGTAGTGGTTTAGGATTGAGTTGCAGTGTTGAGGGTTACGGGATTAAATGCGGCACGGAACAAGTATTGGTAATGTAAATATTGGCCTACAAATTATTCAAGTTCTAGATGTTTGTCCTTGAACAATAAATATATTTAAACTGTTTTCACGATATATTAGATATTCCTAATGTGAGGGTATTTTTTAATCAAAAGTATTTTAGTATTTTTTAAGCAAATTATTGAATAATAAAATTAACTGCCCTCAATTGTTGAATAAGATAAAATTTCGCGTACCTCATAGATACCCCCGTAAGAGAGTAATTACTATTAGATCACCCCTTCGTAAAACAGTATTTGGCGCTAATTCCCCGATCTCTAGGTTAAGTAAATTGATCAATGAACTTCCCCACGCTTTTGATATTAATTCCGACTCACCTAACAAGCTCAGAAAAGAACTACTCAAACATTATGCAAATGTAATAGATTAAGTTTTTGCATTTTTTTTTAACGCTTTGGTTTTCTGTAACTATGTAATATTCTTGATGTTTATTCCAGTGCATGTTGTAATCACCTATAATAGTTGGTAGCATTTAAAGTAATACCCTATCTATGTATGTATGTAAATTATAATTTAACAATGTATACAAATGTTGGTGATGCTTTAATAAATAAAAAAAAAAAATAAAAAAAAAAAGAAACAATGCTACTTGTAAGACTTGTACGGGCTGATGAAGACGAAGCTCCATCTATCCATCCTATAGATTGCCTCGAAGGGAGTATTTACCATAGCTGCCACGCTTTGCAGGCGGGTTGACAACCGTCCTTTTTGTTATTTTCGTTGTTATCATAAGAAAGATGCTCATCTCCTTTTTCTGGAAACTTCTGGTTCTGATTATTGGTAATTACAAAGCATGACCTTGCGTGCAGACGATGGAGGAGACAACGGCAGAGTGCCTGCAGCGCGAAAACCTGCTGCGCTCCGACCTGGACGACGCCATGATGAAGATCGCCCAGCTGATGACCGACCGCGGAGATTCCACTGACGTCATAGTTGAAGGGTTCGTTTTATTTTATATATTCTTTATATTAGCACTATGTATGGAAATAGTTTCTAAATTAAAAGTTGTATAATCTTATGCCCTACCACAAGTAACTTTTATTTAAGAAAATACGAATCAGTATCAAATATAAGAAATATTAAAGGTCCAACCAATGAACCTTGTGGAATGCCATTCTCTAGAGCCTAAGATCTGTTTGTAATATTTAAATGATGGCATCCGTGACTTCTTCTGTCACCACAGCGGCGCCACTAAAAATGAGGTGCAATATCTGATAGATTTCATAGTGGGGAAGTAAATTTGTTCAAAAAATGTAAAGGTTAATGTTTGTTTTCTGCGTTATTTGTAATATTTTATATAAATTAGATTAGAAATAGGAAAACCAAACTACATAATATATTCATTGAAGTAAAAAAATAAAAAAGAGGTAAAAATATGCAAAAACATAAAGATCAAGCCAGTAAGGCATTGTTTTGTCTATTAGTATATAATACTCTATAATCTGGTAAACTTTTATTGAAAACCAACTTCTCAATTAAATGACATTGTGTAACAAAAAACTTCACCTCAGTTACAAGAAGCAGCACCTGGTGAGTGGAAGATCTCCTCATTAGCCCTCGTTAAACAAATTCGTAAAAATGTACTTACACTTGTAAAAGCTTCCTCAGCTCATAAAAGTCCTCTGATATGAGTCTCGGGAAGGTTTGCCTTCATCGTCACAACTGGCAGACAGATTAACAATCGCACTTACGCACACGCAAACCAAATATAAGAAAACCTTTTGCGTTTCACATTAATTTCGCAATAACTTTGAACAAGCGTAGTTACACAATTTAAATAACATTTCACGTAAATCAAAGGAAGCATGAAGTTATTAAATATTTTATTACAATATGTACTGTATGTATATGTATACGTATGTAGTTCTTTACCACAAATTTAAATTCGAATCTCTTAAACAAAGCAAATTATAAACAAATTACCAGAATCAACTCTGACGTTGTTTCAATGATATGTATTAAAGTACTGTTTAATAATCGGTAAAAATATTCAAATATTTAAAAACTTCCAGTCGTAGTCGAACCTTTCGTTTTTTAATTTATTGTTTGTTGAAATTTTTATTTTTAGAGTAATTAATTTTTTTATAATATCTGTAAATTACACTGTAGCGAAGACGCGAGTAAGCTTAGGTGCCGGCCTCCCATACAAAAATATTATTAATTAAAATAATTATTTAGAGACGCGACTTTTTAAACAAGGGAATAAGAGTGACAAAACAGCATACAGTCCATCTGATGGTAAGTGGATTCTGTAGCCCATAGTCATCTCCATATATCCTTGATTATGAATTGAAATGCAGGATGCGTTGCTACCCGTAAGGACTAAGATGGAATGCCTCGTTTCCAATTAATAAGGGTCTCCGGTTCTTTACACTGACCATACGAAACACAGCAGTATTGAGCAGCTATTTTACGCTGGTATTCTGTGAGAGCGCGGCAAGGTCCATAATATGTCCTGCGCAGATAAATAGTCCCCGTTGAGACTGACGGCTGTTATCTAATAAGGTGTGGAGGACATTATTATCATTCTTCAAGGCAGTGAATAGGATTTTGATAATCTAAGTCAGTGCACTGCACCGCGTACTATCAGATGGGGTGTAATCTCACTGCTGTTGATATTCTACGCATTAGAATCATCTTTTATAACGCGTACAGCAAAGAAGTGGAATAATTTGCTGGCGTCTGTCTATCCGCCCGAATACGGTTTGAGCGTTTTCAAGGCAAGAGTGAATAGGTTTCTTTTACGCCACGACAGTGCGGTTTACCGTCTGGCGTTTCATCACCATTTACCACCAGGTGGAATTGAAAAATAATGGTGGGATATTTTCTAGGTACGGCACGTGCGGTGCTACTGTGCGGCGGACTGGCTGCAGGTCGCTGGACGAGGTGTCGCCGCGCTCGCAGATGAACGCGCTGGCCCGCGACCTGGAGCTGCTGCAGCGCGACCGCGACGACCTGCACCAGCAGGTAACGCACAAGCAGTTTATAGCCGATTTCAACGTCGACAACTACAGTAACGAATTTAGTTACAGGGCAATTGACGGTAAATGGTTAAGTGGACAGTAGCGTTCGAATGTCTTATGTCTTCTTACGTGTTTAGTTAAAAAAAAATACAACTTTGTATTTTGATGGTCGAACGCAAACACGTTACGTCCTGTCAACTTATGCACTGAACTAAACTCGCTCGTTCACACGAACGGCGAGTTCTGTTGCGGGTAGCGGAGACGCGCGGGAAGGCAACACTTTGGAACTTAACTCGCCCAAAAATAGACCGGCCGGCTATCCCGTTCAACTTAATTGTTAACTTGCTACTTAACTCACTAATTGCCGTTCAAACGAGATTTTCTACATAACTCGCCAGTTTCGCAAATTATCTCGCTACTGTACTTGTCCAAGTGTAAATCGACCTTTATACATAGTAGAGCCACACTGCAGTTACATTATGGTAGCAGCATGAATGGGTCGGCCGACCGGGAAATAACCCACACACACACATTGTGTTTCGTACGGTGAGTGTAGAGAAGCGGAGACCCTTTTTACTGGAAACGAGGCATTCCATCTTAGTCCTCACGGGTGACAACGCATCTGCATTTTAATTCTTAATCTATGGTTGGTGTGCTCGTTTTTTCAATGTTATTTAATAAAAAGAAGACAGCGCGAGCAATCATTGTAATTACAACTATCGTCTCTATACAGTAGCCATCCGCACCGGCTTCGGCTCATACATAACACTTTATTATGGAATTCTATTTTGAGCCTATGAACGTATTTAGAGGAAAACAAATAAGTAGAACTAGCCTCTTATGTTATTGTTATAATTATTATCATTAATTTTTTTTAATATTTATTGTATACAGTTGACAGAACTGAAAAAGCTCAATTCATAAAGATTCCATCGGATAAGTTTTACAGAATATGTACCAAACAACTCAGTTATTCTTTTAACGACTTTTTTGGTCTATAATATAGGGATTTGTAAGTAAAAATTTACCTAATTTAATTTAATTTTTTACGTTCGAGGTTTTTGAAGTAAAATAACTTCTTAACGTTTGAATACTGATTCTGATAACACACTTAACGGGAACCACAGGGGTTTTTATGCATGTTGTATACCTAGCTGGCATAAATAAATTCAAAATATATCATTTACATTACCACTTGCCAGTATCCTACCTTTCTGCGTGGGCCTCGATAGTTGGTGTCTTGTAAAAAATACCTAGTATATATTATAAAGACATCGACAGTGGGTAAGCGTGATTGAGAAGCAAGAGCCTATAAAACAAACTGAGTGATTTCTAAATTTTGTTTAATGATGTGAACCTAGTCAATCAAATAACTTGTCTCTTTTTTGACACCTCTCTCTAAATATGTGTGTGTGTGTGTTATATGCACAATGTATTTTATAAGTACGTTTATTTTTTAACGCTACGCACAACGCACGTAAAGGTTAGGCGGATGGCAGACTCGCCCGTGCATAAGATTTGCTGCCAGAAGGTAATTCACACGCAGCTTTACACCATTTATCCGTAATGATTTCTTATATTTAAACGAATATTATACATTGAGTAAGTACTTTATGGATTTTATCGCGTTTAATTTAATTTAATTTAACCATGGTCACGGGGAACCGAACCATCCGATGCATACTAAACATCGGGAATTAAAATCAATTCAAATTAAACGCAATAAAATCCGTAAAATTAGTTTTATTCGCTGTTTATCCAATTGTTTGCGCGCAATGTAGTGGCTGTAGTGGATTCCGTAGTTCTGCGAAAAGCTTTTTCTAATGATTTCTTAAATTTACGCGAACACTACACATTGAATAAAACTATTATTTACGGATTTTATCGCGTTTAATTACATTAATTTATTTTTATTATTATCCCGACGTTTCGGGTGCTTTACAGCACCCATGGTCACGGGGGGGACTGAGATGTTTGACGTCCCAATGTCATAGTTAGTCCGGCTACCTTCAGTTTTTTAATATTAATTTTTGGTCCGATTTACGCAAAACGAGCTTATAGTATCATGAAGTCTTGCAGTGGTATGCTTGGGTTTGGGTTTAATTTTGTTAATTATAGGATCCCAAGCAGATGGTAGCACCCAACCATCTTCTCTATTGAAATTTGGATGTTTTTTAATTTCAATAGCCTCGAGTATCATCCTTGGTAGGAATCGGTGTTCTTTTGCGAGAATTTGTGGTTTATCAAATCTAATGTAATGGTGGGGACGATCTTGAACATGTTCGCAGACTGCAGACTTCCCGTAGCGTCGGTGCTTCACATCAGCTATATGTTCCTTCACGCGGGTTTTTATAGATCTCTTTGTTTGACCTATGTAAGAGAGACCACATTCACAATCTAGCTTGTACACACCTGCATCTTGTAGAGGAATATTACATTTGATGGATGGTAAAAATTGACTAATCTTCTTCAGCGGCTTGTAGTATGTCTTAATGGACGCTCGCTTCAAGATGTAGCCAATCTTGTCCGTAACTCCTCTAACATATGGTAGTAGAGCAGGCGCGCGCTCGACTGTGGCCGGTTTCACTCGTTCACTGTGACGTAGGCGCGGGACCCGAAGCTTGTTGTCTTGCAATACTTGCTTGACATGCTGAAGCTCCGCAGCCAGATGTTTTCTGTCACAGATCCCTCGTGCTCTCTGAAACAAAGATTTACCCACGGTAGCTAACTGTGAAGGATGATGGTGAGATTCACCATTTAGATATCGGTTGGTATGGGTCTTTTTCCTATACACAGTGTGACCAATAGTGTTATCAGGATTTCGGATGACTAAAACATCTAGGAAAGCTAAAGAATTATTTGCCTCTAACTCCATTGTGAATTGTATTTTAGAGTTTATAGAGTTAAGGTGGTCTAAAAATGCAGTTACTTTGTCAGATGGTAAAATTGTGAAAGTGTCGTCTACGTACCGCTTGTAGAACCTTGGATTTACAGGAGCAGTAAGAAGGGCTTTCTCCTCAAAGTCCTCCATGAATATGTCGGCGACTATGGGAGACACAGGTGAGCCCATCGCCACACCATCTACTTGCTTGTAGAACTCCTCCTTCCACAATAGATAGCCAGATGTGAGGCAATGTTCAAGTAGTATTGCATATTCTTGAGGCATGTTATTTTCTTCTAGCTTCCTAGTTACAATTGAGATGCAGTCCACAATAGGTAGGCATGTAAATAGTGACTGAACATCAAAACTGACCATAGTTTCATTGTTCGGTTGGGTGGTGAGGTTGTATGGGTTACCGAAGATACACAAACCAAACGCTCCACTACGTCCCATAGTGAGCCAGATCGATTCACCAACTTATAAGCTGGCACAATACTTAGCAAAAATACTATCACCACTAAGAGGACATACCAGAGCACACACAAAGGATTCATACCATTTTGTGAGTGAGATAAAAGACCTACATCTCGCTAACAATGAAACTATGGTCAGTTTTGATGTTCAGTCACTGTTTACATGCCTACCTATTGTGGACTGCATCTCAATTGTAACTAGGAAGCTAGAAGAAAATAACATGCCTCAAGAATATGCAATACTACTTGAACATTGCCTCACATCTGGCTATCTATTGTGGAAGGAGGAGTTCTACAAGCAAGTAGATGGTGTGGCGATGGGCTCACCTGTGTCTCCCATAGTCGCCGACATATTCATGGAGGACTTTGAGGAGAAAGCCCTTCTTACTGCTCCTGTAAATCCAAGGTTCTACAAGCGGTACGTAGACGACACTTTCACAATTTTACCATCTGACAAAGTAACTGCATTTTTAAGACCACCTTAACTCCATAAACTCTAAAATACAATTCACAATGGAGTTAGAGGCAAATAATTCTTTAGCTTTCCTAGATATTTTAGTCATCCGAAATCCTGATAACACTATTGGTCACACTGTGAATAGGAAAAAGACCCATACCAACCGATATCTAAATGGTGAATCTCACCATCATCCTTCACAGTTAGCTACCGTGGGTAAATCTTTGTTTCAGAGAGCACGAGGGATCTGTGACAGAAAACATCTGCCCGCGGAGCTTCAACATGTCAAGCAAGTATTGCAAGACAACAAGCTTCGGGTCCCGCGCCTACGTCACAGTGAACGAGTGAAGCCGGCCACAGTCGGGCGCGCGCCTGCTCTACTACCATATGTCAGAGGAGTCACGGACAAGATTGGCTACATCTTGAAGCGAGCGTCCATTAAGACATACTACAAGCCGCTGAAGAAGATTAGTCAATTTTTACCATCCATCAAATGTAATATTCCTCTACAAGATGCGGGTGTGTACAAGCTAGATTGTGAATGTGGTCTCTCTTACATAGGTCAAACAAAGAGATCTATAAAAACCCGCGTGAAGGAACATATAGCTGATGTGAAGCACCGACGCTACGGGAAGTCTGCAGTCTGCGAACATGTTCAAGATCGTCCCCACCATTACATTAGATTTGATAAACCACAAATTCTCGCAAAAGAACACCGATTCCTACCAAGGATGATACTCGAGGCTATTGAAATTAAAAAACATCCAAATTTCAATAGAGAAGATGGTTGGGTGCTACCATCTGCTTGGGATCCTATAATTAACAAAATTAAACCCAAACCCAAGCATACCACTGCAAGACTTCATGATACTATAAGCTCGTTTTGCGTAAATCGGACCAAAAATTAATATTAAAAAACAGAAGGTAGCCGGACTAACTATGACATTGGGACGTCAAACATCTCAGTCCCCCCCCGTGACCATGGGTGCTGTAAAGCACCCGAAACGTCGGGATAATAATAACAATAAATTAATGTAATTAAACGCGATAAAATCCGTAAATAATAGTTTTATTCAAAGCTTTTTCTAGTTTGCGTTTGCTTTATTTAGTTTTATTTGTTATTTAAAATCTATTTACAACATTTTCTTCAATTTTTATCAGGCTAACTTCATTACTGGTCATACGCTTTAGTTAGAGAATATTTCGTAGTTGTAAACTCTGGCATTGTTGATCATTTATATATGTAACATTCACAGTACGTATATAATATGTGCGAATACCTTGTATTAGCTATGTAGATTTAAAATTTTGTAATAAGTGATATGTATGAAAGCTGTTGGTGTTTCGAAAAAAAAATGAATATCTCGCATTTTTCATGCTGTTTCACGTCTGGGTATTTTTATTCGTAATGAAATTATAACGTCGTTAACTAATCCGTACAAGAATTCGATAACACATTACGAGATAATGTTGCCTATATATGATATAATGCTATAGATAATGCCACCCCGCGAGGTCATTATTAGACCACCCTCCAGCAATTTGTCTCAGACATTAGACATGAAATCTGGTAAAGAATCCATTGTACAAAAGCTAAGTCGCCATGACATGTACAGCTCGTGACCTGTACAGCTGAGATGCGAGAAATCCGGAAGTAGATTGGTGGACTTCGTGCGTCCGTATTAGGGTTTTATGAGCGTAGACATGAGATAATTGAGCAAAGGCAGAAATCCTCCGGAGTTGAGGTTGTCGACCTGGAGCAAACGGTGAACTTATTGAAGCTGGAGCTCAACGGTCGAGATCAACCTGCTCTCTGATTTGGAGATCGAGCACCTACCGGAAGAGAAGGGTGAAAATATGATTGACACCGTGTCCGTGGTTGCGGCCAGAGTAGGTGTACCAGTAGAGGAGCGAGATGTAGTGTTTGTGGAGTGCATGGGAGCAGTGCAAGCAGCGGTTAGCGCCTGGTCGCCGGGGAGAGCAGTGCCGCGGAGCTGTGGCGCACTCACCATCACTGAGCTAGGCTCAGTAGCCCCACCACATGGCAGTAACTGTTGTCATTAATAAAGCAATCTGGAGTGCGGTTGTTTAGAATCTTGCAATTGTCAAGCCTTTACCAAAGAAGATCAACCCTCTCTCGATTCAAGACCTACGACCTGTTAGTCTGTTGCCCTGCATTTCCAAAATACTAGAAAAAATAACTTGCAAGCAGATGACAGATTACCTTGAAATGAATGGCGTATTGTTGTGCAATCTACGGGTTAGCGAACATTCCAAATATTCGAAACGTAAAAATGTTCTAACGTCTTTGTTATTCTAAAACATAGCACATTGAATGGCATTTGGAGGGTCCTTCAGGTATGCAGTTTCACGCTGATGGAACGATCTGCGGCCATCAATGCGTGCTTTAAGAACTAAAGGAACATTAAAAAAAAACTGTCAGCAATTTTAAAACAAGACCAAAATCCCTCGTAATTTTAAACAATCACTTTTTTCTCTTTATTTTTTTACGTGCACAATATAAAGGTCCTCCAAATAATATTCGAAATATTGCTAGATAAGACTCACTCGACACTCAGTCCACTCACTGTATCGTTTCTTTTTGTTTACGGTGGTTAAATCTCTTTTCTTTTACCAATTATGTAAAGTCTACAATTAAATTTAAATTTTTATTTTATTAAGATAACATAATATACTTCATGATGTTGAGGACTTTATAATGTATATGTACATGTCTATATGTATGTACTCGTATTGATCTATAGATACATATGTGATATGTAGTTGTAAAGTTCACTTATACAATGTATTATTATTTTCAAATAATACCTCTTATTATGCTGATTCATTCCCCACTAACTTCTCTGAATGTTTGTCTTTACTTTTCAGCTTTAAGTAATGTATGTCGAATCGTGAGGTGAATATTGGGTTCTATTTAAAAATCAGCGCTGCTGTCATTTAGTAAAGCAGCAGTTAGCTGAAATAGGGACCTAATTTGACTTCATAAAAATTCTGTTTTATTTTTTTAAATATCTCGTATTTCTTTGTGATTTCAAATAAAGTTTTTCTTTCTTTCTTTGTTCTTTCTTTACCAAATATCATCCCGTGGGTGTCGTCAGAGCCGACAGGGGGAAACAAATCAGGAGATGGGCAGCAGCGGCTTAATACTGACTAAAAATAAAAACGTGCTGTTGCAAATCCGCTTGTCTTGTGTAGCAACTGTAGTAAATGTCCCCCTGTGAGGCAATCTGTGGGGTAGAGCTGTGTGTAAACAAATGATGAATGTAATTATCCGTTAGCTGGAGGCGGCCAACCGGCAGCTGCGCTCGACGCGGCAGTTCGTGGAGGAGCAGGCGGGCGAGCGCGAGCTCGAGCGCGACGAGTTCGCGCGCCGGCTACAAGACCTGCGCGACGAGAACGTGCGGCTCACTGCCCGCCTGCAGTCCAGCGCCAGGATCCTCTCAGAGGTACCGCTGCACGCCACTACACATCCGCACACTGATATACCGTGCCGAACGCTCATACAATAATCCTTGTTTTTTTTTGGCATATAAAGATAAATCAAAACTCCTTATAATTTTAACATAGAATCCACAATATGTACGCAACAATTGTGATTAAACGCAATATGAGCAGGGATGTCCGAACACTTCGCTGTTCCTATGTTAGGCGCTGGCACAATAACAGCTTTGTTGTAGGCAACTGCAACATTTATGCCGAGCTACTAAAACCTATTTATTACTATAGTACTACTATATTTTGGTTATTTCTGTGTGTACTACTTATTGTAACTATTGGTGAATGAATAAATGTTTATTAGCTATTTACTAATATTATATATTATAGCAAATATTACTATCAGATTATAATGAATGTGCAAATGGTAAATGGTGTGGTGTATAAGTATTAATAATCCTATCTTCTAAATATTTCTCTTCTCTATAATGATAATTGTCTCTCACCGCACTTATTTTGTACTCAAACTAATTTTTCTGGTTTTGTGGGCACGAAAAAATTTATGCTTAGTACTATACATAAATGTTAGCTCATGTAATTAAGAATACTTTTAATATATAAAATATATTATATTGTGTATCAATGCAGTAACATTAAATTCATTAACAAATACAAATTTTATTAAAATATTAAAGCACGTAATGTAATTTAAAGGTCAACGCAATGAAGTACATGCAACGAATTATGTATAGTATTATGTATATGTTAAACATGTAAGCACTCGGTTGTATTGCACTAACATGACATTAACAATCTGTGGTTTGCGGAGTGCCCGTCGTAGACGTAGATTAATGGACTGAGCGTTAGCTTCGAAAAAATGCATTCAAAAACGTCTTTTTACTAAGACCATTCTCATAATACACATAGAAATACGTACTCAATTTTGAAAAAAAGAAGACTGGCTTTACAAGAACAGGAGTGCAGCTTTTAAATCAAAGATATAAGAAAAATTGCACGAGTTAGGTTGCTTGCTCGCACATAACCCCTAATTTTTTTTAGTTTTGTAAAACAACCTCATCAGCAGCAGGAGAAATGTTTTTGATTTTCTACCTGTATTGGAACGCACAGTGTGGACTGTTTCAGGGTTTCTGTTTTGTTTTTGTTGTTTTTAATCGAACAACGGAAGTCAATGAACTGATGACTGTGCTTGTGGCAGTTTATGGAGGTTATCTTATGTTGAAAATAACAATCTCTTATACATCAAATGTAAAATGCCCAAAGCACCACAGAGTTTTGTTTTATATAAGAAGGAGGGGAGGGTGAGTTTTGTGGCTCTCCTGATTGTAAATGAATACTGTCGCCATGAATAACTGCGAGACGGTTGATATTGCAATCCTCAATACGTTTGTGAAGCGTAGCTTTTAGCATACTTCGTAAGACGTCTATGTCGACCAGTGGATCATTCAAAAACCGATAAGAAATATGTAAAACGCGCTCAGTCCCAATCTTTATTTGTAGTTTAGTGTCTAATCTAGACTTTAGGTCATGAGTAGTGCAGTAAATGTGTGCGTGTTCGTGCATGTATACGTGTGTGTGTATGTGTGTGTGTGTGTACAGATGCACGGGCTACGTACGCACGCTCGATGTCCAAGCGCCTCGCACGTAAGTAACGCTCACGCTACTAATATACTTCCCTAATATAATTCACCTTACTAACTGATATGTGAGTAACTGTAAGTCTTTGCGTTGTAGCATGGTGCGGGTAACAGCTTACAGTTTAACGTGTCTAGAGATGGAATAATGTTAAATCGATTAAAAAGGGCGATTAATTTTAAAGAAAATTTTATCGATTAGCTATTGAGAAAAAAAGTTAAACCGGAACATACAGGGCTATTTTTGAGATGAGAATTTGCAGAATAAGTATAGGCTTTAATATAGGCAAACGGTAAAGAAAAATTAATTAAAAAACATCATTCTGTCCTTTTTATCATTTAACAAGTACAAGTACTAGCGGTTTTCGCTGTATACAGGGTTATTTTTCAAAGATTGGGTAAATAAATTTAAAACGTAAGTTCAAATATATAAATATGATATACCGTTATTATGATATACAGTTCTTGAAATACGAGTAAATAAGACTTGTACTTTTATTTGAAATTATCCAAAATTGAATGTGATTTATGGGCAATAACGTTTTTGCCTCCAGTCATTCACCTCCGACATTACTTTAAACTAGAACAACAAAATGGCGGATAAATATTAAATTTAATTTTGCAAATTTTGCCACGTTTTCAATTTATTTGTTTATTTTAGTACATGAATCGCAAGTTACTTAAATTTAGTATATATCAATATGATGGTATTGCAACATACATTTTAAAATATAATTAATTATTATTTATTTTTTGTCAAACTCAAGTTACGATTGTATTCGCTTGACAGTTTTTACGTCCGATTATGAGGCACATCTCGAGTAATTAATAATAAATGACTGTAGTATGTACACAAATAAAATAAATTAAAATAATAATAATTTGATAAGTTAAAATATATATAAAGTGCGATTGTCGTATGTTGCACGTAAGTTACGTTCTACTGACCTGTCGTCCGCACCATGCTACAACGCAAAGACTAAGTTTTTTCGAGCTTCTGTACTCGTATCGTACAATATACGGTCACGACTATTTTTATTTTATTTTTAGTCTAATATTTCAAACCCATTTTAACAGAATATGAGCTAGAAGACGTCTTAATGGCCTTTTTACGATAATATGTATGTAGACAGATAGGTTATATAGGTAGGTTTATTTTTTCTATTTTAGATTCTTGAGTAATTGAATGAATGGGGAAATAAATAAATAAATAATCTTCTACATGTTATAACGACTAAAGGTAAATAATAAAATAATTCAACCTAGCATTGACTAATACAATATGCAGATCAAATGGAAATGTTTTGGAAGTTGTGTTTTAGTTCGGTACCAGATTTTTCTATCATGACAGCTCATGATGGTAGCGCTCGCCGTCATTCCTCTGTACAAGAACAACTGGGACTCTATCCCCGCCGTCACTTATGAAATCGTGAATTGCAATTTTAAGACGAGGTCTAAGCACGATTTCAAATTCGTTTTTCACCCGCGCGTCCCGCAGTGGGGGAAGCGCGACCGCCAATCCGAGAGCGCAGTGTGATACAGAGCATCTGGAACCGACCTTTCAACTTGAGCTTTGCCCGAGAATTAAACGAGTTGCCGCGGTTTATTTTTTTACTATCCAAAGCGTGTTTTGAGTTGAAAATCGCATATCATACTTGATGATAATGGTGGCTTTGCTATTTATTTCGAAAAAAAAGCTTGGTGTCGTAGCTGAAAATTCAGAGTTATTGAATTTACACAGTTTTTTTAATTCATCATTATATTAAAAAAATTAAATTAAACCAGACTGTTTTTTTTTTCTAATTATGGTCCGTTACTCCAGTGCAACAGGTTGTTCTCTACCTACAATATTTTTTATAGTTCATAAATATGTTTTAAACCCCCACACGTAAGCGTTTGGAAATATGTACTTCTTTTGGTTGATTTTAGACTTGTGACCTGCCATAAGTGCTGATCTACCACCTGCTTGGCGATGAAGAAATCCATCATCATGAAACATGCATGTCTGAGGATTAAAATGTTTCGAGGATATGTGAACTCCACAAACTGGAGCAGCGTGGCGAATTAATTGCTCCATAACCCTCTCAAAAATGAGAAGAGGCTAGCCTACCGGATTTACATATATCGGCTTTAACTTTACTATTGCTCGTGGTTTATGTAAAAAATCATCACTCAGTTGAAAAATTATTATTGTAATGAAAAATAAAAATCGTTTGTATTTCGTTAAAGGGAATTGTTCCCTTTATTAAAAATAAGCTTTACACATTATCTTGCGCATAGCGTGTTGATAGTCGTGACCGTAAATATTATTTAATGTTATGGATAGAAAACTAAAGAATTTATAACGTATAATTCAGAGACGTAAAACTTCCAAACTTTAGTACGTGGTAGAGCCGCGCTGCAGCTATATTATGGTTGGAGCACGAATGTGTCGTCTCTAACTGAAAAGGAACACGCTCTCACAGAAAACCAGCTTAATGCTGCTGTGTTTTATACCATACGAAGGTGAGTGTAGAGAACCGGAGACCCTTTTTACTGGAAACGAGGCATTCCGGGTCAGGGGTTAAAATATAGGACAATGCTATTTTGATTTTTAATAATTTTCAGTTTGTATTTAATATATCATTTACGTTCTTCGATAATGAGCAATGAACTTAGTTTTCTATCCGTAACACGTAGCTTACACTTGTAGCACATTGACATAGAAGTTTCATTAATGTTATTTTGTTTTTCCTTTTCTTTCTAATTTCTATTATATACTCTAGATATTTATTATTTTTGTATGTATACTGTATTGATTTTTGTTTTATAATATACTTTCCTAACATTTTCAAACAAAGGTATTCATTCCGTAATAAATTGCTTTCTTTGTAAATTAGTTTGCACATTTCAGTACAAATTGTCCTCAATCATTTAAAACAGTTGGTATATAATATTGATCATATATACGTTATGAAAGTTGCATAAGATATTGTTAATTTTTTTATGTTAAACAATTTCACAGTCAATATAACATGATGTTAATAACAGGTAGAACAATTGGAAGCGCAAACAAGAGAAATGAACCAAATAATAACAGATTTAGAAACGAGAAAGGCCGCTAAGGACGAGGAGCTAAAATCCTCAGAGGAGAAGATAACACTTCTTCGAGATATTATCGCTAGTTTGGAGGGCCAGTTAGAACAGAAAGTAAAAAGAGAAGCGGAGATTATAGAACAGTTGGAGAGCATGAAGAAGACGATAGACGAAAGAGACAGCAAGATGAGAGCGTTGCTTGGCGAATTGGAATCGTTAAGGAGTGAAAAGGCAGACCAGACTGAGGTTACTATTTGCGAAAACTGCGCACAAGAGGAGAGCAAATATAAAGAACTGCTGGAGAAAGTTCAAGAGCAGGTTAGTTGATCAAATTTTTACGTGATAGTTTAAATCCTAAAAAGGTAAGCTTAAAAATATTCTTTGGTAATTGAAGATGTATAAAATGAATTTGCTGAGATCTGCGTAATAAAATAAAATGTGCACTATGTCTGTCACTATTTCCCGTCACCACTAACTAGGAAAGTCACACCACGGCGGATCTTAGAAAATTAATTACAAACATTTTTAATATAATGGATTTCCGCAAATTAACGCCTGATTCTATTGTCTTTGGTGATTGGTCATAATATGTTTTAAAAATTATGTTTCGCATGTTTATCCAATATAATTCCGTTTATAAAATATATTTTGTATTCCATAATGACAGTGCGACTTGCGTCATAGTAGTGTTGGAGGTGATCCAATAAAAATGCGGGAAGTTAATCGTGTCCCTAACCAGTTAATATCGCTATTGCACCTTACAGCTATGAAAATTACTTCATACTTCAAATGAAACAAGTTTTTTCTTTTATTACAGCTGATTACACTGGAAATAGTATTAACGTCAAAATTGTCTACTGGGTAATTATATTTTTAATCATTAATATTTGTTGAAATGTAAACTGTGTGGGAGAGGCAATGGGCGCACGCAGTTACACATACATTTTATTAAGATGAATTGACTTGCTCTTAAAATATTGTCGGAAAAAGCTAACATAAGTGGAATGTTGAAGCGTTATTATATTTTATTTGCGACTAAAATATTGTGATTAAAAAGATTTTTGAATTTGCAGGGCTCTTATACCGATTATGTAATCGCCATGCTCGGCAGTCGGATCGGCTATCGCATTATTAGATGTTGCTAGTTCTAGATTTTTTCATAAAAAAGTCATAAAAATCTGTAGTGACAAACGAACCTACAGGTCACCTGCTGGTCAGTTGCTACTGTAGTCCATAGACACCTGTAGTCACCTTCATACAAATAGGCTACAGATGAGTGGTCATCTCTGAGGACTAAGATGTAATTTTTCATACACTGTAGTTTAGAGACTCTTACCCTTCAGAACGGAACGCAGCGGTGAAAGCATTGCTATTTGCCGACAGAAATAGTTAAGAGCATGGTACCTACCCAAAAAATAATTAAAAAAGGAGCCCCCTAAAATTTATAACTCTGCTGGCATAATATACGATATAGCGTCATTTTCTTGTGTGATAGGTATTTACCGTTCCCAATCTCACACGCTAAGATCTCGTTTTGACTCATATATTCGTTGCTTAAATGAAGTTTCGACTTGTTTCTCTTAAAACGATAATATTACTCTTGTGGGGGACCTCGATATGGACATCTTACCCAACAATGACGATGGTCGTTCAAATGACTATCTAACGTTAACCGCTCCTTATGGATTTTTCCTGGCACACCAATCTCGCACTAGACAGAAGAAGTGCCACAAAATATACTTAATACACTGCCATCACCTTTGTGCTAAAGGCGTTTATTACCGTTCACCTCCCTACAATATTAATCATTAATTTTAAAAACGTATATCTTAAACGTTCTCCTTCCGGGTTGCTAACATATGTTGACCATGTGGCTATAAAAGTACAAAGTGACTCAAATGATTTTTCGCACATTTTAGTAAATGAAATTGCAAATATTGCGGCCTTCTAGTTACACTTCTATCACGGGTTTTCAATGTTCCAAAATTTTGGTGAAAAATACAGCAAGTTAAGAATTGGATAATTCCAGACCTAATTAAGGGCATTTGAAATCGTTCATAAAAAAGTGTCGTATATATCGTCCAACAAAAATCGGTTCTTTAAATCTACTTTCCTAACAAATTCAAAACTTGAAAAACTTTGTTCCTATGAAAACGCATATTTTTTTAAATTATGAGCAAAATGTTCCCTAAAATTTTTAAAGATATTCGTACATACGATTCACCAAGATAGAAAAGTTCAACACTACGTTGATAATTATAGACTAATATCGGCCCTTCTTATGTTATCAAAGATTCTCCAAAAGATCCTTAAGGATCTTTTGGAGAATCAGTACTGAAGGTACAGTAACGAACCTGGTCAAATGTATTGGTATTTTTCTGGGCTTAACTAAGGGGTTTGACATTGTTCATGTCCCAACCTTACTCGATAAACTTGAGGAACGAGGAGGTGCAGCACCTCAAACACCACGTTTGAGGTGCTGCACACAACATCTTCTACGACTAACTTATAAATCGCAGCCAGCGAGTCATAATAGATGAACTCCTGAGTGAACCTCAGGTCATACGGTGTTCCTCAGGGCTTCAGTCTTGGTCCCATGTAATAAAAACTATATATGTATATGTGGTGATGTACGCAGTGTGGCTGGCTGACGGCGGAGGTGGAGGGGCGCAGGCGCGCGCTGCAGGCGGCGCACGAGCTGGCCGACACCTCGTCGCACAGCGAGGAGCTGTCGCTGCGCGACTGCAGGCACGCGCCGCTGCAGGTAACTGTCGTTGCAGGTCACTGTCGCTGCAGCAATACAGGCACGCACTGTGCGGTCACATGCCGTTGCAGGGTATTTCTGTATTTTAGAGAAGGTCTATAAATAAACTTTGCTACTACTTTTTCCTTTTTGTGTTTTGAATTAACATAAAAGTTCACTTCTGACACAGGCTTCTTTCATAGGTTGCCTCAAAGGAGGGATTTATCATAGTTGTAAGCTCGCTTGACAGGCGGCTTGGTAACCGCTGTTTTTTTTAATTTGTTATTAAGAAGACGCTGTCCATGCCATGCCCGTTTTCTGTTTTAGATTCTCCCTGTTGTATTTTACGATATCCACGAGTCGATATAGGAATATACATTACGTATATTCTTATATGTATGACATTACACGGTTTCTTGTACCACTTTCAATTAGTATTTTTTCACCACGGTGAACTCAAGCAATATGTACTAGTGAAACATGTATGTACTTGTTAGCTAATATATTTTTGTTTCAAATTTATTTTTCTCAGTTATTTATTAATAATAGTTTATTTCATTTATATTAAATACTAGCTGATACTCGTTCACTTTGCTGGGCGCACGATAATTGACGGTAAGAACGTAGATATAAAATATCAGGAATTTTTTTAGGATTATCGTAAAATCTATTCTCAGTGAGCTTCTACATTGTAAAATGAGTAACTATTCTAACTTTCAAGTCAATCGGGTGTATAGTATTAGAGATATCGTGATAGTCAGTCAGTAGTATTATGCTTTGCTATACACATATATATAATATAAGAACACGTGGAATTGGTTTCTTATATTTACGCGAACACTACACATTGAAATAATACTAATTTTTACGGAATTTATCGCGTATATTTAACTTTTTAAATACCCGACGTTTCGAACGCTTTACAGCACTCATGGTCACGGGCGGGACTGAGATGTTCAACGTCCATATGTCATAGTTAACCGCGGTTACCATAGATTAAAATTTAACTTTTGTTCCGATCTATGCAGTATGAACTTATGGTATCTTGAAGTCTTGCAGTTGTATGCTTGGGTTGGGATTTAATTTTATTTATTATAGGATCCCAAGCAGATGGTAGCACCCAGCAAATTAGGATGTTTTTTGATTTCAATAGCCTCGCGAATCATCCTTGGAAGGAATCGGTGTTCTTTAGCGAGGATCTGTGGTCTATCAAATCTGATGTAGTGACGGGGGCGATCCTGTACGTGTTCACAGACTGCAGACTTCCCGGAGCGTCGATTCTTCACATCAGCTATATGTTCTTTAACGCGGGTTTTTATTGATCTTTTAGTTTGTCCTATGTAGGAGAGACCACATTCACAATCAAGCTTGTACACTCCTGCATCTTGCAGAGGGACATTACACTTGACCGATGGTAAAAACTGACCAATCTTCTTCAGCGGCTTGAAGTATGTTTTGATGGAAGCGCGCTTCAAGATGTAGCCAATCTTGTCAGTGACTCCTCTAACATATGGCAGTACAGCAGGTACACGCTCGACTGTGGCCGGCTTCACTCGTTCACTGTGACGTAGGCGCGGGACTCGAAGCTTGTTGTCATGCAAAACTTGCTTGACATGGTGGAGCTCTGCAGCCAGGTGTTTACTGTCACAGATCCCTCGTGCTCTCTGAAACAAAGATTTTCCCACGGTAGCTAACTGTGAAGGATGGTGGTGAGAATCACCGTTTAAATATCTATCTGTATGGGTCTTTTTTCTATACACAGTATGGCTCAAGGTGTTATCCGGATTCCGAATTACTAACACATCTAGAAAAGCTAAGGAATTGTTTGCCTCTAACTCCATTGTGAACTGAATTTTAGAATTTATAGAGTTAAGATGGTCTAAAAATGCAGTTACTTTATCTAAAGGTAGAATTGTGAAAGTGTCGTCTACGTACCGCTTGTAGAACCTTGGATTTATGGGAGAACTAAGCAGGGCTTTCTCCTCAAAGTCTTCCATGAATATGTCGGCGACAATGGGAGATACAGGTGAGCCCATCGCCACACCATCTACTTGCTTGTAGAACTCCTCCTTCCACAATAGGTAGCCAGATGTAAGGCAGTGTCTGAGTAATACTGCATATTCTACGGGCATGTTGTTTTCTTCCAGCCTTCTAGTTACTATTGAGATACAGTCTTCAACAGGTAAGCATGTAAACAATGACTGCACATCAAAACTGACCATAGTTTCATTGTCTGCCAGATGTAGGTCTTTAATCTCGCTGACAAAATGGTAGGAATCCTTTATGTGTGCTCTTGTATGTCCCCTGAGTGGTGAGAGTATTTTCGCTAAGTGTTGAGCCAATCTGTAAGTTGGTGAATCGATTTGGCTCACTATGGGACGTAATGGAGCATTGGGCTTGTGTATTTTTGGTAACCCATACAATTTTGGTGATTTGGCGCACGTAGGTATTATCCATTTTACGTCCAGATTTAATTTTTCGGAGTGTTTCTTTATGAGGTCACTAGTTGTTTTTAGTGTGCTATTTGTTGGGTCGTTTTTAACCTTTTTATAAGTACTTACATCCGACAAAAGTTCTTGTATTTTAGAATTATAATCTGACGTATCCATGACTACCGTGGCGTTTCCCTTATCTGCGCGGAGAATCGTAAGTTCGTGTTTATTGCGTAGGTTCTTTAACGCTATAAATTCGTCTTTGGGAAGATTCGGTTTAGGCACTGAACATCGACGTAACATAGACGAAATGTCTTGACGTATCGCCTCCAAATCTTCTTTCCGCATATTATTTTTAAATAAACAGTCCTCAACACTACAGATAATTTCTTCGTACGGTAATTTGCGGGGTGTAAGTGCAAAGTTTAGGCCTTTGGATAAAACCCTAATTGTTGCATCATCCAGTGTTTGTTTTGACAGATTATAGAGCGCGATTAATCTATGATCTGTGGTTGTCAATGGTTGCTTTCGGTTCTGGCATTGATTCAGATGTTTGACATTTGACTTGTTCGTTAATTTTTGATATTTTTCTATATGTTTGTTTTTGCATTCATTATATTTACTAATTTCGCGTTTATTTAATGTTTCCATGCAAAATTTATAGTCAAACGTCGTTAAAACTTTCTTCAATTCACTGGATGATGTGTCTATGGATTTGTTTATGTCATATAGATCGGAGCGTTTTTGTTGGATTACCGTCCGTAACAACTTTTTACTCGCCTGATTTAAGATCTTAGCGCTTCCTCGAATGTCCTTTTTGGTTGAAATTTTGACACACGTAGGAATGAGATTATGGTCACGGCATCTCTTCAAGAAATTTAAGGCTGTTAGATATCTTGCGCGCTTGGTCTTTAGATCTTCTAATCGGCGTATTTTATTTGCAATTACCAGTCCGTACTGGTTTACATAATGATTTCTTATATTTACGCGAACACTACACATTGAAATAATACTAATTTTTACGGAATTTATCGCGTATATTTAACTTTTTAAATACCCGACGTTTCGAACGCTTTACAGCACTCATGGTCACGGGCGGGACTGAGATGTTCAACGTCCATATGTCATAGTTAACCGCGGTTACCATAGATTAAAATTTAACTTTTGTTCCGATCTATGCAGTATGAACTTATGGTATCTTGAAGTCTTGCTGTTGTATGCTTGGGTTGGGATTTAATTTTATTTATTATAGGATTTTCTAGATGTGTTAGTAATTCGGAATCCGGATAACACCTTGAGCCATACTGTGTATAGAAAAAAGACCCATACAGATAGATATTTAAACGGTGATTCTCACCACCATCCTTCACAGTTAGCTACCGTGGGAAAATCTTTGTTTCAGAGAGCACGAGGGATCTGTGACAGTAAACACCTGGCTGCAGAGCTCCACCATGTCAAGCAAGTTTTGCATGACAACAAGCTTCGAGTCCCGCGCCTACGTCACAGTGAACGAGTGAAGCCGGCCACAGTCGAGCGTGTACCTGCTGTACTGCCATATGTTAGAGGAGTCACTGACAAGATTGGCTACATCTTGAAGCGCGCTTCCATCAAAACATACTTCAAGCCGCTGAAGAAGATTGGTCAGTTTTTACCATCGGTCAAGTGTAATGTCCCTCTGCAAGATGCAGGAGTGTACAAGCTTGATTGTGAATGTGGTCTCTCCTACATAGGACAAACTAAAAGATCAATAAAAACCCGCGTTAAAGAACATATAGCTGATGTGAAGAATCGACGCTCCGGGAAGTCTGCAGTCTGTGAACACGTAGAGGATCGCCCCCGTCACTACATCAGATTTGATAGACCACAGATCCTCGCTAAAGAACACCGATTCCTTCCAAGGATGATTCGCGAGGCTATTGAAATCAAAAAACATCCTAATTTCAATAGAGAAGATGGCTGGGTGCTACCATCTGCTTGGGATCCTATAATAAATAAAATTAAATCCCAACCCAAGCATACAACTGCAAGACTTCAAGATACCATAAGTTCATACTGCATAGATCGGAACAAAAGTTAAATTTTAATCTATGGTAACCGCGGTTAACTATGACATATGGACGTTGAACATCTCAGTCCCGCCCGTGACCATGAGTGCTGTAAAGCGTTCGAAACGTCGGGTATTTAAAAAGTTAAATATACGCGATAAATTCCGTAAAAATTAGTATTATTTCAACGTGGAATTGGATTGACATGACATGGCATTGAATATTATTGTGTTGTCGAGATGATGGTTTATGGTCAGTCTAAGATCCGATAGGTAGGGCTGCAATTAAGTTATTGACAAAATAGTGTTGTGTGAATAAGTCAACTAGCGCCATCTAGTGTCAGGAACGAGAGCGATGGGAGCTTTGCAGAGAATGACGTCACAAATCTCTCAACCGACAGCGCCATCCGAACAACTAAGTTTCTGGAAAGTCTATACTCGCACACTCGTCCCTTTGCGCGCATTTACCTGAATATTCGGGATGCTTCTTTGCTAATTTAAATAAATAGGCGCTGCAAGATGCGATCGAGGCAGAGTTGAACTCGGCGACACAAGCGAAGCTTCGGAGCGGAATTAAGTGAATTAGTGTGTTTAATTATTA
The DNA here is from genome assembly GCA_036936625.1 of Parnassius smintheus behrii. Classification (NCBI taxonomy): domain Eukaryota; kingdom Metazoa; phylum Arthropoda; class Insecta; order Lepidoptera; family Papilionidae; genus Parnassius; species Parnassius smintheus. The sequence goes on from JAUPFT010000020.1 coordinate 43,465,349, forward strand.
GTGTTTTAAGTTTCAATTTGTGTAAAGTAAATTAAAGTGTTAATTTAGGTAATTTTATCGGCAATTTTTATTGTCCCGAACCTCAAGCTCGTAACAATTGGTGTCAGAAGTGGGATAAAATAATGCCGATTTTACCTAAGGAGGAAACGGAGGGTGTCCGTACCCGAAGTCAACGCCAGCAGGAGACGGACCAACGAAGATTTGGTGGTGCAACGCCGCAGACGTCGGAGGGCCAGCCACCGGCTGCAGGCCCGTCGGTAGCTCCTACATCTGCAGCACCTGACTTAGGTGCTCTGATGGTGATGCTGCAGGAGCAGGCTCGCCGACAGGAGGAACAGGCCCGTTGGTTGAAAGAGCAGCAGGAGGAACAGGCTCGCCGACAGGAGGAACAGGCTCGCCAGCAGGCGGAACAGGCTCGCCAGCAGGCGGAACAGGCTCGCCAGCAGGCGGAACAGGCACGCCGATTGGAAGAGCAGCTGCGGGGCGGACAGGAGGAACAGGCCCGCCGACAGAAAGACCAGGCCCGTCGGTTGGAAGAGCAGATGCTCCTCATGAAGGACCTTCACGCTACCTTCGGGAAGGAGATAAAGGAGGTGAAGGATAGGTTTGCTCTGCATGACAACCGCCTGTCGGAAGCTGAAACCCAAATCGCGAAAGCTGAAAACCGAATCGAGAAAGCTGAAACCCGAATCGACCAAGTAAACCATCGGGTTGACAACGTGATGGCTGACATGAAGAAATCACTCGACGAACTCAAACTTGGAGATGGAGCTACAGCTCCCGTAGTAGCTACAACACCTTCGCTACGTGGGTTCAAGGTGCCACCGTTCGACGGTACCTCTTCCTGGTCAGCCTACAAAATCCAGTTCGAGGCTGTTATGAAGGCGAACGGCTGGAATAAAAGTCAAGCCATGACTGCTCTCACACTAGGCCTGCGCGACCAGGCCTTAACAGTTCTGGAAGCTCTCGGTGAGGAAGTGACCAATGAGCAACTCCTTGAGGCATTGGAGGCGAGATATGGCGACGCTCACCTGGAACACGTTTTTCGTGCGCAGCTTAAAGATCGCGTGCAGCGCATCAGCGAAAACCTGCAGCAGTGGGCTCTAGAGGTGGAGAAGCTGGTGCGAAAAGCATACCGGTCTGTACCTGCGCTCATTGAAGGGAACCTGGTGCAGACATTCATCGACGGCATCCGTGACCTGGAAGTCAGAGCTGCTGTGAGGCTCGGGCAACACGAGACGCTTAAGGACGCCTTGGCCCATGCATTGGAGGTAGAAGCCGTGCGGCAGGATCATCGTTCCCATCGCGTCAGGGAGGTTGCAGCAGCTACAGTTCGCGACCGCAACAGAGGATACAGCCCTAGGTGCTATGGCTGTGGGGAAAGGGCCATCTTCGATCCAGCTGCCCTAAGCGAACTCTAGAAAGGGACGGTGAACGATCTCAGGAGGGTAGTGCGGCCAACAGCACCGCCCAGCAGCAGCAGGGAAACGAGTAAAAGCCAGAACTGCGGGGCGGGTGCTGGCTGATGTTAAAAGAGCCCCAAGGATCTCGATCTCACAAACCCATGATGGGAACAGTCTAATCATCAAGGGCGAGGTCAACGGAATGCCGTGTAAACTGACCATAGACACTGGACCCTCTCGTACGGTTGTTAGTTCCCAACTTATAAGTCAGTTCCTTGGGGACTTCGCATACAACCTAGAACGCATTAATTTGGTAACAGCCACCGGTCAGCGTATACCCGTCCGTGGAGAGAAGGAGATGGAGTTGAAGCTAGGCAACGTGATCTACCTGCATAATGTCATCGTGGCTGATATAATGGACGACTGCATCCTAGGCCTAGACTTTATGAGGAATAATTGTTGTGAGATCGACGTTAAGCAAGGTGTTTTGAAATGTGGACAGGAGGAACTTTTTATGGAAGGTGCGTTACCAGGGAACGTGTACAGCATTAGGAAGATTGTTCTTTCGCCTAGATCGGAAACGATTGTTCCGGTTAGTCTTCCTCGAAATACTGGGCAAGCTCACCGTTGTGTACTTGTGGAAAGGGTAAACAATGACCTTCCATGGAAAGTAGCTCGAACCTTGGTCAGGACCACTGACATCTCAGGAGTACGTGTGCTGAACCTTTGCCGGGAACAGATTATAGAAAAAGGCACACTGATTGGTACTTGTGAGCAAGTGGATTGGTTACGTCGGTGCCAATATCTATCGACTGGGACCCCCAGCAAGGATGCAGAAACGAGAGTGACCACACTTTTGGAAGACTGTCGCAGTGTTCTCTCCCCGAACGAATTGGTCAAGGCGAAGAAGTTGTTACTCAAGTACGCCGATGTATTCTCATCAAACGATGCTGACATAGGAAAGACTGGCTTAGTTCAACACAAAATAAACACAGGAGAAGAATTGCCTATCCGTCAGCGGCCAAGAAGATTGCCGGTAGCACGTGAAAAGGAAGTGGAAACCATGATTGAAGGAATGGTGAAGGATGGTGTTATTGAACCTTCCTCTAGTCCATGGTGTTCACCAGTGGTGCTGGTGAAGAAGAAGGATGGCAGCATGCGGTTTTGTGTTGACTACCGCCGTCTGAACGACGTTACGAAGAAGGACAGCTATCCCTTACCAAGAATTGATGACACGCTGGACATGCTTACAGGAGTAAAGTGGTTTAGCACGCTGGATCTAAAAAGTGGCTACTGGCAAGTTGAAATTGACCCTAAGGACAAGGAGAAAACTGCGTTCTCGACGGGAAAGGGTCTGTGGCAATTTAAAGTAATGCCGTTTGGGTTGTGCAATGCTCTAGCAACGTTTGAAAGGCTGATGGAGCTTGTACTTACTGGGCTAATTGGCGATGCCTGTCTGGTCTACTTGGATGACATCATCATCGTGGGCCGTACGTTTGAGGAACACCTTCAGAACCTGGAACGCGTGCTCATGAAGATTCAGAGTGCCAACCTCAAGTTGAGTCCGAAGAAATGTTCACTATTCAAACGACAAGTTAACTATTTAGGGTATGTAGTGTCGGAAGAAGGTATCCGTACGGATCCGGAGAAAATCGCCGCTGTCAAGGGTTGGCCGGTTCCAAAAGACAAGACGCAGGTTAGAGCATTTTTGGGTTTGTGCTCCTATTATCGGCGATTTGTGAAGAACTTTGCAGATATAGCCAAACCTCTGCACAAGCTAACCGAGGAGAAGCGACATTTCTGCTGGGATGAAAGTTGCAATATCGCATTCCAGGAGCTCAAGGACCGTCTGTGCAAAACACCTATTTTGGGATACCCTAATGCAAGCAAAGAATTTATAGTTGACACAGACGCAAGTGATATAGGACTTGGCGGTGTGTTGTCTCAACGGAATGGTGACCAAGAGGTCGTGATAGCGTACTTCAGCAAGTCGTTGTCAAAACCGGAAAGGAACTATTGTGTCACAAGACGCGAATTGCTCGCTGTGGTAAAGTCGTTGCAGCATTTTAGCAAATATCTTCTGGGGCGAAAATTTCACGTAAGAACTGACCATGCTATACTAAAATGGCTATTGCAGTTTAAAAATCCAGAAGGACAAGTTGCGAGGTGGATTGAACTACTGCAGGAATACAACTTTGAGATCGAACATCGCAGCGGAAAATCTCACGGCAACGCAGATGCATTGTCAAGAAGACCTTGTCCTGAAGATTGCAACCATTGTACTAGGCAAGAGTAAGGAAGAGGTATCCGTGAGGATGCTCAGGACGGACCACCTCGGCAACGAATGGAAGGACAGCTTACAACATGCACAGCAGGAAGATCCGGACATCAAGCCGATTCTGGAATGGATAAAGGCCAGTGCTCCCAAGCCTAAGTGGAGCGACGTCTCAGCAATGAGTTTGACCACTAAAAGCTATTGGGCCCAGTGGGACAGCTTGCTGCTTCAGGATGGAGTTCTGTGCCGTAAATGGGAAAATGTTAGGGGAGACAGCTGTCATTTGCAAATGGTTGTCCCTAAAGCTAAAGTACCGGATGTGCTACAGCTGTATCATAATGATTGTTCAGGAGGCCATCTGGGAGTTAAACGAACTCTACTGAAGATCCGATAACGGTTTTACTGGGTCCACTGTCGAAACGATGTCGAGGACTGGTGTCGCAAATGTACAAGTTGTGCGGCTGTAAAGGGACCTCAGACTCGTAGTAGAGGTGCATTGAAGTTGTACAATGTGGGTGCACCATGGGAGAGAATAGCCATTGACGTGGCGGGGCCGTTTCCGGAGAGTGAAAGCGGTAACAAGTATTTCATGGTTGTGATGGATTACTTCACTAAGTGGCCAGAAGTCTTCGCCATTCCAAATCAAGAAGCTTCAACAGTTGCAGATAAACTAGTTCATGAAGTCTTCTGTCGTTTTGGAGTACCTTTAGAGATTCACAGCGATCAAGGAAGGAATTTTGAGTCTCAAATATTCCAGGAAACTTGCCGAGTTATGGGTACTCATAAAACAAGAACGACTTCTTATCACCCGCAATCTGATGGAATGGTGGAACGATTTAATCAGACATTGGAGAGGTACCTAGCAAAAGTTGTAGACAATCGGCAACGAGATTGGGACAAGCACATACAACCGTTTTTGTTGTCATATCGGAGTTCTGTTCACGAAGGTACAGCAGTGACACCAGCTTTCGCAAACTTTGGAAGAGAATTACGGCTGCCTGCGGACTTGATCACCGGGATACCACCTGATGCCCCACGCAGTATAACCGATTATGCAAATGACTTGCGGAACAAAATGAACGACATTTATGAGCACGTCAGACAATCGGGCCAGCAAATGTCTGAGAAAATGAAAACCCGGTACGACCGCAAAATGAACAATAAAGGGTTCAACGAAGGTTCATTAGTGTGGTTGCACAATCCAGTCCGCAGCAAAGGGAAATCTCCTAAGCTTCAAGCTAAATGGGACGGCCCGTACCGGATTGTAACCAGGATCAACGATGTGACCTACCGGATACAGAAAGGCGCAAGAGGGACTCCTAAGATCGTCCATGTGGATCGCTTGGCGCGTTATTATGGGACCGATAATGCTCGGGACGAGAATGTCTTAGGAGGGGGCAGTGTTGTGTGAATAAGTCAACTAGCGCCATCTAGTGTCAGGAACGAGAGCGATGGGAGCTTTGCAGAGAATGACATCACAAATCTCTCAACCGACAGCGCCATCCGAACAACTAAGTTTCTGGAAAGTCTATACTCGCACACTCGTCCCTTTGCGCGCATTTACCTGAATATTCGGGATGCTTCTTTGCTAATTTAAATAAATAGGCGCTGCAAGATGCGATCGAGGCAGAGTTGAACTCGGCGACACAAGCGAAGCTTCGGAGCGGAATTAAGTGAATTAGTGTGTTTAATTATTAGTGTTTTAAGTTTCAATTTGTGTAAAGTAAATTAAAGTGTTAATTTAGGTAATTTTATCGGCAATTTTTATTGTCCCGAACCTCAAGCTCGTAACAATACTATGTATATGGATCCAAGTGACTTATTTACAAAATATGTTTCTGTTATTGTTAATTGATAAATTGTTACATAGCTTTCTCAGTGACGAAAGGAAACTGAGGCTAACAGGACGTATAGGTTTTATCTCGAGATGTGTACGCAGGATGAGGAGCTGGAGAAGATGGAGAGTGTGGAGTGGTTGTGTCCGGTGGTGGAGGTGCGCGAGGCGCTGCGCGCGCTGGCCCGCGCGGAGGACGCGGCGCTCAAGCGCCTGGCCGACCTGCGCGTGCAGCGCGACCGCCTCAGCCGAGTAGCACAGGTATCACTCCATCTCCTAGCTCTAGCAGAACTCTGTACTACCCACTTAGGTGTGTTAGAGATCACATTTACTGCCTATGTAATCACACAACAAGCCTAATGTTAAAAAAAAACTCGATTGCGTAAAAATACTGATAACACCTATTATATCTTTATATATATATATATATATATATATATATATATATATATATATATATATATATATATATATATATATATATATATGCCACGTTTTTGTGGACTCTTAAACTACTTAACCGATTATAATCAAATTTGCACACCGTGTGCAGTTTGGTCCAACTTGAGAATTGGATAGTTTTTTTTACCCATGAGTGAACCACAATTTTTTTGCTAATTTAAAGGATTTTTAATTCGTCTGCCTGGTAAACTAGTATGATTATATAAGAAATTTATCACAACTTTCTTACAAGTTTTGAAAATTTAAGTGAGAATTGTTCCTAACCAACTTTAAGTTCTCCTCATACTGAATTACATTTAAGTTCAGTAAAAGTACTAATACTATTGTAAAGCATGCTTTGTTCATGACGGATAAATGTTTAATGCCTCTTCAACTGACTTAAAAAAGCAGAATGTTCTCAATTTGATTGTGCTTTTTTTCATATTCATTACCTCAGAACTTTTTTTCTAGATGAACTGATTTTAATGATTTTTTTTATTCGAAAGCTGGTGCTTGTAATGTGGTCAAAATCTAACCAACTGCTTTTGAATTATCCTTAATGACCCGTATTTAATTGACTTCAACTACGTTGATGATTGATTAACACTACTTTTACGGTATTATCGCATTTTATTTATTTGATTTTTAATTCCCAAAGTTTAGGGTGCTTTCCAGCATCTATGGTCACAAGGGACCATGTCCCCTAAACCTAAAATGCGTAAAAGTAGTTTTAATCACTGTGTAGTGTTCACGTAAATATAAGAATCACGCTCGCATAAATCATTATAACTACATTGAGGATGTTCTTATTTTTTTAATCGATTGTACAAAATGTTTAATATATTTAAAGCCCCTAATGTATATGTCCAGGTTTATTTATGTAATAAAATAAAATAATAAACAAGACCCTTTCTAGATGACCTAAAACAAGAAGTTCTCAATTCGACTACATGTTTTATTTTCGCTTTCTTTTTTCATAGGTATTTTACATGACAGCTCCACCAAAAAATTATTGATTTTATTTGTTAATTAATTCATCTTGCAGGGTTGATGATTTATAAATTTAAATAAGTAATTCTTAATATCCGACAGTTTCTATGAGTTTTCGTCTATATATACGAGTATAATATAAATGATTTTTTCGTATTGTACATTCTCTACCGTTTGCCACTGCGAAGAATATCATGTTTCTATCCCTCAAGCCTTTCGTCCCTCCAATGTTACAATTCTTTCCTCACACCGCGCTAGTGCGAGCAATATGTTGACAAAGTATTAGCGCAATCTGATGAACGCTATGGCAGCGCATGAAATACAAAACACAAGCATTATGTCGAAGCGCCTGATAAAGAAAATTAGCAAAAGGTTGTGGGTGCCTGGAAGTGACATTGGTGACAAGACAATATCCGATATTACAATTATTATATCAGTATAGCACTCTCTTGTAATGTGGCGTATTTTAGCAATAGCAGCCGCAATATAGAGAATTCAAATAATCTGTGTATCACATTATGTTTTATTTCAATCAAATCAAATATCAAATAATTTATTTGTAAAACATAGGTAAAAAGTTAAAAACTTGGTGGAAGATGTATGATACGTAACACTATGTTTCGCCTACAAAGGCATACAAATATTTGTTTATCACAATCACCTGGCAATATCAAAATAAATTTTTAATAAAATAACAATTTCAATTATAATTAGTATGTTTAGAAATAACATTAATTATTATCTTAATTATCCATTACATAAATATAAACATATAATAAATAAATCGTCCATTAATTATTGCAGGTACTAAAAACCATTCATTTTATCTTCAAAGTATTCGTTGATAGAGTAGTATGCTTTATATATTAAAAAACTCGAAAGCAATTTCTTAAATTTGTCTATATTATCAGTTTCTTTGATGTATTTTGGGAGTTTATTAAAAATTTTAAGAGCCATACCAAGGAAACTTTTTGAATACAGGGCTGTTTTATGAGGTTTTGTGCGTAGTTTATTCCTATGCCATTTATTATTAGCGTTTTCAAATATGCTAAAATGTTTCCATACAAACATAGCTACTTCAAATATATATAAAGATGGTAGGGTCAGAATGTTAAGATCAATGAAATGCGGTTTGCAACTATCGGTAACCTGCAACTGACATACTGCTCGTAAACATTTCTTTTGCGCTTTAAATACTAGTTCGCGTTTTGGAGAATTTCCCCAAAATATTATACCATATCTCAATGTTGAGGAGACGTATGCACGGTAGGCGGTTATGACTGTTTCACGATTTGTAATTTTTATAAGGTTATGTAGTGCATAGTGGAATTGTATTATCTTTTTTATTATGTGTGCAGTATGTTTACTCCATGTCATTTTTTCGTCCAGCCAAATTCCCAGAAATTTTGTGTGTTCTTTTTCGTTTATGATTTTAGTTTTATAGTTAGTATTAATTTTTGGTTGTTTTTTTTTCTTTGTTTGAATGACATAGTATGCGTTTTATCCAAATAAATTTTAAGATTATTGTCATTCAGCCACTCTATTATCCTGTATAAATTCTGAGTTATGTCCGTATTTGCGACCAAATGTTAACTAAAGACACATTAATTTGTGTTTATTAGATTTACCAGTGGTTCGGAAAATACATGTCCTGGGAAAAATCATCAAGAAACCCTGTGGGACATTTTTTGAAAAAAAAAAAAGTTACAATCATATATGTTATATTTTGATTACACAATAATATTTCAGTTTTACAACGAATTCTAAACCGATTTTTAGAGTTCGCTGCAGTCTTAAAATAACTTATAGTGGTGTCCCAATCAAAGACGCATTTTATATTTACACCGAAAAGTCCGCGGAGTTAATTCGATATGAAAGTCGCAATGACTTGAGTCACACACACAACAGAAAGGGCAGTTCAACATCTGCCGGTCCAGCTATTAAAAAATATAATCTTTACCAGTTTCTTCTGGTGCTATGTTTTTAATTAAGAGACAAATCTATTGTTATCTTTGAATTTTACCATTATATCTATTTTAGATTAAAATATTGGAAACCCTTTTTACTTCAAACGATATTAGATCTTAGTCCTCGGGGGTGACAGTACATCTGCATTTTGATTCTTCACCGAGGATAGATGTAGATGTCTATGTGCCACAGTATCCACTTACCATCAGGTGGACTGTGTGCTCGTTTGTCACCCTTGTTCTATTTAAAAAAGGCAAGTGTACTGTCACCCTTATTCTGTAAAAAATATGCGTGAGATGCTGTTTCTAATGTAAAACTTTTTGCGAAAACATCGCGTTTTGCGTCATCGATGAATAAATACTTTACTCTTTACAACATCCTCATGGTGGGTATCAATCTTATGACCTCGTGGCCGCCAATCTTGGCGCCGCTCCAGCTTTTATTTCTATAACAACGCGCACGCTCCCGTCACCATAGTTATGAAAGAAATCGCCTTCCCTACATTCGATTCTCACAGTTTATCGACTTGTGATAAATTTTAATTGCTTTCTATTTTATAAATTTATAATGACGTATTTATCAGAACCATTGTTAACAATAATACTCATAATCTTCGTACCTCGTTGTTGTTGAAGACCACTGGTCTAGTGGTCGTCAACGTCACTCCGGTTATAATCCCGGGTTGGGCCAAAATGTCATAGTTATTGAGTTTTTCCGTCCGGCTGCTACTGGGATTTTTCCTAAGAAAATGGCGGTGTCTCACCCCCGTGCCTCGGAAAGCACGTAAAGCCGTTGGTCCTGCACCTGATCTCTCCGGTAGTGTCGGTTTACCGTCCCATCGAACTATGAGAGTGAAACAGCAGAGAGTATCCGTGCTTACGCATTCACTTGGACCCTATAAGCCTGGCCTGCGCAGATGGCCAATCCTCGTTGAGTCAGGCCGCCGTAATCGATATTTTGCGTGGAGGACATTGTGGAGAAGATAGCCTAATAACAGATACACTTAGCTCAATTTGTAAGTAATGCTAAGGTGACACTTGACTAAGGGTTTATTTTTCATTATAATCCAGAGTTTTACTACGATCCCACCTGATGGTTAGTGATAGTGACAAAACGAACCATTTCATTTGAATGCGTGTTATATCGACAGTAAAGTGGTGGAAGACAGGCAGAGCGTCTAAATGACCATTATTGATGATTTTTAAATAGTGGCGACCGCCCTGCAAGATCAGTGTGGGACGAACCCACATTATATAAAATGATATCCGGGTGAGATGCGTTTAAAACAAATTGGTGTAGGTGGCTCATGAGTTCACCGCGCTTTACTTTTTACCCAGGCCAATGTTCGGCATCTTTTCATGATTACCATAGTGTAATTGATATATGATTGTAATATCATATATAATCATATATATAATGGATATAATGAATACATTTATTGTTCACTTAACACTTATATACATTGTCGTGGCGGATGCACTACAATATCATTGTTTTTAAGTGGTAGGGCCATGCTGTAGCTATTCATAGTTGTAACACGAATGGTTCGGTTCGACCAGGGAAGGACCACGCTCTCAAGGAATGTCAGCGTAAAATACCACCATAATGCTATTGTGTTTCGTAAGGTGAGTGTTGAGTGGAGATCCTATTTACTGGAAACCTTATTTTGCAGTAGATGTCTATGAGCCTGTGTGCTCGTTTGTAAGTCTTATTTTATAAAAATCATTTTTGATTGCTTCCGTTTAGTTCACTTTCTAACTAGCACATATGAGTTCTGTCTATCTACGCTTCACACCTACGCATATTTAAAACGCAATGAACCAATTGTGCTTGAAACTTGTACAGTGAAATGAAATTGTCCGCAAGTTGACCTCTGTTGCTGAAAAAGTTCATTACTTTTGTCTGTCATTACATTTTTTGATCAATTTTAGCTAAGATATTTTCGGTTTACGGTCAATGGGCGGTTTATACTTTTAGTCTTTCGTATTAGCGATTCAACATATTATGTGGCTTCGACAGAATATCTTTGCTGCGATGATAACTCTGCTACTGTATTATTATAATATATATATTATTTTTATGGCATTTGTCTTACAGTTGCAACTTAGCCAAGAAACTCCCAAGCTACAACGATCGACTACTACATTTTCGCCTCAAATCACTCCGACACCGTAGGGAATTACTTGACGTCATGTTCCTGTATAAGCTAATAAATGGAAATTTTGACACCCCTGATCTTTTATCTCGAGTAAATATTGCTGTACCTAGAAAGCCACACAGACTTAAGAAATCTCCTTTTAAAAGTAATTCACCTAAGTCAAAGTTGGGTCAGTATGCCCCATTAAACAGAGCGATGAGGAGTTACAATCTCATTCACAACTCTATATGTAGTGAAACTGAAAAAGGATCTTCTCAGCTAGATATTTTTTCAAACTCCTTAACGCAATTTAAAAATTTTGCAGCTAAAGTAATAACAGAATAATTCGATTATAATGTAATTTTAATATAAAATATGTGTGAGCGTTATTTTATTTTTACATTTAATTTTTAATTTTGACTTATAATATACATTTTAATGACATTTGGCCTTGTTTAAATTTTAATTGATGTTTTTATCTTTATTAGTTTTTAAATAATATGTTGTTCTTGGCATAGTTAAATGTAATGCATTGATAAAATTTTATTATTGTTGTTGTTAATAGTACTTATAAGTTAATTAATTGTATAATAACTTCCTTCTAATTAATGCTTAAATTTTAATATAAATAAATTAAATTGCTTCTTAACATAAGTTAATGCAGGTACGAGACTTTAAGAGAATGTTGTTTGCGCCTATAATTGAAGTAGCACTTTGTATGTTTTTTTTCTTTTTTGTTTTTCTGATATTTTTGCATGTAATAGTGTGTACTTTGTTGGTGCAATAAATAAATAAATAAATAAAATAAATACTGTAATAATCATGTCTTCAAGACCTAATTACGGTCATGGCGGCCAGTCTCAATGAAGACTTGCCATCTGTGCAGGACACGATTATAGTGCCCAAATGAATGCGCCAGTACAGCTGCACTCGGTATTCCCTCACTCTCATCGTCCGATTTGAAGGTTATCCGACACGACCGGCTTTACCAACGACTTTACGTGCTTTCCGAGACACGGGAGTGAAACACCATCTATTTTCCGACTTCGGGCTGCTACTGAGAATTTCTCGTGTACGGAAAAATCCGATAATTGATTTTTGGCCCGACCCGTGGCGCGAACCCGAGACCTCATGAACAGCATGCGTTTACGACCACTACACCAATGGGGCTGTAGCTGGTTCTGTTACTAGCATTATTCTGTTCATTTTCATTTATTCTGTTATTAGCGGTTGTTTGTTGCTGCAATCCATGTACATATGTTTTTAAAGTATTTTGTTACGTTTTTATATATGTTATACACTCTCGTAATATGTTTATTATATGAAAGGATTTTCTGAGAAGAATACGAAAAATAAAATGACGTCGCTCCAAATCCAATATGGTAGACTCTCAAAGATGGCGGACTATGTTTTTTATTCACTCCCATGACATGGATATTAAATAAACAATATGGCTTCAAATTAAAACTAGATGAACCCATTTTTTGTTCGGTAAAAATAATACAAATAATGTCCGCAATCAGCTTTTCGAAATGTTGTGCTACAGCCTGGCTTCACGGTAAGACAGCGGGGTCGTGTCTTAACTAATATCGGCCCACACCCTGGGCAAATTCTAACGGTGGTAAAAAATTAAAATTGCGGAAAACAAGATGGTGACCATACTAATTTTAAAGACGTATAACTCGGCAAAGGTTAGGGAGAGTTTGGTGGTGCTCGAACAAATATTGTAAAGACTGACAAGGTTCAAATACTGGCGATAAAAATCAAAACGGCGGATCTAATATGGCGATTAAAACCAATAGTGACGCATTAAATGAAGCAAAACAGACTTAAAAACATATCCCGGATAATTAAAAAAATTAATTAAGTGTGAAAAAAAAACATTTCAAAAAACAAGCTTTTATTTAAATGCTCTAAAATAAAAAATAAACTTTAAATTAAATCATACCCATCAATTTATATATTATACAGTTTATATGATATAAAAGTCGCGACATATAACTATGTACATACTTAAAGAAAAATACAATATGTAACTTGATATTGACATAGGTAGGTAATTCTAAGAAAAAAAATTATGTTTTTTAAAAAATTGGTAAATTTCCCGACAAGCTTTTCTTTAACATTTAAATTGTGTAATGTAGTAAATTTATGGGTTTAATTTAATTTAAAGTATATTTTCTTGAAATATAGAAGCTTGTTTTTATAAAAGCTTTTTTTTATCAAAAGATAATTATTTATCGTTGTTACCCTTGCTGGTTGAAAATAAACCACAGATGTCAAACGAATAGTTCATTCAACCGGATCTTGAATGAAAGGGCGGTGTGTTGATAACCATGGACGGTGCCCCTTGTCCCTAGTTTCATGAGATGAGTGAGTCATCGTTATCCCGTGCAAGGTCTGAGGACGTCCCGACGCTGTTTAACCAACTCATTGCTCACTGAACTCGGGGCACTTTCCTATTTATACACCTTTATTGGTACTGTTTTCAGGGTTTGCATCTCTGAGAATATTTTTTTAAAGAAATCTGCGAGAAATTTATCGTACGAAGTTTATTAGTTTTTGTCTTTCGTTTTACGTTTTATGGCGGAAAAGCGGCTTAGTGCTGTGTTAACTGAGCAAGTGGATGAGTTTGTGTATTTGGGATGTGTATTTAGTAGGGATGGTAGATATGATAAGGATATAGAACGACGAGTAAATGCAGGGAATAAAGTGAATGGGGCACTACACTGTATTATGGAGAACCAGGATGTGTCAAAAAAGGCACTTTTGGTAATTCATAATGCTGTGTTAGTCCCTATTTTAATGTATTATATTTATAGTATTATGGTAGTGAAAGCTGGGTGTGGCAGAAGAAGCACGAAAGTAGAATAAATGCTGTAGAAATGCGATCTTTAAGGAATATGCTAGGGTTGAATCTGAATGACAGGGTGAGAAATTGCTTGATAAGAGATAAATGTGGTATGCAAGATGATGTTGTGACCAGGATTAAGAAAGGAATGCTTCGGTGGTTTGGTCATGTAGAAAGAATGAATGAGGAAAGAGTGACAAAGCAAATTTATATGGCAGATGTGAACGGCCGAGTCGGGAAGGGACGCCCTAGAAAAAAGTTTATCTACCAAATTGACGATATTTTGAAAATGGGCCACGTTAGAAGTACCCTTAACCGACGAGTATGTATGCGTAGATATAGGATGTAAAGGAGGCGAAAGAGGTATGTCAGGATCGTGCCAAATGGAAGTCCGTAGTCTCTGCCTACCCCTCTGGGTGACAGGCATGAGTGTTTATGTTTTTTTTTATGTTTATGCTGTGTTAACGATCTTAGCTGACAAGTTAACCATCTCAACTGTTACAGAAATGAAGTGTTTAGATTGTTAGTCTTGGACCCCAATCACTTATATCTTTTTATCCTCTCATATTATCTTGGATGTACCGTGGTGAACTGCATGTGCCTTTAATAATCTGTGGTACATACCATACTATTAACGGCACATGCATTTCACTCTCGCAACACCGCGAACTGTAAAAATAAACACTGTAAACCGACCATAAAACTCCTATAACCACGATGTAACCTAATTCGTTGGTAATTAACAGCAACTTGCACAACAACAAGCTCACCAGTTGTATGCGAGACAGCCCTGCGTATCCGCGTACGCGCTAAATTTAGTACCACTGAAGTAGAAATCCACGGATACGGTGTAATTACACAATTTCGTTATTTGTTTTTTATTCAAATTCTTCAATCCATAAAACACAACACGTTCAGCATATTATGATGGTTGTAGCACGAAAGAATCGGCTACGCTCTCACAGAACACTAGCGTAAAATAGCAGCTCAATGCTAGGGGAAATTAAATAAACTAATAAATATTATTCTTAATGAGATTCTCTCTTCCCGTGTACATTTTTTATTGTTTTATTGCATTCCTTAAAATAAAAGAGTACAAAGGGCGGACTTAATGCCTTGAGGCATTCTCTACCAGTCAACCCATGGAGTGGTGACAATTTTTTTTAATAGGATAAGGGTGACAAACGAGCACATAGACCACCTACGTTGGTAAGTAGTTGCTGTGGTCTATAGACATCTACATCTGTCCTCGACTACTAATCAAAATGCAGATGCGTTGTCACCCGTGAGGTCCTAGATGGAATGCCTTGTTTCCTGTAACATGGGTCTCCGGTTCTTTACACTCACCATACGAAACACAACAGCATTAAGCTCCTATTTTATGCTGGTATTCTGTGAGAGCGCGGTCCCTCCCCATTAATATAGCTGCAGCATGACTGTACCACATAAATAATTATTTTGAATACGAATTTGACGTTGGTTTGGCAATATAGGATAAAAACAAAATAAAAATAATAATTAACTACGTAATATTATATTTTACAAATATGTATAAAATAAATTAACTATACAACTTATTTAAACTTTTATCATTAAGATATCTTAATGGGAATGAATTTACTCATAATGAAAATACTTTTACTCTTAGGCACGAATACAAAAAGTAATGCATACAAGTTAATGTGCGATTATGTAATAGAAGAATATAAAATACTCAAACACACAAATTATATGTCGTCGCTGTGATGCCATATCCAATCTGCTGACAATTCACACATCGCGCGACCTCCCGCCGGCCGTGTTCCCGCGCGGCCGCAGTCTCTCCCGATGCTCCAGAGCGTGTTTTGCTGCCGCAAGGTCTCTGCAAATCACTTTGCATCCCAGTGTTCCTCATTTCGCATCATTACTGCATTTCAGATGTTACAAAATCGCGCTACCCATTTCGCTATGTAGCCTGAAGCCATTTCGAAATGTAGTTCTTAGTTTAGTGTAGTGTAGTTAGTAAAACGTTTGTGTGGAAGTTTGATGGGTGGGTGATGTTTGTGTTCTTTAGGAAGTGCATTGCAATGGGCCTGCCAGATCTAACGGTAAGGGTTTTTCTCGATGGCGAAAAATTGCTATAATCTTTTGTACTGTAGCAATAAGAAAATATTATCATCCTTAATATTTAGGATAATACTACACATGGAATAAATCTATTATACGGATTATATCGCATTTGATTATAACTTTTTTAATTCCCGACGTTATGGGCTCTTAACAGCACCTATGATCACGGATGGGGGCGGGGGGGGGGGGGGTCTGTTGTGTTTGTCATAGTTAACGAAGGCTACATTCAACTTTTAGTTTTAAATTTTTTAGTCCGATCTACGCAGAACGGTCTACGCAGTATTAGAAAGTTAAAACTAAATGCGATAAAATCTGTAAGTAAATATTACTTGCATATTCTGATTTAATCATAAAAATATATTAAATCACTTTATACAATGAACATTCATAATCATAAATAACATTTTTACTTTGACTAAGTAAATTATTTTTCCTGTACATACACGCTCTGTTTTGTTGTTCCGTAATGACGCATGATCTACCTTATTATTGATCAAAGACTTATAGTATCAAATTGTGACGAATGTTATTATCCGACTTCAAAAAAAGGAAGAGGTACTCAATTCGACTGTATTTTTTTTGTGTGTTACCTTAGAACTTTTTTCTAGGTGAACTGATTTTACTGGTACTTTTTTCTCATGTGGTCGCATTTAAATTTGATTAAGATCTAACAAGTAGTTTTTGAGTTATCTTTAATAATGAGTATTTAATTGACTTCGACTACATCGATAATGTTCTCATTTTATTTATATTGAAGTCGGTTGTACAAAGTTTTTAATTTTACCACTTGTTTTATACGTGCTAGAGTCATGCTATAGCCATATTGTGATTCTAGCACGAATGCCACGCTGTCATAGTATACTTAATATATCTTCAAAGGTGACAACACATTCGCACATTTTGATTCATAATAATTGATAAATGTATATGTCTATGGGCCACAGCATCCACTTTCCATCAGGTGAATTGTGTGCACACTTGTTACCCTTATTAAATTAAAAAAAATCAGGTTACGTATGTTAGCCTTAATATTAAAATATGTTCTTTTTTTGACTAATGAAATTCTATTTCTTGTACAAATACCCTCTTTTGTTGTGCCGTGATGACAAATGATCTACTTTCCAAACTAAAACTAAAGACTTAAATCATCATATTGTGACCGATACTGATTAATAATGTAGCGGTTTTTTTTTCACTTAGCCTTTATTTTACTGCATTCGCATTGAGTACTCTCAATTGAACGTCAATCAGCGCCGGTCAATTGGCAGGGTGATGTTTAACGTGGCGACATCATCGGAGATTTGTTTGTGCGCCAACGTTTCTTGATTTGTTCTTTGTGTCAAAACACTGCGAGCTGCCAGGAACAGCGTTTTAAAATAAAAAAGCTATTATGAATATCACGATTGGACACAGTTTTGTGTTCGAAAATGACTAATAATCCTATTTAAACTACTACCCACGTTAACCACTTATCATCAAAGTCCAAAGTCAAGGTCAAATAATTTTTTCATTGAAAAGTCATTCAGAGGGCATTTTTTGAGAGTCAAATGGTACTGCGGTAGACGTTGTGAGAAGAAGCGCAAGAAACTCACAAGTACACAATTTAACCTTATGAAATATAATATTTTAATTTAAAAATGAAAGCTCAATGTCCAATTATTCTAATTATTTAAATAATCATCTAATATATATATTTTTCTATTAAATTTCTTTTTACAATTTACTTAAAGGCAAAACCAGTAATATTTTGTGGACACACCTACCCAAAAATGAGCCGCTCATAATTATTATTGATCATCATTACATACAATTACAAGTCCGCTGCAAAACATAGGCTTCCCCCACAAAGCTCGGTCTTAGCCACCTTCATCAATTGACTTCATGTATCTCGAACCAGTTCGTCACTCCTTTAGTGGGACCGTCCCACACTTCGCTTGTCGGTACAAGGCTGCCACTCGAGAATCTTTCTTCTGCAACCGGGTGTAGATACCTCGAGCTATATGGCTCATTGCCACTTCAGCTTACTGATCCGCAAAGCGCTCCAACTATACTTAATTGCTTGTACTGGAGGTTTACGACATTAGTGGAATTAGGACCCTCGACTTAAAAAACTGCCTGTAAAAAATTCCTAAACCAAAAAGTTTACCGTACCGTTACCGCTATCATTTCTGTGACAGCCTGTTTAAGTCCACTATTGAACATTTGCCTCACTCATAGGTTGCCTCTTAGAGGGGAAATTTGCCATAATTGCCACGCTTGGCAAGCGGTTAACAACCGCAGTTTTTATTTTTAGTCGGTATAGATGATATAGTGGACACGGTGCCGTTCAAAAAACTCTAATCCACTTGCTATAAAGCCGTTGCGACTTTCGATTCACTAGTGATATCGTCTTCGTCTTCACTACCAGCCATTTAAGTCCACTGCTGGACATGTGTCAGGAACAAAAAAAGGAGAAACAGGAATCACAATGGTACAATGAGGGGTTATATTGCTAAAATGGATTTCTTCCAGACTACCTTTGGATTGACAGGATTGCAAGAAAATTATAAAAACGTGTGTGGTTTGGCGACAATAATTACATTATTGACGCCAAGCGTCTTCACTGGTAACAAACATTACTAAAATTAGCGCAGTGTCTCGCCTAACTGCATATTGTCCGATCAAAACACGATAAATTTAACGTATTTGCTTTTTATATACAAGATGATGTTTCTCATTCGTTTTTCGTTATCGATTATATTTTCATTAAAAAATTTAATCGAAACCAAGTCGGAAATCAAAGTCAGAACTATACTACTAATAGTTTGTCATTGAAACTGGGCCAAATATGGTACAACTCACACTTCGCATATAATGTTTCCTAGTTCTCATATAACTTTACTATTACGATCTTATTGTCTTTCGCTTGTCTTAGAGAAGTTTTTGATTTTATCAGGAATCTCCAGCTTAATATAAGCATCACAGCTCTTTAACTAGTGATCGTTTAATAACCCAATCTTTTTTTTTTATAAAAAACTACTGTTTCCCGCGACTTGCCCGCGTGTAATTTAGGACTTTTTTCCGCGGACCCCTAATTCTTATTCTAAAATAAAAGTAGCTAAAGTTACTCCTTATAACATTAGCCATCTGCTAGTGAAAGTCTCTTCAAAATCGGTCCAGCAGCATCAGAGATTAGCTGGAACAAAAAGACAGGCAGACAGTAGTACCGTATATACTTTCATATGCATTTACTAAAAAGACGTTTTGACATTACAACAGACGCTTCAGACTTTATTTATTTGTAATGATAAGGGTGATAAACGAGCACACAAAGTTCAGCTGATGTTGTGGCCTGTAGAAATCTAGAACTAAGATGTAGTACGTCGTTTCTAGTTATAATGGTCGCCGGTTCTCCA
Source organism: Parnassius smintheus behrii (assembly GCA_036936625.1). Lineage (NCBI taxonomy): Eukaryota > Metazoa > Arthropoda > Insecta > Lepidoptera > Papilionidae > Parnassius > Parnassius smintheus. Next base: position 43,484,752 of record JAUPFT010000020.1, read on the forward strand.
CACTTACGATTCGAAACACAGTAGCAATTTTTTAAAGAATATTAACAATGCTATAAACATTACTAATATTCCCCTTAACCACTCGTGGTAAGCTTAAATTACTTGTGTTACGAGTGGTTCACGCCAGTAGTCGAATGGCGGATTCGAACCCACGCACTTTTTGAGTTGGCGGTCCGCGCCCTGCCATTAGACTACTGTCGTTTTAAAGCGACATTTACGCGCGGTCCACCCCGGTCGAGCCAACCCACTCGTGCTACAGCCGTAATACAGCTGCAGCATGGCTCCACCGCGTACGTTATCGTATCGTACACGTCGCATTACGACGACATTGATATTTCAAAACTGAACTGACCTATTGCTCTTTGTAATTCTCGTGAGTAACAGGTGAACTAGGGCGTATGGGTAAAATTAACTCGTCGAACCGCGGCCGTACAGTCGTGAAGTAGAATTAGCGCCGGCTGTTAACTGTTTGTTTTCTGAAATCTAGATCGAGCGGGTGGCAATATCCTTAGTGTTGAATCAAACATAATTGTTAGAAGTTCCTTTTGAGTATTATTAATCAAACATAATGACTAGTTTTTCTTAAAAGGTACTTGTTTGCACTTTAATATTGTATTTGTTGTTTGTGCTATAAAGATAGGAATTAACAGAACGTGTTATAAAAAACATTGCTGTGCAAACAGTGTTAACTATACTTGTTACTGTATACTGTATAACTAGACAAGCTTGTATGTTTGTTATTTTTTAAATTGACTTTATGAATTCCGTAAAAATTTGATTTCAATGCATTTTAAAACGCAAGTCTGATATTGAAATGTAAAAAAACAATTCATTTGTTTTTTATGATTTCGATATCCTTTTTGACTTTGTGCTTTTTATAAAGTTCGTCTCCAATGTTCGAATAATTTTATTTTTACCAACGGCAATTAAGAAATATGTATGATTAGAACGTTCTCAACTTTATAAAATGTTGAATAGCATAATGGAGGATGTTGGTTCAAATGTTTATGAATACAACAAAACGAAAGTTATGTTCAATTTTTGATCTATACTAATTTATCTAGGACGAGATTTCTGAAACATTCCAAGAAAATATCTACCTTAAGAAGGTAATGCAGTTAGGTAGGGATACTTTTGAGAAAGTAGGTCAAAGTGTTCCATGAAACTGCGCAGTAATCTTACTAAACAGTTAGTTTCGTCAGATTCACATGAACCTATAAAAAGAACCCACATGAGTTCTTTTTATAGAAGAAAGAGTGACAAATAAGCACTTTATGACAAGTGGATGCTGTTGCATATATATCTGATAGTGAAAATGTAGATGCGTTATTACTTATCACCAAAGAGAAAGAACTTCCACTCTAAAGAAGCCTAAAAGGATTACAAGTGGTCTTAGAACGTGTAGCAAGCGACAGACTGAGTAACTGTGGAAATACAGAAAAGTTCCTGCTATTAAAATTAAAAATATATTTTTATGCTAGGAGATACCAAACCGTTATTAATTTAACACGCGAAGCACAAAATAGTTACTATATTACACCATCCTCTAGTAAATCTAAAGCGGCAAGGAGTATTATAAAAAATGCAAAAGCCAAGGCGAACTATACCAGTGATATTATTTCAAAAATAAATGATAAGGGAAATATATTTTCTGATCCCACTGAAATAGCTAACACCTTTAATAATCATTTCATTAACATTGTATCACCACAAAATATGTTGACTAAATCTTATAAACCTTTAATGATCTTATTTCGATATTCATGAATCCTACTACTATTCCATAAGTCATATTTAAAATTATTATTACGTTAAACATATTAAATATGTAGGTATTGACAGCTTTGTAACGAATATGATAAAATATATAAGCCACACAAGATCACAACCTATAAGCCACATTATCAACATGTGTATTAGTAGCGGCGTTTTTCCTGACAAATTAAAAATATTTTTGTCAAACCTCAGTTCGTAAAGGACTGCCAATAAATTATCCTATATAGAACACTTTCCCAGGGAAGTGTTCTTGGTCCTATCTTTTTCATTGTTTATATTAACGACTAACCTCTTGTCGCAATCTTCCCAAAAAAATCTTATAGTATGTTCAAAACTTAATAAATTTTCCTATGCACTCCGCCAACTTTCCAGAACTACCAATATGTCTCCACGGCTTACAACATATAACGGTTATTTAGACTGAAAATTACTGTGAATTAAGATGAAATCCGTTGTTTCTAGCACTAAAAAGGTCTCCGGTTTTGTATAAATCACAGCTTTATGGTGTTTTTTTTATAAAGTGCGAGCATCTTTTTTATTTATAAAATAAGGGTTACACGCAAGCACACAATCTACTTGATGGTAAATAAATGCTGCGGCCAATAGAAATCCACATATAAACTAATTTATGAATCAAAATGGAGATACGAGGGTGGATTGAAAAGTACTCGGCCTAACCAAGAAAATAAACACATACTAAATCAGTTATATTTTTATTTTTCTACATAATCACCATCAAGTTCAATACACTTTTGCCACCTCCCCTTCCAAGCATTTAGACCGTTGAAAAAAAATGATTCTTCCTTAGAGTCAAAATATGCGTCTACAGCTGCTTTGACCTCGTCGTTTGTCGAAAATCTTTGACCTCCCAAGTGCTTTTTTAGGTTAGGGAACAGAAAGAAGTCTGATGGTGCCAGATCAGGTGAATACGGCGGATGCGGTAACAGTTCAAAGCCACAGTTGTGAATTTCAGCCATTGACTGTACTGACGTGTGAACACATGCGTTATCTTGATGAAACAGGACTTTTCTTCTGAGCATTCCTCGACGTTTTTCTTTTATTTCCTCTCGTAAACGACGTAGTAAGGTGCAGTAGTAATCAGAGTTTATAGTCTGACCCCTTTCAAGATAATCAATCATAATCACACCTTTCGAGTCCCAGAATACTGAAGCTATCACCTTATTTGCCGACAAAATCGACTTAGCCTTTTTAGGGGGTGGTGAACCAGGTCTTCTCCACTGTTTTGATTGTTGTTTTGTTTCCGGTGTACAGTAATGAACCCATGTTTCGTCCATAGTAACAAAACGATTCAAAAAATCATCTGCATCGGCTTCAAATAACTCCAAACAGTCGCGTGAAATAGTCAATCGCGTCCTTTTTTGTTCAACTGAAAGCAGTCGCGGAACCCACCTCGCAGACACGTTGTGGAAACCCAACTCGTTGACAATGATGTTTTGAGTTCGTTCATAAGAGATGCCTATAATCTCCGCTATCTCTCTAATTTTTAATATGCGGTCTCCCATTATTAAATCAAGTACTTTTTTAATATTTTCGTCAGTAGTTGACGTCGAAGGCCTTCCAGAGCGGGGTTCATCTTTCACACTCTCTCTACCACGCTTAAATTCTGCTATCCATTTTTTGACGGATGAATATGACAGAGCACAATTGCCTAATGTACTGACCATGTCATCATGGATGGCTTTTGATGATAGCCCCTTCTTATGGAGGTACTTAATGACGGCACGCTGCTCGATTTGCTCCATTCGCGGAAATTATGTCCGATTACTTTGTTAATAAATTTATAAATCACAACTAATTATCGCACACGTTTCGAACTTCACACAATGAACTAGTCTGAACTGAACTAAATAATGTGGGTAGATTTGATTTTTAGAATTGAATGGATCTGTGTTAGGCCGAGTACTTTTCAATCCACCTAGGTACGTTGCCACCAAAGGGTCTTCGGTTCTTTACACTGGCCATACGAAACATAGCAGCATTAAGCTACTATTTTACCCCGGTCGAGCCGATTAAATCGTGCTTGGAAATGGATATATATATATATGGGCCACAGTATCCACTTACTGTCAGGTCAAATGTGGGCTCGTTTGTCATCCTTATGTTATAAAAATGAATGAATACGGGGTGTTCAGGAGGTTCGTTTGGAGCGCGACGTGGTGCAGGCTCGCATGTCGGAGCAGGCGCTGCGCGTGTCGTCGCTGTCGGCGCAGCTCGCGCGCCAGCGCCACGCCGCGGACGCACTCGCGCACGCTGCCGCCAGCGACCTCGGCGTGCAGCTGCACGACGCCACCGCGGAGGTCAGTGCACGCACCGTGCGACACTACACAAACTGCATGACATATTTAAACTACAATACAATCACTCCCGGATAACATTGTTGTGTGTTATCGCTTATACGGAAATGCATAATTTGTGTGTCCTTTCTTCTTTGCTATCGGCTTCTAGAATATTAATTATGTAAATATAAATTATAAAACAGTATCTAAGTTTTTAAATTAAATGGGAATGTATAGAAACTGGCATGACTTGCGCAACGATACTTGACGACTTGAAATAGTTAATTTACTTCATGAATAATAAATCACCATTAATATCAGTTGGTGTTGAGTTTGGTTTACAGCCAGAGCTGATATTTGTACATTAACAAATATAATGGAACTACTATGAAAGTGGACCAACAATACTTATACCAAAGAGGAAACACAAATCCTACTTAGAAATTACTCCGAAGATACACAAACGAAGACGAAGTACAAAGAAGAAATAAATGTCTAATATAATTAATAGAATCAGATGGTACTTTCCGGGATGCAATTATATTAAACATGTTAAAATCAATGTTTAACGTCTTTAAATGTGTCAAAACTTAATGTAATGACAAATTGTTCAAAATTCTCATATCCGAATTACTTCTTTCTTTAACTCGGTATTTATTAAGATTATATTTGTATCAAATTAATCTTTTAATATTCGTTAATATAGCTACTAATTTGAAGTAAAGTTTTTATCTATCAGCAGTTTCAAGTTAAAAGTCATCAAAAATGTTTATAGTTCGTTCACCCATTTACATCTCTTTTTTCCCTCAGCATAAAAGTGTAATTCTGTAGAGTAAACCAAAATTGTTTTTCTAAAGGTACAAAGGTTAAAAGAAGAATTGGAATCAAAAGACAAGCAGTTGGCGAGGCTAAAACAGAACTTGGAAGAGAAGAGCAAATCGGAGGAACTGCAACTTGATGCTCATGGTGATGCAAGTAAGTAAATAGTTGTTAAGTATCTTAAAAAATCTTTTAGAAAAATTAAAATATAAAAATGTCACTGTTGAACTTGTTGTAGGTCTTCCTTGTAGATTGCATCATAAGGTGATGTTTGCTATAGTTGCCGTGTTTGGCAAGCGCACTCGCAATCGCAAATTTTAGTTATAACTAGCATACCCCTTTATTTATCTGTTTTTTTATAAATTTTGTACGCTTGGGTTTAGTTTTTATGGAATCGATGTTCTTTCGCGAGGATTTGTGGTCTATCCAATCTGATGTAATGGTTGGGGCCATCTAGGATATGATCGCAAACTGTAGACTTCATCGATCATATCCTAGATGGCCCCAACCCTTACATCAGATTTGATAGACCACAAATCCTCGCGAAAGAACATCGATTCCTACCAAGGATGATACGTGAGGCTATTGAAATTAAAAAAACATCCTAATTTCAATAGAGATGGAGGCTGGGTACCACCTGCTTGATATCCTATAAATAAAATTAAAACCAAACCCAAGCATACCACTGCAAGACTTCAAAACACAATTAGTTTCATTCTGTGTAGATCGGACCAAAGACAATAATTAAAAAGCTGAAGGTACTCCGGGTTAACTTTGACATCGAGACGTCAGTCACCTCAGTCCCCCGTGGCCATGGGTGCTGGAAAGCATCCGAAACGTCGGGTATTAAAAATAAATAAAACGCAATAAAATCCGTAAAAGTAGTTTTAATCAATGTATAGTGTTCGCGTAAATATGAGAAATCATAATTTTGTAATTGATTTAAAACTAAGTTTCTGATTATTAAGGACTTAAAACTTTAAATGTAACTCAGTCCTGAAAACTTGGTAAAAAGGTCACCATTATTTTCCCTAACTATTTATCAAACTTTTCTTAAAAGTTTTCTACTATGGAAACACTTTTGGAGTACGGGGATGTAGATTGCACGTTGTTGTTCAGGTCGTGTGGAAGAGAAAGTGAAGGTTGTTGAGCGGTCGCTTATCAGCGCTCAGCAGCGCTGTGCACAGCTGCAGACGCAGTTGGAGGCGCTCGCCGCGGACAACAAGCAGCTGCGCGCCGCGCTGCAGCAGCGCGACCGACAGCTGCAAGACCTCATGGGTCAGTACGCATGCACGCACACATATACCTACACACATACGCATACACAAGCATACGAGCACGTACATGCACACGTTCGCACACGCACACATTCATTTACTATATTATATATTTAACAACGTAGGAAATTCATAGTGTAGTGACGGTGAAAAAATATCCACTACCCCATTTCATCTGGTGGATATCGTAAGAAGTGACACAGGGAAATTGAAATAAGAGAAGAAATTGCGGTTATCAATCCATTTGCCAAACGTGGGAACTATGACAAATATCCCTTTTTATAAGTAATCTATGGGAGGGACCTACGTTCACTTTTCACAGGCTTTAACGGAAACAACGTAGAAGATACTTATTTTATGGTATAATGCAATGTAGTGCATCCCACCCGAAATAATTATATATTTGAGTAAGTTTTAGAGTTAAAATCAATCTAAGTAAAGTCATAACAAGAGTAACACGCCTCTCTTTTCATTGAAACCTTACCAACATTACAGTAATAATGTTTAGCGGTAGCAAATTTACTCATTCAGTGTAATATATTCGTTTTAAACAGGAAGTATCCATTACCCCATATAAAACACTGGGGTTTTGTAAAAGGGTAATTGTTATTCTTACGCCGCCACTACATGATTTACACGTTCTGCTATTTATTCGATCAAACGTTCCTTCATTCAGTACCAGTATTTTTTTAAAATAATATTATTGTTTCGAAGCTATGTTTAGTAAAGGCTGAGTTCAAAAAATTTATTTGTATTTTCACGCAATACTTAACTTTTTAACCTATACACAAATTCCGCATATTATTCTTTATCATTTATTGTATGATACAGTAAATGATAAAGAATAATAAAATATTAAATCTTTATCTCATTCCGTTGGTTTTGTAAGAGGCAAACTCATTACAAGCTGTGAAGTATGAGAACACGTATTTTGTACGTAGTAGAGCCACGCTGCAGCTATACTATAGTTGCGGCACAAATAGTTCGTCTCCAACCTGGCTCAGAATACCAACGTAAAACAGCAGCTCAATGCTGCTGTGTTACTATAGATACGAAGCATTTCATCTTAGTCCTCAGGGGTGAATGTATACGCATATTGATTCTTAATCGATGATAAAAGTAGATGTCTATGAGCCACAATATTCACTTACCATCAGGTGGACTGTATACTCGTTTTTCACCCTTATTCTATGAAAAAGAGAATATATACCTCTTACGTCAATACTGTTACTGTTGCGTTTACATTCGAATAACTGTAAGGTCATGTAACCAAATATTTCATACCAATTTGTTTTAATAGTTTTTATTAGTATAACGATTGTAGAAAGTCAGCTAACTCAGTTTACTTTTATACGGATACAATAAATTGTCATTGTAGCACTTTAAATGAACGCAAACTACATTTCATTGCAATAGAGCGAGCCAAACGCTTTGTCCGTTAAATTTCACTAACAGGATAATGTTGTGTGTTCACTTGGCTGAAATTGCAAAAACGGACCTCTATTGTTGCTTTTGCACTAAAGATCTACTCGGCATGCTTCACTAAATGTGTTGTGTTGCTAACGCCTGAAAAACGCATTGTATTTCTTAGGAAAAAGTTTTAGTTTTGGCGCTTAAATACGTTGAGTCCACTACTTTACTCATATGGAATAGAATATACACCTTAAAATTCAAATAAATCCAGAACCGTCTCAGATAAACCCCATGACCATAGGTGCTGTACACCTAAAACGTTAGTTGATGGGTATTAAATATGAGGCATCTATTGGGCTCTCCATAGATTGCCTTATATTTATATTTTTCAGCGTACATATATTATATATTTTATCATTATATATTTCCATTTCCCTCCTATTTGCTATAGTCCTCACGCTTGGCGAGCGGGTTGGTAAGAGCAGTTATTTTATTTAGCTGTTATCAGGAAGATACTGTTGCCTGTCTCCTGATTCCGATTCCGTCTGAGGTGATATAACAAATTAAAAATGAACAATAATGTTATACTGTGTTTATTTAAGTATTTCAATTCTATAATAAATATTTTACTTGCTGTAACTAAGTAAATAATTCAATTATTATAGCCGATTCACCAGTACTTAAATTATATTAAATGATAAATACTTCTCTTCCATTTATGTCTATGATTATTGTGCTTTTCAGGCTTCAAAGTTCGTTACACTCCTGAATGTTTATTTCTTATAAAAGTAACGAAAAAGTACAGTTTGATTGGTTCAATACGTAATTAAATCGTGGTTAACTTTTCTTTATGCTTTATTGAATTATATATTCTTATTTTAAAAGTGCTGTCAGCGATAAAATTATCATACATTTATCACAATTGTTTGGACGCCTTCCAAATTCTAGTTGTTATATAAGTAGTTAGTAATAAATTAAGTCTGTCTGGCTAGACTGAGCTGTCGTTTTAAATTTAGATATGTTTCATTCATTCACAGCTCTCAAACTAGAAGACGACGACCAAAACCAAAAAAGCGAGCTTGCAGATGGAAAAGCATCGGGCAGGACTCTGAGCGATATTGTCTCAATCTCTGAGTTTGACGAACAAGACCTTCAAATGCGCCGCGCTGAATTAAAAGGACAAAACATAAGCTTGACCGGCGCACCGTATGTAACAGCAACCAGAGATAAGAGCCAACTGAACAGGACGTTGCCGCTAGACTTACAGCGACCTAATATGAGTTTGTTAAACCTCGACGGTGGGGAACATTTCGACGCTACGAATTTTACACCACGCGCCGATTCTCTCCCGATACACTTAACATCCACACAAAATAGAGAAGGTGAATACAAAAGAAATACTAACGAAACCACAGTGTTTGGAAAGGCAGAAAGATTTGCAGATAATGAAAGACACTCTCCTCAAAACATACCGGATAACTGCTCGCTCTATCCCAACAGAGATATCAGTGACAGTAAAAATGTAAGTGTAGAACCGAAAAAGATTAATTTCTCATTAGAAGCCTCAGATAACAAAACGCAAGATGAAGATTTCACGTCACTCAGAGAACTGGGGATATCTTTGGATATGAAGCAAGAGAATTTTCCTGATATATTGGCTCAATTGAAACATGAGCTTAAAAAGACCAGAAACGAACTTGAAAGTTGTAAGTCGGAATTGAAGAACGCCGAAGAACAACTATGTGAGTTTCCAGCATTAAAGGAAGAAGTAGAAGAGTTAAAGGGTCTTTTAGAGAATACGATGGCCACCATGAAGAATGATAAGAAATTTTATGAGAATCAACTAGAAAATTTCTCATCAAACAAAAAATTATTAGAACAGAGACTAGCAGAAATGACTCAAGAAATTAGTGACAAAACTAAAGACTTACATTTGCTCAAGGAAGATATACTCCGAAGGGAGAATATGATTTTGGAATTAGCTAAAGAGAAACGCAACTTGACTAACAAATTGACTGAATTGGAAGTTAAAATTGACGAGCTACAAAGCAGAAATGAGACACTAGAAAAGTTTGAAACAGAGACTCATCAATTGAAAGAAAAAATCAAAGAGATGCAGAAATTAGAGCAGTTAGTGACTGAGAAGAATCAACAGATTGATAGCCTGAACCAACATTTGGACAGATTAGACGACTTACAGAGATGTCTTAATGATAAGACCGAAGAGTATGATAATTTAAAAGAAGCATTTCATGAAAAGTCAAATGAACTTTACCAATTGCAAGGAACAGTCGATGCTTTAAATCGTGATATGAATAGAATCCGCGAAGAAAACAACGAACTTAAGAATTATAACAAGGAACTTAATCTGAAACTGTCCAAACTGGAGAAAGAACAAGAAAATGCATCTCTAAGATTGCAAAACAGTGAAAATGAACTTGAAAGGGTGAACTCTATGAACAGAGAATTAACGTCGAAAATTGAAGAACTGAAAACTTTAAATGAAAAACTGAAAGACAAAGAAACAGAAATTGAAATTCTTAATGAGGACATAAATTCCTATCACAATGAGATTGCTTCTCTGAAAGAGCAGTTGCAAATGGTTTCAAGAAGTCCATCTCCGAGAAGCAAAAACGGAGAGGACAGGAAAACGCCGGATCGTCAAGCGAGCAATGACAGGAAACAGTTGGCGAAGATTAGAAAGCAGATTTCTTTGCTTCAACACGAGTTAGATTTTAACAAGAAAGAGCTAAATGATAAGGTGAGTCGTTTTAACTTTTGTTATTTATTCAAGACGTAATTCGAAAACTAAGTAACATAATATGTATTTTCGCTTAAAAGCTAAATATAGCCGTTTGGCAAGGAAATGCAACCAGCGTTCTTGGCGCACTATACCGCAGGGAGTAGGGCTGTATGATAATTTTAATTTTAAGGTTTTCAATTGATCTATAGTCAACCAAATTTAAGAAATAACTTTTGACGTTTCACATTATTCATTTCGCAATAACTTTGCACAAGCACACTCACACGATTGAAAATAACCTTTTACGTAAATCCGAAGAATTATGAGGTTATCTTTATTTCAACGTGTATAGTTTTTTATCACCAAATTAATTTTGAATCTTTCCAACAAAGCAAAATATTAAAAAATAACCAGTATCAACTTTTTTTTTACTTGACGTCGTTTCAATGATATGTCGCTATGTACCTTACCGTAGTGTTTGGATGATTAAAACTCATTGTTATGCGAATAATAATCAAATAATCGGAAAAATATTAAAATAATCGAATCACAATATCTTTTAATGTATTATTTGTTTAATTAAATTTGTTTTCGGAAATTCCTTTAATTACATTAATCACGTATAAAACAAGTTAATTTTTACTTTGTTTACGTAAATTTGTGTAGGCAAAAAAAAAACTCATTTACAAGGTCGCGCTGAAAACACTGCTACGTGGTAGAGTTTTTATACGTAGTAGAGCCATGCTGCAGTTATATTAGATGTATAGTTGTAGCACGAATGGGTCGGCTCGACCGGGGAAGGACCACGCTCCCACAGAATACCAGCGTGAAATAGTAGCTTAATGCTGCTGTATTTCGTATGGTGAGTGTAGAGAACCGGAGACCCTTTTTACTGGAAACTTAGTCCTCACGGGTGACAATACATCTGCTTTAATAAAGGATAAATGTAGATGTCTATGGGCCACAGCAGCCACTTACCATCAGGTGGACTGTGTGCTAAAAAAAACAAAAAAAAAACGTAATTTCAATCTTCCGCCATTTCGGGAGCTCACTGTGCGTAATTTTGGGATTTTGTGTTTGTCTTATTATTTTGTGACTCAGCTTTAACTTTTTGAACCGTTTCTTCCACATTTGTTGAAGCATGAGCCCATGTCACAAAGGCTGATTTGGCAAAAGTGGTAGAAAAAAACAAAAAAAATGATTATGGATGACTTTGAAAGAGACATTAATTTTGACTGCATTATTGAAAATCAAATATTAATTAATCTAAACAACAACAGCTCAAATATTTGTACTGAAAGTGATACAAATTTATTTTTAATCTAGTTTCAATCTTAAATTTTTATAACTATGCCTCTGGAAATAAGCAGTAACAAATAAAACTGATAAGTCTTGTGTTTTAAATTATCCGTTTTTAATTTATTCTATTATTATTCAAACCAAACTGTAAATGACTACCAACTCTAAATAATTGATATCGATTTTTTTAAGAATCTAATATCGTACGTTCCCATTTATTGGTTGGCATGCTTGGTGCAATAGGTCCGACAGCTGTCAAAATGTATTTCTTAGATTTGGTTGACTATAATAAATAAATATTTTAAATCTATATATTTGTTGTTGTTATAGCTTGTTGTTATAGCTTGTTTTTGTTATATAGATGTATAATGTGTAAAAGTTTATTTTATTTGATAATTCTTCTATTGTGTTTCGTATTACAACATATCTTTTTTAATATTTCATAGGCCTTCGAGTTAGCAAAAGCTAAATTAGACGTGACTGAGCTGAGGAATAATGCTAGCCAAGCAACCAAACAAGTATCAGACAAAGAGGTTGTAAATAAGGAACTGATGAAGCAAACTGAAGCGCTCAAGCAAGAGATACGGCAGTTAGTAGAAGAGAAGCAACAGTTAAGTGAACAGTTGGACAATGTTGTTGCCAGGTAATATTTTTTTATTGCAGGTGAATAATTATTGTAAACTATAGATCTGTACCTATGTTGAAATATTTTTGACACCCTTAATTTTTTTAGATTGAGAGAAGAATCAAATGTGAGTGAAATAAAGGCGAAATTGCGCGAGAAAGCCGAAAGTTGCCACGAATTAGAAATGCAACTTCATGAAATGAGGGACATGGTTGACCGGTTAGTGTTCATGAGACATACATATAAAAATTAATGTATATTGTTAATAGAATTTTTGTATGGTCGGTATTTGTGAGGAGAAATAAACATTATTATTATTATTTGTTCATGTTCTATATAAACATAAGCGAAATACCACTGCCTTACACATTCATCACGAGATCTAACTATACGTCCAAAACTATACGTCCGATTGACTTAAAATTTGACATATATACTAATTTCTCCATATAAATAACCAATAAGAAAGGGTCTCGGAAAATTTTACCATTGAGGGGGTAAATACTTGTACTGGTATGTTATAATGTGAGTGTAATTTAAAACTGCGGTTACCAACCCTGACTTAAAATTTGACATATATACTAATTTCTCCATATAAATACCCAATAAGAAAGGATTTTGGAAAATTTTACCACTGAGGGGGTAAATACTTGTACTGGTATGTTATAATGTGAGTGTAATTTAAAATTGCGGTTACGAACCCTGACTTAAAATTTGACATATATACTAATTTCTCCATATAAATACCCAATAAGAAAGGGTTTTGGAAAATTTTACCACTGAGGGGGTAAATACTTGTACTGGTATGTTATAATGTGAGTGTAATTTAAAACTGCGGCTACCAACCCTGACTTAAGATTTGACATATATACTAATTTCTCCATATAAATACCCAATAAGAAAGGGTTTTGGAAAATTTTACCACTGAGGGGGTAAATACTTGTACTGGTATGTTATAATGTGAGTGTAATTTAAAACTGCGGTTACCAACCCGCCTGATAAGCGTGGCAACTCAAGTATCCCCCCTATGAGGCAATCTATGGGGGAATCCTATTTTCATTGGACTAGTGATAGGGTGTAACAGTAACAACTAAGTGTGCGATCAGGCTGCATCCTCCTGCATGCATCCTGCATGTATTTTTTAATTCCTTTGTTCAATTATCTTAAGGCAAATCTTCTTCTTCTTCTTCTTTCTTCTTTATCGACCCATAAAAGTCTTCTACTGGACATGGCTCTATCCTTAGGCTCTGAATCGTCTTCGCTGACGGATTGTTTACCGCAGTATCAGACGTCTTGCACCTTTGACGTTGCTCCCCGATGTGTGTGATAGTTTGCTACATGGTAGAGCCATGCTGCAGCTATTTTACAGTTGTAGCGCGAATGGGACTCGACCGGGGAATGACCACGCTCTCACAGAATATCAGCGTCAAATCGCAGCTTAATGCTGCTGTGTTTCGTATGGTGCATGTAGAAAACCGGAGACTTTTTTACTGGAAACGAGGCATTCCAACTTAGTCCTCAGGGGTGATATATGTATTTGTAATTTGATTCTTAATGAAAGTCCCCCTCTTCTATAAAAAAAGTTTTCTTTTATAGAAGAGGGGGCAAACGAGCATGCGGCTCACCTGATGTTAAGTGACTACCGCCGCCCATGATCAACCGCAACACCAGGGGAATTGCAGGTGCGTTGCCGGCCTTTTAGAAAGGAGTAAGCTCTTTTCTTGAAGGTCCCCAGGTCGTGTTGGTCCGGAAAAATCGCTGGTGGTAAACTATTCCACAGAGAGGTTGTACGCGGAAGAAAACTCCTCTTGAAACGTACAGTGGTGGACCGCCAAGCATCCAGATGGTGTGGATGGTATCGGGACGTTTGCCGCGTAGTGCGTTCACGAAATTTGGCGGCTGGGATTAATCCGAACAATTCCTCAGAGCACTCTCCATTGATATATGCGAAAGAAAATGCAAAGAGATGCAACATCTCTTCGCAGTGCCAGTGAATCGAGCCGATCGGAAAGCACTCGGTCGTCGACGAATCGAGCCGCTCTGCGCTGGATGGAACTTCGACCTCGGTCGCGGTCGAGTGGAACTTCGACCTTCTCTTCCAAGTGACCACGAAACTGCACGTCACTCGATATGTCGACGCCGAGGATTCCGATACTGGCTGAGGCAACAAGGGGAGTGCCTTGAAACTGAGGAGATACGACAAAGGGGTTCTTTTTAGCGGTTAACGCGCAAACTTGTGTCTTCTGGGGGTTAAACTGGACTAGATTTAGTCGCCCCCAATCCGAGACTCTGTTCAGCAAAGACTCGACTTCAGACACAAGTTTGTCCCGGCACTCGGAGACGTTTTCCCGAGAAATATTGGCTCGGCTGGTGTAAAGAGCATCACCAGTGCTGTCATCTGCATAGCAATGAATGTTACGTGTTTGCAACATATCATTGATATGCAGAAGAAACAGCGTTGGCGATAGCACGCAGCCTTGTGGAACACCAGCGTTAATAGGCTTGCAATCGGAGCTTGCACCGTCTACAACGACCTTGATGCCCCGATCTGCAAGAAAGCTGATGATCCAATCGCAGTGTGAACTGCGCTTCCGGCATGGAGCACTCACACCGCGGGATGGTCGGCGGCGTACTCCCCCCGTCATCGAGGGTCGAGTTGGACGCAAAGAAAGAACCTAGAATATCGGCTTTCTCCTTTGCGGTATGGGCCAGTGAGTCGTCCTCCCTGTGCAGAGATGGAAGAGATGGCTGACAGAAATTCCCCTGGACAGCCTTGGCGAGAGAACAGAATGCACGGGTTCCAGAAGGAAGGCGAACTAGTTTCTCGCCAATTCTGCCTATGTGCTCTGACTATGCCTTGGCAATGACTCTTTTGAAGGACCTAGAGGCGGAATTATACTTCTTTTTTAGAGCGCTGGTGTTTACATCCTGGGACGCTGATGCGTCAGCCCAGGCTTGGCTGCTTATAGCATGATGCTATTTTACAGGAGCGACCAAACCATGGCTGAGATTTGCCTCCAATGGGCACCACAGAGGAAGGAATAAAAAGTTCCATACCCTGAATTACCACATCAGCGACAGAATCCGCAACAACGTTGGGATCGTCCGCCGAGAAGCAAACCCGCCCCCAAGGGTAGGATGCAAAGAAAGACCGCATCCCATCCCAATCGGCTGATCTATAGTGCCAAACGCGGCGGCAGCCTGCAGAATGCAACTGCGATTTCAGCGTGAGTGGCACCACACTCCGAACAAGACAATAGTCCGAGGAGCCTAAACGGGCGTCGACGGAAATCTGATATCCGTCCGGGTGAGAGGTCAGCTGAAGGTCCAACAGGGAAGGTGCATGATCCTTCTCATCTGGAATCCGCGTAGGCGAAGTAACCAGTTGAGTCAGACCATATGCCAAGGTCATAATCTTGAACAGATCTCCCCGCATGATCAGTTAAACGTGAACCAAGCCGTTCGGCGTGATGGGCGTTAAAGTCGCCGAGGATCACGATCTCTGCGGAGGGGATCTGCTGTAGCAACGAAGCTGTAGCCATTTGGACGTGGTCGAAGAGTCGGTCTGTTTCGGCATTACCGCTATGGGACCTATAGAGGCACCCGTAGACGCGCGGTTGGTCGTCGCTGTCTACGCGTAGCCAAAGGATGGACAGGTCCGAACCTTCAAGTCTGCCGAGGCGTCGAGGACAGATGTCCTCTCTGACGTAAACGCAAACTCCAGCCCGAGGCACAAAGGAGTGTTCCAGTTTGTACCCCGGGTAGGAGAGATACGAGACATCAGCCGGAGAGGACATCTGCTTCTTAGTCAGAAAGAGCAGAGCCGACCTCGCCGTCTGAAGATGGTAGTGGACGGCGCTTATGTTAGAGTGAAGTCCCCTGATATTGCAGAAATTCACGTATAGCGTGGCAGGGGTCGCCTTGGTCTTGTTGCTCCGTTTGCCCCGAGCAGTTGTAGTCTTGAGCGGAATTTTGCCCCCCCCCCCCTCCAGAATACGCGGGGTAGCCTGAGCACCCACGCTCAGAAGTGGAGAAACATGGTCGTGGATGCTCAGCGAGGGATTCTCCAGGGGTGCTGGTACCCTCCTGGGGTAGTCTATTATTATTTAATTCCGCTACCATGTTGATGGGGGGTAGGGATTTGGGCCTCCGGCCACCTGCACTCACCAGACGAAACGAGGAAGCTGAGCTTCCACTTCACGCCGATATTCTGTGAGGTCGTGGTATCAACCTGGTTTGAGCCGGCCCATACGTGCAACAGCAAAGCTGCCGCGTGGCTCCACCACACGTTATTATATATATATATATATATATATATATATATATATATATATATATATATATATATATATATATATATATATATATATATAACGAAATTAACTCGTAATGGCGGCGCTCTCCCCTCCGTCGCGCGTCGTGTTACTTAACGTACTTAGAGTAATAAATACTTTAGCTATTGAGTGGTGTAATTAAATTTCGGATGTAGATGATAAATATGTGATTTGCTACACCGAACTGTATGCCTCGATTTTCTTATCGCCAGTTTTCTGTATTGCTTCCCACTATGGAAGTAAATTTAGAGACTTATTGAGCTATGGAAAGGGCTATGCTTGGGGTTTATGTGTGTTTAACAGATTTATAAATGAGTATATCGGCAGTAGAACCAGAGTGACCGACATAGACCTACAGATTATTAAGCTGAAGTAACGATAGGCCGGCCATATAGCTCGAGGAACCGACTACCAATGGGGAAGAAAGGTTCTCGAGTGGCAATCTCGTACCAGTAGGTGCATCCCCCACCCCCTTGATTGAGTGACTACCTGCTTTTTGCAGTGGCTCAGGATCGTGCTTTGTGGCGTTCCTTGGGTGAGGCCATAGGCCTCGGCAGTGGACTTGTGAAGCGCTGTAATAATGATGATTCACGTGAAAATGTTCTTGAGGTTGTCAAGCTCGTGTACTTGCAGGCGGGAAGCTGCACGCTCGCCCACCGCGGAGCTGGAGCGCGCTCTGCGCGATCAGCTGCACTACTCGCACGCGCTCGACGACCACATTATGGACCAGGTACACGCACTGCAATCTTTAGCTCTGTCTCAACGTGCAGATGGAGCACGCACTGCGCGGCCAGCTGCACTACTCGCACGCGCTCGACGACCACATTATGGACCAGGTACACGCACTGCAATCTTTAGCTCTGTCTCAACGTGCAGATGGAGCGCGCACTGCGCGGCCAGCTGCACTACTCGCACGCGCTCGACGACCACATTATGGACCAGGTACACGCACTGCAATCTTTAGCTCTGTCTCAACGTGCAGCTGGAGCGCGCACTGCGCGGCTAGCTGCACTACTACTCGCACGCGCTCGACGACCACATTATGGACCAGGTACACGCACTGCAATCTTTAGCTCTGTCTCAACGTGCAGCTGGAGCGCGCACTGCGCGGCCAGCTGCACTACTCGCACGCGCTCGACGACCACATTATGGACCAGGTACACGCACTGCAATCTTTAGCTCTGTCTCAACGTGCAGCTGGAGCGCGCACTGCGCGGCTAGCTGCACTACTCGCACGCGCTCGACGACCACATTATGGACCAGGTACACGCACTGCAATCTTTAGCTCTGTCTCAACGTGCAGCTGGAGCGCGCACTGCTCGGCCAGCTGCACTACTCGCACGCGCTCGACGACCACATTATGGACCAGGTACACGCACTGCAATCTTTAGCTCTGTCTCAACGTGCAGCTGGAGCGCGCACTGCGCGGCCAGCTGCACTACTCGCACGCGCTCGACGACCACATTATGGACCAGGTACACGCACTGCAATCTTTAGCTCTGTCTCAACGTGCAGCTGGAGCGCGCACTGCGCGGTCAGCTGCACTACTCGCACGCGCTCG
Source organism: Parnassius smintheus behrii (assembly GCA_036936625.1). NCBI lineage: Eukaryota > Metazoa > Arthropoda > Insecta > Lepidoptera > Papilionidae > Parnassius > Parnassius smintheus. Next base: position 43,502,896 of record JAUPFT010000020.1, read on the forward strand.
ACGACCACATTATGGACCAGGTACACGCACTGCAATCTTTAGCTCTGTCTCAACGTGCAGCTGGAGCGCGCACTGCGCGGTCAGCTGCACTACTCGCACGCGCTCGACGACCACATTATGGACCAGGTACAGGCACTGCAATCTTTAGCTCTGTCTCAACGTGCAGCTGTGCCAATTTGGTCACTCTCGTGCTTTGTGTCAACTTGTGTCTTCGATCATATTTTTACTGAACAAAATAAATAATACCTCATCATACTTTTGACCCATTATTTTTTTTTACATAGTTTTATTTATTGATTTCATCTAATTATTGATTATAATTAATTAAAGTTAAAAATTTCTTAGAACTAGTTAAAACATATTTATGAAAAAAAAATTACTAGGTGTTAGGAGGAGTCCTTCTTTCTTACCCAGGAGTCCGTTGGGGTAGGTACCAACCCTTTACGTATTTCTACCGCGAAATGCTTGTAGTGCTGTGTTCCGGACTGAAGGGTATAGAAAACCTGTATAATTACCGGTTCTGAGACATAACATCTTAGTCAGTAGAGGTAGCAATCCAGCTTTAGCCTTCTTTATTTTAAATTGACTGCAGGTGTCCATAAAACTGTATCCACTTACCATGAGGTGGACTGTAGGTTCGTTTATTACGTCATTTTAATTAAGAAAAAAATAAGATTAAGATCTTTCAATAATGTATTAAATGATCTTGCGAATTAAGCAAACTATGCAATACGTCTTGACTCCACAAGCCACCAGCCACCAGCGTGAAATAGCAGAATGATTCACATCTTCTGTAGTGTCTGTCACATGGTGAGTGACGAAAACTGGAGACCGATTCTATTCTTACTTATCATTCATGTACACTTACCATCCAGTATGTACAATATTTCATTTCAAATGTTAAAATATTTTATTATGATTCACTTTCAGATACTATCAGCAAGCAGCGACGAACGGGAAGATATACCGCGTCTCGCTTTGAACACTTCTAAGTAAGTAGCTGTACTTTAATTTTTTGCAGTGGGCTTTGGAATTGTTTGGAATTGTTTTACAACAAATATTAATTTTAATACAGGTCATCGAGCTCTATCCACTCGACGTCTTCAGATCGGGTTGGTCGTTTGAGAGCTGAGAATGAGAAGTTGCGGATGCAGGTCGAAAATCTAGAGTCCAGGCTTAAGGACAAAGACGCTTTAATAACGGAGTTGAATCGGTATGTATCCCATATAGAATGTTATCTTCAAAATTTATATATTGCTAAATATTATATATTGCTTATTGATATATATTGTTTATTATCAGTCTTTATCAATATTAAAATAACATCTTCTACTCCTTGGAACACAAGCAAAATACTATCTTTACATGTAAATAAATCCGGAAATAAGTCTTTCACAATCGCTTCAATGGCTGAAGCGACATATAGATGCCAGGAGTGATCTATGCTAAACTTTATACAAAAAACTTGGAGATGTTTTTTGAGAAATCGAAAATTTATAAAACAATTGGTCTTTGATTATTATCTTAAAAATCTAAATAACGCCACATTAATAGATCTTACCCAGGTGAAGCCGGGCTGGGTAAAATGCAAATTCATTTTTTTACCGGAATGTATGTGTACAATAAAGTATGATCTTAAATTAAATCTAATGGCCTATTAACATTCTACCACTATATATGGTGTGCAAATATTTTATAGGTGCAATTTTTTTATACAACAAGTGAGAACACAATTGTATTTAAATTAATTCAAAGGTGACAACATGTCTTACACTTGATTTAAAAAGTTAAAATTTACCTCTCATAATAACCTTGATATTTTATAGTTTTCAATATAAAGTCTTTCAGCGTTGTCAACACTTGTCTTCTGTTACAGGATTAGAGACAAGCTAGTCCAAGACTGGCAAACGGTCAAGCTGCGATACGAAGCTGAGCGTGACAATTCGGGAAGACTGCAGTTGTTATTGGATTCCCAAAAGGAGACATCCGAAAGCTTGCAGGTGTGTTTGTAGACTAGTGAAAGTGACAAGCGAACACACAGTCCGCCTGATAGTAATATAGACTGCGAGTTTCAATTTTATGTTTATAGCACGAATGGGTCGGCTCGACCGGGGAAGGATCACGCTCTCACAGAATACCAGCGTAAAATGGCTGCTCAATGCTGCTGTATTTCTTATGGTGAGTATAGAGAACCGGAGACTTATAACTGGATGTGAGGCATTTCATATAAGTCCTTAGAGGTGAATAAGCATGCATTGCATTGTGATTTTTAATTGAAGGTAGATGTAGGTGTCTATGGGTCACAGCATCCACTTAGGATTAGGTGGACTGTGTACTCATTTGTCAACCTTATTCTATAAATAAACTTAATCTTTGATCAAGAATTATAAGCTTCGCCTCCCCTAAGAACCAAAATGCGTTGCCTACTTATCACTAAAAAGATTTGGTTCTCTGGTCATTCACGACAGGAAATAGTAAAATGATGCTGCTTTTTTTACGCTATTTCTTTCTTTCTTTCCTAGTGAAATCGATCACTTCGTACCGTAATCAAAACGTTTCGGCCTCGAAGGACCATAATTTGTTTAGTTATAGATTTGTAATTTTTTCAACTCTTGAGGCAGGTCCCGATATTTTGTTTGCTTATTCGTTTTGATTTTCACGAGATTTTGTTCATACGGAATAGTAATGTCGACTAGAAACATTTTTGAATTTGGACTGTGTCTGGTCTATCAACTATGATAATTCCCCGGGCCCAGTAGAGTAGTGGCTTACTTACTTTATATTGAAATCAAAATGCCTAACTTGATATTGTTTCCATCGCAGAATCAAGACTCGAACATGATCCAGATCTTGAAGAAGCGCCTGGAGAGCGCTATGCAGTCCGAACTTGAACTGCAGGAACGTGAACAAAGGCTGAGGAGACGCGTTGCAGAGTTGGAAAGCGCTTTACCTGTAAACGGTGCTCGAGAATCCTTAAGGCCCGAGGTAAATGCTTATTATGTGCTCTTATTAACCTAAAGCTTATTAACGGGGCTTACTTTCTGAAATATTTCTCCTTGTGTATGTGTTGATATTATATTTTTTGTGTAATATAAATATATTATATTTGTATGTAAATATACTTAAAATTAGTGTATTGTGTGTTATTTTAAGGATTGCGTACGCTATTTATCAGATGTAGAGTATATCATTAGGTTATTAATAGTAATGTCTATTTATAAGTATATATAAATGTATGTTATGTATGTATTATATATATTAAAACATAACATAACACTCATGCCTGTCACCCAGAGGGGTAGGCAGAGACTACAGACTTCCATTTGGCACAATCCTGACACACCTCTCTCGCCTCCTTCACATCCATACACCTACGCATACATGCTCGTCGGTTAAGGGTACTCCTAATTTGGCCCGTTTTCAATAAACCGCCAATTTGGTCGATAAATTTTCGCCTAGGACGTCCCTTTCCGACTCTGCCATTCACTTCTGCAACATAAATTTTCTTTGTTATTCTTTCCTCATTCATTCTTTCCACATAACCACCGAAGCATTCCTTTCTTAATCCTGTTCACAACATCATCTTGCAAACCACACTCTTCTCTTATTACACAATTTCTCACCCTGTCATTCAAATTCAGCCCTAACATACTCCTTAACGACCGCATTTCTACTGCGTTCATTCTGCTCTCATGCTTCTTCTGCCACACTCAACTTTCACTACCATATGTTAAAGTAGGGACCAACACAGCATTGTGAATTGCCATACGTGCCTTTTTCGACACATTTTGATTCTTCACAATAGAGTGTAGGGCGCCATTTACTTTATTACCTGCGTTCACTCGTCGTTCTATATCCTTATCACATCTTCCATCCCTGCTAAATACGCAACCCAAATATATAACACATACTTGCTCGATCAAGTTGTGATTCTAGTTGATCGAGCAAGTTGATCATATATATTGTATTTACATTTATGAATACATATTTTCATGTCTATGTTGTGTCTGTTTAAGTTTCTCTGTTTAGCACGCGGTTGACTGGTAAAGAATGCCTGAAGCCATTAAGTCTCGTAATTGTGCACTTTATGTGCAATAAAGATTATAAATAAATAAATAAAGTCAAATATGCAAAGGATAAAACAAAAACCAGATGAAAAAATTGTTGCACACTCACCAACTAAGCTAACAACAGCTTAGTTTGTGAGTGTGCAACAATTTTTTACTACATAATTTATCGGACAGGAATCTATTGCTCGCTCATCATGCTTTCTCCCTCTCTTTACTATGATATTAGCTTCATTCCAATGGCAAAAAAATTCTACTATATAACGAGTTTTATCTTATTTTACTTTTTTTACTTTTGAGCGGTTCTTATATCGGTATCGGTATCGGTATTTTTTATAGGGTATTATTATTATATATATTTATTTTTTATATTCGGGTTATTATTTGAAATATTCAATATTCGAAATAATAAAAATTTAAAAATAATCAAATATTAAATGCGATATAATTTAAGTAATTAGTTTTATTTAATATGTAGTATTCTAATTAGGTGTTACTTTTTGTCCCGTGTAGTGGTATTGTAAGAGTACCCACTGCCCCGTGTCGTCTCGCGTGACGAGTGTCGTAAGAAGCGACAGAGGGAAACAAATCAGAAGATGTGCACCAGCCTCTTCCTAGTAACAACTAAAAATAAAAAACTGCGGTTGCTAACCCGTTAGCCAAGCGTGACAAATATAGCTTTATGTTCAACTGCGTATAAGCTGTAACGACAACGATTTTTTTTTGACGCCGTGTGGTAGTGGCGCAAAAGTATTGATTACCCAATATTATTTCGTGGGTGTTATAAGATGTTATACACAGACGGAAACAAAAATATGAGAGGGACATTAGATTGTTCTGATAACAAATATAAATAATTGTTGACGCATAAAGAAGACGACGGCGGGGAGCGCGGCCATGTCCACATCCACGGCACTTCCATCTCAAGTACATGAGTGAACGCACATATCAAAAAAATATCTTTCTTTATTGGAATACACAGCGAATAAAAAGTTACATTTTTTCGTCTGCTCCAATATAGGTCTCAATTTATATTGATCCTTCAAGCCGCACCATCGACATTTATGTTGATCGCCACAGTCCTTTGCTAAACTCCTCAAGGAATGTCACAAAGAAAATTAAATTTCTCCACCACGTATAAAATGAATTTTATACGTGGTGGAGCCACGCCGCAGCTATATTATGGTTGTAGCACGAATGGGACATCTCGACCGGGGAAGGACTACGCTCTCATAGAATACCAGCATAAAATAGCAACTTAATATTGTTGTGTACCGTATGATAAGTTAGAGATCCGGAGACCCTTTTTACTGGAAACGAGGCATTCCATCTTAGTCCTCACGGGTGACAACGCATCTGCGTTTTGATTTTTAATCGAGGATAAATGTAAATATCTATGAGCCACAGCATCCACTTACCATCAGGTGAACTGTGTGCTCTTTTGTCACTTATTATATTAAAAAAAATTATAACTATTGTAGTTATTAACTAATACTTGTTTACTCAGATGGAGAACGTGGAGCGGCTGAAGGGAGAGATATCTGTGCTGAGATCTAAGCTGGAAGCTGAGCGCGGTCGTAATGGCGAGACGCAGCTGCAGCTGCAGGTGCTGCGCCTGCAGCTAGACCAGCGCACGCAGTGTGCCGCGCAGCTGCGAGCAGAACTCGCCGATATCAAGAGGTGCACGCTCATATCTTTTCGGTAAAATAACTGACTAACGAGTCTCTTTTTTCATAGGGAAATACCTACTCACACCAAGACAAGACTAGATCATGTTCATCTCGGACCCGTACGGACCTAATCATCAAATTCACATTATAAGCGTCAAAGTCACATAGAAGATGTCCAACATGCTGGTAGAATGTGTCAAATTTCATTTTTATTTTTTGTCGGGCATAAAGAGGTTAAGTCCAGGTTCAGAGAAATGTTCCAGGAAATCAAACGCAGCATCTTGCTAACCTGCATATCATGCGTAGCAAATATTTCCCTCATGAGACAATCTATGGGGACCTTTGTTCAAGAATGGGCGAATAATTTGTGACTTGAAATTATATATTAATGTGGGGTTATTTTGCAATATACGCATAAATTTGCAAAGAAGGTTCAGAATAAGTAATATTGGCGAATGGTGAAGAAAAATTAATTAAAAATTTTTTTTTAATTCAGAATGCGTGCAGAGAGCATTATTTTAAGTTTTTGTCGTTCATAAATATTGTTACGCCGCGCCCAAATCAGCGCACTAGCGCCATCTAGTGTCAGGAACGAGAGCGAGGGGAGCTTTGCAGTAAATGACATCACAAATCTTTCGACCGACAGCGCCACCCGAAGAACTAAGTTTCTGGAAAATCTACACTCGAATACTCGTTGCCTGGCGCGCATTTACCTGAATGTTCGGGACGCTTCTCTGCTAATTATATAAATAGGCGCTGCAAGATGCGATCGACACAGTTGAACTCGGCGACACAAGCGAAGCTTCGGAGCGGAATTAAGTGAATTAGTGTGTTTAATTATTAGTGTTTTAACTTTAATTTGTGTAAAGTAAATTAAAGTGTTAATTTAGGTAATTTTATCGGCAATTTTTATTGTCACGAACCTCAAGCTCGTAACAATTGGTGTCAGAAGTGGGATAAAATAATGCCGATTTTACCTAAGGAGGAAACGGAGGGTGTCCGTACCCGAAGTCAATGCCAGCAGGAGACGGACCAGAGGAGATTTGGTGGTGCAACGCCGCAGATGTCTGAGGGCCAGCCGCCGGCCACGGAAGCCGGTCCGTCAGCAGCTTCTACGTCTGTGGCACCTGACTTAGGTGCTCTGATGGTGATGCTGCAGGAGCAGGCTCGCCGACAGGAGGAGCAGGCCCGTCAGTTGAAAGAGCAGCTGCAGAACGGACAAGAGGAACAGGCCCGCCGGCAGGAGGAACAGGCCCGTCGTTCATGAAGGACCTTCACGCTATCTTCGGAAAAGAGATACGGGAGGTGAAGGATAAGGTTGCTCAACATGACAACCGCCTGTCGGAGGCCGAAACCCGAATCGACCAAGTAAACAATCGGGTTGACAACGTAATGGCTGACGTGAAGAAAACGCTGGACGACCTCAAACTGGGGGATGGAACAACAGCTCCCGTAGTGAGGTAGATCACGTTGCCAAGCTTCAACTCCATCTCCTTCTCTCCACGAACGGGTATACGCTGACCGGTGGCTGTTACCAAATTAATGCGTTCTAGGTTGTATGCGGAGTCCCCAAGGAACTGACTTATAAGTTGGGAACTAATAACCGTACGAGAGGCTCCAGTGTCTATGGTCAGTTTACACGGCATTCCGTTGACCTCGCCCTTGATGATTAGACTGGTCCCATCATGGGTTTGTGAGATCGAGATCCTTGGGGCTCTTTTAACATCAGCCAGCACCCGCCCCGCAGTTCTGGCTTTTACTCGTTTCCCTGCTGCTGCTGGGCGGTGCTGTTGGCCGCACTACCCTCCTGAGATCGTTCACCGTCCCTTTCTAGGGTTCGCTTAGGGCAGCTGGATCGAAGATGGCCCTTTTCCCCACAGTCATAGCACCTAGGGCTGTATCCTCTGTTGCGGTCGCGAACTGTAACTGCTGCAACCTCCCTGACGCGATGGGAACGATGATCCTGCCGCACGGCTTCTACCTCCAGTGCATGGGCCAAGGCGTCCTTAAGCGTCTCGTGGTGCCCGAGCCTCACAGCAGCTCTGACTTCCAGGTCACGGATGCCGTCGATGAATGTCTGCACCAGGTTCCCTTCAATGAGCGCAGGTACAGACCGGTATGCTTTTCGCACCAGCTTCTCCACCTCTAGAGCCCACTGCTGCAGGTTTTCGTTGGTGCGCTGCACGCGATCCTTAAGCTGCGCACGAAAGACGTGTTCCAGGTGAGCGTCGCCATATCTCGCCTCCAATGCCTCAACGAGTTGCTCATAAGTCACTTTCTCACCGAGAGCTTCCAGAACTGTTAAGGCCATAATGTCATCGTGGCTGATATAATGGACGACTGCATCCTAGGCTTAGACTTTATGAGGAATAATTGTTGCGAGATCGACGTTAAGCAAGGTGTTTTGAAATGTGGACAGGAGGAACTTTTTATGGAAGTTGCGTTACCAGGGAACGTGTACAGCATCAAGAAGATTGTTCTTCCGCCGAGATCGGAAACGATTGTTCCGGTTAGTCTTCCTCGAAACGCTGGGCAACCTCACCGTTGTGTACTTGTGGAAAGGGTAAACAATGACCTTCCATGGAAAGTAGCTCGAACCTTGGTCAGGACCACTGATATCTCAGGAGTACGTGTGCTGAACCTTTGCGACCGGAAAGGAACTACTGTGTCACAAGACGCGAATTGCTAGCTGTGGTAAAGCCGTTGCAACATTTTAGCAAATATCTTCTGGGACGAAAATTTCACTTACGAACTGACCATGCTGCATTAAAATGGCTATTGCAGTTTAAAAACCCAGAAGGACAAGTTGCGAGGTGGATTGAACTACTGCAGGAATACGACTTTGAGATCGAACATCGCAGCGGGAAATCTCATGGCAACGCAGATGCATTGTCAAGAAGACCTTGTACTGAAGATTGCAAACATTGTACTAGGCAAGAGAGTAAGGAAGTGGTATCCGTGAGGATGCTCAGGGCAGACCACCTCAGCAACGAGTGGAAGGACAGCTTACTACATGCACAGCTGGAAGATCCGGACATCAAGCCGATTCTGGAATGGATGAAGGCCAGTGCTCCCAAGCCCAAGTGGAGTGAAGTCTCAGCGATGAGTTCGACCACTAAAAGCTATTGGGCCCAGTGGGACAGCTTGCTGCTTCAGGATGGAGTTCTGTGTCGTAAATGGGAAAACGTTCGGGGAGACAGCTGTCATTTGCAAATGGTTGTCCCTAAAGCTAAAGTACCGGATGTTCTACAGCTGTACCATAATGATTGTTCAGGAGGCCATCTGGGAGTTAAACGAACTCTACTGAAGATCCGAGAACGGTTTTACTGGGTCCACTGTCGAAACGATGTCGAGGACTGGTGTCGCAAATGTACAAGTTGTGCGGCTGTAGAGGGACCTCAGACTCGTAGTAGAGGTGCATTGAAGTTGTACAATGTTGGTGCACCATGGGAGAGAATAGCCATTGACGTGGCGGGGCCGTTTCCGGAGAGTGAAAGCGGTAACAAGTATTTCATGGTTGTGATGGATTACTTCACTAAGTGGCCAGAAGTCTTCGCCATTCCAAATCAAGAAGCTTCAACAGTTGCAGATAAACTAGTTCATGAAGTCTTCTGTCGTTTTGGAGTACCTTTGGAGATTCACAGCGATCAAGGAAGGAATTTTGAGTCTTAAATATTCCAGGAAACTTGCCGAGTTATGGGTACTCATAAAACAAGAACGACTTCTTATCACCCGCAATCTGATGGAATGGTGGAACGATTTAAGCAGACATTGGAGAGGTACCTAGCAAAAGTTGTAGACAATCGGCAACGAGATTGGGACAAGCACATACAACCGTTTTTGTTGTCATATCGAAGTTCTGTTCACGAAAGTACAGCAGTGACACCAGCTTTCGCAAACTTTGGAAGGGAATTACAGCTGCCTGCGGACCTGATTACCGGGATACCACCTGATGCCCCACGCAGTATAACCGATTATGCAAATGACTTGCGGAACAAAATGAATGACATTTATGAGCACGTCAGACAATCGGGCCAGCAAATGTCTGAGAAAATGAAAACCCGGTACGACCGCAAAATGAACAATAAAGGGTTCAACGAAGGTTCATTAGTGTGGTTGCATAATCCAGTCCGCAGCAAAGGGAAATCTCCTAAGCTTCAAGCTAAATGGGACGGCCCGTATCGGATTGTGACCAGGATCAACGATGTAACCTACCGGATACAGAAAGGCGCAAGAGGGACTCCTAAGATCGTCCATGTGGATCGCCTAGCGCGTTATTATGGGGCCGATAATGCTCGGGACGAGCATGTCTTAGGAGGGGGGCAGTGTTACGCCGCGCTCAAATCAGCGCACTAGCGCCATCTAGTGTCAGGAACGAGAGCGAGGGGAGCTTTGCAGTAAATGACATCACAAATCTTTCGACCGACAGCGCCACCCGAAGAACTAAGTTTCTGGAAAATCTACACTCGAATACTCGTTGCCTGGCGCGCATTTACCTGAATGTTCGGGACGCTTCTCTGCTAATTATATAAATAGGCGCTGCAAGATGCGATCGACACAGTTGAACTCGGCGACACAAGCGAAGCTTCGGAGCGGAATTAAGTGAATTAGTGTGTTTAATTATTAGTATTTTAACTTTAATTTGTGTAAAGTAAATTAAAGTGTTAATTTAGGTAATTTTATCGGCAATTTTTATTGTCACGAACCTCAAGCTCGTAACAATATCTAACGCCTACTGTTTTACTACGCACGCACTCATTCGTAAGGGTCGTTCGGTTGGTAATAACGTTGTGAATTGAATCGTGTAAAGAAAAGCGCGCGTACGCGTTGTTGTTGTCCACAAATCACATTCAGTTTAGGATAATTTCAAATAAAAGTACAAGCCTTATTCACTCGTATTTTCAAAAACAACCTTATATAATTATTCAAATATTTGACATATATATAAAATTTCTATACTCTTTGAAAAATGCAGTAAACTTTGACTTGAAAAACCCTGTATAAAAATACACCGTCTTTATGTAATATGTATCCTTAAACTGTATAAAATACAGCAAGCAACTTATATTTTTATATCTCGTTTTGATAGATTAAAACACGACGCGGGCGTTGAATTGGCGAGAACGAAAGAGCTGCTCAGTATACAAAGCGCCACCATCGCAGAACTGGAGAAGAAACTTTCATCGGTGACGAGCAAGAAACAGACGCTCAACGACACAATGGTCAGTTATACTCAACGTTCTTTTTTTTAAATATTCTTATAGCAACAGCAAATTTCCAAATTTCCAAAAAAAAGTCCAGTTTTCCGCTAGAACTACCGGCATTGGCGTCGTGTAGTCACGCTGCAGTTATATTAGTAGTATAGTTGTAGCACGAATAGGTCGGCTCGACCGAGAAAGGACCACGCTCCCACAGAATTCCGGCTTAAAATAGTACCTAGCTTAACGCTGCTGTGTCTCGTATGGTGAGTGTTTTTGCTGGAAACGAGGCATTCCATCTTAATTCTCACGAGTGGCAACGCATCTGCGTTTTGATTCGTATTTGAGGATAGATGTAGATGTCTAAGGGCCCCAGCAACCGCTTAGCATCGGGTAGACTGTGTGCTCGTTTGTCAACCCATCCTATTAAAAAAAATTAAGAAAACGCGAAATTATACGATTATTTCCTGCCTTAATTTTCGCGCTTGGCTGATGGATTGGCAATTGCGGTGTCTTATTGGTCATTTTATATTTGGCACGGTCATATTAAAGTAGCCATTTTATCTTTCTGATATTTCTATCGACATAAACGAAATTAAGGGGACGAAATGGAGGATTCTATATCAAACTTTTGCTGGTGAAATTACCATATGAATAATATACATTTTTTTTTTACATTTAGTGTGTTGAATAGTAAAGTACTAGCTGCCTTATTACTAGAAACGATCATTCCATCTTAGACAAAGCATCTGCATTTTGATTCTTAATCTAGGATAGATGTAGATGTATATGGGCTACAGTAGCCGTGTCCCATCGGGTGGACTAGGTACTCGTTTGTTACCCATGTTCTATAAAAAGTAATAAACCAGTAATATTATATACTTCGCACTGATTGTCATAGACCTCCCATATCTGAGAGGGTTTTAGGCCAAGGAAATGTTGGCCGCGCTGTTTGAATAAGTGGTGCCCGACTTTACGTCGTTTTAAAATCAGAATTTAAAATTTCAATTAACAATTTTATTGGTGCTGGCGTCAAATGCGTTATTCCCCTCGTGACCATGGATGCTGTTAAAGTGCCCGAGACGTCAGGAATTTTAAATTTCTAAAAATTAAATTTTTAAAAATTCGTAAAAGTAGTTTTATTCCATATGTGGACGTTATGTATAATAACCAATTAATGAGTCGGTTCATAACATATGTATAATGTACACAGGGCTCGGTGGACCAGCACACGAGCTTAGCGTCGCCGCGGCCGCCGGGATTCGGGGCGCCCGACGACAAGAACCAGGCGGTAAGTCTCTTCTATAGGTTACTTTTTGAAGTGAAAACTTCTTTAGCGGCGTAGTACACTTTTTTTGTAATGGGTAAAAAATGTTAAACTCGCGTCAGGACACGTGACCTGATCGAAGATTCGTAAGACGGACGGCGTAGGAGAGGAAGTATCCCCCTCTCTTTCTACGGCGTGGCAAAATATGTATGCCTGCGCCTGCTGTTTCGTTTAGGCGGCGCAGGGCGCTTGCGCAAATGTAATATGAATTGTCATGTTTGTGTACGATAGCGCAATAAGTATTGTATTCTACCACATAAATGATAGCACTTTTATACTGATAATTAAAGCAATTCGTGCAAAATTATTTCCTAAAACCATTACTATACGTTGAATAAGTTGACATGCGCAGATGTTTATTACACAAAATTACACCAATTTTATATTTATTTGTACGTGGTGGGGCGACGCTGCAGCTATATTACGGTTGTAGCACGATAGGGTCGGCTCGACCGGGAAGGGACCACGCTCTCACAGAATACTACCGTAAAATAACAGCTTAATACTGCTGTGTTTCGTATGGTGAGTGTAGAGATCCGATGACCCTTTTTACTGGAAATTGAAGCATTTCATCTTAGTCCTCAGGGGTGACAACGCATCTGCGTTTTGTTCTTAATCGAGGATAAATGTTAATGTCTTTGGGACACAGCATCCACTTACCATCAGGTGGACTATGTACTCGTTCGTCACCCTTATTCTATAGTGACACCCTTATCCTTATTCGTGAGGATAGATGTAGATATCTATAGGCCACCGCAGTAAGTGGCCACTTACTGCGGTGGCCTATAGATATCTACATCTATCCTCACGAATCAAAATGAAGATGCGTTGTCACCCGTGAGTACTAAGATGGAAAGCTTCTTTTCTAATAAAAAGGGTCTCCGGTTCTCTGCACTTCACCATACTAAACACAGCGGCATTCAGCTGCTATTGTACGTAGGTATTCTGTGAAAACGTGGTCCTTATTCTGTCGAGTAGACCCATTCGTGCTACAACTATATCACTAATATTGCTGCATACATGGCTTTATGGAGTACGTATTTACTCTACGATCACACAATTCAAGATTAATGTTTTTTTATGTATATTTGAAGAAAACAAAAACGATATGTAAAACATAAAATTTATTCTGGTCAGAATTAACCAAAACCTTTTAGAAAATCTTACGAATCGAACGAAGATTTTTTAAGTTCGTTAAAATTTACGTTCGTGAGTGCTGTCACTTAAATTTATCTAACATTTAAATAGCTGACTGAAAATTCGGTAAAAAGCCCATCACTTCCTTAACGCTTGAAAGTTGATACCGAAGCTGGTGTTAGTGGTGACATCGTCTGTATAGTTAGTGACGTTCGCGATGTCCCCACCGCTGGGCTTGTCCTCCAGCTCGCACAGCGGCTCGGTGGCCCAGCGTGCGAGCGCGTGTAGTGCATACAGTGCGCACAGCAGCGCGTACAGCAACCCCGTGGCGCCGCCCAGCGCCAGCGGCACAACCTTGCGGTTCAGCTCCGCCTCCCTCCTCCATGACTCCTCGGTCCAAGTGCGGAAGTACACGCACGCGTTCCTACAAATTTTACTTACATTGTAGTTTTTGTTTTCCCTTAAGATGATGTCTTTTTCATTTTATTTTTAAAACATTACCTCCCACTAGTATTTTTTCTGTATCGTGGAGGCAGTTTACGAACATAAATTACACAAGGACAAACATCCAAACTCGGAACATTTATTTGTGGGCCATACAAATACCCCTTCTGTGTAGGATTCGAATACGCGGCCCTCAGAACCGCAACTCCAGCTAAGACAATGCGCAATTGATGTAAGTTTTGATAAGTCTGCATCAATTATGCAGTAGATTTAATAGTGCCACTTGTTAAAACAGGCATTCTCAAACTTTACCTACTCATGCTCTATATGATAATTTCGTATGAAGCTTAGAATTAATAAAGTACATATCAGTTATACGGATACAGTCATAACAACAACTATTCTACAGGCTCCAGCTGAGTGCTTTCAGCTTTTTTTATTTATAAAATATACAACACAGTCCAAATCCCCGAATTAGGCAGAGTTTTTATCTTCGGGATTTAAAAGTACATCGTTATTTAAAAAACAATCTGAAATTCTTCTACGAGGCAATCAATGGGGGAAGCCTAAATTCAGTTGTGAACTTTTGATGAATTATATTGAATGAACAAATGAATATAATCTATGATTCCCGGTGCGACATAACTAGGCAACATAATGACTATACATAAAAATAATGTCCTTCAGACAGAATTTCGATTACGGCGGCTAGTCCCAACGAAGATTAGCTATTTACGCAGGACAAGATTATATTGCACGATTGCGTGGGCAGGTACAGGTGCACTGTCTAATCTCTACGTCTCTTAGTCCGATGGGATGCCTATCCGACACGATCGAAAAAAGATCAGGCAGTCGCCAACTTCAGCAACAGATTTTGACTGAACACGGATTGGAACATAGTCGGTAAGAGAGCGCACCTGAGCGGCGGCAGCACGGCGTCCAGCGTCGCGAGCAGCGCGTGCAGCGCGTGCGTGAGCGCCAGCAGCAGCGCCCACACGCACACCACGTACGGCGGCCACCGGAAGCTGCCCAGCGCCGCTGCCGACAAACATCTCATGAGCTTCCCGCGCATTACACGCTGCTCCCTGGCGTAGCTCCGGCTATTTTACTTTAGACAAAATGATTGTGCATGTAGTGGTGATGTAAGAATATTCATTTCGCCATATCTTCTCATGGGTATCGTAAAAGGCGACAGAGGGAAACGAATCAGAAGATGGCAACAGTGTCTTTCGAATAATTAAAAAATAACTACGGTTGTTAACCCGCTTGCCAAGCGCGGCAACTATGACAGATATCTCTCCTGTGGGGGAGGTCTATGTTTAGTTATGGACTTTAATAAGTTTACATTGATTTTAAACATTGATATGGTTACTATAAAATGTTGTTAGGTTAGCTAATTACGTAATAACTTAAAACAGAAGGACTCTTAAGTAGGGACTGAATAAATTAACCGACTTGGTATTACATGGAACTCACAACTTTTTATGGTAGAAGAACTGAGTTGCGAGACTTGGTTTTTTTACAAGTTATGTTTTTGATGGCATCTCACTTTTTTTGTAGATAAGATAGTCCTACTTTTTTACCTTTTCGGTACCTACTACTTCTTGAATACCAACAACGTACCTGGGTCAATCAACTATTCGACCCACATTTTGGAGAGCTTAGGCAAAATATTTTTTTTAAAAATAAATATTTAATATGTGCATTCCGACACGAAAAGTGTGTTCGAAATATCAACTATTTTGTATATTTCAAAGGGGCACGAAGTTGATTTATTATTTTGGCCGCAATTTGCGAAAATGTATTAGCACACTCTAAAAATTGTCTACTGCGTAACCTTTATATAATGATCAATATAGTCTGAATAAAACAAATATATAAATGATTCGTAGTTTTTATTTAGTTTTGCACGCAAAATTAATTGCTGTATACCGTCAGTCTTAACAATTGTTTAGTTTTTATATTAAAAGTAATCAATAAATTGTATCTTGCGTTACCAACATCAAAAGTAAACACGAAACTTTTCATTAAAACGAAATAAGTAATTAGATAAACGCAAAAAATCTATCCCACAGATGCCCTTTTATCTACAGTATATTCTGATATAAAAATATAGATTCTGATGTAGGCAGGAAGATCACCACGTTTAAAAACGAAAATTTAAAATTAGGGACAAAAAGTAACTTCAGAGACAAACTTGGTAACACCTAAGACATAAAATCAGCGAACTTATTTTTTTAATATTTAAAAAAAATTACCTACTTCTAAACATAATGACTTTGAAGTAAGTAACAATCATACTAATATAATAAATTTAAAACTTGGTTTACAAATAAGGAACAAAATAATATCACATTTATGACAAATATTCTACTATTAATAATCAACTTCGTCATATTTATAATCTTGAAATGAAATTGCGGCAGTAGTTATTTTTCAAAAATATCAATGGAATCAGTAAATTTATACATATCTTTTTCCAGAAGGCTTGGTACCGGCAAGATGCTAATAACATCTTCATAATTTACGTAGCTGATATCCTTTTCGTCTACTCTGAACTTCTTCGCATCATTACTAACTACCCGTAAAAACATAACTTTAATTTCACCGTCTTCTTCTATAGAGGACAAAGCCTTGCAAACGTAAGAATAAATGTTCTTTTTTTTGTTACTGCCGTAAACATAAACATGTAAAAAATCACCAATTGATACCTGTAGAGAAATTTTGTCGTAACTAGTGGAAGCTACTTGGTCCTCCTCTATATGGACATTTTGAAAACGAAATTTATCATCTACAGCCATCGATTTACGATTTTCCTTATCAATTTGTGACTCGTGGTCACTATCAGATGAAGATCCATAGACAGCTCGATAAATACTTCGTTGGGATGGTATATTTTGGATTTGCTTCAACACGGCAAGAGGGACATCTTCATCTGATGGATCTAGAACATCGTGTCTTTTTGGTTCGGGGATTTGCAGGTGGATTTGCTTAGTAGGGTCTACATTTAACTGCTTAGCAGCATTACAATTCACTTGGTACGTTTTGGGGTTCAGGCAGTTGCAAAAACCTCTCTTTGTAAATTTACAAAAGCAGGAAAGCTCTCTGTATTTTAGGATATTTCTTTTATCTGTAAATACATGATGAACCTGCAATGTTCCAATCAGACGTGGGATAGTATTCGGCAGATCATCTTGCAGTTTTTTAATAGCCTCCTCTTTTATCAAAAACATCTTGATTTTACTGGTATTTTCAAGTTGCTTGAAAAACGCATCTGCATTCGGAATATCCGCACCTGTAGCTACCAACTTATCAGCATAACGCTTCAGAAACCCTCCAATTCCATCTGCAGGGCCTTTACCGTGACCGGCTTCAAAGAAAGACCAAGTAGCTGCTGTAAACCCATAATCAAAATATTTTGTGCAAAGCAGATAGAAGTTTTGCTTTTGGCGATATTGAGTCGATGGTCCGTCTGAGAAGAAATGAATAGTATCAACAGCTTCATGTGAATTTTTTACCCATTCTAAAATCGGCTGTAAGTGGCTCCAGATGGCTGCAGGCTGATGACAATTTGAGGCAGAAACGGAGCAGAAGGAATTAGCTGCATGTTGTTTTTCGTGGTTGTAAGTGTAAACCACTACAGTATGTAATGTTATTTGGTTTCTGGACCCTCCGAAATGATGAGATTGCACCTCTTCGTGATATTTACAATTATAATTTTCACTAAAGTCGACTACAATAGCGCACTCATTGGGTTGCATTTTACTTAAACACTCGCGAAATTTTTGAAACTGGATTTTAATATTGTATATATGCTTTTTGAAAGAAATAATATCCTTTTCAAATTTTTGCCTTAGGTGTGCAACTTTTTCAATTTTTTCCTCTTTTACATTCTTGATTGCTTTTATTATTTTACCGTCTTTCTCGGACTTGACTTCTTTCCTTACCCATTCACTGTATTTTATAGTGCCATCAATTTTTCTTTGATCGTAGTCTATCTTCTGGTTCATGCATTTTTTACACTTATTGTACATACAATCCTTTAACCGATCGCTGCATACTGTCTTTCGAATAATGACATTCAAATCTTTTGTATTTAGTAGACCTTGTTTTGTCAACGCCTGCGCCTTGTACGACATGTTTGCGTGCGTTTTACACATACAGGTTTCCCTGGCATCAATGGAAGGAGCAATGACATAAAATGGTCGATGCTTCGTGAAATAATAATATGAGCACGGTGTGTTTGGATTTTCTTTCTTAAATTCTATGTGAAGTTTTTTCATTGTATCCAGTAAGTATCTTCTCTGCATTTTATTTCCATTTCTTGTCACTGTTTCTTTTTTTCCAGCTGTAGGTCTAGACACATCGTCGCGTACGAAAAATTGGCGAATTTTTTTCCTTAGCTGTAGTATGCTACGATTGGTCTGTGGTTTTTTACGATACTCTCTGTGTATTCCGAGTGTTTCTTTGAGCAATTCTGCTTTCTTTCTAGATCTTTCAATAACGCCAGTATTGAAAATGCTTTTAAGCAGTCTTTTCTCGTTGAGACTCCTTATCGTCTTGTACCGATCTTTTATAGACTTGGTCAAAAGATTGTAGCTTTGCTTGTCTTCTGGTTTCTCGTTATTTTTTACTTCTTTTTGTTTATTTCGCATTAGTTTTTTCTTATATTTTTCACACAATCTCTTCAACTTTTTATTTTCCTCTTCCAATTTTTTGTTTGCTCTATATACTTTAGATTTATGTTTCTTCACTTTTTTTCGTTCTCGCTCTCTAGACGCATTTGAAACCGGTGATGCGGGTGGTGGTTGGTGGACTGCTTGAATATCTTGTACTCTAGGTAATGGAGAACTTGGCGGTGTCACATCTATAATACTTTGTAAATTCTTTCTTCTTTTCCTATATTCCCTTTGCCTTAGTTTCCAAATCAAATTAGCTTGTTTTCTTTCCTTCGGTGACAAATCTTTTGCTAATCTTTTCACTTTGTGGTAGTGCTCTCTATGTTTTCTTTTGTTTTCTTCATATTTTTCAGGGTTATTTTTAAGCCTATCTCGATATCGCTTTTGTTTTTCTGCTGCTGTTAAACGTGCCATTGCATATCTAAGGAAGAAAGAAATACAGTTTTTATGTTTCAGTTCATAAGAAATTATTCAATGCAATATAAAAAATAAGACATGTAAATTGGAAAGAACTAGCTTCCGCTTTCGACTTTTTACCGAAATAAAAGTATCTTATAGCCTTATCTAGGTCACGGTATACTGTGTGTCGAATTTAATCCAAACCCATCAGTAGTTTTTGTGTTAATAGGTTGTTAGCAACAAACACTCACTTTCGCACTTATACTTAACATTTAAGTGAGGATAATTACCATTGAAAATAATGTGCTAATGAAATATGAGAAGTACATTTTGAAAATTAAATAGTAATACAAGAATCATATATAAAAATAGGTATTGATTTAAGTTTAACGCCACAATGTGTTCAACAGTACGCGAATGTCTCTGAAGTTACTGACGATGTCTATGGAGTTACCCTCAAAGTAACTCAGTATACTGGTAACTGAGGAGACAATTCAAGTACTTTGATCAAAAATACATTTTATTATAAGTATTAAAAAAATATGTGACATATGATTTAGTCGATAACCACAGCTAGTACTATATAATATTATTATTACAAGGTTACTACTTACATTTTACGAGAAAATGTGGTAACTCAGTTGACGGCACAAAAAGGTACGCGCACTCTCTGTAAGCGTTCGAGGCAGACTGATTGACTTGTCGGCACTCATCAAAGTTTCGCCCGCCGTTGTTACCGCATACGACTTAAATGAAGTTAGCAACAGCAAGACATACCATCTAGGCGTTCTATTAACGCAAATTTTGGAGGTAACTCAGCATACACGTGCAAAAGGTATTTATTGAGGGACAGTCCTAAATTTTTTTTTCTTCAAATATTTTATGTTTATTTAATATCAGTGGTTGATCTTGATAAAGTTTATTGTTTTGTCTCTTTGTAAAATTAATTTCAAGGCAGGGTTTTATAGAAAAAAATTATTTCAACGGGAATTAACATGAGAGACTATGGTCTGAGGACAAGGATTTTTTGTATGGGTGCTCTTTTTGGTATACTGAGTTACAAACAAATTGTTAATTTTCTGTAACTTTAGAATTTTCCTATTGATGCCTGATTATTTGTTATGTGTTTAGAAGACCATTAACCTATAAAAACCTTTTAATTAAGTCATGAAGTAAAAAAACCTGCTAGGGACACCTAAGTGTGGGTAAAAAAGTTGATCCACCCACCTATCTACACCTATCATATACAAGTACACTGATTCATTCACTGCAAATGTAACTTTGTAATTCCATACATTTATATGATATTACAAAGTTATTTATGCAGTTAGTGTATCTAGAAAACTAGACCAAAATTAAAAAATATTTTAGTTTTTCCTTGATTAATATACTAAAGTCTAATTGCATTCTAGATTTAAAGCTTCTATGTCTGCTAGAAGTGCCTTAGAGTTTTGACGATCGGTCAGTCAATGAGTGACAAAATTAAGAAACTTTGACTAGTTGTAACTTAAACTACTGATTCAAATTGAATGAAATTTGAAATATATCATGTTTATACAATGCCTACTTGGTTACTCAAAATTCAGGCTTTTAGTTTTATCCACTACGAAGTTATAGGGGGTCGAAAATGGCCTGAATTGCTTCGAGAAAAGTATAGTACGGCCGTGCCGCTTTTTTGCTTGACTTGGCGGGGGCACTGCCGTGCCCCCAGATTCAAAAATCTCAAACATTCTGTCTCTTTTATCTTATAAATTGAGAATGCGTGGCAATTCATTATTTTAATTGATCCATTCATAAATATCTAACGCCTACTATTTTACTACGCACGCACACATTCGCAAGGTTCGCTTGGTTGGCAACACGTTGTGAATTAAATCGCACACAGAGAAACGTTCGTATAGGTAGTTGTTGCTCCTAAAATCATATATAATTTGGGATAATTACAAATAAAAGCCTTATTTAAACGTATTTTCAAAAACTGCAATAACGGTATATCATTTATTTATATATTTGAACTTAAATATAAAATTTCAATACTGTGAAAAATAACCCTGTATAATAGATTTTTGTCAAAGTACTAATTTGACTTCAACACTTACCAATCTGGCAACCATCATCATATGATAAGTTGGACAGGCTGCAGTGTCAGTAACACGGTGGCAATCACTACAAAATCGGACTCGACAATCAATAATTTGTGCTTATGTCTCAGGTGTTTGTATTCTAAGTCACGTGGTGTAATGGGTTGTAACACTCCGTTTGTACCTAAGCCCTTTTGGACAGATGTTACCGTCATGTATTTTTGCCACCAAGGATATATATATATATATATATATATATATATATATATATATATATATATATATATATATATATATATATATGTATATGTATATATATATATAAAGAGCAAGCTGTAAGTAATTTCAATTAGATTCACGAAGGTGACAATAGTATTTGCTTAAAGTTGGTTACTGGTGCCTATGGGCTGCAATAGACACATACTATCTGGTTGACTGTTAGTTCGTTTGTCACTTCAATTTGTAAAGACAGTAGGAAGGCACACTCTCTTATTGTCTTAATGCAAAACGTAGTTTATTGATAGTCTATGGTTTAAGAATACTTGTAACTAGTTCCTCTAATTAAGAAGTCCCTTAGTCGCGGTGCCACGGTCTTCGAAATTTTGCTTGCAAATACCATACTTTACATTTAGTTTGCGTATTTCCGCGCGACTTCTTTCGAAAAATAGATTCTAATTTAAAGCTGAGAATAACTTTAACAACTTTGTTTGTAATAAGATCACTAGAGTTAAATTGTTTAATAAAACTCACCGTGTATAAGCGCCTTGTTGTCGGGTAGCGGGTCGGGTCGCGGCACCAGTTCCGAAATCGCACGACCTGGCGGACGCTCTGTTCGCGATGACTGCGCAAAACAATCAAAATTATTGCTAATCGGCTAAGGATTTCTTCATTCAGCGCTTCTTAAACCGGAGACAACCCCCCATAGGATCGGTTTATAATCCGGTGGGTCTTATTTGTTAAAAAATAAGACGCGTATTATATTTTTGCTTCGCCGCGTAATGTGCAGTAAGAGAATACGAATAATCTCGTGTTTATCGTATAAGGGATTGATAGAGGGAAATGTAAAGGGTATAACCAGTAGCGTCCTACTGATAACAAATCAAAATAATAAAAATGTGCAGTTCCCCGGAAACCCAGCCGAGCTATATTCAAATTTTTTCCTGTATTAGGCAACTAATAGGGTAGGTTTTTGTTCAGCCGTGGACTTTGATAGGTTGTAATAATTATGGTTATGATAAAATCGCGTAAATTCTCTTTAATAAATTATTATTTTAAATTGTATTTAAGTCAATACTTTATAAAAAATAAAATGTGTTAGTGCAGTAATAAAAGTAATGGATAAATTTATGTTCACGTTTGGAAACACCACTATGATGGTAAAGGCATTAAGTCAGCCATATGTACTACTTTGTGCATGAAAGTGTAAATAAATAAAAAATAAACAAATAAAAAGTCGTTAGGTTGTAAGGTCAGTGTTTTAATGTGTAATTGTATTTGGCTTTTAATACAATGTCATCTGTGTACACACTACACACCTTCGTCAGAGCAAAAGAACGGGTCCGCTGTATGTTTTCATTTCTTTTCTAGTCCATTTTATTTCTCAGGCATAGGTATGTTTCATGCTGCTTAAGATTCTTTATACTAGATACAAGAGTACCTTTTTAAGTCTTGGCGATTGTATCATTTAAGATGTTTATTGCAATTTTAAATGCTAATTTATTTCTTCTACATGGTAAAAAACAGCATGTAAATCAGCATGTCCGTGAAAGTTGTTACCGAAAACTTTTTTTCCGCTTACGTGTTAAGTCAAAGCACTTTTACGTGGCGGAGCCGCGCTGCAGCTATAATATGGTCTGTAGCGCGAATAGGTCGGCATAACCTGGGTAAGATCACACTCACAGAATACGCGCGTAAAGTTGCAGCTTAATTCTGCTGTGTTTCGTATGATGAGTGTAGAGAACCTGAGACCGTTTTACTGGAAACGAGGCATTCCATTTCGGTCCAGAGGGGTGACAATTTGCACCTGTCTAGGTTCTTAATTGCGGATAAATACAGATGTTAATGTGTCACAGCATCTACTTACAATCAGGTGGATTGTGTTCTCGTTTGTCATCCTTATTCTATGAAAAAAAAAAACTATAGTATTTCCGGCACAGTTGATCGACAATATCCGGAAGGTATTGCCTTGTAAAATCGACTAGGACATCACCATCCGTCATTATCTAACGAGTTATATTATTTGAAGTATACTTACTGTAGGTGTTATCCTGGAGTGGGAGACGGGTACATTAATTTTTAACTTGTCTCCAGGTCTGGTCTCCTTTATGTTGAGTTCTGTCTTGGTGAAGGAAGGATGGTCACCGCACATGCTGCAAGCATGATAAGTTAACTAAGCGTTATACTAAACCTGTGCAGATAAATGTTTTGCATATTAGGTCTCTACCTATGAAATTGCCGTTCTGCAGTACTGACCAATTCAAATCAAAATAATTTTGGTTTTCCTAAGAATTCTAATTTCAATATAATTTTATTTTAATAATATGGAATTCTTTTTTCAAAATTAGTCATTTGTTTATTGTTTAGCGTTATATTTTCATCGCATTTGAATCGTTTTCGTCATCATGGATACGTTAAAAATTCTAGTAATTATGGAATACGAGTACAGTCGTGCAGTAACGCGGCACAAGCGGCATGCAACATCAACGAAGTTTACGGAGCAAATACTACAAATATAAACGAACACACCGTCTGTTATTGGTTTGCCTGCTTCCGCTCTGGATGAACCCCGTGGTTGTCCGAAAACTGGTCGACAATGACGAATAAAAGGCGCGATACTAGTACTACTACTACTACTACTATCTACGGCTGAATTATCAACAGCTTTCGACGTTAGCATCAAAACAATATAGGTTCATTTGCGTCAAATTGGCAAGGTAAAAAAGCTTGACATATGGGTGCCTCACGAATTCAAGATCGCCAGCGCGAAGTACGCGTCGAGACGTGCTTTGCTCTGCTCCGCATTGTTACTTACGAAGAAAAATGGCTTTTGACAATCGCAAGCGCTCAGCAAGTTGGTTGGATCCTGGTACAGTACCTAAACATTGCCCTAAGCAAACACTTACCCCTAGAAAAATGATGACCACTGTTTGGTGATTGGCCGTGATTCATCACAGCTTCTGTACAGATGTGTACTGTGAAGTAGTTACTGAACACAATGACGAAGAAGCTCGAACGTCTCCCCAATCAACTTTAGTCAATCGCTTGTACCTCCCGACCTCATACGTGCAGTATGAGAGTAACAGGCGGTCTTCAAGTTGAAACAGTTGGGGTTGAAAGCTCTCCATCATCCAGCGTACTAGACCTTGCGCCTGAAGACTACTACCTTTTCCAGAAGTCGGATATTTTTTTGGCGGGAATAAAATTCAATACCCGAGGGGCAGTACAAAATGCCTTTGAATAATTTGTTGCCTCCCGTCCAGCTGATTTCTTCAAAAAGGGGCGTCAATAAACTGTCACTGTGTATACGAAGTAGCATTATTCCATGGATAATTCCTTTGATTAATAAAAATAAAAAAAAAATATAGAAAATTATGGTAACTTATTTAAAAAAAAAAAAACAGCAATTTCATAGGTAAAGACCTCATATTATTGCAACTCGTGAGTCCTGAATAAGAATGATAAGTCGGTAAGGTTTCATGCAAGGCTGACAAACGAACACATTCCACCTGGTGATAAGTTGATTTTGTGGTCCATAGACACATCTATCCTCGGTTAGGAATCATAATCCAGATGCCTTGTCACCCCTAAAGTCCAAAATGGTTTGCCTCATTACCTTACATCACAAACAACATTCCACTTACAATGGTTTTCATTTTATTATTTTATATATTCCTTTTTTAAACTAAAAATTTTGATATGTACAGGTGAATTGTAACAAAAAGTGTTATCATAACATAGACATTTATACTACTGCGTAATCGATGTATCCATAACTAAATTTTTGTAAAAGTCATTTTACATGAATGCACCGTGTCGATATATATTATGAGGAAGCGATAACTCTTTCTTATTACTCGTACAAATAATGTGCGTGACACGAACGGTGCAGACCGCACAAGTAATAATAATTTTATATTATACTCATGCGTGCCACCCTGTAGGGTAGGCAGCGACTACAGACTTTCATTTGGCACGATCTTGACACACTTCTCTCGATTCTTTCGCATCCATATATCTACACATACATGGTCGTAGGTTGAAGGTACTCTTAACTTGGTCCATCTTCAACACATCGCAGATTTGGTCAATAAAACTTTGACTAGGGAATCCATTGTCAACTTTGCCATTCACTTTACCAGCATAAAGCGTTGTCTCTCTTTCCTTATTGATTCTTTGTTCAGATCACCGAAACATTCCGCACAGTACGAAATGACTCCGAGTTCTCGAACAAGAAATGTATAAAATTGAAATACCTAATATCCATAACTTTTCTAAATATATTTTCCAAATTGGATAGAAATTGTTATATTCTATTATATATAACAGAAGTATTTTAACATACACCATATCTGATATATTTGGCGAATCGCTTCTCTTTGGCTCCATTGTTTGACTCGACATTACTTTTATTAATTTATAGATATTTGCATAGTAAGGAAAAAATATTAATTGAAAATTTGATATTTATATCTGTACTAACAAAAACACAAAAATAAAAAAATAATATAACGAGTGCGCTAACAACTTGACATAATTATTGTCAATTGACATGACATGACACAAAGACGCTCTATTTTTAAAAATAATCCGTGGTTGCGTATAGTATTGTTGGAGGTTTTGTATATTTGCTTAATAATCCTATACCTTTAAACGAGCAATTCTTGTGTAAGTATATATATATATATATATATATATATATATATATATATATATATATATATATATATATATATATATATATATATATATATATATATATCGCCCAAATACCGTGTTACACCATAATAACAAACCCTCAAATAATTATATTCGTTGGTCTTCTCAGATAACTTCGTTGGCGTTTTTCCAACACAAATGGATATTATTACTCTAAAATTTGTAAATCAATAACAACAGTAACATTTGATAATTATATTTTGTCTACGACTTTGGTTGTTAATAGAAAATAATATCGATAATTATTATAGCCAAGGAAGGCTTTAAGTGCTTTTCAAGGCACGGGTTCTGATACAAACAACTTCCTGACTCCGGGCAGCTACTGAGAATATCGTGACGGAAAAACTCAATAAGGGATTTTTTGGTCCGACCCGGGATTCGAACTCGGGACCTCATAATCAGCAGTCATGTTCACAACCACTAGACTAACGTGGCAGGCTCTACATATTATGCTAATTAAGAACAAGTGAATGTAATTTTTTACAGTGCTAATTTCAGGTAATAAATAAATGAAGGGCGATTATTTAAAAAATATTTCTATCAACATCACTATTTTAACTAAAATTTTACATACTTTAGGCCGCTAATTATAGTGAAATATTGGACTAGTTAGTAGTAAAGGCGAATTTGACATAGTGTAATGTTTTTTTTTATAGAATAAGATTGAAAAACGAGCACACAGTTCACCTGATGTAAGTGGATGCTGTGGTCCATAGACATCTACATAATGGAAATTCATTCCATCTTAGTCCTCACGGGTGACAACGCATCTGCATTTTGATTTGTAGTCCAGAATAGATGTAGATGTCTATGGATCACAGCAACCACTTAGCATCATGTGGACTGTGAGCTCGTTTGTCACTCTTATGCTGTAAAAAAAAAGTATAATGTTACTGATAGTTTAGTATTAGGATTTATTGATAGTTTATAAGCCATATTTATACCATAGTAAAAATTGCGCAGCGGCACAGTTTTCGCATAATTTGACATTTGCTGTTTGCATTTATAAAGTTTTGCCAACTTCATATTGTGCATTTTAGTTCGTATATTTCCGCGGGACTCCTGTCGTGAAACAAATTCTATTTTAAATCTGAGATTATCGTAGATTTGTTTTGTGTAAAATAGCTAAAGGTGTGGGATATAATAGGATGTTTGTTTGCTGCTGCTATTATAGCTGCGGTACCTGCACGGGCGCTGCGTGCGGCTGGAGAGCTGGCGCAAGGCGCTGGTGTGGCAGAAGCGCTACCTGCAGCGCGTGCTGGCCGGCTACGCGCGCCTCGACCGCGCGCTGCAGCCGCCGCGCTCGCCGCAGCCCGCCGCCCGCCTCTTCAAGTACCTACTCTCACCTTTACATACACATGCTTATGGAATACGCACATGCAAATGAACACTCACATGCAAACGGAAATGCACACACACACGCACATGTACTCGTCCATACATACACATTGCACTTGAAATTGAAGTTAACTTGGGTCAGAAACTGTAATTTCTCGCCATGTCAACTCGTAAGAACTGCCAGGGGATGTTCAAAACAGCCTATAATGAATGCTATAAGAGATGAGAATGGCTATATTCTGAATGATGAAGTTTTGAGTTTAAAGAGATGGAAGGAATATTTTGAAAGCATGTTTACGAGTGAGGAGACAACGTATGAACTGAATGAAATAGGAACTCCGAAAGAAGAGGAAGGAGGTAGCGAGATAAGTATAGATGAAATAATGAAAGCAATGAAAAGCATGAAAGCAGGTAAGGCTGCCGGATATGATAGAGTTTCACTCGAAATGCTGAGGGCTGGAGAGGAAGTGGTGGCAGGCCTGCTGCACACCTTGTTTAATTTATGCTGGGAACTGAAACGGGTACCGGGAGACTGGTGCAAAGCCGTGATAGTCCCAGTATATAAGGGAAAAGGGTCGCAGCAGGACTGTAAAAACTACCGCGGTATCAGCCTTCTTAGCATCGTGGGAAAACTGTATGCCAAGGTACTAATTGAAAGGGTCATGAAAGAAACCGATGGAAAAATTTGGGATGTGCAAGCGGGATTTAGAAAGGGAATGGGATGTACAGATCAAGTCTTCTCCATGCGCATGATCGCGGAGAAGTTTTTGGCCAAAAACCAAAAGGTTTTTTGTGCGTTCATGGACTTGGAGAAGGCCTATGACAGAGTGGATAGGAATGTGCTATGGCAAACACTGAACTCATTTGGGTTGAGCGCTGGCTTGATACAGGCATTGGAATCTCTTTATAGGGACTCTAGTGCTTGTGTTAGGATCAACGGGGTCTACTCGGACTGGTTTGGCATCCATAAAGGTGTCAGACAGGGCTGTGTGGCTTCCCCGTGGTTG
Source organism: Parnassius smintheus behrii (assembly GCA_036936625.1). Taxonomy (NCBI): domain Eukaryota; kingdom Metazoa; phylum Arthropoda; class Insecta; order Lepidoptera; family Papilionidae; genus Parnassius; species Parnassius smintheus. The sequence continues at coordinate 43,531,178 of JAUPFT010000020.1, forward strand.
TTCAACCTATTTATGGACAGTTGTTTGCAAAATTTGAAAGTTGAAGAATGCGGGTTAAGAATGGATGAGTTAACCATCAAATGCCTTTTGTACGCCGATGATCAAGTTATTCTTGCGTCGTCGGCGGCTGAGTTGCAAATGATGGTTACATTAATGAACAGATCATTAAAAGAAAGGGGTATGAAAGTGAACGCAAGTAAGACGAAAATTATGGTTTTTGAAAGAGATGAAAGTAAAACGATATGTGAAATAAGAATAGAAGGGGAGTTGATCGAGCAATTAGATGAGTTTGTATATTTGGGGTGCGTATTTAGCAGGGATGGGAGATATGATAAGGATATAGAACGACGAGTGAACGCAGGAAACAGAGTAAATGGGGCCCTGCACTCTATTGTGAAGAGTCAAAATGTGTCAAAAAAGGCACGTATGGCAATTCACAATGCTGTGTTGGTCCCTACTTTAACGTATGGTAGTGAAAGTTCGGTATGGCAGAAGAAGCACGAGAGTAGAATAAATACAGTACAAATGCGGTCGTTAAGGAGTATGTTAGGGCTGAATCTGAATGACAGGGTGAAAAATTGTGTGATAAGAGAAGAGTGTGGTTTACAAGATGATGTTGTGAACAGGATTAAGAAAGGAATGCTTCGGTGGTTTGGTCATGTGGAAAGAATGGATGAGGAAAGAGTGACAAAGAAAATTTATGTTGCAGAAGTGAGTGGCAGAGTCGGAAAGGGACGTCCTAGGCGAAAATTTATCGACCAAATTGGCGATTTATTGAAAACGGGCCAAATTAGGACTACCCTTAACCGACGAGCATGCATGCGTAGATGTATGGATGTGAAGGAGGCGAGAGAGGTGTGTCAGGATCGTGCCAAATGGAAGTCTGTAGTCTCTGCCTACCCGTCTGGGTGACAGGCGTGAGTGTTTATGTCATTCTTCATTCCATCAACCTAATGCATAATTTAAATCTCGTGCAAAATAATATTGTTTGATTGAGGTATAACCCCACGATGTAGATTTTCAAAAATACTTTTTACGAAATATCTTAAAAATTATAATAATTTAAGAAATATCTTAAAAATTTGCCAACACTGTTGAACTATCGCTTTGGTGAGTGTAGATACCACAGTGATATAACTGTTTCGTATTACCATAATGGGAGATTTGTTATTATTTTTGTTTAATTTTACGACTTATTACCCTCATAATAAAGCTTATTGTCCTATTACACTATCAATATTGTTGTGTTATCAGCGTAAAAGCATTTATCACCCAATTTGTTTGCGTAGGTTCCCTAAGAGACGACTTTGGAATGCCGAAAAACGTAAAATATCAGTCCGGCAACAGACAATACCATCAAAATTGCAAGACATACACTGTGTTACTAAATAAACTTATTTTGTTTTCTTTACTTTTTTTATTCGTGACATCTTTTTGATAAAACTGTTGACTAAAACGGTGATAATGATGGTGGGGTGGTGGTGCGCAGGTGCGTGGGCATGGCGGTGGTGGCAGTGGTGCGCATGCGCTTCCTGGTGCGACGCCGCGAGCACACGCGCCGTGCTGCTGCCCTGCTCTGCACCGACCTCAACCACGACAACAACTTCACCAACCTCACCAACACCGGACTCGCTGTCTCACGGAACGATATCACGTAATTATTCACCATTAAATATTCGTTTTTACTTTTATAATTAGCTTAGGACAGGCTTTCTCAAACTTATAGCATATGTACCCCTATTAAATTTTCTCTGAGAAATGTGAACCCCTATCTGTTTAAAGACAAAGATAAGATTCTTTATATCTTTTTTTCTTTAAATCGTTCGAGTTCGAGATGTTGTATCTATTTTACGCATTTAGAAGTGTTTAGTATTATTTTATAACGTTTTTCCGTTTTCTTTTTTACCTATCGGTATATTTATTTATAAGAAAGTAATGTTACAGTAAATATAACGTGTAAAAATCCGCGTCCTGTCAGAAAGTTACATTAGGTGCACAAAATATAAATAAAATACAAGAACATATAAATTATGAATTTAAAAAATTATCATAGGATACCGAACTGCCTAAAACTTTCCCAGCAATGAAAAGAGGGCTGTGCCCAGCAGTAGGATGTATATAGGCTGTTACTTTACTTTACTTACAATACAGAATAACACTCCTATGAATTAGAAAGAGTTTTATTCACACGCATAGACTTATTATACTACTGCGTAAGGACCGGGTCATTGAACAAACAAAATGGCACCGACACATTGGTGCTAAAATGTTTATGAAGCACCAACACGACCACCAATGCGTGCTATGCATCCGTGCAGTATTTCCACTGTTTACATATTTTGCACTATTTTAGAAGAAATCTACTAATATAGGTAGCGCTTTCGGTGTTTCTTTAAGTTGACAGGGTTTTTGATAATTTGGGGTGAAATCGAACTTCATGTAATCCTGATTTTTATTCTCACCCAATGTATTTTTTTAAAGAATTATCCAAGGGAAAAAAAGAGCTAGAAAAGTGTAGAACAAAAAAGTTTTTCTTTGATAAGTAATATAATAAATACAATAAATAAAATAGAATAATGGTATATTTTTACTTAGTTACATATTCGTTATTCATATGAAACTAAGTGTTATTGTAATTTGAAAATGACAACGTTTTCTTCATCACAAACCTCAAGATTTTTAATCGTGAAATGATATTCAAATCTCGCATTGATGTTGTTCTTTAAAATATTGAAAAATTGGTGCAATGAATAAGGCTATTTTGATTTATTTACGATAATTTAGGGAGTATTTCTACAGGTTCTAGTGTAAAATCAAAATCAAAAGTGAAAACACTGGCTCCGTGGTAGTTTATGAGTATTTAAGAGATGGCGCTGATTTATTCTATGCTTAAACCGTGAACAATTTTTGTTCTCACTGTCATATCAATGTTCACACGATGTAAATTTTTTCTTGGGAATGGGAGTCCGTTGCCTTGCCTCGCGCCTTACTGCCACTGCCGAGTATCGTATGTCACATATCCTCAAAATATTTGAAGTTGCATTGAGATGCAAGTTTTCTTACAAGCTATTGGCACTGCGCACTTAAATCAGTGCTGACTTCTAACTAATTGAAAATGATCTATTCCGACGGCGGTGGAGCTCGTGTTGCTCGCGTATTACGACATTGAGGTGCTTAGATTACGCCAAGTGCGACTTTATTGTGCATAGATTACGGTTAATTTTTGCATATTATAGCTTTACCAGTCTATTAAATGCACTGCGGAACATAAGCCCCCTACATAGATTGCATCACAGGGGATATATGCTATTATTGTCACGCTTGGCAAGCGCACCCCACCCAATCCGCTGTTATTTATTTTTTGATGTTATTATAAAGACACTGACCTCTTGATTTCTCCCTCTGTCGCTTCTTACAACTCTACTCACGGGTAGAGTTACCAGATGACAAGAATTTTCCTGACATGTCTGGAATTTTAGCCTTCTGTCAGGAAAACAGGGAAAATTTGATATTGTCAGGAATTTTTGAAAGAGAAATTCTCAATAATTAAATTGTTAAATTAATCTGATCTGGCGCGTACTTTTTATTCCTAGATATTGCGCATAATATCAAACACATATATGCTAGTTTTTACGATTAGATATTTTTGCAGCAAGTTCGTCAGTTAGGAAATGTATTGGAAAGCCAGGGAAACTACTAAGAAAACTCATTTACGGATCTGGTAACCCTACCCACGGTACGATATTGGGTAGTGAATACTCTTACGCCGTCACTACACGGTAATGTTCATAATATATTAATTATTGGCATACCTATGTGTTGTCGCAGCAGTACGCCGCTGGCTTGCCCCCGGCAGCTGCTGGGGGGAGGGGTGCGCCGCCTGCGCCCCGCCCACACGCCACAAACCTCCTCCCCCACCCCCACCCCCCGCACACCTCACACACCGAAAACCCTCTACGCGCCCCACACCCCCCTCACCAAACCATCCCCACTCACACCAATCACCGCGTTCGCTTCGCGTGCAGGTAACTCGCTTTTTATATAACTTTCCACACTACTTTCAATAATTTTGGAACATTCACATTGTGTGCACACGCATATCAGTACATTCACTTTTCTTATCATCCCAATTAAAAAGCATTGACTAGACAAAGTAGGCGATTTCGATGATAGTAGCCGGCAAGGTCGTGGATTCGAATTCGCCATTCAACTACTGTTGTAAACCACTCCTAACACAAGAATTTAAGCTTATCAGAAGTAGTTAAAAGGTAAAATATGTAATTTTAAATACATTGTTGGTGTTTTCTAAAAAAAAAAAAATTGTAAAAACGATTTCACGCGAGTGTCTTGCCCCTACACTATCCATAATATTCACACAATATATTAATTTGAACTAGACATGGGACGAGTACTCGGTTTGGATTTGGTAATCGGCGGATTCGGTCTTTTTTTAGGGTTCGTCCGAGCACCGAGTATTAGCGGACGAGTACCGAGTACTCGGCCTTAATTATATTCCAGATAAAAATAAAGACAAAAAGCCAGTTTTTATCATTATTATTATGTTAGACACATTAAAACATCAGTAACATGAGAAACACCAGAAATGTAGAGAACCAATCTATAATAGAAATTATTATTGCTAATATTAAATTTTAAGGGAGGAAAATTGTGACGCCAAAATACTAGTTTTTCGGCCCTATTTGGGTCTATTTTGCTACTTTTGTTTCTTCATTTGCACATTGTATCGAAAGAAAAGTTTCAAGTAAGTACTTGTATTTACTCGCATCGTTTCATCCCTAACTCTGCATAAGAGAAATAACCGCGCGCCGCCCGCTACCGCGTTTTTTTGAAGCCGAATATTCGGCCTAGTACTCGGTGGCCGAATATGAGGCGAATCACTCCTCGCTCAATGTCTAATTTGAACCCTTCCTTTTTTTGATGACAAAATTAGTCAAATGTAATTTCTATCTATATCATATTAATTTATTAAAGCAACTACCATATAGAAAAATAAATATTTTTTTTTGCAGTGGGTGACGACGTACGACAAACTCTATGCGATGTGAACTCTCCGCGAAACGAATTTTTCCTAAGGTTTGTTCAATTTCCAAAATCTATAAATTGTTTACATTATAACAAAACGTTACGAAGGAAAATAAATTATATCAACTATTAGTATTTTATAATAAACTGACGCTAACAAAGAGAATATAATAGAGTAGAATAGAAATTATATTTATTTTATCATCAGAAACAGGTACAGAATTATTGATGACAAACATTGGTATTTTTTCGTTGACCACATATTGTACTCGTATATGCCCCCAGCTAACGGGTTATCCCGTTACTGTACACTTACAGTTACTGTAACTGTACAGATCCGTCTTAGCATGTCTATAAGGGAGACTAGCTGCAGTTTTAAGGATTGCTCGTTGAGCTTTCTCAGCTTCAATAAGGTGAGTTTTAGCTACACTGTGATGCAATAGCTGATTATAGATTGACTTAGAACGTAATAAATAGATTTGATAACGCAACGATCAGTTATGTGTCGGAGGGATTTAAAAATATAAATTGGTTTTCTCAGTCTAGATACCAAGCAATCGATGTGCAACTTGAAGTTGAGAGTAGAATCAACAATGACTCCTAGGTATTTAATGGATTCAACTCTTTCCAGTGTAGGACACAAAAAAGAGGTGTAATAAATTACACCTCTTTCTCTAAAGAGAGCCGCAGTATTGAGCAAAGATAGAGCCAGAAGTAGGTTGACTCGACTACTTTAAGGCAGTCATGTATTTGGTTATTGTAACGTTGAGAGTAAGTACGTTATCAACCAACCGTTTGTTTGTTAACATTGTTAAAACCATTTTGCGCAAGTTCAAAGACTTCTTCCCATGAGTCTCCATTAAAAACGGGAGCTGTGTCATCAGCAAAGATTTCCCTCGAGGTAGCTGGATCTCGCACAGGTCATTAATATAAATGAGAAACAGCGTTGGACCTAAAATGCTTCCCTACGGCACTCCATAGGTTACTGGAAGGTCCTTAGTCATTACTGAGAAAATCACCAAGCTTGAATCTCTGATACGATTGGTGAGATAACCAAAGATTTAAATAGTTAGGTGCGCCTTCAACTTGAAAACTGTGGCATTATTTTTGGATGTGTTCGTTTGCAAGACGCTGACGTACGCACACTAATGCAATAGTGTCATCTCTTATTATCTTACAGAAATTTTGTATACTACTTTTCTTTGTCGCAAAATGAGCACTGATTGCGAATGAGTGAGCTCACTCATTTGAGAATGGACATATTCCGGAGTGGTCATACTATGGTAAAGGCGCATCTAACTATTTAAATCTTCGGAGATAACTCGCAAATAGATTTAACGCTACGCCTCGTACACCTACTCCTTCGAGTTTGTTTAACAACCTTGACCTTAGCTAAATCAATAAAGATTGCCATATTCTTTTTGCCGTAATCAAGACCAAAGATTGGTGTATTTGTTAACTCAAGAACGCCATCCTCATTTAACCTTCCGACTCGGAATACAAATTGATTATGAGAAATAACGTTCATTGAGCATAAGAAAGCAATAAGTCTCTTGTTTAGGATTTTCTCTAGGATCTTAGATAAAGTAGGTAGTTTTGATATAGGTCTACAGTTGCTAACGCAGTCACTGTCACCTCCCTTGTGGATTAGTTTGATAATCGAGATCTTTAGAAGTCTAGGGAAGGTATCGGTTTCGAGGGCAGCATTAGGGTTTTTGATGGTGTCAACAAATAACTATGTTGCTTGAATAGCCAACCGGAAATTAAGTCAATGCCTGCAGCACAATCGCTCTTTAGTCCCATTATTATTTTGCCAACCTCATCTTCATCTGTAGGTAGCAGACAAAGTGAATTGCTCATATAGGAGTTGGTGAGGAGTGATTTCGGAGTGCCAAACTTAAGTTTAAGGTCCTCAGCTAATTTATTCCCAACTCTAGCAAAAAACTCGTTAATCAAGTTGGCAGTAGCAGTTGGATGTTTTTGGTAGGGTAAATTGGATGACAACATGTCGTCTTTTTTCTTGGTGTATATCACATTTCTTATTACATCCCAGAGTTTCTTTTTGTTTGTTCCTGCTTGTTGTATAAGGGACTATTCATAACTTCGTTTTGATTTTTTTAAGAAGTGCATTACAGAAGTTTCAGTAATTTCTGTAAGTTTTTATAAGGGTATTGTTATTTGGATCTTTTTTGACTTTTTTGTGTAGGTTGTCACGGTTTCTCGTACAACGCAGAATACCTGAGGTAATCCAGGGTTTCATAACCTATTTTCGACTCGGAACTTTAGCTACTCTGGAGTTATTCAAAATACATTTGTTGATAGCTTGGATAAAGAACTCTGTGGTCTTATCAACGTTATCCATTTGATATACCGAAGAAAAGTCCACATTTAGTAAGTCGTTTTGTAGTCCCACCCGATCTAGACGTTTTATTTATTTATTTATTTATTTACACTTTATTGTACTAAAGGTACAAACGGCGGACTTAATGCCATATGGCATTTTCTACCAGCCAACTGGAAAGTTAGTGGGAGATGTGTGTACTGCAGTGGGCTAAGATGAAACCTAAAATTGATAAATTTCACATACCCCCCCCCCCCCCACACACATCACACACATATATACTCATAACTCAAACTTAATTATATATACATATATATATATATACATACATACACATACACATACATATATACATATACATACATACACACACATACACACGTATATACATTCATATACAATAGATATTATAGATTAAATGCTATAGATTATTTATATATTTATTTATTTATTTTTTATTTATTTATAAACTTACACGTAACACCTTAAGCTAAAGGGTACATAGGGCGGACTTAATGCCATGTGGCATTCTCTGCCAGTCAACCCTGGGTGGCAAGGATAATTGTTGGCAGGTGCGACCATTATACGTAAATAAGTGCTTATACACTAAAATATACATATATGCAAATTACATACATACACATTACATTTAAATATACACACATATAGTATCAATATACGTACAATAATACATACATACATATATATACATATATATATATATATACATATATATATATATATATATATATACATACATACATACATACACATATATACATATATATATAATATAATGTTTGAATAATATATATTGAGATAAATATTTGAAGTAAAAAAGAAGAAAGAAGACAAAATTAAGGAAAAATAATGTTAATTAGTAGTTTCCTTCAGGTAATGTTTTCGGAGAAGAACTTTGAAACCTTTTTTATTTGTGGCATTCTTAATATCGTTGGGGAGGGTGTTCCAAAGTTGTATAGCTTGTATCGTAAAAGACGACCTGAAAAAATTTGACTTATGCTGTGGAAACCTTAACCTCAGACGGTTTGACTGTCGGGATGTTCGACCGTCGATCGGATGAAAAAAATGAAAATTATCCTTAAGATAAGAAGGTGACCTGGGATCGTTTAAAATTGAATATAGTACAAGTAAAATTCTAGAGCATCGCCTTTGACGTATAGGTAGCCATTTAAGCTTTGAACGATAGGATGATATGTGGTCATACTTACGTAAACCAAAAATAAACCTTATGGAATTATTAAGAAGGCGCTCCAACTTGTTTAGAAGATTTTCTGACAGATCTGGGTAACATACATCGGCATAGTCGATAATAGGTAGAATAAGGGAATGAACCAGCATTAGCTTGGTTTTGACGGGTAGGAAATTTTTAAGACGATAAAGGGAACGCAAGGTAGCAACAACTTTACGACTAACTTCAGAGATCTGCAATTTCCAGGTCATAGTTTTATCCATGTACAGGCCAAGATTTTTTATGGAATCACAATATGGAATCAAACTTCCATTATAAAATACAGGAGAGAGATATCCATAATCAACCTTAGCCAATAATTGCGAACTTCCGAATATTACAACTTTGCATTTGGCAGGATTAACAGAAACGCCATATTTACATGACCATTCTCTTATGGCTTCCAGGTTATCATTTAATTTGTGTATTACAAAGTTAAGATTGTTTAAGCTTGATTGTACATAGAGCTGGAGATCATCCGCATACAGATGGTACGAACAATCTAAAACTGAGGAGATAGAATTTATAAATAAGGAAAACATAATAGGAGAAAGTATTCCGCCTTGCGGCACACCAGATTCAATTTCAGCCCATGCAGAAAACCGCTGACCTGAGCGAACCGATTGCTGGCGACCGCGAATATAAGAAGAAAACCATTCCAAGGCTGGGGATGAAAATTTAAGGTGTTTAAGGATGGATAGGAGGATACCATGATCCACTGTGTTGAAAGCGTTTGAAAAGTCAATAAGCACCACCACTGTTAATTTTTGCTCATCTAAGCCCTTTCTTATATCGTCTGTGACTTTGATAAGCGAAGTGGTAGTACTGTGACCAGAGCGAAACCCCGATTGAAATTCATTCAGCAGGTTATGTTTTGCAACGAATACAGATATTTGCTTAAAAACACAGGCTTCCAGAACCTTAGAGAGGTATGGGAGAATTGAAATAGGACGAAAATGGTTAGGGAAAACAGGATTAGGTATTTTAGGAAGAGGTCTTACAAAAGCTTTTTTCCATGCAGAAGGGTATTGACCTGAGTCCAGAGAATAATTTATAATGTGTGTTATAGCTGGAAGAAGGTACTCAAGAATCATAGACACCATTTGCTTACTAATTTCATCATAACCCACAGCCTTGGATTTAATGGCTAACAGAGCTTTTTTAATTTCATCCTGAGTAACAGGGGAGAAACAAAAGTCAGGGATCTGGAGACGCTGCATTGATTCTATAGAAGCAATTGTTTGAGAACGGACTTGAGGGTCCAATGAAGTAATAGAAACAAAGTGACGATTAATGTCATCCAAATTGAGAGAGGCGTCATATTCCGGAGAATTAGTTTTATTAATTCCGATAGACTTGAGGAATTTCCACACATCAGTGGGCGAAGAATTAGTTATTTTGTCATGAATGTAGCGGCGTTTAGCATTTCGTACCACCTGATTGCATCTGTTTCTTAACGTTTTAAAGTTAGACCAATTTTTTTCTGAGCGATTCTTTTTATACTTCTGGAAAGCCCGATCTCGCCGTGCCATTGCCACCTGTACCCCTTTAGTCATCCAGGGAGCAGGAGGACGCTTAACTTTTACATAATGTACCGGAGCATGAATATTATACAGATTCAGGATGCTATTATTTAGAAAGGATATTTTATCATCGACGTTAGAAGCTGCCACCAAAGGGCCAAAATCAATTGAAGATGCGTCTCTCCTGAGACTCTCAATATTTATTCTTGAAAAATTGCGTAACTGCAGAAAAATAGGTTTCTGTTTCGGAGGTTTAAGTTTATATGAAAAATAAATCAAGTCGTGACGTGAGAAACAAGGAGCAGAGAGCTGTCCAAACTGAATCACACGATCAGAAGAGGAAGTAATGATGAGGTCAATCAACGAATCATCAGTGCCAGTATTTCTATGAGTTGCCGCCAATGGGAGAATGCAGAGTTCGACTGATTCAATGATTGATCGAAGTTTTTGGGAGCGAGAAGTATTTTTTAACAAATCAGTGTTGAAATCACCCATTATCATGCAATGTATGTACTCAGATCCAATGGTGTCAAGAGCCGTCTCAAGTGAGGTAAAATAATCCACAGAAGGAGGACAATATACAACACCTAAAACTGCCCTAGCACCCATAATGTTTATTTCTAGAAATAAAAACTCAGCAGTGGCAGAAAATGGGGAGGGGGAAGATAGAACAACTTTATAAGGAATATTTTTCCGTAGATATATAGCGACACCACCTCCCCCCTTCTCAGTCCGATCATTGCGTATAAGAATGAAATTAGGTAGTGGGTACAAACTCGACATAATAGATGGTTTTAGCCAACTCTCAGATATTAAGATAGCATCGACACAGTCTAGTGAGAATGCTTCTTCTAAGTAGGAAAAATGACTTGGAATGCTCTGTGCATTAATATGACAAACATTAAAATATTTTTTATGAGGCAGAAAAATATTACTTAACTGATCGCGTAAGGGAAGTAAATTATCTGTAAGATCATTACCAGAGGCGTATGAGGAATCTGAACTATAAATGGAATAAAAAGATTCATCATCAGACATTATTAACTTCTAAATAGATTTATATATAATATGTATATTAGATAATAATAAATAATAAAATATTAAATATATTAAGAGACAAAACAAAGACTAAGTATAAAATATCTACAACGCTATACTTATAAACCAGAAAATCAACTACTCCACTATCACTGCTCTATCCCATCAGTTGACTGATAAAGATAACAATCATTGTTTTAAAACTAACCTTAAATTAATAGAACATTAAAATACACTATTATACAAGTAAATACAGAAACAGGATATAACAAAACATCAACATTAAACTAATAAGTCTACAATTAATCTTTCCCAACGGAAACAAAATCAAACTTTTCATTTGTTAGTGTCTGTGTATCCAAATCATTTCTTGAAATCAATGTTAACAGGGATATAGTAAAAATTGTAAAATTTAATCATGATATAAAATAACATCCGTTTGCTAACAGTATTTTAGAAACATTAAAACACACTAGGATGCAAGGTATAATACCTTTGCCTGTACTTGGCGTATAGTAATTACAACAATAATCTTTAGCTTTACAAAGTAACAAAATAACAGTTTGTGTATATTTTTCTACCCACTTATTATAAAAAAAAATTCTTATTACAAAAAGTAAATAATAAACAATATTAACCCTTAGTAGTTTAGTTAAATCAATTAAACTAAGAAGCTAAATATAGTGCAACGATAATTACTAAGATATGATCATTAGGAATAATATAAGGCTTGAATGATACCAAGTAACATAGGACTGAATAAAGTAAACTTAATTATTTTAAAGAATCGTAACAACCTCGAGAAAGTGTGTGAAAATATCAACAACGTCATTATTTTTTGGTCACAACGCGGCGTATCCTTTTTTTTTCGTTGCTTGGACCCAATTGTGCCCCTTGATAGCGTGAGACCACTTCTTGTTGGCGACTACATTTAGATGTACTTGGTTGTGATACACCAGAGAGATTGCCTGTGCTATCTTCGGTTTTGGGAGGTGATGTATTTGAAAGAGGAGAACACCCTGGCGAGTACTTGGTGACAAGATTATTGAAGTCTTCCTCTGAAGTTACTTTTGCCCGACTACTATCAGGCAGTTTAATATAGACTGTGCCATCAAGCGTCCACACATTCCTCATGCCAAAGTACTTCCTGGCCTGCTTGTGAATATTTTGACGAGTCTTTGTGAGGAACTCAAACAATGTGAAAGACGTACCTTTTAACTTAGCCTTAGACTTCCAAACTAATGATTTTGTATGGTGATCATGGAACTGGACGAGGACTGCTCTAACTTGATCTTTACCTTGTGAGCCCAATCTGTGACACCGTTTGATCGAGGTTCTGCTCACATCAGAAAGGCCCATTTTGCCATGTATTAAGCTTAGAACCTTATCAATTAAGCTTACTTCAGAGTCCTCGGGGATGCCATTGAATAGCAATACATTTTGCCGTTGCCGCATGTCAAGTCCATCAATTGTGTTTATACAACTTCTAACTTGCAGTTGCAGTAGACTAAACATTTGTGTGACCATATCTTTGAATGCATAAAATTCCTGACTTAGCTGCACTAACGTTGGATTGGATGGGACCAGTGCAGCCTTCAAACGATCTTCGAATTCTGCCATCTTTTGCATCCAGCTGACTTCCAGTTCTTTCTGTATTTTGTCTACATTATTGATGCTTGCCATATTGTAATCGTAATGTAACAGTGCTTAATGGTGATAAATACTAGTGTTGCTGATGGGTGATGCAGTAAGTTATTAAAAGCTTGTTTACATAGATAAATTATTATTTGAGCACATTAAGATCTCTTTTCTCAATATAATTATCGTAAAATTTACACTTATCTATTGTGGAAATTAATAAAATATGAAATTATAAATAGGAGCACTTAAAAATTTATGTGTCAGATGAACCCAAATAATGTTCCTTTACCTTTGTTTTAAAAATCCACTTATTGGGGGATTTTCTTATTGCTAGGGGAAGCGCATTCCAGAGTCTTACAGCTGTAACAACGAAAGAGTTTGAGAGGAAACCAGTACGGTGAGAGGGAGTATGGAGCACGAGATTGTTACGAGAGCGAAGATTGCAATCATGGGAAGAACCCAAGTATTGAAACTTACATTTCAAATACTCTGGGGCCAATGGATCGTTAAGAATAGTGAACAGAGTGCTAAGAATTCTAAGGCTCCTGCGTTGTGGGATATTTAACCATTTAAGTTGAGAGCGATAGAAAGAGACGTGGTCATACTTTCGAAGACCGTAAATGAAACGGATACAGTTGTTCAGAAGCCGATCCAATTTATTGACCAAGTATTGTCTGCATCTAAGTAACACACATCAGCATAGTCAAACATAGGAAGAATTAGCGATTGAATTAGAAGTTTCTTCGTACAAGGCGGTAAGATATTTTTATATCTGTACAATTTTCTCAAAGTAGTACAAACTTTACGGCTAACTTCCTCAACATGACTGCGCCAAGTAAGTGAACAATCCAAGGTTAATCCCAAGTCCCTAACATTGGAGCTGTAAGGAATTACCTCGCCGTTATAAATCAGAGGATCGAACGATGTGTGATTAATTTTACCTAATTGACGTGCACTGCCTAAGACTATAGCTTGGCATTTGCTTGGATTAACAGCAACCCCATACCTTCTTGACCAATTAAGAATCCAGTTAAGATCGGAGTTAATCACGGTTACAGCATTATTTATGGAGGTAGCATCGGCATGAGCATAGAGTTGCAAGTCGTCGGCATACATATGGTAGGAAGAACGAAAATTACAAGTGATCATGTTAATAAATATAGAGAAAAGTAAAGGAGAAAGAATTCCACCTTGCGGAACACCAGTGGTTAATTCACCCCAATCAGACACCATACCATCGACCCGAATTGCCTGCTGGCGACCACGAAGATAGGAGGAGACCCAATTCCGTGCTGATAAGGAAAAACCTATGTAAGACAAGATGGCGATGAGAATATCATGGTCAACGGTATTAAAGGCGTTAGAAAAATCTATTAAAACTAACACCGTCAACTTTCCAAACTCCATGCCATCACGCACATCCTCTGTTATTTTTAAAAGCGCCGTTGTGGTGCTATGTCCAGGTCGAAATCCTGATTGGTGTTGATTCAATAAGTTGCTTTTGGTTAAGTGAGTTTGTATCTGTTTGAGCGCTACAGCTTCTAAGACTTTTGACAAAAACGGCAAAATCGATATAGGCCGGAAGTGATTGAGAGCACTGGGCATAGATATTTTTGGAAGAGGGAGAACAAAAGCCTTCTGCCAGCATAACGGAAACTTCCCAGTAAGCAATGAGCGGTTTATAATGGAGGTTAAAATTGGTACAATATGATCTGAAACATATGATATCATGGTTCTTCCTATGTTGTCATGACCTACTGCCTTTGATTTAAGTTTTTGTAATACTTTTAAAATATCCTTCTCAGTGACAGCAGAAAAAGAGAAAGAATCAGTATGCGGGGATGACATGGAAGTAATATCTGAAATAGTTTTCATTTTAATATGAGATGGGAGACAAGCCGCTGTAGAAAAGTGAGCATTGAGATCATTTAATGAGAAAATATCTGAGATTACTTGTTTTTTAGTTTTACTGAGACCATGAGAGTGAATGAACTTCCATGTCTCCGATTGCGATGAATTAATTAGGAAATCATGAAAATATCGGCGTTTAGCAGACCTCACCACCTGATTGCAGCGATTCCTAGCCTTTTTGAAGGCCTCCCAGTTCTGTACAGTACGGCAAGATTTATATGTGACAAAAGCTCTGTTGCGCCTGTTCATTGCCAGACGTACGTCGTTAGTGATCCACGGTACTGATGGACGTTTGATTTTAACCTCGCGTTCTGGCGCATGTGTATTGAAAATATTCAATAATTTAGAATTAAACTCCATAACCATATCATTAATTGAGTCAGTATTTAATACTGGAGACCAATCAATGGCGGACACATCATTAATTAAGTTATCTCTATTTAATCGAGCATAACTGCGTAACTTTATTGTATGAGGGATACGTTTAGGTTTTAATTTGTATGAGAGAAATAACAAGTCATGGTTCGAAAAACCAGGAGCTGGATACTGACCATAACTCGCAACTTTGTTAGAAGATGTAATAATTAAATCGATCCAAGAATCCGCGGTAGAAAAATTAGAGTGAGTAGCTTTAAGGGGGAGAATGGAGAGGTTGACCGAGTTTACGATGGATCGTAACTTTTGAGAATTAGAGGAGTTTTTTAACAGGTCTGTGTTGAAATCACCCATAATGACTTGATTTGTGTACTCAGAGCAGATGTAATCTAGGATAGATTCCAAAGTGGAAAAATAATTAGTAGAGGGAGGAGAGTAAACGACTCCAAGAATAGCTTTGGCTCCCTTTAACTTAATTTCAAGAAACAGATACTCCATGTCATTAGCCTGTTGATCAAAAGTGGATATTACTTTGAAGGTTATATCACTACGTAGGTAAATAGCGACTCCACCTCCACGCCTTAAAATTCGGTCCTGTCGTACCAGTACAAAGCCTGGTAGACCATATGATGTAGAACATAGATTAGGTTTTAACCAGGTCTCGGACACTAGTATAGCATGGACGAGATCAGCTGAAAAAGTAGCCAATAATTCAGTATAATGACATGGAATACTTTGCGCATTAATATGACATATATTAAGATTAGAGTGAACAAAGTTAATAAATGTATCAGAAATTTGTTGCCTTAGGGCGACCTGAAAGTTATAATCATCATCATCGGAGTGAAAAGACGAGCTCATATCACTTGCTGACACAAAAACTTCATCATCAGACATAGTAATTTAAGATAAATATCATATACCTAAGACAAATATTTACAAAAATAATGAGATATATAATGCTAGAATATAATTTATACGTATAATATAAGGTACTATTCTATCACACCACCTTTCCTCAAGTTGACTGATAGTTACAAAGCAGAAAACACGAAAAATTCAATTTTACATTAAAAAAAACGAACATGGCAAAAGATAACACAAGCTGGATACAAGTATTCCAAGTAATATTTAACAACAACTAATGCAAAATTTCATTAAGGTATAGAACAACGTAAGTAAGGCTTAATGGTCCACATACCTTTGCCTTAACCATAATCTGTCACTGCCATTCAAGTGACCAAAATATTATGACAGAATCAATGGGTGCGTTTGGCAGAAAAAAAAACGCATCCAATGAATCAAGAAAGTAACAAGAGCGATAGTCAAAATTGCAAAAAGAAAATAATAAAAAATTAACCATACCTACTTAATTAAAACAAAATTGCTAGATCAAAACACTAAACTTACTTATTACTACTTCCACTACTACTTTCAAGATTACAAAACTACACTTATTGTGGTGTATTAATGATCTCATTGCAATTAACTATTACAACTGTATGATGAATTGTATGACCAGTCCACTGAACAATATAAAATGTAATATAATATTATCGTAGCTTATTCTAGTAGTAACCAAGATTATCATAACAGTGTACATTAAACTTGATTAAAACTTAATTAAAAAGTAGTATGAAAAATTAAAAGAGAAACTTACAACTGTGGGAAATTATTATCAACATATCAGATAGGTAAAATTCAAAACAAGTCTGAATGTTTTCAAAAATATGCAAAGATCTATTAATATTTAAAAACTAAAAAATAGTACATATTAATCTCACAAAACTATTTGTAACATCCAGTTGCTATAAATTTAAGATAAATACTATGTAAGGTTATGGCCATAAATGTGAATTGGGATTGAAAGTGAGTAAAACTTATAAACATTTCATCAATACAGTTAAAAGAAAAAGAAAAGAAAAAAAAATATACACAAAACATGGACTATTTACAATGCCATTAGGGTAATATTATTACATTTTAATATCAACAACAATAACAACTACCTATCTTAGAGTTATTTGTATTATGAAGTGGGACAAAAGTATATGCATGTAAAGTACATTGTAAGGATTCATTTATTAGTGTCAATAATAAGAAGTGTATTTCGCGTTTCAAAAAACAGTATGTTAGAAGTATACCAAGTAGATGAGAAGTATAGTAAGTAGAAACTTATACATCTTCCACTCATGTATATTGATATAATACACATGTTTATCACAAATGGCCATTGCATTAGGCAACAGAAAACTAGCAAAAATGACACTATGCTCACAGAAAAAAAAACATTTCACTTTCTTGATGCAATGCGGCGAGATTTCTTTACATCAACATCCAACAGAGGAGTACCAGATGGTTTGCGCCGACCAGGCTCGATCTGATGGCCATCACAGGAACTGCTATGCTGGACTAATTTATTAGTGACATTTTTCACAGAGACATCAATGCTTTTAGCATTCACTGAGGTAGAAGACATATTAGACGAGGGGAATTTATCTATCAATGCCATAAGCTTTACTTCTGTGCAGACCTTCTCACGAGTAAAACCTGGGGGCTTTATATAAATTGAGCCATCAAATGTCCAAACATTTTTGAGACCAAAATGATTTCGGGCCTTCTTGTAAATTTCTTGCCGTGGTTTAGTTAAGAACTCTGAGATCACAATTCCTGATCCTTTTAACTTTGATTTCAACTTCCACACTTCTGATTTAACATGTTGCTCATGAAACTTAACCAGTATGGGTTGAATATGCTCATTCCGTTTAGCTCCAAGGCGGTAGCAATGAGACAGTGAGGTACAGGATATATCAGCAATCCCAATTTTACTCTGAATAATATTTATAACCTGTTCTTGAAGGCTACACTCAGAGTTTTCTGTAACACCGTGAAACAGAAGTGAGCTTTGCCTATATCTCATGTTAATTTCATCTACTGCACCAATGCACTCACTTACTTGCTGCTTAAGTATTCCCAGCATTGAGGTAACAACTTCCTTAAATGATTGAAAATCGTCTTTTAGTTGCCCTAAAGTGGGGTTTGATGACATAGAAACATCCTTTAGTCGTGATTCAAAATCTGCCATTTTCACAGACCAGGTGCTTTCAAGATCCTTTTGTAAGTCTTCTAAATTATTAATTTTTGCCATTACGGGTGCGTTTTTAATAGTTAGAATAATATTATGAAAGTTAGTGAAACATCAGAGGTTAAGTTGAGGGTTAGGTGGTATAGCACTCAATACATTCTTTGACACATGAAAATATACTCTAGAATTGAGCACAAACTATTATTCAATGGATTAAAACACTTGAAACTATAATCACAATCCAAATTATATGTGAAAATTGTTTAAAACTGGTAAACAAAATTACCACCTGTTAATTGTTTCACGCCTACCCACTTTTTTCGTTCGTTCGTTTTAGTGTCGTTCGGTAGTTTTCTTTGAGTTCTCACTTCAAACGTATGTTAAGGGCTACTCCATCATGATCACTAAGTTTAGTCGCTTATGTAAGATAGTAGATATTATTGTAATTGAATTATATAGGAATTGTAGTGAATGACGTCATAGTTTCATGAAATCAAAGAAACATGTTATTTGTATATTTTTAAATATTAGAAATCGCATTCAACTTAAAACGGGGGGAAGATTTCATATTGACAAAATTCTGCCAAGAGATATTCAATAATAAAAACTTGATACGGAAAATCTTACTTCTAATCTTAATCTCTAGTAATTTAAATTATTGTCCAGTTTGTAGTAATTTTAATAACAGCGGTGTCATCAAGTATCCAATTCGTCGGAAGCGAACTTTTGTGGTATATTCTCAGGCCAGTTACAGTACGAGCGCGATACGGAATAAGTTTAAGGATCTTCACTAGCAGACAGGTGAACAACAAATGTACATGGGTGATCGACTTCCAGGTCTCCGCGAGGTGAAATAGCGAGTGTGTATCTGGACAAGCTGGATGCGGTCAGCCGCTGCCTCGGGGGCGCGCTCGACTCCCCTCGCCAGCCTCACACCCCGCACCTCCCCCCGCACTCCCCGCGGGACGTGCCGTGACCCAGCCGCACGTGACACAGTCGAGTGCCTTCACACCGCCCCGCCGGCTAGACGGCTGCCAGCCAAGTGACGGGACATCGATGTCGATATTTTCACTAAATTGAACATTCACCTAATCCACCAATAAGTGACATATCTAAGTAAGCAATTTGATAAAATTCCTGTTATTTTTATATTCAAAATTATTAATAGAATACTAATCACACCTTTACTATGAGTTTAACAATCTTACATTTACATAATGCGACATTGTATGGAATCTTTCAAATTTTGATACATTATACTATAAAAACAAATTTATTAATAATCTCGTAACCAAATAATGAACACTTGCTATAATCGCTTGGGTTTGGGACACGGCTTTGGTTGCCATACAATAAATGATATGCCATAATAAAAAATATATGATAATGATAAAAGCAGCTGTACAGCTCTTTTTATCGCATACAAAACCTATCAAATTCATTCAGTAACAGTAACAATTTTATTTTATTAAGTTTTAAAGGTCAGGTTACGTTACCGCTCTTAAAGAATTTCACTTTACGTTAATGAATAATGTTGCAATTCATTTAAAATAACATAATAGTATTTATAGTGTTCAAAAATATGACGTTATATCTTTTATCTTAAAAAATAATACAGTTTTCATTTATTGTATGATAATTCCCAACACCAGGTACAACCAAATTAATTACAAACAAGCCATACACTTTAGTATTAGTGGATGAAGGACCTTATTTTTATATAAAACACGGGTTAGAAATTGTAAATTGTAAAAGTTATTACAAGAAAATAATATTCGAAATATTATTCCGATAAAAATTCGGCTACGTGTTATAAAGCCCGCTCACGAGGTGCTAAGGCCACAGGTGCATTTCAGTTTGTTTACTTGACGCATTTCCTCAACGCTAGAACTAAGTATTAGATTAGTGCCAAATTGAGAATGTATTTAGTTGTTACTTAATTTATTTATTAAATTAGTTATTAGGATGTAAAAATTGCGCACTTTATTGTTTATGATCCGCCTAGGTGTCTCTGGTTGATTATTGAATGTGTAAGTCATAGCTGTTGTCAATCGAGTCTTCGGAATAATTGTTACTTTTATTTATATTTTCTAGCTATAATTTATACGAACAAATAATTACTTTATCGATATGTGTCTACTGTCTACGTACGTCACTAGTGCTGTTATTATTAAGTTATTATCGCTTGCACTTACAAGTGTTATTAATAAAACACTTCTAAGTGCAAGAGAGATGTACGGTATAAAAATATTTCGGAGACTCGGTAATGCTGACATTATGTGCTGTGTATGATAGAAAGTGAAATTCGGGATGGCGATAAAAAATATGGACTTTCTAGGGGTGAATCAAGAAAGAATAAAAAGGTAATAACAATGCTTTGAAAGTTAAAAATATGTATATTTTGTAGTCCGATTTATTTTATTACGTTATATTCAATTTTCAATCAAGTGTGAAGCAGTATAAAGTAGAATTTTGAATGACATCACGTGTCTGTGACCAGGCAGTCCAAGAAGTGCTGAATTAATAGTAGTGCTAATGAGGTGTAAATTTTCTCAACTAGATGTAATAATTGTAATTTTATGTCTGACTCTGCCTTATTAAGAAATAGGTTTAAATAATATGTCGTCATCACTTTCATACATACAATGTATCCCACTCTTGCATTTTAAATTTAGAGCCAAATTCAAAGCACAATATAACTTGCCATATGATTTTTATAATTTTAGTTATTTTCTCGTTAATTTGTTTAAATATGTATTAAGTGTCGTGACGCAGGAAAGTACAAGTTAGTTAAGTTAGATTAAGTTAGCGACCCTCGATCGCAGCGACCGAAATATTCTCGAACGTTCCGCGACCGGTGACTTCCCACTGTACAAACATGCCACAAATGTTTGAAAGAACTTTTTAATCTGTCCACGCTTGCAAAATGGTTTAACTTAAATAATCGTGTTTGACTATCAGTTTTTATTTATCATTACGAATAACAACAATTTTAATAAATATAAGTTGGTAAACGAACACCATTTTCTTTCTCTGCATAATCAAGTTGCTGCATGAACTGGTGCAGAAAGACTTGATATAGTTTACAATGAAACTATATATTACAAAGTTCTTGCTAACTTTTTCAATTTTTTTTCTTTTATTCTTTTGCATTGAATTTTTTTACCTTTTATGGAAATTATTAGGGGGTTTAGGACAATTATTAAGACAAAATTTCGTGTTATTATTTTTTGTAAGTTTTTTTTTAATTGTTGACTTTATTATATGTGTATAGAAGTTTATGATTTGATATGTCGTTCGATATCCATGCATTAGTTGGATGAAATATGACTAGATACAATAAAAATGTACATAATTTATACTTTACTAGTTTATGATAACACCACTAGCTCCATATCCGCTGTCATATTATATCAATTTAGTTTTATCTATGGTCTATATTCTTACAACCAAAGTAAATAAAGTATTAAATATTGCTGTGTTGAGGTTATATTTTTTCAATAGGAGGACATATTTTTGATAAATATTTGTGACGTTTGACATGTAATGAATTTTTACAAATGGCAACACTTGTTATAGAAAACGCACTATATAGTTATATCAAGACATGTATGAGTATGTGTTGTTATTTTTCCGTAGTTCTATATATACACTAGTCTTTTTGACCACGAATTAGTAGTTTCTTAATACTAAGTTATAAATATAAAGGTATATTCCTTTTAGTATGAAAATAATAAACAGTTCTTTTCCCCGTTTCATAATGTTAAATGCTTGAGTTAAATAAATAATTTTGTCTGGAGCGATGAATTTCGTTTTATAATTATGACGAAATGTGCGACGGAAACAATTTACAACGCAATTGTTTTATGAGTAAAAATGTTTCTATTCCGTAACCAGATGTACATTACTTGATTAGGAGTTTTTATACACGTTGCAAGCGTGGTTATAGTTGCGTTCATTAACACTAAGCCATTTTTTAACAATTTTCGGACGATCTACACTCAATGTGACCAAAGATTCGTGTAGCTTGTTTAGTTTCCAAATTATTTGTAAGTTAGTATAAGAAAACAACCATTGTATAAGCCCATCGAATTTTATTATGCACCTCTGGTATGTATGAGACACGCGTAGGATGTACACAAAAAAAAAATTATAAACATGCGTTTATAAATTTTTGTTTTTCAGTTGCGTAAAATTAAAATATATACCTCTGAAATATATTGAATCTTATCACAACGTCTTAAGGTTCAAATTGTAAAAAGTAGATGCGTGACACTGAATAAACCCAATAATAAACCTATGCCTATCTCATACATGTTTGCTACTATGTTTTGTATCACAACGAAATTTTGTCATCTCTAGTCACACACCTATCTCTCACAATTGTGCCATAAATGCTCTCTAGGTTTAAAATAAACAAACAAAAACACGATGTAAAGTTGATATTGAATAAAATAAATAAAACGATATTTTCTAAACGCTTCCTTTCATTTCCCGCTTTCGGGGTTTCCGCAGGGCGCCACAGTGACGTGCGGAAGCACTACGTCACTCTGCAAATAAAGATGAGGATAGATTATTGTAGTGTACTTCACAACTTTGGGGTCGCCCTAGACGGAAGTATAGTGACCAGATATTTTTTATAATATGGGGGGCAAACGAGTATGCTGCTCACCTGATGGTATAAGTGACTACTGCTGCCCATGAACTACTGCACACCAGGGGAGTTGCAGGTGCGTTGATGGCCTTTTAGAAAGGAGTAAGCTCTTTCTTGAAGGTCGCTAAGTCTTATCGGTCCGGAAAAATAGCCAGTGGTAAACACAATTTGTGCGAGGAAGAAAACTCACAGTGGTGACCGCCAGCATCCAGATGTGTGGATGGTATCGTGAGTTTTGTCGCTATGTGCGTTCGTGAAATTGGGCGGAATCGACTTAAACAGATTGATAATATATTAGCAGTATTCTTAACCGCCTAGCATGTATACATAGATCTGTTATAAGCGAGCGAGATAAGTCAAGATCGTGCTAAATACAAGGCTGTAGTCTCTGCTTACTCCACTGCGTGATAGGCGGGGACATGAATGCTAAGAGAAGACGAACTGCTCCCATTGCGGCGTGTGGGACTAGATCTCCGCGTCCCATATTCTTGCAGTATCTCTCGCGTGGGAACGGGTGCGGAATCGGCTTGAACCTCTCCCTGCCATTAATAATGTCGGCGGTGCTGAGCTGCGATTTGACGTGGAAGGCCGAAGCCATCTTCTGTGAGTACAGAATGGTTCAGCAAGAGACTATGAGCGGTATCTGGAGACAGCGTGATCGCATTCGGTGACGACGTCGCCAGGGCAGTGCCACGACTCTCCCCTTGATGATAGTGTTCCCTTACTAGAAACTGAGCCTCTGGAGATGCGAACTTTGGGGGCGCAGGCCCCGAATCTAATAATCGGAAGTAACCAAAAGACGCTGCGATCGCACTGCGAGGGTGTTACGTGTTTCCAATAAAGCAAGGCGAGAGAGGAGCCCGGGTTGTGTTTCTAACAAAAATCCCGGGACCCCTCGTATACGCTAATGGTGACCTTCGTGGGGTATTAGCCGGTAGGAGTCCGGCATAATCTTTCTATAATGATTTCTTATATTTACGCGAACACTACACATTGAAATAATACTAGTTTTTACGGAATTTATCACGTATATTTAACTTTTTAAATACCCGACGTTTCGAACGCGGGGCGATCCTGTACGTCTGCAATCTGTGAGCACGTACAGGATCACCCCCGTCACTACATCAGATTTGATAGACCGCAAATCCTCGCTAAAGAACACCGATTCCTTCCAAGGATGATCCGCGAGGCTATTGAAATCAAAAAACATCCTAATTTCAATAGAGAAGATGGCTGGGTGCTACCATCTGCTTGGGATCCTATAATAAATAAAATTAAATCCTAACCCAAGCATACAACTGCAAGACTTCAAGATACCATAAGTTCATACTGTATAGATCGGAACAAAAGTTAAATTTTAATCTATGGTAACCGCGGTTAACTGGCATATGAACGTTGAACATTTCAGTCCCGCCCGTGACCATGAGTGCTGTAAAGCGTTTGAAACGTCGGGTATTTAAAAAGTTAAATATACGCGATAAATTCGGTAAAAACTAGTATTATTTCAATAATCTTTGAATTGCCCCCACAGCCGAAGATTCATTAATTCATTATAGTCTTTAAATACACTGCTAAACAAAGGCCACCCCCAAGGAACGCCGCAAAGAACGGTCCTGAGCCACCTGCATCCATTGACATATCTTACCGAGGCGTCACTTCATCTAGTTGTGGCCCTACACTGCGCCTATCGGTATGAGGCTGCCACTCTAGAATCTTCATTCCCCATCGCTTGTCGGTTCTTCATGTTGTACAGCCAGCCCATTGCCACTTCAGCTTACTAATGCGTTGGGCTATTCAGGTAAATCTAGTTCTACTGCGAATATTCTAATTCTCCACGGTCGAAGGTATTCGTGAGGATTTCCCCACAATAAAACAGTATTGTGAAAAAAAAATGACGTCACTTGAACCTGAACGCATTGTTGCTGTCCGTTTGTGTATGATATTATTCTAATTGGCTTGGTTAATTATTTTACTTACTTGCGAACTCTTCCTTTGCAGTCCATTTGCAGGGCCTTGTCTCTTGTAATCTTCTTCGGGTGTTTCCAGTAGAGCAGTATCTGAATTATCGGCCTAAAGTGAAACGGTAATGAATACGCACAGTAAATAAGTATACCAAAGTCAGAATCAGGCAGATTGAGGATCGCAGTGCCTTCGACATTGTTGCCCTTCGCTGGTTCGGGTATTATAGCATAGCGTAAACGATTGACCCGTTGGCGAGAAGACTGTATCGAGAGTGTAAGAATATCCGTTACCACATATCGTCCATGCATGGTGTATAAAGCGAATGAGGAAACATTTCCGGAGATGGGCAGCAACGTCTTCCTACCAAATCCTCCCTATGATCTGAGGGGGAAGAGGCCTACGTTCAGCTGCGGACTTATATACAGGCTGTAATGGATGGATGTTATTATGGCTTATTTCTGGTTTAGGTCCGTTTGGACGTACCAACATAAGCAGTTCCAAGAACATTGTACATTCCTATAGATACTTTGGTATAATTGCTATGGAGCTTTGTACACCGACAAGCTATAACGTAAATTGTACTGAACACTGTCAGGCTTTGCCCTTTTAAATTTAAATGGTTTTAGTAGGATATAGTTAACAGTAACAAGTGATAACCAAATTCTACTTAATACTTAGTACTAAGTCCTAGTAATAATACATACGTTGTGATTCAATCCGTCCCTTTTGCGAGCAAGTGTGTGCGGAGCTGTAGCGGCGGGTTCGTCCAGCGGTGGGGCGAGGTCGCAGTGCGTGCGGTCCCGCGGCGCGTAGTGCGGGAAGTGCGCTTGCAGACTCCGCGGTAGTTCCGGCAACGCATACAACCGGTGCTGCTTGCAGTACCGCTGCATATACAATACAAAGTACATAATACAATGTATGGGGAGGAGGGGGGACTGAGGTGTTTGAAGTCCCGATGTCGTAGTTATCCCGACTACTAATATTTTTACAATGAGTGATAGCGGCAAGTCATGAGCATCAAATGACAGCATTTTTGTACGAGAACATTCTCCAGTCAAGTATATCTTAGTCAAAATACTGTAGGAAAATGTTACGTGAATATCCAAAGAATGACGATGATTAACTAACGGACCAATCACGTGGAAAAATTTTCACAGTAGCCACCCCGCGTCCTTGTACTTCATCCAGAATTGACTGTCTCGTTGGTTTAGTGGTCGTAAACGCGGTTGCTCATCATGGGGTTTATAGCACAGAGTGACAAAAGAGCACACAGTCCACCGGATGGTAAGTGGATGCTGTGGCCGGCAGACATCCACATTTATCCTCAATTAAGGATCAAAATGCAAATGTTGTCACCCCTAAGGACTAAATTGGAATGCTTAAAAAGGATCTCCGGTTCTCTACACTCACTATATAAAACACAGAAGGATTAAGGTGTAATTCCGTAGCCGACTACAGGCAGCAACCGCAAGCCACGGGTCGCCGCAACATGTAGCGTCATGTCACTGCAGTCACGATTCCGAACCTAAATGCAGACGGCAGCAGCCCGTGTCCACTATCCAGTCTGTTCTGAGTGTTCAGTGGGACTTGATGTCTGACTTGTTTGAAATTAGCGATTGCGATTTATTTTTATATCTTTTGTTAGAAGAGGAAGAAGATGATGATGACTTGCTTTTATTATACAAGTATAATGAGAAAAGACACACGTCCTTTGTTGAAAAGCAGAGGAAGTGAGGGAATGTACAGTGCGGGATATTGGACCACACGGTTTATCAGTTTCTGTTCCTCGGAATCGGTGAAACTCATTTTTAAGAAAAATTCAACGTGTTGTCGCTCGGGCGTCGGCGGCACTACTGATTACATGGTCGGGCTACAGTGTAGTCTGCCGCTAGGCAAACGACGTGTCGCTACCTACGGAACGTATTTCATTTTCTTACCTATGTACTGGTTTTAGAAACCAGTTGTGTCGCGACGACACGTCGCTTGCTGCTGCTGTCTGCAGTCGGCTACGGAATTGTACCTTTAACCTGCTATTTTACGCCAGTATTCAGTGACAGCATGGTTTTGCTCCGTTCGAGCCGACCCATTCGTGCTACAACTATTATATAGCTGCAGCGTAGCTCTACCACGTAAAAAAAAACCTGGTCTTTAATGCCGAGTAGGGCCAAATCAGTTCAGCTTATGAAAGCACGTAAAGTCGTTGGTATTGCGCCTGATCTCTCCGGTCGTGTTTGTGGATAACCGTCCTATCGGACTATATGAGTGAGAGAATAGTTTTGCTTGCGAAGAATACCCTCAGGCACTGTAACCGTGTCCTGCACAGATGGCTAGTTTCGTTGAGACTATCCGCCGTGACTGAAGCTCAGTTTGTATGATATAAATTCAACCAAGTAAGCTATAAATCGACCATTGTGCATGTCAAATCTGTGCTCACGACTCGTGTCACTACGTTTGCGGTGTAAGAAGAGCGTGTACGTGTACAGATGGGAGTGCGTGCGATGACTGAAAGGAGCTGTACGTACATCGAGGGCGCGGCGCAGGGCGTGCGTGGGGCGCGCGTGGCGCTGCGCGTGCTGCAGCAGCGCGGCGCCGTGCGCCAGCTCGCGGCACACGGCGTGGCGCTCGCGCTGCTCGGCCAGCTCGCCGTGCCACCGTTGCCACGCCTGCTTCTCGCGAGCCTCGCGCTCCTCGCGCTCCCTCTGCACACCACATCCGAACGTCCATTACCGTCCGCTATGTGACGGCGTGCTTATCGCGCCACAGTCTATTGTCGTTACACAACATATAAAAAAATCCTTTGGTTCCCTTTATGTGGGTTATTAGAATCAGTATCCACGGCTCCATGGCACAGGGGTCTAGCATGGGAGTTGCGGCGCTAAGAGCCGCGGGTTCGAATCCGGCACGGAAAAAGTATTGCCTACAAATAATTATTCCGGGATGTTTGTTCTTATGCAATGTATGTATATAAACTACCTCCAACTCTATTTATATTCTTTATAAATAGAGTTGGAGGATAACGTAATTGAACTATATAAATATGAACTACTCATATTTATATAGTTCAATTCACTTTATGGGCATGCACTAATTAGGTCGGCATGCCCATAAAGTATGGCATTGACAGGTACTGTCTGTACTACTAAGAAATTCAGGACTTCATAGGCGTGATTTTACTGACAGCTGTCGCAGAGATCAAGCTATCTTTTATGAACTATAATCACTCCTGTGAAACCTTCTTCGGTGTCTTTCTAGATATCATACATTCCGCCTTTGCATTACTTTAACATAATCACTACTTAGTAAAATATAACTAAATGAGCTTCTTACTTGTTTACTTACCCATAACCTCAGGAGTTCCTCCCTATATTCCTTTGTTTTGCGATCCTTTTCCACACGTTGCTTCTCCATGTAGTCCTCATATATTTCAACATTTTTGAATCTAACAAGAGAAAACGTGCAATCGAATCCTGATTATTATAACACAACTTGGTTTAATAACGACAAGCGGTATATTTACCTACTTGGTAATCTATGACTTTACTCTGATGAAGGTACCTAAATATCTATTGTGGCAATACACTTGTTATACTCGAGCTAATTTCTATTTTTTTATTCAAATTTACAGTCCACCCGATAGTAATTGACTATTACAGTCTCTATATTATCGATAACTTAGACATCAATACGCTCATAAAACGGAAAAACGCCATGCTTATATCTACAAATGTTGTTATACAAGTTGCTACCTACATAATATCAATGTACGTACGTACATATAAAAATTTACTTAAAATATTGCGATTAGATATCTTAACCTTGACTATAATAGTCACAAAAAATATTGTAAAACTTAATTTATAATCGGTAGTTTCACTATAGGTTGTACATATGTATAATTTTAATTTTAACCGCTTAAGTACTTAATGTATAATTATATATACCATTCAGTTTTATTTCTTTTATATTTTAAATTTTTATACAACATATTGTGGTGGCAAGCTTTTACTATTGTTGCGCGCTACAGTTGATGGCACTAGCGCCATCTATTATTGAACAGAGGAACTAAGCTTTCTAGAAAGCCCCAAACTCGAACAATCTGCACTTGGTCGGTCGGAGCCGGTATTAATTTCCTGTTGTTTCGGTGTAAAAGGCCTATATAAAGCCGGTTAAAGCCGCGATCGGGACAGTATTGAATTGGCGATACCAGCGAGACTTCGGAGCGAAATAAAGTGTTAAGTGTGAATAATTATTAGTGTGATTTAAGTTTTAATTGGTGTTCGGTAATTGCCAATTCAAAGAATTTTTATTTGAAATGGAGAGCGGATTTTGCTCAATAACAAGGTACGTTGGTTATCAAGAAGGAACATTTTAAAACGTTTCGCGTATCTTTTTCCGGAAAATAAAGCATATCTCTTTACGAAGGGCGTTCACTATCCAGAACTAACACACGGTCAGTGGATCCAAAACTTTTATTTCATGGTAGACGTTACGTCTCATTTGAATCAGCTTAATCGTAAACTACAAGGGAAAGGAAACCTAATTTTTTCGATTTCAGAAGTAATAACATTCGAAACCTAATTATCCATTTTGCTCAGGATTTTGAAAGGGAATCATTGTTTCACTTTCCGAGCCTGCTGAAGCATCGCCAAGAAAATAATTCCTCGATAGACAAACACCATTTTAAATACGAGGGAAGCATTTCTCAGCAGGTTTCAGGAATTTAAAAACAGAAGAAATTTAAAAAACTAGGAGATATGGTGTTCTAAATTCGAATGTCTTTGTATTGAATTAGAAACATTAGAGAAGAAAACATGTGATCTTAATTCACAATACAATTGGTCTGCTTTGAATGACCTGGAGAAGGAAGAAATGATCAACGATTTCAACGTTTGGAATAGTATTCATGTTCTATATACAAGCTTTTTCAAGCATGAACATTATCAAGAGTAAACTGAGAAGTCGTCTTATTGATGAGAACTTGGAATCAAGCCAAAAATTAAAAACAACAACAGGCAAACCGGACTTACTCCAACTGTTCAAGGAGACGCAAGCACATTGTTCACATTAATAAATATTTATTAAGTACGAAATTTATTTAGTGTACTACTTATTTATTGTAATAGAAGTTTACTAAATAAGCAGATTTGGCTCCCAATCTATTTTAAATTGTTGTAATGTTCATATTTGGCTCTCTGGCTAATAAGTTTACCGACCACTGGGGTAGTGGATATTCTTACACCGCCACGACACGGTAAAGGGACTTTTTTTACTTTACTTTAATTCCACCTGTTTATGAGCTCCCACTGTCGCATGGTGTGCATCTCGTGCAGCTGCCGCTCCTCCTCTTGCAGGTGTGCCTTGTGCGTTTCCATGCGCTCCTCTCTCAACTGCGCTTGCTTCTTCGCCTGCGCCTGTCGCTGAGCCTCCGCACTGTTAATTGTTTAGTTTTTTGAAACACAACGAAAGTGACGCACATAAAATGTAACGGAAGTACGATACTATTTTGTTAACAAAGAAAATTGAATATGACTGACTTCACTAGTCAAAAATATTAAAGATTTTTAGCACGATTCGGTCTCATTCACATTTTAAGTAAAAATCTATGTTATGCTTAGTTAGAACTAACTTGGCTTCTCTTTCCTTAACAGCCTTTTCCAAAATCTCATGTTCCTTCGCCTGCCGTGCCGCGTCTCCTGTCTCCAGCTTCTGGCTGATTTGCTCTAATACTCGCAGCTTTTCCTTTTGCATCTAAAATATTTTGTTTAAAGCCTTATAAATAGATGACATGTCATTTGTTATCAATATGCACATAATATTATATTTATAATATAATATTATCTCGTCTACTGATGGAAATAGGATGTATAAATTACGATTGTGGATATTTTTAATTAGGATATTCCGCAAATTAAATATTTTTAATTTAGCCTGAATCGCACTCTGTGACGGACCTTCTTTCCCTTGCGGACTAGCAGTTATGGTAGAACTTATGTAACGTACATTCATGAAATTTATACATTACAACGCAAGATGTTTCGATGGATAGTGCCTAATCACATTAAAAATAAGTACATAGATAACGACCAGGGCCTTTTTAAATATTGCAAAGTCATAAATGTTTTCGATAAAGTTAAATTTAATATACTGACGGAAGTTAATAATTCTGAATATCTACTTCTTAAAAAACGACCTGTAAATCTACGAAATATAGCTTATAAATCCAACATGTATGTACTTCCGAAAACTAAAAATTTCTATGGAGCAAGAAAGTCCGCCCATCTTGTACCTACTTTTATTAATGAATTGCCAATAGAATTACAAGAAACTTACGGTAAATCCAAACTGTTTAAAAGTAAACTTAAATCATATTTATTAAATCAACCATACTTACTGTAGTAGGTACTTTTGTTAGAATAATGTGATTTAATATTAATACATCTTTGTTTATATAAGACGACTCTCTAGCGTAGATAAACCCGTAGAGGTTTATATGCTAGTATTGTACTGTGTAATGTAACAAAATTATGAATAATAAATTAATTAAAAAAAAAAACTAAATACTACGTGGCAATCTCTGCCAGTCAACCCTGGGTGCAAAAGACAATGTTGGCAGGTGCGAAGCATTGTGAGGTGTACACATATTAAAAAGTAATTGTTCGCGACAACTAACTAATAAACTAATATTGTTTATTACGATTGGATTTTATAGGTTTTAATATTTTTGCGCGGAATCCCAACTTTTTTTCTAAAATAAAATCGCTATCCGGCAGTGAAAGTCACATCAAAATCTGTTCAGCTGTTTCAGAGATTAGCCGAAACAAACAGACAGACATACAGACAAGCAAATTTTTTAAAAATTGTTTTTTGTTATATCTACCATATATACTTAGCTACTTATCTCGTCCCTATATTTGGAAATGTAAACATAACATATTTATAATATATTATCTAGGCAAGGAAACATAAAATTCTACTTATAGAAACTATCAGTAGAATTTTATGTTTATTTTTTTTAATTCTTTATTTGCGCAATATGGGTACAGATGGTGTTACAGTGGTCAATTTACATTGTTGATCGCCATATTTAGGCTCATGCCATGCAAAAATTCTTAATTATATGCTATAGATTAAATTAAAATTATTACATATCAAATCACAGTGTCTAAATAATTATTAAAATAATGTCAAATGAGATTACCTAATTAATACACAATGTCAACTTTGTAAAATAATGTCACATAAAATGTCCAATTAATGTCACAGTACCACTAAGCCGGTTACAATACTACATCTATTAATTTGTCTTCAAGAAATTTCCTTACCGAATAATATGATTTTTCTAAAAGTAGTGTTTTCACTTTTTTTTTAAACAAATTATTGAAATTTCAAGCAGAGAGTTGGGTAAATGATTATACGCTCTCGGAATCATACAGAATACACTGCTGTTTACAAGTTTAGTTTTGTTATACATGAAGCTTATTTGGAAAGGGTATCTCTTGCTTTCAATTTTTGTTTGTGTATAGTAGATTTTCATGTCCGTTAATTTGTGAACTCTGTTTCGAAACGTCATTAATTTAGTTTTTTCCAAATTTATTTTTAAATTATTTAAAGTCAACCATTTAATAATATTATCTAAAGTATTGTTTATGTCCAATTCTATTTGTGTATATTATATAGTAGTTAGGTATTAGGTGGTAGGATGCTTAGGACTTCATCTGTGTGTGTACCACTCTTGCACTTGGGCACTTTATAGAGAGCCGGTATAATTACAGGCTGTGAAGCACTTCACCTTAGTCCTCAGAGGTGACGACGCATCTGTAGCCTTCTTGTTTGAAGTTAGCTGCAGGTGTCCATGAACTACACTAGCCACATAGACTCCGGAGTGGTGCCACCCTATCTCTTACGATGGGAATTTACAAAAGTCTAAATAGTAATATAGTAATATTGTTACTGTTACTAAACCCACTGCTGAATATAGGCCTCCCCTATAGATTGCTTTATATTAGATATGCCTTGGCGGACGGTTGGCAATAGCAGTTTATTTTATTTTTAGTTGTTATTTGGCGAACGCTGCTGCTCATTCTGGATTATTTCTCTCTGTCGCCTCTTACGAAACCCACGGGACGATATGGGTTCGTGGATATTCTTACACCGCCACTGCACGATCAAGCAGTTTTAATTATTTAAATATTTAATATGTGTGGTTCTACCACGTATAGAGTTGGGTGTAAACAAATATGTACAATGTAATGTACAGTCGTGAGAATATAGAAACATTATAGTTTTGTGAGATTGAGTGCGCGGCTACCTCCTGTTCGGTGCGTTTACGCATGGCGTCGATGCGATCGCTCGTGCATGCGACCACGTGCAAGAGGCGCTCGTCCATACGTTCGCGCGCCGCACGTTCATCTCGCCGCTTCTGTGCCTCGCGTCTCCGCTGCTGCATATCCGCGAACATGCGCGACTTCTCCGTCTCCCTCTACACAGATTTATTATATAATAAATGAAACTATTTTTTTAGATTTTATCGGATAAATTGTTTTTAATTCCGACGTTCGGGTTCATCAAAATTTATAATTAAAAGTTGAAGGTCATCCGGGTTAACTTTGACATCGGGACGTTGAACACCTCAGACCCCCGTGACCATGGATGCACATGAAAGATGCGAAACATCGAGATTTAAAAATTTAAAATTAAAGGCGACAAAATCCTGAAAAGTAGTTTCATTTAAAGGTTGACTAAAGCTAGACCGAGCCGGTCACGTGCCTTTAATTACAAAGACGGGCCTCGACAAGGCCTCGACCGAGCAATTACCGTTGCGCCGTGATGCAGTATACTCGTCCGAGTAAAAATAGTGTTGTAACTAGACTACAATCATGTTGAGGTTTGATGATCTGGAATTAGTGGCTATTGCGATCGCTCTGGACTATGAACAATCTGATAAATCTTCAACTACGAGCCGGGACCGAGCTGTTGCCGAGCGTTGTCCGTTGCTCAGCCGTCACTCGGTTGCCGCTCGGTATAGCGTGAGTGTGGCCATACATACATACAATATATGTACTGGAACTCGGTCAACTTTAACGTATAGAATTCGCGTAAATATAACATTCATTACAATTATCAAAGTCCACTGCTGAACATTGGCCTCCTAATAGATTCATCATCATCATCAATACAGTCCTTCACAAGTCCACTGCTGAATATAGTCCATCCCCAAGGAATGCCACAAAGCACGGTACTGAGTCACCTGCATCCATCGACTTCTTGAATCCTTTGACATGTTTAAGGTGCTGGAGAGCCATTCTAATCTCACTCGTACTGACGTCCGCGATATCATCGGAATAGTGTCGGATAAGACTTGGTCTTGGATTGTTACTCACAGTTGCTTGTGGATCCAACGATCTCAATCTCTCAATTTCACTCAAAATCTCAGGTGTCCTGTAAACGATGTTGCTACGCTTAGTTTTCAGATTTGACAGTTGGCTCTTTCTGGCTGACAGATCTCTGGCAAAGATTTTAGAGCCCTGATTCTGCTCGATCGCTTCTTCAATACAAGCAGTATTAAAGTTGCGTAAGTCCCGCCTCATGCATTTGGAGATTTATCTGTTCAGTTGTCTGTATGCTTTCAAATATATTGTTACGAGTTTGAGGTTCGTGACAATAAAAATTGCCGATAGAATTACCTAAATTAACACTTTAATTTTCTTTACACAAATTAAAACTTAAAACACTAATAATTAAGCACACTGATTCACTTTATTCCGCTCCGAAGCTTCGCTTGTCTCGCCAAATTCAATACTTCCCCGATCGCACCTTGCAGCGCCTATAAATACACATTAGTACCGAAACATCCAGAACATTCAAGTAAATACGCGCCCCAATCGACAAAGCGTCGAAAGTTCGAGTCTCAGCTTCTAGAAGCTTAGTTCTTCGTGTCGACAACAGATGGCGCTGTCGGTTGAAAGATTAGTGATGTCATTTTCTGGAAAGCTCTCTCTTCGCTCTGTTACCCAACACTAGATGGCGCTAGTGCCAGATGTCAACTTAGCCGCGCAACAATATTGAAGACTGCAGCTTCATTTCTCGTCTATGAGATTAAGAGTGTGATCGGAGAGTTTTTGTGTACTTCTATGGCGAGTCTTGCAAAACTTAGCTCCAATGTCATGGACAGTTTCCATGAGCTTATCGTTCATATCATCGACTGCATTGCAATCTTCTAGACGCTGAAAACGGTTTTGTAACTCGAGCTGAAAGGTTTCGGGACTCTGAATTAGAGCACGAAGGGGACGGAGCGTTGACTTTATTAAACGAGACATCTCCAATTTAACGTTTAGGTTCAGTGTGCCTCTAACCATTCGATGATAGCTGCCAGTTTTCACCCTTGCGATCACTGATACATCATAGAAAAGTTGTCGTCTAGTCGTCATAATGAAGTCAATTTTATTTATTGTCGAACCATCGGGGCTCGACCAGGTCTACTTTCCGGAAGAAAGAGTTCATCATAAAGAGTCCCTCTTTCTCCATGAATTCGGCCAGTTGCTGGCCCCTTGGATTCCGTTGTCCTATCCCGAATTTCCTTACCTTCAGCTTACCTTTCTTTCTTGTGCCTAGTTTTGCGTTGAAGTCTCCCATTAACACCACCGTATAATATAATGGGTTTTGGAGGAATGCACGGCTCTAGAAATACTTTCATACCTTTCCTCTTCCCCCTCATCGGGATGTGGCGAGGTTGGTGCGTAGACCTGTATAACCTTCAGTGATTTGTGTTCACCGTTTGGTGATTTTAAGTATAAGGTACTCAATCCTCGTCGACACACTTCCAATCTTTATAAATTTGTTAACGAGAGACTTGTGGACGATAAAGCCGACACCTCCTTGGACAGATGGTCGCCCTTCCTGTGATAGAACAAGTTGCCGGATTCGAGAATCACCGTGTCCTCCCTTCTCTTCAGACCTCCGATAATTCCATAATATTGCAACGCAGCTTGGCTATCCCTTTTTCCAGCTCCAGGATCTTCGTGTCAGTTCTCAGGTTGCGTGCGTTGTATGTTGCCAGGTCGAGTCATTTTAGGTGGCAACCGAACCTCCACCGGTGATTCTTAGCACTCCTGCCCCGTAGTTACCATGGTTGCCACCGTAGCCAGGAAGACTGCTGGGGACTGGGGGCCGTTCCTTTGTGTTGTTGGTCATGGAGGGTATATTGCCATAGTTGCCACGCTTGCCGAGCGAGTTGGCAACCGCAGTTCAATTGTTGTACAGTTGCTGTTATCAGGAAGATGTTGCTGCCCATCTCCTGCCTGTTTCCCTCTGTCGCCTTTTACGACACCCACGGGAAGATATGGGGGAGTGGATATTCTTAACCGCCACTACACGGCTGCGTTCATAATCTTTATATTATAGTCTTGGCGAGCGAGTTAGCGAACGCAGTTTTATTTTTAATAATGGTGACAAACGAGCACACAGTCCACCTGGTAGGTGAATAATGTGGTCTTTAGACATCTATCCTGGATTAAGAATCAAAAAGCAGTTGCGCTGTCACTCTTGAGAACTCACCATACATAATACAGCGTGATTCTGCGGTCGAGTCGAAATTTTTAAGGTATACCATACTACTACCATAATATAGGTTGCAGCACGGCTCTACCACGTAATGAAAAGGTTATTTTAATTCTCTGGTTGTTATTAGGAAGATGCTGCTGCTAATCTACTGGTTTGTTTTCCTCTGTCGCTTTTTGCAACACCCACGGAACGATATGGATTGAATATTCTTACACCGCCACTATACGGTAATAACCACAGATTAACTACGAGTATAATCAAAACCGCATAGAAAACACCACGTGGAGATGTCATACTCCCCATACGGTAGGCGAATTAGTGAACGCAGAACCCACGCCCCCGCACTGGTATTGTTTTTTTTTTTTATAAAATAACGGTGACAAACGAGCACACAGTCCACCTGATGGTAAGTGGATGCTGTCGCCCACAGACATCCACATTTATCTTAGATTAAGAATCGAAATGCAGATGCGTTGTTACCCCTGAGGACTAAGATGGAATGCCTCGTTTCCAGTAAAAGACATTATTAAAATAAAATAAAAATAAAGAGGAGTCTCCGGATCTCAAATTCTATACAAGAATAAGACACAAATTAATACAAAAAAACTTTCGAAAATCGTGAGTCTCACCATTTCCTGTTCGAACTTCTTGATAGTCGTCATTTCCTCATCAGCTTTAATATTGTCCATCTTCTGCTGGGTCAGCTCCGTTACATACTCGCGCCTGTTCCGTTCCTCGACCTCTCGGGCTCTAAGATATTATATTATTTAGTCTTTTCATATTTGTGCTAAAGTTTTCTTAGTTTGAGTTAAGCAAAAGATTTAAATCTGTTGATTTCCTTAATGAATAAAACTGAACTGTTGCATTTTTTTAAAATCAAACACGATTTTAAAACTGCAATTACAATGTCATCGAACCTGTGTTGCTCGAACTATGAAAAAATTACAGCGAGTGCTATGACCCTGAGCCACCACAGCTCATTCGTTCATTACATTATGAAGAGTCCACCGCTGAAGATAGGCTAGATAGGCTGAGGATATTTGCCATAGTTGTTCATTCTACATTTTCTAATCTTACCAATATTACACCTTAGTACTTTATGCGTATAACAGGTTATGCGTATTTATGCGTATAAAAGAAGCCAAAGAAAGAAAATTTGAAAATATAAGTTTAAAATTATTCGGAAATTTACTCACACTAAATTTGGAGTGGTATAAATGAAATAATTTATTTAGTAAACGTTAACCGGAATTGTTCGATAAAATACTGTGTTTAAAGAGCAAAGAGAGTTATAAATACCACTGTTTAAAGGGCTAAGTTTTTAAACTATGGCATTTGTAACTCTGTGGGTTTTAAAAACTGCACAAGAGACATGAGAGAGGTAAGTATTTCAAAACAAAAGTTGAACTAGTCCTAGAAACCTAGGAATTTTTTCACAATATACCAAAACTGTGAATATGAAAATATAAATTTAAAATTATTCGAAGATTTGCTAAATGAAATAATTTATTTAATAAATGTTAACTACCAAAATTTAATTTCGTTGTTTATTTTGATTTTAGAATAGCCGAAGGCTGCGGTACGAAATTAAACCTTTCGCCGTTCCGTGCACCTTATTAGGGTTCCGTAGTCAACTAGGAACCCTTATAGTTTCGCCATGTCTGTCTGTCCGTCTGTCCGTCCTCGCTTAATCTCTGTGACCGTTAGCACTAGAAAGATGAAATTTGGTACCAATATGTGTATCAATCACGCCGACAAAGTGGTAAAATAAAAATTGGAAAAAAATGTTTTATTAGGGTAGCCCCCCTATATGTAAAGTGGGAAGTGATTTTTTCTAATTTCAACCCTTACGTGTGATATATTGTTGGAAAGGTATTTAAAAATGAATAGGGGTTTACTAAAATCATTTTTTGACAATGTCAATAATTTCAGAAATAATCGCTCCAAAAGTAAAGAACAATGTGCCCCCCCCCCCCTCTAACTTTTGAACCATAGGTTTAGAAAATATGAAAAAAATCTGAAAGGTAGAACTTTATAAGGACTTTCTAGGAAAATTATTTTGAACCTGGATGGAAACAGTTTTTGTACAAAAAAGACAAAAAGTTGTACAAAATAATTTCTGGACTAAGTTTGTAGTATAATCGTTTAAGCAGGCATTTTTTTTAACTTCGTTTACATATTTTATTATCCTGAACGTATCTTTTTTCAAACAAAAAAAGAATTATTAAAATCGGTTCTCGCAATCCAAAATTACCATCGAAAACTTCTGGCACGTCTATGTATTAATTAGTAACCCAATTCCCCGAGAGATGGCGCTGTAGGTACTTATTACATTGGGTCGGGTATTATCGAATTGTTCGGTTGGTCTCTCCTTGGCATCGCATGTCGCGGAGCGTGCAATGTTGCACGCTCCATGTTCGCGCACGTACCCACTACCGGGAGCAGTTGCAGGAGCGCGGAGCGCTGCTGGAGCGCGAACATAATGGATACCCACCTTTAAACTCATAAGTGGGAACACTTATTGTGACGGACGGGAAACTACGGAACCCTACACTGAGCGTGGCCCGACACGCTCTTGGCCGGTTTTACTTATAGGTCATTGCAATTGCTTGCTGTAAAACGCGTCTCGGTATGCAATTGTTCGGTAAAATACAGTAATACTACTGTTTAAAGAGCTAAGGTCTTTAAACTGTGGTAATACGTTTTAAAGACGGCACAAGAGACTAGTATTATAGTATTATACTCGATGATTTTTTTACCGTCTGGAAAAAAGTCTGGGTGTAACAGATGAACGGAATAGAATAGAAGGTTATGGCACTGATATTCTATAATTTTATCAGGGGGCACGGCAGTGCCCCCGCCAAGTCGAGCGCGAAGCAAACACTGCCGTACCATCCTTTACTGGAACCATTTCGCCGCATTTTCAGGCCTCTATTTGAGAACCTCTGAATAATACCAGAACGCAGAAATTTTCGTCATCCAGTAAACTATAATCACATACTTAAAATCCAAAATTTCAAGTCTGTAGGTCATTTAGTTCCGAAGTTAAGAGAAAGCAAAGTTTCGCATTTTAGACACTCACTCACTCACTCATGATCATCAGAATGGAACTAGTACTTCCCATAAACTCAGAGAGCTGAAATTTGGTACAGAGTTAGGGTTTAATGGCCACATAAAGGGAAAACTATAAAAACTGGGATAATCGAACATCTGGAGTACCTGGTGACCCTGATTAGAAAACACAAGAGCCCAACCAAACTATTAGAAGAGATCGACATACCACCTCTACAAAAAATATTCAACTTGGTGGGCCGCTTCATTTGATGTCAAAAATCGAAGGTCTAAAGTATCTGATGAAGAACCCTCAGCTGGTCTCAGCTGTATTAGAGATATGGTAATGCCCCCTTCTACCATTGGTACATAAAAATCTACTGTCATTGCAAAAATCCAGCGTAGTGGGACACATCTAATTTAATCTAGCCTATAGCGTCCCACTGCTGGGCGAATGCCTCCCCTTCTGCTTTTAATACGCATATAAATAAAATTAAAGGAAAACTCTGGATAATACTAGATTGGCTTTTATACTTATACTTACAAGTTTACAAGAAAAAATAGTCGAACGATTAACTTTATTCTACTCGAACATTACTCAAATTCCTTTAAGGTACCGTGGACATGAATTCATCTCCACGTTGAGTACCGCGGACATGAATTCATGTCCGCATTACGTGCTGCTATTTTCTTCATTAATTGATATAAAATACAGTATATTTTCAATTGAACACTATTTCATTCGATTCTGAACGAACTAAAGAGTATTCTGAAGAATTATATTCACTCGGTTACATAGACAAAATCAAATATAACAGCCATTGGCTTTTGTGCTGTTGGTGCAGTTAGTTGCGTAATCGTTGAAGTTTTGTGATTGTGATTTTAGTTGGATTTTCTTTCAAAAAACTGTAAGTAATGTTATTTATCTTTACTACGTAATGTTTTTGAATGATCTCAGTTACAACAACAGTAACTTTTTATGTTTCAATTGATAAAAAAGTAGAATCAAAAAACCTCTACGCGAACAATTCATAACGGTCAAGATTTCTAATAAGATAATAATAGTATATTTCTTATTCGAATACCATAGTAAATACTTTTACTAAGAATTGCTTAATGTTATATCTATATGATTGTATAAGAAAAATAAAGGAAGACGCTATAATATATATACAAAAAGGTTTTTGAAAATGAGGTTACAAAGCGCGCGCAAACTGTCTATTGTCGAATTTTTAGCAAATGTTTGCAAGTTAAAAAGTAGAATTATTATAATTATTACATGCATAATTTCGGTTCATTTAGGAACAATATGTTGTATTGATTGTAAGGACATAAAAATAAAATAAAAACTTACGATATTTCATTCATAAAATAAAATTTGTTTTCAGTAAGTACACT
Source organism: Parnassius smintheus behrii (assembly GCA_036936625.1). Lineage (NCBI taxonomy): Eukaryota > Metazoa > Arthropoda > Insecta > Lepidoptera > Papilionidae > Parnassius > Parnassius smintheus. Next base: position 43,572,008 of record JAUPFT010000020.1, read on the forward strand.
TTATCAAGATCCGTTAGAAACAAAGAGCTGTACAAAATAAAATAAACATTTAGATGTTATGGTTATTGTTTCTACTTATCGAAAATCTTATCGGCTTTAAATAACTGTAACAAAAACCTCTTTAAACATAAGTGAGAAACATAAATGTTTATAACAAGTGGCGCCAGCTGAGGTGACAAAGCCGTTTTTTGTTACGGCGGGCGCAGTAAGAGAAAGGTTAAATAAACAAATTACACTAGACTTACCAGAAGATACTGTTTGTTTACTACCGACTAGAAATATGTGTATGCAGTTAAATAATGCTATGTTAAAAGCGATTCCGCACCCCGAGATAAAGTTAGTTGCTAAGGATTCCTTGGATTGTTCAAAATGTATGATAACGGGAGTTGTTTATAAAATATGAAGATGATGCGTCGATGACTGCTGGACTGGAAGAAACTATAATCATTAAAGAGGGAGCTAAAGTAATGCTTAGGATAAATATTGATGTTAGTTTAGGTTTAGTGAATGGGTCATTAGGCGTTGTACAAAAAGTGAGGTGGGACCCGGAAGACCAAACAAAGCCTAAACAATTGGTAGTAAAATTCGCTAATAATTTGATTCAGGAATTATTGCCTATTAAGTCAAAATTTGAGATCATACCCCGGGCATACGTGTACAGGGAACAATTCCCAATCTGTGTGGCGTATGCCCTAACAATTCACAAGAGCCAAGGTCTAAGTCTAAAAAATGCCCTCATGGACATTGGCGCCTCCATATTCACTTGTGGCCAAGCCTACGTAGCGCTTTCACGAGTAACCAATCTTCATGGGATGCACCTCATAAATGTTGACTTCAAGAGTATAAAAGCTCAAGCTTCAGCGATCACCGAATACATAGGCGTAAATACCGCGCCGATCTTTCAGATTTTAAACCGTCTAAACCGTCTAAACGAATAAATAATGAACGCGAATGGGCAATACGAAAAACTGTTGCTACGGTACAAGAATCAGAACCGGAAAAAAAAGAAAAGAAAGATTTGTAATAATAAAAAAATTACTCCTAAAAAGAAAAAGAATGTGTCGAATAAGAAAATCTAAAAAAATAAATCAATGTGCCCACGTTTCTACAAAAAGAAGTAAAATCCCACCAAAACATTCTGTAAAAAACTAGCCAAGTCTATATATCTATATATCGAGACTTGGCTAGTTTTTTACAGTATGTTTTTGGTGGGATTTCTTTTACATTAACATATTATGAAATTGATCTATCAATAAATACTTCTAATTTGAAATAAGCTTTCGGTAATGAAAAATATAAACATAATTAGTCTCTATCTAACGAATTTCTAATTTATTACCCGCGATACGCACGGTGCAGCTGTAAATCCTGCGCGAGCGCATCTAATCGTTGTGGCGCTATCTAGCGGCACCTTTGCAAACTAAGATGCAGAAATGTAAACATACTGTAATTCTATTTGCTTTCTATACTCGTTATCCGAAATGGTGCTAGGTGGTGATAAGGCGCGTGCCTTTATTTCCTGCTTGTGGTATGTGATGGCGCTCGGTATTGTATCTTTCGGATCGTTAGCTGGAGTTTAGACGTTTTTAAAACTTTAAACTGTATGTGTATTCTTTTTATTACATTAAATTATTAAAATTTTAAGCGTTTTCTTATTTATTTGCAGTATTTAGTATTTTTTGCATTCAGTTGTTTTTAAATGGTACCTCCACACCGTAGGTTTTTCTTTTGTATCTTGAGAATAGTTTACAAACATAAATAACACAATAGCACAACACCCAGACCGTCAGAGTTATTTGCAGACCGTACAAATATTTGTTCTATGAGGGATTCGAATCCGCGGCCCTCAGTGCTGTAACTAAAGTTACCACTGCGCCACGGAGCCGTCAATGCCGTCCTTACTCAGTAATGTATATAATAAAATATGTAGTAAATAGTAATTCATTCATTTATTCAATAAATGCTATTAAAAGTCAACACTGAATAATATAAACTAAATTAATAAATCAATTAAATACTATCGAAATTAAAATAATACGCACCCAATTAGTAGTATTTATTGATAATATATTATGAAAGTGATAGTATCTATCAATTTCATAATAAATTTATGTAAAAGCAAAAAAAATGTAAAATATCAATGTCATAGGCTTCTATTCCGTTCATCTCTTACACCCACGGAGCAAAGCCTATTTTTTCCAGGCGGTAAAAAAAATCACCCAGTGTATTATAAGTAGGTAAGTACCTCGAAACTAAATTTGAACCTGTCCTAGAAACCTAGGAAATTTTTCAGAATTTCCTTTTAAAGGAATTATTACAATTGTGCTAAAACTCGTAGAACGACAATAAAGTAGTTCTGTTCGTTGTAGTAAATGGAGTTTAAACAATGAAAATCACGTTGCTGAGATGCTGCCTTGTGTTGCAATGAGATGGGTAGGGTGGCTGTTGGTTTGCATACTTTGGTGCTATCGTGTAATTACGTCCCTCATGTTACACTAGTGTGTAATTGTGACGGGGACATATTTTTACGGTGTGGTCAAATAATGATTGCTCTATACTGAATGTATAGTGCATTACACTGATTAATTGCGTAAGCAGGAGAGCAAGTTGAACATCCGCTCTCATACTAAGTATTATTATTTTTAACATAAATCCTTCTGATGTATTTTCGACAAATATTATAAAATTCAATTTACGCGTTGCGAATAATAAAACTTTCTCTTGACTTATTAATGAATCTTGCAATAACACTAACTGGTCTATAATTTCCTTCTGTTGTTGCTTGTTGGCTTCAAAACGGCGCTGTTTCCGAATCTCCAATAGTTCATTCCATTCCTTGGCTTTGCGGATGATGTCTTCGTCCTCTTGCTTCTTCCGCTCAGCCGCCTGACCACGAAGTTTCTGGTGGAACTTGATTTGTTCCTCGCGCTCTTTCTGGGTCTCACTTTCGATTACTGCACTGGAATGTAATATGTTTCGTTAGATTTTATCAGTGGCGTAGCATCGACTACTGCCCCCGGGATCCGCTAAGGCCAAATAAGTTATAGCATGGAGCTGACTCTTCCTTTCCTCCCTTTTTCCTCCAATTCTACTCCCTTCATTCTACTCACGGGCTCAAAACACGCTCAAAGCACACATTAGAAAATGGCAGTTGCAGACTGTAACGTATAATGATAGAAAACAGGAGAATACGTTTGTATGTAATACATATATACATCACTATACATACTCACGCCTATAGTCCCCAAAGGAGTAGACAGAGTCTAAAGAACAGCCAACCTCTTGGACCACGTTTAGTCTAAAATACGGTTATAGATAGAAAGTTCTGCAAGAAGTGATAGGTCTACATGAAAACATATTATGCACCATTTACGGTATGCTAGGCAATAGCAAGTAACACAGTAGATACATGCCTTTTCCCCCCCGAACAGATTGGTCAATCTTGTCGTAGCGGAGTGGGGAGGGGAGCTTATTAGCCGTAGCTTGATCACTCGCGGTGAACAAAGAGGAATCCACTTGGCTGGCCCGTGGTATAGGGCTTTAGGAGCTGACTCCGTAGGGGTGCCTATTGGTGACCATAATGAAAGGTGAATTCTTTTACTAATATATATTTATTATAGCGAAACGTGCCATACAGTTGGCGGGCAACTAGTGACTGCCTGAAAAATCTTATTCACTACATAATATAGTTACAATACAACGTTGCGAAGTTTACATGTGTGTGCGCGGCACACCTACAATACTTCCCCCTTTACAACAATTGAATACAAAAAAACTTAAAACTATACAATGAATATAAACTTAAAACTAACAACAAAAACTTGCTAATGCGCTTGTGCGCAGGGCTGTACGGAGACCCCCGCGAAAGGGGTGGCGGCCGCGGCGGGCGCGGGCACATGCTGCAGACTGGTGCTAGAAGCACCTATCATCTGACCCATATTCTGGCCCGATATCGGAATGCCTGCCATTAACACTTGATGACGAAGCCAGCTTTTGAACTTCTTATTAAACTTTACCCAAATAGTGTACAGGATTATCGCCCCCATAAAACTGGCTATCACATATAACCATGTTTGAAAATTATCCACTTTATTCTCTACAGTATTTTGAGCCTGAGAAACAATAACTGGTTTTTCTTGCAAATTACCCATAGTAAAAATCGTAAAACTTATCGCGCTAATGCTTTCGCAAAGGAAGTATTTCGAATGAAATTATATTAAATACATTATAACTAAACTAGCTACCTGGAACCTATATGAAAGTGCAGTATACGCAAAATACTGAACACGATGCTTCTACAATTACATTCAACTTAAATAATGTAACTTGAATATCCTGAATGAAAATATTATGCACTAGACAATGCAAATAATACTTTCACATCCATAGTAACTAAACCTGATTATCATTTAGACATGTAATTGTATAATATATATTTTATATTAACACTAGCTTATAAATCGTGAAGGTAACTTAACAATCCGACCACTTCGCGTTGTTTTCACGGTTATCGGGTTGCTCGGGCCGGGTAACAACGACGTCAGCGGTGTGGACGGTGGTAACGGGAACCGTACATGCGCAGGTGCAACATCCGCTGCGTTGTCAGCGTTACTTTGGCGTGGCGTTGCTTCGTTACCATCACATTCCTTTAATACATATGCAGGCTTTAATCTGTCGATAGAAATATGTACCTGTCTATCGGGTAATTGAATTAGGTAAACCTTTGAGCCCCTTTTTATCACGCGGTACGGACCGTCGTAGGGTGGTTTCAAAGGTTTACGTATTGAATCGTCCCTAACAAAGACATATTCACAGTTACGTAAGTCCTTGTGCACAAAAAGACTATGACAGTTACGTGAATCGTCGGATGTAGGCTTATAACTACTAATAGTATCTCTAATCTTATCCACTAAACAATAATCATTGACGTTACGGTTGTTCGAAAAGCTGTCATAAAAGTCTCCCGGTAGACGCAAGTTTCGTCCGAACGTTAACTCGGCGGCGCTAACCCCTGAGTCGCTGCGGGCGGCCGCGCGAAGCCCCAGTAATACTGTGGGTAGCTCTTCCACCCAGGACCCATGTGACAGGCGAGCTGAAAGTGCTGTTTTTAAAGAACGATGCCAACGTTCAACTGCGCCATTGCTTTGCGGATGATAAGGAGTAGTTCGAATTCTATTAACCCCCAACATTTTTAACAGCTGGTTAAAAAGACTACTCTCAAACTGGCGACCTTGGTCGCTAGTTAACTTTATCGGGCAACCGTAACGACAAATCCAACCTTCATATAAATGTTTGGCAACAGTTTCTGCCGTAATGTCTCGTAACGGAAAAGCTTCAGGCCACCTGGTCCTCCTATCAATTATCGTAAGTAAGTATCTATAACCATCTGGTGAGATCTCAAGAGGTCCAACGATATCGACGTGCACATGCTCAAAACGCTCTACTTCCGGAAACTTAGTCAGATTCGATACCGTATGTCTGTTAACTTTAGAACGTTGACATTGTATGCACGTTTTTGCCCACAAAGAAACATCACGATTCATACTAGGCCAGAAATACTTTTTGGCTAACATCTTTCGCGTAGAACGAATTCCAGGATGGCTCAAATTATGTAAACTATCAAAAGCTAGGCGTCGAAATTTTCCGGTAGGTACGGACGAGCTGTATCAGTAGACATCTCACAAAAAATAGACTTATTTAACATAGGTATAACTAGTTCCTTTAACAAAATATTATCGGTATTTAAACCAGACATAACATTCATGATATAACTGTCGCTACGCTGCTCATTTGCAATGTCATCGAAATTCAACGCAGTTGGCATAGTCACGGCTTCGATGCGCGATAAGGTGTCAGCTACGATGTTATTCGCACCGGTTATATGTTTTATATTTGTAGTGAACTCACTTATGAAAGCTAAATGTCTCGTTCTCCGAGGCGTTTCGCTTTCATCGCGTCCTACCTTTTGAAATGCAAAAGTTAAAGGTTTATGGTCCGTATACACGGTTATTTCTTGCCCTTCAAATAATTTCCGAAAATGTTTTATAGCTAAGTATATAGCGAGCAACTCGCGATCGTATGTGCTATATCGCTGTTGGGTGGTGGTCAATTTTTTTGAGAAATAGCCCAATGGTTTCCAGCTATCTCCTTCCTTTTGTTGCAAGACTGCTCCCACGCATATATTGGATGCATCAGTCATTAAAGCGAGTTCGGAACCCACTCTAGCCTGTACGCCAAGCCATGCTCACTTTCGATCGCGCAATACCAACCTTACGCCCGCCAAGTAGTGATCGAATTAGATCAGAATTATGTAAACATGTCTACCTATGAAAAAACTATTTTTTCGTTTTAAACAAAACCAAAGACACTATGCAATAGATATTAGTATCAAAGACAAAGATATGCTCTTTTATTTTAAACCATAACCTGGCAATGTTTCTTAGAAAAAAAAAAAAAGAAATCACTCTGAACTTCCGGCGTTCCACGTGTCACTTTGATGAAGTTGCTCTGTCTTTTTTATAGAATTTTATATTTGTGTCTGGACTAAAAACGAAAGTATTATACTTTTTACATTTCTTGTAATATAGTCAACACGTAGATATATAATTTGTGGCATAAAAAGTGAAAAGTAAATTGCCAAAAGTACTTCAAATTCCGAAAGGCCTGTTTTGGCGGGCGGGTTATAAATGTGTTATTTTTCAAATTCTCATTTATTTTTAGTGTAAAATGTAAGTAAAAATAGTTTTCCTACATATTTTGAAATAACATGACGTTGTATTTATTTCAAATTCACACGAACATATTTTAGAAATATTGTTCGAAATGTCACAGATAAAATATTATTTTATTTTTTTTTTTTAATTTTTTAATATTTTAATATTTTGGTATGAGTAACGAATGGAAACACATAAAACATAAAATATACATATTTCCAAACAATTTCATATAAATTTCTCCAAAAACAAAGGTGTAGAATTCAAATTAGTAGTAATTTTGTCACTAAAATTGAAGTTTATACTACTATTATGCTATACAGTGTAATTTATATACTTTATTACAATTTCTAGCAACCAAAAATAATTTTATTCGATAGTTTATACATTCAACAAGACTTCCTGTAAGTTTTATCCATAAATATTGTCTCAAAGTGAAAATATAGCAAAATTTGCAATATTGCAAAAAATTTCCTAACCTAGAAATTTTCCCGCCAAAAAGGTCCCGAGTGAACGGGAGTGTAACAATGTCGCGCGCTGTCAGAGCGTAGAAGCTAGGGTACGTCAATGTAGCGGCCTGTGTGAGACCTGCCTTACATTGCGTAAATGCTTCGTTCGCACTATCCGTCCAGACGATGGGAGTCTTATCATTTTTCTTTGAGCTTTTAAGATATTTATTTAATTCTGTTAGATATAAAGTTGCGTTAGGAAGATGAGCTCGATAAAAATTGACCATACCGAGAAAACGTCTTAGCTCTGCAACAGTTTTCGGCTTCGGAAATTCCACAATTGCCTGAACCTTATCTTGCAACGGCCTGACGCCGTCGGTACTAATCTCGTGTCCCAAAAATTCTAGTTTAGTTTGTCCGAAACGACATTTTGCCAAATTAATCGAAATTCCATATTTATTAAGCCTTTTAAAAATAATTTCTAAATGTTGCCTGTGTTGAACTTCGTTGTCACTAGCTATAAGTAAGTCGTCTAAATAACAAAAGACAAAATCAAGACCTTGTAAAATGGAGTTCATAAAGCGCTGGAAGGTTTGTGCCGCTCCGCGCAAACCGAAGGTCATTCGAGGAAACTCGAAAAGTCCGAATGGTGTTATGATAGCGGTTTTCTCCACGTCACCTGGTGCGACAGGTATAAAATGATAACTTCTATTGATGTCTAATTTTGAAAATATCTTCTTATCCGGAAGAATAAAAGTAAAATCGTTCAAGCGAGGAATCGGGTATCTGTCGGGCTTTGTTATCGCATTCAGCTGGCGATAGTCCCCACAAGGTCTTATATCTCCATTCTTTTTAGGAACTACATGGAGCGGACTAGCCCACGCGCTCTTTGAAGGACGACAGATGCCCAGTTCCTGCATGATGCGAAATTCTTCTTTAACTTTTTTATACCTGTCAGGTGGCAACGGGCGCGCTTTCGCGTGCATGGGCGGGCCAGAGGTCTCGATATAGTGGACGACATCGTGTTTCGCAGTTTCTCGGAATGACGCTGGTTTAGTGATGTCCGGATACTTTAACAATAAATCCTGATATGGATGATTTACATCAATAGTTTTAACACTAGGTTGAGATACATTGACAACAGATGCCGAAACATTCAATTCTGTAGTTTTATCTATTAATTTACGCGCGTTTAAATCAACTAATAATTTGTAGTACGCTAAAAAATCGGCGCCCAAAATTGGTTGTTTGACATCTGCTACAACGAATTCCCAACGATAAGGTCGGCGTAAGTTTAAGTTTAACACTATTGTCTTGGTACCGTAAGTTGCGATTTCATTGCCGTTAGCTGCGTATAATTTATATGCACTACACTGATTTAGACGATCTTTTCTCGCGGCTGGTAAAACAGACACATTGGCACCGGTGTCAACTAAAAATCTAAGTCCGGAGTTACTGTCTGACACACACAAACGATTGAATGGAAAAACGGTACAGACCTGAAGACCCTCGGACTGTACCTCGCTGCTCAGTTTTCCGGCTGTGTTGTTTTCCACGCGCAAGGCTTCGTACACCTGTTGGCCTTTTCTCGGAACTTGTAATGGTAAAAGCATAAGTAGTTCTCCTTCCGGGGACGACAGGAACTGCTACGGCGCCTGGACTGTGAACGACGCCGGTTGCGATCCGGGGCGCGGGACCGCGACCTCTGCTGATCGATCCGGTCCACGGTAGCCTTTATTTTAGCCACCTCAGCTCTCAACAGGGCCAAGTCATAGGCGGTAGTAGATGCTGGCGCTGGCACGGTGTAAGTAGCGGTGGCGGCATATGAAGGCCGTACAGCTTCCATGACGTTATCTGCAACTGCTGCTAGGTTGTCCAGGTCCTTGGAGTCGGACACAGTTAGCACGGCTCGGACTTGTGTCGGAAGACGACCCTGCCACAAGACGCGAAGGGTTTCATCAGGAACCTTGTCAGTAGCGAGCTCACGCATCCGCCGAAGCAGCTGAGATGGTTTCTGGTCGCCCAGCTCTAGCTCGCTCATAAGCTTCTCGATCTGCCTCGACATTGACTCCTCATAGATGTGGAGTAGCCGAGCTTTGAGTGCGTCGTACTTGTAGGTAGGAGGCGGGTTGAGTAATATGTCCGTCACTTGCGCGATAACCTCCTTACTTAGCTTAGACACGACCAGGTCAAACTTCGCCTCATCACTCAACCTCTGAGGTGCGAGGATAGCTTCCGTGCGTACGAACCATACGCGTGGCTGGTCCGTCCAAAAGTCTGCGAGGCGAGACTGTAGGGACACTGCATCTACCCCTGGCGCCATGATGGGCGGTTGCGCGGGTGGCTGGATGTCTTGAACGGGTGGCACGTTAACAGGCGGCACGTTCTGTGACGTAGGCGGAAACGGCGCACTCATGTTACTATATCTATTGTCCACTGATCACAACCACGCGAATATTGCCCACTACTGCATTAACATCACATAGACCACTTCAGTCATCTTGATCACGTCGGGGTCACCAGTTTAGGAGCTGACTCCGTAGGGGTGCCTATTGGTGACCATAATGAAAGGTGAATTCTTTTACTAATATATATTTATTATAGCGAAACGTGCCATACAGTTGGCGGGCAACTAGTGACTGCCTGAAAAATCTTATTCACTACATAATATAGTTACAATACAACGTTGCGAAGTTTACATGTGTGTGCGCGGCACACCTACAGGGCCAACCTGAGGTGGCCACTCCGAGAGGGCTTGGCGAGCCCACTTCAGATGTGTGTTGTTGGGCTGCGGCGAGAGGATTGTTCTCTCCCCCTACCGCTGCAGCCGAGGTGGAGTCGCGTGGAAAGAGGAGTGTCGGTATGTCAATGCACCACTCACCCTATCCTCCGCGACTCTGACGAGGCCGCACCGTTGATGCCGTGGAGGTAGGGCCGCGGGGAGGAGTGTCGGTATTGTGAGGCATCGCTCTCGAATCCCTCCGCGGCCGAAATTTTGGTGGCGGCAGGGCCAGAGACCAGATCCGTCGTTGGGGCCGGGAAAACGGGTGCTACCGAGCGCTGGATTTTCCTGGCCCCATGGCTTCCGCTTATCTCTAGGGGCCAGTTACGCAGGCAGAGTTGGAGGCCGTGCCTTGTGTTCCTGGTGCTCCTTGCCCGAGAAGGAAAATAGGGAGGAGAAATCTTCCTCTGAGGAGGGCCCGCCATGAGGCGGTCGGCACTGGTGGGGCCGCGGATGCGAAAGCGTTCCAGTGGCACTGCCATTATGCGGTGAAGGTGAAACACCATGGGGTTTTTTCGGTGCGAGTCCGACACTGGCACGTAGGCGTTTCCCCGTGTAAATAAGGTACATTCCGTTTAAGTTATAATTCCAATATTAACATGGGATCTATAAGTCTCAAGCCAACATTAGTAAATTATTTATTTAGATTTAATATAAATTCCAAATAATAAGGAAACTCACCTCAAAAACATTTTGGAAGCGTCTTTGTTTTGGAAGATAATATCCCTGGCGTCCTGCAGAAGCCTCTGCTGCTCCCGTTTCTTGCGTTTCACGTACTTCTTGTAAAAGTTGGTGTTCGCCTCTTCGGCCGCTTCGATGCGCGCGCGCCTCAGTTCTTCGTTACGCTTGTTTACGTTCTACAATTTAAACAGACGAAATGTTCGAACTATACTTTCTTAAATTGCGTTTCTTTGGAGTGTAGTATAATACATATAATATATAATATAAAATAGTATGTGAACACAATTTCCTCAGTACAGACCGTATTTTTCTTCATTTTCTGTGATCCTACTTACATATTGAAACAAAGAATGCTTCGGTAGTTTCGATACGTCAAAAAATGGATGAGGAAAGAGTGACCAAGCAAATTAATGCTGCAGAAGTGAACTGTTAAGTTGACCACATTGGTGACATATTGAAGATTAGCTGTTTCCCGAGACTTCGCCCGCGTGTACTTAGGGTTTTCATTTTTTTGTGCGGAACCCTAATTCTCTTTCCAAAATAAAAGTAGCCTAAGTTAGTTCTTATAACAACAGCTATCCACCAGTCAAAGTCCCTTCAGAATCGGTCCAGCCGTCTCGGAGATTAGCAGGAACAAACGACAGACAAAAATTTTAAAAATTGTGTTTTTGTTATAACGTATATAATTTCATATGCATTTAGTAAAAAGCTGTTTTGACATTACAATCAGACAGATTTTATGTATTTGTATAGATGTACCAAATTAAAAGTACCCTTAACCGACGAGCATGTAAGTATGTCATGTCAGAATCGTGCCAAATGGAAGTCCGCAACCTCTGCCTACCCTGAGTAACAAGTGTGAGAGTTTTGTGTGTATATGTATACATATATTAAAACATAACGATATATTAAATCCTTAAGTATAAAAAACATAAAATCATCATGTAACATAAAATCCCAAATACATTGTTAGTTTTAATAGGTACTTAATCTTACATTGAATAAAAGTAATTTTCCGGACTATATCGCATTTAATTTTAACTTTAACTTTTTTAAACCGTCTAACATTTCGAGCGCTAAACAGTACCCATGGTCACGTTAGGGGGGGCGTCACACGAGATGGATGATCTTTAAGTTTAGTCGTTTTAAGCACGTTTACCTCCAAGGAGTTGGGCCAGGTCTTGGTCATGGCACGACTGGTCTCATGCAGGTAGCGGATGTACTCTTTCCTCCGTAACGCCTCCGAGTTATCTCGACCGGTGTCCGTCCACCCTACGATGCGGTGCCATTCATCTTTGCTCATTACTACAGGCATGGTGTCGTCTGAAATAGGAAAATGTTTTTTTTTAATAGAATAAGGGTGACAAACGAGCACACAGTCCACTTGATGATAAGTGGATGTGGCCCTCACACATCTACATCTATTCTCGATTAATAATCAAAATGCGTTGTCATTCATGAGGACTAAGATGAAATCTCTCAGTTTTAGTTAACTGGTGTAGAAAACGAGAATCACGCTGCCGCCATATGATGGTTGTAGTACGAATTGGCTGGCTCGATCGGGGTAGGACCACACTCTCACAACATACCAGCGTGTAACAGCAAACTAAATGAGCTTTACCTGAGAAGCGTGGTAGAGCTATGTTGCAACTATATTACAGCTGCAGCTACGAATGGGCTGGCTCGTCCCAGCCAGGAGCACGCTTTTACAGAATACCAGCGTGAAACAACAAAATAATGCTACTCTGTTTCCTGTGTGCACTTTGATCGAGAATAGATGTGTCGATGGGCCACATCATCTACTTAACATAAAGTGTACTGTATACTCGTTTGTCACCCTTATTCTAAAAAAAAGAACGACAGAACGGACATCGTAATCGGAGATATAGATACACATTGAACGGGGATGATATAGTCACTGAACACGTTGTATACGGGTATAATTTGTTATTGCAACATTCTAGTGGGCGTAGTAGTGACTGCCGCGTTTTTTGTGCTTGACACATTCATAGTAAGGCCGAGAGCTTTGTTTTCATTTAAAAAGTCCGTCGGGACAGTGTCAAAATATTTATAAGGGTGGTAACCTTTTAAATATTTCTGCTGTGTTCCTGTTTGAATTACGCGTAGTGGCAGTATGGTTGGTAAGGTTACAGGATACTCCATCTTATCACATAATACTTTTTGAAAGTAAATATTTACTCACCATTACTTTGAAAAATAAACAGTTCCGAAATTAACTAGTAAAAAATCAAGCGATATTACTTTTTCAACTTAAAAGCTTGTCTCATATGAAAGATATTGTGAAGATATTGATTGTTGCCACGCTTGGCAGGCCAGTTGGCAACAGATTTTCATTTCTTTTGCTACTGCTTACTGCCCATTCCCTGTTTCATATGTCGCCCCTTACGACATCCACCTAAGTTACCTAAGTAGTTATACTATCATTATGTATTACGACATCCACCTAAGATACCTAAGTAGTTATACTATCATTATGTATTACGACATCCACCTAAGATACCTAAGTAGTTATACTATCATTATCTATTACGACATCCACCTAAGATACCTAAGTAGTTATACTATCATTATGTATTACAACATTCACCTAAGATACCTAAGTAGTCATACTATCATTATGTATTACAACATTCACCTAAGATACCTAAGTAATCATACTATCATTATGTAGTACGACATCCACCTAAGTTACCTAAGTAGTATCATAATGTGTTCATATATATCTTAATAGTATGGTATTAACGATATAACTATATAAATAAGACTTCTTTTTCATTGCCCTAGTTTTCATTCTATTGATTTTAGTTCCCTATAAACACGTAAAGTGAATATGGAACTGTTATTTACTCACTTTTAAGTTCCTCTGTTATTGTAGATAATTGTAATGTTTTAAGTAGGTATTGTTCTTGTCACTTTTTATCTGAATTTTAAACAAACTGCAACATGTTGTTTCATTATATTTAATATTGACAAGCGCAGACAAGTGGATTCTTGACGATTTTATGACATCTCCTCTTTTTTTTCTTCACATTACAACTGCCAGATTGCTATTTCAATTACCAAAATCATATATAGTATTAAACTAATAAGGAACTATAATAATTTTTAAATTTTTTTGCATTAAATTAACCTAAGTAATAAATAAAATATTGAAATAAATGTCCGATGCTTTTGTTTGCGCAGATGTATTAAATAAAATAAACATATTTTGTTGCTATGGATATTTGAGTTGGCACTTGGTTGCGCTTGGTTGGCGCCGAAACATAAATGTAAAGCGAGAAGGGCAGGAAAATATCTTTATTTGAAATTACAAAATATATATAATTGTATTTTACGTGATAGAGCCACACCTTCTATTATTATTATGCTATGTTATATATGTTATTATTATGAATGAACACGCTCTCACAGAATTTACCAGCGTAAAATAGCAGCTTAGTGCTGTTGTGTTTTAAACGGCGAATGTAGAGAGAACGGAGACCCTTTTTAATAGAAACGCGTTGTCACTCTTGAACTTTTACTTTTTTCCTAATATTAGATACACTAACGACTAAAAATACAACACGTTCTAGGAAATAATGAAGTGAATAGAATATTACTTATAATTTATTTTTTTACATTTTAGATTACCTTAAGAGATGAGATGGATTAATGAGAGAAAAATGGTCAAAAGTAATTAAGATTCAAAGACGTGAAGATGATTGGATGCCTACTACTTGTTCTACAATATGCTCGGAGCATTTCCTGACAAGTGATGTTTATATTACAAAAAACAATTTACGAAGACTGAACAAAAACAACAGTTCCTGTAATTAAAGTAAATAAATACTACTTCATTATTTTCTATGCTGCTTTGATATGGTACATCCTTTTCTACTAGTCGTTCACTTCAAGAATGCCGTTACCTCCCGCCGTGCCCCCTCAATCCGCGCCTCAAGCGTCGCCCTTTTAGTACCGATAGCAACGTCGAAGTGTACTTACGTCCGTTTTTTATGCTCCCGTACGTTCTCTAGTTTGTTACTGTTTTTGCTGTTGTTTATGTTACTGTTGATTTTTTGTTTTTGTTTCTGTTGATATTCGTTAATTTGTTCTGTTACAATGAGTAATTTTATTTTTTTCGAATATTTAAAAATGTATATGTGTAAAAATGAAAATTTTATTTTATCGAACACGTTATTATTTCATCATCATCATCATTCAAAAAATATTTTATTTCATCGAACACGTTATTATTTAACTTTATTGAAAATATGAATACTAAAAAACATAAACATGATGACTTTTTTCGTCTACGGTACCGTCAGCTGTGACGTCGTAACGGTCTACGACGGCAAACTCGAAATGAACGCGTAGTAAACGGGGAATTTACGCACATTCGTCGGGGGACATGGAAGGGCTCCGTGGGGGGCGGGGGTTAATCTTCTCCAGGAACATGAGAACATAGTACTTTAGCTTTTGCGGCACCTAAAGAATTTTTTTTCACTCGGCATATCCAATATTGATATAACAGGTTTAGCCACAAACCTTACATCCGTACATCCAATATCTTTGGGCTTAGCATAATTTTGTAATAATATGTTGACAAGTTGTAATGTAATTTGATTTTTGTTAACATAACAACCGTTAGCAATATTTTAGATGGTTCCATACTTAACCTTTTCGATCGGTTACGCGCAGCTCAGTCATTTTGTAAGAAAAAGTAAAAAACATATTTCAGAATTTCAAAAAGTCATCATTTAAAACGTTTCTCAGAATAACGAGTACAATATTTAACACGATTTCAGATTCACCGCCTATGTATAACGTAATAAATATCCAGATATATGATAATGTATTGGTCGAGATTTTATTTATTTAAATTCTTTTTGTTTCAGAAAGAAGAACAAAATACCATATTATCATCACCATCAAGTTTGCAAGGGGTTAATATACCCTGTAGTGTGTGCTTATATGTATATAATATATATGTAGGGTAGAATAAGAGAGAGTTAATTAAAACTACTTTTACGGATTTTATCGCGTTTATTTTACTTTTATTTTTACTTACTTCTTGTTGCTTACCCTTGTTTCTGGTTGCATAACCATGGTTTGCATAAGGTAAAGGGGTCGTCGTAATTTGCAAGGTGATTTTTATGGATGTAGTAACATCCAATATCATAAACTCATTAGACATGTCATAATGGAGAAGATAACAAGGTTACAATATTATACTTTTAAGTACGTAGGTAAAAAGTCTAGACCAAACACATAATTCTAGTTTTTTTCACATCGATCGGTGCACTATTACCGAAGTTATAAGCGTGGAAAGTTTACGTACATTTTTAAAATCTCGCCGTGCCCGTGAGTAGTGCGTGACGTCATCGATTCCATGCGGCCGCGCCGCCATACCGTTCCAGCGCGCCGATCATACATTTGTACAATATAAATTATACAAACAATAAAATAACAATATAAATTATAGTAATATTTCGCGGGTGAGTTGGTTGCCCTCGTGCGCTCTGGTGTTTTTAAGTATTTAATGATGGAAGAAGGGTTTCAAAAGGGTCAATCTGACAACCTTCCAATAGTCCGTGACATGATGGTGGCGGAATATTTTCTAAGAAACAAAGATTTATTTTAATAAGATAATATTTTTATAACCTAGGTACCCATTATTACATTAATACTTCTGGGTTTCATTTGCTAATGATAGGAATAGGTATAACAAAAATACGTAAACATTCCTTACCAACCTACTTACTATCTGCCTCTAACTAGTTTTGTTTTCTTATTCTTCTTAAGTGTACCCTAACCTTTTTGTGGTTTTTATGGTTAAAAAATTTCCTGTTGTTTATAAAGTACTACAAATACACCTTCGGTGTATAAAAAATAGAAATATGATTTTATCTAAAAATCAGATGTTTTCAATATTAATAGAAAAACGGTCGCATTATTATTATGATTAAATGCGTAAGTTATATACTCTTTAGGCAAGAGATCAATGTCAATATTATCATCTGGAGTAGTAACAGGATCGACAACGTATACCTATATTCAATTTCTTGTGAAGTACTAGCAATCGCATGTGCAACTGTTTCTGACCTAGATTTGGCATTTAGTTTTGATAGTAAACATCTTTGTGGTTTTTCTGTATACCGATTTTGACAAGCAAACTTGTGAGGCAAGACATCTTTTTTAAGTTTGAGGGGACCACGAACTAGTTTTGTACTTCACGTAGTTTTCCATATCCTTTTCGACCTAGAAAGAAATACAAACAATTATTTAAAGTCTATAAAAAATAAGGAACCTCGTAGTTTGTATTCCATCAATATTTAAAATATGTACCATCTATGTAATACATAAAAATACGACAACACGAAAAAAATTTAAGTGCTCCACTTCATAATCAAACTTCTTCCATTATTTGCGGCCAGCAAAGTATGCAGGTTGAACAGCTCTGCGATGTGTTTAGTTTTTGCTCGAAATATCGTAAAAATATAAAAACGTTTGTTAACATATTCCATATTTTAACCTTTATATGCATTATAAACATTTTAAAATTTGTTGCAAACATAGATAGATATCTAAACTTACAAACTCACGACAGGTCATTGAGTTATCTACATTACATAGGTAAGTACTTTACCCAAGTTTGGATGTTTATTTACACTGAAGTAGTTTTAGTTAAATATGTATGTATTAGGTATTGTTTCTTCTTGAAATTGTAATGATCATTAAGCGTGAAAAGGTTCAATGAATCGTGAGTTACTTAAACACTGCGACTCGAGTAGGTACATGCCTAATAGAAAGCATTTACTAGCAATAACCAAGAGCTATCATGTGAAGGTTATTATTATTTGAATACGTACATCCAAATTATTCTCACAGCAATATGCTACCATGTTTGGTCCTAAAGTATGTGCTCTTCTCGTAGCATTTGTCCATTTTTTCTGATGGTAGGGTTTCTAGGCACATTAAAAAACAACTTTTCAGGTAAACGTATTTTTACATTGAGGCACAGCACAATATTTAATAGATGGTGTCATGTTCTATAATGTTTCTTGTTTAAAAATAGATAGCAAATAGATCCGCGTGCGACGGGCACATTTGAGTAAATGTTTTGATTTTCTAAGTGCGCATCATGTCGCTCGCACGAAGATGGAAATCGTGACGTCATCAACGATGTCGCGCTCAGCCCGCGGCTTAAACCGAAAATGTTAACTTTGTGCCTTTATATCTCGGTCAGTTTTGAAGATAGAAAAAAATTAAAACTATAGTTATTCTCGTAATTTTTTGTATAATTTTTTGGCATATAAAACAAAAAATGCTTATCTTCTCCATTATAGTAAATCCTATTGTCTCCTTTCATATACTTACTTCATACGTTTAATCTTGAGCCAGTTCACTTTTTCGCCTTCTGTGTTTTTATTTCTATTTATTATTACCGTCTCCGCAAATACCTTTAAATCTTTAAGTTCATGGTATTTGAATTCTTTAACACGGTAAGCGTTCTTTGTAACTTTCTTACCTTCACGTTTATAAACTTTTTTAGACCTAGCCCGTTTAAAAACGTTTATCAAGTCAGACATACAGTAGATATCACAATGTTTCTTCGAAGTTTCTATGGCGCTGTGCATGGAGTCAGCTTCCATGTAGCTGTGATTGGATTCGAGGAACTTGTGTTCTATTATGTCTAGGTGTGTGTATTGCATCATAATCCTCAATAGTATGGCGGCAATATACTTATTACGGTTTTCGCCGCCACACGTGTCTGAAAACAAGCTGACTTCTTTAATCTCCTTTGGCACGCGTATGGTTAAGTAATGATGTAAAATCGTTCCGATTTCAGCACTACCTTTTTTACCATACACTTCATTCCAAACAAAACAGTAAGCTTCATTGGGAAGTGCGTTTTCGTAAATTGTTAAATTGTAAACTGTCAAGTTCTTGTGTAATAGAGAAGACCTACATAAGTACTGGGAATTTGCAATATTGCTTGAAAGTCAAACGAAACTGTTAAGAAATCAGTTTCTTTTTCAGCCCTTTGTTTATCGTTTTGTTTTTCCCGATTACATGTTTCCTTCCTTTGTATGTGTTTATCATAATTTTTTGAAGTTTATCTTTTTCTTCGCCGTTGGCACGCTTAAATTTGGTACATAAAAGACATTGGTCTTTTTTAGGCATAAAAAAACCTAAATTAAATTTTTTTTTATTTATTTAAAAAAACTTTATTGCACTTAAAATGTACAATTGGCGGACTTAATGCCTTTAGGCATTCTCTACCAGTCAACCATGAGCTAAGCAGAGAACTTTAGCAGGTGCCATAAAATATGTGGATAATTTATACGTAAATGTAAATATATAAATAGACATACCATAAGTGTAAATACAAAAATAAATATACACAACTACAATTAACCTAAGTAATATATGATACATTTCATACATAATGTTTAACTAGTACATAATACATATATTTTAAGTATACTTACATACGAACATAACTAAAACAAATTAAATAATTTAAAATGTCAAGTCACATATAAGCAGAAACAATTAAATATGAAAGTTACTTGCTGGAAGAAGAAAGGTAGTGATCAGTCACCATCTTCTTAAATGTAGCAACAGAAGTCGGTTTTCTGATATGAGGGGGTAATTTATTCCATAGCCTTATGGCCTCAGCGGCGAAAGACTGAGACATAAATTTGGTACGGTGAGGAAAAACACATAATGTAGTTCCCTCGGAGGATCGCAGGTTGCGATCGTGAGAAGAACCCAAATACTGAAACTTGCATTTCAGGTATTGGGGAGTGCATGGATCATATAGGATTGAAAAAAGCGTGCGAAGAATTTTGATACATCTACGCTGATGGATAGGGAGCCATTTAAGCTTAGAACGATATATGGATACATGATCGTATTTACGAAGGCCAAAAATAAAACGGATGCAATTATTTAATAAACGATCCAATTTGCTCAGAAGTAGTTGACTCACATCAGAGTAACACACATCAGCACAATCAATGAGTGGTAAAACAAGCACTCGCACCAACATAGCCTTAGTCTCGGTTGGAAGGAAATTCTTGAAACGATAAAGGCCACGCAGGGTGATTGTCACTCTCCGGCTTATTTCGGCCACCTGAGATTGCCAACTTAAATTAGCATCAATCATTAACCCAAGGTCTTTAACTACTTGACTAAGAGCAATAATTGTGCTATTGTAAACGATAGGCTCCAGTGAATTAAAATCTAATTTAGCTATACGGCGTGGACTACCGAGAATTATCGCTTGACATTTAACAGGATTGACAGCAATTCCATAATTTCTGCACCAGTCACAGATGGCCTCAAGATCTAGATTTAAAATTTCGATTGCGGAGTTAACCTCTGCTGGATCAAACCGAGCGTACAGCTGTAAATCGTCAGCATACAGATGGTAGGAGCATTTGAAATTTACAGTTATGAGATTTATAAAAATAGAAAATAATAAAGGAGAAAGAATTCCGCCTTGTGGAACGCCAGTAGTAAGATCAGACCAATCAGAGAAAGACTGTTGGTTGATTTTAACTCTTTGCTGGCGACCACGAAGATAAGTTGATAACCAATCCAAAACTGACGAAGAGAAACCCATGTATTTACAGATAGCATTATATTATTTACGCACGCATGCACACATACACACTTTTGTAATTTTTGTAAATTTTGGTTGTTAAAGTCGAGTAATTTGTTTTTGTTATTTTTGGTTTTTTTAAACTAAAAAATGTATGTTTAGATAAGGGAGAGCGGGATTTCCAAACACAGGGATTACTTGCTTAAATGGAGATCCCAGTCAACTATGTCATTCATTTAATTTTTGTGAAGAAAAAAATAAATTATTTTATTTTATTTTTTATTTTTTATAGCAAGAAGAATGTCATGATCAGCTGTACAGAAAGCATTGGAGAAGTCAATTAATACGAGAACCGTTAATTTTGATTCCTCCATACCCTCTCGTACGTCATCAAGAACTTTAAGGAGAGCAGTAGTTGTACTATGCCCAGGACGAAAACCTGATTGCAAGGGACTAAGAAGATTATTTTTATAAATGTAGCTGGATAATTGTTTGTATGCAGCTGATTCTAAAGTCTTTGAAAGAAAGGGAAGTATAGAAATTGGTCGAAAATGGTTAACAGAATTGGGATTATTTAACTTGGCAAGTGGAAGGACAAATGCTTTACGCCAAAAAGATGGAAAAACCCCAGTAGAGAAAGAAAAATTGATGATGTGGGTAATGATTTGGAGAATGTTTTCAAGTATGGGGATTATTTCTACTCACATCATCATAGCCAGTTGCTTTAGATTTAATGGAAAAAATAATTTTACGAACATCTTCATCAGTTATTGGAGAAAAAGCAAAGCAGTTTGCGTCGATTTTGGGAAGTGATAAGATAAGAGAAATAGTTCTTTGTTTAATGGAATTATCGACGTTAGTTGCCGAGGAGAAGTGCTTATTAAGATCATTGAGAGATATTGACCCCATATCAGGGCAATTCTTTAGTCTACCTAACCCAAGGGAATTAAGAAACTTCCAAGTGCCGGCTGGCGAAGAGCTTATAATATTCTTATGGATATGCCGGTGTTTTGCAGCTCGAACCATCTGATTGCATCTGTTTCTGGTAGCCTTATATACATTCCAGTTGGCCTCACAGCGATTGTTTTTAAATCTTACAAAAGCCCGATCACGTTTTGCCATTGCTTTACGGATTTTACTGTCCATGCACGGTGCTGGCGGGCGCTTGACTTTAACATTGCGAATCGGCGCCACTGCATCGTATAACTGAAGGAAATTATTAGTCAGTGTCTCTACCATATGATTTACATCTGATGTATTAAAAATATCTGACCAATCTATTGAGGCGGCTTTCCGTTTCAACAACTCCATATCCAGAGTCGCAAACCTACGCAGACGCAGAACAGGTGCGCTAACTTTAGGCGATTTGACTCTATAGGTAATGAATAGAAAATCATGGCGCGAGAAACCAGAAGCCGGAAACTGCCCATGATTTAAATTTTGTAGAGAAAACCCTACGAGAAGTCATTTCTGATACAACTGGTTCGCTATTTTTGTTTTTGCATTCTTCTACATAGAGAGCGTACATTTTGCTTAATGTAGGTCCTGTATCTAAATACCTGCGTTTTAACTTCTTTCGCACATAATGGCTTTCCATGCTAGGAAATAATGCTATGTGCTTTTTAACAGCTTCTACCATCTCAGGCGACGTTTTATTTGGAGGCTCACGACGACCGCGCGGGTCCTGTATCTTTTGAATACTGTCCCAAACTATTGCGGTGCTTTACAGCATCTGCTATCACATGCGGTGAAATGCTTAATGTTCTGCAAAAAAAATCTTGACAAACATTGGCTTTCATTCCTTCAATGAAAAAAAAAAACATTGTTTTGTATACCTGCGCTGTGTAGATCGTTTTCTGTTCAAACGAATCCTCTTTGTAGGTTTGACTTCAATATAACTCAATAGAAACTGTTTTTTGGAAATGTAGTCTAGGTTCCAGTATTTTCTCCACAAATCTTTACGAATATTTTTTGATTTATTTATTTGATTGTTGCAGTTAAATTTGCACTTAGAACATTTAATAGGCTTAGGGAGTTTTGGTTCTCGATATAATAATAATAATATTCCACAACTATCACACAACGCCATCTAGTCCCAAGCTAAGCAAAGCTTGTATTATGGGTACTAGACAACTGATAAACTTACTTATATATTTCTAAATACATAAATATTATAGATAAATTACACCCAGACACAGAACAAATGATCGTGCTCATCACACAAACATTTGTCCTGGGTGGGAATCGAACCCACGACCTCCGGCATACCAGTCAGGGTCACTAACCACTAGACCAACAGGCCTGTCAATATTTCGATATAGTTACGTATGGAAGGCCTTCAGCTCTACGTATTTTTGCTAGATTATTTTTCCATGTAGCTGGATCTCGTCGACTCCATCGAGCACGTGTGTATAACTTTCCAAGTTAGTTTAAATATATTTTCGGTTATTGCTTGGACCACATACTGGGATTCATTATTATTAGGAAGTTGCTTTGGTTTGCCAAACAATATGGCTATAGCTTTACGTCGCATTTCTTTTATATTATTTTCTTTAGTTAAATATCTGTCTGGATTTAACAACTCATCCAATTGTATAAATTCTGAATCGCCAGATTCAGGTGTAGTAGGGCGATCTAGATCAGAAGGTAAATACGACGGGTCCCTATCTGAAAAGTCACCACCAAAGAGAGATTCATTTTCGCTTTCTTCAATTCGTTCCTGACTTTCCGTAGTTAGTTTTGATGAAATGTCAACTGTAATTGAAAGAAAAAAAAATTAAGTTAATTCTACAAAAGATAAACAATACTATTGGATATGTATAGGATTGAATAAAACTATTATTTACGGATTTTATCGCGTTTAATTACTTTAATTTATTTTTATTATTATCCCGACGTTTCGGGTGCTTTACAGCACCCATGGTCACGGGGGGGGGGGGACTGAAATGTTTGGCGTCCCAATGTCATTGTTAGTCCGGCTACTTTCAGTTTTTGAATATTAATTTTTGGTCCGATTTACGCAAAACGAACTTACAGTATCTTGAAGTCTTGCAGTGGTATGCTTGGGTTTGGGTTTAATTTTGTTAATTATAGGATCCCAAGCAGATGGCAGCACCCAACCATCTTCTCTATTGAAATTAGGATGTTTTTTAATTTCAATAGCCTCACGTATCATCCTTGGTAGGAATTGGTGTTCTTTTGCGAGGACTTGTGGTTTATCAAATCTGATGTAATGGTGGGGACGATCCTGAACATGTTCACAGACTGCAGACTTTCCGGAGCGTCGGTGCTTCACGTCAGCTATATGTTCTTTCACGCGGGTTTTTATGGATCTTTTTGTTTGACCTATGTAAGAGAGACCACATTCACAATCTAACTTGTACACTCCTGCATCTTGTAGAGGGATATTACACTCGACGGATGGTAAAAATTGACTAATCTTCTTCGGCGGCTTGTAGTATTTTTTAATGGAAGCTCGCTTCAAGATGTAGCCAACCTTATCTGTGACTCCCCTGACATATGGTAGTACAGCAGGCACACGCTCGACTGTGGCCGGCTTCACTCGGTCACCGTGACGTTGGCGCGGGATCCGAAGCTTGTTGTCTTGCAACACTTGCTTGACATGCTGAAGTTCGGCGGCCAGATGTTTTCTGTCACAGATCCCTCGTGCTCTCTGAAACAAAGATTTACCCACGGTAGCTAACTGTGAAGGATGATGGTGAGATTCACCATTTAAATATCGGTTGGTATGGGTCTTTTTCTATACACAGTGTGACCAATAGTGTTATCAGGATTTCGAATGACTAAAACATCTAGGAAAGCTAAAGAATTATTTGCCTCTAACTCCATTGTGAATTGTATTTTAGAGTTTATAGAGTTAAGGTGGTCTAAAAATGCAGTTACTTTGTCAGATGGTAAAATTGCGAAACGTCGGGATAATAATAAAAACAAATTAAAGTAATTAAACGCGATAAAATCCGTAAATAATAGTTTTATTCAATGTGTAGTGTTCGCGTAAATTTAAGAAATCATTATATGTATAGGATGTTTGAAATTTCAAAGAGCATGGTTAGCCACTAGGTACTCTGCTCACATACACATACATAGACATTTAAAACAGAATTAAAACAGAATAATTAATTAATATTATGGCGTCACTATTCATTTTCTTCGAGCGGCAAGAACAAAGTATCGTAAAATTAGCCTTCTCAAGAGAACTTCAATACAAACTTATAAAAAATAACTTGTTATGAACTTCTCTTTAAAGCACAAGAACCAAAGAAGATTTACCAGATTCTGACTCTCCAGCATAATTGCCAACAGGACCTATCTGATTCATTTTAGTACAATCACTATCTTTCTTTCTTTTCTTTTCGACCTGACTCGAGCAAGCAGCATCTGTAAACAGATAATCACGTTGAATAAGATTTGTTAGTCGGGAGGCAGCTCGGGAGTTTTAAGTTTGTAATTGTATTTATAGGTTTTTAAATGTAATTACTTCTATAGTTTAGCTAGCTTTTTTAGTTTAGCTAGTTAGGCTATCTCCCTTAAACCAGCTTTCTATTAAAAAAGCACAACCAAATCGGTCCACCTGTTTGGGATGCCATAGACAGACACAAACACAGGCAGATGGACATACACACACAAACAGACGGACAGACGGCGTCGCATTTACATGAAAACCCCACTTTTGCGTCGGGGGTTAAAAAGAATAGGCACATTATATGTACGGTCCGTTCCTGTGGGATACTGGGATCCACACACATCACACACCTGTCTGTTTGTCTGTTACGAGAAGGACATAGGCTACTTTTTATCTTGGTAGTTCCACGGGTTCGAGACTTACACAAGTAAAACCGCGTTGCACAGCTAGTTATAATTAAAGTGACTAAGTTAAGTACCTACCTTCTGTTGTCGTAGATATTGGCAAATCACACATCAACCCTGTCGGTTTCGACTGAATTAAATACATGTCATACACTTGCGATAGTAAGTCATCATCACACCAAAAATCATCTGTGAAATATAGTAAACTCGTTAGATATTTCGACAGAACAATACTTTACACAATTTTGTTAGTAAAACCTGTTAAGTACCAGCTTTTATAACCTAAAGATTTAAATTATGTTACTTACCTTGGTTTTGTATGGAATTTTCAAATATCTTTTCTTTGTCACCTTTAGAGACACACATTTCATAAAATTTCACTATTATAACGAATAATACTGTTGGCGACGCGCCTATAAGAATATTTCAATTTATTATTTAACCAATTACGAATAGCTTCTGAAAAGCAAATTGTCAAGCAACAGTATTCTAATAAGAAAATGCTTAGTTGAATCTTAAAGAAATATCGAATTAATGATATGAAGGTCTTGGGTTCGACTCCCAGGCCGGAATAGTTTATCGTTTCTTAGTAATATCTTTAAATAAATTCATATAGGGAATTTTTAAGATATAAATTATGTTACCGGATTTGTTCCCCGGTTGAAATCATCTTTCCAATGATGTTAATTTAAAGAAATATTAAAATAAAGTTAGAGACCGGATTTGTTCCCCGGTCGAGATGATCGCTGTGCATAAGTAGAATTAATGGAAATTAATTGCATAAGTATTGTCTTATATGAGTTTGATACGTTTTGTATGAAAACAAATGCCTATTTTCAATGCATTGATTCATGAAATATTTGTCTAGGTTATCTGATAAGAGACATGATAACTGATAAGAATCTGATTAGAAATAGTTTCCTACAGTTTGAGAATTATGTAGAAGTATTTATTCACCTAGTATTGTTGATATTAGTGTATACTAAACTTTCCATTTTTACTGATAGTCAATAGCCGTGCAAAGGTTAGTTGTTCAAATAGTGTGAGATCGTAGACGCACGCTAGCCACGTACTTAGGAGGCCAAATATGTAAAATTTAAATATTTGTAATTTCAGCAATTTATGTATGTAATGACTTGTAAAACATTTCAGATTGATTGTACGTGTAAAAAAGGTGAATTCTGTGTTATTTTTATGTGAAAATTCCTGTGAACAAGTGAAATAAGGATAGTTTTGTATAAGAAATTTAAAAGTGTTTTAATAGTGAAATGTATGGAGAAAATGTAAATTAAACTGTTGTATTGATTAAGATATGTATAATTTCAAGTGGAAAACATTGTTTTAACTTTCTATGTTAAATATTTAAGAAATTTCAACTTGTTCAATGTGAGTAAAATATGCATATTTTGTTTAATAAATAAAAGGTTTTTTGTGATATAAAAATGTAACGTATATCGTAGTAAAGATATTTTTTAAGTAAATTGTATAAATGTATGTCTTATACAAAATAAATAATTGAGAAAACCGTGAGAGAGTGATAGTACAAATTGATGTAATTAAGTTGCGCGAGCGCGCAAATGGCGCGGCTCACTTTCGCGTATACCTCAGGGGTAGCTCAGTAAACGAGTTTTCTTGCAATTCGTTCGGGAATCATTCGGGATTAGTTCGGGAATCAAACCAGCAGTCAATAAGAAGAAAAAGCGTAGGGAAGTGATAGGGAAAGTGATTACTCTCTCACGGAACGGTTTGAAGATAATTGCTGTTTTATTCCCAAGAAATTCATCCCTCAAAATTATACAGTCCACGTCGAAGAATTAAGGCGTTGGGACCGGGACGACTTCGGAAGACCCGTAATCCCCGCCTGAGCCTATTTTCTGAAAAGGAAGAGGTTATCGCCCTTGTGTGTTACTCCGTTTGCGGAGATCACATACGTTGTTCCCGAACCCAACGTAGGCGTGATAGGAGGCCGGATCGAGAGAAGCCTCGATTCCTCCCTTCTGTTTCAGAGCCCGAACGTTTAAGCCCTCCTGAGGTTCCTTTCCAATTGGTCCTTCGCAGCCAGGATCAAGGAACCAGCTGTGGACTGCTGGTTATGGAAAAAGAAGACCTTCGAAGCCGAGTGAAGATCAGCAACCGAAGGAAGCCGGAGGTTTGAGCTGAAGCAACAGGACCAAAGGCCAGAAGACCAGGTCAGCGCAGAAGGACTGGACCTGGAACTACCGGAAGAAAGAAAACCGGGATTGCGGCTTGGGGCGTGTGCTCGCATGGGGCACGTATCGCAGCCAGGCGCAGGTGCTTTGTGAAGGCACTCATCGTAGCCAAGCAGGGCTTTGCATTTTTCCTGTCGGGCAAGCGTGCTCGGCATTTTCCTGTCGGACGACCATGTCCGGCATTTCCTGTCGGACAACCGTGTCCGGCATTTCCTGTCGGGTCATCAGAGGGTGCAAGAAGAAGAAGCATCCACCGCTGCTGCTACCAGGCGAGGGTGCTCATGGGCACCTGACTGCATCGCGGCCGGAGGAGGGCGCTTGGACGAGGCGTCACCGGCGACTGGGCGACGAAGCGCAGCAAACATCCCGACCACCTAACGGTGCCAAACGGTTGGGCTCTGGCACAACACCTTCGGGTGGAGCAGTTCTCTCGAGCGAGACTGCGCTTGCACTACCGCTCGACTGTTTCGTCATATTCCTTGGCGGGACAGTTCCTAAACCTTTCCTCCATTCCATTCCTGCACGACTCCATCCCTGGACGGCTCACCACGGTAGGCCACCGTTCAGGATTGATAGGGCTGATAGGGCTGTTAGGGTGGTAGTAAGGTTGTAGGGTTGAGAGATAAAGGGGGGAGGGGTAGTGGGGTTAGGTTGGGGTGTAGAAGGGTTGTAGGTAAGGGGTCGTAGGGACCGTAGGACAGTTAGGGACTGTAGGCCAACAATCACCTTCCTGCAAGATGAAGAAGGCACAGGACCAGACAGAGAGGAGCGAAGGAAGCAGGACAAGAACAGGGCTCTCAAAAAAGGCTAAAGAGGCGAAATCATCTGGAGCGACCATAGCTACTGCTTCGAGTGGAACAACTCCTTCAAGTGGAGCCACCACCGATACGTCCACATGCACGTGGGACTCAGGGACGTCCGTGGCAACGACGAGCAACAGGACGGACACCAGTGGTACGCAGGCCAGCACCGCAAAACAATCCGTTATATCCAGGAGTGAAACGGTAGTCGAAAAAGTAGGTCAAAGGACCGAAGAAGCGGCATCGTCAAGGACAGTAATCGGGCACACTAGTGACAAAGGGTCACAGAGAGGTAGTAGGTCATCGCGATCGGCGAGGCTGAAAGCCGAATTAGAGGCGCGGATTAAATTCGAACGCTCAGAGCTCGAACGAGCACAGGCAGCTGCTGCCTTAACCAAGTCTCAATTGGAGTTGGCACGACTCAACCGAGAAGAGGAGATCGACGCGAGTGAGGATGATGAAGAGCGGAATACTCAGGTGGAACTTTTCGTAAGGAGTTGGGTTCAACAGAACATAATGAGCGCGCCGGTTAGTGTAACACAACCCGATATTACTGATAAGGAAGCGTGTAAGGGATCACGCTGCAAAGGGGCGGAGATCGAGCGCAACCAAGGAAATGCACAGAAAACACACGCGAGTGAGGTGTCAGAATTGACCGAAGCGATTGTGAGTGCAATAAAGATAGCGGGAAAAGATAAGTCTTCCCAGCTTCATTTCCTCCAGGAATTAACGGTGTTTGATGGAGACCCGGGTGAATGGATAGTTTTCAAAACGGTGTTTGAAGACACGAGAAGCCAATTTTCAGGGGTGCAAAATGTCGCACGCCTTAGGAGGGCATTAAAGGGCACCGCTAAGGAAGCGGTTAAGTCATTGTTGTTTACTTTGTGTGAACCTGAAGAAATAATGAACGCTCTCGAAAGAAGATTCGGTAGGGTTGAGATGCTCATTCTAGCCGAAATCGAGAATGTAAAACGTATGCCAAGATTGGCAGAAGATTGCTGGAATATAGGATCTTTTGCAAGTCGTATTACGAACGTGGTTGCCACAATACAAGCGTTGAATCAACCACAGTATTTATACTCACCGGAGTTAGTGAGCCGTATAGTAGAGAAACTCGGGACTATGATTAAATTTAAATGGTTTGAATATCGAGCTCAGCATCCTTTGCAGCCAGAGTTACAGAAGATGGCCAAGTTTTTAAATTTATTGAGTGAACAATTTGGAACGTCCTTAAGCAATGAAAATGTGCCTAAAAAACGGAAGCGTCCTGAATTCAGGAAGCAAACTGTACACACTGCAAAGGGGTGTGTACGTAACCGTGTCAAGAGCGAGCGCTATGAGCGCCGAAGTAATACGAGCGAGCGTCTAGAACGCCGAAATAATAAAGGGCATAACCGACAAGTGGTTATGATAACCCAGGACAAGCTTGTAAGTCGGGTAACACATAAGTGTGTTATATGTAACAAGGAGCACTCTATAGTGAGTTGTTACAAGTTTAATGACATGAATAATCGCGAGAAATGGGACGCGGTTAAAAAAGCGAAAGTATGTTTCCAATGTTTGTCACCTAACCATAGGAGGTTAGAGTGCAGAGCGAAAAAATGTGGTGTAGAGGGATGTAGAATGTCACATCATCGAATGCTACATCGATACCCCAATGAAAATACCTCGCAGCAAGGGGACGAGGGGGGTAAAGAGGCTCAAATTACAACTGTTAGTACAGTGAATGCACTGGCATGTGCATACTTAAAGATTATACCGGTCGAGTTGTATGGACCTAGAGGAAAGGTCAAGACAACAGCTCTTCTGGATGAAGGATCAACCATGACACTCATAGAGGAGTGGATGGCTCAGAAGTTAGCGCCTCGCGGACGTAAAGAAGAATTACGTATTGAAGCCTTGGGAGGTAAGCGAATTAACGACGACAGTTCGTATCGCTTAAACGTTAAGATAAAAGGCAAAGTTCACTCGAACGACTTAGAGGACATAAGTGTACAAACAATTAAGTCACTTAACCTTTCTCCGCAGTCAGTGAGCCGAGAATTATTGCAACGGTGTTCTCATTTGACACCGATTAAGGACGGGTTGATGTATGAGAGGTCCAGACCTACCATACTAATTGGCCAGGACAATTGGCATCTCATAGTTACTCGTGAATTAATTTCAGGAGGTAAGAACCTACCTGTAGCATCGCTCACCAAACTTGGATGGGTTTTACATGGTCACATATCGGGTGGCATCAAACCAATCAAGATTGTTAACCACATTTCCACGAAGAAGGAGGAAGACATGGATAAGTTGATCAAAGATTATTTTAGTTTGGAATCTCTGGGAGTGTCTGCGCGAAAGCCCGCGAACGACCCAGAAGAACGAGCTTTAAATATTTTGAGCAAAACGGTACGTTGTATACCTAATAATAGGTACGAGACTGCTTTGTTGTGGCGCACAGATAATGAGTGCATGCCGTCGAATAGAGCGCAGGTTGAAAGTCGCCTGTTTAATATCGAAAAGAAGCTCGACAAAAATAGCGAGTTGAAAAAGGAATATGAGAAGCAAATTGAAAATCTCATCGTTAAAGGTTACGCAGAGAAAGCGAACCATATTTCCATTTCCCCACGCACGTGGTATCTTCCTCACTTCGCAGTGACTCACCCACAGAAAAAGAAAATAAGAATAGTTTTCGACGCCGCCGCTAGGACGGGCGGACGTTGTCTCAATGATGCATTGTTAACCGGACCGGACTTATTGAAGTCGTTGTTTGGAGTTCTGCTACAATTCAGAGAAGGAAGCGTGGCAGTGATGGCAGACATTAAAGAAATGTTCCTGCAAGTGAAAATCCGGGATGAAGATAGGGATAGCCTTCGATTCTTATGGCGACACAATCGTGACGCGCCACCGGAAGAGTATAGAATGACGTCACTCATATTTGGAGCGGCATCATCACCATGCATCGCTATATATGTGAAGAATAGGAATGCGCAGGATAACGCACATATCTATCGAGAAGCAGCTTCCGCTATGGAAAGCAATTTTTATATGGATGACTACAGGCGTTTCCCGACGTGACGACGGCCGAAAGGATAGTAAACGATATGTATGAATTACATAAACGTGCTTCTTTCCAACTGAGGGGATGGGCTAGCAACCGACCCGAAGTTTTATGCAAAATGGAAAATAAATATAAGAGCGACAGTGCTTCGCTGGGAGATAAAGAGCACACAGAGCGCACTTTAGGTTTGATTTGGAATATCAAACGTGACATAATAAGTTTCTCCATAAGTCTTCGTAACACACCGGAAGAGGTGATGGAAGGTTTACGACCGCCTACGAAGAGGGAGATAACTAGCGCTGTGATGTCAGTCTTCGATCCTTTAGGACTCGCATCACCCATAACAATTCAAGGGAAGTCGCTGATCCAGCAAGTATGGAGGACAGGCATCTCTTGGGATGAAGAAGTTTCACACGAATTACACGTGTTATTTTGTAAATGGATATCGGAAGTGAAGAAATTAGGTCATTTAGAAGTACCTAGACCCGTTGCTGAAGGCGTCGGCAAGGGAGAATTGCACACCTTCACGGATGCTAGTGAAAAAGCATACGCTGCCGCGGTGTATTACGTCACCACGGACGAGCTAGGAGAGAGGCGGATTACGCTGATCGCCGGAAAGGCAAGAGTAGCGCCGCTGAAATCAATTTCGATTCCAAGGCTTGAATTGCAAGCAGCCCTTATGGGCAGCAGATTAGCTGCATCAGTTAGTGAAGAGAGCAAATACGAGATATCCGAGAGAGTATTTTGGACAGACTCACGTACAGTGTTAGCGTGGATTAAGTCAGATCCTCGCGCTTTTAAACCATTCGTTGCTCATCGATTGGCTGAGATCGAAGATCACAGTAAGCCATGTGAATGGCGATGGGTTCCAACGTCACAAAACGTGGCAGACGACGCCACTAGAAATTTTCCTTCCACCTTCGATGTAAGTCATCGCTGGTTTCAAGGACCTGAACTCCTCAGGAAAAGTCCGGATTTATGGCCCAAACAAGTGGACACCATAAATAGCTTAGAAACAGGTGAAGAAAAATCGACAAAAGGCGTAAATGCGCTGAGAAAGCAAGAACCGTTAAGTCTACCCGACTACGGACGATTTAGCAGCTTTAAGAAATTCCTTGGGGCAACTACACGCACCTTACAAGCGGTAGAAAAATTCAAGAGTTTAAGAAAGTCGGTTAAAGGACCCGACAACGCAGCCGAAAAGTCGGTTATGTGTTCCAACGAAGTTTTAGCAAAGTCGGTTAAAGGACCCGATAGCGCGTTGGACATAGCGCTCTTGAAAAAAGCTGAATTGTTAATTTGGAAGTTCGTTCAAGACGAGTGTTTTCATTTGGAAATAAAATGCTTAAAAGCAGGCAATTATCTATGGAAATAGGAGAAGATAACTTACTCCGTTGAAATGGGCGTTTACCTTTCAAGTCTAATTTGATCGAGGAAAGTAGAAATTCTGTCGTATTAGACGGTAAACACGAAATCGTTAAAATGATGATTAGAGAAGTTCATCATCATTTTGGACATGCCAATCACCAAACGTTGATGAATGAAGTGAACCAAAAATTTTATGTCTTGAACCTGCGTAATGTAGTACGAAGTGTGTGACACCACTGTCAGTGGTGCAGGACATACAGGTCAAAACCGCAGAACGTGCCACAAGGAAATATTCCTCTGGAGAGAATAGCTCACAACGAACCACCTCTTACATGTTCAGCCGTGGATTATTTCGGACCTATGAGTGTGATTATAGGAAGGCGACACGAAAAACGTTGGGGTGTTTTATTTACGTGTCTGACCATCAGAGCAGTACACCTAGAATTAGCAGCCTCGTTGACACCAGCGTCAATGATAATAGCATTGAGGCGATTTATCGCCAGAAGAGGAAAACCAGCCGTTATATACAGCGATAACGGGACAAATTTCAAAGCTGCGAATAAAGAATTATTGAAAGCATGCGAAGAATGCTATGAGAGCATGAAAATGAGTCATTTAAAAAATATATTAAATGGAAATTTATACCTCCGGGAGCACCGCACATGGGTGGCGCCTGGGAGAGGTTAGTGAGATCAATTAAAATTGCGTTGACCGCTACGCTCAAAGAAAGGAGCCCGCGAGAGGAGGTTCTGCATACGTTGCTTTTAGAAGCAGAGCATACTGTAAATTCCAGACCTCTGGTCACATTCAGTATGGATAGTCCTGAAGAGGGTTTGACACCCAATCATTTTCTTCTGGGACGCTCATGTGGTGATCGACCACCTGGATTATTTTTAGAGCAACATCTGACGGGTCAACTCAATTGGAAATCTGCACAGAGGTTAGCCGACCATTTTTGGACAAGATGGCTGAAAGAATACATAAATAATAATAATACTTTAATACCTCGAACAGGTAATAACGGAAAGTTCATGGAACCTAAAGAAGGTGATATTGTCTTGATAATAGATCATTCGTTGCCACGAAATACGTGGCCGAAAGGCAAGATTAGTAGGACGCTACCGGGACCAGACGGTCACACCAGAGTGGTTGACGTCATTACTAGCACAGGTATCTTGAGGAGACCTACATCCAGAATAATAGTCCTGGTACCCGCGACGCCTCCCAAATGATGGTGCTGATGCACGGGGGGGGGGGGAGATTGCTGGCGACGCGCCTAGAAGAATATTTCAATTTATTATTTAACCAATTACGAATAGCTTCTGAAAAGCAAATTGTCAAGCAACAGTATTCTAATAAGAAAATGCTTAGTTGAATCTTAAAGAAATATCGAATTAATGATATGAAGGTCTTGGGTTCGACTCCCAGGCCGGAATAGTTTATCGTTTCTTAGTAATATCTTTTAATAAACTCATATAGGGAATTTTTAAGATATAAATTATGTTACCGGATTTGTTCCCCGGTTGAAATCATCTTTCCAATGATGTTAATTTAAAGAAATATTAAAATAAAGTTAGAGACCGGATTTGTTCCCCGGTCGAGATGATCGCTGTGCATAAGTAGAATTAATGGAAATTAATTGCATAAGTATTGTCTTATATGAGTTTGATACGTTTTGTATGAAAACAAATGCCTATTTTCAATGCATTGATTCATGAAATATTTGTCTATGTTATCTGATAAGAGACATGGTAACTGATAAGAATCTGATTAGAAATAGTTTCCTACAGTTTGAGAATTATGTAGAAGCATTTATTCACCTAGTATTGTTGATATTAGTGTATACTAAACTTTCCATTTTTACTGATAGTCAATAGCCGTGCAAAGGTTAGTTGTTCAAATAGTGTGAGATCATAGACGCACGCTAGCCACGTACTTAGGAGGCCAAATATGTAAAATTTAAATATTTGTAATTTCAGCAATTTATGTATGTAATGACTTGTAAAACATTTCAGATTGATTGTACGTGTAAAAAAGGTGAATTCTGTGTTATTTTTATGTGAAAATTCCCGTGAACAAGTGAAATAATGATAGTTTTGTATAAGAAATTTAAAAGTGTTTTAATAGTGAAATGTATAGAGAAAATGTAAATTAAACTGTTGTATTGATTAAGATATGTATAATTTCAAGTGGAAAACATTGTTTTATCTTTCTATGTTAAATATTTAAGAAATTTCAACTTGTTCAATGTGAGTAAAATATGCATATTTTGTTTAATAAATAAAAGGTTTTTTGTGATATAAAAATGTAACGTATATCGTAGTAAAGATATTTTTTGTGCTATCTTTATAAGTAAATTGTATAAATGTATGTCTTATACAAAATAAATAATTGAGAAAACCGTGAGAGAGTGATAGTACAAATTGATGTTATTAAGTTGCGCGAGCGCGCAAATGGCGCGGCTCACTTTCGCGTATAGCTCAGGGGTAGCTCAGTAAACGAGTTTTCTTGCAATTCGTTCTCCTAGGTGTGTGTTGCTTGCAGTATACAGTGGCTGCAAATAACCGCCGGTACGACAAACTCCGCCCACGTCGAGTCCCGCGATTCCGTGAGGCGTCGAGGTCACCGGCCCCTAGGTGATTCTTGGCACTTTATGCGTTGCGTGCATCTAGTGCCTAGTCGCGTCATAAAGTGCCACCGTTGCACTTCCCCCAACCCTTTTGGTGTACAAAAGGGGTAGGCAGTGCCCAGAGTGTCGATAGCCACAAACTTTTATTACCATACCATATTATAGACAGGGCCTTTTAGAGATCGACTGACGTTAGGGTTATTAACATGTCAGGTAGGGATAAGGGGGAGCCACCCCCTTCAATAAGAAAACCACCAGATAAAAGAACAGGTGTGTTGGATCGACCACTGGTTGTGAGGGATCTGTCGAACCCGGAACGCACGAGGGTCGTGTCCTCCTTCTCACAGATCCCCCAACGAAAACCCGTCTCGCCACGGAAGGAGCCCGCACCGGGTGCTATGCTCACGCCGGCCGTATCTGAGCATACGGCCAGGCAAGAACCACCGCCCCAGCAGCAGCGAGCAGCGAAAACGGCTAGACGCCATACTCCACCGGAGACCGAAGCCTCCTTATATGAAAAGAGGCAAAGGATTGGCTCCCAACTGTCCTCCGACGAAGCACCGTCCACATCGGAGGAGGATGATGATTACCACCATCGGGTGACGCAGAAGAAGGTGATGAGATCACCACCAAAATCACCATCTCCACCGCAACTCCCCCCCCGCTCCATATCGCCGGACCGACGAAGCCGAGATTCGGCCCAGTATGAGCAGGGGGGTGAAGAATCCTACAGTTGGGGGTCCACTACATATGCCACCCTCGCTGCATCCGCAGGCCGGTCCTCTCCGGCGGCAACGACCAATCCGTCCGGGCTTCCACAGGACGATGGCCAACGGCCATCTACCAGTTATGCCCATATGGTAGCTGCACCAGCAGTACCACGACCACCTTCGGCGGCAGTGCCAACAGAAAAGCCTGCCGACCAAGATAAGACCCGCTACCCGCCCATAGTGGCAGAATGCCTACCGGATTGGACGAGGCATTTTAAGGAGCTCAATAGAATGTTGGGCCACCCCTTGAATGCCCGTCCATTCGGGAAAGGCGCGAGATTCACCCCGCAAAGTGCAAAAGAATTCAGGACAGTCCAACGATATATGATCGAGTTGACTAAGGAAGTACCAACACTATCGTGGTATTGCTATACCCCGGAAGAGGACAAGCCCACTAAAGTGGGCATCCGGGGTCTACCAATGGGCACGGACACCAAGGACATAGAGGAGGCTATTAAGGCAAAAGGCTTCCCCGTCAAATATGTCAAAGCTATCCCACCGCGTAGAAGCAGACCTGGCTGCATATACTTTGCCCAATTTGACCACCTGAGCCTGGAGCAGCTCAAAGAACTTTACACAATCGACGAACTCCTCTTTATGAGAGGAGTAGTCATCGAGGCCTGGCAAAGGAAAGTAGGACCGGCTCAATGCCACCGCTGCCAGGCCTTCGGCCACGCATCCGCAAACTGCTTCAGGCCAGTGAGATGCGTGCGCTGTGCCGGGGAGCACATTGCAAGCCTTTGCCCTCGGGGTAGAGAGGAACAACCTACATGTGCCAATTGTGGTAAAAACCACACGGCAAACGACCGCCGCTGTCCAGTCCTGAGGAGGACTGCAAGGAGGCAGGGGATAACCTTACCGGGGTTACTCCCGGAGGCCCCCAAAAAGACCTCCCAGAGTCGCCCGAAGGCTGTAACCATTCAGCAAGACGGGTGGGCTACCATTACTGGGAAGGGCAGCCCCCCCCCCCCCCCACCCGTAACACCTAAAGAAACGGTGGAACCCGCGGAGATAAGGGCAACCACCGGGGCGACTATTCAGCCCCCCGCCAATCCTGCCACAGAACGGCAACCCTCCAAGAAGAGGAGGCGGGAGAGGAACAGGAAGAAGTCGCAGCCTCCTCAGGCTGTAACCTCTACCCCGACACCAACTGCACCAGTAGCCTCCCAGGCGCAGGTTACTAGGGAGAGAACTAGGAGCATGGGTGGAATGCCAGAAAGGGCTGAACATAGAGCCCGCTCTGCTGGAAGAGCACGCCCCACCCAACAGCACAGTGAGCAAATCCAGGACACCCAACTCCCGAGACAACTGCCAACGCCTTCCCACAGGAGAACACCTACCACCGGCCTCGAAACAGCAGACGCAATCCAGCGTCTGGTTGGTATTGCCATCGAGGTCGGTACGCAGGTCCTGGCAGATATCAGGACCGGGACAGACCCAATCACAGCCATTATGAAGGCGCTGGCAAACCTCCTAGCCCGGCACTATGGAGGAGAGTAACCTGCGCCTCCTATACTGGAACCCGGACGGTATACAGCAGAAGCTGCATGAACTCCGCACTGTTGCTCAGCAACAGGATCTGCACGTCATCTTGCTGGGAGAAACGAAGCTCAACCCAAGAACGCACATAAAGTTGCCCAATTACCACATGTACAGAAGGGACGAGGTCGCTGCTCAAGGGGCTGCCTACAGAGGGACGGCAGTTCTAGTGAGGAGGGACATCGTCCACCAGGAACTGGAATTACCACCATACCAGTCAATGCGTTCTATCGGCATAAAAATGGAGGCGGCGGGCGAGGAACTTAAGATCTATGCAGCATACCGCCCGCCAGGGACTCCATTTTGCCCCTCAGACATCCGGACAATAATGGAAGGCGACACGCCCACTATCGTCGCCGGGGACCTAAACGCCAAACACCCGGCGTGGGGGTCCAGAGTGATCACCCCGCCGGGTCGTGAACTTTACAATGATGCGGAAGACAACAACTATGACGTTTTAGGTCCCGAGGAGCCAACGCACATCCCGTCCAACTCTCGGCAGTATCCGGATGTATTGGACATCGTGCTCTCCAGGAACATCAACTACCCAGTAGTGGTAGAGGTGCTATACGACCTGAGCTCACAGCACCTCCCGATTCTGATAACCCTTGGCACAAAGGCGGTGACTACGCCGCCCAGAGCAACCAAGACACGTGTCGACTGGAGGCGCTACGCACAACACCTGCAAGCGAGACCTCCAGCACACATGCCTATAAGCACAGCGGACGACGTAGAGGCCGCTGCTACTAGAATAACTAAAAACATCCAAGAGGCCCTCAACGCGGCCTCTACGATCGTCCCGATAACAACAAGGCGTGACGATCTGCCGCGTGAGATAAGCGTGCAGATCAAGCGCAAAAGAGCGCTAAGAAAGCTCTGGGCGCGTACTCGCTGCCCCAGAATAAAAACGCAACTAAACACCGTATCGGAGGAGCTGTCGGTGGCAGTCCAGGCCTACAGAGGAGAGGCCTGGGAGCGGCGCATATGGAAAGCGGATGAGCATGATGCGTCGCTCTATAAACTGAACCGACAGCTGACAAAAACTAGACTTCCCGTTTGCCCACTGACCAACAGTGTGGGCGAACGTTGCTATGATGCCAAGGGCAGAGCGGATATCCTGGGAGAGCACTTCGAGGGGCAATTTATGCCGAACCCAGCGAGTGCGGAGTTCATGGAGCTTCATGCCCGGAAGGAAAGTCGCGTACAGGAATTCCTGGCGTCGCCCGCGCCACCTCTTGCAGGAGAGTGGTTTATCTCCCCCGCTGAACTGCGGAGGACAGTAACCCGCCTGCAACCGAGGAAGGCGCCTGGGCACGATAGGATTACCAACGCTGCACTCCGACAGCTGCCCAATAAAGTCCTAGTAGAGATTGGTCGACTCTACAATGGGATATTGCGGACATCCCACTTCCCAGAGGAATGGAAAAAAGGCAAAATTATCGTCTTGCCGAAACCCGGGAAGGACAGGCGTAAAGCTTCCAGCTACAGGCCGATTACGCTATTACCACACATAGCTAAACTGTTCGAAAGATTGCTGCTAAGACGCCTCCGTCCGTGCATCCAACTTCGGGCGGAGCAGCACGGATTCAGGAGGGGTCACTCTACAGTCACACAGCTGACTAGAGTGCTGCACCTGCTTGCGGCAGAGTACAATCGCGGCCGCATATCGTTGGGCGTCTTTCTCGACATCGAGAAGGCGTTCGACCGGGTGTGGCACTCCGGATTATTATACAAACTACACGAGCAGACCAGTGTCCCCCCTGCTATGTTGCGGTTAATGGCGTCTTTCCTGGAAGACAGGAAGTTTTATGTCTGCATAGAGAACGCCGAGTCCGCAACAAAATCCATCAGAGCCGGCGTTCCACAGGGCAGCTGTTTGTCTCCAGTCCTGTACGCGGCTTATACTAACGATATACCCACATTGGCAGGCAGGCTGCAAGAATGGGAGGACGACGTTGAGCTGGCGCTATACGCGGACGATAGCGCCTATTTCACCTCGTCCAGAAGAGCCCATATAGCCACTGCCAAAATGCAGCGTCTGCTGGACCTGCTGCCACCATGGCTAAATGAGTGGAGGATGGTTGTCAACGTTGGTAAGACAACCGCTCTGCTCACTCGTCGCCTTAGGAACTTACCACCACCACTGACTCTCAACGGCCAGGAGATAGCGTATGAGAAGGCCGTGACTTACCTTGGGTGCCGGATCGACCGGGCGCTGCGCATGACTGCGCACGTCGACTTCGTCGTCCGCAAGGCCAGATGTGCGCGGGCGATGCTCCGTCCGGTCCTGGCATCCAAACTACCATTGAAGACTAAGATCCGGATATACAAGATGTATATCCGGACTATTACCACCTACGCTGCTCCGGCCTGGTACGCGCTCCTGAGCACAACCCAGAGGCGGCGACTGCAGGCCCAGCAGAATCTGACATTAAGGACGATTGTCGGAGCAGGTCGTTACGTCCGGAACGACGTAATAGCAGCCGACTTAAAAGTCGAGAGCATCACCGACTTCGTGGCCCGGATGGCGCGCGGCTTGTTCGACCGTGCTGACAACGGGCCACACGAACATCTCAACGGCTTTGCGCCGTTGCACACTCGGCCACCGGACGGGCGACCTCTTCCAAGAGAACTCCTCTCTATATGTGATTAGAGAGTCGAGTAACAACCCACAATGCCGCTGAAAGGCCAACTTTGACTTTCAACCGGATAACCTCTCTTTTTCCGTAGTAGGTTAACTACGGAAAAATTATTACTATACATATCGGATAGACAACCTCCTAATTTTCCATAGTCGGGTAAACGACTATGGAAAAATATTCACCACATACGGATATTCCGGATATGAAAGAAGCCACCTACAATAATAGGTGAAGAAAAGGACTGCCCCATAGTAATGGGGCATGAGGATCGTCCGGGCAATGGGGTTTACCCCGAGGTCCGATACCTGTATTGCACCTCGGTGCAATCAGACGACAAACTGGTGCAATTCGTTCGGGAATCCTTCGGGATTAGTTCGGGAATCAAACCAGCAGTCAATAAGAAGAAGAAAGAAAAAGTGTAGGGAAGTGATAGGGAAAGTGATTACTCTCTCACGAAACGGTTTGAAGATAATTTCTCTTTTATTCCCAAGAAATTCATCCCTCAAAATTATACAGTCCACGTCGAAGAATTAAGGCGTTGGGACCGTGACGACTTCGGAAGACTCGTAATCCCCGCCTGAACCTATTTTCTGAAAAGGAAGAGGTTATCGCCCTTGTGTGTTACTCCGTTTGCGGAGATCACATACGTTGTTCCCGAACCCAACGTAGGCGTGATAGGAGGCCGGATCGAGAGAAGCCTCGATTCTTCCCTTCTGTTTCAGAGCCCAAAAGTTTACGCCCTCCTGAAAGTTATTTTCAAATACTATGCTGTTTTTATTCTATTAGCAGGAGAAAATCAAACGCTCGACAGTCGGCGCACGATTAAGAACCGCGTCTATTTCTGTTTTCGATAAAAATATAACATCCGTAACATTATCTTACATTTCCGAAAATTATAATAATGAATTCTCTTCGTGATCATCATAAATGTCCATATGAAAATTATTATACACATCAAGCTGGGTCGGGAGTTGGAGTAATTTATAAGGGTGCACCATACCAACGCGTTCATGGTATTGGGAGCTTCTTAGGGGGGTTATTTAGATCAGTTTTACCTTTACTTTCAAGTGGTGCTCGAGTGATTGGTAAGGAGGCATTAAGCGCTGGAGTAGGACTTTTATCGGATATGGTTTAAGCTCGTCCTATGGAAGCCTCAATAAAAGGAAGTTAGTACAAATTTAAAACGAAAAGCTGATGAGAAAATTGATCAATTTAACATGACGAAAACGATTGACCTCATTCATTCCACCATTAACTGCTAAAGTGAAAGCTGCGAAAAAACTTGGTCTAAAACCAAAAAATATCAAAGGTATATTTTCATATTAAATATGTCTTTCCTTATTCTTGCGAGTGCGTTAAGTCAGAATTGGATTTGTTTGCACTACCGTCTACACAAACTAGCATTGAAAATGGACTGTGGATTCATTATAAAGCAATTTCATCTCTTGGTGATGATAGACCTATCGAGTTTCAAGTTCCTGGGACAGGCGATGACTACATAGATTTGTCTCATACATTACTCCACATAAAGGCAAAAGTATTAAATCAAGATTCAACTAACTTGATATCTACTACAATAGTAGCACCTGTAAATAACTGGCTGCATTCACTTTTTAGTCAACTTGATGTTTATTTAAACCAAAAACTTGTATCACCACCTAATAATACCTATGCATATCGATCATATATGGAAACCCTTTTAAAGTATGCTCCTGCTGCTAAACAATCTCATCTTACTTGTAGTCTTTGGTATGAGGATACAGATTCTACAGATGGTAAAAACACAGGATTTGTTAAAAGACAGGAATTGATTAGTGAAAATAAGGAAATAGAAATGATTGGTCATCTTCACGGTGACATTTTCAACCAAGATAAATTTTTAATTAATGGTGTTGAAATGAGTGTTAAATTGGTTCGATCAAGAGAGAGTTTTAATTTAATTGCTGGGTCAAACGATGTAAATTTTAAAGTTTGTATTACGGACGCAACTCTTATTGTTCGACCAGCACGGGTTAATCCAAGTGTATTACTCGCACATCAAAAAGTGTTAGCTTCTACCACTGCTAAATATCCTATTACTCGAGCTGAAGTAAAAGTTTTAACAATTTCATCGGGTGTTCAAGGAAAAACTCTTGATAATATATTTTTAGGACAGGTACCCAAAAGATGTATAATTGGATTTGTGAACAATTCTGCATTTAACGGTTCCATTACTAAAAATCCATTTAACTTTGAAAACTATGGTATTAATTCCTTCAGCTTATATATTGATGGTCAACAAATACCTTCAAAAGCTTTGCAACCGTTTTTTAATAATAGTATATTTACATCAGCATATCATACTCTATTCTCGGGAACTGGTATTCACTTTCTTAATGAAGGAAATGGAATCTCTTGTGAACAGTATGCCAAAGATTACTGTCTATTAGCATTTGACTTAACTCCTGATTTATCAGCCAACTCATCAGCTCATTGGAATCTCATAAAGCATGGTAGTGTAAGATTAGAAGTACGATTTGAATCCTCACTAATACAAACAATTAACTGTATAGTTCATGCTGAGTTTGATAATAATATTGAGATAGATAAAACAGAAATGTTACTGTAGACTATAGTAGTTAAGGTTATAATATGTGTTGTGTGCTAGATTTTATGTGTTATGTGTAATGCATTTTGTATGTATGTAACTATGTGAAACGTTACAAAATTAAATAAAACAAATTGTATGCAATATATTATTTTTTATTTCTTTATAAATCTTCTTTAATCTAATACAAATTTTATCCGTGGTAGAGCCATGCTGCAATTATATTAGTAGTATAGTTGTAGCACGAATGGGTCGGCTCGACCGGGGAAGGACCACGCTCTCACAGAATACCAGCGTGAAATAGTAGCTTAATGCTGCTGTATTTCGTATGGTGAGTGTAGAGAACCGGAGACCCTTTTTACTGGAAACGAGGCATTCCATCTTAGTCCTCACGGGTGACAACGCATCTGCATTTTGATTCGTAATCGAGGATAGATGTGGATGTCTATGGGCCACAGCAACCACTTACCATCAGGTGGACTGTGTGCTCGTTTGTCACCCTATCCTATTAAAAAAAAACAAAAACAAAACACTGTTCGAGTTTAAAGTTATATCGGACTCTATCATTAGATCATCAATAATAACAAGATGTGGGTTTTCACCATCAAACATATTAAGATTTGGAATTCCTTGATGATAGTTAACATTTGGTAAATTATATAAAGGTTGCATTTCATCAAAGCACCATGTGATCTGATTAAAATCACAATTACATATTTCTGTAACTGATTTTATGAAATTTGTTACAAAATTTGACTTCCCACATCCACTTGGTCCTGCCACAATAGCAGTAAACGGATGTATAAAGTGGAACATTACACACGTCTAAAGTTCTAACGGGTGAAATAAAAAATGAAAGTAGTGGTGTAGGTAAACAATTAATATATATATATATATATATATATATATATATATATATATATATATATATATATATATATATATATATATATATATATAAACTGTGTACTATAACTAATGTTTTTGGGAAAACAAATAAAATTTATAATTAATTTAAAATTTTATTTTCAATCAATAACCACTTGTAAAAAACCCAAACTTCATCACAAGAACAATGTAAAATTTTGTGATTATTTTTTGCAAATATATGATTATTACACACACACAAGTTTTGTTTAAAGGGGGATGCCCATATTAGGCCATCGAACGCCCAACAATGTGCATTTGTTAAAAAAATATATCTTTATTTATGGTTATTAATCGCGGTATTCATTTATCCTAAAACAATGGGAATATTTTTGCACAAATTAAAAGTACCGAAAAGATAAAAATAAAATTAGGTAAATACGTAATTCATTAGTCAGTGAATAAAATAAAAAATGTTGCCAATCACAAAAATCATTAAAAAATCGATTCCCCTTTTCAATCGATTACTTATGGTGTCATTATTACAATGCTTATATGATCTTTCGATAATTATTACGATGTTATGATATAGGTTTAAAATAACCGTTGACAATGGATATTTATCCAAAGCAGTCGATACGCAACCGTTATTAACCAAATGTTTACCGACTACAGACGAAAAAGGATGGTTATGTTTTTACTGTGTGTGCGGATTAGGCTATGTTGAATCGTTTTTTGCTATGGTGCTTAAAACGTAGGATGCATTTTATTATTGAGGGAGCTACTATCAAAGAATATTTTATTCGCTTAACTCGTAAAGTACTTGACCAACTTTAAGAATTCTTTCACCACTAGATTGTTATGTATAATTTTAGATATCTAATATAGGGTTAATTTTATTATTGAGGGCGCTACTTTCAATGAATACGTTTTTTGGCTAATCTCAAAAATTACTAGACCGATTTTGAAAATTCTTTCACCATTACATTGCTAATGAGGGCGTTAGCTGTGTGATAAATTATATTATTACAATAAATAATTGCGAGATTAATATTTTCTAAATAAATAAAACTAAATACCTACCTAAGATGTTCAAATCCAATTATTATTTTTACAATTTAAGAATCGTATTTACACACTGTACTTACTCAGATTGATTATTGTAGATAAAGAGGTAATAAACCTAAAG
The DNA here is from genome assembly GCA_036936625.1 of Parnassius smintheus behrii. Lineage (NCBI taxonomy): Eukaryota > Metazoa > Arthropoda > Insecta > Lepidoptera > Papilionidae > Parnassius > Parnassius smintheus. The sequence continues at coordinate 43,616,720 of JAUPFT010000020.1, forward strand.
TAAAAGAGCTCCGCTTAAACGAAAAAACTATTTATTAGAATAAAACTAAATGTTGAAAAAAAGTGGTTCAGTGCGAGTCGGACTCGCAGGCCCATGAAGAGTTCAGTAGTAACAAGCATATATTTTAAATCGAGTCAAAATACCACTGTCATTATCGCCAGCAACAAATTATTTTGTTTTTCATAGTGTTTGTATAAATAACAAAGTTGTTTTTGCGGTTCCTTAAAATGTGCTACTTGTATCAAAAAAAGGACTATTATACATTAAAGGGGTTTCTGTGGTTTATTCATTACCAAAGAGAAAAAACTTATTGCGCAAAATAGGTTTTTATTAATTTCAAGTCATCAAAAGCGGCAGTCAACCATTAAAAACTAAAACAACCGTTGTTATAGGCTCGGTTGAATTCATTGACAACCTTCACATTTATAGTTATGATAATTAAACAAGCGAATTACTAGCTGATTTACCAAGAATTCTTTAGAGTATAACAAAACGCTACTGCACAAGTTAACTATTATTCTTATCTGTTTTTAACATAACATTTAAAATGGAATCATGTTATGATAATTCAAGAAGTTAATTTCCAGCTGATTTACCACGAATTCTCTAAAGCATAACAAAACAATACAGCACAAGCTAACTGTTCTTAAAAATACATTTGAAATAGAGTTTCAATAAATAAAGGAAATTATATTTTAAAAAGCGTGCAGAACTTAAAACGCGTCAAAGATTATTCTTTTTATGATATTATTAATCGAATAAAAATCGATATCATTCCATAGATTTTATGACCGTTAAGTGGCAACATCGTATCCGACAGGTAGGCCGCTGTCACTGTTATGTCACAAGAATTAAATTACGTGTTGTTATCATGTTATTGTTTTGTTATAAAAGTAAAATGCAATTGTTGATCTCTCAACAATTGGTTCGAACACAGCAGGTAAATAGTTGGTACATATCACGATGTGGTATGTCTTCCTCTAAGAAATGCTTTATAACTGAGTTTACTTGAATAATATCAATATAATAATTGTAGCTTCTTTATTAGGTACAAGTTTCGAGTACAGTGAACGTGTAGTGTGGCACTCGCAAAATGCACCAATAGTTCGTCTTGAACATCTATACATCAGCTGTGGCACTGACACTTATGAGAATAAGATCACACACATTGTTTGTCTTCGATTTTCCACGTGAGGAATTATTTGCGCTACGTGAGGTAAGTGTTTAACATGTTTAACATTTCAATTTATTAAATGTGATCCATATATCTGATAATTATACATGTTTTTACACTGATTGTATATCAACTCAAGAACTTGTTTTATTTTTTCACATCTGCCCTAGCTGTATCTGACAAACATACTAGCTTATTTATGAGATTAACCAGTTTTATCAACTACCAAGAAAGGAGACAGTTGATTTTTCATTGTTTTTGGACTGCTGGTAGTCTGTCAGTCCTTAATTATTAAATAATATAGGGCATTAAATCCGTCCTTGTGCAGTAACATTTAACTTGATAAATATTTTATTTATATTTGAGTTTGAAATAAATCTATTTTATTTTTATTTTTTCACTTTGACTTCATTTTTTGTATTTTACATTATTTCAGTTGTCATGCCGTGTATATCATAATTGCTGGCAATGAACTGATAGAACAGCATCATGTTCAACTGCAGAACGGGAACCATCTGAATCATCTAGTCCATCCTCGTTGCAATCTGAAGTGAGTAATGTATTGCACCCAGAACAACAAAGCTTAGATCATACATCACACAGTGTACTGCTAACTAATTATATAAAAGCACAATGTTTTTTACCATGTTGTAACAGTTCCATCAGCATTGCAAGTATGTCTCTTTTGTGATTAACTACATTTTGCGATAACAAACATACATAGTGACAAGTACTATGTATGTGTGTTATACTTGGTAGAGCCATGCTGCAGTTATATTAGAAGTATAGTTGTAGCATGAATGGGTCGGCTCGACCGGGGAAGGAGCACCCTCTCACAGAATACCAGCGTGAAATAGTAGCTTAATGCTGCTGTGTTTTGTATGGTGAGTGTAGAGAACCGGAGACCCTTTTTACTGGAAACGAGAAAATGATTTAGTCCTCACGGGTGACAACGCATCTGCATTTTGATTTGTAATCGAGGATAGATGTGGATGTCTAAGGGTCGCAGAAATGTCTCCAGCAGATGGTGAATTTCAGTTAATGACAAGATATGCTAATAAATCCAGAGCCGTGACTATGTGTCGATATGGGTAGTAGAGGTGGTGAATGGCATTTTTAAAACTGAATTTAAAATATTTCATCAAAATTACTTTAACAGGGCTTCTACACATTTGATGATAGACTGCTGTGGCTTCTGCTATAGTTAATAAATTCCACACAAAAATAAGGGACAGGGATGATGCGGCTCAAATACTTGAAATAGTTCATCAAAATATGGAGACAAATAATGATTTTTCTGAGTATGCTAGGGAAAACAATCTAAATAGAGCTAGGGCAGGCAGACTTTAGAAATATAAATGTAGACTTTAAAATGTTAGGGAATTTCCTGTTTTAACTTACAGCGACTTAATATTAATTGCTTGTGTCACATACCAATTAAAGCAAGCTCGCTACTATTATGGTGAGCATATAAGATTTAATGGTTGCTACCGGATAGAACTCTGTAATAACCAGAGGAGCAGCATTATGGAAGGAATAAAGTTAAGCCCTAGCTGATCTTTACTTAGGGCTAGAATTGCAAGTCATCACTATTAGTCGTAAAGTGTATTTTATTATACAAATTCTATATAATATCTAATATATAAATTCTTTTTTAGGAAGGATTGCTACTACCACCTGCTTAGGACCCTGGTAATTAATGAAATTAAAAACCCAAGCATACCACTGCAAGACTTCTAGACACAGTAAGTTCATTCTGTAGATCGGACAATAAATAAAAATTAAAAATCTGAAGGTACTCCGGGTTAACACTGACATTGGGACGTCGGTCACCTCAGCCTGCCGTAACCATGGGTGCTGGAAAGCACCCGAAATGTCTGGAATTAAAAATCAAAGAAATAAAACGCGATAAAATCGATAAAAATAGTTGTTAAAAAAACTGCATTTGTGAAAATAAAAACTTCAAATATTTTCAAAACCCCGACTTTTTTTAAAGCAATTCCTTTACCATTTCATTGTTTTAATTGCATATTATCATATCTATATGCTTTTATATGTGGGCACTCATGGCCGAAGTGTCTATGAAGACTGGGCATGCCCCTTTATGACATTTACGAAATCATTGTATTTTGGACATTTGTATTCTTCAATATTAAAAATTCTATCATTCGTCGTCAACATTTTTAAAAATTGTTTTTCTGCTGAACCACCTTTGTATGCGATCACTTCGTCTTTGCACAAATTTCTAATGTACCAATTGAATATGGGAATGATGTTCTCTTGTTGTTCACGTGTGTTTCGCAATAACGAACAGTTTATTTGTCTTTTGGCAACAAATAATTGAAAGGATAACTATTGGCAACAAATAATAGGCCGAAACAAATAATGATCGATAAACGCATAATTTTTATTAGATAGTTTTACGTCTAGAATAGCCATTTCTCTACATTGAAAATGTTTATGAGGATATGTAATGTAAAATCCGTCCATGTCGATGATGTATCTAATATTTTTTTAGATTTTGTGTCATTTTAACCAAAAAGTTAAAAGTATTTACGCGTGTAAATACTTTTAACTTTTTGGTTAAAAGTATTTACACTAAAAATATGTTTGTTCCAACAAACTTCACATAACAACGCTTCATTACTTCCCATCATCCCATCTTCTTCCCATCTCACCTTCTGCTCTTGTCTTCCTGTAATTTAAGTAAACAGAATCACGTTCACTAATGATCAACTAATGACTGAATGTCATTGTTAAAAAAGTATTTTTTAACTTTTTCACTTTCTGCTATTGTCTTTGTATTCAAGGCTAGGAAATATCCACCGCGCTGCCTCAATGCGTGTTGGCGAACTTCACATGCCTTCAAAATTTTCTCAGAAATGCAGGTTTCCTCAGGATGTTTTCCTTCACCGCTGAGCACGTAGTAAATTAGCACTTAAAATTGCAATTAACAATCTAATTGGTGCCAGCGGGGATCGAACCCGGGTCGCGTACAGCGAAATTTACAGCTTTCGCTAACCATCTGAGCTACCACGGCTTAATCATATACACACATAATATTTAAATATAATTTGTTAACACTAAATCATACACATGTAAGAAAATAACAGAAAGAAAAGTGAGTTTGTCAATAGAATAAACACTTAGCACTCGCACCGCGGGATGGTCGACGACGTACTTCCCCCGTCATCGAGAGTCGAGTTGGACACAAAGAAAGAGCCTAGCAGATCGGCTTTCTCCCTTGCGGTATGGGCCAGTGAGTCGTCCTCCCTGTGCAGAGATGGAAGAGACTGACAGGAATTCCCCTGAACAGCCTTGGCTGGAGACCAGAATGCACGGGTTTCAAAGGAAGGCGAACTAGTTTCTCGCCAATTCTGCCTATGTGCTCTGACTTTGCCTTGGCAATGACTCTTTTGAGGGACCTTGAGGCGGAACTAAACTTCTTTTTTAGAGCGCTGGTGTTTACATCCCGGGACGTTGATGCGTCAGCCCAGGCTTAGTAGCACTCCTGCTTATAGCATGATGCTATTATACAGGAGCGACCAAACCATGGTTGAGATTACCTCCGATGTGCACCACAGAGGAAGGAATAAAAAGTTCCATACCCTGAAGTACCACATCAGTGACAGAATCCGCAACAACGTTGGGATCGTCTGGCGAGAAGCAAACCCGCCCCCAAGGGTAGGATGCAAAGAAAGACCGTATCCTATACCAATCGGCTGACCTATAGTGCTAAACACGGCGGCAGCCTTCATTTCAGCGTGAGTGGCACCACACTCGGAACAAGACAATGGTCCGAGGAGCCTAAAGGGGCGTCGATGGAAATCTGATATCCGTCCGGATGAGAGGTCAGCGAAAGTCCAACAGGGAAGGTGCATGATCCTCCACATCTGGAATCCCCGTAGGCGAAGTAACCAGTTGTGTTAGATCATATGCCAAGGCAAAATCATGAACAGATCTCCCCGCATGATCGGTTAAACTTGAACCAACCCATTCAGCGTGGTGGGCGTTAAAGTCGCCGAGGATTACGATCTCTGCGGAGGGGATCTGCTGTAACAACGAATCTGTAGCCATTTGGATGTGGTCGAAGAGTCGGTCTGTTTCGGCATTACCGCTATGGGACCTATAGAGGCACCCGTAGACGCGCGGATGGTCGTCGCTGTCTACGCGTAGCCAAAGGATAGACAGGTCCGAACCTTCAAGTCTGCCGAGGCGTCGAGAACAGATGTCCTCTCTGACGTAAGCGCAAACTCCAGCCCGAGGCACAAAGGAGTGTTCCAGTTTATACCCCGGGTAGGAGAGATACGAGACATCAGCCGGAGAGGACACCTGCGTCTCGGTCAGAAAGAGCAGAGCCGACCTCGCCGTCTGGAGATGGTAGTGGACGGCGCCTATGTTAGAGTGAAGTCCCCTGATATTGCAGAAATTCACGGATAGCGTGGCAGGAGTCGCCGTGGTCTTGTTGCTCCGTTTGCCCCGAGCAGTTGTAGTTTTGAGCGGAATTTTGCCCCCCTACCCCCCTCCCCAGAGTAGGGGTAGCCTGAGCACCCACGCTAACCCTCGTAACTTGGTCGTAGATGCTCAGCGATCCAGCTCCAGGGGTGTTGGTTCCCTCCTGGGGTATTTTGACATTTAATTCTGCTACCATGTTGGTGGGGGGGGGGGGGATTTGGGCCTCCGGCCACCTGCACTCACCAGACGAAACGCGGAAGCAGAGCTTCCACTTCACGCCGGTATTCTGTGAGATCGGGGTACCACCCCGGTTTGAGCCGGCCCATGCGTGCAACAGCAAAGCTGTCGCGTGGCTCTACCACTGTTATGTCATAATGAAGTCAATCTATTTTTTTATCGAACCGTCAGGGCTCAACCATGTCCACTTTCTGTAGGGCCTCTTTTGGAAGAGAGTTCATCATAAAGAGTCCCTCTTTTCCCATAAAGTCGGCTAGCTGCTGACCCCTTGAGTTTCGTTGCCCTATTTTATTTTTCCCCACTTTCAGCTAACCTATTTGAATGCTAATAAATGTATTCTTTATAAGAGGAAGTGACTAAAGAAAACACATCTAAAGGTAACTTTATATCTACCATTAATTATAAAACAAAATGCAAACGCATTCTCACCGTTGGAGACTAAGATTATTTATCTCGCTTTGTTACCAATAAAGCTGTGTAGTCATGTATGTGCAGCGGCAGAGACTCCACTACCCAGTATCATCTCGTAGGGGTTGTAAGAGGTGATAGAACTAAACTAAAAGAAGAGGTTGGCAACAGCATCTTCCTAACCACAACTAAATAATAATAAAAATTGTGGTTACCAATTCGGCTGCCAAACATGGCAACAATAGCAAATATTTTCCAATGAGGCAGTCCATGGGGGAGTCATATATTTAACCGCGGACTTTAGATAGTCCCCGGGTAAAGAGCTTCTGAAAGCGGGTGGAAAATCGGTACTTAAAGTCGTTCAGAGCCTCTCCAAAACACATCTTCTCGTCAGACATACCTCAAAATCTCAAAACAAGATTGTACTACCAGTGCGTGTTGTCATGGATGACTGATGACCTATGGATATCTGAAACGTGGTCTTTCACTGCTGGCTATATGAGGAAGCTCAAAGTGCCTCAGCGAGTATGGGGAGGGTTATGATCGGGATTTCTTTGCGTGATTGACCGAAAAACGAGGATATCCGCAGTAGAACCAGAGTAACAGACATAGCCCAACAGCAATTGAAATGGCAATGAGCCGGTCGGTCGTATAGTTCGAAGAACCGACAACCGATGGAGAACAAAGCTTCTCGAGTGGCAGCCTCGTACCGGTAGGCGAATTGTAGGGCTAGGGCGTGCCCTAACTTACTAATATACAAGTATACTCATGTATATTAGAAAGTTAGGTAAACCATGAGCTTGGCTTTTGGAGTGTTAGTTGGTATCATGTTGTATCAATTAACAATGTTTAATTATTGACGAGTCGATCCAGCTTGAGGTTTTCATCACGATCTGAGTAGCATACATCAATGATGGCATCATTAATATCGTTGGTGTGTGTCGATCAAATGAAGACTGGGGGGCCATACTTGTTTTAGCGTTTTGCATTACTTTTTACGCCGTAGACAGAGAAACTTATAGACAAATTGACGCCTTCTTTCGCATTCGCACACGAAAAAGATAGATTTATGCATGAGACTTGTATAGAAATGAGACAGAGCAGTGTGATTGTTTGTCCCTTTCTCCGTGCCGGTTTCTTTGTTTAGCAAACTGCACTTTGCTAAACAACTTTGACAGTTCGTAGAAATCTAAGGAGTTTACAAGTTCGTTTAAGTGAGAAAATAGTGTTTTGTAAGCTAAAGATTGGTGAATCTTGTTCGGTTCAGTTCTTAGAACAATTAATTTTTTTATCTAAATATGTTTAAAAGTCATAAAGATTATTGTATAACCTAAAACTACGTTATCGTCCTGTCTCGCTCGAGGCCACGCTAATCATTAGTGTTGGCGACGCGCCTATAAGAATGTTTCAGTTTATTAAGTCAACCGATGACGAATAACTTTTCAAAGACTTATTGTCCAATAGAAATGTTCTGATAAGAAAATGCTTAGTTAAATCTTAAAGAAATGTCGAATTAATGATATAAAGGTCTTGGGTTCGACTCCCAGGCCGGACTAGTTTACTGTTTTCTAAGTAATATCTTTCAATAAATTCATATAGGGAATTTTATGATATAAATTATGTTACCGGATTTGTTCCCCGGTTGAAATCGTCTTTCCAACAATGTAAATTCAAAGGAATATTAAAGTGAAGTTAGAGATCGGATTTGTTCCCCGGTCGAGATGATCACTCTGTGCATAAACAGAATTAACGGAAATTAATTGCATAAGTATTGTCTTGTATAAGTATGATACGCTTTGTACGAAAACAAATGCCTATTTGTTATGATTGATTAATGAGAACATTCACTTGTATTGTTATCTGATAAGAAACATGATAACTGATAAGAATCCTATCACAGATAGTTTCCTACAGTTTGAAAATTGTGTAGAAGCACTTATTTATCTAATATTGTTAAAATTAAGTGTATTTCAGACTTTCATTTTTTCTGATAGCCGAGAGCCGTGCAAAGTTAGTTGTTCAAATAGTGTGAGTTCACGGAAGCACGCTGACCACGCCCCTAGGAGGCCAAATATGTAAAAATTTAAAATGTTTGTAATTTCAGCAATTTATGTAAAAATGACTTGTAAAACATTTCAGGTTGATTGTACGTGCTAAAAAGGTGAATTCTGTGTTATTTTTATGTGAAAATTCCTGTGTATAAGTGAAATAATGATAGTTTTGTATAAGAAATTTAAAAGTGTTTTAAATAGAGAAAATGTAAATTAAACTATTGTAATAGTTAACATATGTATAAATTCAAGTGGGAAACATTGTTTTAACTTTCTGTGTTAAATATTTAAGAAGTTTGGATTTTGAATTTGTGATTAAAATAGGCATGTTTTGTTTTATAAATTAAAGGATTTTTGTGATACGAACAAATAATGTATATCATGGTGTAGATATTGTTTTGTGCTATCTAAATAGATAACTTGTATTTGTATATGACTTACGTGAATAAAGAAATTAAGTGAAACGTGAGAGAGTAATAGTACAAATTCATGTTATTAAGTTGCGCAAGCACGCGAATGGCGCGGCTCACTTTCGCGTATAGCTCTGGGGGTAGCTTAGTGAACGGGTTTTATTGCAATTCGTTGCCCGCGCCACCGCTTGCAGGAGAGTGGTTCATCTCCCCCGCAGAACTGCGGAGGACAGTAACCCGCCTGCAACCGAGGAAAGCGCCGGGGCACGACGGGATTACTAATGCTGCACTACGACAGCTGCCCAATAGAGTCCTTGTAGAGATAGGTCGGCTCTACAACGGAATATTGCGGACATCCCACTTCCCGGAGGACTGGAAGAAAGGCAAAGTTATCGTCTTGCCGAAACCCGGGAAGGACAGGCGTAGAGCAGCCAATTACAGGCCGATCACGCTACTACCGCATATAGCTAAACTGTGCGAAAGATTACTGTTAAGACGTCTCCGCCCGTGCATCCAACTTCGGGCGGAGCAACATGGATTCAGGAGGGGTCACTCAACAGCAACACAGCTGACCAGAGTGCTGCACCTGCTTGCGGCCGAACACAACCGAGGCCGCATATCGTTGGGCGTCTTTCTCGACATTGAGAAGGCGTTCGACCGGGTGTGGCACACAGGACTACTCTACAAGCTAGATGTACAAACAAGTATCCCTCCTGCTATATTGCGGCTAGTGGCGTCTTTCCTGGAAGGCAGGAAGTTCTACGTCTGTGTAGAGGACGCCGTGTCCGCAATAAAAACCATAACAGCTGGTGTGCCACAGGGCAGCTGTCTATCTCCAGCCCTGTACGCGGCGTACACAAATGACATTCCTACCCTGGCAGGACACTTGCACGAATGGGAGGACGACGTCGAACTAGCGCTTTTTGCGGACGACAGCGCATACTTCACGTCGTCCAGAAGAGCCCACATTGCAGCTGCCAGGATGCAACGTCTGCTGGACCTGCTGCCACCATGGCTGGATGAGTGGAGGATGGCCGTCAATGTTAGCAAGACGACCGCTCTACTCACTCGCCGCTATAGAAATTTACCACCACCGCTAACCCTCAGAGGCCAGGAGATCGCATATGAGAAGGCCGTGACCTACCTTGGCTGTCGGATTGACAGGATGTTGCATATGACAGCGCACGTCGACTCTGCTATACGCAAAGCTCGATGTGCGCGGGCAATGCTCCGCCCTGTCCTGACATCCAAGTTACCGACAAAGTCGAAGTTAACCATTTACAAAACTTACATAAGACCCCTGCTAACATACGCTGCTCCGGCCTGGTATGCACTCCTGAGCGATCGTCAGAAGCGGCGACTTCAGGCCCAGCAGAGTTTGTCATTACGAACTATAGTCGGTGCGGGTCGCTACGTCCGCAATGACGTCATAGCGGCCAACCTTAAGATGGAGAGCCTGCATGAATTCGTGGTCCGGCTGGCGCGCGGTATGTTTGACCGCGCCGACAATGGGCCACATGAACACCTTAACGGCTTTGCACCGTTGCATGCAAGGCCGCCGGACGGGCGACCTTATCCAAGAGAACTCCTCCTTATATAGATTAGGGAGTTGAGTAAATCCCACAATGCCGCAGAAAGGCCAACTCGGACATAGTAATTTGTGTTTAAACACAAATTACAGATAACCATCATTTATTACGAATTAACCGACCGCGACCAAAGTCGCTTAAACAACGCCTGTAACACCTAGGCGCCCAGGACCGGCACACTGTAGTGTGCCGTGAGGAACATCCGGGTAAAGGGGTACACCCCGAGGCCCGAGACCTGCATGGCTATATGCCTGCAGAAGACAACAACGACGATTGCAATTCGTTCGGGGAAATAGTTCGGGGAAATAGTTCGGGGAATTAGTTCGGAAAAATAAGAAAATCCTTCGGGAAAAGTGAAGAACCAGCAGTCAATAAGAAGAAAAAGTGTAGGGAAGTGATAGGGAAAAGTGATTACTCTCTCACGGAACGGTTTGAAGATAATTACTGTTTTATTCCCAAGTAATTCATCCCTAAAGTTATACAGTCCACATCGAAGAATAAAGGCGTCGGGACCGGGACGACTTCGGAAGACCCGTAATCCCCGTCTGAACCTACTTGCTGAAAAAGGAAGAGGTTATCGCCCTAGTGTGTTACTCCGTTGCGGAGATCACATACGTTGTTCCCGAACCCAACGTAGGCGTTATAGGAGGCCGGATCGAGAGAAGCCTCGATTCCTCCCTTCTGTTTCTTTATCGAACGTTCCAGCCCGTCTGGTTCGTTTTAAATTGGTCCTTCCGAACCTGTTTCCTTTTCAATTGGACCTTCGGAGCCGGATTAAAAGGACCACCCGAACCCCGCCAGCTGGATCAAGGAACCAGCTGTGGACTGCTGGTTGTGGAAAAGAAGACCTTCGGAGCCGAGTGAAGATCAGCAACCGAAGGAAGCCGGAGGTTTGAGCTGAAGCAATAGGACCAAAGGCCAGAAGACCAGGACGTCAGCGCTGAAGGACTGGACCTGGAACTACCGGAAGAAAGAAAACCGGGATTGCGGCCTGGGGCGTGTGCTCGCATGGGGCACGTATCGCAGCCGGGCGCAGGTGCTTTGTGAAGGCACTCATCGTGGCCAAGCAGGGCTTGGCATTTTTCCTGTCGGGCAAGCGTGCTCGGCATTTCCTGTCGGACGACCGTGTCCGGCATTTTACTGTCGGGTCATCAGGGTGCAGGAAGAAGCATCCACCGCTGCTGCTGCCAGGCGAGGGTGCGCGTGGGCACCTGACTGCATCGCGGCCGGAGGAGGGCGCTCGGACGAGGCGTCACCGGCAACTGGGCGGCGAGCACAGCATACATCCCGACCACCTAACGGTGCCAAACGGTTGGGCTCTGGCACAACACCTTCGGGTGGAGCAGTTCTCTCGAGCGAGACTGCGCTTGCACTACCGCTCGACTGTTTCGTCATATTCCTTGGCGGGACAGTTCCTAAACCTTTCCTCCATTCCATTCCTGCACGACTCCATCCCTGGACGGCTCACCTCGGTAGGCCCCGTCCAGGATTGATAGGGCTGATAGGGCTGTTAGGGTGGTAGTAGGGTTGTAGGGTTGGGAGATAAGGGGGGAGGGGTAGTGGTGTTAGGTTGGGGTGTAGAAGGGTTGTAGGTAAGGGGTTGTAGGGACCGTAGGGACAGTTAGGGACCGTAGGCCAACAATCACCTTCCTGCAAGATGAAGAAGGCACAAGACCAGACAGGGAGAAGTGAAGGGAGCAGGACAAGGACAGGGCTCTCAAGAAAAGCTAAAGAAGCGGAACCATCTGGAGCAACCACAGCTACTGCGTCAAATGGAGCAACTCCTTCAAGTGGAGCCACCACCGACACGTCCACATGCACGTGGGACTCAGGGACGTCCATGGCAACGACAAGCAACAGGACGGACACCAGTGGTACGCAGGCCAGCACCGCACAACAATCCGTTATATCCAGGAGTGAAACGGTGGTCGAAAAAGTAGGTCAAAGGACCGAAGAAGCGGCATCGTCAAGGACAGTAATCGGGCACACTAGTGACAAAGGGTCACAGAGAGGTAGTAGGTCATCGCGATCGGCGAGGCTGAAAGCCGAATTAGAGGCGCGGATTAAATTCGAACGCTCAGAGCTCGAACGAGCACAGGCAGCTGCTGCCTTAGCCAAGTCTCAATTGGAGTTGGCACGACTCAACCGAGAAGAGGAGATCGACTCGAGTGAGGATGATGAAGAGCGGAATACTCAGGTGGAACCTTTCGTAAGGAGTTGGGTTCAGCAGACCATAATGAGCGCGCCGGTTAGTGTAGCACAACCCGATATTGCTGATAAGGAAGCGTGTAAAGGATCACGCCGCAAAGGGGCGGAGATCGAGCGCAACCAAGGAAATGCACAGAAAACACACTCGAGTGAGGTGTCAGAATTGACCGAAGCGATTGTGAGTGCAATAAAAATAGCGGGTAAAGATAAGTCTTCCCAGCTTCATTTCCTCCAGGAATTACCGGTGTTCGATGGAGACCCGGGTGAATGGATAATTTTCAAAACGGTGTTTGAAGACACGAGAAGCCAATTTTCAGGAGTGCAAAATGTTGCACGCCTTAGGAGGGCATTAAAGGGCACCGCTAAAGAGGCGGTAAAGTCGCTGTTATTTACTTTGTGTGAACCGGAAGAAATAATGAACGCTCTCGAAAGAAGATTCGGTAGGGTTGAGATGCTCATTCTAGCCGAAATCGAGAATGTAAAGCGTATGCCAAGATTGGCAGAAGATTGCCGGAATATAGGATCTTTTGCAAGTCGTATTACGAACGTGGTTGCCACGATACAAGCGTTGAATCAACCACAGTATTTGTACTCACCGGAGTTAGTGAGCCGCATAGTGGAGAAACTCGGAACTATGATTAAATTTAAATGGTTTGAATATCGAGCTCAGTATCCTTTGGAGCCAGAGTTACAGAAGATGGCCAAGTTTTTAAATTTATTGAGTGAACAATTTGGAGCGTCCTTAAACAATGAAAATGCGCCTGAAAAAAGGAAGCGTCCTGAATTCAGGAAGCAAACTGTACACACTGCAAAGGGAGGTGTACGCAGCTGTGCCGTGAGCGAGCGCTATATGCGCCGAAGTAATTCGAGCGAGCGTCTAGAACGCCGAAATAGTAAAGGGCACAACCGACAGGTGGTTATGACAACCCAGGATAAGCCTGCAAATCGGGTAACACATAAGTGTGTTATATGCAACAAGGAGCACTCTATAGTGAGTTGTTACAAGTTTAAGGACATGAATATTCGCGAGAAATGGGAAGCGGTCAAAAAAGCGAAAGTATGTTTCCAATGTTTGTCACCTAACCATAGGAGGTTAGAGTGCAAAGCGAAAAAATGTGGTGTAGAGGGATGTAGAATGTCACATCATCGAATGCTACACCGATACCCCAATGAAAAAACCTCGCCACAAGGGGACGAGGGGGGTAAAGATGCTCAGATTACAACTGTTAATACAGTGAATACACTGGCATGTGCATACTTAAAGATTATACCGGTCGAGTTGTATGGACCTAGAGGAAAGGTCAAGACAACAGCTCTTCTGGATGAGGGATCGACCATGACATTCATAGAGGAGTGTATGGCTCAGAAATTAGCGCCTCGCGGACGTAAAGAGGGATTACGTATCGAAGCCGTGGGAGGTAAGCGAATTAACGACGACAGTTCGTATCGCTTAAACGTTAAGATAAAAGGCATTTACTCGAGCGACTTGGAAGAGAAAAGTGTACAAACAATTAAGTCACTTAACCTTTCTCCTCAGTCGGTAAGCCGAGAATTATTGCAACGGTGTTCTCATTTGACACCGATTAAGGATGAGTTGATGTATGAGAGGTCCAAACCTACCATATTAATTGGTCAGGACAATTGGCATCTCATAGTTACTCGTGAATTAATTTCAGGAGGTAAGAACCTACCTGTAGCATCGCTCACCAAACTTGGATGGGTTTTACATGGTCACATATCGGGTGGTATTAAACCGATCAAGATCGTTAACCACATTTCCGCCAAGAAGGAGGAAGATATGGATAAATTGATCAAGGATAATTTTAGTTTGGAATCTCTGGGAGTGTCGGCTAGAAAGCCCGCGAACGACCCAGAAGAACGAGCTTTAAGTATTTTGAACAAAACGGTACGTCGTATACCTAATAATAGGTACGAGACTGCTTTGTTATGGCGCACAGACAATGAGTGCATGCCGTCGAATAGAGCGCAGGTTGAAAGTCGCCTGTTAAAATCGCCAAAGGGCGTAAATGCGTTAAGAAAGCAAGAACCGTTAAGTCTACCCGACTACGGACGATTTAGCAGCTTTAAGAAATTCCTTGGGGCAACTACACGCACCTTACAAGCGGTAGAAAAATTCAAGAGTTTAAGAAAGTCGGTTAAAGGACCCGACGACGCAGCCGAAAAGTCGGTTATGTGTTCCAACAAAGTTTTAGCAAAGTCGGTTAAAGGACCCGATGGCGCGTTGGACATAGCGCTCTTGAAACAAGCGGAATTATTAATTTGGAAGTTCGTTCAAGACGAGTGTTTTTATTCGGAAATAAAATGCTTGAAAGCAGGCAAAAGTGTTGAAAGAAGTTCACGCTTAAGTAAATTATCTATGGAAATAGGAGAAGATAACTTACTCCGTTTAAATGGACGTTTACCTTTCAAGTCTAATTTGACCGAGGAAAGTAGAAAACCCGTCATATTGGACGGTAAACACGAAATCGTTAAAATGATGATTAGAGAAGTTCATCATCATTTTGGACATGCCAATCACCAGACGGTGATGAATGAGGTGAACCAGAAATTTTATGTCTTGAACTTACGTAATGTAGTACGAAGTGTGTCACATCATTGTCAGTGGTGTAGGACATACAGATCAAAACCGCAGAACGTGCCACAAGGAATATTCCTCTGGAGAGAATAGCTCATCATGAACCACCTTTTACATGCTCAGCTGTGGATTATTTCGGTCCTATGAGTGTGACTATAGGAAGGCGACACGAAAAACGTTGGGGTGTTTTATTCACGTGTCTGACTACCAGAGCAGTACATCTGGAATTAGCAGCCTCGTTGACACCAGCGTCAATGATAATGGCGTTGAGGCGATTTATCGCCAGAAGAGGAAAACCAGCCGTTATATACAGCGATAACGGGACAAATTTCAAAGCTGCTAATAAAGAATTATTGAAAGCATGCGAAGAATGCCATGAGGGCATGAAAAATGAGTCATTTAAGAAATACATTAAATGGAAATTTATACCTCCGGTAGCACCGCACATGGGTGGCACCTGGGAGAGGTTAGTAAGATCGATTAAAATTGCGTTGACCGCTACGCTCAGAGAAAGGAGCCCAAGAGAGGAAATTCTACATACGTTGTTTTTAGAAGCAGAGCACACAGTAAATTCCAGGCCTCTGGTAACATTCAGTAGGGATAGTCCTGAAGAGGGATTGACACCCAATCATTTTCTTCTGGGACGCTCATGTGGTGATCGACCACCTGGATTATTTCTAGAGCGGCATCTAACGGGTCAACTCAATTGGAAAGCTGCACAGAGGTTAGCCGACCATTTTTGGACAAGGTGGCTGAAGGAATACATGCCTACCTTAATACCGCGAACAGGTAATAACGGAAAGTTCATGGAACCTAAAGAAGGCGATATTGTTTTGATAATAGATCATTCGTTGCCACGAAATACGTGGCCGAAAGGCAAAATTAGTAGAACGTTACCGGGACCAGACGGTCACACCAGAGTGGTTGACGTCATTACTAGCACAGGTATCTTGAGGAGACCTACATCCAGAATAATAGTCCTGGTACCCGCGACGCCTCCCAAATGATGGTGCTAACGCACGGGGGGGAGATTGTTGGCGACGCGCCTATAAGAATGTTTCAGTTTATAAAGTCAACCGATGACGAATAACTTTTCAAAGACTTATTGTCCAATAGAAATGTTCTGATAAGAAAATGCTTAGTTAAATCTTAAAGAAATGTCGAATTAATGATATAAAGGTCTTGGGTTCGACTCCCAGGCCGGACTAGTTTACTGTTTTCTAAGTAATATCTTTCAATAAATTCATATAGGGACAGCAATTGAAATGGCAATGAGCCGGTCGGTCGTATAGTTCGAAGAACCGACAACCGATGGAGAACAAAGCTTCTCGAGTGGCAGCCTCGTACCGGTAGGCGAATTGTAGGGCTAGGGCGTGCCCTAACTTACTAATATACAAGTATACTCATGTATATTAGAAAGTTAGGTAAACCATGAGCTTGGCTTTTGGAGTGTTAGTTGGTATCATGTTGTATCAATTAACAATGTTTAATTATTGACGAGTCGATCCAGCTTGAGGTTTTCATCACGATCTGAGTAGCATACATCAATGATGGCATCATTAATATCGTTGGTGTGTGTCGATCAAATGAAGACTGGGGGGCCATACTTGTTTTAGCGTTTTGCATTACTTTTTACGCCGTAGACAGAGAAACTTATAGACAAATTGACGCCTTCTTTCGCATTCGCACACGAAAAAGATAGATTTATGCATGAGACTTGTATAGAAATGAGACAGAGCAGTGTGATTGTTTGTCCCTTTCTCCGTGCCGGTTTTTTTGTTTAGCAAACTGCACTTTGCTAAACAACTTTGACAGTTCGTAGAAATCTAAGGAGTTTACAAGTTCGTTTAAGTGAGAAAATAGTGTTTTGTAAGCTAAAGATTGGTGAATCTTGTTCGGTTCAGTTCTTAGAACAATTAATTTTTTTATCTAAATATGTTTAAAAGTCATAAAGATTATTGTATAACCTAAAACTACGTTATCGTCCTGTCTCGCTCGAGGCCACGCTAATCATTAGTGTTGGCGACGCGCCTATAAGAATGTTTCAGTTTATTAAGTCAACCGATGACGAATAACTTTTCAAAGACTTATTGTCCAATAGAAATGTTCTGATAAGAAAATGCTTAGTTAAATCTTAAAGAAATGTCGAATTAATGATATAAAGGTCTTGGGTTCGACTCCCAGGCCGGACTAGTTTACTGTTTTCTAAGTAATATCTTTCAATAAATTCATATAGGGAATTTTATGATATAAATTATGTTACCGGATTTGTTCCCCGGTTGAAATCGTCTTTCCAACAATGTAAATTCAAAGGAATATTAAAGTGAAGTTAGAGATCGGATTTGTTCCCCGGTCGAGATGATCACTCTGTGCATAAACAGAATTAACGGAAATTAATTGCATAAGTATTGTCTTGTATAAGTATGATACGTTTTGTACGAAAACAAATGCCTATTTGTTATGATTGATTAATGAGAACATTCACTTGTATTGTTATCTGATAAGAAACATGATAACTGATAAGAATCCTATCAGAGATAGTTTCCTACAGTTTGAAAATTGTGTAGAAGCACTTATTTATCTAATATTGTTAAAATTAAGTGTATTTCAGACTTTCATTTTTTCTGATAGCCGAGAGCCGTGCAAAGTTAGTTGTTCAAATAGTGTGAGTTCACGGAAGCACGCTGACCACGCCCCTAGGAGGCTTTATAATTTCAGCAATTTATGTAAAAATGACTTGTAAAACATTTCAGGTTGATTGTACGTGCTAAAAAGGTGAATTCTGTGTTATTTTTATGTGAAAATTCCTGTGTATAAGTGAAATAATGATAGTTTTGTATAAGAAATTTAAAAGTGTTTTAAATAGTGAAATAAATAGAGAAAATGTAAATTAAACTATTGTATTAGTTAACATATGTATAAATTCAAGTGGGAAACATTGTTTTAACTTTCTGTGTTAAATATTTAAGAAGTTTGGATTTTGAATTTGTGATTAAAATAGGCATGTTTTGTTTTATAAATTAAAGGATTTTTGTGATACGAACAAATAATGTATATCATGGTGTAGATATTGTTTTGTGCTATCTAAATAGATAACTTGTATTTGTGTATGACTTACGTGAATAAAGAAATTAAGTGAAACGTGAGAGAGTAATAGTACAAATTCATGTTATTAAGTTGCGCAAGCACGCGAATGGCGCGGCTCACTTTCGCGTATAGCTCTGGGGGTAGCTTAGTGAACGGGTTTTATTGCAATTCGTTCGGGGAAATAGTTCGGGGAAATAGTTCGGGGAATTAGTTCGGAAAAATAAGAAAATCCTTCGGGAAAAGTGAAGAACCAGCAGTCAATAAGAAGAAAAAGTGTAGGGAAGTGATAGGGAAAAGTGATTACTCTCTCACGGAACGGTTTGAAGATAATTACTGTTTTATTCCCAAGTAATTCATCCCTAAAGTTATACAGTCCACATCGAAGAATTAAGGCGTCGGGACCGGGACGACTTCGGAAGACCCGTAATCCCCGTCTGAACCTACTTGCTGAAAAAGAAAGAGGTTATCGCCCTAGTGTGTTACTCCGTTGCGGAGATCACATACGTTGTTCCCGAACCCAACGTAGGCGTTATAGGAGGCCGGATCGAGAGAAGCCTCGATTCCTCCCTTCTGTTTCTTTATCGAACGTTCCAGCCCGTCTGGTTCGTTTTAAATTGGTCCTTCCGAACCTGTTTCCCTTTCAATTAGTCTATAGGTTTCTCTGTCTACGTTTTACGCTTTCAGGTAATAAAAAAACTATGGGTATGTTCCGAAATAAAACGCAGTGTACTGTCCAATGCAAATGACGTCATGAATCGACGCTATACTGGTGATTCGTTCCAAAACATTGGACAGTAAATGACGTCATACTTTTGCGCCATTTAGAAAAATGTTGGCGATTATTTTGTCATTTTGTGATCCAAAAATCATTATATCCTCGTAATATATATACCAGCAATTATTCTATATTTTTTTGTATTTGAATAAATAGACACAAATTCTGGCATGCTTCATTCAGCGCACACACAATTAAAAATTGTTTTATTGTGGCAGGATATCCGACGCAATATGACGGCGGTACGCCAGTACAATATAGTGTCAATTGATGACGTCATTAGCATTTAACAGTGTACTGTGTTGTATTTCGGAACATACTCTTTATCTGTGAAAACATCTGTCATCTGTCAAATTGGAATTATTTACCGTCAGCCACGTTGGAAGTGCCAACATGGTGTTTTTACGGCAGAAATAATAAAACTTTAATGCATTTATGTGAATTTACGTATATATTATCAAAAAGTATCTTTTGAACGTGTATAGCGGTAATTAGCGTCCTTAATGTCACACGTTTATTTACAGTGTCGAAGTTTTTTCTGTCAATAGCGGTGACATAATTTGTTACAATAATTTGGGTTTTAGCTAATTTTCTATTCAAGTTACTGTAAGACAGTGCCATCAAAATGAAGATCAAAGAGCTGAAGAGAACAGTTAATGTGAGCTGGTCGCCGGCGGAGCAATATCCGATTATGCTCGCGGCTGGCTCTGCCGCGCAGCAAGTCGATGCATCTTTTAGCTCCAATGCGTTTTTAGAACTATATTCTTTGAACTTGGAGGAACCCGGCATGGACTTAGAGCTTAAGTCTAGTTTACAAACACAGCACAAGTAATGTTTTATTCATCACTTAATATGCTTATATTTATTTCACTGTCTAAATAGGGTGCATACAAATTAGAACGAAATATATAAAACCTTGCATACTTTAACTTTCAGGTTTCAAAAACTTGTGTGGTCAGGGGCAGGTGTTATTGTTGGAGGATGTGATGGAGGTTTATTGCAGTTCTACAATTTTGATAAACTTTTGAATAACTCAACAGATGCTCTTGTTGGAAGTAGCTCAAAACATAGCGGTTAGTTAATTGTAACTATATACTTCTGATATATAATTGGTTAATATTTCCAATATGGACCATCGATTTCAAAGCCCATATTTTTTTTGTAGATAGTACTCACTAAAAGAAAGCGTTGGTTAAACTTTCCAATATGGACCATCGATTTCAAAGCCCATATTTTTTTTTGTAGATAGTACTCACTAAAAGAAAGCGTTTTGCAAAGTTTTAGGTTGCGGAAACTTACGGTTCATGAGATATATTTTTTTAAACTTTTCATACAAATTGGCAAATAACACGCAATTACACCAATTACAAAATGAATTTGACAAATCATTGATGTCAAACGTCAATTAGTGTAGGGTTCCGAATATTTTGAAAGTATCGATACATACTCGATACCAAGTATCGTATCAAAAGTATCACTACTACTTGGTATCAAGTACATTTCGTTAATTTTGGAGACTAGGGGGGTAAGAAGCCGGGAAGTTGTGCTCCGGCGCTCCGTGGCAGCTCCGGCGCTGCGGGATGAGCAGTGCCTCCGCCCTAGCGTAGGGAAGCACAGGCACCTGGGCTCGCCTTCGCAGCTTCGGCTTTTTGGTCGCCTTCGGCCTTCCCTACGGCGGGCGGCCACTGCTCTCCCTCCGCGCCTCCGGGCTCTTATATACACTCTAGGGGTAGGGCAGACAAGACCACGTGGATAGTGGGGTGCTCTGATTCGGTTTTGGGTACTTTTAGAATATTAAATAAGTAAGTCAATAAGTCAGTAAACACTTTATTGTAGTAAGAATTAGATAATACAGAAAGTTGCAAACAATAAAATAAAAGCACAAAAGCTGTACTAATTAAGATATACAAACAAGTTGCAAACAATGAAATACAAGTACTAAGGTGGAACTTAAATAGAGTAAACTTTATTCTACTTTATATACATCTATAATTGCACTTATCAGCTCTTCCTATGCATCTAATTGGTTTGTCATAATTTTTTGTCTCCAAAATTAACGAAATGTACTCGATATCAAGTAGTATTGATATTTTTGATACAATACTTGGTATCGAGTAGGTATCGATACTTTCAAAATATTCGAAACCCTGCACTAACTGACGTTTAACATCAATCATTTGTCAAATTTATTTAGTAATTGCGTGTTATTTACAAATTTGTATGAAAAGTTTAAAAAAATATATCTCATGAACCTTAAGTTTCCGCAACCTAAAA
The DNA here is from genome assembly GCA_036936625.1 of Parnassius smintheus behrii. NCBI lineage: Eukaryota > Metazoa > Arthropoda > Insecta > Lepidoptera > Papilionidae > Parnassius > Parnassius smintheus. The sequence continues at coordinate 43,637,984 of JAUPFT010000020.1, forward strand.
CTTTGCAGAACGCTTTCTTTTAGTGAGTACTATCTACAAAAAAAATATGGGCTTTGAAATCGATGGTCCATATTGGAAATATTAGCCATATAATTAATTGATATTGACAAAATATACTATTTTGTGTTATGGTTATGAAATTAAAATACACCTTCGGCAAATTATTTAAATTAATTTTCCCTTCAATAATGCAAAACAATGTGGTAGATTCACATTGAATATACTAATTTTGATTTAATACAGAATTAAAATATGTAAAATTTTAATGTGATAAAGTTATAAAATTATTTTTAATCACCATCTTAGTTTGTATTTGTTTGTTTGTTTGTCTTCTATCAATGCCTATTTTTTGTCGAACCCTGCAATGGTTGCTAAGAAAAAAGAGGCATTAGCAAGATAGGCATAGCTGATATGTAATATTTTTAAGAAACCAATACACTGAAACAATTAAATTTATTTTATTTTATTCAATATTAATTAAATTGGTTAATAATTAGATTTACAACAGACTGTACTTATGTTAGAATGCAATGTAAGACATCATTACTACCACCACCACCACCATCATCATCATCATCATCATCATTACAGTCCATCACAAGTTGCTGAACATAGATCTCCCCCAAGGAATGCCACAAAGCACGGTCCTGAGCCACCAGCATATGAGACATACTGAAATAAAATTCCATCCACACCTTTAAATCGGCAATTCATGCTGTTTACGCCGAGGCGAAAAATCTGTTTAGGTGCAGGTTGAGGCGGAGGTGGTGTGCTCAGATATTACATCATCATCATCATCATCATTACAGCCCTTCACAAGTCCACTGCTGAACATAGGCCTCCCCCAAGTAACGCCACAAAGCACGGTCCTGAGCCACCTGCATCCATTGACTTCCTGCATGTCTTACCAGGTCGTCACTCCATGTAGTGGGGGGTCGCCCTACATTACGCCTACCGGTATGAGGCTGCCACTCGAGAACCTTTCTTCCCCATCGGTTATCGGTTCTTCGAGCTATATGGCCGGCCCATTGCCACTTCAGCTTACTAATCCGTTGGGCTATGTCAGTCACTCTGGTTTTACTGCGGATATCCTCATTTCTGAGCCTATCACGCAGAGAAACTCTGAGCATAGCCCTCTCCATAGCTCACTGAGCGACCTTGAGCATCCTCATACGGCCAGCAGTGAAGGACCACGTCAAGATATTACATCACCGCTTGACAAAAGTATACAGAATGGGACCGACTGTTGATTGAAGTATTAGTACATTAATATCAAAATTGTAAAAGTTAAAATATAAGTATTTTAAAGAACTATCTCTTATTTAATACCCTTCACGGGCAGTTCTTAAATAACTGCTTTCATTTAAACCTAGGTTTCATGGTGTCCTTTAATCACTAAGCAAAGCTAAATGCAAAAGCAAAGCTAAGTGTAAGTTTGATTCCATAGCCTACTTCTATTATAGATTATTTTTTTGAAATGTATGCAAAATATTGTTTACTTGATAAAATGTATTTTAATATGAATAGTGATAGTGTTCACTATTTTTCATAACCTAATTTATCCCACTACAGTGTACATTTTGTACATTACAGTGGCTCATGATTGGTCAGTTGATATAAAAACTTCTTTAGTGATAATGTTATCTCTTAATTTAATAATGGCAAAAGCAACATATTGGTTACATTTTATGAAATTTTAATGAAAATCATTTAAATAAAAAAATAAAAATTGCAGTCTATATATCCACTACTGGGCACAGGCCACCTGTCATTACTAAGAAGTTTTAAGGTCAAGAAAATGTGGTCCCAAATAAATTTGATCAAGATCTGATCAATAGTTTTTGAGTTATCCTTAATAATGCATATTTAATTGACTTCAAATACGTTGATTATATTCTCATTTTATTTATATTGAAATTGGTGGCTCATAATTTTTAATTGTACCACTTGTTACTTTAATTTTTCGAGTACCCCTTACACTATGGCATCAAGATCATAACTTGTATAGTTAAAAAAACTCACTGTCCCACAGCTAGGCATAGGCCTCCTCTTATTTCTAAAAGGTTTACGTCCTGTATGAAGTGAAATAATAATAATAATATTCACACAACTATCACACAACGCCATCTAGTCCCAAGCTAAGCAGAGCTTGTAATATGGGTACTAGACAACTGATAAACATACTTATATATTTCTAAATACATAAATATTATTGATAAATTACACCCAAACACAGAACAAATGATCGTGCTCATCACACAAACATTTGTCCTGGGTGGGAATCGAACCCATGACCTCCAGTATAGCAGTCAGGGTCACTAACCACTAGACCAACAGGCCTGTTATGAAACCTGAAAAGTTAGGGAATTATGGTGGAGCCCAATCCAGTTCTTTGGCAGACACTGAACATATGTCTGAGCACTCAGATGTTGGTGATATTTTGGGTGTTGCATCTGAACTGGATGACGATAATGACATACTTCAGTTTCATCATCATCAATCCAACTTTTCGTTGGGTAAAAATAGCTTCATATGCTGTCTAATCCTCGCTATCTATTTCTCTAATTTTTATGGATTTACTTGAAACACCACCTCATCAAAAAATTTTCTCAATCTCTCAGAGTTATGAATGCTTCATGATTTGGGAGTAGAAGAAGATAACAGCACTCAGCTTGTTAAAACTCAATCACTTTCAAACATATTGAAGTTAAATAATTCCTCATCCAATAGACCAATCCAGCCAGGTCTTTGTTTTTTAAGAATTATTTATTGTCTAATATTATATACCCAAAGTATGAAATTGCAACTAGCATTCAGTATATGCCATTGGTTATTTGTATGTCATTAATACTTTCAATAGCTATATTTCGATGTTTTTCGCCACACAGGCCATGTATCAGCACTTGATATTAACCCTTACCAGCGGAACTTGCTGGCGTCAGGAGCTTCAGAGAGTGAGATCTTCATTTGGGACTTAAATAATACAACCCAACCTATGGCGCCTGGCAATAGAAATCAACCTTATGATCATGTACAGGGCTTGGCATGGAATCAACAGGTAGGTAAATAAAAAACTAATATAATACAAAATATTGTTAAGCCATCTCTTATTTAATGTTGATTCTCTAATTTTAGTGTTCATTAATAATTGTTGCCTTAACAATCTTCAACTTCACCATAGTGTATGTTTTAAGGAATGTAAGCAAGCGTTGTCATGGTTTTTTCATGGGTCTGTTTATGAAATTAAAAATATGCCAGCAATCCATTAAATTTACTGAACTTTGTCATAAAACCATGTAAATATTATCATCTGTAGCATAATAAAGTGATTCGCGATGATAAAACTAGCTTTTACGGATTTTATTGTGTATGTTAACTTATGTTCTCGACGTTTCGAGCACTTTACAGCCCCCATGGTCACAGGGGGCTCCCCTTTTTTATTTAAATGTGTAGTGTTAGCGTAAACATAAGAAATCACCTAAATGGAATATCCAAATGGTCTCAAATGTGATTTTTTTGGCTGATTTCAAATTTGGCAACGACTTGAAAATACTCTTAAAAGCTTGTAACTCTGGTGCCAAAATTCACATTCCTTATCCTGGCTTCTGGCAAGTACTTACAATGAGGTAGTTACCGATCCAGGAGACCATACTTCATAGTGAGTTCTTGGTGTAGAATGCTGGTGAAAACTACTAGGTTATGTCTGTGCAAGTACAGAGTACTAAAGTATCAAACAACTGGCTATGATATGCGTGACACAACAGGATAGCGACAAGCTTGACAGAAGTCAATAGTAAAGGAAGGCGTCTTTGAGAAAATATCTCTGATAATTGTTGGTCTTAATAACATCACCAAAATATAGGGAGGGAATGAAGGGTAGAGTGTTGTGGAGCTCTTCCTTTACCTGCATGATCTTCCAATCAGAATGTTTTGCACTGGATGTTAATCCTTTATCATATGTAACAACATCCATGTAGAACAGATCATTTAATTTCATAAGGAAGTAATGAGATGGTGCTGAAGCTGGACTTCATGGTTGTACATGGTGAGGATGCTTAAAAAGTTACGCCCACCAAGTTATTACTGCAATTAAAGTCTCTTAGTTGAATATCACAGATGATGTATCCTGTGTGATGTCATAACAGTGCGAACTTTTCTGTCCGGAACTATATACGAAAGCATGACCTAACCATTATTATTGTGCCTTATTCACGCCTGACAAAATGCTATTAAGCACTTCTATTAAGAATTAAAAGACATGAATTGATTGCTTTGCAAATAAATGCATTTTGATCATGTGTAACGTCCATGTCACGCTTATGCCAGTAGTTATTGGGAGCACTAAGTTCGAAGTTGTTGACAAATATATTTACCTAGGACAAATAGTTTGACTAGGTAAGTCCAACTTTTACTGTGAAGTCAATCGACGAATTCAACTTGGCTCAGCAGCATTCGGGAAATTATGACACATCTTGCCGTCAGGTATACCTCAAAACTTGTAAACGAGATTGTGCAATCAACCAGTGCGTGTTGCCGGTGATGTCTTATAGACATAGTTCATCACTGCTGGCCGTATGAGGAAGCTGAATGTCGCTCAGCGACCTATGTCTATGCTTGGGGTTTCTCTGCGTAATAAACTTAGAAATGAGGATAGAACCAGAGTGATTGACATAGCCCAATGAATTAGTAAACTGAAGTGCCAATGGACCGGCCATGTGGCTCGAAGAGCCGACAATCGATGGGGAAGAAAGGTTCTCGAGTAGCAGCCTCGTATCGGTAGGTGAAGTGTAGGGCGACCCACGCGAGATGAAGTGACGACCTGGTTAGAAATGCATGAAGTCGATGGATGCAGATGGCTCAGGAACAAACTTTGTGTAATTCCTTGGAGGAAGCCTATGTTTAGCAATGGATCTGTGAAGGGCTGCATATTAACACAAAACCTCAAGCAGTGTAATTATAACATACTCTGGCTTTGAATTATTATTCCTTTTTTTTATAGGAGAACAGGCAAACGAGCATATGGCTTACCTGATGGTAAGTTATTACCAAAGCCCATGAACAACTGCAACACCAGGGGAATTGCAGATGCGTTGCCGGCCTTTTAAAAAGGAGTAGGCTCTTTTCCTGAAGGTCCCTAATTATCGGTCCGGAAAAATCTGGTGGTAGTCGATTCCACTAGGAAGTTGTGCTAGGAAAAAAACTTGTTTTGAAATACTGATTTACTTAAACAAGATACTTGTTTTAGGTTCAACACATTCTTGGTTCCACATTTGCTAATAGGTGTGTAGTTTGGGACCTGAGGAAAAACGAACCTATTATGAAACTGAGGTAAGATAAAATTTTGTTTTTGTATATTTTTTTTTCTTTTACAATCTCAGTTCTTGATATGTCACTGCTGAACCTTTATTCATTCATTACTGTCCGTTAAAAGTCCACTACTTAACATAGGCCTCCCACATAGAATGTCCGATGAGCTACTACCAGGAAGATGCTCCTGGCCGTCTCCTGTTTCGGTTTCCCTCTGTTGCCTTCTCTGATGTGAAGACTCGCCGGCTGGGCGGGTCGCTGGCACGGTAAATATGCCACGCAGTTTTTTTCATTTACAACCGTTACTGTTTTTAGTTAACTATTTAGATAAAGTTACTTATCTGAAATAAACTTCAAATTACGTTGACAAAGATTCTTAGTCACATTAAAAAAATGTAAGATTGTCAAATGTTAGATTAAAAATAAACACTCCCACCCACTTGCACTCCACAAAAGAAGTTACAGAGAATTGACTTATGCAGCAATGTATTAGTACCGTAGTGTCAATCTAGTACTACGCAACTACGCATAGTAGTCTGTAGTTCGCACCTTTAACCTGTCGTCTCTCGGAAGTATGTATAAGCGATTTACAAATCTAACATAAGTGCGTTATTAATCTATAGTTGAAATTATTTTGCAAAACGTTAAGAGACTCATGGGAAAAGTTTGGACTGTTTAAGGGCTGATTGTTGATTTTGAATTTCCAACAGTTGTTTTGAAGCTATGTCTAATTATTGTTTGTTCGTTGTAGCGACTCTCAGTCGCGTACACGTTGGCGATCGTTGGCGTGGCATCCGTCTGTGGCGACGCAACTTTGCATCGCTTCCGAAGATGACCAGGTTCCTGTTATTCAGCTTTGGGATCTTAGGTAAGTTGCAGTCTACTGTTTGTCGTTGTAGCGACTCTCAGTCGTGTACACGTTGGCGATCGTTGGCGTGGCATCCGTCTGTGGCGACGCAACTTTGCATCGCTTCCGAAGATGACCAGGTTCCTGTTATTCAGCTTTGGGATCTTAGGTAAGTTGCAGTCTACTGTTTGTCGTTGTAGCGACTCTCAGTCGCGTACACGTTGGCGATCGTTGGCGTGGCATCCGTCTGTGGCGACGCAACTTTGCATCGCTTCCGAAGATGACCAGGTTCCTGTTATTCAGCTTTGGGATCTTAGGTAAGTTGCAGTCTACTGTTTTTGACTCGTTATATTATGAAGTTATTAAATAATGCTTTCTATTATTGTAAATGTGTTTTACCACGTTTTTATTATCTGTGCGGGTTAAATTTAGTAATTAATTTAAACTAACTTCCTGAGGAGATAGAGACGAATACAATAGAGAGAAAAAATTCTCAAAAAAATTCTCAGAGTCTGATGAAAATTGTTAGAATATGACAAAAACATGATATATTAAAAATAATAATTTGTTTTTGCAGGTTTTCCTCTTTGAGAGTTTTAGTATTTGTATTTATGTAGCAAGATATAAATTGAAGTTTATTATATACCTATTTAAATCATTAAATTTTTACGAATTTTGTTTCATCAAAGTCTTTCGATGATAAGTGGCTATTGCCACTCCCGAGAACTAAGATGTAATGCATCACAGCCTATTGTTTTATTTGCTCTTAATTTCATCAAATCGGAATATAATAATGGGTTTCTTGCTGCTAGGCAGCAAAAATAGATGAGTGGCATTAAAGCAGATGAAATCCAGGCCGAAAAGAAGTGGTACTATTTGTTTTAATATAATAATTATCTTACGTGTGATTTTATAGGCTGGCTGCTTCACCTTTGGTAACATTGGAGGGTCATCAGAAAGGAGTACTCTCTCTATCATGGTGCCGACAGGATCCAGACCTCCTTGTATCAGCTGGCAAAGATGGCCGTCTTCTCTGTTGGAATCCCAACAACACTAAACCGGTGAGCTGTATTTGCTTTATTAATATTACTTTGTTAACAACTATAAAAACTGCAGCAGTTTCACGTTTCTCTCAGTTAATAAGGTAGTAATAGGCTGAGCTTTATAGTATACAGTGTGTCCGGTCACGGACTAGCGATATTTTAGGTACTTATAAGCTATTTTAATATAAATATACACCACACACTGAGGTCTAATCCCCTCCCCCTCTATTTTGCAGCCATTTTGTTTTTTTCTTGAGGTATTCTCTACGCGTTTACGAAAAAAGTCATATCTCTCAAAATTTTAGTCTTACTGAGATAAAAATTAACTCATTCGGAGGCCAATAATATTGTTTATCGTTTACATTATCAAAATTTTTGTTGACATACTTGTAACTTTGAAAAAAATTTAAAAAAAATTTAACTTCAAATAAATATCAAAAAATATGCTAATCGGCAAATTATTGTAAATTACTGCAAAAACAACTCCGTTCACCCTTTTTATTTTTATACTAGATCGACAGATTTTGAGTTAAGCTACAATACAACATAAAGTTTACAGCTGTATCTTTATTACTTTAAGAATTATTGTTGTTTGAACATAGCATATGCGCAAACAGAAAAGGCCTTTGTTAAATGACAACTGGCACTGCCTGCCTAGGAGTAATACATAATAATGTGTATTTTTATATTAAAATAGCTGTATTATAAGTACCTAAAATATCGCTAGTCCGTGACCGGACACACTGTATAGACTGAAACTGTCTGCACTAATTAAATTGTTAATTTTAATTTTAAATGCTGATTTACCACACAAAAGGAAAACATTATTAGACAATTTGTCTGAGAATTAAAAAAAAAATCGAAGACTTGTGAAGTCCTCCAACATTTATTGGGGCAGAGTGACAGGCACTTTTTTGCCCCTGAGAGTAGCCTGTGATTAACAGTGCTCTTGTATCTTCTTGTATCTTTATACATATATAATTCTTCTGTTTGTGTGTTTGTCACTGAACTCTTCTTAAACATTTGGACCGATTATAATAAAAGATTGTGTTTTTGTGTGGGTTCCTGGATGGTTTACATTTATAATTGGATCCAGTAGGTGGCGCTGTTGTCGAGGTACAGAAATCATCGGCGCGAAGCCGGAGCGGATTGCTAGTGTACGACAAATTGTTTACTTTTGTTCCTGTTTTTATATAATAAGTTTACATTTATTTATAAATATGAACACATTATTAATATGTTTTGGTTACAAATATGTTGTTATCTTTTTATTTTGGATATTTTTTAATATGGAAAATATTTCGACATCACATATTATGTGATTTTTACGATTATCGTGTTTTTAATTATATGGCTCAATTTACACTGCTACGGAATGGAAAGGAAGCGTATTTTCGTAACGAAATTGTACATAGTAAAATGTCTTATGTTAAGTCTTATGTTAATTTTGTAACGCGCAAACTAGATATGAGCTAAAAAAGAAGTTGCGCGTCTTTCGGGGAATTCTCGAGGATTCCTGTAGCTACTGTCGGCGAAGTCTGTGAAAATGACTCTTATCTAATTTGCGCGTTACACTACATAGGACTCATTTTACTATATACCATTTCGTTAAAAAAATTGCTTCCATTTCGTTCCGTAGCAGTGTAAATTGTGCCTAAGTGTCATATGAATATGTTTCTTTCTCTCTTTCTATTTCACGGAATTGATCCCATGGGTGTCGTAAGAGGCGACAGATGGAACTTGGAGCAGGAGAAAAAGATCCTTCACCAATGAATGTCACATGTACCAATGGAGTGTAGCGGGGGATGTGATATACATTAATAATGGTGTTGGGACACAGGGTGGGGAGCTGGTGCTGGAGGTGTGCCGGCAGGAGGCGTGGGTGTTCGAGGTGGGCTGGTGCCCGCGCAGCCCTGCGCTGCTGGCCAGCGCCTCCTCCGAGCAGCAGGTCGCCGTGCACGCGCTGTTGCCCGCACGTATGCCGGACACGGTCAGTTTTACTACTTTTTATCTTGCTTCACGTGGACTTCCCCATAATAGGAGAATTACATCTCTGGGGTTAAAGGTGAAACATCCTCAAAGTATTTAATTACTAGAGCCTTATAGTGTTCTTATTTGGATTAGACGCGCAGCTGTATTAGTTGAAGCACGAATGGATTGGCTCGGCCGGGGTTAGAACCACGCTCTCACAGAATACCAGCGTAAAATAGCAGCTTTAGGCTGCTGTGTTGCGTATGGTGAGTGTAGAGAACCGGAGACCCTTTTTACTGGAAACGAGACATTGTACATTAGTCCACAGGGGTGACAACGCATCTGCATTTTGATTTTTAATCGATGATAAATGTAGATGTGTATGGGCCACTGCGTCCACTTACCATAAGGTGGGCTGTATGCCCGTTTGTCACCCCATATTCTATAAAAAAAAAGCAGATGTAAAATACTTTTTAAATGCGAATTGTGTAGATATAACTGATAAATGATATTATTATTATTATTAATTGATATTGTATGTAATATAGTTCAATTTTTTTATTATTAAATTTGACATATTTTTACTATGAAATGGAATGTTGTTATTGTTATATTATTATTAATTTAGTTAGTATAAAGATTAATATAAAATATTTTAAGAAAAAAATTGCTTGTTTCTACTAAAGACTTAGTATGTTATACATAGTACATATTTAGTAATATATAATATATCATTGAACATACTCAAAACAAATTTAATTGAATATAAATTACAAGAGTACCTATTGAACGTTATTTTAGTTTGACCACTGGTTCGAAAAAAAACCCCTAGTCCTGGGAAAAACTAGTAAGAAATCCAGCAGGACTTTTTTAAACATTAATTTACGGTATAAAATGTTATATAATTAAGTAAGAAAAAGAAAGTCTCCGGTTCTCTACATTCACCATACAAAACACGTGCAGCACTAACAGCTTAGTGCTGCTGTGTTCGTTTAACGCTGGTATTGCATGAGAGCGTATTTCTACCCTGGTCGAGCCGACCCATTAGTGCTACACATACATAGATACACCTATATGTGCACACAACCGTAGCTATGGCGTGGCTCTACCATGTTAATAAAGATAAAATAAAAAATGCATCCTTATTGTATAAAAAACGACGGCTCCGCGCGCAGTGGCTTAGCAATGAGTGGCTGCGCTGGGGGCTGCGGGTTAGAATCCCGCACGGAACAAGTATTTTTATGGCGTACAAATAATTGTCCAGGGTCTGGATGTGTGTCCTTGTGCAATTTATGTTTGTAAACTGCCTCCACGATACAGAAGAAAATCCTAGTGTAAGGGTAACGTTTAAAGAAAGGAAAAAGGGTTTCTCCTTACTAGATGGTGTGAGGACCTAGTAAGATATGCAGTAGACTTTATGGTCAAAATGTTAATGTGCAAATGTTTGTTAACAGAGCGCGCACAACCAGAGCAGCATGCTGGAGTCGTTCGGCGGGGCGGGCTCGCTGGGCGCGCTGCCGAGCGTGGAGCGCGCCGCGCCGCCGCCGCCGCCGCCGCAGCCCGCGCGCGCCCCACGCTGGCTGCGTCGACCCGCCGCCGCACGCTTTGCGGTCAGTACTTCATTTAGTACAACGTACCGGACCGCGCCACATCGTGCCGGACCGTGTCGGACTGGCCTGCATCGTTTCGGACCGTGCCATGATCACCGTTATGCCGCTCGAAAAATAAAAAAATAAAAATTATTTAAATATAAGTAATATTAAAATAACGACTTTAGCGGAATGACCCTGCACGCGTACAAGAAGTTAAATTTTTATTGTAACTGCAAAAAATTCCGCAGTAAGAATGCATGCAGTGGCGTAACGCAATCACACCTTTACAATTGTTGTTTACCTGTTGTTGTTTGAGATATAAATTTCAAGTTATAATGTCTATTTTGTCGCTTTGAGATAACATTGTTATTGACTGTTAACAGATTAAGCTGTCGTCAAAATCTAATAACTTCGCAATCTAATACATAATCATATTATGAAAAGTTGCTACCATTTGTTTATAAACGATAACTTCCATTATTAGTATTTATTTAAAAATAGCAAAAGTAGTGTAACAGCCTGGCCACGGGACATTCGCCGTAGCGAAAATTCGCGCGGCCCGAACGGCGAGGCGTCTAGCGACTAAAACAAATGTATAGAAATGTATGGGGCAAGCCACGCGCAGCGGCGAGTGGCGACGCGGCCGGCGAAATTTACCGGGCGAATCGCGCGGGCGACTGGCGGTGCGGCGGGCGACTGAATCAAATGTATGAATCAGTACAGGGCAAGCCACGGAGTCGGGCGGCAGTCGCGGTGGCAGACGCGGCGAATAGAATAGGGAACAAAATATTTTAGTTGTTTTCGCCGCGAAAAATGCCGGACCGACAAAAACAACTTAAAATTCCATCCGCATTGACTTTTATCTCCAATTCTGGTTGAATATTAACAAGAATATAATCGCAGGTTTCAACACTCATTCTGGTAGGTATTTACTCGAATTTTTTTTCTAGATGCATTCTATTTGTTGTGGGATTCTCCGTATATAACCCGATCCCTATTCAAATCAAGTACTCCGCAATCTCATCCAAATATTATGTCTTGAATCAAAAAACAATTACTTTCTAAGCAATATCGAGATAACTTTGATAAAGACATTTCACTCTCGGCCTGTCTGGTCGCGGCGGCAAACGTGACTTCCCGTGGCCCTCAAATCACGCCGCTTGCTAAGCGTGGCAACTGTGGCAATGATTCCCCTATTAAGCAATATATGGGGGAGGCCTATGTTTAGCAATGGACTTGAAGTCGTGTATATGATATACACGACAACTACCCAGTGTTGCGATTTATTTCCGTCGTTGCGATAATTTTAACGATGTTTAGCAATATTTCAACCCCAGTGGCGAAGCTAGGGCTCCAAACTAGGGCAAGCCCAAGATATTGTTTTGTTGTTTTTAGCAGTTTAATAAAAATACACCAATCTTAAACTGTCTCCACTCTTTAGTTTCACATTCAGTGCTGACAAGGACGTGTTTAACAAAGCACACAGAAAGCATACTACCGCTAGATAGATTGTATGACATAATATGCAATTGCACACCTTCGGTGGTTTTGAAAAGAGCCGTTTGGGTTTGCTTGAGATATTTACAAACAATACAATACATGAACAAAAGAAAAGCATGAACAAAGTACAAACAAACTTATGTACAAAGTTAAAAAAGGGACGCCTGGCAGATGTGAAACCTCGAAATTATATTTTGTTTAAGTTATATGCATAAAAGAACAGATTACGACAGGAATTAGATAGTTATAATGAGAAGATAAAGCTTTGCTAATTTTTTACCATAAAATAATGACTATTTATTATAATTATTCATTTTCAATTCATAATAAACCGTACAAAATGATATTTTTAAACTCATTACTATTAATATAAATATTGAGTTATTAAACCTTTAAATACGCCTAACTTAATTAAACTTTAATACTAGAGTCCTGTACCTATATTTAAAGTATGAAGAAATGTTTATTGAATATTAAATTTCATTTTTAAAGATTTTTACCTTTTCCTTGCCGATTAGCACTTCAACACACTTACATTCATCACAATGAACACTATTATCCTCCCATTTTCACTGAAAATCTTCGAAAAAGCATAAATTTTTAACAAACACAGCAAAAACAAACATAGACATTGAAATGTGAAGTGAACTTGCATACGAGGGGCCCGCAACCACTTCGCTAGTCGCTAACGCACTCCTAAACAACTTCATGGCAAAGCGAGGCTTGTTGGCTCAATAGTAATTGCTATATAAACATTTTGTAGTTATATTTCATTATAGAATATTTTGCCATAGGTTAGAAAGAGAGCGATCGTCTTCTCGAAAGCCCCGTAAAAAGCCCACGCGAGCGAGGGAGACAAGTAATCGCTCTATTAAAACTCACTTTATGACAGCAGCAGTATCGCCATATAGTACTTTTGTATAAACGTATCGCTAAGGCAATACGAGGTCATCGGTCGACCTGTGTCGAACAGTGGAGTGCGCGGGAAAATTGAAATAATTTGAAACAGTTTATGAGTTATTTTATTAGTTGATATTATTGATTGATTCAGTTTTAATAAGGCAAGCCCGGCTTTTCGGCTTTAATGGAAGCTTCGCCACTGTTCAACCCAACTATAATTATTTTTATAAGAAACCAATAGAGAGTTTAAACCTAATTGATTTGAATAAAACTTATTGCAACAAATTTGAAGTCTACAATATTGTGTTTAAAAAAATAATTTCTATTGTTATTTATGTGTTTGGAATAAATTGCTCTAACTACTTTGGGTTGTTTTATATAAAAATCTTTTGTTTTCTTCAGTTTGGTGGTAAGCTCGTGACTTTCGAAAAGTGTCCACAAGAGGCCAGCTCACAGAAACTGGTTTACATAAGCCAGGTATGAAATTTGTCTTATCATGTAATATATTTTTACTTTTTTTTAACACATGATAAATATAATAAAGTGTGGTATATTATTTTGTAGGTAGTGAGTGAACCGGAAATAGTTGAGAAAGCTACGGAATTAGATAATGTGTTAAGTCTAACTTTAAATCAAGAACCAGGAGCCACGGAGAAACTCGCAGAGTATGTTTATATTTTAATTTTATTTACATTCAGATTATAGACCTATATTTTAATGAGGGTTTATAACCTTCCTTCCACTAGAGGTCGCTAGGTAGAATTGAGGTGAAGTTTTTTGTTACATAATCTAATGTAATTGAGAAGTTTATCAGTATTATTTTATTTCATTTTTATTTTATGTTTTTACAATATACGTCAAATTCTCACCATTTCATAGGTTGACTGGTAGAGAAAGCCTGAAGGCATTAAGTTCGCCCTTTGCATGCTTGTATATTAAGGAATGCAATAAAGAGTAAGGAAATAAATAAATAAATATTATATAAATACACAAAATAATGCCTTATTGGTTTGTTTCTTAATGTCTCTCAAAATTTAAAAAAAAGTAAAGTAAAGTTACAGCCTATAAACGTCCCACTGCTGCGCACAGGCCTCCCCTCATTTCTGAGAGGGTTTTAGGTCAAGGAATAGTCCGCCATGCTGGCCCAATGCGTGTTGGCGAACTTCACATGTCTTCGAAATACTTTTTTTTTCTTATACGTTAGACATGCAGGTTTCCTCACGATGTTTTCCTTCATCGCCGATCACGTGGTAAATCAGCACTTAATATTACAATTAACAATTTCATTGGTGCCGGCGGGGATCGAAACCGGGTTATTCGCGTTCTGTTATATTTACAGCGAGCGTTAACTATCTGAGCTACCATGGCTCAAAATTTTTAACTCTTATTTAATTTTTATTCTTTCAAGAATGTCTGTTCTTTTGTTTATTCAATTCTAATCTAATTTATATGAAATATTACTAAAATTACAGAAAGAAACATTAATCCCTACATTTTCCCAACAAAGTAACTTCTTCCAACATGTAATCTGTAAAAATGTTTCACCTCGTTGTTACGTGGCGTCGCCCTGGTGGCAGTGGATGCCTTCATTCTCAGCTAACGTCATATTTTATTTGCGTGCAGGTACTGCCGGCAGAAGGGTGAAGTGGCGACCGATCAAAACGAGCGCTACGTATGGTTCTTCCTGCGCGCCAACTTCCTGCCCACCTTCCGCAGCGAAGTGCTCAACTTGCTCGGTGGGTACTGCTCATCTACCAAGAAAAATTATAAAAATTCCATTGTTTGGAATAGAACAAGGAAAATATAATATACGAATAGCTCCTCAGAATAGTTACTAGTATATTTCTGATACAACGAAATTTATATGTGTAAAGCCTCGCTGAAGCTGTGTTAGTTGCAGCATGAATGTGTTGGCTTGACCGGCGTGGGACAACGCTCTCTCAGAATACCAGCGTAAAATAGCAATTTAATGCTTCTGTGTTTCGTATGGTGAGTGTAGAGAACCGGAAAACTTTACTGGAAACAAGACATTCCATTCAGTCCTCAGAGTTAACAATGCATTTGATGTCTATAGGCCACAGCATCCACTTACCATCCGGTGTACTGTGTACTTGTTTGTCACCCTTATTGTATGAAAAAACAAGCACACGGTCTATCTGATGGTAAGCGGATGGTGGCACATAGATATTTACATTTATCCTTTTTTTAACAGTGGTAGAGCCATGCGGCAGCTTTGCTGTTGCACGTATGGGCCGGCTCAAACCGGGGTGGTACCACGACCTCACAGAATACCGGCGTGAAGTGGAAGCTCTGCTTCCGCGTTTCGTCTGGTGAGTGCAGGTGGCCGGAGGCCCAAATCCCCCCCCCCCCATCAACATGGTAGTGGAATTAAATAAAGATAGACTACCCCAGGAGGGTACCAGCACCCCTGGAGAATCCCTCGCTGAGCATCCACGACCATGTTTCTCCACTTCTGAGCGTGGGTGCTCAGGCTGCCCCGCGTATTCTGGGGGGGGGCGAAATTCCGCTCAAGACTACAACTGCTCGGGGCAAACGGAGCAACAAGACCAAGGCGACCCCTGCTACGCTGTCCGTGAATTTCTGCAATATCAGGGGACTTCACTCTAACCTAAACGCCGTCCACTACCATCTCGAGACGGCGAGGCCGGCTCTGCTCTTTCTGACCGAGACGCAGGTGTCCTCTCCGGCTGATGTCTCGTATCTCTCCTACCCGGGGTACAAATTGGAACACTCCTTTGTGCCTCGGGCTGGAGTTTGCGTTTACGTCAGAGAGGACATCTGTTCTCGACGCCTCGGCAGACTTGAAGGTTCGGACCTGTCCATCCTTTGGCTACGCGTAGACAGCGACGACCATCCGCGCGTCTACGGGTGCCTCTATAGGTCCCATAGCGGTAATGCCGAAACAGACCGACTCTTCGACCACGTCCAAATGGCTGCAGATTCGTTGCTACAGCAGATCCCCTCCGCAGAGATCGTGATCCTCGGCGACTTTAACGCCCATCACGCCGAATGGCTTGGTTCACGTTTAACCGATCATGCGGGGAGATCTGTTCATGATTTTGCCTTGGCATATGGTCTGACACAACTGGTTACTTCGCCTACGCGGATTCCAGATGTGGAGGATCATGCACCTTCCCTGTTGGACCTTCTGCTGACCTCTCACCCGGACGGATATCAGATTTCCGTCGACGCCCCTTTAGGCTCCTCGGACCATTATCTGGTCCGGAGTGTTGTGCCACTCACACTGAAATCGCGGTTGCATTCTGCAGGCTGCCGCCGTGTTTGGCACTATAGGTCAGCCGATTGGGATGGGATGCGGTCTTTCTTTGCATCCTACCCTTGGGGGCGGGTTTGCTTCTCGCCGGATGATCCCAACGTTGTTGCGGATTCTGTTACTGATGTGGTACTTCAGGGTATGGAACTTTTTATTCCTTCCTCTGTGGTGCCCATTGGAGGCAAATCTCAGCCATGGTTTGGTCGCTCCTGTAAAATAGCATCATGCTATAAGCAGGAGTGCTATCAAGCCTGGGTTGATGCATCAGCGTCCCGGGATGTAAACACCAGCGCTCTAAAAAAGAAGTATAATTCCGCCTCTAGGTCCTTCAAAAGAGTCATTGCCAAGGCAAAGTCAGAGCACATAGGCAGAATTGGCGAGAAACTAGTTCGCCTTCCTTCTGGAACCCGTGCATTCTGGTCTCTCGCCAAGGCTGTCCAGGGGAATTTCTGTCAGCCATCTCTTCCATCTCTGCACAGGGAGGACGACTCACTGGCCCATACTGCAAAGGAGAAAGCCGATCTTCTAGGCTCCTTCTTTGCGTCTAACTCGACTCTCGATGACGGGGGGAGTACGCCGCCGACCATCCCGCGGTGTGAGTGCTCCATGCTGGAAGTGCAGTTCACGCAGCGCTTGGTTCGCAAAGCACTCCTCTCCCTGGACATCCACAAGTCGAGTGGGCCTGACGGAATCCCCCCAATTGTGCTGAGGACGTGTGCTCCAGAGTTGGCACCGGTTTTAACGCGTCTTTTCCGGTACTCCTACTCCCTAGGCGTAGTCCCAAAATCATGGCAGACGGCTTTCGTCCACCCGATCCCTAAAAAAGGCGACCGCTCAGACCCGTCCAACTACCGGCCAATCGCCATCACCTCCTTGTTCTCCAAAACAATGGAGTCCATTGTAAACTGCCAGCTCATGAGGTACCTTGAGGATCACCAGCTGATTAGTGACCGCCAATACGGTTTTCGCCGTGGTTGGTCAGCTGGTGATCTTCTGGTCTACCTCACTCACAGATGGGCGGAGGCAGTAGAGTTCAAGGGGGAGGCATTGGCCGTTAGTTTGGACATTGCGAAGGCCTTCGATCGGGTTTGGCACAAAGCGCTTCTTTCGAAGCTCCCTTCCTATGGGCTTCCCGAGAAATTGTGCGATTGGATCACCAGCTTTCTTGCAGATCGGAGCATCAAGGTCGTTGTAGACGGTGCAAGCTCCGATTGCAAGCCTATTAATGCTGGTGTTCCACAGGGCTGCGTGCTATCGCCAACGCTGTTTCTTCTGCATATCAATGATATGTTGCATACCGTAACATTCATTGCTATGCAGATGACAGCACTGGTGATGCTCTTTACACCGGCCGAGCCAATATTTCTCGGGAAAACGTCTCCGAGTGCCGGGACAAACTTGTGTCTGAAGTCGAGTCTTTGCTGAACAGAGTCTCGGATTGGGGACGACTAAATCTAGTCCAGTTTAACCCCCAGAAGACACAAGTTTGCGCGTTAACCGCTAAAAAGAACCCCTTTGTCGTATCCCCTCAGTTTCAAGGCACTCCCCTTGTTGCCTCAGCCAGTATCGGAATCCTCGGCGTCGACATATCGAGTGACGTGCAGTTTCGTGGTCACTTGGAAGGGAAAGCCATATTGGCCTCTAAAAAGCTTAGCGTGCTCAGCAGAGCGGGACAGTATTTCATGCCGGCACACCGCCTGCAACTTTACAAGGCGCAGGTTCGGCCGCACATGGAATACTGTTCCCATCTCTGGGCTGGGGCTCCCCAGTACCAGCTCCTTCCACTTGACCGCATCCAGCGCAGAGCGGCTCGGATCGTCGACGACCGAGTGCTTTCCGATCGGCTCGATTCACTGGCGTTGCGAAGAGATGTTGCATCTCTTTGCGTATTTTATCGCATCTATCACGGGGAGTGCTCTGAGGAATTGTTCGGATTAATCCCAGCCGCCAAATTTCGTGAACGCACGACACGGCAAACATCCCGATACCATCCACACCATCTGGATGCTTGGCGGTCCACCACTGTACGTTTCACAAGGAGTTTTCTTCCACGTACAACCTCTCTGTGGAATAGTTTATCACCGGCGATTTTTCCGGACCGATACGACCTGGGGACCTTCAAGAAAAGAGCTTACTCCTTTCTAAAGGGCCGGCAACGCACCCGCAATTCTCCTGGTGTTGCGGTTGATCATGGGCGGCGGTAGTCACTTAACATCAGGTGAGCCGCATGCTCGTTTGCCCCCTCTTCTATAAAAAAAAATCCTCGATTAAGATTTAAAATGCAGATGCGTAGTCATAATGACTAGATGGAATGCCTTGTTTTCCAGTAAAAAGGGTATGAAATACAGCAGCATTAAGCTAAAAAAAACTACTGCTAGTGACTATATTAATGATGTTAAAGTCCTCTACCACTCCGTTGGCTCCCCCTCATGGATTCCATAGTCACAAGAAATTTACAGTTGCAGTCAGCATAGTTGACAGCGTCCTATTATTCAAATGTTGCAACTAGACTTGCAATGAATAATATATTCGGCCTCATGCCGAATAATGAATATTTTACGGATTTCTTGACCGAATAAATAGACAAATATAAAGCAAAAATATTCAGCCGGGAAGGAAGTAATGCTTATTATTCAGAGCATCTATTCTCTGAAGCTGAAGGGAGAACATGAAGAAAAATACCATTTCATCATTCTTGATGCGCCATTATCTTCCACTTTAATTGTGATAATTCGAACGCATAGACATTTATCTCATACTATAAAGATTCCAAACAAAATTATAAAATAAATTAATGTTTCTAATTTACCAATTATCTGACTACAATAAAAACTCTTACTTAAGTATTCAGTATTCGGCTGAATAGTACCCAGATATTGGGTATGCGACCGGCGACCGTATAGGATAAAAGTAGCAGAATAGGCCGAATACCGAATAATAGCCGAATATTCGTTGCAAGTCTAGCTACAACATATCGTCATTTTGATTCCTAATCGAGGATAGATGTATGTCTATGAGCGTACTACATACACTTAACATCTGGTCGACTGTATGCTCGTTTGCCACCCTTGCTCTATAAAAAAGAAAATAAAACTTTAAAAAAACATACAGTCGAATTATAAGTCTCATCAATTTCTAAACTCGGTTAATAATTTTCCACAGGATTCAAGCAAGATGACGTCTCGTCAAAATTCAAAAATTCTCTGCCCTCGACGGGAGACGTGCAACATGACTTGGCGGCTTTGAGTCGAGTGAGTAATTTATTATGGGATATAAGGTAAAATAACCGTAAGAATAGTAACTACTTTGCACGAATGAGTAAGAGCATTACTTATACTATCGCGATAGATAAGAATACACACACAAGATAAGAATAGAGATGGGTTCGTTGACAATGTCACTCTCACGTCAATTTAATGACATCTTCATGGCCGTTTGTCAGTCTAAGATTATGGTTTCATTTATTATAAGGAATATGTAACGAAAAGCTGCCACAATTATTAATAATTTAAATGAAAAATAATATCCGTGATATAAGAGCCGTGGTAGCTCAGTGGTTAACGCTCGCTGTAAATATAACAGAACGCGAGTAACCCGGGTTCGATCCCCGCCGGCACCAATGAAATTGTTAATTGCAATTTTAAGTGCTGATTTACCACGTGCTCGGCGGTGAAGGAAAACATCGTGAGGAAACCTGCATGTCTGAAGAATAAGAAAAAAAATATTTCGAAGACAAGTGAAGTTCGTCAACACGCATTTGGGCAGCGCGGCGGACACTTCCTTGCCCTAAACCCTCTCAGAAATGAGGGGAGGCCTGAGCCCAGCAGTGGGACGTATATAGGCTGTAACTTTACTTTACTTTTTACTTTTATGTGCGGTGTAGTGTTGGTACAAGCCACTACCGCACACTAGCATCGCGTGGCAGTAGTAAGGCGACGGAGAGTAACTAAAATGGATGGGCTGTTTTTTTTTTTTTTTTTTTATAGGATAGGGTGACAAACGAGCACACAGTCCACCTGATGGTAAGTGGTTACTGTGGCCCATAGATATCTACATCTATCCTCGATTACGAATCAAAATGCAGATACGTTGTCACCCGTGAGGACTAAGATGGAATGCCTCGTTTCAAGTAAAAAGGGTCTCCGGTTCTCTACACTCACCATACGAAATACAGCAGCATTAAGCTACTATTTCACGCTGGTATTCCGTGAGAGCGTGGTCCTTCCCCGGTCGAGCCGACCCATTCGTGCTACAACTATACTACTAATATAACTGTAGCATGGCTCTACCACGTATAAAATGTGTTAATGTTATTTCATACTAGTATTTTGTTTACTAATAAAAACTCTGTGTTTGCCATTGAGCTATTATGTACTACGTACTAGAGGCGACACTGCATTCAGCTACTCTGTTCCACTCAACTGCGGTGTATACACCGCACTTAAATCAGTCACTCGCTAGGCGCTTGTAGAGTTGTCACGTGTTGTGTTGATTAAAAAAAATCTCTTGGTAAAAATATACCGTCGTGTGTACTTAGATATTGCACAAATAATTCAAGAAATGTCAGTAAAAACCAAGGTATTACTTTTCATCGGTTAATAATAAAACAAATTATTCCTAAGACGCCATCTTGTGCCATGTAATATAGATTATGAAATTAATTTGTTCAGATGCGACATTTCTGTGGGTACTTAAGTATAGGATTTTTTACTTAAGGGGAAATATAATTTCAAATGGCTTAGCAAGATCCTTCGTTATGCCGAAAATATTGCAGCATTAATTTTGAAATAAATATATGGTAAAGTTGAGGATTAATGTTAAGGATTATGTTAGACGAAAACACGATTTCGTAAAATTTTCTCGACAGAAAAAAATCCAAAGTTACCTCCAAAATAAACAATAAACCGCTGTTGTTCATAAAATACTTTAAATAAGATCATGAAACTTTGCATACTAACTGAACTAACTATAAAGCAGTGCTTATGTTATTTACTTTTTTTAAAATACCATTATTTTTACCGTAAAAAGAAATTACCTAAACTATTGGCCTTTTGAAGCGTGATTCCTGCAGCACGGTCACTTCGCCTCGGCCTTTGGACGGGGAGGTTGTGTCGCTTACGATCAGAATATACATTACGAAACAGTACGACGTAAAATTAAAATGGGAAATAACCGTGATAAAAATAAGAAGTGACTGGCGTGGTGTTAAGAAACAGGCATAAATATGATAAACCTAATGAAATAAGTGTCTAACGACCTTTCTACTTACAGTATTAGTGATTACAAACATGTCGGTACATAGCATACGACGCGCGGGCAAGTGGAGACGAAATTAGAATTTGAGCTGATTTACTCTATCCTCTTAAGTTTAGGACATTTTTTTGTAGAAACATATATGAGTTATCATAATTAGGCCAATTTTTATATTTAAATCTGCTCATTATTCTTTTATATTATTTTTAGGTTTCCACATCAAAGTCAAAACGGAATAAATTCGTCCATTTTTAACTCTCGCGTGCCCAGCATTTATGAACGACGCTTATTCTAATTTAAATAAATATATTTGTAATTTAAATTTTATATTAATAAGTTTTGTTAAATATACATTTAGTAATTTTTTTTTATATATGGCATAGATACCTTTTAAAATATTCAGATAAAATATCATTAAAATGTAATTGTGATATAATATTAAGTAATATTATATTAAATAAGCAAATATTATATACGAAATAAATGAAAAAAATTGAAAATTGTTCTCGATATAGTTTACCTATTGAACAATACAATCTGTTATTACCTACTGATCATTCTACCTATGTTTATTCTATGATAAAAAAACCAACCGCGCGAACACAGAGTAGCGCACAAGTTTTGTTTGAAATAGCTGTTCTAGTACGTAAGTACATATTACTTCAATGGTGTTTGCCAAATTGCCTGTCAAGCGTGCCGACTAAGGCATATAGCCTCCCTATGATAGCAAGTTTTTATTAGCTTGAAATGTATACTATATAACACATGTATATACATGTACAGGTACGTCTGAAATTAATGGAATTCTTCTCCTAATTCCTTCTTTTCTAATTTGAAAATTAGCAGAGGCAATACCATAGAATACTATAATACACAATAGAATGTTTGTCAACCGTATTTTGTACGAAATTCGGCGTCGCCGGGAGCACACATACAAGCAATTACGTCGTATTATCATACTACAAACCTGATTCGCTGTTTTGACAGACTGACTTAATTTACACATTTTAGACTTTTGATTAATATTGAAAATCATTATTAAAAAAAATCGTTTAAATTTTAATACATATTTATATGTAAATAGTGTGCTATTTAATATTTTCTAAATAATTCGCATGCAAAATTTGGAAACGATTGTAACGTCAAAACACATCTCGTGTTGACATTTATACGTGTGAATTGACATGTTAGTGACATTTTAGTGGCTACACGGGCTCTACCCACTCCCCCGTTCTATTATGTATGTATTATAGTATTCTATGGGCAACACAATAGTCATGTATGTAGCATAGTATTTTTACTAGAATCATCAGTCAATTACAGCTCATAATCGATGCGTGTTTTTAAACTCTAATTTTATAATACGTTTAACTTTTCCATATCTTGCACAACGTAGTTAAAGTAATTGTTTTAAGGCGAAATATCAAAATAACTGCCCTATTCTTATCGTGCGCGTGACGTGTCCTTTACTTTCTAATATTTTCTAACAAGACTTTTATCTGGGATCTTAATTTTAACAACGCTTTTTACTCTTTCCATTTCTTGTATAGTTCTGAAATTAATTTATAAATCATTAAATATAAATAACATATATCTATTTTTATTTAAACTTTGCTCATTAATTTGTAATTATACGCAACTTCAACTGTACAAATATATTTGTACAGTTTAGTTGAGTAATTCATATGTAATTATGTCCTCTATTAAAATGTGCAGATGTAATTGTTTTTGGCTTAGTCTCATATTCATCTTAAACGTATTCTTGGGGTTCTTTTTGACTGAAACGAACTTTTAATAACTAATATACCAATTGAAAATAACATTAAAAATATACCTTTGTTTTCTTTTGAAATCTTACTTGTGAGTAATTTTTTGTTTATACCTGGTTCTTCTAATGTTTCACCTTGCATGAGGCAACTTAATACTGTTGTATAATACACAAACACTAAATGCAAGTTAACAATTTGGAAATTTGTGTGTGTGTGTGTGTGCGAATCGGGTTTATATGGCGCAGGGCGAGTCCACGGAGACCGAGGCCGAGCTCTCCACCGACACCAGCACAGACCTCTCGGTGAGTGCACACCGCTGTACACATATACAACTTTACGGTCACACATCCATGCACAATACTCTGTACACATCTCCACATGCACAATACTCTGTACGCATCTCTAGACACAGCATATAACTCAGGTCTGTTTTTTGGAATGGTGGAAAAACGAACAATGAAACTAAGTATTATGTTAGCGTCTACGGATAACGATACGTATCGTTTTTCATACATTGCTTTATCGCTTGCACTTCTTACCACATTACGTAGTACGGGGTGTAGTAACAGACGGTTATTCAGAGATGACAAACCGTTTTAGTTTCGACATTCAGGGGTCACGTATCAGTGATCAAATCTTCAGGAACTATATAAAGAACTGTGAACTATGCTATTTCTATATAAATTTATTAATAAGTATAGATTAGCCAGAAGTTGAAGCAGAGATAACAATTGAAATAGGAAAATGGTGAAAAGGTATCAACCTTCTACTTCGACAGTGCCCTCAAAAGTCATTGTCCGTTTTTTTCGCTTCTCTTATAATATACAGGTGTCCTATAATATACTTATAGCATACAGGGTTATTTTTCAAAGAGAAGCCAAATTTTAAAGTTTTTTTTGAAATAAGGCTTCTACTTTTAATTGAAATTATCCCAAATTGAATGTGATTTATGGGCAACAACGTTTTTGTCTACTGAGCTAACCATACGAATGTGCGCGTGCGCAGTAAAATGTGTCGGCTCGACCGGAGAAGTACCACGCTCACACAGAATACCAGCGTAAAATAGCAGCTTACTGCTGCTGCGTTTCGTGTGATGATTGTAGACAACCGGAGACCCTTTTTACTGGAAATGAGGCAATCCATCTTAGTTCTCACGGGTGACAGAGTATTTGTATTTTGATTCGTAATCAAGGATAGATGTAGATGTCTATGGGCCACAGCACGCACTTACCATCAGTTGGACTGTGTTTGTTACCCTATCCGATAAAAAAAAAATTGGCGGCAATAGTGGGTGGCTAAGAGGTGTGTTGTACTCGTAGACAGAAAAGGAGTCTTACCATCTGGAAATATCTGGAATTAGGGTGACAAACGAACACACAGTCCATTTGATGGTAAGTGGATGCTGTGGCCCATACATTTACATTTAACCTCGATTAGGAATCAAAATGCAGATGCGTTGTCACCCCTTAGGACTAAGATAGGATGCTTCGATTCCAGTGAAACGGATCTCCGGTTCTTTATACTCACATTACGAAACACCGCAGAATCAAGCTGCTAAATTACGCTGGTATACGGTGAGAGCGTGGTCTTTCCCCGGTCTAGCCAATCCTTTCGTGCTACAGACATAATGTAGCTGCAGTGTGGCTCTACCACGTATAATAATACAACACATTGAATAAACTGACCTTTTGAGATTTATACTGGACTTAAATATACCTTTTTTTTAAATAAGTTGCGGTACTGCCTGCATTTTATGTAATTTATGTACTACAAATTTTTAACTCTTTGTTGCAGGAAGCACACACATTGATCGAGAGAAAACTAGCGAATCTTGACTTAGAACCTTCTGTCTCCAATGTTGTCATACCTAACGGTGATGGTAAGCAAGTTATACTCCCTTTCTTATATTACCTCATCAGATAACCCCACGGAGGGGATTCTGTCATAGTTGTCTTTTCAAGGGGGTTGGCAACCGTAGTGTTTTTGATTTATTTTAAGTTGTTATCAGGAAGATGCTGCAGCCCGTCACCTGTTTCCATTCCCTCTGTCGCATCTTACAACACCCATGAGACGATATGGGGCAGCGGATATTCTTACACCACCACTGCACTGTTACTTGCTATATGAGAAGTTAAAATTGCACAATTTTATGGGGTGGAACTCACTTTTCTGGTGTACTATCAAATTAAGTCGAATGCTTATCCCTCGACATACAGCCTTTTCTATATATTTTTGTCATCAATATAAGTACCGTTACAACCTCGTAAAGTCCACTGCTGAACATAGGCCTCCCCAATAGATTGCCTCATAGGGGAGATATTTGCCATAGCTACCACGCTTAGCAAGTGGCAACCGCTTGCCAAAAGCGGCAACTATGTTATATAAAAGTTTTTTTATTTTTAGTCGTTATTTGGAAGACGCTGCTGTACATCTCCAGATTTGTTTACCTCTGTCGCCTCCTAGGAGGACACCCATGAGAACCGTCTCGTTAAGAATATATAATCTGTAACGCAACTACACAGTAATCTGGCACAACCACACACATCCATACGTCATCCTACTACGTGGCATTCCTTGGGGGAGGCACATGTTCAGCAGTGGACTTGTGAAGGGCTGTAATGATGATATATCGTCCTTCATTTCTTATAATACAATCACGATTAATTATATGATTTTTTTACGTGGCAGAGCTATGCTGCAGCTATATTAGTGGTATAGTTGAGGCACGAATGGGTCGACTCGACCGGGGAAGGACCACACTCATAGAATACCAGCGTAAAGTAGCAGCTTAGCGCTGCTGTGTTTCGTATGGTGAGTGTGGAGAACCGGTGTCCCTTTTTACTAGAAACGAGGCATCCTATCTGAGTTCTCATGGGTGATAACGCGTCTGCATTTTAATTCGTAATCGAGGGTAGATATAGATGTCGACGGGCCACAGCAACCACTTACCATCAGGTGGACTGTGTGCTCGTTTGTCACCAAAAAAAAAACAACATATTTTTGAATATAGTTGTGTTATCTTATTTAATAACATGAATATCTTGTTGTATTCAGACTCGACGAGCCTAATTTGCCGCGCCCTGGTATGTGGCAACTTGGAGGAGGCGGTGGAATTGTGCCTGGAGGCTAAGAGAGTAGCCGATGCCCTCATTATTGCTTCATTGGGTAAGTTTAAAGGCTTTATTGTAATACAAGTCGATATATATTTTATCTGTTGGTATTGCCAGTAAAAGATGTGATATTTGGATATGGTAGTCAAATGGAATGGGTTTGAATTCATCCAAATCCAATCCAATGTGTAATGCTCAGTAATAGTAAAGAGTTCATCAAAGGTAAAAGTATAATCAAAATAATACTGAATATAAATTAAATATATAAATTAAAATAATACTGAATTGATAATAATTATTAGCTTAACAAATCTGAGATTTGTTTAATAAATTTATAACATTTCAAAAATTGAAAATGTACTATGGTTTGATTAATGTAATTATATTGCTTATACTATGTACCAACAAGTAGTCAATAAGTTAATAACCGCATCGGACCATGTACTCTTGAACTAGCTGCATTTGTCTGTTGTCGTACAGTTAATAGGGAGTTAGAAATGTAAATATTGTGTGTAAAAGGATCTTATGAGATTATACAGAATTATATATATATATATATATATATATATATATATATATATATATATATATATATATATATATATATATATATATATGTAAATAGTGTCTGTAATATCGAAATGGCTTGTGTTGAGCTGAGGGGGTTGATTTGCACGTCATGACTATTGAGTTTTAAAATTGTTTGTCTTGTCTCTGTCCGGGCTGATCTTTGGGATGGCTGAACAGATTGTAATGAAATTTCACGAACAGATAGAGAGCAATCCAGGAGTGATCTAGGCTAAGTTATGATGAGAGTGTTTTGTTTGATTTTATTGTAAAAAGTCCAAATAAATATATATAATGCAAAAGAATATATGCTCTACAACATATATTTATTATTTATTTGCACTATATAGCCACGCTGTAGTTATATTATGGTTGTAGCATGTATGGGTCTGTTAGACTGGGGAAGAACCGCGCTCTCACAGAATACAAGCGTAAGCGTGATTCGCCCCGGCTTCGATCTATGAATATGGTAATCAAAGGCTACTATTTAATTTTTTTTCGTGTTTTGAATCTTCAACTACTTTGGATAAAATATAGCTTAGATCCTTCTTGGCATTGCTCTCTGTTGCGATTTGTTCGTAAAGTTTCATTAGATTTGGTTGAGCCATTCTGATGATTAGCCTGGAGAGACACTTAAACAACAATTTAAAAAATTGTTATTCATCTATTAATAGCTCTCAAATAACTCCATGAAGCCAATTATTTCATTATTACAGATAGATACTTCAATTTTATTTATATGTATAGCCTAAAGTATATATATACATTTTGTAGATCATGTTGCGTCCTACATGGCTTTTACCGATGATACTGCGTCCGACTGACTTGATGCGTCCGGTATACGGACGTAAGATTAACAAACCCTCATTTTTGGTCAATAGATGACATTTCATATTTAGAATGTATGGGCAAAAAATTGGCATGGACTCAATTTCATCACTAAAATGTATTTTAGCGTATTTCTTAGTTCAGCCGTTTGCCGCGTGGAAATTGGAGGGCGCTTTCCATGAGTGTATATTTTTGAACGTATATTGAGCGTTTAATTTACCGATTTTATTGCGTCCGATTGAATATCGATAATGTTTTTATCAATTCTCCACGACGATGATCTTGCGTCTAGTATTTTACTTAAACGAAAAGTGCGAATCCTGCGGGACGTTCGGGGCGCGCGGGTTGGAGGGGGGGGGGACGTGCGTGCAACGGTCGCATGTTTGTAAACAGATTGATACTGATACTTGTTCAAATTATACTCCACCGAGACAAGATGTGAGTATAACTATAAGTACGTTTCTAGGGCAGGCGGAAAAAAGTACATTGACCTTTGACGATATCATCGGGGTTGGCAATCTTTTTTGTTTAGGTTAATTTTTTATCCTTTTATCATTACGTACATCATCAGAAAGAAAGATAAGGGTGCCGAGTGGGAAGTTCTTTACAGGCCCTATGTCTATTATTATATTGTAAAGAAATAAGATTATCCTGTACCTAAATGAATTTAAAAGGAAATTAATATTAATTTAAATTTATAATTTTTTAATCATAATCACAATTTTCATTATTACGTTAATAGTAGGTATGTACTTTAATAAGTAGGTAGGTAGGTAGTTGTATAAAACGTAACCACTTCTTGGCAGTCAGGTAAAAAGACGAACTTTTAATGCTAAGCATTCTTAAGCAGCCAACCTTGAAGCATGCATAAAACTTTTCATTATAGATTGTCAGAGACACTTGACAAACTATTCATCTGTATCTATTTCAGAATCAGTTTATGATGATGAAGACGTAGAAGAGTCCGTCACATTGATTATAACCTAAAATATCGGCAGTCTTCTTTTTTATATCGGTTTTGGATGGATATATAACGATATTATACGTCACTAGACCACGTTTCTTTCATATATTTATAGATGTTTACAATCACAATTTTTTCGGATTCCGAAATATGCGACACTTTCCGCTTCTTTCGTGTCGACGAAGTCTTTATGAGATTTTTATGTCGATGGATCCGATGTCATACTAGTGATAATATACAAAACAATTACAAAAACTTTAATACAAAACGTAATAATACAACTAACAAAACAAACTTAATAAAAATTAAAATAACTACTATACCCGAAAATTTTAAATCTCAAACTATCTACACGTAAGCGCATCCCAAAGCAGAATGAGGAATGAGTTCTGCTCCATCCATTTTTTCAAATACGCACGTTGTGAGGCCTATCGCAAATCGCGTCGAAACAGGTTTATCTCTGAATGACCGCTTCCTTCACCCTACCCCGTACCATGAGACACGCTTAGCGCATAACGATACGTAATCTATAAAGAAATGTACGGAAGCAATAACTGTCGTTTTGTTTCGATGCTAACATAATACTTGAGGTCAATGTACTTTTTTCCGCCTGCCCTAGAAACGTACTACGTTATAAAAATAACTATTGTCCCTTTAGCAAATGACTCGAAAATTCTAAAAGAATAGTTAAATAAAAAATCTTTGGAGGCTTCTATACAAATTAAAGAAGGCATCAAAAATATTGCAACGTACACACAACTATTAGAAACTGTGTATCGTAGGATTTTACTATTGAACAGACGCAAGCCTGGCGAACTTCAAGGAATCACACTGTACGACTATTTACAAAGTGATAATAATGCATCTGATAAGTATGATGAATTTGATCTTCAGAGGCTTACTGCATCTGAAAGGATTCCGGTTAAGAAATTTAATTTTATTAGAGGCAAACGTGGTCGTGGAGTACCCGTTTTGTTTAATCAAGAAGTTCAAGTGGACATAAAACCATTATAGTCAATAAGACACCTGTTTTTTTTCTTCAAAGCCAAATATTTTTTTATTTGGTAATCCATGTTATGAAAACACTATCTATGGCTGCAAAGTACTCGAAAGGCATACAAGGTTATCTGGAGCAAAAAACCCAAAAGCAATCTCGTCTACAAGGCTCAGAAAACGCTTAGCTACGTTGTCACAAATATTTAGCATATCTAAAAATGACATGAACAATGAAGTGCACAAAAAAATCTTATAGATTGCGAGATGAAGTAAACTGCTAACATATCGAAACTCCTTATTGTTATAGAAGATGGTAAAGCAGATGCTTTCAAAGGAAAGACTCTCGAAGAGATCTATTTAGATATGAATGAAGATCTACATGAAGAGGTTCTTGATAACGATCAAATACTCGATTATGATTGTAAGCTAATCGAAACTGTCAACTCTGATTTGAGAATTCTGATTGCATTCAACAAATGCGCAGTCAAAACAATTTATCTCAGGCTGGCCCATCCGGTATTCAGACTTCTCAGCAATGCGTCACCGAACAGGTAACACAGGTATTAAATCCCAAAAATAAAATAAAAACAGGAAAGAAAAGAACATTAGTACCTTTGAAGTCGGAATTTTTTTTCAAATTACACATTAAAAATGAACAACTACCTAAAAAACATGAATGTGAAATATTAAAAGAACAACACCGAGATTTGCTGGAAAACAAAGACTGGCTTAAAATAAAGTTTTTGTGCAAAATATTTACTTTCAAAAATTAACAAATTATTAACAATCTTTTTTATTGTTTTCCGAACGATGTTCATATAATTTAAGTATCTTTCAAGTTCCTCAATACATACCAATGATCAATAATTTAAATATTGTTACGAGCTTGAGGTTCGTGACAATAAAAACTGCCGATAGAATTACCCAAATTAACACTTTAATTTACTTTATACAAATTAAAGTTAAAAACACTAATAATTAAACACACTAATTCACTTAATTCCGCTCCGAAGCTTCGCTTGTGTCGCCGAGTTCAACTCTGTCCCGATCGCATCTTGCAGCGCCTATTTATGTAATTAGCAAAGAAGCGTCCCGAACATTCAGGTAAATGCGCGCCAGGCAACGAGTATTCGAGTGTAGATTTTCCAGAAACTTAGTTCTTCGGGTGGCGCTGTCGGTCGAAAGATTTGTGATGTCATTTACTGCAAAGCTCCCTTCGCTCTAGTTCCTGACACTAGATGGCGCTAGTGCGCTGATTTGAGCGCGGCGTAACACTGCCCCTCCTAAGACATGCTCGTCCCGAGCATTATCGGTCCCATGATAACGCGCCAAGCGATCCACATGGACGATCTTAGGAGTCCCTCTTGCGCCTTTCTGTAACGGCTCCGCCATGTCAAGGGCTGTCCTATCCCGTGGTGCACCAATATTGTACAATTTCGGTGCTCCTCTACTACGTGTCTGAGGTCCCCGCACGGCCGCACAACTTGTACATGTACGACACCAATCCTCGACATCGTCACGATAATGGACCCAGTAAAACTGTTCTCGGACCTTCAGTAGAGTTCGTTTAACTCCCAGATGGACTCTTGAACGACCATTATGGCACAGCTGTAGAACATTCGGCACTTTAGCTTTAGGGACAACCATTTGCAAGCGACAGCTGTCTCTTCGACCATTGTCCCATTTACGGCACAGGACTCCATCCTGAAGCAGCAAGCTGTCCCATTGGGCCCAATAGCTTTTCGTGGTTGAACTCATCGCTGAGACGTCCCTCCACTTAGGCTTGGTAGCACGGGCCTTCATCCATCCCAGAATCGGCTTGATGTCCGGATCTTCCTGCTGTGCATGTCGTAGGCTGTCCTTCCACCCGTTGCTGAGGTGGTCTGTCCTGAGCATCCTCACGGATACCACATCCTTACTCTCTTGCCTAGTACAATGGTTGCAATCTTCAGGACAAGGTCTTTTTGACAATGCATCTGCGTTGCCGTGAGATTTCCTGCTGCAGTGTCTGATAGTAAAGTCGTATTCCTGCTGCTGCTGGGCGGTGCTGTTAGCCGCACTTCCTTTCTGAGACCGTTCACCTTCCCTTCCTAGGGTGTGCTTAGGGCAGCTGGACCGAAGATGGCTCCTTTCCCCACAGCCATAGCACCTAGGGCTGTATCTTTTATTGTGGTCGTGAACCGTAACTGCTGTAACCTCCCTAGCGTGAGGTGAACGATGATCCTGTTGCCGCCAGGCAGTGCCGTTAGCTACACTACCCTCTCGAGATCGATCAACTCTCCTTTCCACGGTTCGCTTAGGGCAGCTGGATCGAAGATGGCCCTTTTCCCCACAGCCATAGCACCTAGGGCTGTATCATTTGTTGCGGTCGCGAACTGTAGCTGCTGCAATCTCCCTGACGCGATGGGAACGATGATCCCGCCGCACGGCTTCCACTTCCAGTGCATGGGCCAAGGCGTCCTTAAGCGTCTCGTGGTGTCCGAGCCTCACAGCAGCTCTGACTTCCAGGTCGCGGATACCGTCGATGAATGTCTGCACCAGGTTCCCTTCAATGAGCGCAGGTACAGACCGGTATGCTTTTCGCACCAGCTTCTCCACCTCTAGAGCCCACTGCTGCAGGTTTTCGTTGATGCGCTGCACGCGATCTTTAAGCTGCGCACGAAAGACGTGTTCCAGGTGAGCGTCGCCATATCTCGCCTCCAATGCCTCAAGGAGTTGCTCATAAGTCACTTCCTCACCGAGAGCTTCCAGAACTGTTAAGGCCTGGTCGCGCAGGCCTAGTGTGAGAGCAGTCATGGCCTGACTTTTATTCCAGCCGTTCGCTTTCATAACAGCCTCGAACTGGATTTTGTAGGCTGACCAGGAAGAAGTCCCGTCGAACGGTGGCACCTTGAACCCACGTAGCGAAGGTGCTGAAGCTACTACGGGAGCTGTAGTTCCATCCCCAAGTTTGAGTTCATCCAGCGTTTTCTTAACTTGGTTGATTTGGGTCTCAGCTTCCGACAGGCGGTTATCATGTTGAGCAACCTTATCCTTCACCTCCCTTATCTCTTTCTCGAAGGTAGCGTGAAGGTCCTTCATGAGAAGCATCTGCTCTTCCAACCGACGGGCCTGTTCCTCTTGTCGGCGGGCCTGTTCATCCTGTCCACCCCGCAGCTGCTCTTCCAACCGACGGACCTGTTCCTCCTGTCGGCGAGCCTGTTCCTCCTGTCGGCGAGCCTGTTCCTCCTGCTGCTCTTTCAACAGACGGGCCTGTTCCTCTCGTCCGCGCTGCAGCTGCTCCTGTAGCATGGCCATCAGAGCACCTAAGTCAGGTGCCACAGACGTAGAGAAGCTGCTGACGGACCGGCTTCCGTGGCCGGCGGCTGGCCCTCAGACATCTGCGGCGTTGCACCACCAAATCTCCTCTGGTCCGTCTCCTGCTGGCGTTGACTTCGGGTACGGACACCCTCCGTTTCCTCCTTGGGTAAAATCGGCATTATTTTATCCCACTTCTGACACCAATTGTTACGAGCTTGAGGTTCGTGACAATAAAAACTGCCGATAGAATTACCCAAATTAACACTTTAATTTACTTTATACAAATTAAAGTTAAAAACACTAATAATTAAACACACTAATTCACTTAATTCCGCTCCGAAGCTTCGCTTGTGTCGCCGAGTTCAACTCTGTCCCGATCGCATCTTGCAGCGCCTATTTATATAATTAGCAAAGAAGCGTCCCGAACATTCAGGTAAATGCGCGCCAGGCAACGAGTATTCGAGTGTAGATTTTCCAGAAACTTAGTTCTTCGGGTGGCGCTGTCGGTCGAAAGATTTGTGATGTCATTTACTGCAAAGCTCCCCTCGCTCTAGTTCCTGACACTAGATGGCGCTAGTGCGCTGATTTGAGCGCGGCGTAACAATATTGTATAATGTCAGTGATTTAGTTTGCTAATATCCTATATTTAGAATATTATTGTTTTATTTCTATTACTTAATTTATTCTGAAAATTACAATGATATATCATAATTTAAAAGCGAAGACTATCATTGAGATATAATTAATTTACAATTTAACATTTACTTAAAAGAAAAACATAAGCTTACCTAACAATTACCTTACCACATACATTTACCACACAAATCATCTGCCCGTGGCATTAACTTACCTAACAACCTCACCTTGTGTATTTGAATTATTGTGGTGCAATAAAGTTTAAATAAATAGAGTCTGAGTATTTTCCACTGTCTAAATATTTTCTACTAAGGTCAGTAGGCTTACTCTTGAAAACAATTCCGATCGATCGGGATTGTAATTATGACGTTTGGTACTCTTGAAAGCGACTCTAGCGCTAAATTAGTTTAGTATTGCGTGGTGATTGTGTGAACTAATTGGGATTGGAATTGAAATTGTCCAAGCGAAATCGGTACTCCCGACGCACTTTTGACAGTTAGTTGACAGCAGCGTATTGTGTTTGATATTGCGTTGGAATTGCAATTAAGGCAATAGCAAAACAGTAACGTTTTAGGAATTGTGTTCATATTAATCTTTTTTTCCCGGCAATTGTCTTATTGTTTTCGACAAAATAATGACATGTTTAGCTCTTGCGTCTATTATTCTACGCCGTAATAGTGCATTACAATTAAAATAATGACGAAATGAGCTTCAAATTATGCGTTTTAAGCACTTTAGTGTTTTTCTATGAGTGATGATGATTATGGAGCTAATGATTGTATTATTAAGGACTTTAGTGAGAAAGTAGTGCATGAATAAAAACCTAAATATGACCCTCCGTAGAGAATATATTTTACATCATATTGTTACAGCCTTTATTTTTAATTCGTTTTAAAGTGGTTGTTTTGTAAAAGAAATATTTTCAATAGTTAGGCGGCGCAAAGGTTTAAAGAGGATTGTTTAGATATCTCAAGTATGATCTAAAGCATTCCACTGCTGGACAGAGGTCTCTTATCATGTCTGAGAGGTTTGTTGGTGGGTTTCACACGTAAAGGAAATATAAATATAATAAATGTATAATTTTATAAGAATTAAAATTAAATTATATAGCTAACGTAATTTTAATAACATATAACTTAACACAATATAAACACTCATGCCTGTCACTCGAGGGGTGGGCAAAGACTACAGACTTCCATTTGGCACAATTCTGACACATCTCTCTTGCCTCCTCCACATCATTATACCAACACATACATGCTGGAGGTACCCTTTATTTGGCCCATTTTCAATATTTCGCCAATTTTGTCGGTATTCTTTCGCCTAGAACATCCCTTTCCAACTCTGCCACTCACTTCTGCAACATAAATTTGCTTTGTCACTTGTTCCTCATTAATTTTTTGTATATGACCATACCACCGAAGCATTTCTTTCTTAATACTGGTCACATCATCTTGCAAACCACACTCTTATCACGCAATTTCTCACCCTCTAACTCACATTCATACCTACCATACTCCTTAATGACTGCATTTCTACTGCGTTTATTCTACTTTCGTGCTTCTTCTGCCACACCCAACTTCCACACCAAAAATCAGTTTCTTTTACAAAAGTAATTAAAAGAAAACAAATAAATTTAAAATAACATGAAAACATTTATAAAATTAAATGAAAGTCTTTTTTAAATTACAGCAATGTTATTGTTGTTGTACTCGGTTTGGAAAATTTAAAACAATAATATTAAAACCCTCAATTGTCCTGGCTATTTTGGACATCGCATTTGATTATAACTTTATTTTCGGATGCTCCATATATTGATCATTTCTCGTTGGTAGAGTGTTGTTGCTTGGGGAATGTGGTATGGAATTAAGTAGTGATTCTGAAATGAAAATAAATATTTGATAACGTCCCATCTCAGTAGAGTAATGTATTATAAATCAATGACAAAATTAAGGTGGAATATTTGAATTAGAAGTTTTAATCCATCACAAACCATTTAAAAGGATGTTTAAGATTTATTGAAACATCTATATTCTCTACACTAAGAGATCACACGTATGACGTCAATTTATGTAAATTATTGCAATTAAAAAATGATTGATTACCTTTTTACCACTTGAGTGTAAGACATACATATTGCAAGTTCCTTATTTTTATCAAACTGTAGGTAGGGGCTCGACCAAGTCCACTTTCTATTTGGCCATATCTAGAAGATAAAGTTCATCATAAAGAGTCTCTTGTCTCCATGAAATCAACCAGCTGTTGGCACATTTGGTGCCGAGGCCCTAGCCTATCCATTAGACATTCCTAGAAAAATAAAATAATATTAAAATGTATGTCTTTAAAAGTGAGTAAAAAAATAGTTATTATTATTATTATTATTAGATGCCACACAACAATATTGAGAAGTTAACGAATCAACATTGTTATTTGTAATAACTAAGTAGTGAGAAAGGTTAATTGTAAGTTGAGTCTTCAAAAGCAACACTTGACCACCTGTGACTGCTATCAATCCCTAGTTTAATGTTATTCACCAGGCCAGAAATTGCTTTTTTTCTGTGCCCAAATAAAAAAAAAACATATCTACTTATAAAATTTAAAAAACATTGTTATACTTACTTTAGCCTATCCTTGATCATTATTATTTATTTTGTTCCTATACATATATATATATATATATATATATATATATATATATATATATATATATATATATATATATATATATATTAGCTAACATTGCCCATTTCGTCTGTTTCATAATATGATGCTTAATTATGTTAATGCGGTAATGAACTATTTCAAACTGTTTACAGTTATACCCAAATTGAAAGGTCTATTATTAATTCACTGTACATATACATAAAAAACACTTCACCTTTAAACTTAAAAAGAGTTCTTCGAAAGTTGATATTTGTTTACT
Source organism: Parnassius smintheus behrii (assembly GCA_036936625.1). Taxonomy (NCBI): domain Eukaryota; kingdom Metazoa; phylum Arthropoda; class Insecta; order Lepidoptera; family Papilionidae; genus Parnassius; species Parnassius smintheus. The sequence goes on from JAUPFT010000020.1 coordinate 43,674,785, forward strand.
GTGTTTCATGATCGTCGTGATAACAATTTTTCTGACAACAAAAAATGAGGCAAAGACACGCTCCTATACAGCCTTATAATTAATTAAAACTCGCAAATATAGCGTTTTTTATAAGAACTGTATGAAAAGATGTTATGTTTGACGAATTACACCATTTATTAAGTATTTTTACTACTTAAACGCTTGTTTAGGAAAGTTACACAGGGTTTATTATGACTTCACCGGTTTAACGATAAATAAAATAGCCTGTTGCTAAGAGTAATGCAGCTAACTTCATGTGGTACAACAAAATTTTTGGCCAATCCGAGCGCAATTCCGATTTCAATCCAATGTTGTCAAAATTGTTTTCAAGAGTGCGCTAATTTGTCAGCATTGGATTGACATTGAATTGAAATTGAGATTGGATCGAAATTGTTATTGGATTCAAAAGTAAGCTTGCAGATCCTTTGTACCCCTAAGGAAATTAATTTATAATTTTGCTTATCACTATTGAGATTATAAAAACACGAAATAAATACTAACTTAAAAATTGTATCTACTGATATATCAGAAACAGTATAATCGCTGATATAGCTGGAAGCTGGTTGACTAGTACGATGAATACAAAATGTAAAAACTGTATACGGAATCACAATCTTTTCCAATATTGATGGATGTAACTTTATCATCGTGATCTTTGTAACATATATAGGGAATTATACAGAATCAGTTTAAGCGTAAGTTTCGATGGAGGTAGGAATATTTATGCAGTGTATAGATGGTATACAGGGATATTCAGGGTGCTCGATAATTTTGGTGGTGAACGGACGTACTAAGTTACCGGGAATTATTTAAAAGTGAATATTAACATATTGTCATGTTTAATTAAAATTCCATATTGTAATCATACTGATTAAAACTTCGTAAATACACATTAAAACATTTAAAATCTTGTAAAGACGCAAGAAGTCTGCGTCGATGTAAATATATATATATATATATATATATATATATATATATATATATATATATATAGGGCATACCTTGCACAAGTACTGCTGAATATAGTGCTGCTCAAAGAGTGTCTCAAAGTGACATTTATATGTATAGGTATACATAAATGTTTTGTATATTATTATTATAAAGTTTGATAAGCATGTTGTCCACAGGCAGTCAAGAGCTGCTGTACAAGGTGCAGAAGTACCACCTGAACGCGAATGCCGGGGAGGCTGTGTCCCTGGTGGCGGGCAGCCTGCTGCAGGGCAAGTGGGACGCGCTGGTGCGCGGCGCCGCGCCCGGCAGCTGGAGGGACACACTGGCGGCGCTCGTCACGCACTGCGACGGGGACGCCCTCACGCACTACTGCGGTCAGTGCCGTTTGCTTTGCATACTCTTACTGAAATATTACTTATATTATGTTATATGAATTACAGTACAAATGGATTAAACTAAACATCGGATTTTGCTATAGGTGGAATAATGAACAACAAATTAAAAATATATAAAACATTATATATATTTTACTATTAAGAGCCGCCCTTGAGCCGTGGTAGCTCAGGAGCTAAGCGGTCGCTGTAAATTTCACAGTACGCCAACAACTCGGGTTCGATCTCCGCCGGTACTAATGAAATTTTTAATTGCAATTTTAAGTGCTGATTTACCATGTAAGGAAACCTGCATGTAAAAGAAAATAAAAAAAAATACTTCGAAGACATTTGAAGTTCGCCAACACGCATGGGACAGCGCGGCAAACATTTACTTGCCCTAAAACTAAAACCCTCCCTGAAATGAAAGGAAGCTTGTGCCCACGAATGGGACGTATACAGGCTGACTATTTTTACCGTCTGTAAAATAACATGGTATTTTTTATAAGTGGAATAGAAGCTATCCTCGAAAGTATTTGTAAAATATAACAAAAAATAAGTAGGTAAACAAAAATTCCGCATATCTAAAAAAATTCTTGAATGCAATTCATCCCACGGCGTTTGAGTAAAACTAAAAATAGGATACGATCGCTAGCGAATGAAAGTTGTAAGAGCGAGCGGTAAGAGCGAGCGATATGCATGTACATCTTTCGTGATGTAGGCGCCAGGCAACCTAGTGCGAAGGGAGTGGCCGACACATCGTTGTAGCCAACATTTTTAGAATCAGCTGACGCGCTCCTTACGTTACCAAAAAATATTCTTCTCATAAGTATTTGATCACTTTTGATATTTATTTTTGATTTTGACTGCCTCGTTGGTCTAGTGGTTGTAGTAGTGTGACAGCTGATCATGAGGTCCTGGATTCGAACTCGGGTCAAAACAAAAAAAAATCAATTTATTGAGTTTTTCCGTCAAGAAACTCTCAGCAGCTGCCCGTCGGTGTCACACCCCCGTGCCTCAGAAAGCACGTAAAGACTGATGGTTTTTTCGCGTATAATGTCAATGACCTTAAAACGTTCATGTGTAAGTACACTTTTCAATACTAGTTATAGGCAACGCCACGAGTCATGGAAGTGCGCAATACCGAAAAATAGGTGTCGGCACGGTGAGGCGTGAGGTACGGGGAAGCGAAACCATAGCAACAGGCGACGCGCTACTCCCAAGTAGTTTCTCCCTGCGTCCCGTCGCCCGCGCACCTTCTTGTATCGTCTTGTGTACTATCGATATCGAAAGTGTTAGCGACTACCTGTTATAAAATTTTAAACTTTTGCGATTATTTTTGTACTTTTAAAATATTATTCTATAATATTTTCAAATAGTGTGCAAATATTTATTACTTTATAAATTATTTTGGGACTATTTAAAATAGCGTAGTTCGTAGTATATTGTATAAAGTTGTAAATATTTTATTATTTTCTACAAGATGATTTTTTTTGCAAATTATTGCATGTAAAATATCCTTATAATCGAAGACTATCGCATAGTATAGTTTAAACAGCAATTAAAAATACAAAAATACAAATGCAAAATATTTTATTTCTTTAACTAAGTGTACATAAAATGCAGAATATTATTTAGAAGCAGTTAAAACCTAACGATGATAAATAAATATATCGTTCAGTTTTCGTGGAGACTTTGATGTGTAGTTATAATTTTTTTTTTTGACTTTGACTTTTACATATTAAAACGCCATAATAAAATTTTCATTTTTCTGCTTGATTGTACATGCGCAGTGGACTCTATTTAATTTCATCTTACGTGGCACGACCTATACTGACTACTAATGCAAATATCGATAAAAGAAAAAAAAATTAAAATAGCAGCACTTTTCATTACCACTCTTTCATTAATAATGCCGTCGCGTGTCGCATGTTTTGCAAATAGAATAAAATGTGAAAACGAAATGGTAAGTAAGTAAATTAAATTACCTTTCGTTTCAGATACTTATTTCTTGTGATTTCGATCTTTCCTTCATACTTTTACGGGCTTAGGACCGTCTAAAATGCTGTAGTGGAGTAAAATTACATGTTAAATTTTATCTTGCATTGTAATGAGTTGATAAACAGTTTCTAATAATAATTTATATGCCTACATATTACTGCAACATCTTGGCGTATTTAAAATATCATCATCACTACAACCCTTCAAGTCCACTGCTAATCATAGGCCTCAATCAATAAACTGCTCCTGCATTGGCAGAGATGCAGCGATTGTATGAGTGTATAATTCAATTAATAAAAATAAAAAACATAAAAAAATTCATCATCATCATGATGATTATTGACAGCCCTTTAGAAGTCCACTGTTGAACATAGGCCTCTCCCAAGGAATGCCACAAAGCACAGTCCTGAGCCACCTGCATCCATCGACTTCCTGCATGTCTTACCAGGCTGTCACTCCATCTAGTGGGGGTTCGCCCTACACTACGCCTACCGGTACGAGGCTGCCACTCGAGAACTTTTTATCCCCATCGGTTGTCGGTTCTTTGAGCTATATTGCCGGCCCATTGCCACTTCAGCTTACTAATCCGTTTTGCTATGTCGGTCACTCTGGTTCTACTGCGGATCTTCTCATTTATAAGTTTATCACGCAGAGAAACCCCGGGCATAGCCTTTTTCGTAATTCGCTGAGTGCCTCGAGCGTCTTCATACGGCCAGCAGTGAAGGACCACGTCTCAAATCCATAATTCATTTCTGGCAACACGCATCGGTTGTACAATCTAGTTTTCAGGTTTTGAGATATACTTGACGAGAAGATGTGTCGTAATTTCCCGAACGCTGCTCAGCCGAGTTGAATCCATGGATTGACCTCTCGGTCGAAGTTGGACTTACTTAGTCGGACTATTTCTCCCAGGTAAACGTACTCGTCAACAACTTCGAGCTTAGTGCTCCCAACAACTACCGGTGTGACATGGACATTAAACATGATCTTTGTTTTGTCCATGTTCATCTTAAGACCTATCCGTTGCGAGGCACGAGTCATTGAGCATAGTGCTTAGGTCCTCTAGCGATTCTGCCATAAGGACTATATCGTCGGCAAATCGAAGGTGAGTGATGTACTCGCGATTGATATTGATACTGTATCCTTTCCAGTTCAGTAGCTTGAAAACGTCTTCCAATGCAGCGATAATATATAACTAATAACTGATAACAGCAGTAGAATCAGTCAGTCAGCATTACAAAATATCTCTATGAATGTAAGACAAAAATAGCAAAGAATTTATTGAAGCTATACCAATACACCTATTAGAAAATAAAGAATCTACTAAAGTTCTAGGTATGATCTGGAATACTAAAGAAGATATTTTACAGTTAAATGTCAAAGAAAATCAGGCTGAGAAATGTTTGAATCATTAAATTACAAAAAGAAATGTATTAAAATATATAGATACAATTTATGATCCTTGTGGATGTTTAATAAATGTTATCGATATATGTATATATATATATATATACATATATATATATATATATATATATATATATATATATATATATATATATATATATATATATATATATATATATATAAAGGTGTTAGTATAAACACCGTTATCCTTGAAACCAGTGGTTTGGTTTCACTTATAGAACGTATATTCAATGAATTTAAAAAAAACGCTATTTTCTTTCATAAAATTTAAAAAGTTTCTGTCCGACACCGTCCGTAAATTCATGGATACCCTATGCACCCGAGTGACTGTAAAGATCACCGCCCGCGCTAGCTACCTACACAACATTCCAATAAAAACACAATAGGTACACATAACCTGTGATGAACTTAACCTTCATACTTTCATCCTGGCTTAAAACAGGCAAAAATTGAGGAATTAGGGAAAAATTGAAATTTTACTAAAAAAAATGTTGTTATTTTTCATTGAATTTACATTCTATAAGTGAAACAAAACCACTGGTTTCAAAGATAACGGTGTTTACACTAACACCTGTATATATATCAGTTATCTTCAATGAAGAGTTTCAGGGTTATAACGTCACCCTGTCTTACACCTCTCTGCAGTTGGGTAGGTTTTGTACTCTGGTTCTGTATTCGGATAGCCATCGTAGCGCTACTGTACAAATACTTCAGCACTTCGATATACCGACAGTTAACTTGGCACCGCTGAAGGTACTGTAGCACCGCTCAAATTTCGACGGAGTCAAAGGCTTTTTCATATTCCACATATGCAAGACAAAGTGGCAGTGGCAGTGAGAGATACTCTTCGGTCTTCTATACAACCTGCCGCAGGGTATGTATGTGGACTATGGTACTGAAGCCTTTTCGGGAACCAGCTTGTTCGAGGGGCTGGAAGTCTGGGAGTCTGCGTGCGAGACGTTGCGTAAGTCCCGCCACATGTATTCGGAGATCTGTCTGTTTAGTTGCCTGTATGCTCTCAAATCTGTTGAAGACTGCAGCTTTATTTCCCATCTAACAGAATTTTATTAAGAGTGTAATCGAAGAGTTTTTGTGTTCTTCTGCGGTAGTTCTTTCAGAACTCCGACCGCATGTAGTTTACACGGGCTTGTCATTCATATCGTCCACTGCATTGCAGTCTTATAGGCACCGAAAACGGTTTTGTTACTCGAGCTGAAAGGTTTCGGAACTTTGGATTAGAGCCCGTGGGACGGAGCGTTAACTTCATTATACGAGACCTCTCCAACTTAACGTTTAGGTTCAGTGCGCCTCTAACTATTCGGTGATTGCTGCAAATTTTCCCCCTTGCGATCATTGAAACATCACTGAACAGTTGCCGCCTAATCGTCATAGTGAAATCAATTTCATTTTTTTGTCGAACCTTCGAGGCTCGACCAGGTTCACTTTCTGTGGAGCCGCTTCTGAAAGAAAGAGTTCATCATAAAGAGTCCCTCTTTCTCCATGAAGTCGACCAGCTGCTGGCCCCTAGAATTCCGTTGCCTAATCCCAAATTTCCTTACTTTCAGCTCACTGTTCTAGGTTCACCACACACAAAACTAGGCACATGAGTGATAGTATGAAGTCTCCCTTTAACACCGTATAGTGGGTTTTGGAGGAATGTAAGGCTCTAGAAATATCCTCATACATTTCCTCCACCTCCTCATCGGGATGTTCCGACGTTGGTGCGTAAACCTGTATGGCCTTCAGCAAATACCGTTTGATTCTGAGTATCAGGTACGCGACGCTCGTCGACACACTCCCAATCTTTACAACGTTGTTATCGTGGAGAACGTTGGAGATTCTTAGCACCTCCTGCCCGGCCGTTGCTATGATCGCCACCGTAGCCAGAAATAGTGGGGATACCGGGGCAAGAGGGCCGCTTATTTGTGCTCATGGGGGTATATTACCCTTGGCGAGTGGGTTGGAAACCGCAGTTTTTTGTTGTACAATTGCTGTTGCCTCCTATTTCCTGCCTGTTTCTTTTACGAAACCCACGGGAAGACATGGGATACAAGGCAATTTATTTAAAAGAATAAAGAATCGAAATCAATTTATTTACAAACTACACTGATCGATATTTACAAAATTATACTATATTATTGTTATTTACAAATAAAATAACCTTTTTAGCGACATAACATAATGTCTACAGTTTTATTCTAAACATAAAATAAACTAGCACGTCTTTGTAAATTGTTTGTTAAACACTTCTGGTGTGTTCACTAATCGTTTTAGTTCGGCAAATAAAAGTCTAGAGGTGTTAGGTCTGGTGATCTTTACGGCCAGTTCACATGTCAACTGCGACCTATCCACCTATCACCGAATTGGCTTGTCATTGTTAGATATTCGACATTAGAGTACTGGTACATGTTTACGATATAAACGCGGGAACATAAACAATACGGAGACGCGACGTTACGTCACAGCTAATAACAAGTAAGTGAAGAGTTGAGAGCGCGGGCGGCTTTGCCCTGCCTGTAAGCCTGGGAAGTGGCAAGATCAAAGATGCCTACTAAATTTATTATTTTATTGCCGTTCATAAAGTAGGGTGGATATGATTTGAATTTCGATAGATTTTAACTGATTTATTTATTTAATAAAAAAAATTGTTTTTATTTTTTGTAAAATATCAGTGCCATAGACTTTCATATTCTGTTCACATGTTACTTCCCATTTTATTCCAGACGGTTAGAATAGTCATCTAGTATAATAGGCTGTAACTTTAACGAAGAAGGTACCCATTAACTACGTGTGTGTCGAGGGATGGGGAAAAGGGGTTGAGCCGAATTCCATCCAATCTTACGTGGGGTAGAAGGAAAGGTAGGCGAGAAAGAGGTTAGTGACAAATAATCACTTATTTTTTTTCGCAAGAAGCAACGTAAACTTTCGAGAAAATTGCGTTAAAATGTGGCTATATCTTATACAGTAATATTTATGTAGTTTTGCGAACTCTACAAATTATACAAAAATAATTAAGCAAATTATATATATTTTTTAAATAAACCCAACGTATTTAAGCACAGATTAACACCAAAAATACTCATTTCGAAAATTTTTACGTAAGATTGTGGAGAGAGGGAGTGAGAGGGTCGAGCCGTATCTCACGACATTCCACCTGAGGGAAAGGGAGGGTAGAAAAATCGCTCTAATCACCTCACGTACTTAATGGACCAGCCTTAATTATTACAGTACTAAATTGCGATTTACGATTTTAGGTGGATCTTAGGTAACTATTTTAACATCTTAAATTAAGTTTTTTTTTAATAAGATAAGGGTGACGAACGAGTATAATAATGTCCACTTGATGGTAAGTGAAAGTTGTGGCCCAAAGACATTTATGTATCTGTCGTCGATTGAGAATCAAAATCAGGTGTTCACCCATCAGAACTAAGTTGGAATGCTTCGTTTTTAGAAAATTGATTGTCGGTTATCTACATTCGCTGTAGCATAGTAATATAGCATCATTATGCTCCTAATCTGTGAGACCATTTGTTCTACAAGCATAATATAGCTGCAGCGTGGTTTTAGCACGTGAGCCACGTGTTGTAACACGTGGTTAACGTGCGTGTAACAACATGGTAAAGGAACGTGTATATAATTGTGTTACAGAGATGCTGGGCGCGAAGCTATCTGCGGAGAGCGATCCGTCGTTACGTGCCGCGGGTGCGCTGTGCTACGTGTGCGCGGCGCGCGAGCACGTGCCGCTAGTGGGGCGTGGCGTGCGAGACGCCGGTGCGCTGGCGCAGCGCGCGGAGCTAGCGCTGCTGCTGCGCCGCGCCGCCGCGGCACGGGGACGTACGCCGCAGGTATGTTGTGCTACGTGTGCTACGTATGCTACTGCTACTAGTGGGGCGCAATCTCCTAGTTAACCTCTGTTACCTCTTACGACCGAGCCGAGTGAGAGCCGTGGTAGCTCAGATGGTTAACGCTCGCTGTAAATATAACAGAACGCGAGTAATCCGGGTTCGATCCCCGCCGGCACCAATGAAATTGTTAATTGCAATTTTAAGTGCTTATTTACCACGTGCTCGCACACACGTCGCACCACAGGAAACCTGCAGGTCTGAGGAATAAGAAAAAAAATATTTCGAAGACATGTGAAGTTCGCCAACACGCATTGGGGCAGCGCAGCAGGCACTTCCTTGCCCTAAAACCCTCTCAGAAATGAGGGGAGGCCTGTGCCCAGCAGTGGGACGTATATAGGTTGTTGGTACTACTACCAACATCATCCCGTTTTACACCACAGATATATACGAGTAACGGTTTTTCATTTGTCTTAAATGTACATTTACGGCCACTGTTATTTGAGTTATCAGGTCATCTATTGTCTATCTGTCTCGCTCACTTATTAAGCTTACGAAGTACCATAGTGATATGCGTAGTAGTTTCAAGTGTATATTGGTAAATTACAACGTTGTCATTTTTATCGACTCATTTTTACTACAACTAGAATACAATAATATAAAATCAACACAACAAAAATATAGTAATTATTATTTCAATATATTTTTGAACGACCTCCCTTTTTCTTATCAGTCTGGACATTTATCAGTAAGTTTATCTGGCATTACGAATGACGCTTCTTACGATACTTACGGGACGAAATGGGATCATGCAGATCTCTGGAAATGTGCTTGATTAACTAGATTATTAATGTTTTACACACTTTATAATTTAAAAATTATGTCTTATTGTGGTGTTACTGTGTCTCAGGAGGACAAATTGGACATGTCTTTGAATGAGTACGCGAATCGACTCGCTGAGCAGGGTTGCCTACAAAGTGCTTTAGCTGCACTGCAGGGAACTCAGCACGAACTGGCACACCGTCTGCAGAGAGCACTTGGCCTGCTGCAGAACGAGCGTGGAGCGGCACAGGTTTGCTTATTTCGTTAAATTTCTAAATTATCTTATTTATTGTTTAACATATTAATTATAATAATAACTTCTTGGTTTTCATTCATAATTATTTTTATTTCTTCATTTTATCAAAAAGTCAATATTTAGGGGGCTCGTGTTGTTTCAAATTCAAATCAATGTGTCGGGTGTAAGCCCAACAAATAAATTTATAAAAATAGTAAATACAAATTAATTGGTAAAAGTGCACTAGATAATAGTCGATTATCATCGCCAGTATACTTAAACTTAGACGCCTAAATAGATACCTTTTTTTGATAGACTAATTGGTTTTATTTTAATAAAATACATGATCTTTGTCGCCATAATATCATTAAGAATGGCATAGTCTTATGATGTATTCGTCCTTGCATCTGCAGGTGGGCACGCAGCATCAGCGCCAGCATCAGTATGGCGCGCACACAGCTGCGCACGTGCAGTCACGCACACACGCACACCCCACGACACACAACGACCTCGCTAATGCATTCGGACCGGGTCAGTATAGTATGGATATTTTATATTGTTGCTACTATTCGTCAATTGAAACAGGCAAGGGTCTTAGACCATACAGCCTGGTTTGAAGTGTATTTTGTTCACAAAATTTTTCACAATATGCTGATGCGTCATGTTGCTAAGTTTTCGACGACAGCTTAACCTAGCGGACAGTTAGTGGTGACAGTATCTCTTAGTCGCCTAAGTAGATAAAAACTTGATATTTAATATCATCCTCGAAATAATTGTTTCAGCGTTTCCACTAATTGTTTATTTGCGTAAATATTTAATATACAAAATTGCATCTTTCTTTCGTCATAAAAATCTAAATATTTGTCATTTGTCAAAAAAATCATATTATATTATAAAAAAAAATTATATTATAATAGCAACGGCATTGATCGAGCGTATCTCGAGTCAATAATTTCAAGCAGTACACACCTTTCTTTTATTTAAAAAAAAAAAACGTTAGCCCTTCACTAGGATTTTCTTCTGTATCGTGGAGGCAGTTTACAAACATAAAATGCACAAGGACAAACATCCAGACCCGGAACAATTATTTGTAGGACATACAAATACTTGTTCCGTGCGGAATTCGAACCCGTGGCCCACAGCGCTGCCACTCATTGCTAAGCCACTGCGCCATGGAGCCTTCAACAAACACTTTTTATAAAACGCTTGTAACTTGGGTAACATGTTCTAAATCCAAAATTTGTCGTCTTTGTAGATATTTAGTACATTTTCTGCATAATCTGGGCTAGTCTATATGGCAAGCATGCAGACATTTTTATTGTCTATTATTTTTTCTCCAGAAATAGGATATTTCTTTTTTTTACGTTTGGCGTACTGGTCAGAAAACTTAGCTACAGTCAAAATAACTATAATGAGTTAACAATCTGGTATAATAATAACGTGCGAACTTTATTATAATTTAAATATACTGTACGAAAGTAAATACTGCCAACAATTAAAAACAGCGGGCGTAGTTGACGATGCTCTAGAACAAAATAGCAGCGCCACTGTCATCGACGTACACTACGATATTATCGAAACGAGACGGAGCGCGTGAAATCAAGTGACACAGGTTAGAATACTAGCGCAGGGAAATTTATGGTAGCTTTATTTCATAAATTTAAAAATAATAGTAATGATTTAAAAAGTGAAAACAGTATAGTATAGTTTAGGCAAATGTTGATGATTATTTTGGTATAAATTTTACGTCAAAATGATGTAGATCTTCGGAGATATTGGGGCTTGTATCGAAGCGTTTTCGGTCGTCAAATGATTTATGTCGATTTTTTTCCTTACGTGAAAGGCATATAACGAAAATGTATTTTATCATTAACAAAGTATAGGATATTTGTTAGATTAAAAATATTTTTTGATGGTCGATATTCAATAGAATCTACAAATCAGAGCTCCCAAATCATGACCCTCAGAGTTTTGGCCTGAACATGCATCGGGAGAATGATTATTACTAAATAAATAAATAAGTTATCTAAAATTTGTCTTGAGCTCATTGTAGTAGAGAAAATGAACTATTTTTACCAAGGAATTGTTATATTAAGCAACGAAGGGAAAACATTATTTCAACGACTAAGGAAAAATAATATCTTACGCAGATGATACCGTGCTTCTTTTTTCCGCAAATACAGTAGACAAGGTTTATTTATGTGCGCAGCGAGTTTTCGATAGGGTTAATAAATGGCTCCAACAAAATATATTAACACTGAATACGGACAAAATCAAATATATTCATTTTTCTATGCGAACCTCAACTCAGCATAACCATTCCAGAAATTTATGCATCAATATTGTTACGTCGCGGGGTCTAAATATAATTTCCCAGTTATTTTTGATACAAAAACTATTAAGTACCTTGATTTAATGACGTTCTTAAGGCTTTTACATTGCTCAAATCGTGAAAACGCCCAGGTTTACAAAAAGTTATAGCCGAATCCTTTTGTTTATTTGCTACAAAAAAATTATGTTTTATAGTTTAGATCGTCCCAGTTCATTTTTATTGTTTAAAATTTAAGAATATTTGACCATTATTACAATAAAAAATCAAATACAAAGGCTGTTTTAAACCTATTTTGTATTTTTTCTCAAGAACGGCTCAACAGTTTAAGATTAAATTTATATTAAAATATTTTTTAAATCATAATAAAAAATGTATTGTTTTTATTGTATTTTTGTTAAATATATTTCTTAAAATATAGTAAAACATAATTTGGACCCTTTTCGCCACCCGAAGCTCCCCCGCTATGGCCCGTTACGGATATTAACCAGTGTCAGTTTGACTCTTGCGACGGGTGGACTGTGCGCGCGTTATTTTCTAAAAAAAATATTAAAAAGTTCGCAATATTTCAAATTTATAAAAACAGATTTACTGTAAATAAAACGTACATAAGTAATATATGATAAAAAATTAGGAATTAAGTTGATTTATGTTAGTAAAATTGTTTTTAGTTTTAGTTTTGTATATAATCGTATCATAGAATAGACTAAGCTTGACAATGCCGAAATACAAAAACAAGTCAAAAGTGAAGCGTGGCCAAGCTCTTCAAAACTATTGGTAAGTAAATTATCCTTGATTTATTTTCTTTTGCGTAAATACAGGGTACGGCAGCGTTCCGAAAACTGTCGTGTTCCCTTCTATTGTATAGGTGCGGAATTTCTTTAGCCATAAATAAGCTTGGTACTACAAAAACGCCCAGTGAAAAAGTGTAAAATAATATGAACGTGACCATTTTTGGCTGGTCTGATGCTACAGTCCTGAACTCAGTCTCAAGGTGGGTTAAGGATCTCAGTGACGGAACCACGTAGAACCATCGTGTTTGTACTCATTTGAAAGGGCTCGCAGCTAACTAGCTGGCCTTGATGATTTCACTTACCTGGTGCTGCACTCCGAAGTAGTCCGAAGGTGGGTACAGGATCTCAGTGACGGAACCACGTAGTACCATCGTTTTTGTGCTCATTTTAAAGGGCTCGCAGCTAACTAGCTGGCCGTGATGATTTCATTTATCTGATGCTGCACTCCAAAGTAGTCCAAAGGTGGGTACAGGATCTCAGTGACGGAACCACGTAGTACCATCGTTTTTGTACTCATTTTAAAGGGCTCGCAGCCACCTAGCTGTCTGTGATCATTTCACTTACCCGATGCTGCACTCCGAAGTAGTTCGAAGGTGGGTACAGGATCTTAGTGACGGAACCACGTAGTACCATCGTTTTTGTGCTCATTTTAAAGGGCTCGCAGCTACCTAGCTGGCTGTGATGATTTCACTTACCTGATGCTGCACTCCGAAGTAGTTCGAAGGTGGGTACAGGATCTCAGTGACGGAACCACGTAGTACCATTGTTTTTGTACTCATTTAAAAGGGCTCGCAGCTACCTAGCTGTCTGTGATCATTTCACTTACCGGATGCTGCACTCCGAAGTAGTCCGAAGGTGGATACAGGATCTCTGTGACGGAACCACGTAGAACCATCGTGTTTGTGCTCATTTTAAAGGGCTCGCAGCTAACTAGCTGGCCGTGATGATTTCATTTACCTGATGCTGCACTCCGAAGTAGTTCGAAGAACGCCAGTAATTCCAGAAGCGGAGCAACCAACCTGTTCACGATACTTAGATTATAATGAATTTTAACTTGCACAAAATATTCAACGGTTGATTTAATCTTGACTTAAATGTGTCAAGATTAAATCAACCGTTACGTGCTTTTTTTAAGTATTTTTTAACATAAAATAATTTAAAAAAGCACGCAAAGTTTGTTTCCTCTTTTACTTAACTTAGCACTTACATATATGAGCCAGATCATCACTAGACCTTCAGAGTATTTATCGTAGCAACATCCGTGATAAATATGACAGTAACTGAAAACAAAATCTTTCTCACTATTTCCATGGCCGAGAACTCCTTAAAACTTACCTGTTCACCCACATACCTTCACAAAGTGTCACGTAGCAGCGTCCGTGCTGAATATGAGAGTTTCTGGAAACTAAATATTCCTAACAATTTCCATTGCTGAGAACCACTTGCTACTTACCTGGTCATCCACAAACCTTCACAAAGTATCATGTATCAGCGTCTTGGCTGAATGTGAAAGTTTCTGAAAACTAAATCTTCCTAACCATTTCCATTGCTGAGAACCACTTAGTACTTACCTGGTCATCCACATACCTTCACAAAGTGTCACGTAGCAGCGTCCGTGCTGAATATGAGAGTTTCTGAAAATTAAATCTTCTTAATCATTTCCACTGCTGAGAACTACTAGGTTCTTACCTGGTCATCCATATACCTTCACAAAGTATCACAAGCAACATCCGTGCTGAATATGAAAGTTTCTGAAAACTAAATCTTCCTAACCATTTCCATTGCTAAGAACCACTTGGTACTTACCTGGTCATCCACATATCTTTACAAAGTGTCACGCAGCAGGGTCTGTGTTGAATATGAGAGTTTCTAAAAAGTAAATCTTAACTATTTCCATTGCGGAGAACCACTTGGTACTTACCTGGTCATCTACATACCTTCACAAAGTGTCACATAGCAGCGTCCGTGCCGATTATGAGAGTTTCTGAATACTAAATCTTTCTAACCATTTCCATTTCTAAAAACCACTTGGTACTTACCTGGTCATCCACATATCTTCACAAAGTGTCACGCAGCAGTGTCTGTGTGGAATATAAAAGTTTCTTAAAACTAAATATTTCTAACCATTTCCATTGCTGAGAACCACTTGGTACCTACCTGGTCATCCACATACCTTCACAGTGTCACGTAGCAGCGTCCGTGCTGAATATGAGAGTTTGTGAAAATTAAATCTTCTTAACCATTTTCCATTGCTGAGAACCACTAGGTTCTTACCTGGTCATCCACATACCTTCACAAAGTGTCACGTAGCAACGTCCGTGCTGAATATGAGAGTTTCTGAAAACTAAATCTTCCTAACCATTTCCATTGCTAAGAACCACTTGGTACTTACCTGGTCATCCACATACCTTCTCAAAGTGTCACGTAGCAGCGTCCGTGCTTAATATGAGAGTTTCTGAAAACTAAATCTTCCTAACTATTTACATTGCTGAGAACCACTAGGTTCTTACCTGGTCATCTACATACCTTCACAAATTGTCACGTAGGAACGTCCGTGCTGAACATGGGAGTGAATACAGTTACAAGGTTTAAAGTGAATAATACGTCAATTCACCTCTAGGTCTCTCAGAGATCGAAAAAAATTATGCAAATAAGTTGTCATATTATCTATACATCGTTAATCTTTGTCTACTATTTACGTAGTGCCATTGCAGTACGTCTGCTTTTGGTAGATGTCGCTAAATTTAAACAAAGTCTAAATCGTCAATGTACTGATCATTTTAGGAGCCTTAAAGGAGATAACCTTTATGTTACAAGTCCTGTTTAATACTGCCTTAAATTTATGATGGGTATGTCATTAGTGGATACCGTGAACCACACTACATTTTATTTTATTCTTTTTAATTATAGATTCTACCTTTACATTTATTAACCACATAGATTACCTGTGCAATAGAGCTCGTAAACTATTGTTTGTTTTTAAAAAGATTCGTTCTTGTGCTGACATTAAGGTAGTAATGCAAGTATATTTCGCATTATGTCAATCAATTCTCACCTATTGTATAACCTCATGGGGAGAGGCAGCTGAAACTACACTGCTACTATTGGAACGCTCTCAAAGAGCTGTATTAGAAGCCGTAACATTCCGCACTATCCTATTCCCGTCTCATCTTTTATATAAATCTTATAATGTCTACTCATTGCACCAGTTCTTCATTATGAGTACGTTACTAAAACATCACTTAAAATTGCCCTACAGAAGAGAGGTCGGCCACTGATAAAAGACGCAAAGATAAAGTAATTAATTGAAACTAACATTAGAACAAAGCATTCTTTCATGCATCTATTTTTTACACTCCTTGGCCTTTTTCTGTATCAAAAATGTCAGATTGTTAAAATGTAATTCGAACAATGTTACAAAATTTGTCATACGATGATAGGGAAAAGTTGCTGATTGTTTTGAGTTAATTACTATGATAAGTAAATTATTGATACTGTGTTATACTGAAATAATCCTAATTATAGTCAACCAAATCTAAGAAATACATTTTGACAGATGCCAGAATTATTGCACCAAGCATGCCAACCAAAAAATTAGAACGTACAATATTCGATTCTTAAAAAAATCGATATCGATTATTTAGAGTTGATAATCATTTCCAGTTTGGTTTGAATAATACCAGAATAAATTAAAAACGGATAATTAAAAACACAAGATGTATCAGTTTCTTCGTATTTGTTACTACTTATTTCTAGGGGTAAGCGCAGACCGAACTGCAAAATGCTCGCGCATGCTCGAGCAAAATGTTGACTACTCGACCATGCAGGCGGCATCCGCGCGCCTCCGTGAGCAAGATCCATTGAAAGTGCTCTGGATTGCTAGGGGGGTGTGCATTACCAATTTGATGCCAAAATCCGACATTGATAGACGTATTCAATATGATCGACTGAGACTTGGTGATTATCGCCCTTTTGGCGGAGGAAGAGGAACTTGAAGAATATATTAATGAAATCAGACTTCAGAAAATTAGAAAAACAGTAAAGGTAGAAGAAACGTGGAGATTCTTTCCCAAGCATTGGCTTTTAACATACGATCGCTGTATCTTGGACTTGATATATTGTACAGACACTCAAAACGCTGCACCAAACTTATCAAATTTTCTTCGTCCATGATTCTGACTTATGTGACGCGCTTATAGATATAAACTAAACACATATCCAAACAGTTTTTTCGCTGCGGCAATACTGAGCGCGGGCGCCGGCGGTGCGAGCGCGCTCGCGCATGCTCGAACATGCATCCTGCAAGCTCGAGCATGGTCGAGCATCAAGTTTGGACGTGTATATAATTTTGCAATGTCTGTCAATAGTCATAAAATTAATATTTTAGTGTTCTAAAAAATGCTCTGCTCTGCTCTGCTCTTGGTGTGCGCTGACCCTAGAGGAACAGTTATAAAAATTTAAGATTGAAACTAGAGTAAAAATAAATTTATTCAATCACTTTCAGTACAACTAGTAGAGATGTCGTTGATATTAATTATATATTAATTATTATTTGACTTTCCATAGTGCAGTCAAAATTAATGTATTTTTCAAAGTCATCCATAATAATTTTTTTTGTTTTTTCTACCGCTTGTGCCCATTCATCCTTTGTGAATTTTTTTATATAGCATTGGGTGACAAACGAGCACACAGTCCACTTGATAGTAAGTGGATGCTATTGCCCATAGACATACATATTTATCCTCAATTGAGAATCAAAATGCAAATGTGTTGTCACCCCTGAAGAATAAGATGGAATGCCTCGATTCCAGTAAAAGAGGTCTCCGGCTATCTACATTCACCATACGAAACACAGTGGCATTAAGCTACTATTTTACGCTAGTATTCTGTGAGAGCGTGGTCCTGCCCCGGTTGAGATTGCCCATTCGTGCTGCAATTATAATATTGATGTAGCGTGGTTCTACCACGTACAAAAAGTTATAGAAAAAACAATCCAAAAAGTTATAGCCGCAGTCACAAAATCACAAAATTACGCACAGTAATCTCTCGTAACAGAAACAGAAACTTGTTTATTCAATATAGATTATGAATAATACTTAGGGCGGATTCGACCAAACGAGAGTAAATTTTATTCTTAGAATAAATTGCTATTTACTCGAGAGTAAGCTCAATTTGCATTCTACCAATAATTAACCCATGGCTAAAGTCACTACACGAGAGTATACTTTATACGGCCGATTTTGGTGGAGTAAAACCTTAAACCAGGAATAATGAAATGTCAAAATGTTAGGTTATGTACATTTATCTTGTCAAAAATCATTAGTCCGTGTTGATATTCCTTGTTTTTATGTGGTTTTAAATCAAAAGCTCGCCAAAATGGAAAGGTTGAGAAATATAATCGACGAATCTGATAGCGACGATGATTATGTGCCAAGGCGTCCCAGATGGATAAAGGAAAGAGCTAATCACTTCGAAGATTATGATGACAAAGACTTCGCTGTTAGATTTCGTCTATCCAAGGAGGCCACTCTTTGTTTGCTAACTAAAATTGAGCATAAGTTGGAATATTCGTCAAACCGGTGAGTAGGTACATTGTCTGGTACTTACCTATAAATAATGTTTAGTACAGTATCCGTCCACCTACTTGTTTATAAACTTTATCATTAAAACAATATTCAAAATGGCTGGTGGTCTACCTCCAGAATGTTCGACCCATTCTTAAGTCAGTTTGTGACTGCATTGGTCTTGATTCTAACATAATCAATTTTATTTTACAGAAATTTCTCCATATCACCGATAAATCAGTTGTTAGCAACTTTGAGGTTCTATGCAACTAATTCTACGCAGATGAGTATTGGTGACTATGGAGGTATGAGTACCACCACTGCAAACAAAATTGTACATCAAGTGACTGCTGCAATAGCCTCCCTACACAAAGACTTTATGAAATTTCCTGAAACAAATTCTGAAATAAGGAAAGTACAAGAAGACTTTTATCAGATAGCCCGCTTTCCAAGAGTAATCGGTGCAATGGATTGCACACATATTCGAATTGCCTCTGTTCCGTCTCTGCACGGTTACAAGTAGGTGGTGAACAAGCCGAATTATTCCGTAATAGAAAAGAATATTTCTCTATAAATGTGCAGACAATCTGCAATGCTAATCTTGAGATTATAGATATAGTAGCTAGATGGCCTGGATCATCTCATGATAGCAACATATTTAACAATAGTTACAGGAAAGCACAATTTGAATGTGGTACATATGGTAATGCAGTATTGGTAGTAGATGGGGGATATGCATCAACCTCATACATGATGCCTCCTTTAGAGAATCCCAGTGGACCAGTGGAACAGCTCTACAATGAATCACAAATCAGGACACGAAATCCTGTGGAACGCAGCTATGGATTATGGAAGAGGCGCTTTCCTGTGCTTGCATTTGGAATGCGTATAAAACTGGAAAGAATTCTGAATGTTATCATCGCTACAGCTGTTTTGCACAACATTTTGAGACGTCGAGGAGAACAAGTACCCCCAGATGATCCAGAAATTATCCCCCCTGCCCCCTGGAATGAAATTATAAATGATGGACAGATACCCTCTGTTGTGGATGCAGAATCTACCCGAGAATATAGGGCACGAGATGCACTAATATCAGATTACTTTCAAAATTTATTGTGAAAAGTTTTTTGTTACTATTGGTTTTACAAGTTTGAATTATGGGTGTTTTTTGCTACTAACATGTGTTCGTTATTTTAGCCCCCATTGAAACCAAACTTTGTGGTGTGAAAGACTATCTTGAGACAGTTATAGGCAGTTTTTATACAGTTTATCACACCGGCAAAATTATGGGTTTTGAAGGTGGGTAAGCCAAAGGAACGGACACTACTAACATAGTATGTAAGTTTATTGTTACCAAAAAAATAAATGTTATTAAAAGCTATAAATACAAACTAATCATAGCATGTTTTATATTTTTATTAAATTATTTGAATCATTTGGTTTTAGCGACGCATACACACACCAACAGTCATTGATATTTATCAAATAGGAAATTAGGTACATTATTAGTAGTATATAAGGTAGGAAATTAATTATTACATTTCTTCTGAATTTTCCTTGTTCTCTTCTTGATATTCACTCTGTTTTTGTCTTAACTCCAACAATAATAGCTCGGTTTTAATTTTTTCCTGTTTTAAAATTTCTTTTTTAATATCAAGTTCTATTTGCGCAATTAGTTTTTTTTGGTCTGCCTCTTCCGCAGCTATATTTTTTTGCAAATTTATTGCTTCAATTTTATTCTTGTGGAGCATTTCTAGCGAATTTGTTGTGGAATTATGTTCAGGTCTTCTCCTTGATATCCCACTTCTTTTGTCACTAGTTGTTTTCAGTGAGGCAGATACAGGAGTCCTTAGTAATTGAGGATTATAATCACCCCAATCCTGCTGTACAGACAATGGAGTCCATGGATCCTAAAAGGAAATAAGTAAAATTTTTAATTATTATCAGCATCACACACACATATCTAGCCTATGGTCCACTGCTAGACAGGCTTTAGGCTAAATCATCATCATCATATCGTGTGGGACTATAGTAGATAGTAGGCCTCTGACATGGTTGTGTAACGTAACGCATAAAACTACCATAAAGTTCTGAGACCATTTCAATGGGTTACAAATTTAATCAAAATTAGTTCAGCTGGGTCATTAGCAGGTCGTCCCATTTGCAACTCGTTCCACTTAAGAATCTTGTCCCATTTGCAACTCGTCCCATCAATATAGAACATAAAACAACCATAAAGTCCTGAGACCAGATCAACTTGTTACAAATTTTATTAAAATTAGTTCAGCTGGTTAGGCATAAAATGTCACCAACAGATAGTAAAATTGATATGAATTCAAAATAAAATTGAAATATGGATTTCAAAAACAAGCACAATATAAATCAACTGTAAATCATTTCCAAAATCAAATAATTATTATAATTTGTATTACTTTGATTTCCTAATTTTGATTTCATTACAAATGGGTAAATATTCTGCAATATACAGCTGAACTGATTTTTGTAAATTCTGTAACAAGTTGAACTGGTCTCAGGACTTAACGGTTATTTTATGTTCTATGTTGATGGGACGAGTTGCGAATGGGTCGACCTGCTAACAACCCTTTGTGGGCAATGCTTGAATGTAACTAACTTATAAACTGACTACCTTAGGTGTTTGTGTTTCACATCCCGACATGGTCACATCATCCATTGGAAGCTCTGAGTTATCTGTAAGAATAGATAATATAAATTTTGATTTGTAATTTGCCAACTATTTTAGAATAATGAGAATTTGTGGAAACAACATTCGTTCAAAATCAGTAAATATTAATATTAGGAAAATGCAAAAGTGTTATGATTGCATCTTACAATATATTATTCTCGTATAATGTAAATACACCAAAAAAATTCCACTAACCTTCGATTACTATTTGGGGAGATTGCGGTATATCCACATATTGCACAGGAGTAATTGTTGCTTTTTGGCTACCCTCCTCATATTGGGTGGGAACGGCCGGAAGAATTGCATCACTATCATAAGGATTATATAAGCCTAATGCACTTGTGGATATAAGGCTCAATATCTGCTTAGTACAGGGATCCTCTTTTTTAGGTAAAGCTGATCCACCACCTAAAATAAATAAAGTATATATTATATTGAAGGACCTACATTAAACAAAATATATATAATACATAATACTTCATAATTTTGAACCTACCTGTCTTAAGGATAGCCATTCTTGTATTTGCAGCCTCTTTTTTTGCAGCTTTTTTCATGGCTTCCCATTGTGCTTTTAAATTTTCAGCCAGTCGAGGTATCAGGGCCGTTTGCGAGTTATATTCTTGCATAATGATTTTCCACTCTTCGGACTTTTGTCGTAAAGTCGTGCCATCGGTTTTTTTGTTTTCTATAATAGGGAAATGTTTCGCTACCAACTCAACCAACAGGCTCTTCTCTGATGCCATCCAGTTTGCGCTTCTTTTTCTTTTCGGTGCAGACATCGTGCACGGTAACCAACTCCGCCGAATAAATCAAATTCTATTTAAAAATCGCTTTGACTTGTCAAAGAAAAGAAAATACACAGAAAACAAACATAAACATACGCTCGCTTTGATTGAGGTTAGAAAATAATGACAGTCACAGAGGGTGACAGTGAAGTGACGTTTTAAATCTGCCAAATATAATAGTACATTTCTCAAGTATAGTACTACGTACAGAAACAATAACTTCTTCGTTTTGTAACATTATATATTAGGTTATTTCATTCGTAAATCCTATTCACTGCCATAGACAACCAAAGAGTTACTATACAAGAATAATTTTAATCTAGGTATAGTTTGGTAGAACGTAAACGAAATTATCCTTGAGTTAATATTGAGAGTAAAATTATCCCTGGTATAGTTACTCGCGTATAAGTTCGAGTTTGGTCGAATCCACCCTTAATGAAAGTAATTTTTTTTCATTTACCACTGGTTCGCCAAAAAAACTATGTCCTGGGAACCAGCAAGAAACCCAACGGGACTAGTTTTTTTTTTTCAAATAAGAGCTTACAATCACGCGTGTTACAATTAACAACACAAAATAAATTAGAAATATCTTGGTAGAGATCAACCTTCCCAGGAGTTATTATCATCCATAAATTCCTTAATATTAAAATAAACCTTTTTATACAAACTTAGTTTAATAAAGTTTTTGAACTTTGTGTACTTAAGTCAAATTTTGTATACTTTCTGGGATTTTATTGTAAAGTTTGTACCGAAATGATATTGAAATTAGGTAGTGGTTATTTTAGCACATATGAGTTTTTTTGCCTACACAAACTTACTTTGATAAAGGGAAAACAATAAATTGTTTTATTCATGTAATTTAAGGAATTTCGAAAATAAAATTTAATTTAACAAATAATACATTAAAAAATTAATGAATCGATTATTTGAATTTTTTACCGATTATTTTAATATTTTGCCGATTATTCGCATAAAAATGAATTTAAATCATTTAAACACTTCGGTAATGTACATAGCGACATATCATCGAAACGATGTAAAGTAAAAGAAAACTTAATACTTTTTAGTATTTTGCTTTGTCTGAAAGATTCAAATTTAAATAAGTGATAAAAACTATACACGTTGTAATGAAATATAGATAACTTCATAATTCTTCGGATTTACGTAAAAGGTTATTTTAAATCGTGTGAGTACGCTTGTGCAAAGTTATTGCGGAATGATTATTGTGAAATGTCAAAAGGTATTTCTATATAAGATAGATTTTCTGATTCTTATATTAATTATATACAAATCAGAAAATATTTTTAATGTATCTATTAGCATCCACACCTGAGATACAAGTTTATCCTAGTTCAGGTGCCTGTTATTGTAGACTAATTTAAATTAAGACACTATTTGGATTAATTGTACATTTTATTGAAATAAAAATTATTATTACTACTATTACTATCCCACGTTGGGGCGGTGGCGCTACGTAAATCGAAAATCCATCCACGTGGATGGGCTGAAGCTCGAAAGGTTATTTAACAACACATTATTTAACAACATTACATGTGGTGACGTCATATATTTTTGTGGCAGGTGTGGCAGCGGCGGGCGAGCCGGGCTGGCAGCAGCCCGCGCGCCCCGCCAGCGTGGGTACGCCGCACGGTACGTCCGCTCCCTTGCCATCTCACCTTCTAGAAATTTGTTTAAAACGGTCAAAAATCAGGCAAAATTAAAAAATAACTTACTGGATGACCTTTTTACCGTCTGGACTAAGTAGGGTGTATGTCACATGTGAACAGAATAGAAGCATATGGCATTGATATTCTACAAAAAATAGAAACAAAATTTTTGAATTAAATAAATAAATAAATAAAAACCTATCGAAATTCAAATCATATCCACCCTACTTTACGATCGACAATAAAACAATAAATTTAGTAGGCATTTTTGACCTTGCCACTTCGTAGGGTCACAAGCACAAGGGCAAAGGGCAAAATAATTGCTCAAATTTATTTTGAAATGTTTAATTAACAGTGCCACAGGCTTTTTATCCGTTCACATGTTACACCCTATTTTTTTCCAGACGGTACAAGTTACAGTTCCAGTACAGAGGACTAGACAAGTCTGCTAATTCATGTGTGTGAGCACTGAGGGACCAAGCTGGGAATTCGCGAAATGAATTGCTAAGGATTTAGTAGTAGGCCTAAACAATAATTGTAGAACGAATCCTGGAATTTGTAAAAGAATATACAAAAAGTTACAGCCCTTAAAGTGTGGTCTCTCAGGTGACACAGACTATCAGCCAGATCTCGGAAAGTATCTTAAGAACGAAGTTAATGTGATTACAGATATTTAGTAAAGAATTCGTAAAGATTATTTTACGAAGTAACAATACACAATGTGTTAAAAATAAAAGAAATGAATTTCTAAACTGTGGTCCATCAGTCCACACAATGTTTTTTATACATTAGTGAAAATTACATATTTTATACACTATCCTGTACTTTTTTTCGGTTAAGGTTTTAATAGAAGTCTTAAAGGATTTTGTAAAAAAAAGAAATAGGGATTAACATTGGTGCAGTTTAAAGATAGCTACTGTTAAAACTGGTCCCTCATTCTACACGTCTCCAGACATATATTGTGTGCTTACTGAGTGACGAAAGGAATGTAGGAAGGTATAAATGTTCCTAACTTTTAGTAAAAATTTTCTACTAAATAATAGAACATTTTGAATGTATATTGGTAACCTATTAACTCAGATAATCACATAAAAGTTCTATGGAAATACACCGGTTAGTCTACACAACGAATTTGTTTTATTTTTCTCGAACATCTTTTTATTTTTTACTTGGGACGGAACGAAAATGAAAATTCGTATGTGATTTAGATTGTCGTGACTATGAGTGTTATAAAGTAAAAACATCGGAAATAAAAAATAAGTTAATAAAATGCGATAAAGTCCCTAAAACTAGTTTCATTCATTGCCTCATTGTCAACATTGCTATGCTATACTCCAAAAGGAGAGTAAATTAAAGTAAAGAAAACCTTTGTCTATTATGGGACATGCTTAGACTGTTACTATCTTGTTTACTATATTTAGTTTTATGTCAAAGTGAACGAAATATAATGAATTATTTAGTCATTATATGTAATTGAGAAATGTCACTACGCCAATATGTATCCCAATTTCTTTTTTTACAAAATCTTTTAAGACTTCTACTAAAAAAGTAATAATTTAATTAAGAAATTTTCACTAATGTATAAAAAAAATGTGTGGACTGCGGGACCCACAGTTTAGATATTCGTTCTTTCTTATCTTTAACACATTGTGTCTTCTTACTTAGTAAAATAAGTTTTACAAATTCTTTACTAAATATCTCTATCCAATAACTTCATTTTTAAGATACTTTCCGAGATCTGGCTGATGACCACACTTTAAGGGTTGTAACTTTTTATTTGTTCTTCTGCAAAGTCCGGGATTCGTTCTACAATTGTTTTAGACCTCCTACTAAATCCCTAGCAATTTGAAGAACATGTTAATTCGAAGCTGGTAAGACTACAAAACTCAGTAATAAGTGTCTCAGTATTTCCCAGCATACATAGGCTCTTACTTAAATTTTTATGATATTAGCAAGTTAATAAATAATATATTTAATCTATTCTATTGTTTTTAATTTTATTGATTTAGAATATTGTAACATTTGCCTTTAAATAAACAATAAACAAAGAGCATAGCTGCGGAGTTTCTATCGAAGTTTCTCTATAGACGAGAAACATAAGATTGAAACGATAGTAGATTAAGGATCTGTGCTCACAGATGGTACGGCATGAAAATGCGTGACAAAAGTATTTTCGACCTTATATTGATAAACTTAGCACTGAAATTCTTTTATTCCGATAATAATTACCGAAATGTCTCACGTCTCGCGGTATGCTGTTGCATATCACGTGAAGTAGGTTACTCCATGTTGTTAAAGGAATGAGTGGAGTGTTTAATAATTGAAACAAGGTTGAATCTAGCTCGTTGCGGCGGAAATTTCAGTGACCCCGGACGCGACTGGTTTTCTGACGACGTGGTTTGCCACAGGATTCTTTAGCATGCCATGGGGTGCCACAGGATCCTTTGGGATGCCGTAGGATGCCACAGAATCCTTTGACATGCCGAAGTGTGCGTTTCCACGCCGTGCCATGCCGTGCCGTCTGTGAGTCCAGGCAGGCCTAAAAACGCATTGACGAATTTTAATTTTTAACCTCGAAAAGTAAATAGTTTTCATTTCATTTCGTGTCATTTCAATTCAACAGGTGGGATAACTAGTCGATCGAAGTATAAAGTGGACCCGTCAGTCCAAGCCGCCCCTATGTACAACCAGTACAGTTACAACAACCCGGTGACGTCACAAACTCCCTCGTATGGCTTCAACAGCCCGCTGCCCGACCAGTACAGCGCGGCGAGCATACCCAACCCCGGCTACACCCCGGCCAACACTATCAACCCCATAAACCCTGCACCACTGAACCCAATGAATCCGCTCAATCCCGCGCCGAACCCGCTAAACCCCACCCCAATGAACCCGTTAAATCACGCACCTATGAACCCCGCTACGATGAATCCACTAAACCCAATAAATCCACTAAACCCAATAAATCCAATAAACCCTATAAATCCGCTAAATCTAATAAATCCCCTAAATCCAGTAAATTCAGTAGCAGCCAGTGTGGCCCCAACCCAGGCTACGAACGGCGGGTACTACACACCCGCTAAGTCCGTGCCCCCGGGATGGAATGACCCACCTATGATGACCTCCAAATCAAAGGTATCTATTTTTTCTTAAATTGTAACTATATTTTTTTGTATTGCTCGCCTGGTTAATTTATATTTAATAATAATGATAATCTTATTATATATTTATATGTATTAATATTTAATGAAAACAATTTTGGCATTTTGTGAAATAGGGTATTTTTCTCTTATTGATTTAAATTAAAACATGGATATTTTAGCACGTAGGCACCGAAGAGATGTCGGCAATGCACGCCGGTACACGGCAGTGGGGCCACATTATTGAGAATAGGCGTCACGTAGAGGTACCTAGAGGTACGCTCAATGAAAAAAGTGTTTGAATTTGGTATTAATATTCGTTTAAATATAACTTATCTTATTTAGAATTAATTTTCATTAGAATGATTAGTGATGAGAAAAAATATAAATATTATTTTAGTAGTATTTTTTTCCTGCCAGGTTAGTTAAGTTTACAATCGTTAACGTTGATAGAAAAGTATGAAAATGAATGGGAATGATATATGTCATAAAATGAATAAATAAATAATAAATAAATAAAGTTCTCTTAATAGAATTTTGTCTATGTCAAGTCAGTCATAAAAAATTATAAAGTATAATGAATAAATTATTATAATATACTTTTTTCCTTGACCGTACCAATTAGAATGGCTGTTTAATTCATAAAGATTGAGTCACGATTGACACAAGCTGTCCATAGTGATTTTATAATGGGGTTTGAAGCATGCATTTTTGTTTTTCAATCTTACTTCATTACTCACTGCTGTGTACGAATTCCCAGCAGTTAAACGAGTTAGTGTGTATCATATAAAATACCTGTAATTACCAACCATATAATTGAGGTGTAGTCGTCGTATAACAAAAGCCACTCGCTCATTATATCCCGTAGATGTAAGAGGCGACAGGGGAAAATGAAACAGGCGATAGGCAAAAGCATCTTACTGATAACAACTCAATGATAAGAAACCAGACCCAGTGGATGTTTGACAGGCTGTGTCACATATTGGGCTGGGACTTAAGGTCTCATGTTTTTATATGACTTATAATAAAAAAGAATGAGCCAACTGTGCTACTTGTCCAGCATGTACAAAGCGACTAATGGTATATTGGGTTTACGATTGTGTGTGCTGACAATGAACAACTTCTTTCACAATTTTTCATGTAAACCCTACTTTTTGCCTAAACGTGGTCCGAGTGGCTTGCTGTTCTTTGTGTTCTGCCTATCCCTCCGGTATTACAGGCGTGACGTTATGTATGTATACTTTTTTTAAGTATAACCATTGATATATTTGTCCATAAAACCATTACGTATTTCTGTTACAATTTATTTTTTATTGTGTTGATCTGCCACTGTAGATGTGGTGTGATTTTCTACTAACAGTGTGGACTTTTTTTGGCGTTTTTATTAAAAGTAATTTGTTGTACACTCTTCATTCAACAAGAGAAAAAATATTGTGATTTTCTATTGTTTTTTCCTTACCAAAGAATGCGAATAGTCGTTGCAACATACATTTTGTTGCAATAAAATTTTCTACGAATTTGATATACATATATATATATATATATATATATATATATATATATATATATATATATATATATATATATATATATATATATATATATATATATATATATATATATATATATATATATATATATATATATATATATATATATATATATATGGTGTTTATCTCGAGCTGTAACTCACACTGTCAATAGTTTTGTAATATAATATGGTGTACATTCAAATTTTGACTTAGTGAAGCTGAGATTAAAGTAGATTGTCGCATAGTGTGATAGATTTATGGCGCATTGTAAGTTGCGAGTTGCCCGCAGCGGCAGACAGAGGGCGCGGTGCCGGCGGTCTCGCAGGCGCCGATCACGCACCCGCTGTTCGGCGCCGAGCCGCAGCACGTGCCGCTCGCGCCGCACCAGCCCACGCCCACGCATATGCCCATGCCCATGCCCATGCCCTCGCAAAACCCCACTCTGCAGCAGCCGTACACCAACCAGCAGCAGTTCTACCCCGAACAGCCCAACTACGCTCCTTACGCGCAACAGGCACAGCCCGCGTACACGCAACAGGTATATGCAACTTTTTTTAACACGCTTAGCTTCGCGTGTATCTATCTATGTAACGGAATCTTTGAATGTAATTTTCACCAATTTGTAACCGGCCGATTAACTTGAAAATTTGCACCCGTCAAGGACCGATGACAATACAAAAATTTCATGACTTACCTAGTATTCTCACCAGGATAGTCACAACTCGCGATCAGTGCATCTCGTTGTAAGTTTTTTAAACTCTTATATTGTTTAAGTGCAACTTTTTTCTCGGCTTAATAATTTAGTACGGTGTATTAACAAATAGTTACATTTTCTTGTAACGTGTTACTGTCGAGGCTGCAAGAGTGTGCGGTAATATTACTTAACCTTTTATGTAAAATATAAAATAAAAGAAGAGTGATATGTCGTAAAGAACTTTTACTTCCTACGTGTGTACACAATTACACGCACTTTTTTTTATATATAACTCAAGTTTTACATGTGGTAGTGCCTTGCTGCAGCTATATTATGGTTGTATAACGAATAGGTCGGCTCGACCGGGGTAGGACCAAGCTCTCACAGGATATCAGCGTAAAATAGCAGCTTAATGCTGCTATGTTTTGTATGCTGAGTATATACTACCGGAGATCGTTTTTAGTAGAAACGCGGCATTGCATTTTGGGAGTTACAACTCATCTGTTTCTTTATTCTTAATCGGGGATAAACTAACACAGCATCCACTCAACATCAGGTAGACTGTGTACTTGTTTGACACCCTTATTCCATAAAAAAGTAAAAAAACGAACTTACAGGCCACCTGATGGGAAGTGGGTTGGTACTGCTGCAGTCCATGAACACCTGCAGTTAACTTCAAGAGTGGAAGGCTACAGATGCCTTGTCACTTCTGAGAACTATGATGGAACGTCTCACACCCTGCCCTCTGTACTTGGTCACATGTGGTTTCACCACGATAGCACACCATAGCATTACTTCCGTTTTGTAAGAATTGTTTTGGTTACTGAATTCGGTGAAAGATGGATTGGCCGTGGTAGACCGGTCAACTGTCCGGCGCGATCACCTGATGTGGATAAAAATCTCTGGGGCATGATTAAGCAGTCTGCATTCCAAAAAACATGCGATATCGAGGCGGTTATGCGTATCGTATATAGTCGTATCCTTTGAAAAAATAACGTCCGAAATATCTGTTATGCAACGCGTGCGATCAGACATTGTAAGCCGTTACCGCAAATGCATAGAGGTACAAGGTGGACATATTGAACAACGTCTTCGTGGTTGTCAAATAGACATAGTGATGAATTAGTATGTGTGCAAAATTTACACATCTGTCGAAATAAAATTTTAAAAGATGTGATAATCGACTACTAAAGTGATAACAGCTGAGTCAGGCCTCTATCACTCTTGCTACCTGCGTGAAATAATTACCTACCTAAAATCGCGACGCGCCCGGGCGAAATAACGCAGTCAGGGCTAGTGCGTTGGAAGCGATTGAATTTTATTTTTTTAACGCTGTTTACGTAAATAGTTTTATGTAAATAGTTGTAGAAATAGTTTTTGTTTAGTGTTTAGTATATTTAATTGTAGGTAAAAATAGTTGTAAAAGTTTTAATGTATTTTAAAAATTATATAATATGTATATTACCTATTTGATAAATTATAATACAAAACGTCGTTCCAACTATAACTGTTGCTTAGATGGATACTAAATGAAATGACCAACAAAAAGTTTCATATCATTCTTTAAGTTACCGAAGAATTTTAGAAGGAAGTTATGAAAGGTGAATTTATTTAATTTTTTTGTTAGATAGGTACTCACAGCAAAAAAGAATTAAGTAATTATTTGGTCTACAGAAGAAATACCTAAGTACTTCATTACAAAAATTAGTTAAAATTTACTTCACTATCCAATTATTTACTTACATACCTATACTTGTATTTTGTAATTAAAATATTTTAGTTATAATAACACAAATTACTGAAATTAAAACTTTGTGTACTAAGGAGATTTAAGTAAGTAGAATAGATCACATTTCTGTAAGGAATCGTATTTCAGGTTTATTTGTTGTTTACACTATCTACCTATTTATCCCAAGCGCTACGATTCCCGACGAATGACCTTGCAATTTGCATGCGTTAGGCATCGCAGAACTCACATATGGGCGAAAGTATTGTTAGTCAATCATAGTCAGAATATAAGTACTTCACCTAAGTAACATAATTAACATTTCGCAATGTATTTTTTACTTTCTATTGACATCCCTTAATAAAGTCCGCTGTGACAAAAAAGATGCAAAGTAATATGGACACTAGCGCGCAGCGATAAAGTTTTATTTAGCTTGCGTGTGCGATTTCTCTGCTTAATAATAATTATGTAGGCTATTAAACGTCGGTAAGCAGTCGAAATCAAATTTGTGCAACTTCTGTACGTAGTACTATTATTTATTCTGTGGCTGAGTGATGTGACGAGGTCACGACCTTCAGATCAGAATGGTTAAAGAATAGTTGCAATTTAAACTAACTTCCGGGTGAGCTAGAAACTTGAAATTTTAAACATAGCTCAGAATTAAATGTAAGAATATGAAAAACTTGTGGTATATTAAACATTTATAATATGTGATTTCTAAAAATGTTGTTATTTTAGGTTGAAAGTCAACCGCCACCTGAACCTACTCCCGTGCAGAAGCCGCCGATCCCGCAGGAGCACGCCGTCATCCAGGCGGTGTTCGACGGTCTGCATGCGGACTGCTGTCAAAGAGCTTCCAACCCTGTTAGTATCCATCTTATCTCTCATCTGACAGTTCATTATTCGAAAGTCATCATGTGTACTTATAATACCGGCAATTTAGAACGAAAGCTGTGTTACAAGCGTGGATCGCGCGGGCGGGTAGTTGCCACAGTAAACATGCCACACGTATATGCATGTGTATTTTCATTTTTGACAGTTACTGTTCCTAGGCAAATACAAAATAAAGTCACATTCTTATCAGAAACAAACTTCATATCATGCTGACAAAGTGCGCACGTAATGACAGCGTTTTCTTAGTCTCATTTAACAAAATCAGTGTTAGATTGTCGGAAACATGCGCGGTTTACAAAACAAAGACTAGTCTTTTCGCCCACTAGCAGTCTAAAAGAGTAACGGAGAATCGACCGTAAATGAGTTTGCATTGTATTCGTACTGTAGTGCCATCTATTGGTATACATAGAAGTCTTTGTTTCCTTCCATGGTTTTACTCATTGAACAATTCACGTAAGATAAGATGTCATGACGATAAAGTTAAATTGTTAGAAAAGTGTAGAGATTAATGATTCTTTACAAATGTTAGTTATATTTTGTATTAATAAGACTAGAAAAGGATATACCACGGTTTTTTACGTGGTAGAGCTATGCTGCAGTTTATATTAGTAGTATAGGTTTAGCACGAATGGGTCGGCTCGACCGGGGAAGGACCACGATCTCAAAGAATACCAGTGTAAAATAGTAGCTTTATGATGCTGTGTTTCGTATGGTGAGTCTAGAGAACCGGAACCCTTTTTACTGGAAACGAGGCATTCCATCTTAGTCCTCACGGGTGACAACGCATCTGCATTTTTATTCGTAATCGAGGATAGATGTAGATGTCTATGGGCCACAGCATCCACTTACCATCAGGTGCTCTGTGTGCTCGTTTGTTACCCTATCCTATAAAAAAAAACTACGAATATTTCTAAAAGTAGAAGAGTAGCAAAGGGAGTTAAAAAATGGTAAAAAAATCAACAGCACACCGCTGAGGCATCGTTTTGTGTATATAGTGCACTATAAATCGATTTTAAAAAAAATCAAAACACAAGTTCTCATTGCAGAATTATGACTGACAATTACTTCGGTACCAACTAGGGAAAATTATTACACTTTATATCCACGCTAGGCAGGCAGAATTATATTCGCAGCATCATATGTGAGCATCTGGCCGCCCATCGCCTATTTAAATATAGTACGTAGCAAACGGGATGGTTATATCTATCAGAAGTCATATGATTCTTTTAGAATTTCTTAGACCGTCACCGTCACACACGGTGTATTACATTGAAACCTAGAAAATTCTCGTATCAAAAAATATATTGGATTGGAAGATAAAGACTGATGTGTTCTTAAAGTCTGTGTTTAGTTAGATATTATGTTATGGAAATACCTCCTTTTTATTACTAAAAAAGTAACATTTTCATATTTTTCATCCTCAGCAAATGAAGAGAAAACTGGAAGATATCCAAAGGAGGCTAGAGATGCTGTATGACTTACTACGCGAACACAAGGTAATTATTATTTTCTTCTGCATAAATACAGAAACTTGTTGTGTTCAATCTCTTGAAGTAAGTTTCATTTTCCTTGGTATAAACTATCCCTTGTATTATTCCAGGACATGACTAATAACGAATCTATTTAAAATTTTATGGAAATACGTTTAGTTTTTAATTCGTGATAGATTATGAAATATCTAAAAGCGACAATCGTTAAGCATCAGTAGCCTATACTCAACCAAATCTAAGAAATACTTTTTGAGAGCTCTCAGACTTTTTGGACTAGGCATGCCAAACAAAACATCGGTGGTACGTACAATATTCGATTTCGTAGGGTATGATAGGTATCATTTCGTAGGGTTTACTAAAAATAACACTTCAAAGGATTTCATGGCAAATGATGATTTATTTAATATTATAGTTTTCAACCACCTTGTATTAATTTTGAAGCAAATAAGCGTTACTATCCTTATTTTTAGACATAACACTAAAGTCTAAATTTTAGTGTACTAAATCAAAACAATATTTTCTTTCTACTAATATTGGTTTGCTTTGTAATAAAGAGCGCCATCTACTTCGTTCTATAGTTAGAGATTAAAGTCATTCTCATTTTATCGGTGTCGAACCCAAATTGATGAGACTCTCAAGGTGGTACACATAATAGATGCTAGAAGGTCTAAACAAAAATTCTATATCAATCATTAAGATGAAATTGCAAGGAATGAAATTTAAAAATAAACAAATTCATTAAATAAAAATAATAATATTGAATGAAGTTATCATGTTTGTCCAATTCATTCACAATATACCCACCAACTTTTATTCCAATTTTATGTTTATGCCATCTAGCGTCTATTGTACTTACCACCTTAAAAGCCAATAAATTTTTGTACGATTAAATAACTTTATTACCTATAGCATGTCGTAGATGGCGCTATTACAAAGTCAAACAGAAAATTTTCGGTTCCCAATAGATCTCACAGACTCACAGAGTACTGGAGCCCAAAATGATCCATTTGAATGATCGATCTGAATGTACCGGTAGGCGTGACGAAATGTACTAGAATTATTCGGTCATTGCCACGTCTAGTTAGGATTATACGGTGAGAAGCAAACCCGCTCCCAACAGCGTCAGCAATCAGAACAGATAATGGTCCGAGGAGCCTAAAAGGTACCACCTCTCGGTAGCAAGGACAGGCTACGTCGAACTCGCACAGACTAAAACCCCATGATGTTCTTTCACCGTCCCTGCATATTGGCAGAGCCACGGAAACAATTTCGCACATACAAGCGGCTCCCCATCCCCGAGTCCGATACGCGGAAGTCATGGGATCAGGGAAAAACTTGCACTCGAAAACATCAGCTTTCTTGACCCCAGCCAGAGACCAAAACCGCTGCCAACGAAGTTCGACAATCGCAATAGCGACACTCCTCTCTTCCTGCGGCCCCTCAGGGCGGAGGAAGATAAGGCGAGTGGCGCATCGCAGAAACAAACATCAAACAACGCCATACCAACACTCCTCCCCGCAACTTTACCTCGGCTGCAGCGTTAGGGGCAGAGGATACACGTCTAGCTGCAGCTTACAAACACATCGCAGTGGCCACCTCGGTCCGGTCCTTCACCTCGGGTCAGCCGTATGGGTTCCTTTTGGATCATCATGGATGACCAAGCCAAGATTACTAAGCCCCCGCGACTTGACAAGGCGGCAACCCTGGCTACTTCTACTTAGCAAGCGAAACGCAGAAACAAAGCTTGTATTTTACGCTGGTATTATGTGAGGTCGTATTACTTCCCCGGTTCGAGTCGGCCCGGTCCATGCAACAGTAGAAGCTGCCATGTGGCTGTACCACTAGTATAATATTGTTTGAGGCGGCGCCAATTCTGGCTCGCCTTTCACCTTTATACATTCTGGTGAACATGGGCACGAGGGTGTACGACCAGTCGTGTCCTCTGCTAGAGTGGCGAAAGTACGTCAGATGAAGTGTTCAAAAGGGTTAAGCGACAGAAACGAGTTTTTTTTTTTTTTTTTTTTTTTATAGAAGAGGGGGCAAACGAGCATGCGGCTCACCTGATGTTAAGTGACTACCGCCGCCCATGATCAACCGCAACACCAGGAGAATTGCGGGTGCGTTGCCGGCCCTTTAGAAAGGAGTAAGCTCTTTTCTTGAAGGTCCCCAGGTCGTATCGGTCCGGAAAAATCGC
The DNA here is from genome assembly GCA_036936625.1 of Parnassius smintheus behrii. Classification (NCBI taxonomy): domain Eukaryota; kingdom Metazoa; phylum Arthropoda; class Insecta; order Lepidoptera; family Papilionidae; genus Parnassius; species Parnassius smintheus. The sequence continues at coordinate 43,709,969 of JAUPFT010000020.1, forward strand.
CGGTGATAAACTATTCCACAGAGAGGTTGTACGTGGAAGAAAGCTCCTTGTGAAACGTACAGTGGTGGACCGCCAAGCATCCAGATGGTGTGGATGGTATCGGGACGTTTGCCGTGTCGTGCGTTCACGAAATTTGGCGGCTGGGATTAATCCGAACAATTCCTCAGAGCACTCCCCGTGATAGATGCGATAAAATACGCAAAGAGATGCAACATCTCTTCGCAACGCCAGTGAATCGAGCCGATCGGAAAGCACTCGGTCGTCGACGATTCGAGCCGCTCTGCGCTGGATGCGGTCAAGTGGAAGGAGCTGGTACTGGGGAGCCCCAGCCCAGAGATGGGAACAGTATTCCATGTGCGGTCGAACCTGCGCCTTGTAAAGTTGCAGGCGGTGTGCCGGCATGAAATACTGCCCCGCTCTGCTGAGCACGCCAAGCTTTTTAGAGGCCAATTTGGCCTTCCCTTCCAAGTGACCACGAAACTGCACGTCACTCGATATGTCGACGCCGAGGATTCCGATACTGGCTGAGGCAACAAGGAGAGTGCCTTGAAACTGAGGGGATACGACAAAGGGGTTCTTTTTAGCGGTTAACGCGCAAACTTGTGTCTTCTGGGGGTTAAACTGGACTAGATTTAGTCGTCCCCAATCCGAGACTCTGTTCAGCAAAGACTCGACTTCAGACACAAGTTTGTCCCGGCACTCGGAGACGTTTTCCCGAGAAATATTGGCTCGGCCGGTGTAAAGAGCATCACCAGTGCTGTCATCTGCATAGCAATGAATGTTACGGGTATGCAACATATCATTGATATGCAGAAGAAACAGCGTTGGCGATAGCACGCAGCCCTGTGGAACACCAGCATTAATAGGCTTGCAATCGGAGCTTGCACCGTCTACAACGACCTTGATGCTCCGATCTGCAAGAAAGCTGGTGATCCAATCGCACAATTTCTCGGGAAGCCCATAGGAAGGGAGCTTCGAAAGAAGCGCTTTGTGCCAAACCCGATCGAAGGCCTTCGCAATGTCCAAACTAACGGCCAATGCCTCCCCCTTGAACTCTACTGCCTCCGCCCATCTGTGAGTGAGGTAGACCAGAAGATCACCAGCTGACCGACCACGGCGAAAACCGTATTGGCGGTCACTAATCAGCTGGTGATCCTCAAGGTACCTCATGAGCTGGCAGTTTACAATGGACTCCATTGTTTTGGAGAACAAGGAGGTGATGGCGATTGGCCGGTAGTTGGACGGGTCTGAGCGGTCGCCTTTTTTAGGGATCGGGTGGACGAAAGCAGTCTTCCATGATTTTGGGACTACGCCTAGGGAGTAGGAGTACCGGAAAAGACGCGTTAAAACCGGTGCCAACTCTGGAGCACACGTCCTCAGCACAATTGGGGGGATTCCGTCAGGCCCACTCGACTTGTGGATGTCCAGGGAGAGGAGTGCTTTGCGAACCGAGCGCTGTGTGAACTGCACTTCCGGCATGGAGCACTCACACCGCGGGATGGTCGGCGGCGTACTCCCCCCGTCATCGAGAGTCGAGTTAGACGCAAAGAAGGAGCCTAGAAGATCGGCTTTCTCCTTTGCAGTATGGGCCAGTGAGTCGTCCTCCCTGTGCAGAGATGGAAGAGATGGCTGACAGAAATTCCCCTGGACAGCCTTGGCGAGAGACCAGAATGCACGGGTTCCAGAAGGAAGGCGAACGAGTCTCTCGCCAATTCTGCCTATGTGCTCTGACTTTGCCTTGGCAATGACTCTTTTGAAGGACCTAGAGGCGGAATTATACTTCTTTTTTAGAGCGCTGGTGTTTACATCCCGGGACGCTGATGCATCAACCCAGGCTTGGTAGCACTCCTGCTTATAGCATGATGCTATTTTACAGGAGCGACCAAACCATGGCTGAGATTTGCCTCCAATGGGCACCACAGAGGAAGGAATAAAAAGTTCCATACCCTGAAGTACCACATCAGTAACAGAATCCGCAACAACGTTGGGATCATCCGGCGAGAAGCAAACCCGCCCCCAAGGGTAGGATGCAAAGAAAGACCGCATCCCATCCCAATCGGCTGACCTATAGTGCCAAACACGGCGGCAGCCTGCAGAATGCAACCGCGATTTCAGCGTGAGTGGCACAACACTCCGGACCAGACAATGGTCCGAGGAGCCTAAAGGGGCGTCGACGGAAATCTGATATCCGTCCGGGTGAGAGGTCAGCAGAAGGTCCAACAGGGAAGGTGCATGATCCTCCACATCTGGAATCCGCGTAGGCGAAGTAACCAGTTGTGTCAGACCATATGCCAAGGCAAAATCATGAACAGATCTCCCCGCATGATCGGTTAAACGTGAACCGAGCCATTCGGCGTGATGGGCGTTAAAGTCGCCGAGGATCACGATCTCTGCAGAGGGGATCTGCTGTAGCAACGAATCTGCAGCCATTTGGACGTGGTCGAAGAGTCGGTCTGTTTCGGCATTACCGCTGTGGGACCTATAGAGGCACCCGTAGACGCGCGGATGGTCGTCGCTGTCTACGCGTAGCCAAAGGATGGACAGGTCCGAACCTTCAAGTCTGCCGAGGCGTCGAGAACAGATGTCCTCTCTGACGTAAACGCAAACTCCAGCCCGAGGCACAAAGGAGTGTTCCAGTTTGTACCCCGGGTAGGAGAGATACGAAACATCAGCCGGAGAGGACACCTGCGTCTCGGTCAGAAAGAGCAGAGCCGGCCTCGCCGTCTCGAGATGGTAGTGGACGGCGTTTAGGTTAGAGTGAAGTCCCCTGATATTGCAGAAATTCACGGACAGCGTGGCAGGGGTCGCCTTGGTCTTGTTGCTCCGTTTGCCCCGAGCAGTTGTAGTCTTGAGCGGAATTTCGCCCCCCCCCAGAATACGCGGGGCAGCCTGAGCACCCACGCTCAGAAGTGGAGAAACATGGTCGTGGATGCTCAGCGAGGGATTCTCCAGGGGTGCTGGTACCCTCCTGGGGTAGTCTATCTTTATTTAATTCCGCTACCATGTTGATGGGGGGGGGGGGGGGGATTTGGGCCTCCGGCCACCTGCACTCACCGACGAAACGCGGAAGCAGAACTTCCACTTCACGCCGGTATTCTGTGAGGTCGTGGTACCACCCCGGTTTGAGCCGGCCCATACGTGCAACAGCAAAGCTGCCGCATGGCTCTACCACTGTTATATATGAGTTAATGCATACGCAATGTGGTGCGTTCGTCTTTGTGAGGACGGTTATGCGCGCAAACGTGTTGTTGAAGTAGTCGTGCTGCGTTTCGAAACCTGGATGCATGCACAGACTGGACTTACACATATAGTTATTATTTGTGTAAGATCGGATTCGAAGTGATGGCGAACTGTTCACTGCGGTAGGCGGGGCTTGGACTCCGCGTCTCATGCGCTCGCGATATGTCTAGCGTGGGAACTGAAGCTGATGATTCTAGTGTACCAGATCGGACGGAACCTGTCCATGTTAGCAGTCACGTTGGCGATGATGGCCGGAGTCATCTTTTGTTGTGTTTGCGTTAAAAATGGTATCTTGGGACCTCTCGTATTCGCTGATTATGACCAGGATGGTGTTTTTAGTCGCTAGAAATCCGCTATAACCTTTTCGTTGTCCCCGTAGCGGAGGGTATACATGGGGACATCTTGATGATAAAATGTAAATGTCTATGGACCACAGCAATTACTTATAATCAGGTGGATTTTATGGTAGTTTGTCATTACTGTTATATTAAAAATGTAATTTGGCACAACGAATACGTAACTGTGTACTTTGGTCGGTGACAGCTGTCTGGCGGCGCGTTGAGCGCGCTGCACGCGTGCGCGGAGAGCGCGCGCGGCGCGCAGTGGGAGGCGGCGCTGCGCGCGGCCGCGGCGCTGGCGGCCGGCGAGGACTTCGCGGCCGCCGCCTCCTTCCTGCCCGGCCTCAAGCTGTTGCTGCAGCTCGCCGCCCACGCGCACCAGCGTGCCACGTAGCGTGTGCCCACAGCCTCCCCGCCAACCGCACACATACATAATCACACGCGCAAAACGCGCACGCTGACTATATCGCACACTCACATACAAGCCAAGAAATTCAACCGCCGCCTCCTTCCTACTTACTTCCTATCTAGCATCAACTACCACCACACGCGCGCTACATAGCTACAACGCTCACACACACACTCTCTGTCTCAGCAGAAAATGACTTCGTGGCTACACCTTCTTCCTGCCGGGCCTCGCACACATCCACACATAGACATATTTCCGTTCCTATACCGTCATTTAGATAATCACATCAATGAACAAGTTACAAGTGACGCAAAAATCATGCTCCACTTCTTAACACGCACTCACGTATACGGCTCTTCTTTCTTTAACAGCCCATAAAAGCTTATTGCTCGATACATACATATGGATCTAAAACCATTCCAGTTGAAAGACATTTATGTGTATGAGAACATGATTATAGCTTAGTTTTTGCATCATTTCAAATCCACGCAGCGTTTAGTCTTTCTTTATTTGTTGATCTGGGTTTATATAATAATATCGCGTAGATTTTGATACAATGAAAATATGACTGTATATTAAATATCTACGCGTTTGAATTATTATTAGAAACGATAAAATACAGTAGTATAAATTTCAAGTTATTCAATCTCCTTAAACACCATAATAACTTGGAATATTATCGTCATAGACTGTCTGCTGGCTCAATTTGCCGTCAAAATCTCTCAAAAATATGGTCCTGTTGGTTACCCTTCGGGTAGGGAACCCTAAAAACTAATTGAAGTATTTAGTCTTCGGTCAAAAATCATCAAAACGGTAGCCAATGCCGCAATAAAAAAAATGACACTTAAAACTATGCACGCATTGAACGATACGATGAGCGACGATTCAAGTAATTGTAATCAATATCATTTTTGAAATGGTTTTATTATGTACTAAAATTATTATTAAATTATAATATCATTTTTATACAAATGTTTATTTACTATTATGTCAATATGCGTATCTTATCAAATTAATATTGTATTCTTTATTAGTTAGATCTAAATATAATACTTAACATAAATATGACATTTATTCTGGGTTTCGTGGCTATGTAGTCTAAATCTTATGATAACCCAACTAATAAGAACTCTATAAGGTATATTAAAATAGTTAATTATGTTCCTAGGTCAAAATCAAACGAAATAAACGTTACAGTATTTTAAACGAATTAAAACACCATGTATAACATAATTTCTACTTACCCTCAAAACAACAACGTTGCTTGGCATAAGCCAATACCCTGTTCACCTTCGTCAAACAAAAGTTATTTCATAATATTATCATGTATAGAAATTACTAAATAAAATATATTTTCCGTAGCTAAACTACTGAATGTATTTAATTGATATTTGTTTACAATCAAAAATCACTGTAATGTTAGTAACACTGTATGAAACGAAGACAGCCTGTATATTGACAATGATCTACCAATACATGTAACCTTATATTTGAAGAAATTGATTTTAAAGAACCCACAATAATTTTATTTTGTTTTCACTTGTTAATGCGACGTCGACTATAAAATTTTTATCGTTTAGAACTGTGGACATTCATAGTATTGCCAGCACAAATGAAATTGATAGTTATATAAATTTTTGAGCGCAGACGTTTTGCACCTTTAACATTGTTTTCTGTGGTATGTTTGGGTACTTTACGTCTGTTGTACACGAGATGGCTATAACGCTATTTCTCGGAATTCAGGAGATTTTATGGCATTTCCAATGTCGCCTTTTACACCGCCATACGGAAATAGTATAGATATTTACATGTCATTGAAATCCATTATTCTATGAAAGTATAAACATGAGAACGGTGACGAATTGCTAGAATTTTATAATGCCATATCCATCCTTGATATATATTATAAATTTTATATACTAGTTCCTGTTCATTGAATATGTTCAATAAAGTCGAGTCTCACGAAGTGAACTGGTAGCAAACTCACACCAATAAAGAAAAAAAGACCCTGCGTACATTTCAGGTGACGGACAAACCAAGCAAAGACCATGCTCAATTTACACTCACGTGCACATATGTTACTAAAATAATTTACAAGGAACAACGTAGTTTTAGGAGCGTATGTGTGCGTACAACAGTGAATTTTTTAGCTATGAAAGAAGAAAGATGTGTGATGACAATGCGTGTCAAGAAGTTGAGCATGGTTTTGACATCACTGAAACTGACACATTGCAATGTACGCAGCACTACGTCTATCTTTATTGCTTGGTCTGAAGCAGCAAAATGTAAAGACTCTTCCCACTGCATCGCTAACTTAGTAACGCATATTTGTAATTGATAAATGAAATATTAAGATATTTAATTAATATATTTAATTAATCTTGTAATTATATTGTAAAAGATATTACTTAATATAAATATATTTTCAACGATCGAATGTATTTTATTTAGTATATATAGTTATATTAGTAGTATAGTTGTAGCACAAATGGGTCGGCTCGACCGAGGAAGGACCACGCTCTCACAGAATACCAGCGTAAAATAGTAGCATAATGCTGCTGTATTTCGTATGGTGAGTGTAGAGAACCGGAGACCTTTTTACTGGAAACGAGGCATTCCATCTTAGTCCTCACGGGTGACAACGCATCTGCATTTCGATTTGTAATCGAGGGTAGATGTAGATGTCTATGGGGTCTATATATATATATATATATATATATATATATATATATATATATATATATATATATATATATATATATATAGTTAGTTCAGTAAATAGTACCACATAGTGCAGGGGTGATAGCTTGGGTCATAATTTACTAAAATAACAATATATGTTCCGCAAAATCTTACGGATTTACAGTTATACAAAATGTTTCAAAATACCTTTAAATTTTTAAAAATCTCTACGTTGAATCAGATTTTTAAGCATCACGTTATGAAAAATTCCTTTTCGAGTATTTTTTTTACCTCAAGTTCCTAGCAAAAGTTTTAGGTGGTGCGAGATGGCAAAGTGGCACCCCTCTAAATAAAAAAACCTTAGTGTTCCTATACTATGCAGTTGCTTTTTTGTGATTTTAAACGATTAGACCTATCAAATTTCTACAGGTGTATATGCGGGGCCAGCACAGTTGCGTCTGTCGCTCTTGCCTAGCAGTTGTTCTGCAAATGTTGTCTACTCCGCTCGCACCACTCTGTTGCGCTCGACAACGCCACTGTGCTTACCTTGCTGCGGTCACTAGTTGTACAGATTATTTCTCATAACAAGAGGTGATTATCTTGTTTAACAACGTTTATTTAATTTGTTGTTCTGCAGACAGTGTTAAAAATATAAAATAAATTACCAACAACAAATTTAATGAAAAACCTGGATGGCCAGCTTTCTGGCTTATGCGCTTGCAATTTTTTATTAATTCGAAATAATTTAACTTCTGGATAATAGAATTTTCTATGGAAAAGATTCCAAGATATGACAGTCTTTCCTGACACATAGTAGAAATCTATATAAATTTTTAAATGTTTTAATCATAAGTTTTAATGAACTAAAACTTCGTTTCCGTTTAGCGACAGTTATAGTCACCAAGATACGAAGTGTCAACACATTTTCTATTATACACTGACTACACATTTGAGAAAAATATCCTGTCGATGTCAAGAGCCGTGGTAGCAAAGATGGTTAACACTCGCTGTAAATATAACAGAACGCGAGTAACCCGGGTTTGGTCGCCGTCGGCACCAATGAAATTGTTAATTGCAATTTTAAGTGCTGATTTACCACGTGCCCGGCGGTGGAGGAAAACTTCGTGAGGAAACCTGCATGTCTGAGGAATAAAAAAAATATTTCGAAAACATGTGAAGTTCGTCAACACGCATTGGGTCAGCGCGGCGGACACTTCCCTGTCATAAAACCCTCTCAGAAATGAGAGGTGGCCTGTGCCCAGCAGTGGGACGTATAGGTCAATCATTATTTTTAATAAGTCGGAGAACTTTGTATGGCTCTGCTGATTGAAGATCTTTAAAATAATGGGTTCAAACTCATAAGATCCTGAACCAATTTACAACTAGAAAAATCACATTATGCACATCTGTTCAACTGACTTGCAAATCAACACAGGCTTTTTGACCTTTCAGGAATAATTTTCGTTTTGTATAAAAATGAACACGTGTCATAGAATTCTGATAGTTTAAGTCAAGTAACCAATGCACTTTTAATTGTATCAATCACAAGGTAAAAAAAGTTCATTTTAAACAATTCTTTAGGATCAGTAAGTGGTGTCTCACCTACAGCTTCGTATACAAATAATATTTTCTTTCTTCCTGATCGGGCTGGCTTAAAAATTGGATCTATCTGTTATTAGAAAAGACAAAAGGCTCCGTACGGTTACAAAATTCTGACTAAATTTTCAAACAATACGACACCTTTGGCAAATCCATTTCACCCAACACAAGCATTACTACATGCTTCCTGGGCGACTCTGGCCACAAAATAATGCTTGTAGACCTAAGTTAAAGAAATAAACAATTTTTTTTAAATCCATAGATTCAAACTGCATGGCATTTTTTTTGTGCAAGCAGCTATGCAGGTCTAGAAAGACCAGTATCACTGCGATCAAAAAGATCTATATTTAATAAAAGAGCTATATTTCACTGCTAAGTCCTATGTCTTCAATGAATAGGAGTTGCTTAGCTGTGAGCAATTTAACTTCTTCTGGGCGAAGTAGATAGTTTCCCAGAGGTGTGTTACGTTTGGCGCATTAAGGGTCCACAATCAGTCAAGATGTACAGAGGTGTTTCTTCCGTAAGGCCCAAGATGGCTATCTGCATTTTAGACAACAGTGTGCAGTCAGGGCTCTTGCCAGAATCCGCAGTTTATTTTACCTAATCCCAGGGCTTCTGAAGCGAATTTACAATCAAAAGCCCGGATTAACGTTTTAAAATGTTTTCAGCCTGGTGTATCAGACTAGATCTTTAAGTAATTTATTATGATAAAGAGTTTCAAAATTTATTTCAGATCAACGATTCTTGGAAACGTATTGCAGATACGATAGGTGTACCAATTCATTAATTACTGAAAAAAAGAGAGCTTAATAACATACTTTCGGAAAAATTTAAAAAATAAATTATCACCTCTGTTTCGATGTTTTGACAGCATCTACCACCTCTTTTCCGTTTATTTTTGATTACCCTTTTTTTATACATTCACGTGGGAGCTGTATGCTGTACATAAATAAACCGCAGTAGATGTTAGCGCCCCAATATTCATTTTAATAAATTCGTTCGCACATTCGCCTGACCCGAAGCAAACTGAACGACCTACCAACTTATGGACGCCATCACAAACTCTTGATTAATATCTTTGCCACAACATTCACACAAGGTTGGCCAACGTGAAGAGCTGCCATTAGGCAATCACCATTCGGGTCGACACGACAGAGGTATATAGTTACTGTGCAGGCCTACACCTTAAATCGAAATGTGCTGACTGGCTTTCAGGAGAAAAGCCGTCATGCAGTAACTGTTTGAGGGCAAAAATACAAAGAAAATACCATAAGGCTTTCAGTGAAGACTGCCCCGTAAGAAGAAAATGGTAGACCTTAGCAAGGCCGACTTAAGCATATTGCTTAGATTTTATTATGCATACCATACCATACCAACTTTTCTTTTTTAATATTAAGTTTCCCAGTGGTTCTCGCTGTGTCTGTGCTTAACGATTTTTCAAAATTTATTTCGTGTAGGAGTGCCCTGTGGTCCGAACTGGTTATTATTTCTGATAGTCTCCAGTTGTCTATTCTTCAGAGCAGGCTCGTCGAGCAGGTTGTTACATACAGACATCTGAAGAATCTCTTCCCACCTCTGATGGTATCGAAGGTGGGCTCAGTCCCTCTGTTCATTATGTGAAGCTATATTTGGTTGAACTTGGCAGATACTTCAATTCCCCTCTTGTCAATCTCCCAGCTTCCCCGTCAAGTATTCTAAGCATTTAGGTCACTACCAAGTATTACGTTTCCATTTACTAGGCCTGCTACGGCCTTTTCAACCATATCCAGGTATGGTTCAACTGGTGTCTCCATCCAGGTATAAGGACACCATTAATCACTTTTTCGGTACTTGGGTTTCTGATACATTGTACTATTCTTGTCCCTGGATGGCTCTTCATTTCCCCATTGCGACCAATGTGAGTTCTTGGATTAAGGCCAACGATGTCTTATTTTTGGTTGCCTAGATGATTAGTTCAGCCTTAGCTAGCTCACTTTTTTGGGGGTTTTCTTTGGGGTCACCCCGGATCGTATGATATCAGTGGTTACTTGGATTTGAGTTTCTATTTCACTTGGAGGCCATCTAAGCAATATGCTGAAATGGGCCTTGTTAAGGTCTATCATTTTCTTCTTACGAGGCAGTCTTTACTGAAAGCATTATGGTATATTCTTTCTATTTTGCCCTCAAACATTTTCTGCATGACGGCTTTTCTCCTGAAAGCCAGTCAGTACATTCCGATTTAAAGTGTAGGCCTGCACAGTAACTATATACATCTGTCGTGTCGAGCCGAACGGTGATTGTCTAATGGTAGCTCTTCACGTTGGCCAATGTTGTGTGAATGTTGTGGCGAAGATATTAACCAAGAGTTTTTGATAGCGTCCATAAGTTGATAGGTTGTTCAGTTTGCTTCGGTTCAGGCCAATGTGCGAACGAATTTATTAAAATGAATATTGAGGCGCTAACAGCTACTGTGATTTATTTATTCACAGCATACCGCTCCCACGTGAATGTAGATGTATAAAAAAAGGTAATCAAAGAGAAATGGAAAAAAGGTGGTGGATGCTGTCAATACATCGAAACAGAGCGATTCATTTATTTTTTAAATAACTCCGAAAGTATGTCATTAAACTGTCTTTTTTCAGTAATTCATGAATTGTTACACCTATCGTATCTGCAATAAGTTTCCAAGAATCGTTGATCTAAAATAAATTTTGAAACTCTTTATCACAATAAATCACTTAAGATCTAGTCTGATACACCAGGCTGAAAACACTTTAAAACGTTAATCCGGGCTTTTGATTGTAAATTCGCTTCAGAAGCCCTGGGATTAGGTAAAATTAAACTGCCGATTCTGGCAAGACCCCTGACTGCACACTGTTGTCTAAAATGCAGATAGCCATCCCGGGCCTAAGCAACTCAAGGATGTGCCTGTTTTGTTCCTTAACGGAAGAAACTCCTCTGTACATCCCCACTGATTGTGGACCCTTAATGCGCCAAACGTAACGCCTTTGGGGAACTATCTACTTCGCCCAGGAAAAGTTAAATTGCTCACAGCTAAGCAACTCCTATCCATTGAAGACATAGGGCTTAGCAGTGAAATATAGTTCTTTTATTAAATATAGATATTTTAGATCGCAGCGATACTGGTCTCTCTACACCTGCATAGCTGCTCGCACAAAAAAAAAATGCCATGCAGTCTGAATCTATGGATTTGCCAAAGGTGTCGAATTGTTTGAAAATTTTGTCAGAATTTTTAAACTGTACGGCGCCTTTTCGTCTGCTCTAATAACAGATAGATCCAATTTTTAACCCAGCCCGATCCCGAAGAAAGAGAATATTATTTGTGAACGAAGCTGTAGGTGAGACACAAACTGATCCTAAAGAATTGTTTAAAATGAACGTTTTTTTACCCTGTGATTGATACAATTAAAAGTTCATTGGTTACTTGACTCTATCAAAATTCTATGACACGTGTTCATTTTTATACAAAATGAATATTATTCCTGAAAGATCAAAAAGCCTGTGTTGATTTGCAAATTAGTTGAACAGATGGGCATAATGTGATTTTTCTAGTTGCAAATAGCTGGTTCAGGAACTTATGTGCTTGAACCCATTATTTAAAAACCTTCGATCAGCAGAGCCACATAAAGTTCTCACTTATGAAAAATAATGATTGACAATATATTTTTCCCAAATTTGTAGACAGTGTATAATAGAAAATGTGTAGACACTTCGTATCTTACTGACTATAACTGTACTATAACTGTCGCTCAACGGAAGCGAAGTTTTAGGTCATTAAAACATTTAAAAAATCATCTAGATTTCTACTATGTGTCAGGAAAGATTGTCATATCTTGGAATCTCTTCCGTAGAAAATTCTATTATCCAGAAGTTATTTCGAATTAATAAAAAATTGCAAGCGCTTAAGCCAGAAAGCTGGCCATCTAGGTTTTTCATTAAATTTGTTGTTGGTAATTTATTTTATATTTTTAACATTGCCTGCAGAACAACAGATTAATATATATATATATATATATATATATATATATATATATATATATATATATATATATATATATATATATATATATATATATATATATAGGTTGGAAAGACTACGACCACAATGTAGTACCGAGGACTTCCTCTGTGACATGATACAGCTTATAAAAACCAAGCTCAAGGACAAGAAATTGATCGTACTCGTATCACTTGACATAGAGGAAGCCTTCGAGAACGCCTGGTGGACAGCTATACGATGTGAATTTGCAGAAACTGGGTGCCCCATAAATCTGAGGCAACTTGTCGGTAGCTATATTGATGATAGATGAGTGTGGCTCAAATAGTCAGAGGCAGAATGGGTCAAAAAGACCACGCAGGGGTGCGTGCAGGAATCAATAGGCGGTTCATTGTTTTGGAACCTGGATCCATTCCTGTAGGAGCTAACTGATAAAGGGGAGTACTGTCAAGCTTTTGCAGATGTCGTGGTTCTAATCTTTTCTCGAAACAAGGCATTGGAAGTGCAGGAAAAAACCAATGCAGCGCTTGCACATGTCGTGTCTCCTTAATTTAACTTGTCGTTCAATAATACATCCATAAAAGTTAAAACCTTCACGTAGGTTTTAGTATAGAATATGAATCATTTTAAAATAATTATTTCTACCTTTTAAAAAACGTTTAAACGTTGCTGCAAAATTACTGTAGGTAGAATTGTAGACAAATATCACAGTTGCCTTCGATCGCTACAGAGATACAGCTCTTATTTCCTTTGTCGCAAAGAACAAAACAGATTAGTTAAAATATAAGTTTTTAGCCTGTGGACGGGAAGTGGTTTCCACTTTTCACTCTTTTGAAGATTGAAACAAAAATATGGATTTTTTGTATACAAAATGCTTTAAGCGGTTCAGATTGATAAGTAATGTAGGGATGTGATTAAAAGATTAGAACCTTAGTCTCTTGTTAGTCCTATAGTCTCACATTTACTCTATACCCAGTTCCATGTAATTACCATCATGGTTAGAGCTCCTCACATATTGCCATAGGCCAGTTCAATGTATCTCACAAAACACGGTCCTGAGTTATCCGCATCCATCGATTTCCTCTCTATACCACAGGTCTATATGATCATAGCTATTGTCATAGTGTAGAGTTTGATTTTATTGAAAAATTTGTACTTAAGCATAATATTGGTTGTATGGCTGGTCAGCTCTGGCTCGGTATAGGCTGACAAGTTCCAAATTTTTAAACGGACAGTTATATTTTAGTTTTTTAGCAGTCAATTATTGCTTTTTATTTCAAGTATTGTACTAAAATAATGATGTCATAATAGATAAATGGTCTCACCTGCACGCAGCACGTCTGCGTAATTGACGGAGGAGCTCTTTTCCACTAAGAGTTTTGTGGAATCGTTAAACGGAACAATTGTTTGTAGGCCAGACAAATACTTGTTCCGTTGGGGATTCGAACCCGCGGCCCTAGGCGTCGTAACTTAATGCTAAGCCACTGCGCCACGGAGCTGTCAAATTTTATCGCTTCTCTGGCGCAGTGAGTGTAATTCTTAGAAAAGTCTATGTCTATAATTACATGCATGCGTACGATCATGTGTGCGTGCGTGCGTACGTGCATGCTGCGTCCGTGCGTGTATGCGCGCACGAGTGTGTAATACTATAATTAAAAAACTACTAAAAAATCACTGGGTATAAATCCAGAAGGCGATTTCGGGGCGAGTTGATTATCTTTTCTTACGTCAGCTTGTAGAAGTCTACAGCTGGACATAGGTCTCTCTCCTGTTTGACTTGCTTGAATCGTCGCGCTCGGCGGGAGAATAAATGATCGCAGTACCAGACGCATCGCAGCTTTTTTAAATATAATTATACATAAGGGTGACAAACGAATACACAGTCCACCTGATGGTAAGTGGATTGCGTGGCCGGTAGACGTCTACATTTATCTTTAGGAATCGAAATGCAAATGCGTTGTCACCCCTAAGGACTAAGATGAACTGCCTCGTTTCCAGTAAAAAGGGTCTGTGGTTGTCTACACTCACCGTACGAAACACAGCACCGTTGAGCTGCTATTTTCGTTGGTATTCCGTGAGGGCGTGGGCCTTTCCCGGTCGGGTCGACTTATTCGTACTACAAATATAGCTGCAGCATGGCTACGCATGATTTATGTATGCAAACGATACGGGAGAAAATTCTATTGTGAAGGTAACGATAAAAAAGTACAATGGATTTTGTCCGTCTTCGTATGATTTTCGCCCGAATAACTTACTCGAAATCCTACTAATATTCAGTGTGGTTATGTTCACAATAAGCGTAAAACTAGTCTAACGAAACCAAGAATTGATCTTTTGTATTAGAGGTTTAGACCTTTTCGCGTCAATTTCATACAGTTTGTGTGAAATAAAAGGACAATAAACCTTATATTGTTTTATATTACAAAGACCAAGATCATTTTCTTTTTTAAAATCCATCACTAGGTTACACAAAATGCATGCATAATTATCGTCCCATTGGGGCGAATGGGTTCCGTACAATAATCACGCGGCAGGGAAATGCACTCGGAGCATTGGAGGGTAGTTTAATAGTTCGGAGTGCGACAGCGAAGTTTTTAAATGTTTTAGTGCACTGGGCGAGTCTGCGGTCGGAATTCGTGCGTTTTCTGCTAAAATGGAAGGATTTCTATGTGAACATTGCGAATGGAAAACGCGCTTGTTGTTTCATTTTTAATTTTACGGTTACTACCTATCAAAAGACCACTGCTGAACATAGGTCATCCTAATGTATTGCTTCATAGGGTGCATTTTGCCTTGTTTAGTTATATATAAGAAAGACGCTGCTGCCCATTTTTTGGTTTGTTTTCCCCTGTCGCCTCCTACGACACCCACGGGATGATATGGTGTAGTCGATTATCGTACATCGTGACTATGTGGTTTTTACAAAAATCGGAGAAAGATCTGAGCTGTTTAGTATCATTTAAAAATGGTTGGGGGAGGTCCTAACATGAAACTTCTCAGTAGAAGATAAGAAGAAATTGAAAACATGGAATACGAATAAATGGGACGATATACTTAGTCCTTATGACTCTACCACACGGTTTTTGGTATAAAGGAAAAAGTTATGGTATAATGAGAATATAAAGCTTTGCAAACTTTTTTAAAATGAAATAATGACTATTTATTATATAATTATTCATTTTCAATTTTAATAAGCCGTACAAAACGATATTTTTAACTCTTAAGGTAATATAAATTATTAAATTAGCCGATAGCGTGTTTGTAGCATCAAGCGTAAATTTTACGAAACACCGTGAGAATCAATCAAATTTCGTTCGATAAAATGACTTCACTTATAGAAGTAAGTAGATGACGCTATTCAATTTTTATATACTGAAGGACTAAAGGAAATATTCTTTAAAAACCTCAATACATGTATTCATTTAATTTATTAGATTAGAATTTGGGCTTCACATTGAAAAAAAGATTGTAACAATTATTTGCTATAAAATTGAACTTATACCTAGGTGTCTCATATTTTATGCTGCAGTTTAAAATTATATTTTTAACTCATATGGTAATTAATATAAGTATTGAGTTATTAAACCTTTAAATACGCCTAGAATAATTAAACTGTAATACTAAAGAGTCCTGTACCTATTAAAGTATGAAGAAATGTTTATTGAGTTAAAACTTCATTTTTAAAGATTTTTACCAATTCCTCGCCGATTAGCACTTTAACACACTTATATTCATCACAAGAAACACTATTACCCTCCCATTTTCACTAAAAATGTTTGCAAAAGCATATATTTTAAGAGACACAATAAAAACAAACATAAACATTGAAATGTGAAGTAGACTTGCAAACGTATCGTCCGCACCCCCACTTGCTAACGCACTCCTAAACAACTTCAGGGCAAAGCTCAGCTTTTGGTTCCATAGTAATTGCTATATAAACATTTCGTAGTTATATTTCATTAGAGAACATTTTGCCACAGGTTAGAAAGTGAGCGATCGTCTTCCCGAAAGCCCGGTAAAAAGCCAACGCGTGCAAGAGAGATGACAAGATCAACTCCTTGCTTGCATTAGTTTTGACAGTCCAGTGTATTTCGAATTGAAAGCAAACTGCCAAGTGTTAACGTTACATATTATATGCTACGAGGTCATGCCCTGCCTAGAAAAGAGGAGCGCGCAGGAAATTTGAAATAGTTTGAAATAGTTTACGAGTTATTTTATTAGTTGATATTATTGATTGAGCAGTTTGATAGAGCAAGCCCGGCTTCTGGGCTTCTATCGAGGTTTCGCTACTGAATGTACTTCATTTATGGTACATCAAAGTAACAGAAGTAACCGCCTACATATTACCACCCCCACTGATGTTTCTGAGAATACGTGTTACAGCCATGCTACAGTTATATTAGTAGTATAGTCACAGCTTAAGAAGAACATACAGTCAGTCATCGCGTTTGATGTCGTTGGAAAAGCCGACATAAACAATAAATTGCTAGAGTTGTCTTCTAACAACGAAACTTCTGACGTCAGAATGAAATAAAAAAAAAACAAAAAAAAAATGATTTTATTTTATTTCACGTTTAAACAAATTTATGTGTATGTGGAAACTGATAAAACTTTAATTCTTTATCTTTAAATGAGGATGACCCACAGTTTATTACCGCACTTGTGGTGTGAATCGTTTTAATTTATTTGCGGGACAGCACAACTCTAGCGGACAGTTGACAGACGCGGGTTCTGCCCTCGTCTCGCCCCGCACCGCACCGCACGTTATTAGCACGCTGTTAGTAGGAGTTAGACCTAGATAAGAGTTTATATACGGAAAGAGTTAGACTGTGGTATAGTTGTAGCACGAATGGGTCGGCTCGACCGGGTAAGGACCACGCTCTCACAGAATACCAGCGTAATAATGATGTGTTTTGTATCGTGAGTTTAGTTTACAGCTTTGTCCTCGCGGTTGAAAACGCAGTTGCATTCTGATTCGTAATCGAGCAAAGATTTAAATATCTGAGGGCAACAGAAATTTCTTACTATAAAGAAAACAGTTAATCCGTCACGCTGCTTCAGTGCAAGTTGGCGGATTTGTCCTTGAAATATTTTTTTTCTCGTCATATATACAGGTTTTCTTCACCGCCCAACAAAGAGATTTAAACTACCACTTAAATGTCTGACCGCCCATCACGTAGTAAATTAGAACTCAAAATTGCAATTAAAATTTTCATTGGTGCCGGAGATGGAACCCGAATTGCTTGCCTACTGTTAATTTGCGGTGGGAGCTAGGGGCTAGCCCTAAGATACCACGGATTTTATCAAGGATGAGTTACGATAATGTTGCCATGGTCAATTTGGATATCTTAAAACTTTTGATTTTTTCTAAAAAAGAGGAGGTAAACGAGCATACGGCCGATTATGATAAGTGATTACCGTCGCTCATGAATATCTGCAACACCAGGGAAATTTTAGACGTTGCCACCCTTTTAGAAAGGAGTAGGCTCTTTTCTTGAAGGTCCCTAATTCGTATCAGTCAGGAAAACCCGCTAGCGACAGTATTCAACAGTGTGGTCTTGCGATTTTCCGCGTAAATCGCACAGTAGTGAACTACCAGCCATTGAGGTGATGACGGCCAAGCGGAACGCTGACGATTTTGGTTTATATTTTTAACATTTAATTACCTAATGACTTACTATAAATTAACAGAACCTTAAATATATAAATCGCTACGTCTACCAAAGTATTTTATAATTTCCGAGCATATTAGTTAAGTCTACTCTTATACATTTGACATTTTTATTAAGTAAGATTTAAATCTGCAAGGCAACGTATAATCATAATAAGTATAACATGTAAATGTTAATAAGCGCAGACTTCAACGGGTACGGTTGTAGAGTGGATTGTTGGCGAGACTCGGAACCGAGCGTGGCGCTCCCGTGCCGAGGTATGTGACTCTTTCTCCACTACACCCCGGTAAGAGAGATGCCTCTATGTTCTATAATTAAACTTTTAAAAGTAAAAACTAACTAAAAAGAACTAAGAAGAATATAATCATCGAATTTTGTTGACGTAGTGAATAGTGATTTCAAGTAATGTTGGAATATTTGCCCATATGTCATTCAGGTGGATTAGCCAATTGAAGAGTTCGATGATTTTCTCGTGGATCATCTGTGTGCTGCGAATCTCACATAAAAATGACATCTGTCAATAAATATTGTTCTTTATTCATCACGTAACAACTTTAAAACTTTAGCTATTATAAAATTGTTCACTATAATCTACTGAGGAATAAACAGGCAAATAATTTAATGTGCTGTATTATTATATTTATTATATTTGACCAACTGAAATCTAAAATAGCTACAATCAGATCTTGACTAATGTTATATGGAACCATCCCTTTCTAACAAAAAAGAACCTTTAGTAATTTTCTTGGACAACATGGTAGAGAATTATAGATGCATAAACATATTCCGGCGAATTAAGAGCCACTTTCACGTCAGATGAAAAAAAATCAATTTACGTAACAGTCAGCTTGGCGTTGGACGTGAGTTTTACATGGTAGAGCTACTACGTTCCAACGTCTAATGGCTATGGCGAAAATGATTCGGCTCGCCAAGGGAAGGACGTATTTATCGTTATTCGTTATTAGATGGTGACAAAGGAGGTTTATGTATCCGTTATTCTGTCGATATGCTAGCAGAAATATTACTCTTACAATATAAAAATAAACAAGCTAACAACGAATACCAAAATGATATTAAAAAATGTTATGAGACTGACGTAGAGTGCCATAAATCAGAAATTTTACTACTTTCTGACACCCTTGAAACTTAATATATAACTTAAAAATAAATATAAACAATAAAACAAAAAAAATGTTTTCACGACTAGCATCAAAAGATTTCGTAGATCCAAACTAGTTTATTTACGGATTTTATCGTAACCATAGATTGTCTGAGGTGGAGGATAAAGTACCCATGGAGTATGACCCCATGGATATACTCGTACTCCATGGGTGTATAACCAGCTGTGTGTTGTGCTATGTGCTGTAAGTAAAAAAACTAGTTTCATTCTTTGTGTAATATTCGCTGATATATTCAAAAGTCACGGCTCAAAGATTTAGTCAACTTAAATCAAAGTCAAATTAAGTAATTTTATATACTAATTCTTAAAGTTGCTCTCTTTCTCTTATAATTAAATGACAATAGAAGGACCCATTTGATAGTCTACAATTATAAGTAAGGTCGTTTTAATATAAGATTTTGTGTTGCCTAAGGCGTAAAGATTGTGATTGTGGGAGAGACAGTATATAATATACAAACCCGAGACTTAATGAATGTAACAAGAAGTTTTACAATATAAGATTTTGTGTTGCCTAAGGCGTAAAGATTGTGATTGTGGGAGAGACAGTATATAATATACAAACCCGAGACTTAATGAATGTAACAAGAAGTTTTACAATCTTAAGAAATTACTATTTTTATCTACTTGTTTATATATAGCTATCTATAATTAAGACAACATTTAGTATTACTCCTAGAATAGAAATATGTAACATATCAAATTATAAGTGGTTTTAGAAAATATAAGTGGTTTGGATGAATTATGTATGAAGGAGTTAGACTTGGAGAATGTATGGCAAAACGTAAAGAAAGGTTTAGTGGATGCATGCTACCGAAGTATGTGGTGTTTGTAAGAGAAAGAATGAAAGGAAAAATAATACGTTATGGTGGGATGATGTGATAAGTATGGAAGTTGAAGCAAAGAAGAGAGCATGGCTAGATTTACTAGCAACAAAGGCTGGTAATTCTAGCGGTAGGAATGATGATATTGAAAGAAAAAAGGCAGTCTTTAGACATCTTAATAAGAGAGTAAAAGAAGTAGTTGAAAGAAAAAAGCAAGAAGAAACGGATAAGAATGAGAGAAGAATATCCAATAACTTCCAGGAAACTTGTAAGAACTGCCAGGGGACATTCAAAACAGCCTATGATGAATGATATAAGAGATGAGAATGGCTATATTCTGAATGATGAAGTTTTGAGTTTAAAGAGATGGAACGAATATTTTGAAAGCGTGTTTATGAGTGAGGAGACAACGTGTGAAGTAGAAACTCCGAAAGAAGAGTAAAGAGGTAGCGAGATAAGTATAGATGAAATAATGAAAGCAATGAAAAGCATGAAAGCAGGTAAGGCTGCCGGATATGATAGAGTTTCACTCGAAATGCTAAGGGCTGGTGAGGAAGTCGTGGGAGGCCTGCTGCACACCTTGTTTAATTTATGCTGGGAACTGAAGCGGATGCCGGTAGATTGGTGCAAGGCCGTGATAGTCCCAGTATATAAAGGAAAAGGGTCGCAGCAGGACTGTAAAAACTACCGTGGCACCAGCCTTCTTAGCATTGTGGGAAAACTGTATGCTAAGGTACTGATTAAAAGGGTCATGAAAGAAACTGATGGAAAAATTTGGGATGTGCAAGCGGGATTTAGAAAGGGAATGGGATATACAGATCAAGTCTTTTCCATGCGCATGATCGCGGAGAAGTTTTTGGCCAAAAACCAAAAGGGTTTTTGTGCGTTCATGAACTTGGAAAAGGCCTATGACAGAGTGGATACGGATGTGCTATGGCAAACACTGAACTCATTTGGGTTGACCGCTGGCTTGATACAGGCATCGGAGTCTCTTTATAGGGACTCTAGTACTTGTGTTATGATCAACGGGGTCTACTCGGACTGGTTCGACATCCATAAAGGTGTCAGACAGGGCTGTGTGGCTTCCCCGTGGCTGTTCAACCTATTTATGGTCAGTTGTTTGCAAAATTTGAAAGTTAAAGAATGCGGATTAAGAATGGGTGAGTTAACCGTCAAATACCTTTTGTACGCCGATGATCAAGTTATCCTTGCGTCATCGGCGGCCGAGTTGCAAATGATGGTTACATTAATGAACAGATCATTAAAAGAAAGGGGTATGAAAGTGAATGCAAGTAAGACGAAGGTTATGGTTTTTGAAAGAGAAGAAAGTAAAACGATTTGTGAAATAAGAATAGAAGGGGAATTGATCGAGCAAGTAGATGAGTTTGTATATTTGGGTTGCGTATTTAGCAGGGATGGGAGATATGATAAGGATATAGAACGACGAGTGAACGCAGGAAACAGAGTAAATGGGGCCCCGCACTCTATTGTGAAGAGTCAAAATGTATCAAAAAAGGCACGTATGGCAATTCACAATGCTGTGTTGGTCCCTACTTTTACGTATGATAGTGAAAGTTCGGTGTGGCAGAAGAAGCACGAGAGTAGAATCAACGCAGTAGAAATGCGGTCGTTAAGGAGTATGTTAGGGCTGAATCTGAACGACAGTGTAAGAAATTGTGTAATAAGAGAAGAGTGTGGATTGGAAAATGATGTTGTGACCAGGATTAAGAAAGCAATGCTTCGGTGGTTTGGTCATGTGGAAAGAATGAATGAGGAAAGAATAACAAAGAAAATTTATGTTGCTGAAGTGAATGGTAGAGTCGGAAAGGGATCTCCTAGGCGAAAATTTATCGACCAAATTGGCAATTTATTGAAAACGGGCCAAATTAGGAGTACCCTTAACCGACGAGCATGTATGCGTAGGTGTATGGATGTGAAGGAGGCGAGAGAGGTGTGTCAGGATCGTGCCAAATGGAAGTCTGTAGTCTCTGCCTACCCCTCTGGGTGACAGGCGTGAGTGTTTATTTATGTAATGTATGTATCAAATTATGTATGTCTTGTTGCTTATCCTTATTAAATAAATTAAAAATATAATAAAATAAATGACGTGTCTATACAATGGAAACGGATACCGTATACTCGCTGTGGATTAGCTGTGTGTAACGAGGTCGTCTTACGTACTCCTCCCATCATTGTGGGTTATATAAAAATAATACAGCCCCCGGCCATGAGCATACTAGATATTACCAGGCTTCCATAAAATTGGGTTTCTTTAGCCCTTAAATTATTCCTTCACTAATATTTATCCAATGTCTTCTTCTTCATTACTCAAATAAAATGTTAAGTAGTACCTGTTTAAAAGAATTAAGATTTGAAAAAATAGTATCACAAGATTTTGTGAAATATTTCAAAACCCTTGATATAAAGAAAACCCGTTAAAAGATTCCCGTTACAGTTATTGCGTATTATTTTTAATACTACTATTAAATCTAGTGTGTTTACTGATTTAATGAAACGTACTAAAGTAATATCTTTATTTAAATCTCGTAGTATATTGGACAGCGCTAATTTTGGACCTATTTCTGTAATACGAACTCCCGGTAAAATTTTTGAAAAAATAATTTTAAATAAATTGTAATTTTTTTTTTAAATTCTTGATAAGGTGATTGACGTGGGGTCGCTTGACGATTGATTGACACAAGTGTTGAGTTTATGAAATATATTTTCAATGCCTGGGAGAATTCACTAGATGCCTTAGGTATTTTTGTGATCTTTCCAAGGCTTGCGATAGTGTTCATCATGAGATATTAATCAGGAAACTATTAATAAACATAAACACTCACGCTCGGCACCGAGAGGGGTAGGCAGAGACTACGAACTTCCATTTGGCACGATCCTGACGCACCTCTTTCGCCGCTTTTTTGATAGAATAAGGATGACAAACGAGCACACATTCCACTTGATGGTAATAGATGCTTTGACTCATAGACATACATTTATCCTCGATTAAGAATCAAAACGCAGATGCGTTGTCACCCCTGAGTATTAAGAGCTTCGTTCCCAGTAAAAAAGGGTCACCGATTCTCTATATTGACCAAACGAAACACAACATCATTAAGCAGCTATTTTACATTTTGCTATTTATTTTTGGCTACAACCATAATATAGCTGCAGCGTGGCTTTATCACGTATAAAAGATTATCATCTGAAATTCCCATATTGATGTCTAAAGTGCAGCACCTGGTGCGGCCGAGCAGCCGGCTTCGTGATTACGGAAAATCAACTGGGTAGCTGGTTACATGTACTTGAGTAGTTTTTATCTGTCCCTTCCAGTGAACATTAAATCGGTCGTCTCGCTCCGTAAATATCCAATACAAGACGATTTTTGTTGTCCTGCGAACTACGTAGGCCTTTGTTGACAGTTTTTTTTTATTACTTTGTATAGTTTGAACTTCATGCAGTAAGGTGCATTAGCCCTGACTTGATTTAAGTAGAAGCAAGAGTAACTAACTATAGTTACAGTTACTTCTAATAAAATAGACTGTCACTGCGAATAGAATTATAGGTCACATCTCTGAAAAACCGTTCGTAAGATAATATAAACTGTTAAGTAAAATAAAATTCGTAAAACAATACATGAAAGTACTTTTCAACTGGCCTGTTGGTCTAGTGGTTAGTGACCCTGACTGCTATGCCGGAGGTCGTGGGTTCGATTCCCACCCAGGACAAATGTTTGTGTGATGAGCACGATCATTTGTTCTGTGTCTGGGTGTAATTTATCTATAATATTTATGTATTTAGAAATATATAAGTATGTTTATCAGTTGTCTAGTACCCATAACACAAGCTCTGCTTAGCTTGGGACTAGACGGCGTTGTGTGTGATAATTGTGGAAAAAAAAACTGCTTTGCAGCACCCATAGTCACGAGGGACAAAAGTGCTTAACGTCCGTCCCGATGTTACAGTCAACCCAGGTTACCTTCAATTGTTGTTAAACGCGATAAATCTATTAAAATAGTTATATTTTATTTAAAGCATTCGCGTGAATGTAAAAAACCATTATGTACCGTATACGTATATATTATTGTGGTCATAACGCGAATATGTCGGCTTGGTCGAGGAAGGACCACGCTCTCACAGAATACCAGCGTAAAATAGCAACTCAATGCTGCTTTGTTTGGTATTGTGAGTGTAGAGAACCAGAGACTCTTATTACTGGTAACGAGGCATTGCATCTTAGTATTTTTTTAGGCATTCTATTTTAGTCCTCAAGGGTGACAACGCATCTGAATTTTGATTTTTAATTGAAGATAGATCTAGATGTCTATGGGTCACAGCACAATCATACTATCAGGTAGACTGGTGTGCCTGTTTTCACCCTTATTCTAAAAAAAATCTGACCATGGAGAACGGAATCCGCTATTGCGCGGCGGTAGCACAGCGCGTTTTGTGTATGAAACACTTATACGATAAGATTGAAAGTGGGCTTGGATGATCCATACATCCATTGAAGGCTATAAAAGACCACTGTGCACTGAACATAGATAGACAGATAGAAGATTCTTTATTGCACTCATACA
Source organism: Parnassius smintheus behrii (assembly GCA_036936625.1). Lineage (NCBI taxonomy): Eukaryota > Metazoa > Arthropoda > Insecta > Lepidoptera > Papilionidae > Parnassius > Parnassius smintheus. The sequence continues at coordinate 43,734,487 of JAUPFT010000020.1, forward strand.
AAGAAAATTTGGTACAAAGGCGAACTTAATGCCGAAAAGCCATTCTCTGCCAGCTCACCTTTTGTAGTGTGATGAGAGCTGTGGGTAGAGCCGCGAGAGAAAAACTAACTTATTTACACATACTTACTTTTCAAAACGTATTATATAATATAAATATGTTAGTTTATACATATGTACATATATACACTTATATACACATATATACATAAAGTAAAGTAAAGTTACAGCCTATATACGTCCCACTGCTGGGCATAGGCCTCCGCTCATTTCTGAGAGAGTTTTAGGGCAAGGAATTGTCCGCCGCGCTGCCCCAATGCGTGTTTGCGAACTTAACATGCCTTCGAAAAAATTTTTTTCTTATTTCCCTGAAATGCAGGTGTCCTCACGATGTCCTTCACCGCCGAGCACGTGGTAAATTAGAACTTAAAATTGCAATTAACAATTTCATTGGTGCCGGCGGGATCGAACCCGGTTTGCTCGCGTACTGTGAAATTTACAGCGAGCGCTAACCATCTGAGTTACCACGGTTATTTTATATATATACATATACATACATATATACATATACATACATATATACAAATATATATAATTAAAAAACCATAGGCTTCCCTGATGGATAGCTTTATAGGGGAATAGGGGTTTTTTGCCAAAGTTACAACGCTACAACCCGCCCGGGTTGACAATTGCAGTTTTTTTATAATTTTATGTTGCTATCAGGTAGATGCTGCTACCCATGTCCTGATGTCAGTTTCCATCTGTCGCCTCTAACGACACTATCGATCGATATGAGACAGTGGATATTCTTACACCGGCACTACAAGTTAAACACGGTGTCTTAATTTTGAATATTTCCGTAAACGTTTCTGCGACCTGCGACTTTGTAGTCTGATCACTAAGCCATAAGGGCGATAAGAATCATAAATAAACCTATAATAAAAAGTTCATTAGTGGCCTGTGATTAAAAAATTCTTTTCCTCATAAAACTTGGCGCGTGCCGTTAACTGCACCATAAACCGATGGCAGCAGAAATTTGCAGGTGAGAAAATAAGTGGCTCGGTTATTACGCTATAAAAATGTCCATTTAAAAAATCTCATGAAGCTGTCTTATGTGAATACAAATGCTTTACATTAAATAAAATTAAAATTTTAATAAAAAGGAGAAACTAAGTCAAGGAGATTAAAAAAAGAAAATAATTTCCACATAATTATAACTTTAGAAGTAGGTGCTAAGCAAAGATATTTAAGTAGTTAGTGTTAGCTAAAAACGCAAGCACTTAGCGTATTCTACTCTGGGTTGACGCTTAACCTTGAGCTTGTTATGATTGCTTCATCCACTCAAAAAGGCCAAATAATTAAAAAGAAAAAAACCTAAATGCTAAAAGGCATTGAATAATTTTCATAACATGATTTTATAGCTTCTGAAGTGCTTAGACATAGCAGTGACCGCCGGCAAGGCTATGTCTTAAAGAAAGAAGGTAATAAAGCCTTATTTTTTTAAAGTTGGCTTCAAGTGACCAGTTACTGTAGTAGCCACTTACCATCCGGTATACAGTAAGGTCGTATGTCACCACAATTTTATAAAAAAGTATCTGCAGGTTTTGAAGTCGATTTTAACATTTTTTTAAAGTTTGATTAATCATGAATTTTGCAGACATTCCGGTAATTTCTCAAGATTTTTCCTTTCTTGTTGAGTGCGTTGTTCATTAGCACTCAAAATTGAAGTAAATAATTTCAGCGCTACCGGCGGAGATTGTACTTGAGCTACTCGTTCGCTAAAGCTTGAATATTCAATTTTTGAACACTGAAAGGTAGAAATTTGATGTGGGCTTATAACTTAAAAATTTTAAAAATCCCAAAACAAAGAGACCTGATGATTTTTTAGCTAAGAATACTCTCGATTAACACACATTTCAAACAAAAACCAAAACAAACTTAATCAACGCACAGCTGCAGCAGCTCACATGCTATAAACTAATAATATTGTTTTCGTTAGAGGTTAAAAAGGAGGTGTTGTATGACACCATCGGGGCGGATCATCACCATCAGCATCATGAATGACGTGGAATAAAACGGAAGGAAATATAATTAAATAAAACTATTTCTACAGATTTTATCGCGTTTACTATGGTCACGGGAAGGAGTGAGATGTTTGACGTCTCAATGTCATAATTACCCAGCTACCTTTAGTTTTTTAATATTAATTTTTAGTACGAGCTTATAGTATCTTGACGTCTTGTAGTAGTCTGCTTGGGTTTGGATTTAATTTTATTTATTATAGGATCCCAAGCAGATGGCAGCACCTATCCATCTTCTCTATTGAAATTAGGATGGTTTTTAATTTCAATAGCCTCGTTTATCATCCTTGGTAGGAATCGGTGTTCTTTAGCGAGGGTTGGTTTGTGGTTTATCATGGTGGTATAATTGTGGTTTGTGGTATATAATGATGTAATGGTGGGAATAAACGTCGGGAATTAAACATAAGTTACATAAACGCGATAAAATCCGTAAAAATAGTTTTATTCAATGTGTGGCTTTCACGTAAATATAAGATATCATTATGAAATATGATTATTCCTGCGACGTAACAAAATAAAATGTTGTTTGTCAAATGTCTTTTTTGTTTTCAAATTTATTTACCGTTTCGATATGAGGAACCTCCTTCACCAAAAGGGGAAGAGACAGAGAAAGGAACTCGAAAGAATGAAAGAAATGTCTCTCTTTATCTTTTTTGTTAAAAATAAATGGTACAACAGAATAGTTTATATGGCTTCGTGCCGCAGTGACTTAAAATTAAATTGCGACTTTGAGGGCTGTGAGTTCCAGTCTCGCACGTAACAAGTTTTGTATGGCCCACAAATATTTTTATTCCGGGTCTGAATGTTTGTCCTTGTGCAATTCACATATAACTGGTCGGTAACCGAAGCATGTTTTATGATGCACTCAATAAAAGAGTCTTAAATAATTGGAGAGAGACTTAAAAGTTTAAAGTCATCACATCATCATCATTACAGCTAACCAAAAGTTCACTGCTGCACACGGGCCTACCCCAGAAATACCACTTGGCATGTTCTTGAGCCACCTGCATCCATCGAATTCCTGTACCTCTCATCAAGTCGCCGCTCCATCTAGTGGGGGACTGCTCTACACCTGGCTTAATGTTAGGTCTTCGAGCTTATGGCCGGTTCATTACCATTTTAGCTTACCGATCCGATGGGTCACGTCGGTTACTCTAGTTCTACTGTGGAAACTCCGAGCATATCCCTCTCCATAGCTCGGTGAGCCACCTTGAGCTTTATCATACGGCCAGCAGTGAAGGACTACGTCTCCATGTCATCAGTCGCACTGGTTGTACAATCTTGTTCTCAAGTTTTGATCAGGTTTTGGGGTATATATGTTTTCAAAATTTTGAGGGTTGGGTTAACAAAATAAGTTATTACAGAAAATTTAAAGAAATTCAGTAACTGTAATCAGTAACTGCCCGGAGTCAGGAAGTTGGCGTAGTTTTACCCCGTGCCTCAGAAAGCACGTAATGGCGTTGGTCTTGCATCTGATCTCTCTCTGATCGTGTTCGTTTACCGTTCTATTGGATTATGATAGTGAGATAATAGAGATCCTGTGCTTGCAAATACACTCGAGCACTGTAATATCATCCTGCGCAGATGGCTAGTCTCCATCAGGCTGGTTGACGTGACCGAAATTCTGTCTGGAGGACATTATTATTAATAGGATCGTTGCATAGTCCTCCAGCGATTCCCATAAAGACTACAGCGTCGGCATTCGAAGGCGAGTGAGCCCAGTAGCTTGAAAACGTTTTTCAATTTCCACTGCAATAATGACGCAATGAAGTTATTGAAGTGTCTCTAGGATATAATCAGTGATCATCACTTTTAAATATCTCGCCATCAGGAGTTTTCTTCGATTCTACATTACGCTAAATTTTACGCTAGTGTTTTGTAAAACATTGACTGTATAGTGGCGGTGTCAGAATATACACTATCATATCGTCGCGTGGATGTCGTAAGTAACGACAGAGGGAAACGTACCAGGAGATGGACAGCAGCGTCTTCCTATCACCAGCTGAAAAATGCCTGCTGGGATATTACGGTAGTAAACTATGGCATCCATATATATATATATATATATATATATATATATATATATATATATATATATATATATATATATATATATATATATATAATATATATATATATATATATATATATAATATATATATATATATATATATATATATATATATATATATATATATATATATATATATATATATATATATATAGTACCCGGTTGACCGAGCTTTGCTCGGTATTTTTCACTCGATTTTTTTTTAATTAGTGTGTTTTGGAAATTATATTTAAATACAAATTACATACTGATGAAATATAAATAATATTTTTTGATCTTAGCGACATAACAGAAAAAACGGAACTGGTTATTTGAATAAAAAATCATGAGTGCAATTATTTTAATTTAAATTTTCGTGTTTTTAAAAAATACTAAAAAAAGGGCTCGAAAAAATAGATTTTCTCAAAAAGAAAGGGACCTGAAAAAAAAATTAAAAAAAGTCGGTCGGTCGGTCTGGGCTCGAACCGGGGTTTTACGATTCTGTGACCGCCCATTATACCAATTAAGCTATTTATAATCATTAACAATCTGTCAAAATTTACCTTCTTCTTCTAACGATATTGTAGCAGCTTTTCATTGCCTAAAAACACGGACAAAAAGACATTTTCTAAAAATAAATCCTAGCTAGATCGATTTATTATCCCCGAAACTCCCTGGACACTAAATTTTATGAAAATCGTTGGAGCCGTTTTCGAGATCCCGATTATATATATATATATATATATATATATATATATATATATATATATATATATATATATATATATATATATACATATATATATATATATATACGTGGTAGAGCCACGCTTCAGCTATATTAGGGTTGTAGCACGGAAGGGTCGGCTCGACTAGGGAACGACCATGCTCTCACAGAATACCAGCGTAAAATAGCAGCTTCATGCAGCTGTGTTTCGTATGGTGAGTGTAGAAAGCCGGAGAGTTTCACTGGAGATTGAGGCATTCCTTCTTACTCTTCAGGGGTGACAACGCATCTGTATTTTGATTCTGAATCGAGGTTAAATGTAGATGTCTATGAGCCCCAGTATCCATTTAAAATCAGGTGGAGTGTGTACTCGATGCTCTCCTTTTGATCACCTATGCCTACATTCAGCAGTGGAGTTTCAATAAGGTGTAACGGTAGCGGTAACGGTCCAGTTAGCCTGTAGTTGTTCCCAGGTCGAGCCGAACCATTGGTGCTGCAGCCGTCATATAGCTGCAGTGTGGCTCTACCACATTCAACAACTGTAGGTAGATGTTTATTATAAATGCATATAAATATATATTCAATGACTAATGCCCCAAAATTACCATTTCTTGGAAGTAACATCATGATTCAAGTACCTAAAAGAAGGGTGAATATTTTCTCCTTTATATTTATAAATACATAAACACTCACGCATTTGCTCCTTTATATTTATAAATACATAAACACTCACGCCTGTTACCCAGAAGGGTAGGCAAAGACTACAGAGTTTCATTGGGCACGGTGCTGGCACACCTCTGTCTCCTCCACATCCATACACCTATATTACGCATACATGCTCGTCGGTGAAGGGTACTCTTTTTTGGCCCATTTTTAATATATCGCAAATTTGGTCGATAAACTTTCACCTAGGACATCCCTTACCGACTCTGCCGTACACTTCTGCAACATAATTTGCTTTGTCACACTTTCCTTATTCAGTCTTTCTAAATAAACAAACCACCGAAACATTCCTTTCGTAAAGGATTAGAAGGAGGAAGGAAGGAAGAAAGAGGACTAGCAGCATCATCTTGCAAAATAAAGGTTTGTTAAAAAAAATGGGCAATCATTATTATCATTACAGACGTGCTTAGATCAGCGTCAAAGCTGCGAGACAGTACTGCCGTCAAACTACCTGCCAACCATTGCACATCCTTCTTACAAGTAACAAATTAAGTTTTTAGGTGGAAAGATTCTTTTCTGTGTAGAAGTAAATACCACCCTCTTATCCATTCTGAAGCCAAATGGAATATACATATTTTGAATATGTTGAATATGTTGTATGAATATGACCTTTGATAGTGTGTGCATTGTTCCGCTCCGGTCTGAATATGAGATATTTTTTATAGTAAAAGGGTGACAAACGAGCACACAGTCTACCTGATGGTAAAATGGTTCCTGTTGCCCATAGACATCTACATCTATCCTCGATTACGAATCAAAATGCAGATGCGTTGTCACCCGTGAGGACTAAGATGGAATGCCTCGTTTCCAGTGAAATAGGTCTCCGGTTCTCTACACTCACCATACGAAACGCAGCAGCGTTGAGCTGCTATTTTATGTTGGCATTCTGTGAGAGGTCCTTCCCCGGTCGAGCCGACCCATTCGTGCTATAACTATACTAATATAGCTCCAGTATGGCTCTACCACGTCGACATTCCTCAGAGCTGACAACGCATTTGTAATCTTCTTTGTTGAAATTAGCTGCGGGTGTCTATGAAATACATTATGCACTAACCATCAGATATACTGCAAGTTTGTCACTTAAATTTTATGATAAGGTATCTCCATAGAATGCCACAAACCAGGATCACGGCCACCTGCATTGCACCTGTATGTATTTATGTAGTTGTAAAATTAAACACTCAGCCTTGAAAATGTCTGAGCAAACTCAAATAGGAGTAAAGCCTTATCGCAAAAGATAACAGTTATAAAAAGTGTCACTAGATAGCGTTATGGAAATTAATGCGACCACCTAAATATAGAATAATGTGCTAAAAAAGAAATATGTGCCTTCTTTGTCTCAGTATTATGCAAGCGTTTTCAATTCATAAACACGGACAAACATCCAGACCAGGAACAATCATTCGTATACCGTATTAATGCTCATTGCGTGCGGGATTCGAATCCACGGCCTCTGACTGACTTAAGGGTTAATTTTGGGTTCTCTACTTATACCGGCTATGTTTGGAGATGATGAGATGTATAGAGCGATATGGAGCTAGAATGATTGTAGACAGGAAACATAAAAGTAAGTTAATCGCCGTGTATCTTGGCGGCTTAAGAGAACCCACTACCCCATATCATCCCGTGGGTGACGTAAGGGGCCACAGGGGGAAGTAAAACAGGGGATGGACAGAAGCATCTTTCTGATAACAACTGGTAATAGTAAAACACTTCTGATATTTGACTTTTGATTGGCTGTAGAATGAATATAAAAATGGATTAGAAATCAATCTCACTATAGTGAATATTGTTTGGCAACTGGGGGTGCTCTAAGGACTTGTTCGAATTAATTCCGTCCACCAAATTTCACCAACGCACATCATGTCAAAACCCATGATACTATCTGCACCATCTGTATGATTGCCAGTCCGCCACTGTAAGATTTAATGGGAAGAGGTTACAATAAATAATTTGAATTTGAATTTCAGGTTTTTTCCTAGTGGAATCGTTTACCACCGGCGATTTTTCCGGACCGATACGACTTAGGGTCTATTAAGAAACAAGCTTACTCGTTTTTAAAAGGCTGGCAACATGTATTAACTATATATTTAATATATTTAACGCACAACGCACTTGCAAGGGCAATTGCAAGTGCGTTGTGTTTTATATATATATATATATATATATATATATATATATATATATATATATATATATATATATATATATATATATATATATATATATATATATATATATATATATATATATAGAATGGGTCCCACATATATGCAATAAATGAAACCACAAGTAATACTAGTCCGTAGAAGTGTAGAAAAATTAAATATTAAATTAAAACCCGTAAAATAAAAAAGTGAAATTTTCAAACAAAATAAATATTAAAATAAATTCAGTAAAAGTGAACCCTTGGAAGAGTGACAACGTTGCACGCGGGTGGCACGCCGACAAAAGACACCGCTGTCGATATGTCGCAATACCAATAGTTTGCACTGCGTGGCAACGTCGCTTTTTAATTTTCAAGGATTCATTCAAGTTCATTGAATCATTGACTTAGTGACCCAATTCTATAGAGTGTTCAAATTTGCTTAAAATTAAAACTCTACTTTTTGACCTAATTACTGGACCGATTACGTTCATTTTTATATGTGGGACCCATTCTGTATATATATATATATATATATATATATATATATATATATATATATATATACATAATACACTCACGGCATATTACGCTAGTCGCTACCATAGAATACTATAATACTTGTGTATTATAGTATTCTGTGGTACCTATGGTACTTACTTTACTTTACTTATCTTCACACACAATCCCTAACGGGGTAGCCAGAGAAAACAGATCGCCAAGTGTCACGATCCTTACATACCTCTTTCGCTTCTTTCAGGTTCATTATCTTCTTCATACATGCACGTCTAGGTATCCGAGTACTCTTGACCTTCCCCTCTTCGAGTAATTTGCTCACATGGTCTTCGAAAGTTAGTCTCGGTCTACCTCGACACCTTTTAATATTTACTATCGCGCTATATATTTTCTTCACCATTTGGTCTTCACTCATTCGCTCAACGTGCCCAAACCATCGGAGTACGCCCTTATCAATTTTTGTGCCTAATCTAACCTATGGTACTTTTTTAAAGGAAATATAATTTATATTGCGAGAGAGGGGATAATAGACACCAATCAAAATCTTAGAATAATTAATAGTAATTTCAATAAATAAATACTCGGCATAACTTGTGTTACATTTTGTAAATGATCAAATTTTTTAAGAAATGTCACCTTTAAATAAATTGCTACTTCCACTTCCACTTGCCAGTTGGAAATCAGGGAGACTATACTGTACAGAAACAAGAACATGTTTTAGAAAAGTTTTAGATACAAGGATGACATTAACGTAAAAGTAAAATTAAGTTACATCGTATGTACGTCCCACTGCTGGGCCCAGGCTTCCTTTCAATTTTTTAAGGGTTTTGGGGCAAGGAAATGTCCGACGCTTTGCTCCAATGCGTGGTGACAAACTTCACACGTCTTCGAAATATTTTTTTCTTATTTCTCAGATATGATATTATGCTATATAATTTTTTTACTTCTTTATAAGCCTGTGCTTTACCACAATCCCACCTGGTGGTAAGTGGGGATCAGCCTTAGATGGTAAATCGCACTGTCTTAGCGTAACAAAGGTCTATTCACTCTTGCCTCGAAGACGTCCAGATTGTATTCGGACGGAAAGACAGGCGCCGTCAAATTATTCCACTCGTTTGCTGTATCCATTAAAAAGTCGAAGCAAACCGTTTGGTTCTTATGAGTGGAATATCGGAAACAAAGGGGTGAGAACCCGCCGACCGCCTGGTCGTCCGATGGTGGAAAGGAGAGGAAGGAAAGCGTGCAATTCCTGTGCACAGTCACTGAAATGCAACGTATAGTATACCAAGAGGCTGGCTACTCTACGTCTGTGCTCGAGGCTGACAAGGTTGGTTTCAACCAAATCAAGACCACCAATGAGCCTCGTAGCACGTCTATCTACTGAGTCCAACGCTGCCAGGTGACATTTTGCAGCATCAGCCCATATATGACAGCAGTATTCCATGCACGACCGGACTTGCGCTTTATATAAGGTAAGAAGCTGCCCCGCGTGAAGTACCGCCACACCCTTGCAAGGACATCAAGTTTCCTTGCAGCTGCTTGGGTTTTAGTCCAGCTAAATGAACCGCCGTAGTTGAGATTCGGAGAAAATTCAACCTCTAACAACTGGAGGCGGTTAGTGTACTCCTAAGATACATTTTGGAAAGTGGGAGCCAGGGTGAGCTAACTCCTTTTAGCGAATATGCAGGTTTCCTCTCGATTTTTACCTGCACCGCCGAGCATGTGGTAAATCTGCACTCAAAATTGCAGTTAACAATTTCATCTCTTAAAGTATCGGTGAATTTAGAATTAAAGATTATTCATATAATTTTACTCATGCGCTCGGGTCCTCGGGCCATGGGTTGATCAGGGATAGCAAGTTGCAAGTAAAACATTAAATTTTGCGCCATGAATTTTCCGTATCTCTGACGCGGAACAAAAAATCATTAACCGTCGCAAAATATATCGCAGTTTGCAAATTGCCCGTTGTTTAATTGATATTAATGGCTTTATGAGGCGGGAGCTGAATCAGTCACAGTTGTCAAAAAGATAAAAAAACAAAACTTTAAAAGTTAGTTCAATAAAATCAAAATAAGAATAAAATTTACATGTATGTGGTGGAGCCACGCTGCAGTTATTAAATATTAGTTCTATTTTATGTAAATTAGATTAGAAATGAATAAACATGACTACGGATATTCCTAAAAGTACAAAATTAAAAAAAATATTTACTCTTATGTGTGATAAAATTAAAGTATACAATACTGAGGCATTTTTTAGTGTATATGCATAAACGAGAAACAGAAAATTTTATTATATTTGGAATGACGATGACACTGTGTGACCATCTTCGTAACAAGTTTCATTACGTGGTAGATTCGTAAGCTATATTAGTAGTATAGTTGTAAGCACGAATGTGTCGGCTCAACCGGGGAAGTCCCACGCTCTCACAGAATACCAGCGTAAAATAGCAGCTTAATGCTGCTGTGTTTCGTGTGGTGAGTGTAGAGAACCGGAGACCCGTTTTACTGGAAACGAGTCATTCCATGTCGATACCAAACCAAAACTGCATTTTGGTTTGGTATCGAGGATAGATGTAGATGTCTATGGGTTACAGCAACCACTTACCATCACGTGGAATGTGTGCTCGTTTGTCACCCTATACTATTAAAAAAATTCACCTCGGTTCCAAACAGCGACATCTGGTGAGCATAAGATTACTAAACCCACATTACTTTCAAAATAATTTAGAATTAAACCATAATACATTAATTAAAATAGTTTAAGCTTATATACCTATATTCAGTATAATTTCCCAAGTTACTAATTGGGTTTTCGGGTGGGCGGGAGAATCGGTAAAATACTCACTTTCTAACTTTTTCCATGTTATAATGTTATAAGAAATGTACTTTTGTAAAGTAGCAGAATATTAACGTCTCACTGGAAAGTACTGGGCCTCGTTTCATTTCGTCTAATTTTTGAGAGGGTAATGGGGCTGAGGAGAGTCGGCCATTGCGGGTTTCTAGTACCTAATTATTGGGGTGCGCGGGTGAAATGCTTAATACAATCAAGAATGGATAGAAGAAACGTATAATGTAACAAAAGTTACAGAGCAGAAATTTATAAAAATTTTGATAGACAATTCGATAAATATCTTTATATCTCCGACGTAATAAATTAAAATTTCCTTACCGTTACTGTTGTCATTGCTTCCTATTAAAGTCCACTGCTGAGCATACGCCTCCTCCATAGATTGCCTCATAGGGGGGATATTTACCAAAGCTGCCAAGCTTGGGCTTTACAACCGCAGGTTTTTATATTACATTAAATTTGTGATAATTTCAAATAAAAGTAGAAGCCTTATTTACTCTTTTTTCAAAAACTATAATAAAGGTATATTATTATTTATATATTTGAACTTAAGTTTAGAATTTGGCTACACTTTGAAAAATAACCCTGTATAATTCTTCTTTTTTTATAAAATAAGGGTGACAAATGAGTACACTGTTCATCTGATGGTAAGCGGATGCTGTGGCCCATAGAAATCTACATTTGTCCTCGATTGAGAATCAAAATGCAGATACGTTATCACCCCCGAGGACTAAGATGCAATGCCTTGTTTCCAGTAAAAAGGGTCTCCGGATCTCTACACTCACACTACGAAACATTTATTTGAGGCTGGTATTCTGTGAGTGTGGCCTTCTCCGGTCGAGCTGACTCACTCGTGCTACAACCATAATATAGATGCAGCGTGCCTTTTCTAAAGGCTGGACCGATTTTGATGAAATTTTGTGTGTGATTAAGTTGGTTCGAGAATGGTGTAGGTTGACAATTGAACCGGGTAGGTGGCGCTGTTGTCAAGATTCCTGAAATCCAGCACGTGTCGCTGGTCTTTTTTTATATTTTTGTCATAGGAGAGGTGGCAAAAGAGCATACGGCTCACCTGATGATAAATTATTACCGCTGCCCATGAACAACTGAAACACCAGGGGAATGGCAGATGCGTTGACGGCCTTTTAAAAATGAGTAGGCTCTTTGCTTGAAGGTCCCTAATTCGTATCAATCCGGAAAAATCTCTGGTGGTACTTGATTCCACAAGGAGGTTGTGCGAAAAAGAAAACTTCTTTTAAATCGCACAGTGTATACATAAATGTTCTGTATGTATGTTTGTCACTGAACTTCTTCTGAACCGCTGGTCCGTTCACAATTGGACACGCTAGGTGGCGCTGTTTTCAAGATCTAGAAATCACCCGCGCGAATCCAGGGTGAATCGCTGTTTAAGCCAGTTATATCTATACGCAGCTTATGCTGTAAAAAAGATTAGAGATCTCACTAGTGTCGAGACAGCTAGATTTAGTTCATTTCAGTTATTTCCATAGCATAATGTCATATGGGATTTTGCTATGGGGGAATGCGGCTGATTTAGAAACTATTTTTGTTTTGTAGAAGAGGGCCATTAGAACTATTTACAACCTTAAACCGAGAGAGTCTTTTAGAGAAAATTTTAAAGAAATAAATATATTAACTTTGGCCTCTCAGTATATCTATGAAAAATTGATGTATGTTCACAAAAATAAAGGAAGTTTTAGTAAAAAAAGTGACAAAAAACAAAATAAAAACTATGTAAACGCTAGGAACAAACACAAGCTGATGCTACCAGTTTCTTGACTCCACAGAGTCAGTAATTTATTCTTGGGGCAATGTATACGCTATTACACCAAAGTCCCAGAAAATATACAAGGTATCTCTATTGCAAAGTTCAATTATTTAATTAAAGAAAAACTGTATAAAAAGGGTTATTATGATATGAATGAATACATAGTTGATAGGTCGTCGCTTCCAAGCTGCTTCTAAAATAAATATTGTGCATATTTTCTGACCCTTGACATTGTAAAATTTATTTAAAAAAAGTCCCGAAAAGGTTTCTTGCTGGTTTTTCCCAGGACAGAGGTTTTTTATCGAACCAGTGATAAAGTAAAATATTGACTTTTAATAAGAATTGCTTTTAATCTATATTGAATAAAAATTATTCTATTCTATTCTATAGAAATACTTTAACGGGTAAGTGAGAATAAGTCTTCAAACATTATAAAAGGCAATAAAAGGGGGATTTGGGTATATAAACATAAATTTATTATGAAGTAAACGAGACTGCGGTTATTGCGTCATTAAAAATTTAACGATTGAGTTCTGCACAAACTGATGAGACATGTTCATTAAAGATATACATTATCTTTCAACACTTCTGTACAAAGTTTTTTTATTATGCATGTGTAAAAATCGTTATAATTTTCAATCTTCTTTAGATAGTGAAAAGTAAATTTAAACAAATATTTTGAAGAGTCTTCATTAATTGTATAAGGTAAAATAAGGATGAGAAACAGTGTGATAAGAGAATGTAAGATGTAAGATGTTGTGACTAGGATTAAGTAAGGAATGCCTCGGTGGTTTGGACACGTATAAAGATTATTTTTTATTCTACTAATAAAAAATAATCTTATAAGCATCGTAAGAATATCCACTACCCTAATAAACTGTAGCAACGCGAACCGATTGCACAATGCTGGTCGAAGTTACTAATCGGCGGTACATGAAAGATCTTTCGTAAATTTATTTGTATTGTCCGATGTTATTCATTTACTTTATTTTGTAGAAATAAATTAAAAAAAAATATATGTCGGAGGTGACGGAGGGCAAAAGAAAAACAGGTAATAGACAGCAGCGTCTTGCTATCGTCAACAGAAAGAACATGCGGTTGTTAAATCGCCTGCCAAACATGGCCACTATGGCAAGTATTCCCTTATGAAGTCATCAGTAGGGGAGGCCGTACTTCAGCAATGGACGTATGACAGGCTGTAACGGAACCATATGTGTATACGTACATAATATTAAAAAAAATGTCCTCTAGACGGAACGGCGTCTGATATCGATGGAGACTAGCCATCTGGGCAGGACAGGATTACGGTGGCCAAGGGTATGTCAAAGCACATGTGCACTCTTTATCCCCTCACTCTCATAGTTCGTGGTAATCCGACATAGCCGGAGAGAGAACAGACGCAGGAATAACGGCGTTATGTGCTTTCCTGGGTAAGGTATGAGGGTGAAATACTGCTAACTTGCTTACTCCGGGTTTCCGCTAAGAATTTGATCAGCCTCTTTCAGAAAAACCTAATAACAAATTTTGGCCAGACCCGAGATTCAAATCCGGGTCCTCATGATCAGCGATCGCGTTTAAGATCACTAGACCAACAAGGCAGTCAACACATATTAAGCGGTACACGGATCGTAGCCCGGGTTCGATCCCCGCCGGCACTAATGAAATTGTTAATTGCCGTTTTAAGTGCTGACTTACCACATGCTCGGCAGTGAAGGAAAACATCGTGAGGAAACCTGCATGTCTTAAAAAATAAGAAAAAAATATTTCGAAGATACGTGAAGTTCGCTAACATGCATTGGGGCAGCGCGGCGGATACTTCCTTGCCCTAAAACCCTCTCAGAAATGAGAGGGGGCCTGTGCCCAGCAGCGAAACCTATATAGGCTGCAACTTGAACTTTAAGTACATAAGTCTCGGATTTTACTTTTTTGTTCCCTTTTTGAAATACTATAATAATAATAATAATTTTTCCTTAAACTGCGCCTAACATTTATTATCTCTCGTAAAGAAAACAAAGGGTCTGGAATTAAGCGCGGTGTACAGCGAATGTGGGTGTAAAGAAATGTTTTTTCTAGCCTTAGGGCATCTAAGTCCAAATACAAGAGGATTTTTATAATATTTCTTTGTTCTCCGGTCTGTTTGTTCCTTGATATATTGCCCTAACGCTGTGCGCGACACCTTTAGGGTTTGTTGTGGGTGTGGCTGAAATAAAAACCAAAGTTATACTGTCAAAAACTAAAGTTCATACTGTATTTAGAATATACATTTTATGATATACGAGTATTGTATTCGTACGTGTATTTATTTTTACGTGGTTGAGCCACGCTGCTGCTATATTATGGTTGTAGCAGGATTGGGTCGGATCGATCGGGGTAGGACCACGCTCTCACAAAATACTGGTGTAAAATAGTTTCTCAATGCTGCTTTGTTTCGTATGTGAGTGTAGAGAACCGGACACGCTTTTTACTGGAAACGAGACATTCTATCTTAGTCCACAGGGGTGCAATGCATCTGCGTTATGTATGTTTAATCGAGAATGTGTATGGGCCACAGAATCCACTTACCATATGGTGGAATGTGTGTAAGTTTGTCACCTGATTCTATAAAAAATGATATACTTGTAAGGATGCTTCGGCAGGACACATTAGCTGAATACTTTTGTCTTCAGACTTCGGTATGGAGACGCTCTTAGTCGTATTTATTTATATGTTTATTGTCCAGTTTAAATCCTTAAATACTTTTTATTTAAATATCAGCCCCTAACTGCCTACACTTGAATATTTTTTTGAGTACTTAAAATGGTGGATTTGAACCTACGATTATCTGAATTTGCAGTCCACACCCTACCATGAGGCTACTGTCGCTTGAATTTCGCCCGAATGTAAGCTTCACCCATCGTAGCAGAAATAGCCGTACTCGTTACGTTTGACAAGCCAATTCCGGATAATAGTCCCAGATATTCAGTTTACCATCTCCGGTCTTTGTAAGTCTGTCTCATACCTTGCATATGGTATACAACCATCTAAAAAAGCAATGAGGTACTTCTACTCTTATCCATGGGACACTTCACATCATAAATAATAATTATAACGCACACATTAAGAAATGGTGAGATGGAACCTTTTACGCAAATTTTATTATTTACGTAATTATATTGCGAAAATTTAACTCTTTAAACTAAACTCATTTTGTGTTTTCTTACTGTTATTGAAAGTAAAAACAAAATGGCGGCTGCGTGTAAGTCTTTGATAAGGGCACCGGCAGAATATAGCTGCAGTTATTATATACACTGCAGCATAATGCTTAGTCGGATGCCTATATGTTGCTGCATTGGTGACAATGTAATAATAATAGTGTCCATATCCAATTCCAGTCGCGGCGGTCGGTCATAACGGAGACAAGCCATCTGCGTAGGACAGGATTATAATGTACGAGTGTGTGCGCTAGCACTGGTGCACTCTATTCTTTCAACTTTCATAGTGGCGGCAATTTGACACGACCGGAGGAGACCAGGCGCTGGACCAACTACGAGTATTTTACGTGCTTGTGGCAATATAATATACATATTCAAGTAGTGAAATTATATATTAATAATAATAATAAAGCCCTTTATTCCTTTTACGAATTAAACTCAAGGGTAATAGGAAAACTGATTTATTGGATTCGTGTCGTCCACAATTCACATTCTGAGATAAATATTATAATAACGTAGCTGGTACTTTTCAACTTAAATTATAATACAGAATTATTATGAATAATTTAAATAAAACTATTTTGGCGAATAATTTATCTCATGACCAGAAACCACCGCTACTCCAACTCCAACAGGAATGACACTCCGAGTCTCCGACCGCTGGCTCAATCTCAAAGCAAAAACGTTTCCCCTATCACTTTCCTTAACTTGCTTCTGATTGGTGCGTGTAGGAATTGTCAGTTTCAATCCAACCAATCAGAGACAAACAGATTTACTACCAATTTGACCGGAAATACGTATTCATTTTAGCAACTTATTATTGAAAAATAGATTGAATCATGACATACCCATGACCATACATTCGTTGACTTTAACCAACTATCTATACTTTGACTTTTACTGGATGGATCAAACTCCGGAACAATATTATTTAGCTGGTTACTATTCAGTCTGTGAGAATTCTTGCTCTTGTTTAAAAATGAAATCAGCTTGGCTACCTCGTCAGCGGAAAGTGCTGTATTTGCATCCGATGACGGTACCTTGTGAGGTGCAGGTGTACGATTATCTGGATGCACCTCCGCTCCAGTGTCCACCTCCTTGATGACCCAAGACGCCATCGCAGCTACGTCAAGACCTCTTCGTTTTCGTGGTGCAGGCGATGGAATAAAAGTACTTTTCCGCTTCCTGTTGCGGTTTCTTAGCCGATCCGGATTCATCCTCGAAAAGCATTAGATTTTTTAACAATGAAGCTCATATTCACTCAAGTCAGATTCCCTGGAATTCTTTTGTTTTGAGGACTGTGGGATAACCTAATCCTGATCTTGAGGCGTTAAGTTTCTTAATATTTCTGTTTAATATTTAGTTAAGTTTTCTGATATTTTATTTTTATTACCCTTCTGTGAAGAAATGTATCATTAAAATTAATAATGATAAGAGTTGTATCATAATATAAAGGAATTTATCTCATTAAGGAGGACAAGATACATTCAAATCAAACGTACAAGTACCCAATTAAATTTAGAGTTAGGAAGTTTTTTTTGCAAGTGAGGCGTCATTGTATCGTTCACACCTCTGCCTTTCTAGATACTGGTGCAAATAATGAAATTTTACCTAGTGGGTGATGCACATGATCACTTACGGACTCACATGACCCTTACTAGAGGGGCACACTTGGCCCTTACTGAGGCGCACATGGCCACAAGGACGCACGTGGCCCTTACTGAGGCGCACATGGCCACAAGGACGCACTTGCTCCTTACTAGGGGCACACATGGCCACAAGGACACACTTTGCCCTTACTGGAGGCACACATGGCCACAAGGACGCACTTGGCCCTTACTAGGGGCACACATGGCCACACGAGTAATGACTCTCGAAAACGTGCTGTTTTCGAGATTCATTACGAATCGTCTCGCACGCAGACTCGAAGACTTCCAGCCTCCCGAACAAGCCGGTTTCCGAAAAGGCTTTAGTACCATAGACCACATACATACCCTGCGGAAAATTGTACAGAAGACCGAAGAGTACAATCTGCCACTTTGCCTGGCGTATGTGGACTATGAGAAAGCCTTTGATTCCGTCGAAATTTGGGCGGTGCTACAGTCCCTTCAGCGGTGCCAAGTTGACTGTCGGTATTCAAATTCAAATTCTAATTCAAATTCATTTATTTGCCAGAATGTATGTGTACAATAAAGTATGATCTTAAATTATGAATAATGGCCCATTTACATTCTACCATTTTATACGGTGTGCAAATATTTAATTAGTATACATGCAAAAAAAATTACAAGTGTGAATTCAATTAAAATGTCACTTTGTTTAATGGTAGTTCTTAAGTGTTAATGTCCATACCTTCATTTTGTTTGTAATTAATTAATTATTAGATATATATCAATATTACTGCCTTCGGATTTATTTTCCACTAAAAGACATAAATTCGTTTAGATCTTAAAAACATTTTTCTTTTAACCATTGTATTAACTTTTTTTTAAACGTGGTTAAAGGTAACTCTTTAAAGTCGTTGGGTATTTTGTTATACACCTTTATAGCATTTACGTAAGAGTTCCTTTCATACAATTTGAGCCTGCATTGAGGTAAGTATAATTTATGTTTATTTCTAGGAGCTACATTTCGTTCAGTTACATCTATTTGCCTTTCAAAGTGTTCAGGATGCTGTTTTACAAATATGCATATTTCTTTAATGTACAAGCATGTTAATGTTAAGATATTGTACTTTTTAAACAAGGGCTTACAGCTATCCGTATACCCTGCTCCATAGATTGCACGCACACATTTTTTTTGTACTCTAAATACTTTTACTATATCTACTGAATTGCCCCACAATAAAAGACCATATGATAGTACTGACGAAACATATCCGTGATATGCACATAGAGCAGCA
Source organism: Parnassius smintheus behrii (assembly GCA_036936625.1). NCBI lineage: Eukaryota > Metazoa > Arthropoda > Insecta > Lepidoptera > Papilionidae > Parnassius > Parnassius smintheus. Next base: position 43,753,456 of record JAUPFT010000020.1, read on the forward strand.
TCAGTTGATACCGTGACTCGTAATCTCTTTATTGCGTAGACAAATCTGTCGAGTTTGTCACAAACGTAATCGACATGTGTTTTCCAGTCGCAATTTTGATCCAACATTATACCCAGAAATTTAGTACTTGCTACTTGTTCGATGATCTTATCATTATATTTAACATTAATATTCAATAGTTTTCTCTGGTATGTCCGAAATTGGATCATTTTAGTTTTTTCTATATTAATCTGTAAATTATTACAATAAAGCCAGTTTATTATGTTTTTGATTGCTTTATTTATCTCTGTTTCATATGTATCTGCATTTTCACATTTCACGATAAGGGTTGTGTCATCAGCAAACAAGATTGTGTTATGGCGAGTGATATTAGGGAGATCATTAATATACATGAGGAATAGGAATGGTCCCAATACACTGCCTTGTGGCACGCCAAAGTCATTTATCTGATTTTCGCTTCTGTAAAACACTTTTTTGTCTTTATTGACTTTAGATATTTCCACACATTGTTGTCTCTCACATAAATAGTTTCTCAACCAGTCGTTAGCTTTACCTCTTATCCCATATTTTTCTAATTTGTGTAAGAGCAATTTATGGTCCACGAAAACGAAAAAACGCCTTGCTCATGTCCAGGAATATTGCCGCAACTGGAAGGCCATCATTTATGGCCTGGGTGACAATTTTAATCAAATTAAAACATGCTAACGAGGTTGTACTATTCTGTTTAAATCCAAATTGCTCCTCTTTAAGTAAACGATGACTTGTCGTGAATTCTTGAAGCCTTCTCAGCATAATCTTCTCGAATATTTTTGACAATATGGGTATCCGCGTGACTGGCCTATAATTATTCATTTCGTATTTTTCGCCTTTCTTAAAAAGTGGCTTAACGATTGATTTTTTCAATATACTTGGGAAGGTACCTTCTTCAAAAAACATATTAATTAAATAACATAGCGGTTGACATATGTATCGTGCAGATAATTTAATTGGAGTGGTTGTTATGCTATCAAATCCTACTGCGTTCGTATTATATTCTTAAACCTACTGATGTTATGGAAATATTTCGGATAATAAGACTTTTAATTATCCGAAATATTTCCATAACATCAGTAGGTTTAAGAAATATTGTATGGATATTATTAGTCGTGATAGTTTTGTTTATTTTCTCAACATTATATCGAAGTGCTGAAGTGTTTGTACAGTAGGGCTACGATGGCTATCCGAGTACAGAACCAGAGTTCGAAACCTATCCAACTGCAGAGAGGTGTAAGACAGGGTGACGTTATATCCCCAAAACTCTTCACCGCTGCGTTGGAAGACGTTTTCAAGCTACTGGACTGGAAAGGATACGGTATTAACATCAATGGCAAGTACATCACTCACCTTCGATTTGCCGACGATATAGTTCTTACGGCAGAATCGCTGGAGGATCTTAGCACTATGCTCAATGACCTCAATGGTGTCTCCCAACGGATAGGTCTAAAGATGAACATGGACAAAACAAAGATCATGTTTAATGTCCATGTCACACCTATGCCGGTAGTTGTTGGGAGCACTATGCTCGAAGTTGTTGACGAGTACGTTTACCTGGGACAAATAGTCCGACTAGGTAAGCCCAACTTCGACCGAGAGGTCAATCGGCGGATTCAACTCGGCTGGGCAGCGTTCGGGAAATTACGACACATCTTCTCGTCAGGTATACCTCAATCTCTGAAAACTAAAGTGTACAACCAGTGCGTGTTGCCAGTGATGACTAATGGATCAGAGACGTGGTCCTTCACTGCTAGACGTATGAGGACGCCCAAGGTCACTCAGCGAGCTATGGAGTGGGCTATGCTCGGAGTTTCTCTGCGTGATAGACTTAGAAATGAGGATATCCGCAGTAAAACCAGAGTGACCGACATAGCCCAACGGATTAGTAAGCTGAAGTGGCAATGGGCCGGCCATATAGCTCGAAGAACCGATAACCAATGGGGAAGAAAGGTTCTCGAGTGGCAGCCTCGTACCGGTAGGCGTAGTGTAGGGCGACCCCTACTAGATGGAGTGACGACCTGGTAAGACATGCAGGAAGTCAATGGATGCAGGTGGCTCAAGACCGTGCTTTGTGGCATTCTTGGGGGAGGTCTATGTTCAGCAGTGGACTTGTGAAGGGCTGTAATGATGGTGATGATGATGATGACATGGCCACAAGGACAAACTTGGCCCTTATTAGAGGCACACTTGGCCACAAGGACACACTTGGCCTTTACTAGAAGCACACTTGGCCACAAGACACATTTGGCCCTTACTAGAGGCACACTTGGCCACAAGGACACACTTGGCTCTTACTAGAGGCACACATGGCCACAAGGACACACTTGGTCCTTACTAGATACAATTCCCTTATGACATACTTGACAGCAGTGAGACGTATATAGGCTATAACTTTACTTTTTACTTTACTATACAGTAATAAAAATATTTACAAAAATAATAAATTACTAGTACTTTTTTACCAACTGATAAGTATGATCAGTAATACAAAATACAATCGCAGTAGAACACTATTAAGGAGTAGCCTCAACCAAGTTTCGCACGTGCGATGCATTTCAGTATATCGCTTGTTCGAAATGGAATTGTCGAAGAGTTTCCTCGCCCAAATGCCATTTCGACAAGAGTTAAAGGTGTGCGTAAGTACCTATATCTACTAACAAATGCTAATATCCCCGCAGCAAACACTATCAAGGAGTCGCCTTGACCAAATGTTCACTTGCGAATCAAAATGCTATTTCTATCAACTACTAGTAATTCAAATCGATAGCGTGGCTTTACAATGTAACACTAGCCGAGCAGATTATCGGAGAGTTGCCCCGACCAAAATGACCCCAGACCGTGTACACTGTGCCACGAAATCCAAACTAACATTTTCATTTTGACGCAAAAAGCATTCAATTAATTTATCAAGTATATCAAAAGGGCCATAAGCATTTAAATGTAAAAAAAATTCAATTGTACATACCTTCAAACAATGTGGGCAGCAGAGAATAATCCCACTTCTGAGATTTTACGAATTAAACTCAAGGGTAATAGGAAAACTGATTTATTGGATTCGTGTTGTCCACTATTCACATTCTGAGATAAATATTATAATAACGTAGCTGGTACTTTTCAACTTAAATCATAATAAAGAATCATTATGAATAATTTAACTTCTTTGGCGAATAATTTATCTCGTGACCAGAAGCCACCGCTACTCCAACAGGAATGACGCTCCGACCGCTGGCTCAATCTCAAAGCAAAAACGTTTCCCCTATCACTTTTCTTAACTTGCTTCTGATTGGTGCGTGTAGGAATTGTTATTTTCAAACCAACCAATCAGAGACAAGCAGATTTACTACCAATTTGACCGGAAATACGTATTCATTTTAGCAACTTATTATTGAAAAATAGATTGAATCATGACATTCCGATCTAATAACATTTAACATTAAAGCTTAATATGAAAGAATTTACTAACTGCAAAATGATTCTTAGTTCGGCATGCCTATCGACAAGGGCCTCCTCCAACGATTTCCATTGTTGTCTATCTTGAGCGACCTTTCTCCAGCTTGGTCATGCTGTAAGTTTGATTTCATCGTCCCAGATTGTGTGCTGCTTTCCTCGTCTCCTTTTGCTGTCCCTTGGATACCATTCTGTTACTCTCCTGCTCCACTTTCCTACTTTGTCACGCATCATACGTCCTTTACGAAATTATATATTCATCATCATCATCATTACAGCCCTTCACAAGTCCACTGCTGAACATAGGCCTCTCCCAAGTAATGCCACAAAGTACGGTCCTGAGCCACCTGCATCCATCGACTTCCTGCATATCTTACCAGGTCGTCACTCCATCTAGTGGGGGGTCGCCCTACACTACGCCTACCGGTACGAGGCTGCCACTCAAGAACCTTTCTTACCCATCGGTTATCGGTTCTTCGAGCTATATGGCCGGCCCATTGCCACTTCAGCTTACTAATCCGTTGGGTTATGTCGGTCACTCTGGTTGTACTGCGGATATCCTCATTTCTGAGTCTATCACGCAGAGAAACTCCGAGCATAGCCCTCTCCACAGCTCGCTGAGCGACCTTGAGCGTCCTCATACGGCCAGCAGTGAAGGACCACGTCTCAGATCCGTAAGTCATCACTGGCAACACGCACTGGTTGTACAATCTAGTTTTTAGAGATTGAGGTATACCTGACGAGAATATATGTCGTAATTTCCCGAACGCTGCCCAGCCGAGTTGAATCCGCCGATTGACCTCTCGGTCGAAGTTGGACTTACCTAGTCGGACTATTTGTCCCAGGTAAACGTACTCGTCAACAACTTCGAGCATAGTGCTCCCAACAACTACCGGCATAGGTGTGACATGGACATTGAACATGATCTTTGTTTTGTCCATGTTCATCTTAAGACCTATCGGGTGGGAGGCACTATTGAGGTCATTGAGCATAGTGCTTAAGTCCTCCAGCGATTCTGCCATAAGGACTATATCGTCGGCAAATCAAAGGTGAGTGATGTACTCGCCATTGATGTCAATACCGTATCCTTTCCAGTCCAGTAGCTTGAAAACGTCTTCCAATGCAGCGGTGAAGAGTTTCGGGGATATAACGTCACCCTAATTTAAATATTACATACCTAAATTATATATTACATAGTTTCAAATAAAGATATATCTTTCTTCTTTATGTCATATAATTACCATAGCGGAGTCCCGAGGGTGTCGTTAGAGGTGACAAACGGAACTAAACCAGGAGACGGACAGCGACGTCTAATAAAAACTATAAAATAAAAAGCTGTAGTGCCAACATGTGCAGTGCAAATATACTTTTGTTATCCAATCTAAGGGTAAGCCTATTTTCAGCAATGGATTTTAATAGATTGTATTATTAATGAATGAAATAAAATTGCCAAAGTACTGGAGCATTTTTATAATTTAATTACAATAATTTGATTACTAGCGTCAACAACGGCTTCATGTTTGATATAACGCCTGACTTATCTCAAGCTCACAGGCCGCGCGAACCCTCAGTAATATCCGGTCAGTGCTATAAAGCGCATTAAGGCACTGCATAAGAGACGGCGATAAAAAATTCTATAATCCCGGACAATTTGGCAAATGAGTAGATCCCCCTTCACCCTCCGATTCACTCTCGCTCCGGAGCGAAGTCTCGTCCCTATAGCCATTAGAACTCTCTTTTATCGCATTAGTCTCTAACGCGGGATGTGCGAAGGGAGACTCAGATACGGCAGTTCTTATAAAATATAGATAAATCTTTTTTCCGACATAGAATACACCAACGAAAGGTAATACGGTATTAATTAATATTAAACATGTAATTGCTACAACATGTTGTTACTACACGGGTTGACAGGCAGATAATGCATTGGCATTAAAAACCCATATAATCGAACGTCGATTGCTTGACAGAGGCCAGTTCTGTTTAGTTTGCACTAAATCTGTGCCTTTTATTTCAGAGAATGTGTGTTTGGAACATCAAATGTTCTCAAAATATTTAATCATCCACGTTTTCAAGTTTCCTCAGAATTTTTTATTTCACTGAATATGTGGTAAAGCACAACTTGCGATTGACAACTTTTTTAACGTGGTAGAGCCATGCTGCTGTTATATGAGTAGTATAGTTATAGTACGAATAGGTCGGCTCGACCAGGGACGGACCACACTCTACAGAATACCAGCGTGAAATAGTAGCTTAGTGATGCTGTGTTTCGTATGGTGAGTGTAGAGAAGCGGAAAACCTTTTTATTGGAAACGAGGCATTCCATCTTAGTCATCACGGTTGACAACGCATCTGTATTTATTCGTAATCGAGGATATATGTAGATGTCTGTGGGTCACAGCAACCACTTACCGGATGGTAAGTGGTACATACCCATATACCTTATCAAATGGACTGTGTGTTCGTTTGTCACCCTGTCCTATAAAAAAACAAATTAATCGTTCCTGTGCATCTTTCTGATAACAACTCAAAATAATTAAAAAAGTGCAGTTGCCAAGCGTGGCAACTAAGGCAAAATCCTTCCTTTGAGGCAATCTATAATAGCAGGGTCTTCCTGATAACAACTAGAAAATAAAAACTGCGGTTGCCAGCCCACTTGGCAAGTGTGGCAATTATGGCAAGTATTCCCCTCATGAGACAATCTTTGAAAAAACCTACGACCGGCTGTGGACTTTCGTGAGGCTGTAACGGTATTGACAATAGTACATTATCAATTTCCCTGTTTGAGAGATTAGACACAATAGTTAAGAAATTGACAAGTGATTTGTTTATAGAATACAGGTGACAAACGAGCACACAGTCCGCCGTGGTAAGTGAACGCTGTGGCCCATGGAAATCTACATCTATCCTCGAATAAGAATCAAAATGCACATGCGTTGTCACACTTGAAGACTAAGATGGAATGCCTCGTTTCCAGTAAAAAAGGTCTCCGGATCTCTATACTCACCATATGAAACACAACAGCATTAAGCAGAGATCTTATGCTGATATTCAGTGAGAACTTGGTACTTCTGCTGTCGAGCCACCCCCATTCAAGTCATAATATAGCTACAGCATAGATACCAAAATTTTGAAGAAAATTTGAATCATTTTTTTCTCTGAGATATTATAACCGCATCCAATTGTTTGCAGGTCTGTGCGCTCGTGGGCGTGCGGACGACCATGACAGATGCGCCGTATCTGTCACATCCAAGAGGCGAAGACGCCGCAGTATGCCCACTTATGTATTCTATTATACGTTGTAGGAATTTTACCGTTCGCAAGGTTTACGATAGTATGTAACATATATTTACGACGGGAAACGATGGTAGTTGGGGTGTGCTCGGTTTATGTTTGATAGAAAATTATATTTCCAACACATATAATCTAGCAGATAACTAGGCGGTAAGTACCTTCAACTATTAGTCCACGCACTGCGTTCTAATAAACAGTTGGGAACGGTTAATTGATGTACATGTCGCAGTAAGATGCTTAAAACCGGTATATAGTTACATCCCTAGGGATATAGCTATGTACCGTAATATAGTTATATGACGGTGGTTCTAACTATCTTACTAGAGTAAAAGTAAATTAAAGTAAAGTTACAGTATATATACGTCCCGCTGCTGGGCATAGGCCTACCCTCATTTCTGAGAGAGTTTTAGGACAAGGAAGTGTCCGCCGAGCTGCCCCAATGCGTGTTGGCGAACTTTACATGTCTCCGAAATATTTTTTTTCTTATTCCTCAGACATGCAGGTCTCCTAACGATGTTTTCCTTCACCTCCGAGCACGTGGTAAATCAGCAATTAAAATTGCAATTAACAATTTCATTGGTGCCGGCGGGGATCGAACCCGGTTTGCTCAGGTTCTGTAATATTTACAGCGAGCGTAAACCATCTTACTAGAGTAATGAAGTGAAATAATTATAACTGTAAAATGAATGTACAGGAGCACACTTGTGTAGAAAATTTTATTTGTGGAGTATCGTCCTGTGGCGGAGGGTACTTACTGATCGCAACTGATATGCAATTAATGTAACAACAAAAAATATATTCAGGACCAAAGAGATAAATCTGTAGGCAACTTAAAAAGAGCTGCTGAAAAAATTAAAAAAAGAGTCCTCCAACAAATTTAGCGAATTAAAATTGGATCTTCAGTTCGTGTTAATTGTTAAATGTAAATTTTTTGACAGTAGGTTTAAGGTGCGGCTGGGGTGGCCCTTAGGCCACCCTAAAGCCGTGTAAATTATAACGATATAAAATATAATACTGAAAGAACTGAACTTTTTTATTTAAAAAATTCATAAAGTATAAGTCTAAATTAGTTTTGGCTGACATTCTTGGTCAACATTTACTTATAATTATATATTTGTACTAGTCCAGTAAGGTAGTTATATTACTAAACTCGTGCTCGTACCGTAGCTACTCGTATATTCCTAGTACGATAGTTATGAACGACTTTCATATAACTATATTACGGTATACTAGTATAGCCATATCCATAGGGCTATATCGCGGCTTTAACCAACTTATTGCGACATATACAACGTCCTATCGGTGTGCTAATTAATTAACTGTGTCCTTAATAATTCAACATACCCTATCTTGAATTATTAACATAGGGTATTTAGAATTATTAAGAACACTTAAAAATTAAAAGACTTGTGTTTTTTTTACAATTATGCCCAATATCGATTATCTTTTTATATCATCATCATTACAGCCCTTCACAAGTCCACTGCTGAACATAGGCCTCCCCCAAGTAATGCCACAAAGCACGGTCCTGAGCCACCTGCATCCATCGACTTCCTGCATATCTTACCAGGTCGTCACTCCATCTAGTGGGGGGTCGCCCTACACCACGCCTAACGGTACGAGGCTGCCACTCGAGAACCTTTCTTCCCCATCGGTTATCGGTTCTTCGAGCTATATGGCCGGCCCATTGCCACTTCAGCTTACTCCGTTGGGCTATGTCGGTCACTCTGGTTCTACTGCGGATATCCTCATTTCTAAGTTTATCACGCAGAGAAACTCCGAGCATAGCCCTCTCCATAGCTCGCTGAGCGACTTTGAGCGTCCTCATACGGCCAGCAGTGAAGGACCACGTCTCAGTTCCATATGTCATCACTGGCAACACGCACTGGTTGTACAACTTAGTTTTCAGGTTTTGATGTATACCTGACGAGAAGATGCGTTGTAATTTCCCGAACGCTGCCCAGCCGAGTTGAATCCGTCGATTGACCTCTCGGTCGAAGTTGGACTTACCTAGCCGGACTATTTGTCCCAGGTAAATGTACTTGTCAACAACTTCGAGCTTAGTGCTCCCAACAACTACCGGCATAGGTGTGACATGGACATTAAACATGATCTTTGTTTTGTCCATGTTCATCTTAAGACCTATCCGTTGGGAGGCACTATTGAGGTCATTGAGCATAGTGCTTAAGTCCTCCAGCGATTCTGCCATAAGGACTATATCGTCGGCAAATCGAAGGTGAGTGATGTACTAGCCATTGATGTTAATACCGTATCCTTTCCAGTCCAGTAGCTTGAAAACGTCTTCCAAAGCAGCGGTGAAGAGTTTCGGGGATATAACGTCACCCTGTCTTACACCTCTCTGCAGTTGGATAGGTTTCGAGCTCTGGTTCTGTACTCGGATAGCCATCGTAGCCCTACTGTATAAACACTTCAGCACTTCGATATACCGACAGTCAACTTGGCACCGCTGAAGGGACTGCAGCACCGCCCAAATTTCGACGGAATCAAAGGCTTTCTCATAGTCCACATACGCCATGCAAAGTGGCAAATTGTACTCTTCAGTCTTCTGTACAATCTGCCGCAGGGTATGTATGTGGTCTATGGTACTGAAGCCTTTTCGGAAACCGGCTTGTTCGGGAGGCTGGAAGTCGTCGGAGTCTGCGTGCGCGTTAAATGTTGCCAGGTCGAGTCGTCGTAGGTGGCAACCGAACCTCCACCGGAGATTCTTAGCACCCCCTGCCCCGCCGTTACCATGGTCGCCACCGTAGCCAGGAATAGCGGGGCCACCGGGGACTGGGGGCCGTCTATTTGTGTTATTGTTCATGGGGGGTATATTGCCATAGTTGCCACGCTTGGCGAGCGGGTTGGCAACCGCAGTTTTTTTTGTGTAATTGTTGTTATCAGGAAGATGCTGCTGCCCATCTCCTGCCTGTTTCCCTCTGTCGCCTTTTACGACACCCACGGGAAGATATGGGGTAGTGGATATTCTTAACCGCCACTACACGGCAAACTTTTTATATAGGTAATAAAATAATCTATGGTCCTCTGGTAATCTGATGGTATACCGCTATTTTCATAGATATAATAATTTTACACCATTTTTGTCGCCTTTACACACATACGTTATTTATACGTGGTAGAGCCATACTGCAGCTATATAAGTAGTATAGTTGTAGCATGAACGGGTCGGCTCGACCGGGCTAGGATCACGCTCTCACAGAATAGCAGCGTAAACTAGCAGTTCAACGTTGCTGTGTTTAGTATAGATAGTGTAGAGATCCGGAGAAAATTTTTATTGGAAACGGGGCATTCCATCTAAGTTCTCATCGATGACAACGCGTATGCATTTTAATTCGTAATCCAGGATAGATGTAGATGTCTATGGTACACAGTAACCCGTTATTATCAGGTAGACAGCGTATCGTTTGTCACTGTTATCCTATAAAAAAACAGGTCAAAAGGGAGTGATAGATTCACATATGCCTTCACCACAAGGTGAAATAGAATTTTACAATTCTGATAAGTGTACTTATTCTACATCAATTTATCAATGTTCGTAGATTTTTAAAGTTTTCTGAACGGATCCAGCGTTGTCGACCATTAGAGGAATTTGAAGCAACCGCTACCTTAGGCTCGTTCATAGTTTAGTAAACGAGCTAGTGAGATAGCTCGTTTACTAAACTAATACAAACTTTTTTTAAATATATTTTCTGTAAATGCGTCGTAATGAAAAGTTTATTTAATAGAGCCCATTGATTTATATTGTATAACTCAATGATAGAGCCTATCTAGTAAAAATACAAATGAACTAGAGTTTAATTAAAAAGTAAAGTAACAGCCTATACATGGCCCGTGGCTGAGTATGGCCGTCTCGGTAGAGAGAAATTGTGTTCTGTGGTACGGGCATTCTCATAGTGTTGAGAGGGTTTTCTTGGGGTGGGGAAGAGTTCAACACGCTGCCTTTGACGCGCTGCCATCACATTTCATTTGTTTTCTTTACTTAAATTATAAAATTAGAATTTAGTTTGTAAAGTAAATGTAATTAACTTTACTTTAGAAAAGAAGTCTTTTTATATTTTGTTTACAAATAGCGTTTATGAAAATTCATATTTAATGGACAAAATGTAAACCGAATAGTATATAATTTAATTAGGCGTACACTTAGTTTTTCCATTTACCGAGAGATGTCACTGTTCACTGTTTACTACTCTATAATATAATATAAATGTCCCGAGAGACTCATCTACCAACGCTCAGCCCAAACGTACGAAACGTAGAAATCTGAATTTTTTGACGTAGAAATCTGAATCCACTAAGTAAGGGTTTAGGCAAATTATACCCTTAAGAGGGTGAAATAGTGTGTTACAGTTTGTATGAATGGTTTTATTTTACTGCGCAATTCATGGCGATTTCAGAGGATGTCGAATTTTGTATGGGGATAAATACTTGATGCATTAAAACAATAACATTTACCCTTACGAATTAAAACAGGGGTGCAAATGTATAACATTTTTGTATTTTGACGCACACAGTTATAGTACAGACATAGAAGCGTGAAAGCGGGACAATAACTTCCTTTTGTTATGTAAGCATACAATTATAAAGGGTTTTTGGAAAATTTAAACTATTAGAGGAAAAAGTAAACATAATGGAATATATAATAATATATTCCATTTATTAAGAAACTTTTTTACGGGATGAATTCTAATTTGTATTGAGAAAAATTATTAAAAGATTTTTGTAACTTGAAGATTGATTAATGAACGTTTTTTTCGTTTTTCGAAATTCCACCTTCAATAAGACGACGGTAGGTACAAAGTTTGCGTGAAAAAGAAAATGGTTTTTAATTACAATAAGTTGGTGGGGAAATTCATAAAAAGAAATCATAATACCTTTGAATAAAGAGTCGTGGTAGCTCAGATGGTTTGTACGAGTAACCCGGGCCCGATGCCGGCATGGATGAAATTGTTAATTGCAATTTTAAGTGTTGATTTACCGCGTGTTCGGCGGTGAAGAAAAACATCGTGACTAAACCTGTAAATGTCTGAGAAATAAGAAAAAATATTTCGATGACATGCGATAGGTTGACAGATTGACAGGTGATTTGTTGTTTCTTGTGAGCATCATTCCAGTTGCTAACAATGTAATTAGTTTGCCGGAACTGTTGCAGAAGCTCAGCTTTGCACTAAGCTGCTGGCGTCAAAGTTTTTAATATTTTTCCGGTTGAATTCAAACTGAACGTAAATGAAACTGTGTGAATGTGTATTTAAAGTGTCCGGCAATAAATACTGCCGACAGAATGTGTCTGGCAGTATTAATTTTAAATTGTTTACAATATTCCCTACAACATACGTAAGAATCAGTACTTTGACTGTAAGTAGAGTGAGCACAATTGCAATAATTGTATCTGTAGTACCTGGTACCTGAGAACTGGCTGTCGGCCTAAGATACCGGGTTATATATACCGGTACATGTTCACTTTACGCACTAATACTACTCCATTGTATATATTTTGTCCATCATAAAATAAATAAGGTCGGGGGGCCTTGGAATCTCGGACTATGAAGTTCCCCAACACGCTTTGGGGCAGCGCGGCGGACACTACCTTGCCTTAAAACCCTTTCAGAAATAAGGCGAAGCCTGTGGGACGTATATAGGCTGTAACTTTACTTTTTTTTAGAATTTGAAGGTGTTATATTTATATTTAAGGTAATTCTGTATTTGACATTGACATATATATTACTAGCGTAAGGACCGGGCCGGCCGAACAACTAAAACAGTGCGTTGGCCGTAAATTACAGTTTAGGGCCAACGCGAATCGGTCGACAGTGACAGATTTGCCTGTCACAAATATGTCTAGTTGCGTGGTAAAAGAATGTAAAAATTACGATACAAAGATTTTAAAAAACATCGGATATCGTATCACCGGTAAATAAACTTATATTAATTTTGTTACAATAAAATTATTATATAGACGCATTTTTAAAGTTTTATTTACAGTTAGCTTAGTTACGTTACCAAGATTAGACCAGGGTAGGATTCAGACCTTCAAAAATATTGTATATGAAAAATAAAATTATACTATTATAAAAAAAATTATATCACGTTTGACGTTTTATGTTTATTTTTTCTCATGTACCGGGATTTTGGCGTCACGCGTCTAGTTTATCTATACGTTTCGGTTTTTGAGGGTTTTCTTTTTATTTCTGTTTAATTTTTGTCTAAAGAACTTAGTGTAAGTTATATTTTGAATATTGGTATTTGGTACCTAATATATTTTATATGCAATAAGGGTAAAACGAAAAGAGTACAAAAGAAACCATATCTGCTTAATTGAATCTGAAAATCTGATTCATAAAATATTCTGAAATTCTATTTTCAAACCTTGCTTCTGGAGCATAGAGATTTTTTAGTGGTAGCCCCTCATTATAGTTGTATCAAGAATGCAACTTTGACTTTGATTGACCAGAAAGGGAGCTAATTCTAATTTTATTAAAAAAACTCGGTACTCATGTACAATACAGAAATTCTGGATATCGTAGGGTTAGTATTAAAATCTAAAAGGACCCAATAATAATACAAGTCGACCTTTAGGTAAATTATGGTACTTTCGCTTAGTATTTTTACGATACCATGTACTACTAACTATTAAATAGTGGAACAACTAGGATAATTATACTACGAAATCCGACCCAGGTTACGTCGTATTTTGATATGACGTTTATATTATGACATATAGTACTACGCTACTTTCTTGTATGAAAAAGTTATGAGTAAAATATTTAGATGGGCCTAATGTTTCGAGCGAAATTAGTTAATTTCTTATCGTTTCAAAAAAAAAACAACAATAAAAATGTCTTTTAGGCCGAATTTAGGTCACGACGGCCTATCTTCAAGTAGACTAGTCAATTTATACAGGACATTGAGGTATTATGTCCGTACCTTTCGATAAACAGTACCTAATAGTGTTAGTAGCTAATAGGTACGTAAGTACCAAGGGAGTACATTATATTTAAATAACGCAGGGCAGGATTACGTATTACGAGTATGTGCGCAAACACAGGTGCATTTTCTATTCCCTCACTCTCATAATCCGATGGGACGGTAATCCCCTATAAATATTGAGAGATCAGACGTAGAATCAAGGACTTTCTGAGGTTTCCGAGGCACTTGAATGAAACACTGCTAAAATCGCCGCTCCGGAGTGCTACTGAGAATTTCTAGATACAAAAATCAACTGATTTTGGGTCTGATCACACTTATTTTTATAGAATAATGGTAAAAAACGAGCACACAGTCCACCTGATGGTAAGTAGATGCTGTAACCCATAGACATCTACATTTATCCAAGATTTAGAATCAAAACGCAGATGCGTTGTCACTCCTGATCAAATAGATGGACCTCTAAGATGGAATGCCTCGTTTCCAGTAAAAAAGGGTCTCCGGTTCTCTATACTCACCATACGAAACATAGCAGCATTAAGCTGATATTTTACACTTGAATTATGTGGGAGCGTGGTCCTTCCCTGGTCGAGCCGACTCATTGGTGCTATAACCATAATATACTGCAAAACAAGGCATCTTAGTACTCAGGGACTGACAACGCATCTGCATTTTGATTCTTAATCGAGGATAAGGTAGATGTCTATGGGCCACAGCATCCACTTATTAACCCTTTACCAGGCCCAAGGGAACCACTTAACTTACAGAAATTTCTGCTATTGATTCCATATGCTGTTGTAATTGTTATAGCATGTCAACAACGAAAATTGGAAAATTACTCGGAAAATTAAAAAAAAACATGTGGGACAACATAATCCCTTTGCCTAGCAAGAAATTAAAAAATATAGGGTGTGACTACTTAATATCTGAATCAAAATTTTCTTGGATTTCGGAGACTTGCCTATTTCTATGATCATGGCCAATGAACCCTGGGCTCCAAAGTGAAAGCTGGAATCTTGGCTAAAATGAGAAGGTAATAACTTGGTACTGAAATGAAAGTAATTTATTTTTGAAAATTAATTTTAATAAAAAATCTAATGAAATTGTTTTTATTTTAAAATTATAAATATTCGTTGTTGTAACACCAGGTTAATCGTCTTTGTATGATTTACATATTATCTTGGATTCGGTGAAAACTTTTCATGTAATGTGACAAAAGGACACCCGTTCGAAGTACATGTGCAAAATGCACATGTACTTCGAACGGGTGTCCTTTTGTCTAGTGCTACAGAATCTGCACCTCTTTCTTGTGGTCATCGGTTCCAAGTAATGCTGCCCTGAGTAACCCAGATTCGCCTCGCAATCGTCATCCTCACTATCACTACTCTCTGATGACTGCCAATTTGGAGCAGGTCCTCAATTTTGTGGTCTTTAACGTTTAACTAAAATAATACAAAACTTATCAGGCAAAGGCAGCATATGTCCCACAACACAAAAATGTTAACAGGCAACGGTCACATTTGTCCCACATCATTCGGGAACCTATTGTGACGACTATTTATAATAATCTGCAAAGAATTATGTTAAAACAACAAGAAAAACACTTGCTCTACAACATATTCAAAAATTGCACGACCTACATATTGTTTTTTGACATTATAACCTAGAAATGTTTGTTTCACTGCAAAAACACACACTCCCAATCGACTCACGAATGAATTAGCTATCACTTAGATATTTACGTTCGGATACGCAGTTTTTTTTAGTTTTGATCCATAGACTATATATAATATATTTAGGGCGGCCATCAGGTAGACCGTGTGCTTGTTAGTTACCCTTATTCTATATAAAAAACCTTACACCGCCACTTATTACGTAAAGTTAAATAAAGTTACGGCTTATATAGCTTAACAGTTAAGTACTGACCCTAAATTTTCCACTACACGAGCAACCTAAGTTCGACTCGTGCCTTTCTAAATGAAAAAAAAAAACCTAAGGCATGCAGTTTCCTCATGATGGTTTCCTGGACCGCCGAGTACTTGGTCAATCAGCACTTATAACTGAAATTAACAATTTCATTGATGCCAGCGGGGATTGAGCCCGGGTTATTCGGTGAAATATAAGGTGAGCGTTTAGCCCACTTGGTACCGCAACTCTTATGTATTAATAGTATTGTATTAATTATGGATATATTAGCGCATGATGGACGCTTGGTAACGACTAATTATCGACTATATTATTGTAACTCAGAAACGAAATCGCGTGTGAACAATATTAGCTCCTACATTATACAAGTGCACAACATGTCTGTGGTACCATAATCAAAAATGAAAATCGTAGATGTAGTGATTGGCGTATTAAATGCGGTAGAGCCACGCTGCAGTTATATTATGGTTGTAGCACGAATGGGCCGGTACGACTGGGGTGGGACCACGCTCTTACAGCATACCAGCGTAAAATAGCAACTTAATGCTGCTGTGTTTTGTAATAGTGGTGATATAAGGTCCACTATTAACAGACTCTGAGTGGTTTAGTGGAGTAGAAATGAAACTACTATTTTATGTGCAGACGAATGGCGTATGGAGTATGGAATATGGAATATATTTTACGTCAACCCTACCTATATTTATATGTCCCGCTACGTCGCTAGTTTACCAATAATCATCATCATCATCATCATTACAGCCCTATACAAGTCCACTGCTGAACATAGGCCTCCGCCAAGGTATGCCACAAAGCACGGTCCTGAGCCACCTGCATTCATCGACTTCCTGCATGTCTTACCAGGTCGTCACTCCATCTAGTGGGGGGTCGCCCTACACTTCGTCTACCGGTACGAGGCTGCCACTCGAGAACCTTTTTTCCCCAACGGTTGTCGGTTCTTTGAGCTATATGGCCGACCCATTGCCACTTCAGCTTACTAATCTGTTGGGCTATGTCGGTCACTCTGGATCTACTGCGGATATCCTCATTTCTAAGTTTATCACGCAGAGAAACTGCGAGCATAGCCCTTTTCGTAATTCGCTGAGTGCCTCAAGCGTCTCCATACGGCCAGCAGTGAAGGACCACGTCTCAAATCCATAATTCATTACTGGCAACACGCACCGGTTGTACAATCTAGTTTTCAGGTTTTGAGATATACTTGACGAGAAGATGTGTCGTAATTTCCCGAACGCTGCTCAGCCGAGTTGAATCCATGGATTGACCTCTCGGTCGAAGTTGGACTTACTTAGTCGGACTATTTCTCCCAGGTAAACGTACTCGTCAACAACTTCGAGCTTAGTGCTCCCAACAACTACCGATGTGACATGGACATTAAACATGATCTTTGTTTTGTCCATGTTCATCTTAAGACCTGTCCGTTGGGAGGCACTATTGAGGTCATTGAGCATAGTGGTTAAGTCCTCCAGCGATTCTGCCATAAGGACTATGTCGTCGGCAAATCGAAGGTGAGTGATGTACTCGCCATTGATGTTAATGCCGTATCCTTTCCAGTCCAGTAGCTTGAAAACGTCTTCCAATGCAGCGGTGAAGAGTTTTGGGGAAATAACGTCACCCTGTCTTACACCTCTCTGTAGTTGGATGGGTTTCGTACTCTGGTTCTGTACTCGGATAGCCATCGTAGCCCTACTGTACAAATACTTCAGCACTTCGATATACCGACAGTCAACTTGGCACCGCTGAAGAGACTGTAGCACCGCCCAAATTTCGACGGAATCAAATGCTTTCTCATAGTCCACATACGCCAGGCAAAGAGGCAGATTGTACTCTTCGGACTTCTGTACAATTTGCCGAAGGTATGTATGTGGTCTATGGTTTTAATGCCTTTTCGGAAACCAGCTTGTTCGGGAGGCTGGAAGTCGTCGAGTCTGCGTTCGAGAAGATTCGTGATGACTCTCGAAAACATCACGTAGACGCGGCTCAGAAGGGATATCGGTCTGTAGTTCTTCAAGAGGGCGTTGTCACCTTTTTTGAAGAACAAGACCACCGCACTTCTGCTCCACGCCTGCGGAGTAGTGCCACCATGGAGGACGGAATTAAAGAGCCTCTGAAGGACTTCAAGTACCGGTTTTCCACCCGCTTTCAGAAGCTCCGCTGTAATTCCATCCTCGCCCGGGGACTTGTCGTTTTTAAGGTGCTAGAGAGCCATTCTGATCTCGCTCAGACTGACGTCCATCCCGGACGTCAGTCGTCGTCATCATTGGAATAGTGTCGGATAAGACCCGCTCTTGGATCGTTACTCACACTTGCGTGTGGCTCCAACGATGATGTGTACAGCTGCCCATAGAACCTCTCAATCTCACTCAGAATCTCAGGTGTCCCGGAAATAATGCTGCCACACTCAGTCTTCAGCTTTGACAGTTGGCTCTTCTGGCAGACAGATCTCTGGCAAAAACTTTGGAGTCCTCGTTCCGCTCAATCGCTTCTTCAATACGAGCAGTATTAAATTTGCGTAAGTCTCGCCGCATGCATTTGGAGATCTGTCTGTTCAGTTGCCTGTATGCTGTCAAATCTGTTGACGATTGCAGCCTCATCTCCCGTCTAACAGCTATGAGATTAAGAGTGTGATCGGAGAGTTTTTGTGTTCTTCTGTGGCCGGTCTTGCAGAACTTAGCTCCGACCGCATGGACAGTTTCCACGAGCTTGTCATTCATATCGTCCACTGCATTGCAATCTTCTAGGCACTGAAATCGGTTACGTAACTCGAGCTGAAAGGTTTCGGGATTCTGGATTAGAGCACGAGGGGGACGCAGCGTTGACTTCATTAGACGAGACCTCTCCAACTTAACGTTTAAGTTCAGTGTGCCTCTAACCATTCGGTGATCGCTGCCAGTTTTCACCCTTGCGATCACTGAGACATCACTGAACAGTTGGCATCTGGTCGTCATAAAGAATTCAATCTCATTTTTTGTCGAACCGTCGGGGCTCGACCAGGTCCATTTCCTGTGGGGCCGCTTCTAGAAGAAAGAGTTCATCATAAAGAGTCCCTCTTTCTCCATAAAGTCGACCAGCTGCTGGCCCCCACGGTTCCGTTGCCCTACTCCAAATTTCCCTACCTTCAGCTCACCGCTTTCTCTTGTGCCTAGTTTTGCGTTGAAGTCTCCCATCAACACCGTGTAGTGGGTTTTGGAGGAATGCATGGATCTAGAAATATCCTCATACATTTCCTCCACCTCCTCAACGGGATGTGCTGAGGTTGGTGCGTAAACCTGTATGACCTTCAGCGAATACCGTTTGGTGATTCTGAGTATCAGGTACGCGATCTTCGTCGACACACTTCTAATCTTTACAACGTAGTTGACGAGAGACTTGTGGACGATAAATCCGACACCTCCTTGGGACAGATGGTCGCCCTCCCGGTGATAGAACAAGTTGCCGGACTCGAGGATTACCGTGTCCTCCCCCTCTCTTCGGACCTCGGATAACCCAATAATATGCCAGCGCAATTTGTCTACCTCTTCTTCCAACTCCAGTATCTTCTCGTCAGTCCTCAGGGTGCGTGCGTTATATGTTGCCAGGTCGAGTCGTCGTAGGTGGCAACCGAACCTCCACCGGAGATTCTTAGCACCCCCTGCCCCGCCGTTACCATGGTCGCCACCGTAGCCAGGAATAGCGGAGCCGCCGGGGACTGGGAGCCGTTTGTTTGCATCGTTACTCATGGGGGGATATTTGCCATAGTTGCCACGCTTGGCGAGCGGGTTGGCAACCGCAGTTTTTTATTATATCGTTGCTGTTATCAGGAAGATGCTGCTGCCCATCTCCTGCCTGTCTCCCTCTGTCGCCTCTTACGACACCCACGGGAAGATATGGGGTAGTGGATATTCTCAACCGCCACTACACGGCAATACCAATAATAACAATTTTTATTTGCCTAGCCAATTACAATTCTTACATTATGACCAATAAAGATTAATCAAAATACAACCATTGTGTGCGTTCCATTTGACGGCGTGAGACTCGTGTATATCTTTATTAAAACGTTAAATATATACGTCAAATTATCTCGCATCGATATGCAGCCCGCAGTATCTCAGTAGCCGGGGATAATTAGGAAATAAATGTTTTCTTCGCCTTCTGAGTTATGGTAGCATATATTACTTATTGCCGTTTAGGGTTGATTAGCCTGACTGCTACAGTTTCTTATGGTAGAGAACTGAGAATTTTAACTTGAAACGAATCATTCCATGTAAAATGTAAACTTACCATCAGGTGGACTGTGTGTTCGTTTGTCATCGTCATTATAAAATTTATTTTTATATATAGTAATTAATGTTGAGTTTTTATTTAGTGTTTTAGGTGATAGGATTACTTTTCTGCCGAGGAGTCCGCCTGGTACGCCTACCCCGCTATTATACCTACTTCTACCGCCTAATAGCAACGTCTGCAATGGTGTGTTTTGGTCATAGACTTTGGACATAGAATTGCTATCAACCTTATTGTGGATCAGCGTCGCCGGGAGCACACACACAAGCAAACAAGCAATTACGTCGTATTATCAATTATCACTACTACAAACACATTTTTGACTTTATGTTGTTGACACATTAATATTTCACACAAACATATTCACAAAATGGACTGTGTGAATTGGACTGTGTGCTCATTTTACACCCTTAATCTGACTTAAAAAAAACCGTTAAGTTAAATATAGATTGGAGATAAGGACCAGTGCAAAGGTGCTGCCATCGACCAATCTGCCTAATAAGCATCATCTTCATAATTGTCATCATTTTTGGGCCTATTAACTATAGCATTACATACATAGCCCTCTGCTAAACATAGACCTTGTCCAGGGAATTCCACAAACACGTATCGTCGTTACCTGAATAAATCGATCTACTGCATCTCCATTTTCACTTTATCTAGTCGGAGGCTGCTCAACCATACCGTTACGGGGCTACCACGCGAGAACTTCAACCTACCGGTTATCGATTCTTCAAGCTATAAAATTACCTCACTGCCAATTCGGCTCACCGATACAGCTAAGCATGGCAAAGGTCAATTCTCCCATCTACTGGATAAGCCCATACCCACAAATACAATTATACAACTCTGTTAGAAATCGTGGATGGTTTCGTTTTACCCTAAATCGTATGATTACGTTGTAATAATGCCGTCGAGATCGAACTTCGGTCGACAGTGTCAAAAGACGGTCAAAGCGGCCAGTCTCAATGGAGACTAGCCATCTGCGCAGCACAGCATCCCAGTGCTCAAGTGTATGTGCAAGCACAGGTGCACTCTTTATCTCCTCACCCTCTTAATCCGATGTGACGGTATTACGACACAACCGAAGAGAGATCGGGCGCAAGAACAACGGCTTGACGTGCTTTCTAAAGCACGGAAGTTACAAAGTATTTAATTGACTGTTCGGTGTTAGTAAGTTCGATTTTTGTTAAAAAAAACCGCAGGCAAGTGTTACATGCTATGCAATTACGCGTCGAATAAAATTTAGTGTAAAGTCGACATCATTACTTATACTCGAAGTATGTTTTGACATTCTGTGAAATTTCTGTAAAACTACAACTGCTTAGAATTTGAACTACCACGGCTTAGTAAAAAAATGAATGATTAAAAAACTCCCTTTAAAGCGCTGTAGTTAAGTTAATTTAAATCAAATATATGACTTTTTAATGTCAAAGTTTACGCCATCGCTTTGACAAGTCCATACTGCGGTAAGATACTGTGAGTAAAAGCGGCAAGAAACATACAAGTAGACTCTTATGTTACACAATTTATAGGATAGGGTGACAAACAAGCACACAGTTCACCTGATGGTAAGTGGTTGCTGTGGCCCATAGACATCTACATCTATCCTCAATTACGAATCAAAATGCAGATGCGTTGTCACCCGAGAGGACAAAGATGAAAAGCCTAGTTTCTATTAAAAAGGGTCTCCGGTTTTCTACACTCACCATACGTAACACAGCAGCATTAAGCTACTATTGGACGCCGGTATCCTGTGAGAGCGTGGTCCTTCCCCGGTCTCGCCAACCCATTCTTGCTACAACTATACTCCTAATAAAACTGCAGCATGGCTCTACCACGTATGACACATATGGCCACATATTACAATTTATCCTTATAAAATATAAGCGTGAGTAAAAAAAAGTCTAAGAGAGGTCATTATGTCCTAATTTATCATTTTCAGTTTCTTTATACTCGTAAGAGTGCATTTTACACGCGATTTAATTTTTTACAAAGGCAAATCAGTATTATTACAGCAGATCTTATTATAAATTATTATAAATTAACCCAAAACTGAGCCGCTAGTTTAAAGGAGCATTTTTATTAGCTTATTGATTTGTACTGTATTCACTTTCACCGCAATGCAGATATGTGATAAGTAACAGACGTCATCTCAGTCGCACTACGTAAATTTGCAAAACGATAAATTGATAATAATTATCAACATCCGCAGTTAAAGAAGGCAGTATATAAGGGGCAATGAGAACAGACGTATACAAATATACAAGAGATCGCAATCAAAATGGTGTCCGACTTCAGAAAGAAGAAGCTCCTTCACTTGTTTAATCAATTCTTCGACACGAACAGCAGCGGTTCGGTAGACAAAAAAGACTTCGAACTAGCGGCACAAAAAATTTCGCAGCTGCGAGGATGGAAGGAAGGTGATGCCAAGTACAAGGAGACGTTGGACTCATTACTTAAGATCTGGGACGGTTTACAAAGTGTAGCAGACTCTGATAAGAATGGCGAAGTGACTGCTGACGAATGGGTGTCCATGTGGGAAGCTTACGCGAAGAATCCGTCATCAGCTCAAGACTGGCAAAATCAGTACTGCAAATTTACTTTCAATCTAGAAGACGCCACTGGTGATGGATCTATTGACAGTGAGGAGTTCTCATCTGTTTATGCTTCGTTTGGCCTAAGCAAAGATGATGCCGTGTTGGCTTTCCAGAAGTTAGCAAAAGGCAAGTCCAGTATAACGTGGCCCGAGTTCCAGGAATTGTGGAAGGAGTACTTCGTTACGGAAGACCCTAATGCACCGGGAAATTTCATCTTCGGAAAGTCTAGCTTCTAGTTGAAAATTAGGTTAAATATATAGATCAATAGAACTGTACAACTGCAAGGATTTAGCAAGAGAAGTCATTTTAAGTGAAATGTTAAACGTGAATATTTAAATTATTTTCACAATTTATCAGTGATATCAAAATTAAGTTTATATTTATTATTTAATATTGTTTGTAATATAAATTTTATTTAACTACTTATCTTTTTTATAGAATAATGGCAACAAACGAGCACACTGTCCACCTAAAAGTAAGTGGATACTGTGGTCAATAGTCATCCACATTTATCCTCAATAGAGAATTGAAATGCAGATGCGTTGTCATTCCTAAGGATTAATGTGGAATGCCATGTATTCAGTAAAAAGGGTCTCCGGTTCTCTACACTCACCATAAGATACACAGGCCAGCGGCATTGAGGTGCTATTTTACGCTGGTTTTCTGTGAGAGCATGGTCCTTCCCGGATCGAGCCGACCCATTCTTGCTAATACCATAATATAACTGTAGTGTGGCTTTACCACGTGTAAATACGTATGTTATTTTTACTTAACATTACTTATAATAAGTTAATCAAATTTTGTAAGCGTACGTTCTTTTTTATAGAATTAATAAACAAACGAGCACACAGTCCACCCGCTGGTTAGTGGATGCTGTGGCTCATAGACACCTACATCAATCCTCGATTATGAATCAAAATGATGAGCGATGGTAGTCACATCAGGCCTTCAGTTCTCCGCACTCACCATACAAAACAATTTACGCTGCTATTCTATGTAAGGTTGATCGTTCCCCGGTAGAGCCAACTCATTGGTGCTAGAGCTATAATACAACGTAAGAGTGACTGCTTACGTATATTATTTTTTAAAGCATTAGTGACATACGAGCACACAGTCCACCTGATGTTAAGTGGATGCTGTGGCCCACAGACATCCACATTTATTCTCAATTGAGAATCAAAATACATATGCGTTGTCACCCCTGAAGACTAACATGGAATGTCTAGATTCCAGTAAAAGGGTCTCCGGTTCTCTATACTCATCATATGAAAGACATCAGTATCACGCTGGTATTTTACACTGCTACTCTTTGAGAGCGTGGTCCTGCCCCGGTCGAGCCGACCCATTCGTGCTACAACTATAATATAGCTGCAGCGTGGCTCCACGACGTAAAAAATAGTATTAAGCATTTCACATGACCCTGTCATTACGTCAAATTTGATAGACCACAAAAACTTGCAAAAGAACATCGATTCCTACCAAGAATAGGTGAGGCTATTAAAATTTAATAACACCTTAACTTCAATAGTGTTATTAATAAAGTTAAAACTGTACCCAAGTATACAACTGAAAAACTTCATGATATAGTAAGCTCATTATGCGCAGATCGGACAGAAAATAATAATGAAAAGCTAAAGGTATCCTGTTTTAACTTTGACATTGAATCAAACACCTCAGCTATCTGGTGCCGACTAACATGGCGTAGGTGTCGTTAAAGTAGACAGAGGGAAACTGAACCAGGAGATGGACAGCAGCTTCTTCCTGGTAACGACTCAAAGTTATTAAAAACTGCAGTTGCCAACCCAAGCGTGGCAGCTGTGGCAAAATCTGTGGCATCATGAGGCAATCGATGGGGGGAGGCCTATGTTCAGCAGCGTACATTTATATGGTGTATTAGATGGATGGATTTTATAAGTATTAAGTATCTTGTTCGACTACCTCGTTAGTCTAGTGGTTGTAGTAGTGCGACTGCTGATCATGAGGTCCTGGGTTCGAATCCTTGGTCAAGCCAAAAAAATTATTATTGAGTTTTTCTGTCAAGAAATTCTCAGTAGGTGCCAGAGTCAGGAACTTGACGGTGTCTCACACCCGTGCCTCGGAAAGCACGTAAAGCCGCTGTTCCTGCGCCTGACCTCTGTCCGATCATGTCGGTTTACCGACCCATCGGACTATGAGAGTGAGGGAATAGAGATTGCACCTGTGCGTGCGCCTATACTTGGGCACTATAACCCTGTCCTGCATCGATGGCTAGTCTTCGTAGAGGCAGGCCGTCGTGACTGAAATTCGATCTGGAGGGCATTATTATTAGTATGTCGATCATTTCGTTAATGGATAGCGTTAAAATAAAGTGGTAAGTTAATCTATGAGGTGATAGACGCTGCAGCTTGAATATGGTTGGAGTACGAATGAGTCGGCTCGACAGGCTACAATCATGAAATAGTAGCATCTCATCAGAGAACTTTTTTAATTGTAACGTAGTATTCCATCTTAGTCCTCAGGCATGACAACGCATCTGTATTTTTGTTCTTAATATAGGTATATCCTCGATTAAGAACAAAAATGTAGATGTCTATGGATCAAAAGATCCACATATCATTAGGTATATCTTAGCGTGTACAAGAGCCCTAAAGCTGCCTATTTTACATTGGTATTCTGTGAAAGCGTGTTCCTTCCCGGTCGAGCCGACCCATACATGCTAAACCATAATATAGCTGCGGCGTGGTTCTACCACATATAAAAATTACAATGGACGAGATTCAAACTCGCGATCCGCTGCGGATTTATCAAACGTTTATTTATATTATTATCTGCGCTATTGAGCTGTCTTACGCCTATTGGCAGATGAATTGACGACCGAAGGTGAGCACTGTCAAAGGTGTGAGACGTCTGGTACTGTACCTTTGACGCTGCTTCCCTTTGCCTGTCCGAATTGTCTGAATATTTTAAGGTTGGGGATGGTTATACTCTCACCCATATGAAACTTAATGGCGCGATCGATTATCTTACGACACTATCACGTAGTAAACGCACGTATCGTAATATAATTTATAGGTTGAATATAACCACTTACACGGATTTCACCACGTTTAATTAAATTATTTTTATTGAAATAATACTAGTTTTTACAGAATTTATCGCGTATATTTAACTTTTTAATACCCGACGTTTCGAGAGCTTTACAGCACCCATGGTCACGGGAAGAACTGAGAAGTTCAACGTCCAGCTGTCATAGTTAACCGCGTTTACCATAGAATAAAATTTAACATTTGTTCCGATCTACACAGTATGCACTTATAGCATCATGAAGTCTTGCAGTTGTATGCTTTGGTTGAGATTTCATTTTATTTATTATAGGATCCCAAGCAGATGGTAGTACCCAGCTATCTCTATTGAAATTAGGATATTTTTTGATTTCAATAGCCTCGCGAATCATCCTTGGAGGGAATCGGTGTTCTTTAGCGAGGATTTGCGGTCTATCAAATCGGATGTAGTGACGGGGGCGATCCTGTACATGTTCACAGACTGCAGACTTCCCGGAGCGTCGATTCTTCACATCAGCTATATGTTCTTTGACGCGGGTTTTAATTGCTCTTTTAGTTTGTCCTATGTAGGAGCGACCACATTCACAATCAAGCTTGTACACTCCTGCATCTTGCAGAGGGACGTTACACTTGACTGATGGTAAAAACTGACCAATTTTCTTCGGTGGCTTGAAGTATGTTTTGATGGAAGCGCGCTTCAAGATGAAGCCAATCTTGTCAGTGACTCCTCTAACATATGGCAGTACAGCAGGTACACGCTTGACTGTGGCCGGCTTCACTCGTTCTCTGTGACGTAGGCGCGGGACCCGAAGCTTGTTGTCATGCAAAACTTGCTTGACGTTTTGGAGCTCGTCAGCCAGGTGTTTACTGTCACAGATCCCTCGTGCTCTCTGAAACAAAGATTTACCCACGGTAGCTAACTGTGAAGGATGGTGGTGAGAATCACCGTTTAAATATCTATCTGTATGGGTCTTTTTTCTATACACAGTATGGCTCAAGGTGTTATCAGGATTCCGAATTACTAACACATCTATAAAAGCTAAGGAATTGTTTGCCTCTAACTCCATTGTGAACTGAATTTTAGAATTTATAGAGTTAAGATAGTCTAAAAATGCAGTTACTTCATCTAAAGGTAGAATTGTGAAAGTGTCGTCTACGTACCGCTTGTAGAATCTTGGATTTATGGGAGAAGTAAGCAGGGCTTTCTCCTCAAAGTCTTCCATGAATATGTCGGCGACAATGGGAGATACAGATGAGCCCATCGCCACACCATCTACTTGCTTGTAGAACTCCTCCTTCCACAATAGGTAGCCAGATGTAAGGCAGTGTCTGAGTAATACTGCATATTCTACGGGCACGTTGTTTTCTTCCAGCCTTCTAGTTACAATTGAGATGCAGTCTTCAACAGGTAAGCATGTATAAAATGACTGCACATCAAAACTGACCATAGTTTCATTGTCTGTCAGACGTAGGTCTTTAATCTCGCTGACAAAATGGTAGGAATCCTTTATGTGTGCTCTTGTGTGTCCCCTGAGCGGTGAGAGTATTTTCGCTAAGTGTTGAGCCAATCTGTAAGTTGGTGAATCGATTTGGCTCACTATGGGGCGTAATGGAGCTTGTGTATTTTTGGTAACCCATACAACTTTGGTGATTTGGCGCACGTAGGCATTATCCATTTTACGTCCAGATTTAATTTTTCGGAGTGTTTCTTTATGAGGTCACTAGTTGTTTTTAGTGTGCTATTTGTTAGGTCGTTTTTAACCTTTTTATAAGTACTTACATCCGACAAAAGTTCTTGTATTTTAAAATTATAATCTGACGTATCCATGACTACCGTGGCATTGACTGCGCGGAGAATCGTAAGTTCTGGTTTATTGCGTAGGTTCTTTAACGCTATAAATTCGTCTCTGGGAAGATTCGGTTTAGGCACTGAACATCGACGTAACATAGACGAAATGTCTTGACGTATCGCCTCCAAATCTTCTTTCCGCACATTGTTTTTAAATAAACAGTCCTCGACACTACAGATAATTTCTTCGTACGGTAATCTGCGTGGAGTTATTGCATAATTGAGTCCTTTGGATAAAACCTTAATTGTTGCATCATCCTGTGTTTGTTTTGACAGATTATAGAACGCGATTAATCTATGATCTGTGTTTGTCAATGGTTGCTTTTGGTTCTGGCATTGATTCGGATGTTTGACATTTGATTTGGCCTGACATGTGTTTGTTTTTGCATTCGTTATATTTTCAAAAATTGTAATTAAACGTCATTAATTCACTGGATGATGTGTCTATGGATTTATTTATGTCATATAGAACGGAGCGTTTTTGTTGGATTACCGCCCGTAACAACTTTTTACTCGCCTGATTTAAGATCTTAGCGCTTCCTCGAATGTCATTTTTGGTGGATATTTTAACACACGTAGGAATGAGATTATGGTCTCGGCATCTCTTCAAGAAATTTAAGGCTGTTAGATATCTTGCGCGCTTAGTCTTTAGATCTTCTAATCGGCCATACTGTGTATAGAAAAAAGACCCATACAGATAGATATTTAAACGGTGATTCTCACCACCATCCTTCACAGTTAGCTACCGTGGGTAAATCTTTGTTTCAGAGAGCACGAGGGATCTGTCACAGTAAACACCTGGCTGCCGAGCTCTTTTTGTTGGCTCTTTAAAAGTAAAGCTCTCGAAACGTCGGGTATTAAAAAGTTAAATATACGCGATAAATTCCGTAAAAACTAGTATTATTTCAATGTGCAGTGTTCGCGTAAATATAAGAAATCATTAAATTATTTTTAATTTATTTTTAAATCCCGACGTTTAAATAAGTTAATTAAACGCGATAAAATCAATAGAAGTTGTTTAATTCAATGTGTAGTGTTCACGTGAATTTAAGAAATCATAATAATTTATAGGCTTTGGCAAAATGATTGTTTATGTAGAGTAAAGGAGTGGAATGATTTGCCGGAGTATTCAAAAAAAAAATGTGAATTGCGGCATGACAAACATCCAGACCCGACACAATTATTTGTCTGTCATAAAAATACTTGTGTCGTGCGGGATTCGAACTTACGGTCCCCTGTGTTACAACTCAATGCTAAGCTACTGCGCCACAGAGTTGGCTCTTTAAAAGTATTTTTAGCTTATTTATATCTCTGATTTGGAGCCCGGATTAGATTTATTATGATCTAAAGAGTTTCGACTACTGCCACGTACGTAGTACACATGAGACAATTTTAATTATTATCTATTAGTTTTCATTTTAAAAAATCGATCAGTTTAAATAATCAACTAAATCTGCTAATCCACTGCTATTGACTGCACAAGTTGACAAAATTTAGATAGTCAATTATCAATAAAAAATTCATATCTAATTTTTATCTGCTTCAATTGGATATCATTCATAACTTGGATTAACAGCCACTTGTAAATACACATTTGCCATAACTTCTCCAGAAATATCAGAAAAAAGATGGTGTCACAATTTAGAAAACAAAAACTATTACACCTTTTCAACATTTTCTTCGACACTGATTCGAGTGGAAACGTTGAAAGGAACGATTTTGAGCTAGCGGCTGAAAATATTGGCAAGTTGCGAGGTTGGAAATCTAGTGACATTAAATATAAAGAGACCTTAAATTCTTTGTTGAAGATTTGGGAAGGTATACAAAGTGTTGCAGATGCAGACAAAGATGGAAAAGTAACCGCAGATGAATGGTTGTCTATGTGGGAGGCATATGCTAATAATCCTAGTTTAGCTTCTGATTGGCAAAAGCAATATTGCAAGTTCATGTTTGAGCTAGAGGATGCTGGCGGAGATGGCACAATCGATAGCGAGGAGTTTTCTTCAGTTTATGAGTCGTTTGGCCTTTTGAAGGAAGATGCGGTTTCAGCTTTCAAAATGATTTCAGGAGGTAAGTCTACAGTTAGTTGGACAGAGTTTCAAGATTTGTGGAATCAGTATTTCACATCCGATGATCCTAAAGATCCGGGAAATTTTATATTTGGAGCAGCTACATATTGATTAATCACAAAGGTAAACAAAATAATTGATTCCAATTCCGTAATAAAACGTTAGTGAAAGTAAGTGATAATAAGTAAAGTGATTAATTAAATATTAAATTAATAAACTAAACAGTGAAAATAAATATATGTGATCTGTGAATAAAAAATAACAAATAATGAGTAAATGATTTTTATTTTATATAAATACCATTTGTTTTAATTTTGGAGAGGAAGCATTGAATAATTTTGTCAAATTTATTTAAATGGCTTTAAGATATAGGGCGATTTTCGGTCTAACAATGTATGAGATTTTATACGATTATTTTATATTGAAATATTCTCAGAAATAATAGGAGACTGGTGCCTAGTATTAGGACATATTATTAATTGTAGCTTTACAATTTTTCAACCGACTTCAAAAAGGGGGAGATTCTCAATTCAAGTGTATGTTTTTTTGTATGTAGGTTACGCAATTTTTGCAAATTGTAAACCAATACTGATGATAATTTTTTTATTAAATGGGTTAAGGGTGGTCCCAACCAAATTAGAAAAAAAATCCACTCCTAAGGTAGAAAATAAAAAATATTTGTAGTCGGTTTTTACTTTTAGTTATAAGTGATATGTTTCCTATTATAATGCATGAATGTATTTCTGTGCACAATCAGGCTTAAGCTCAAGCCTGTTTTCATAAAGAAGCCCGGCGTAAAATACACACATAAAAGAATTGTGATCGCTAGTAAAAGCTCATATATTTTTTAAATTTAACTTTATTAAGATAAAGTGTTTACGCTATATCTTTTTTAATTGAAATATACTGTTTGAAATTAAAAAAAAAATATTTTTAATAACAAAAATTGTATTTCAATCCTAAGTAAGTTGTTACAGAAAGGACAATGTCCAAAATCGCCCTGTGAAATAAAAAGATCGGACATATACGATAATTAATTATATATTTTATTATAATAGTTGCAAATAACACGGACTAGCTGCATGCCAAAAGGAACATTAAAAATAATTCTATTCGATAAATAACATTAATCGCCGCCATCTTCACCAAACGTCATGTGATGTATAAACAATTACTAGGGATGCCCAGTCGATTATAATCGATCTTTTGAATTTTTAATGAACTGTTGCATATTTTAAATCTCAATCACATTTTGAATAAAGTGCAAATAGAAACTACAATAAAAAATCACTGTTCCTTTTTGTTATTCACGAAAAGTATAATTTAAAAAACCTGCTATAACTAGGTTATACTCGATTTTAAATAGGTAGTTAGAATAATACTGAAGTGATTTCGGTTTATATCGGTGTGTTTTGGTGATTTTCAGGACTATCTATTGAATATTACGACTCGGATATTTTGACGAACTCTGATTACTTTCAAAAACAACTTACATGGCTGTGATTTTCAAACTGTGTTCCGCTCAAACTCAATGTTTGTAGGTGAATCCATAAAAAAGATATTTATTGTTTTTAATGGATTCACCTACAAAAAATTAGCTATAATAGTAGATAGTGGCAACCGTAGCTATTTTATAAACAGTAATCAGGACAATGCTGCTGCCCATCTCCTGCGTCAGTTTCCCTCTGACACCCTTGACGACACTCTTGGAATGATATGGGGTAATGGATATTCCTATGGCGCCACTACACAAATAATTACTAACTTAAATAATATTGTTTAGTTCTTCTGATCTTATTGCTTTTAATATATTTCAAATTTGATTTAAATCCTTTGATAAGAAATAATTTTAACGTTGTTATTATTACATTACAGTAAGGGGTCATATGTCATACATGTCATATTTTTTAGCCACCTATTTGTAAAAAGCCTTCATGTTCCTCGTATAGATAATAGTCTGTAGACCCCGAGGAACTTCAGCCGATGCAAAGGTTGATGACTTTTATGTAATTATGCTCAAAAAGTCGTTATTTTTGGTACGTCCAATAAGGCCTAGGCAACAGAATTCTTAAGAGTATAATCGAATAAAGAGTTGAGGAGATTCATCGGCCTGGATATAATTTTTCTAAAATGAAAATTATGGACAAAATGAATGAATTTAATTTAATTATAATATTATTTGTTTAGATTAAGACAGGATTTTAAAAATGGATTATTCATATTTTCCAATTTTTTATGGGACATATCATGAAGCGTTAGTAAAAATAAAACTTAAAAAAGTCACTTTGAGTTTGAAAGAACAACAACGAAACCCATCTAACTTCACTTTATATAGTTGGAGTAATATAAATTGAACGAAACTAATTTTTACAGATTGCATCACGTATTATAACTTATTGTATATTCCCAACATTTCGAGTACTTTACAGAACCCATGGTCGCGTGGGTGCTATCCTTGGTGCTATCCTTGGTGCTACCATCTGCTCGGGGCCCTTCTTCTAATTTATAAATTTAAATCCCATACAACCTTCAAGACTTCAAAGCAAGACTTCAAGATACTATCAGCTAGTTTTGCGCAGATCGCACCAAAGGTTAATAATTTATAACTGAAGGTAGATGTGGTTAACTACAAAATTGGGACCTCGAACACTTTAGTCACATCGTAATCATGGGTGATATACTTTCCGTACAATATTCGGGTAAACAGAAGATATCATTAAAATAAATTAAGTTAAAATTAGCTAACCACTTATTTAATTTCTAGGTGGTAGGTAGGATTTCATTTCTACCTAGGAGTCCGTCTGGGTCCTTTTTGTAGAACAAGAGTGACAAACGAGCACACAGTCCACTTAATAGCAAGTGAAAGCTGTGGCACATTGACATCTTATTTATTTCCAATTAGGAATCAAATTGCTGAGGACCAAGATGGAATGCTTCGTTTCCAATTACAAGGGTCTCTGGTTCTCTACACACCAAATAAAACACGGTCGCGTTAAGCTGCTCTTTTACGCTGGTATTCTGTGAGATTGTGGTCTTACCACGGTCGGGTCAATCCATACGTGCTACAACCATAAACGTTGCAGCGTGGTTTTACCAGGTCGGTATCTTCTTACCTATTTTTGCTGTAAAATAGCATTACGTATACTACTGTTATCCGATCTGAAGAGTGCCGAAAGCCAATTTAATTACAGGCTCGGAGCCATTCTTTAATAAACCTCCAAGGTAACAATTCAATTTTATTTAGAAAAAAAAAACTATTATAGACTAAACTATTTAAAAAAAAACTATATATTAAATTGTTTAAATAATCATAATCGTTGTGATAATTGCTTCTCATATCAACTCACGTACTGTTTAAACTTGATAAGCAATGATAAGGCAAAACGAATTGTCCGTTTCGCCAGATTCACATCACGGTAATTAAACAGCTAGTGACAACTTAGCTCAGTGGGAGACATGTGTCATTTATTCATTTCTAGTTACGCAATCTTTTAAGTATTGATTCATCTTAAGAACCGGGTCAATCGTTCAAATGGATCATTTCGAGTTTTAGTGTGACCTCTGAGACCTGCCTGATAATGTCGGTCGCCGAACATAACGATACTCTTTAGTCATAGGTCCCGTCAAGAGTTTGCTCTGGAACTTGCAAAATATGTAAATACAGTCATAAATACTTTGATGCGACCCTGGTCAAATGAACAAATCATTCAAGATTTACCCATGTCTACTTAGTAGATAGCGAATACCATTCACCCATGTCTAGATTCCTGGATATAAAAACAGCAATGCTGAAATTAGACATTAACCAAACCGTTAAAATATTAAATATCCGCCATTTAACTAAAGCCATATATTATATAAAAAAAAGAAATATGAGGTATTACGTGCGTAGTGATAAAAAAATTGACGGTGTAAATAAAACCCCTCGCTAGTGTAAGGGCATTTATTCACACATTCATATAATTATGAGGAAATAGAAAAATTCAACAAACACAAACATACACAAAAAAGTTAACAAAATAAGGGAATAATAAAATTATACATCTCACACCCGCACGTATATATATATATATATATATATATATATATATATATATATATATATATATATATATATATATATATATATATATATACGTGCGGGTGTGAGATGTATAATTTTATTATTCCCTTATTTTGTTTCTTATAATTAAAGTAACGTTTATAACCTTTTTTATAAGCTGAATAAATGGACATAGAAAAGCAGTGTCTGCCGTTAGCATTATATGCTTAGAAGACAAGCCATATTAACTAGAATTTAAGCATATAGACGCTTAAATTCTAGCTATTAAAGAGCTTCTAGCTTGAGAGAAATACAGATTTTTATATTTTTCTGATGGTTTAAAACCATTAAACCGTTTCTCTTCATAACGTTATTATGTAAATACATAATTTTATCTTTGTTGAACAAGATATAACAGCAGTGAGAGGGTAATTGATGCAAACATTTCCGGGGTGCAACAAATTTCGCACTGCAATGCAGTCCTGTTAACACTAATCTAATTATATTTATGGAAGTCGTGCCGGGATGCAATATCACCAACTATAAAGGAATATTCCCGGATATTTAATGTCCTTATACTCGTCCTGGAAGGTTTGGATAAAATTTCGTCTTATTTGTTATCTAATAACAAACAAATAAGAGCAAATCGGTAAAATCACATCTACGACAAGTCTGACCATACTCAATGTTTTAATTCAAAAAGTTTTTTTTACTTCACTGCTCCAGAACGAAGCTGTTTGCTAGTAAAAAAAATAATGTTTTTCGAGTGCGTATTCGTATGTCTGTTTCTGAACTGTTATGAACGCTCTGTGGCATAAACGGTTTGGTGAACTTATAGATACGGGGTTTTATTAGATTCGTGTCAGTTCTGAAAGTGGGATAAGGTGTAAACATTTTTGTCTTTTCAGTAAACTTTTTACACTGTATGTTTTTTCTTTAAATTACTGTTTTAACCATTCCGGAAAAAAGATACGCTAGGAGATAGTGATACAGGTTGTTTTAAGGAGCGTGTTGTAGATACGGTACATTGTTTTTATCTGCATTTACTCTTATAATAGTAACGTCGTCCTTATAGTAGACCGAATTTCAGTCACGGCGACCAGTCTCAACGGAGATAGCCTTCTGCTAAGAATAGGATTATAGTGCTCTAGTATGTGCGCAAGTATATATGCACTTCCTATTCCCTCATTCTCACAGTCCGATGGAACGGCATGCTGAAACTACCGGAGTGAGATCACGCACTGGTTACCAATGGCTCTACGTACTTTGTGAGACATAGTGGTTAATCGGTCCGAGATTCTATCCCGGGACATGATCATCAGTAAGGTTTACTTGCCGGGCAGGCTATTTTCTAGATGATGGAAGATACACTCAGTGAAGCATGCTTTAGTGACAGTCCACGTCACTTGAAACATTTGTTTTCTATGATGTTCATGTTTCATGGACTTTCGGATATATTAGTGCAAATGTCACAGAAATACCAACATGATTTGACAGAGGATTTTTTTGAGAAACGAGACAGGCTATTGTAGGCAGCGAAAGGAATAACGAATTACGGGAAAGTCTTTTAAGGACTAAGCATTCATGGTCACTGTGGGAGTTCCGCGTGACTATGGGTGCTGGAGAGCACCCGAAATGTCGGGAATTAAAAATAATTAAAACTAAACGCGATAAAATCCGTAAAAAGTAGTTTTAATCGATGTGAAGTGTTCGCGTAAATATCAGAAATCATTAACAGACACCTCTTATTTTGTCATTATTTTGCAAAATGCCGCAAGCCATCATTCCAGTAGTGACTAATGAAACAGTTTTTCTATCGGAGAGTAACGTAGCTGCAATTCCAGAGAATGCTACAGCAATTTAAACCATGACCTTGTCTTCGAATCTGCAGCAGAATTATTGCAGTTAAAATATTTTTTCAGCAAAAAGTAAAGAGATTCAAAATTAATCATGGTGTCTATTACTTAATGTTTAGGATGACTGCACAATGTTACACCGCAAAGCAGTGGGAGCCGTAGACAGAACACTACAAGGTAACTTTGACTTTAAGTAACTTGCTCAAACTGTAGCAATCAGTGGCGATACTTAGCACGTGTTGAGCACATTTTTAATTTACATATTATACAAAGGAGCTAAAAATAACAAATCACATTTTTAAATTATTATGTACTTTATAATATTATTATTATTAAATTATGAAACACAATTTTGAATAAACAGTCGCATCGAAAAAAAATTAAAACACATCCAAAATTGCTTTCCGTCGCATATCATGTGAAAAAAAATGTGATTTCATTTAAAGTTAAAAAGAATGTTGCCTGGTGAATTGGCATCGTCAGTTGTGAAGTAATCCTCCCACAACTCTTGAAAATCAGCCCAAGAATTGCTGGCCTTACCTCTTGCCAATTTCCGAAAACTAGTAACAGCTTCAATTAAATCGGAACCCAAAGCTACGTGTGCTTTAATTCATTCTTCACTATTAATTGAGCCGTTATTTTCAGTGTCTAGAAGTTGAAACGAGAATTTGCAATACAACTTCTGCCAATCATGGGCACTTCTTTTCATAGTAAAGGGGTGACAAGCGAACACACAGTCCATCTGAAGGTAAGTGGTTGCTGTGGCCCATGGACATCTGCATCTATCCTCGTTTGCGAATCAAAATGCAAATGCGTTGTCAGCCTTGAGGACTAAGATCGAATGCCTCTTTTCCAGTAAAAAGGGTCTCCGGTTCTCTACACTCACCATACGAAACACAGCAGCATCAAGCTGCTATTAGACGCTGGTATTCCGTGAGAGCGTGGTCCTTCGTCGGTCGAGCCGACCCATTCGTGCTACAACTATACAATTAATACAGATGCAGCATGGCTCTACCATGTAAACTTGATGGATTCTTAACATAAGTGTCCCACAATGCAACCCATTTGTAAGCCGATACTTGTCCGTCCTTATTCGAGTCAGTTGGGCTTGGCAATCCGTCCCAGATCTACAACATCGTGTTGAGATATTCTTTATGTTTGTTATCGTCCACCTTCCCGTACTCAGACTACACCATCATCTCTGCAGATTTTTCGAAGTCTTTCTCCTCAATTGTTCCACTAGCATTGCTGTCTAAGCCGTTGAACGGTAAAGATACTGCTTTTTTCAGAATTCAGAAACCATTTTGGCTGCGGATTGTGTAACTCGATTGTGTAACGGAAATGCATCTGAAGGTTTTTATATCGTTTCAGAGACCACATTATGAGCCACTTTGCAAATCTCTATCGTTATGCAATGATGACATTTAGGATTATATCTGTGGATTTCCCGAACTGTGTCATAGAACACAGATTTTAATTTTAGACACATCAAGGCCGCCGAGATTTTCCTAATATGAGTAGCATATACGATATTATTAAAGTATTATCTAGAGAATCCTAAAACGATACAAGTTACTTACGTTTTTATTCTTATAAATTACGCTCTTTTCATGTTTTTTTGCGTGCATCCTATGATTTGCATATGCCTAAATTCAACAAATTCTTTCGGCAAATTCTTTTTACATTGAAGGAGGCCAATGTCCAGAAGTGGGCCTTTACAGGATGATGATGATTTACTGTACCGTATAGTGACTGCATAAAAGATTCGTCATTTCATGATGTGGGTACTTATCGTAAGTAACACGATTTGCTAAATTAGGGTAGAAATACTAATAATGATGTTGGTGAACTAAAATAGTTGCTGCAATCCGTTTTTCAATCGACTTCAAAAGGGAGAAGGTTCTCGATTCGACTGTATTTTTTAATGCGTTACTTCACAACTTTTTTGCAGGTAAAGCAATTTGATAATTCTTATATTATTTAAAAGCTGGTACTTTTCATGTGGTACCACGAGATGTGACCAGTAGTTTCTGAGTTATCCTTAATGCGTATTAAATTGATTTCGACTTTTATTGATAAGGTTCACATTTTATTAACCGACTTTAAAAAGGAAACGGCACTCAATCTGACTGTATGTTTTTTATGTGTGTTACCTCAAATTTTTTTTCTTGGTAAACCGATTTTAATGATTCTTTTTGAAAGCTGGTACTTCTCGTGTAGTCCCATGTAAATTTAATCAAGATCTAACCAGTAGTTTTTGAGTTATTTTTAATAATGCGTATTTAATTGACGTCGAATATATTGATGTTCTCATTTTATTTATATTGAAGTCGGTTGCATAAAATTTTGAATTTTACCACTTGTGTAAATATTTAGTTAAATATATTTTTGACTTATAAAATTGTTGTGCTGAAAGTTATAGCAATAAATAAATATGTTCTTTCGTTTTCTATTTCAAAATCTAGGCTATCGAAGCCCCAGGGGAAAGCAATTAGTTAGTAAATAAAATAAATGATAATATAATAAAAGAAATTAACAAAAATAGCATTAATCTAGAATAAATTGTGTGAACAAAACATTTCACTGTAGAAATTAAACTCGATTAAATCCGCAAAACAAAAGAGGTCAAGACAGATCCCTGTTAAGATTGCTACGTAGGCCGTAAATTAAATATAATTTCGGGTTACACGGCACAAAAGTGGACATTTTTGTTGGAATACGACGAGTACTAATTACGGAGTGAATTATCGTTTTGAACCCGGGACTGGTCATGGGGGCTTTCGATGCAACTTACTAGCGGAAGCGGCATATAATTCATCAACTTTGAGGCCACACCATAGGTTGCCTCATAAGGGGAATATTTGCCACAGCTGCCACGCCTTGCACGCGAATTGTCAACCGCAGTATTTTATTATTTTGTACTGGTGTAAGAGCAGCCACTACTCTATATCATCCCGTGAGTGTCGTAAGAGGCAACGGACGGAAACGAATTAGGAGATGGACAACAGCATCTTCCTAATAACAACAAAAAAAAAAAACTACGCAGCAACTATTACAGCTATCCCCTTCTATCAAAGACAATCGATGGGAGAGGCATATATCCAACAATGGAATTTATTAGGCTGTAACGATAACGGTAAAGAAGCTGTTATCGGGAAGAAGCTACTGTCTCCGATTTCAGTAAGGCACTCTACGTGTATTAATACATCATCGTCATCATTATCAGTACAACCCTTCACAAGTCAACTGCTGAACATAGGCCTCCCCTAAGGTAAGCCACTACGAACGGTCTTGAGTCTAAAGCTAAATCATCAGATCATCAAACATCAATCTAAATAAACAGAGAAATCAGGAAGATTTTCCTCAAATAAGGCGGTTTTCTCATAACATGTACCAAAATTCACGTCCTGGCCCAAGCTCGAGGGGTTACCTGGAGAGGCAACTCGATATTTATTACTGCGTTATTACGCGTAATCGTTGTACTAATTTCCCTCTTCTTTAATAATATGATCTCTGCTTAATTTATATTGCAAAAAGTTGGCACGGCGTACCGTCAGCGTGCTTAGTAAGTATGCTTTAAGCATCGTTATTGCATGTTTTCACTTTATTACTTGACTGTACTAAATCTATATTAATAACGCTGCGTATTTTCAAACTTGAAAGAAATATAGTCTGGACGAAAATAATGTAACAATTAAAAAAAGTTATTTTTTCTTCGTTCAGAAATCAAATTTGGAATGCATTTCTTATGTGTTACTTTACAAGGTGATAGGTTTGTGGTGGGACTTTTCTCTCTAGGAGAGATAGGCCTTTTATCTATTTCTTTCGGGCTGAGAGATATAAAGAGTCAGTATAACGACAGGCATAATGGAATACCTTCCATCTTAACTCCCAGCGGAGACAATCCGTTTGTAGCCTACTATGTTTGAAATAGACTTGTAATTGTCCACGGACCGCAGCAGCCACTTGCCATCAGGTGAACTGGAGGTTCATTTGTTATTTCAGTTTATTAAAAAAAAAACTAGCTACCCACCCAGGCATCGCTTGGTTGAAATCTATTCATTTAAAAAGTTACCCACACACTAGGATTTTCTCATGTATCGTTGGGGCAGTTTACAAATATAAATCTTACAAGGAACAACATCCAGACCATACTTGTTCCATGCTGGATTCGAACATGCGGCCCTTAGCCCTGTAACTCATTGCTAAGCCAATGCGCCACGGAGCCGTCAAAATCAATGTGTAATCATCATAGATCACTTATATTATTCATTTTTTAAATTTAAAAAGAAATCCCCATGACTTCGGACGAAGTCTAGTCTAGTTTTGATCACTTTGAGGATTGCTCTCTATCTGCTTGTGAAGTTTTGTCGCAGTCGGTTCAACCATTCAAAAGATTGGCCCGGACAGACAGACGTATTGACATACAATAATAAAAACCCTGCGGGCCATCCCTGGAACTCCCTGCTAATTTCAGAGCGCCCCAACTCTCACCAAATTATGGCGTTGAATACAAAATATCGGAGTAATTTAAAAAAAATTTTTATAAGATTTTTCGTCAAGGTGATGTGGGCGCCAAAAGCACATTCTTCACGGTTTAAAAGTGCAATTTTTTGTCATTAAAAACTACGAATTTACATTTTTAAATAAAAACATTACATTTAAATTAATTATGAAAGTTAAAGATTTTTCTTAGTGGATTATGGTGGCCAAAGCACGATTGACACATTTTGGCTTGATAGGAAAGTTTCCTCAAAATCTACAATTTTAGGTACGTCCACTAAGTGAAAAAGCAGTTTCATTCTAATGTAATGAAATTAATTTCAATTAAATTCAGGCTATGTGTTTACCAGTAAATATGTGAGTGAATTATGGGTTTGCTATTCAATAAAAGAGTATATATCTTTTTAAAAAGAAATATCAAATAAATATTGTGCGATTAAATAGCGCGCGGACCGACCAAACAGTCCATATACTTGTAAAGCGTGAAAAATCTGCTTTTAGCGCTCACTTCACCTCACGAACGAATCAACCGATTTTGACCAAACCAGCGGAAATCGATGTAGTTTTTCAAGGTTAAAAGCTGATCAGTTTTTAGAATTGATCGGTAAAATCGGTACAGACACCATCGAAAAATTGTTAAGGTGGCTACCTGTGACTTCGAAACGTCAATATTTGACGAAAACTCAATTTTCGAAAAACGGGTAAAAACAATAACATTTTTGAAAATTTTCACCCCCACCCACACACACGCACACACATACACACACGCACACGCACACACACCCACACACACACACACACACACACACACACACACACACACACACACACGCACACACACACACACACGCACACACACACACACACACACACACACACACACACACACACACACACACACAAGAGCATTTTCGAATTATCTCAATAAAATTAAGGTCAAGTACGGTGGGCCTCGCGTCTGGGATAGCTTTCATCTGCTGTGCAATTTGTGCTGGCGGACGGGAGATGTCCCGGATGATTGGCGATCCGCGGTCATTGTGCCTTTATATAAAGGTAAAGGTTCACATTTTGACTGCGGGTGCTATCGGGCGATCAGCTTGACCAGTTTAGCAGGTAAAGTTTATTCGAAGGTTTTGACACGCAGGATGCAAGAGAAATCGGAAAGATTCTTATGGGAGGCACAATGCGGATTTAGACCTGGAAGAGGATGCAGGGATCAAATGTTTTCTCTCCGCATGATCACGGAGAAGCTTCTGAGTGTTAACCAGAGGATTTTCTGTGCTTTTGTAGATCTGGAGAAAGCATTTGATAAGGTTATAAGGAAGAAAATGTGGGAACTGTTGCCGGGATATGGTGTGGATGGTCGATTGTTAAGGGCTGTGCAGTCACTCTACTATGACTGTAAAGCCTGTGTGCGGGTAGGGCATGACCTGTCACCCATGTTTAGCGTCCAAGCGGGCGTAAAACAGGGTTGTGTCATGTCTTCCTGGCTGTTCATACTGTATCTCGACAGCTGTTTACAGAAGCTGAAAGATAGCTGTTTGGGTGTGAAATTGGGTGACATAAAAGTTAATTGTCTGCTGTATGCTGATGATGCAGTGCTTATTGCACCATCAGAAGCAGAACTGCAGGCATTAGTCACGTGTATGAAAGAGGAATGTGAAATTAAAGGCCTCCGTTTGAATGCTAATAAAACTAAGGTTCTGGTATTTGAAAAGGACGAAGAGAGAACGAAATGTGAAATATGGGTAAATCAGGAATGTCTAGAACAGGTAAATGAAATTGTATACTTGGGGAGTGCTTTCAGCCGGGATGGAAGATGTGATTTAGATGTGGATAGGCGTGTCGCTGCCGGAAACAAAGTCAATGGTGCCCTGAATGCATTAGTAAAAAGGCAAGGCGTGGTGAAGAGTGCACGCCTTGCAATACATAACGCAGTGTTGGTACCGACTTTGTTATATGGCAGCGAAATCTGGGTATGCCAGAAGAAGCATAAAAGCAAGTTGAATGCAGTGGAGATGCGATCTCTTCGTAAAATGTGTGGTGTTACCATAGCCGACCGAAAGCGAAACGAAGAGATTCGCAATATGGCAGGATTGAAAGATGACCTTATCACAAAAATTGATAGGGGCGTACTCCAATGGTTTGGGCACGTTGAACGAATGAGTGAAGACCGAATGGTGAAGAAAATATATAGAGCGAAAGTAAATATTAAAAGGTGTCGAGGTAGACCGAGAGTAACTTTCGAAGACCATGTGAGCAAATTGCTCGAAGAGGGGAGGGTCAAGAGTACTCGGATACCTAGACGTGCATGTATGAAGAAGTTAATGAACCTGAAAGAAGCGAAAGAGGTATGTAAGGATCGTGACACTTGGCGATCTGTTCTCTCTGGCTACCCCGTTAGGGATTGTGCGTGACGATAAGTAAGTAAGTATCTCAATAAAATGTGTATCTCTACGTGTAGTAAATAAAGTTATATTGCGTCAAGTCTCGGTGTGAACTGTGTGAACCCTTAGTCTCAATCTACGTCAATCAGTCAGGCAATCGAATGATGTCACAGTTTACAATGGAGCGGTCGCATGATACTCGTAGTCATAAGTGTTGCAGTTAGTACAAATAATTGAAAAAAACAGGAGCAAGAAACTTCTGTACGTTTGTTTGTTATACATTTTATGTATTTATATATATATATATATATATATATATATATATATATATATATATATATATATATATATATATATATATATATATATATATATATATATATATCTATATATATCTATATATATATTATAATTCACGTGATAACTCCTAAAACGCTGAACTCCTAGTTGCTGCTGTCCATCTCCTGTTTTTTATATAGAAGAGGCAAACGAGAATAAGGCGCACCTGATGTTAAATGACTACCGCCGCCTATGAACAACTGCAACGCCAGGGGAATTGCAGATGCGTTGCTGGCCTTTTAAAAAGGAGTAGCCTCTTTTCTTGAAAGTCCTAAGTCGTGAGTCGGCCTAAAACCAGTTTCAGTAACCGTGTAGTAGCGGTGTAAAAATGTCCACTAACTCCATATCCTCCCGTGGGTGTCGTAAGATCCGACAGGGGAATCTGAAACCTGTGTTTAACTAATAATAAGTACGTGTGCTTTCATTTTGTTGCTTATAGTGGAATAAATTTTGCACTGGGAAATACGAAATGTCCGTATTTACAAAGTCATTCAACGAATAT
This sequence comes from Parnassius smintheus behrii, assembly GCA_036936625.1. Taxonomy (NCBI): domain Eukaryota; kingdom Metazoa; phylum Arthropoda; class Insecta; order Lepidoptera; family Papilionidae; genus Parnassius; species Parnassius smintheus. The sequence goes on from JAUPFT010000020.1 coordinate 43,796,564, forward strand.
TTCGTTTAATCTTCTAATTGCCTCACTTTACTCAAAATGTGTAGACTTGGCGGACGACCTTTATTTATAGTTAAAGATTTAAAGTTATAATTGTAGAAATTAATATTAGTTTATTTATAACTGCCTATCATAGTCCACTGCGGTATATGGATCTTCCTCATTGATTGCATCGTAAGGGATATCTGCCACAGTTGACACGCTTGGCAGCCGGGATGGCAACCGCTACCCTATATTTTTTATAGCATAAGGGTGGCAAACAAGCACACAGTCCACCTGATGATAAGTGGTTGCTGTGGCCCATATACATCTACATCTATCCTCGATAAGGAATCAAAATGCAGATGCGTTGTCACCCGTGAGGACTAAGATGGAATGCTTTGTTTTAAGTTAAAAGGATCTCCCCTTCTCTACACTCACCAAATGAAACACAGCTGCGTGAAACTGCTATTTTAATTTTATTGCGCTGGTATTCTGTGAGAGCGTTGTCCTTCCCCGGTCGAGCCGACCCATTCGTGCTACAACCGTAATATTGTTACAGCGTGGCTCTACCGCGTAAAAATGTATACGTTATATGAACGTATTAATTTGAATTGTTATAATAAAGGTCCAGCTACCTATCTCCTATTTCTGTTATTATTGACGTGTGTTATTACTGACACTTACTCCTCCTTTTTCTTTTTTGTCAGCCTATAAAGTCCTCAAATGAACACAGGTTTCCCCTGTTAGAGAGAGAAATTGCCTTGATCGTCACGTGTGAGAATTGAATTGACGACAGTACCAGACGGGGTACTTTTGATTCTGAATCTCTATTTTTTGGATCTGTCTGGGTATTTTTTGATCCTGAGCTATCTACATATTTATTCTATAGAATAAGGGTAACAATCGAGCACACAGTTCACCTGATGGTTAGTGGATACTCTGGCCCTTAGACATCTACATTTATCCTCGATTAAGAATCAAAACTCAGATGGAATGCTTCATTTCCAGTAAAATAGGGTCTCCGGATCTCTACACTAAACATACAAAACACAGCAATATTAAGCTGCTATTTTACGCTGGTATTCTGTGACAGCGCGGTCCTTCCCCGGTCCAGCCGACCTATTCATGCTACAACCATAATATACCTGCAGCATGGATCTACCGCGTATCTTGCCAGTTCGTCATTCCATCTAGTGGAGAGTCGCCCGACATTGTTTACGGGTACGAGGCTGCCACTTGAGCATCCTTATTCGCTATCGGTTGTCGGTATTATTTAACTGTAACTTTTTCCTTTAGTAGTGTTTTTTACACTTATAGATTTATAGAAAAAAAAATTAAATTAGAAACTAAATTATATCTACTAGACTAGATAGATAGATAGACACTAGATACTTCAACTCGTCGCGGTAAAATACCAAGAACGCTGGCTGGGTTTCCTCACGAAATGGCTATCCTTAGCGTTTGAGCGAGAAAATATCCTGCCCTCTATCACCAGCGGAGTAAATATTAAATTTCTGATACAAGGTTATTTTAGTACAATACTTCTTTTCGGTTTACGTAAAAGCCAAATAGAGTTTTACATAAATGTTAAGGTCTCTTAACTGCTAACCCTCTTAACTTTTTGCCAAGATAAAATGTATTTATTTTCATTTTTAACTTGATTTTTCTTTGTACCAAATTAACTATTTTTTTTAATTTCTTTATTTCTTTTTTTCTGTAAACGACGATATTTTAAGGAATTGACTATGAATATGTACCTTATTCGCTTCTTTATCCAGGTGCTTCCCGTTCACAATACAAACCGAAGTTGAATGAGATGCACTTTGCCGAATGGCTGTAAGCGGGCAGACTCTTTCTTCGAAAGCCTTTTAAAAATCAAACCCGATTGTCGATTGCCAACCGGTAAAAACCATTTTAAAATCCTATTTCAAATACAGGAACGGGACAAAGTCGAATGATTTGGATACGAATAATTTAAAAGGGTGCACCGTTGCGACTAACGTCACGTCACGTGTCATGTATCTTCCAATCAACCGACCGTGTTGGGAACAAATTCATTTCGAGATTTTGTCCCTTTTTTCTCCTATTGATTTTCACTCCCCATACAATTTTATTACAAAATTTGCGGCAGTAAGCATGATTAAATTAATTTTTTTTACGCTCGTGTTTTTTTACTCAAACATTTTTCCGATTTTTTTATTTTTTTGGTGTTTTATTTAGTATATCAGTGTAACTTAAATAATGAAAGTGTGTGTTATTTTCTGACCGTTTGATAGTGGCATCCACTCACTATCAGAAACAGAAACTTTTTTTATTCTATATATATTATAAATAATACTTATTGAAAGTCACTTTTTTTTAAATTTACCACTGGTTCGGAATAAAACTTCTGTCCTAGGAAAAACCAGCAAGAAACCCAGCGGGACTTTAATAAGGAAATCAGCTTACAATCATGTATGTTACAATTAACAACACATACATTAAAAATAGCTTGGTAGCGGTTATTATCATCCATAAATTCCTAAAAATAAAGAAGCGATCGAGCGGAACCAGGGCTCCAAAATCTTTGCCAGAGATCTGTCTGCCAGAAAGAGCCAACTGTCAAAGCTGAAGACTGAGTGTGGCAGCATCGTTTCCGGGACACCTGAGATTTTGAGTGAGATTGAGAGGTTCTATGGGCAGCTGTACACATCATCGTTGGAGCCACACGCAAGTGTGAGTAACGATCCAAGAGCAAGTCTTACCCGACACTATTCCGATGATATCCCGGACGTCAGTCTGAGCGATATTAGAATGGCTCTCCAGCACCTTAAAAACGGCAAGGCCCCAGGCGAGGATGGAATTACAGCGGAGCTTCTGAAAGCGGGTGGAACACCGGTACTTGAAGTCCTTCAGAAGCTCTTCAGTTCCATCCTCCATGGTGGCACTACTCCGGAGGCGTGGAGCAGAAGTGCGGTGGTCTTGTTCTTTAAGAAAGGCGACAACGCTCTGTTGAAGAACTACAGACCGATTCCCCTTCTGAGCCGCGCCTACGTGCTGTTTTCGAGTCATAACGAATCGTCTCGCACGCGGACTCGACGACTTCCAGCCTCCCGAACAAGCCGGTTTCCGAAAAGGCTTCAGTACCATAGACCACATACATACCCTGCGGCAGATTGTACAGAAGATCGAAGAGTACAATCTGCCACTTTGCCTGGCGTATGTGGACTATGAGAAAGCCTTAGATTCCGTCGAAATTTGGGCGGTGCTACAGTCCCTTCAGCGGTGCCAAGTTGACTGTCGGTATATCGAAGTGCTGAAGTGTTTGTACAGTAGGGCTACGATGGCTATCCGAGTACAGAACCAGAGTTCGAAACCTATCCAACTGCAGAGAGGTGTAAGACAGAGTGACGTTATATCCCCGAAACTCTTCACCGCTGCGGTGGAAGATGTTTTCAAGGTACTTACTGGACTGGAAAGGATACGGTATTAACATCAATGACGAGTACATCACTCACCTACGATTTGCCGACGATATAGTCCTTATGGCAGAATCGCTGGAGGACCTTAGCACTATGCTCAATGACCTCAATGGTGTCTCCCAACGGATAGCTCTTAAGATGAACATGGACAAAACAAAGATCATGTTCAATGTCCATGTCACACCTATGCCGGTAGTTGTTGGGAGCACTTTGCTCGAAGTTGTTGACGAGTACGTTTACCTGGGACAAATAGTCCGACTAGGTAAGTCCAACTTCGACCGAGAGGTCAATCGACGGATTCAACTCGGCTGGGCAGCGTTCGGGAAATTATGACACATCTTCTCGTCAGGTATACCTCAATCTCTGAAAAGTAAAGTGTACAACCAGTGCGTGTTGCCAGTGATGACTTACGGATCAGAGACGTGGTCCTTCACTGCTGGCCGTATGAGGACGCTCAAGGTCGCTCAGCGAGCTATGGAGAGGGCTATGCTCGGAATTTCTCTGCGTGATAGACTCAGAAATGAGGATATCCGCAGTAAAACCAGAGTGACAGACATAGCCCAACAGATTAGTAAGCTGAAGTGGCAATGGGCCGACCATATACCTCGAAGGACCGATAACCGATGGGGAAGAAAGGTACTCGAGTGGCAGCCTCGTACCGGTAGGCGTAGTGTAGGGCGACCCCCCACTAGACGGAGTGACGACCTGGTAAGACATGCAGGAAGCCGATGGATGCAGGTGATTCAGGACCGTGCCTTATGGCATTGCTTGGGGGAGGCCTATGTTCAGCAGTGGACTTGTGAAGGGCTGTAATGATGATGATGATGGTGATAGTGATAAATTTCTTAATATTATAATGACCGTTTTTATACAAACTTAGTTTGATGAAGTTTTTGAATTTTGTGCAGGTCAAATTTTGTATATTCATATCGGATGCATTGTGGGCTGGTTTATCACTGTTTCATTCTTTCAATGATTCATTATAGCATACCTAAAGTGGTCTTTACTGGCTGGACATTGCCCTCCCAAATAGGTCTGTTTGCCATAGTCATCGTGCTTGCAGCTGGCCACCGTAGTTTTTATTATTTTCTTGGCCATCTATAGTTTCATTTTGCTTTGTCGCCTCTTACGATACTCTCGGGATTATACGTACTTATATAGTAGTGGACACTCACTTGTTACTTTTAATTTTATAAAAATAATTATTTGAAAACGATTATAACGAAATAATAGTATAGTACACAACAATAATAAAATATTGTCCTATACTTGGTAGAGCCACGCTACAGCTGTTATGGTTGTAGCATAAATGGGTTGGCTCGACCGGGGAAGGACCACGCTCTCACAGAATACCAGCGTAAAATAGCAGCTTAATACTGATGTGTTTCGTATGGTTAGTGTAGAAATCCGGAGACCCTTTTTACTGGAAACGAGGCATTTCATCTTAGTCCTCAGGGGTGACAACATATCTGATGACATGACATGACATGACTGACATATGTGATTCTTAATCGAGGATAAGTGTAGGTGTCTACGAACCATATAATCCACTTACCATCCGGTGGACTGTGTGCTCATTTGTCATCCTTATTCTTTTAAAAAAAAAACTCAGTCGTAAGACCGTCAAACTTATTTGCTTCACAAACTTGCCAATACTATTTTTGGGTTGGTAAGAAAATATTTCTTACCAACCCAAAAATAGTAAGTTTAAAAATAGTAAATTTTAGTAAGTATTTTAATATTTATCTGAGGATGACGGTCACGCGAATTCAGTGCTTTTCCTTATCCCAAAAGAGCTATATATTAGATATATACACACACATCTGTATTTACATGTTATATATTTTAGCGTGACAGTCGCGCGACTTTATTGCTTTTAACCCATCCCAAAAGTGCCCAACTTGCCAAAGTTTTTACTTCAATAATTTAAAAAAAAACATAAGGGAAACTATTGGTAAAAATAATTAGTTTGCATACCTTACGAAGCAAAATGAAAATAATTTATATCCGCACGGGGAGAACTTTGATCCTGCGGGGTCGGCCAGGTTGCAGATCAAAAGCGCCTGATTACGAATTGTCCCACTCTTCAACTATTCAGCTATTAGATTAAAGGTATTTAGATAATTTAATTAACTATTGACGTTGCACGGGACGTAATTATGGAAGTGATTAAATTACAAATGTGTGTAATTAGTAGAGTGTTTTTGACTTGTAGTAATAGAATAAAATATAATAATTTTTTTTCAATATTGATTAAAGGAAACTTATCTATTTCTCCCAGGCTTGACTGGTAGAGAATGCTTTAAGCCCATTGTAATTCTCAGATTAAGGTGTTAGTTAGTTAGTTAGTTACATCCTTTATACGTCCCATTGCTGGGCACAGGCCTCCCCGCATTTCTGAGAGGGTTTTAGGGCAAGGAAGTGTCCGCCGCGCTGCCCCAATGAGTGTTGGCGAACTTCACATGTCTTCGAAATATTTTTTTTCTTATTCCTCGGACATACAGGTTTCCTCACGATGTTTTCCTTCACCGTCGAGCACGTGGTAAATCGGCACTTAAAATTTCAATTAACATTTTCATTGGTGCCGGCGAGGATCGAACCCGGGTTACTCATGTTCTGTTATATTTACCGCGAGCGTTAACCATCTGAGCTACCACAGCTCTTATTAATTATTTATAATTAATGATTAAGGTGTATCCCAATTAAAATTAAATAAATAAATATTTTTTGAAAGTAGTTTAAGCTTTATCACTGGTTCGGGCATCTTTGTCCTGGGAAGAATCAGTAGGAAACCCAGCGGGAATTTAAAAAAAAAACTATAATTTACATAATAATATTTTCTTCAATGAGCATAAAACAAAAAATAGTAACAATAATAGCATGGGTAGCATGGTACTAAAAGAAAACAAAATTATACATTTTTAACTTTTTTATAAAAAAAAATCTATATAATAAAAGTAAAGTGACAGTATATATTACGTCCCACTGCTGGGCACAAGCTTCCTCTTATTTCCAGGAAATATCTGCCGCGCTGAGCCGATGTGTGTTGGCAAACTTGTCTTGGAAAGATTTTTTTAATTGCTCAGATATGCGATTTATCGGTATATTAAAGTAAATATCATTTCAATTGGTGCCGGTGATCGAGCCCGGTTCGCATACCGTGAAATTCAAAGCGAGCGCATAGCCTCTTACCTTGATCCTAGACCTTGGGTCTTGGCACAAACATAAATAAAATAATAAGTAAAACTATTGCAAAATGGCAGACCAGAGTAAGATCTCATTGCCATCTTGTTTACGACAGATGTAAAATGACTAAAATATCCTAGAAGCGACATTTGCATACGAACTGCAGAATCGAAAAGTCTTCTAATCTACCATTCGACGGCTGAAACTTCATGGCTTCATGGCTGGCTGAACATCAACTCCTATCGCAAGTATTTTAATGTTATTTGAAGTGTTTGTCATGGGTGTAACAGTAATGTTTATAGCGTTACTAGTATTTTTTTTAATCCAGAAAGGCAAAAGTAGCTAGCGTCAAAGGTGCGAGTGTTTACTTTGTTTTGACCATGCTCAACATGTATATTACAAAAAAAAAATAACTTGGAAGTAAAAATAACACACATATAACTGTGTTATAAAACTTATATATTCGCATGATTTGAGAACTAATTGCGAAATTTTGGATCTGACACACTAACTCATCAGACCAATGTGGAAGAAATGCCCACACTAGGTCATTTCTTTCAGGAAATCGTCTTGACGCATTCTTGAAAAGTCCATTCCTCTAGATGAACAATGTAAATAACAATAAAATGCTAATATCTTTTATGGGTCGGCCATTAAATATTCTACCGACAATCTCATCTATTTATTTAATATCCATTAAGGTTAGCTATGAATGATTACTCGTAATAGAGGGCTTAAAATACTACAACTTACGAAAATGAAGCCATAACTGTAACCATTTCCGTTAAATACTTTTCCGAAGTCCACAGCTGAACATAGAGCTCCCCGATGGATTGCCTCATAGGGGATATTTGTTGGCAGGTTGGCAACAGCATTTTATGGAATTTTATGGAAGGCGCTTCTGCCCATCTCTTGATCTGTTTCCCTCCGGCGTCTCCTACGACATCCACGGGACTATATGGAGCAGTGGATATTCTTTCACAGCCACTACACGGTTAGTATATCGGCATATTAGTTATGTAAGTATATCTAAGGTTATTAATATGCCATGAATGACTACCAGTTAAGGAGCGCATAAAATACTAAACTTTCGAAAATGATACCAGAGAGGTTGACGACCTAAAACTTAATGCAGCCGTAAGAATTAAGGTACGTGAGAGCAATATGGTCACCCCAAGCTTTACCGCCCTATAAAACCAAAACTAGGGGAAGGACGGAGACAAAACACAAAGTCGTATACTATAACTAATATATTAGGAAAAAAATTAAAATTGCAAACAAGCTTTAGCAATAATTAGGAAATCTTCAAAAAATTTACTTAAAAAACTAAGTACGCTACACAATACTAAAATCGATTAAAATATTTACTTAAATAGCAACTGTCAAAATGCTGTCGATAAAGCATCGCCCTTTTTACCCTTTTTAAATCGATCAACCGATGAAGAGCTATTGTATCACAATGCCATCTATCCAAATAAGGCTGTTGTTTTGGAGTTGCAAGAAAGTGACTTCTATTAACCGGATGATCATAGTACCTCACGTACTATAGTTCTATTACAAACTTAATTCATAATGAAAGATTACAATATACATATGGTTAAATATCTCGTATATGCATTTCTTTATTGCGTTCGCTGTTTTCCTGGCTCGGCAATTTACATGAATTACATTGCACGCATTCCATGAATATTAGAATCGTCAGTGAAACGTGTCCGCGCCCTCTCGGGACCGGCCCGCGCTTGACGTGTCAGTTGGCCGTCAATCTGCCTAATCCTACAAATGTAACGCTTGCCTGTCTCTCTTTGTAACCCGATCGCGCGTGCTGGGGTACCGCTGTGATGTTTATTAAAATTTTACGGAGTTTTGGTTTACTTTTTATAAGTGATGGAGTCACGCTGCAGCTATATTACGGTTGTGGAACGTATGCTCGACCTGGGAAGGACCACGCTCTCACAGAATACCAGCATAATATTGCAGCTTAATACTGCTGTGTTTCGTATACGAAAGCCGGGGACTCTTTTTACTGGAAACGAGGCATTCCGTCTTAGTCATCATTCTAAATCGAGGATAAATGTAGATATATATGGGCTGTGGCCCATCCATTACCATTACTTATCTCGTGAGTCTGTCGCTGGATATGGATCTTCACCCTTGTATTGAAGGTTTGATAAATCGCCACGCTTAACAGCTGCATTAATGATTACAGCACCAGATGTCTGGCAATTTAACACTGTTCCCCTTCGCCGGGCTATGAAATTTTTTTCTATTATTTTCTACAGTCGTATCCTACGACGCCAATAGCGGTATGGGGTGATGGATTACGCTGCTACTCAAGGTATATTGAAGTAGTATGTACTACGTACTAGATGAGCCACCGAAGTTTAGTTTTTTGCAACACGCGTTGGAGTCCACGGGCTCTAACTTACCTAGTCGGTCATAAAAAGGTAATTTGTGCCTCCTTCAACGCGCCTCGCAACGTTGGCGATTTTGTTCGCGGAATCCGTTCTAATATGCAGTACATATAACATCAATGCGGCAAGGCGTAAAATTAAAAAAAAAATCTTGAATATTTTCTTGTTCTTTCTTTTTTTCCTTTGCGATATTTTTTGTTTGTAGAATTTGCAAGAGTTTATTTTCTTCTACATAAATTTATTCTAAGGTTGTATTCCTCAAGATTTTCGGTCATCACTGAAAATCAGCGTTGTGGTCACATTTATTCCTTTATTTTTAAAATTATTGTTTTGAAAAAAAAAAGTTGCAGCAATAAATAAATATGTTCTTTCTTTCTTTCACAACACGTGCTGAGTGATGTACTTTTTTTGGCACACCTCAACGTTTGCCAAAAATCAATATTATTAATTCTACGTCTACTTAAGTATGTAATAGTAGCGGTGTAAAAATATCCACTCCCCGATATCATCCCGTGGGTGTCGTAAGAGGTGACAAGGATAAACAAATCAGGAGATGCACAGGGACTCTTTACGATCAACTTTTTCTTCCAGAAGCGACCCCATAGAAAGTGGACTTGGTCGAGCCTCAACGGTTCGACAAAAATTTAGATTGTCTTCATTATGACGACTAGACGGGAACTTTTCAGTGATGTCTCAGTGATCGCAAGTGTGAAAATTGGCAGCGATCGCCAAATGGTGAGAGGCACTCTGAAACTAAACGTTAAATTTAATGTTAAATAATTGAGGTAACGTCTCTCTTATCCAAAGCCCCAAAAGCTTTCAGTTCGACTTACGAAATCGTTTTTAGTTCCTAGAAGACTGTAATGCAGTGGACGATACACAACAGCGGTTGCTTAGCCGCTTGCCGAGCGTGGCAAATATGGCAAATAGGGTGATACCCTATGAGGCAATCTTTGGCGGATTCAAATGTTCAGCAACAGACTTTAACATGCTGTAACGGTAACGGTACGTATATTTAAGTTATAAATTTGTGTATTATTGTGTGCGTCAATGGGCTGTACTAGAAATAAAGTGTCTTTCTTTCTTCTAAATGGTTTTTGTTCAACTGATGGACCGCTAATGTACTTGATTTTAAATTTACAGCCTCCGTTATACTGTCGGTGACTTTAATGGACTTGTTTATAGTCGGCAAGTGACGGACATTTCGAATGACGTACAATAACGCGGGAATTTATGAACGTGGTGGTGCTGACGTCAATGAAAATATGACGTTATGGCGCGACGTCTGTTTCCGCTTTATGATGATAACTACCGCCTCAACAATAGTAAATGGATATTGTTCGAGGAGAAGCAAATTATAATTAAAGCATTAAGAAAATAATGTAGTTCAAAAATGTTCGTGAAAAACGAAAAATTTTCAATTAAAATCCAAATGTGCACAAATATACCAGTTACTTCACTTAAGAGAGTCAGTAATTTCTTAAAAGGGAAATGTAGACGCTTTTTACATTCAAGTTTAAAATGTTTATAAAGGAAAAATTATTTAATAAGGGTTTTTATACAACAAAGAATACATAATTCATAATAACCACTGGAAATGAAGTGATCGCTGTTTCTAAATTTTTTCATACATTTTCATTTAAATACAATATTATAAATTAATGTTTAGAAAAAGTCCCGGTTTCTTGCGCTTGTTTCCCAGGATAGAGAATTTTTCCTAACCAGTAGTAAAACTTAAACGACTTTCGGGAAGTGTTCTTTTAATCTATGTGAATTAAATAAAAGTTCAAATTTTATTCTATTTTATTCCAATACGCAAACAATACTAATATTTTGAAATTCATGTTTAAGAGCACATTCAAAAATACATGAAAATGACGGATTAGTAAGTTGACTTATTTGGAGCACGGTTGTAACTTTCGAATAATTGCGAAAAAAATATCGGAAAATTACTATCTTTTACTTCAAATGTTTTTTAATTTATATATTTTTTAATTTTTTTAATTTATATAGATATTTACAAATTAAGTTTATATGCATGTGTACACGTTTTATGTATATATGTATGTATGTTATGTTGTATTTACATACGTATATTTCAATTTAATTAAGTAATTGCCGAAAATTGCCTTTACACACAGGATTGACTAGCGGAGAATGCCTCATGGTATTAAGTCCACCTTTGTGCATAACCTTAGCTTTAAGATATTAAATTAAAAAAAATATAGCTGATTAAACCCGATGCTCTGGGAAGTCTGCAGACTGCGAACATTAAGGCTGCGGTTGAGTTCATAATTGAATGAATAATTCACTGTTGGCAAAACGTATAATTGAGGAAGGGTAGGAGCTGCTCTTTAAACTAGGTAAGACATATCATTTTATTTTAATTTTTCAACTACGCGGATCTTAATTAATTTTTAGCATCTTAAAAACGTATAATTCCAAAAGTGTTCTATGCATGGTAGAGCCATGCTGCAGTTTTATTACCGTTGTAGCACAAAATGGCCGACCCATTTACAACTACTCTAGCAGGGAAAGACCAAGTTCTTACAAAATATCAGTTTAAAATATCAGTTTTATTCTGTAGTGCTTAGTATGCTGAGTGTAGAGAACCGGATACCCTTGTTAATAGATATGAAGTTTTCCATCTGACACCTCAAAAGTGACAATGCATCAGCGTTTTGATCCGTAGATATAAATGTCTGTAGGCCACAGCTATTAAAAGAATGTTTGTAATTGAATTAAATTGTGCTGGGCATAGCTAACCCTTGAATTATTTTAATTCAAACACATTTCATTTATGAACTAGAAATGTGTTTACACTAAAATTTATTTAGTTTAATGGCTTGATTGCTTTGCTTTGAGCGCTAACTTAAATAATGCAAAATTCACGGACTGTACGTATTTATAGACCAGTATTTGTAATAGTATATATGTATAATATGCATCAGCAAAATTAATCATAAAGAAATGTTTGGTCACCCTATCATATGAGGAAACAGAAGAATTGTTAAAAACTGACTTTTGCTAATTGATGGTATTTGTGAAATTTTTAGGTAAATATTGTTGTTGTTTTAATTATATTTTCTTTTTATTTTTAAATGTAAATACATATATAATTAATACTTTGCAGTTATATAAAACTTGGCTTGGTTGTTAAAGGTTTCTATTTTTATGTTTTTAGATTTTGAGCATTAAGCAGTTCTTTTAGCGCTATTTTGTGTAGGTATATTAAGACAGATTGTCTAAGATGTATAAAATAATGCCTTGTGAACTTTGGTCTCAGGTTTCCTCGATACAGGCTTGCCTAGTGAGGAAGCCAACAGATATTACCAATCGTATATATTTTTCTGTTAATAAAACATTTTTCATTTTTCATTTTTTTTATAAAAATTAGATTTGTTCCATATTGGACTAGCATACGCGCGCATAATAGGAATATAGTGCCCAAGTGTATACAACAAGTGCACTCCCTATTCCCTTCCTCTCATAGTCCGATGGGACGGTAAACCGACACGACCGGAGAGCGATCAGATTCAAGACTTACTACTACTTTACGTGCTTTCCGAGGTATGGGGATGAGACACCGCCAAATTCCCGATTCCGGACAGCTACTGAGAATTTCTGAAATTCAATAACTGATTTGTTTGCTCGACCCGGAAATCGAACACGGGACCTCATGATCAGTAGCCGAGCTTACAACCACTAGACCAACGAGGTAGTCTATAAGTATGATGCATGTGACATGATGAAATGTTATCTTAGTATGATAGACTAGTTGTAGCAACGCAAACAATTTGTAATCATCATCATCACTACAGGCCCTCACAAGTCCACTGCTGAACATATAATAATAATAATATCATAATCAGTATATTTATGTATATTTATCATTTCCTTTTTTTATTCAGCTCAACCAGATGAGAATACTCTATTAATACCCCATAAATATTAATGTTGATTTCAGATATACATATCCATACACATTTGATATAGTAATTTACGTAAACTATGTTATTCAAAAATATAAAATAAGGATAAAACAAATAATATCAATAGGACGAGAGCGAACAGTTAAGAAACTTGAATGTTCCACCCACATGCAATAAGTTCCAATGTCTCTGAATGACTGTAAAGCCTATTTTGAAATATCCTCAAAAAACTATTTGTGCTTTCCCGTAGTCTATACAACATTGACGCAGTTCACTTCCATAAGATGCCATAAAAATCATAAAAACCGATTTCAGCAAACATGCTTGAAGCACTACAGCGACTAGGAAGGCCCATTAGCACCCTGAAGACATTATGATATTGAATTTGAAGCGCATTGTAGGTCCTCTGCGTGTCGTACCACAGGCTGCATGTGTAAAATGTTTGACAGTACGTTTTGAAGGGGGTAATTTTAACGTCATTTTTACACCTTGCACCATTAAATTTTTGCCAAAAACCATATTCTTACCAGCTTTTCTTCCGCTCACTGTGATCAACCTAGCCGAACGACTTTATTCATTCTTTCATTAGAAAGTCAACTGAACATAGGTCACCCCATAAATTGCCTCATATTTGTTATGGCTGATACTCTTAGCAAGTTGGCAAGAGATTTTATTATTAGCTGCTTTTAGGAAGATGCCAATTAGTGATTTGTTTTCCTCTGTCACCTCTTACGGCACCCACGGGATGGTATGGGGTAGTGAGTATTTTTACACCGTCACTACATGGTATACATATGCCAAGGTGTTTTTGCCTAAAAATATTGTCTTATCAGGTTGTCTTCACTAAACGTCTTTAATATATCGAAATTACTTTATTCATTAATTATTTCATGAGAAACTATCAAAGGTTACTGAACACAGATTGTCTTTTAGGGAGTATATTTTACATAGTCGCCACCGATTGCCACTCTTTGCAGGTTGGCAACACCTGTTTTTTTTTAAAGACGTTATTAGGAAGACGCTGCTGCCCATATTATTCTCATTTGTTTCCGTCTGTCGTCTCTTTTGACACTACACTACGCAAGAAAAGTATACATACTATTAATGCAAAATTTACCAGCAAGTTTTTTTTTAAATGTTTATTGATTATAGAGGGTTTGATCTACTAGATCAAGTCACGCTCATAGGATTTCTTATATTTACGCGAACACTACACATTGAAATAATACTAGTTTTAACGGAATTTATCGCGTATATTTAACTTTTTTACCCGACGTTTCGAGAGCTTTACAGCACCCATGGTCACGGGAAGGACTGAGATGTTCAACGTCCAGCTGTCATAGTTAACCGCGGTTACCATAGATTAAAATTTTCGGATCAAATATTAATCAAATCTTATAATTCATCAAATATTATAATTGATCGGAACAAAAGTTAAAATTTTAATCTATGGTAACCGCGGTTAACTATGACAGCTGGACGTTGAACATCTCAGTCCTTCCCGTGACCATGGGTGCTGTAAAGCTCTCGAAACGTCGGGTAAAAAAGTTAAATATACGCGATAAATTCCGTTAAAACTAGTATTATTTCACGCTCATAGGTACACAATCAAACACATAATAAGACAGTGACTATTATTTATTCTGTGACAATGATAAAATTCACGTAAACAATAATACAATAACAACAAAAACAATAATAAAAGATTATCTGTTCTAAATAAAAGTTTATAAAGTTTTCTAGCCTTAGCTGACAATGGAAAACCTAAGATAAAATTATACAATACAACACTATTTTTGTCAAAACCTAATTGTATTCTATATGCTCCGTTCGTTCCGTTCACACTCCATCATAATATGAGTAGTATCTTCCACTACTAGCAAGTTGATGGTAGAAATGTTTACTGCCTATTTGGTCTAATGCTCGAAAGTGCGACAGCTGTCCATGTAGTCACGGGTTGAATCCAAAAACCGGTATTTGGTTTTACAGTCAAGAAATTCTCAGTAGCATCCGGAAGCCAGAATATTGGCCGTGTTTCACCCCCGTGCCTCGGAAAGCACGTAAAGCCGTTAGTCCTGCGCCTGATCTCTTTCCGGTCGTGACGTTTTGCCGTCCCTTCGGACTATTATAGAGAAGGAGTAGAGAGTGCGTCTATGTATGGTGCAATAGAATCCTGTCCTGCACAGATACCTATCGGCGTAACGATGTACAGATTAGCCAGCCTCCGTTGTGACCAAAATACAGTCTGAAAGGTGTAAACATATTACATGTTATTTCTTTAAAGAAGAGGGGGCAAACGAGCATGCGCCTCATCTGATGGTGAGTGTCGACCGCCGCCCATGAACAACTGTTAGCAGTTGTTCATTGCTAGGGGAATCGCAGGTGCTTTGCCGACATTTTAAAAAGCAGCTCGTTTCTTGAAGCTCCCTAAGTCGTATCGGTCCAAAAGAACGCCGGTGGTAAACAATTACACAAGGAAGTCGTGTGAGGAAGAAAACTTCTAATAAATCACGTAGTAGTGGACCACCAAGCATCCAGATGATATGGATGATATTTTAAGTTTTGTAAAATCTAATCACTCATATGACAGCACTATGAATGTGAGGCCAGTTAGCTCCAATTCAGGTGGTCCCAGTTTACAATACAAAGGCGCTACTATGTGTTGCACTTCACGAAATTGTTTCAAACTGTAAAGCACATTGAGAGTTAAATGTTTTGCTTTTATTAGCGACTTCTAAGCGTTACCGATTGAGTGAGATTTCAGACGGAGCAACAAATTTAAAAGTTACCACCACATTCGTTGCCGTTATTTTTAACAATTTATTCCTTACTATTATTCCAATTTTTTTATAGAATAACGATGACAAACGAGCACACAGTCCAAGTTAAGTGGATGCTGTAGACCTTGGAAATCTACGCCTTTCCTCGACTAAGAATAAAAATGAAACGTTGTTACTCCTGAGGACTGCAATGAAATGCCTCGTTTCCCGTAAAGTTGGGCCTCTGATTCTCTTCACTCCCCATACGAATCAGCAACACTGAACTGCAATTTTACGCTAGTGTTTACAGTGATAGTGTTGTATTTTCCCAATTAAGTCAACCCGTCGGTGCAGCCGTAACTTAACAGCTTAACTCTATCGCACAGCCAAGTTTTATTTTAATTGGTTAAGTAGATTAAATAACCTTTACTCGTTCATATTATGCTTTATTATATAACGTTTTTATGAACAACAGTTATATGACAGATCAGTTAATACTTCCCGATAGCGAAAGACTAGGGGCAATCTTGTACATCTTCTTTTATAAATCTAATATGAAAAAATCTGGTATAAATTAACTACTCATAAATGAATACTAAAATCTATTTAATATATTATTAGTAGAATAAATGCTGTGGAAATACGGTCATTAATGAGTATCTTAGTGCTGAGTCTAAATGACGGAGTAAGAAATTGTGTGATAAGAGGAAAGAGTGACATAGCAAATTTATGTTGCGGAAGTGAACGGCAGAAACGGTAAGGGATGCCCTAGGAAAAAGTTTATCGACCAAATTGGCGATATATTGAAGATGGACCAGAATAAGAGTACCTTTAACCGACGAGAATATATGCCTTTAACATATTATATGACGATAGTGGTTTGTCAGGATCGTGCCAAATGGAAGTCCGTAGTCTCTACCTATTCCTCTGAATAACTGGTGTGAATGTTTATGTATTATGTATGTATGTATATTATCAATGATTTAAATTAAACGTCCTGACTCTCACCTCAGGTTTTTATATGTTACGTATGCGAACGCGTGTTCGTGCGTGCACGTATGCGTGTGATTGCTTGCTTGCGCGTGAGTCATTCGATGTGGGGGCATGTACGTGATCGTGTGCGTTTGCGTGGGCGTGTGTATATGCATCTGCACGCGTATGTGTGTGTGTGAGAGTGCGTGTGCATGTGTGTGCATCGGTGCATGCGTAAGACTGCACGTAACTGTAATGTCATTCAGTCATTCCTGTTCAAAGTGAACATCTCAAAATTAGGCAATTACTATTGCATAACTTTCATTATATTAAATATGGGTACAATGGCATTTAAACTTATTTAATATTTTTAATACTAGATAGTTAAAATATATTACAAAAATATGTTACATATAAGAAATAATACAAGGCCATGTACTTTATTCTTTTATCGTGGATTTGTATCGCGGATCATTATAAGTAGAATATATTTTTATCACCGATTTTATACTTCAGTAAGGATATCCTACAAGTACGCTTTGAGATCAGACCGGTAATTGGTAGAGCGAAGTCTTTGGCGCCGCCGCGGGTCGGCGAGATCAAAGTCGTCTGATTACGGCTCATGCAGCTAACAGCTCCGTAAGTTTAAATAGCGTTTTAGTTCGCAAAATCTTAGTTTAGGAAAGCGTGTACAGTTCTACTAAATACTTCGATTTACAATAGAGAGCATGATGAGGTTAATTAATTATTTGATGTTTGTTGGTAAAAATATGCATTTATTAAGGTTGAGAACATATAATGGAGCCCTGGTACCGTAGGGTTTGGGGGGATAAAATATACGCATACGTGAATCACTTAATTAAATTCATAATTGAGATAAAGTATAATGATTAAAACTCCGTGAAAAACTTTGACGTTTGAGCTCTATTTAAGAGATAACTATGTATGATAACATTTTTCGATAATATGAAAGGTATATTATTGATTTCGATTCTTAATTGGCTACATTTTCATTAAGATCCTTTACCGATAATTAGAAAAAACGTTTCAAATAAGTAACTTTTCGTTCCACGAATATCGCACGCTTACTTCATGCTGGACAAAACTGTGCATGCAGCAGAGAAGGGCGCGCTAAAATACTTTTAGATTTAGAATCCTTGCGCGAACAGGGGGGGGGGGAGACTGAGGTGTTTGATATCCTGATCTCATCGTTAACGCGGGCCACTATACTTTTACTTACCTTAACCGTGCTTTACCTTACTTTTCTTTAATTATATATATCTAATTACAATATTTTTTTAATGTACAAAGTTAATTAAATAATAATAAAACATGATCTAAGAGAACGGAGCAAATTACAAACATAATAAAAATAAATAAACTTTAATAAAAACTATGAGAAATAAAAAAATACACAGTAACAATTAAGAAAAGTTTGTGTTTCAGCAGAAACCACAAAATGGATTGCAACTAGGACAGTCGTGCAAAATTCAAGGATATAAATAAAATATTATAACAACCAATAATGGAAATATTAATATAATCTATGTCTATGGACATAGTTAAATAACTATATAACGCAAAAGCAATGCGTTTAGATCGTAGTTTTTACGAGGCTTTTGGACGGTTTTACTAGCTTGACAAATAGTTAGTGAAAAATAATTTCTGAACGAAACGTCTCATGCACGACTAAATAAAAATGCATTTTTTTATTTTAGAATATTAGTTCCGATAGGAAATCCCAGAGTAGATGGGAAATTAAAGGATATTCAAAAATCACTAAAGGTGACGTTGGAAGCCTAAAACTGAGAGAGATGTCATCTGCACGATACCGAACTGTGAAGTTGGTCCAACGAACGGATATTGGGTGCGAGCACAAAGAAGACTTCGGATTTTTATATTATAATACGAGCTAGCGACTACAATTTACAAGTGACAGCGATTTACGAACCGTATCATCATTAAAAAAAACAGCAAAATTTTTTTATGTTTTACTGCCATTTTCATTGATTTATTCATTACGATGTAGTGTAGAGTAGCCCACACGACTTATATACTAGATGACTGTTTTTACCGTCTGGAAAAAATAGGGTGTAGCATGTGAACAGTAGCACTGACATTTTACTAAAATAAACACAAAATTTTTGAATGAAATAAATAAATAAATTAAAATCATAACTACCATACAAACGGCAATAAAACAATAAATTTAGTAGGTATCTTTGACCTTATCACTTCACAGGGCCATTTGAATTTCAATAGATTTTAATTAATTTATTTAATTCAATATATTTTTGTTTTTTTTTTTTGTAAAATATCAGTGCCACAGGCTTCTACTCACGTAACGTTCACATGTTACACCCAATTTTTTCCAGGCGGTAAAAATGGTCATACAATATATGTTAAAAAGTAGTATAAATAAAGACAGACAGATCAACAAATCTCCCACTCATTGACACTTGCTCAAACAGCGAGGTATATATATATATATATATATATATATATATATATATATATATATATATATATATATATACCTCGCTTTTTGAGCTTATAATATATATATATATATATATATATATATGCCTTAACATATTATATGACGATAGTGGTTTGTCAGGATCGTGCCAAATGGTAGTCCGTAGTCTCTACATATTCCTCTGAATAACTGGTGTGAATGTTTATGTATTATGTATGTATGTATATTATCAATGATTTAAATTAAACGTCCTGACTCTCACCTCAGGTTTTTATATGTTACGTATGCGAACGCGTGTTTTTATTATATTAGATTAATAAAAGAAGATGTACAAGATTGCTCCTAATCTTTCGCAATCGGGAAGTATTAACTGATCAGTCATATAACTGTTGTTCATAAAAACGTTATATAATAAAGCATAATATGAACGAGCAAAGGTTATTTAATCTACTTACCCAATTAAAATAAAACTTGGCTGTGCGATAGAGTTAAGCTGCAGTCAAGTTACGGCTGCACCAACGGGTTGACTTAATTGGGAAAATGCAACACTATCACTGTAAACACTAGCGTAAAATTGCAGTTCAGTGTTGCTGATTCGTATGGGGAGTGAAGAGAATCAGAGGCCCAACTTTACGGGAAACGAGGCATTTCATTGCAGTCCTCAGGAGTAACAACGTTTCATTTTTATTCTTAGTCGAGGAAAGGCGTAGATTTCCAAGGTCTACAGCATCCACTTAACTTGGACTGTGTGCTCGTTTGTCATTGTTATTCTATAAAAAAATTGGAATAATAGTAAGGAATAAATTGTTAAAAATAACGGCAACGAATGTGGTGGTAACTTTTAAATTTGTTGCTCCGTCTGAAATCTCACTCAATCGGTAACGCTTAGAAGTCGCTAATAAAAGCAAAACATTTAACTCTCAATGTGCTTTACAGTTTGAAACAATTTCGTGAAGTGCAACACATAGTAGCGCCTTTGTATTGTAAACTGGGACCACCTGAATTGGAGCTGACTGGCCTCACATTCATAGTGCTGTCATATGAGTGATTAGATTTTACAAAACTTAAAATATCATCCATATCATCCGGATGCTTGGTGGTCCACAACTACGTGATTTATTAGAAGTTTTCTTCCTCACACGACTTCCTTGTGTAATTGTTTACCACCGGCGTTCTTTTGGACCGATACGACTTAGGGAGCTTCAAGAAACGAGCTGCTTTTTAAAATGTCGGCAAAGCACCTGCGATTCCCCTGGCAATGAACAACTGCTAACAGTTGTTCATGGGCGGCTGTCGACACTCACCATCAGATGAGGCGCATGCTCGTTTGCCCCCTCTTCTTTAAAGAAATAACATGTAATATGTTTACACCTTTCAGACTGTATTTTGGTCACAACGGAGACTGGCTAATCTGTACATCGTTACGCCGATAGGTATCTGCGCAGGACAGGATTCTATTGCACCATACATAGACGCACTCTCTACTCCTTCTCTATAATAGTCCGAAGGGACGGCAAAACGTCACGACCGGAAAGAGATCAGGCGCAGGACTAACGGCTTTACGTGCTTTCCGAGGCACGGGGGTGAAACACGGCCAATTTCCTGGCTTCCGGATGCTACTGAGAATTTCTTGACTGTAAAACCAAATACCGGTTTTTTGATTCAACCCGTGACTACATGGACAGCTGTCGCATTTTCGAGCATTAGACCAAATAGGCAGTAAACATTTCTACCATCAACTTGCTAGTAGTGGAAGATACTACTCATATTATGATGGAATGTGAACGGAACGAACGGAGCATATAGAATACAATTAGGTTTTGACAAAAATAGTGTTGTATTGTATAATATTATCTTAGCTTTTCCATTGTCAGCTAAGGCTAGAAAACTTTATAAACTTTTATTTAGAACAGATATTCTTTTATTATTGTTTTTGTTGTTATTGTATTATTGTTTACGTGAATTTTATCACTGTCGCAGAATAAATAATAGTCATTGTCTTATTATGTGTTTGATTGTGTACCTATGAGCATGACTTGATCTAGTAGGTCAAACCCTCTGTAATCAATAAAGATTTTAAAAAAAACTTGCTGGTAAATTTTACATGAATAGTATGTATACTTTTCTTGCGTAGTGTAGTGTCAAAAGAGGCGACAGAGGGAAACAAATGAGAATATGGGCAGCAGCGTCTTCCTATTATTATTATTTCAACTTTTAAAAAAACAGGTGTTGCCAACCTGCACAGAGTGGCGACCGGTGGCGACTACGTAAAATATACCCCCTAAAAGACAATCTATGTTCAGTAACCTTTGATAGTTTCTCATGAAAGAATTAATGAATAAAGTAATTTCGCTATATTAAAGACGTTGAGTGACGACAACCTGATAAGACAATTTTTTTTAGGCAAAAACACCTTGGCATATGTGGTATACATATATATGCCAACATTCCGTTCACATTGTAAATGTAGTGACGGTGTAAAAATACTCACTACCCCATACCATCCCGTGGGTGCCGTAAGAGGTGACAGAGGAAAACAAATCACTAATTGGCATCTTCCTAAAAGCAGCTAATAATAAAATCTCTTGCCAACTTGCTAAGAGTGTCAGCCATAACAAATATGAGGCAATTTATGGGGTGACCTATGTTCAGTTGACTTTCTAATGAAAGAATGAATAAAGTCGTTCGGCTAGGTTGATCACAGTGAGCGGAAGAAAAGCTGGTAAGAATATGGTTTTTGGCAAAAATTTAATGGTGCAAGGTGTAAAAATGACGTTAAAATTACCCCCTTCAAAACGTACTGTCAAACATTTTACACATGCAGCCCGTGGCACGACACGCAGAGGACCTACAATGCGCTCTGATGTTAAATGTTTTGTAAGTTATAATAAAATCTACGTTTTAACTTTCATACAAAATAATTAATTATTCTTATTTTAGTTTACTCATAATATATTTTATTACCTAATTACTTTATATTAATAATTTTATATTAATTATAATTTAATATAAATTTTATTTTAATTATATTTTATTACCTATTTTATATTGTTTGATTTATTAGTACAATAAAAATACTTATAAAATATGTTTCATTTCATCATTATGTTTACTTCTATTCATCTGATAAGCATTGTATCCTTTTTTTAAGGGGACACAATAAAGATTTTAAAATAAAATATACTTTTTTAATATAAAAACAATTAACTACAGCTTAAAAACACTAATTTTTATTGTGTATTTTAGGTAAAATTTCATATAGTAAGCCACACCAACTCGCCATTGCATGTAAGATGACGCAAGATAGACACACAGTCTATCTTTATCTAATCTTAGCGACGATATTGTTTTCGCAACTTGTGTAAGTGAGATAGATATATATATTTATTTAAAATTGTTATTAATTTCAAAGCTACGTCGTCGTGTTTGGATAGTGTTTACACTTTTTCCGACGCGCGGTAATGTGATTTGCTCCTCTAGTGTTGTATAACTCAATGCATATATATATATATATATATATATATATATATATATATATATATATATATATATATACAGAATGGGTCCCACATATATGCAATAAATGAAACCATATACTTGTTATCGCCTTTGCTGACGATATACAAAAATGAACGTAATCGGTCCAGTAATTAGGTCAAAAAGTAGAGTTTTAATTTTAGGCAAATTTGAACACTCTATAGAATTGGGTCACTAAGTCAATGATTCAATGAACTTGAATGAATACTTGAACATTAAAAGGCGACGTTGCCACGCAGTGCAAACTATTGGTATTGCGACATATCGACAGCGATGTCTTTTGTCGGCGTGCCACCCGCGTGCAACGTTGTCACTCTTCCAAGGGGTCAAGGTACGTTGTCTAAACAGAGTGTTCACTTTTACTGAATTTATTTTAATATTTATTTTGTTTGAAATTTCACTTTTTTATTTTAAGGGTTTTAATTTAATATTTAATTTTTCTACACTTCTACGGACTAGTATTACTTGTGGTTTCATTTATTGCATATATGTGGGACCCATTCTGTATATATAACAGAACGCGAGTAACCCGGGTTCGATCCCCGCCGGCACCAATGAAATTGTTAATTGCAATTTTAAGTGCTGATTTACCACGTGCTCGGCGGTGAAGGGAAACATCGTGAGGAAACCTGCATGTCTGAGGAATAAGAAAAAAAATATTTCGAAGACATGTGAAGTTCGTCAACACGCATTTGGGCAGCGCGGCGGACACTTCTTTGCCCTAAACCCTATCAGAAATGAGGGGAGGCCTGAGCCCAGCAGTGGGACGTATATAGGCTGTAACTTTATTTTACTTTTATATATATCAATACACACGTTCTTCTGTAACTAAAAGCAAAATGTTTAAATTGTTATGCTTTGTAGGTTTTCATTATAAGAGATATTTTTGATGAATACTACATCTATATTTTTTATCACTTGGACCAGATCTGTCAGATCTAAGATTATTTATCGAATTCGAAGCTGTTTAAGCTCGCTTTTATGTGGCGCTACTATACGATTGTCTTATTCGATTCACCCTTGCAATACTTATTTGATATTCACTGAGAGTTTCCTTTCATTTTATAGTATTTATATCGACGCTTGACAAGTTTCTGTCATTTCGCTATGTAATCACATAATATGAAGGAAATGATACAAAACTAATTCTAGCTTTACAGTTTAATTCATATTTCTAGTAATTAATTAATTTATAAAAAATAAAGCACCCGACCGCGAGTAAACTACTAAAAGTACTTAGATATATATTTGATAACCTGAGACCAATTAAAGAAAATAGACGAAGCGCTACGTACATTTCAAAACAATTTCATTGGCAAAACTATGTTTATCTTATTGTAAGAACCTACGCTCATTAATGCATCTACAATAATTGACGAACAACACATGGTTTTAGGTAACCATTGATTCATTAATTAAATTGATCGGGAGCACGGCTTACTGTTTTCTATCTCTTATGCTTAAAAATGGGTGTAGATGGAAAATTGTGAAAGAAGTGATACTTATGTGTGCTCATCTATAAATACTTAATTGGGCTTCACCGTTCTTTGATTTATCCAACTCCTAACATAAAATAACATAACAGATTTACTTAAAATATAAAATATAGATCTCTTCACACAAACAATATGTTTTCCCACATTTTGTGGGTAAAGGCCTATGATGGTAGCACTGAAAGCTAAATTATAGTGTGCGATTGAAGAGTGCAGATATATTCAGCTCACACACTCTATGAAAATGTAGTTACCATACTACTCGTATAACGTTCGTATTTTGCTCCAGACACGGTTTCTTTATAATTATTAGGTACCCGACTGCTAGAGAGTAATGTTTTGCGATAGTATGTCAATTAATTGTGCGCGCTCTGTAGTCTAAGTGGCTTGATGGATTTTAACATATGGGTATTGATATATTCGTCTTAATTGTGGAAGTGACATAAAGTATAAAGTTTTTCTCTTTTCAGTACGAGTTTGTCGCAATCGGGGTTTTAAATTACGGTTTTAACCATTAAACTTGTTTAAGGATTAATTTTACAGGCGTTATATTATTGACTCAATCACGAAACTAAACTGAACCTGTCGACCGCAAACAAATAATCCAGCACGCTAATTGAATACTGACAATTAAGTCCTCTGATTGTAAACCTATTTGAGGTTAATTTTACTTCGACAATTGTATTTTATGTACTAGGCTATACAATGACGGGTAATTATGCTCGATTTAATGCTTTGTAATTAAGTTGTAAGTAAATCATAGTAATTTAGTTGTATGTTAATCAATCAATCATCATTTCATCACTTGGCTGTCGTAAGAGGCGACGAAGGGAAACAAATCAGGAGGTGGGCACCAGCGTCTTCCTAGTATATAACTTTGTCTTGTTCATAAAAATCAACATACATATAATTTTGTAAATTAAAATAAAACAATGGTACTCATTGGTTAAATATACTTACTACGGATTTTACAACGAATGCAACGATGCAACGAATAGTTTTACGAATACGAATATCAAACCAACTATTCGGCGAATACGTATACGAATATCTCGGCATGGTAATAAATTGCTAATTCATTTCATGATTTTCTATTGTTCTAATAATTAGAATTAACAATAGCCAAATTTTTATTTAAAAAAACATAAATTTGTAGATTTTCTGGTTTTAGATGATTTCTCTTTTCAGTCTGGATGTTCCCAGCCGTTGAGAAAAGCCTTTCCAAGGCGAATATACACGGTTTAAATGAAAAATATTTTAGGCAAGTTTTTTCAACCTTGAATAATGGACATCTTTTCGCCAAAAGGCCAATGTATCAGCAGTCGGCGATAAATTTGGGAGCTTTAGATAAGCATCTCGTTTTTAGTTTGCGAATCCCCTGTAAAAAATATTTTGAAATTAAATTTTACTTTTACTATGTAGATGACAATGAATACCTACATTTATCTGATATCGATATGATTTATCGAAGTGTTTCCATATTATGTTACTTTGATCTCGTTTACGAGAAGACATTTCAACTTCAACATATTTCTTTCACTTCGCAGCAACCTCACAAACCAATTAAATTAAACAATACTCAATACTGTCTCACTTGACCTGTGCTTTTGTTCGACTGTCAAATAAAATGAATGAATCAATCCAAGGTTCGAGTGATATGTGATAGGGAAACTCCCGGAGCCGGGCAGTCCTTCGTCGTTGTGACTATGGCCCTATGCGCACTTCGTATTTTTTACGCGCCGACGACGCGCGTTTTCCAAGTATGCCTGTTCCTGTAATTAGAGTTGCGTACAAAAATATTGGTTTTTGAATATTCGTGATTAGTATTTGCCGAATACGAATATTCTGTAAATGACTAACATTCGGCGAATACGAATATTCGTATTCGTTGCATCACTTGTCCCCACCATTACATCAGATTTGATAGACCACAAATCCAAGCGAAAGAACATCAATACTTACTAAGGATAGTACGTGAGGCTATTGAAATTAAAAAACATCCTACTTTCAATAGAGAAGGAGGCTGGGTAATACCACCTGCTTTGGATTCGGTAATTAATAAAATTAAAAATAAACCCAAGCATACCACTGCAAGACGTCAAGACACAGTAAGTTCATTCTGCGTAGGTCGGACCATAAATAATAGTTAAAAGTCTGAAGGAACTCCGGGTTAACACCAACTTTGGGAACTCAGTCGCCTCAGTCCTCCGTGACCATGGGTGTTGAAAAGCATCCAAAACGTCGGGAATTAAAACGATGTTAATTAGACGCATAAAAGTAGTTCAAATCAATGTGTAGTATTCGCGTAAATATAAGAAATCCCAATAATACTCGTACAACCCTAATACCAATGATACTAGAAACAAACACGCCGTATGTTGAACTCCGTTAAGCCGTTTAAATTACAGAGCGTGAAAAAGTAGACATACATACTAATGCTACCTTGCTCACACGACATAATTATAAAATATTAGAGGTAAGTTTGGAATAGGATTAGTCTGATTAAAGTCCTAGACGGATCATAACGCCTCTCATTAACACCTTCCTGCATGACAATACATACAATCAAAAAAAATCTTTACCCTCCTTCTGAGACAGTCAGGTAAAAAAATAACTCATCTTTAAAGCAAACTTATACCTACTACCTACAATCCCCGCAGAATAACAAGCACCGGTTTTAGATTTCAATATCGCTAGCACGTGTCGTCCCGTGTCATTTCAATGCTGCACGCCGCTGAAATGAAACACGCTCGGAGCCCTATCGCAATATACTTGACGTCCACGCGCTTTGCGTGACGAATTCTGACTGAGGAGTGACGGGTGACGTGCCTCGAGGACAGAGGGGGCTGGTGTATGGAAATAATTGCAATCTGTTGATTAAAATACAATTTTAAAATATAAAATGACGATAATATTATCATCCTTAATCTCAAGGAGGCCATTTTAATATAATTATGAAGTCGTAATCTCCCGAAAGAAAGAGCTATGTTACCGTTATCGTTATAGTCTATCAAAAGCCTTCAGCTGTACATAAATGTTATCATAGCTGTATTTTGCTATAGTTGCCACGCTTGGCAGGCTTCTTGGCAATCGCAGTTCTTTTAATAATTTTAGTTGTTATCAGGAAGTTCTGCTGTATGGGTGAGTGGATTTTCTTACACTGCCACTACATGGTTAAAATATTATACTGAACTTAATAATAGGTCCTTACATATGAAATTGGCGTTTTATACAGGAAGAATATAAAGTCAATTTTTTTGGTAAAATATATTTAATTAATCAAAGTATGCACCGTTGTTATCTATGAGCTTTTGCCATCTCATAGGTAGTTCATTGATCGCTTTACTAAAAAAAACCGTGAGGGCGAGAATCGATAAACTTTTTGAAGGCGGTTTGGACTGCCGCATCGGAGTTGAATTTTTTTCCTTGTAAAAAGTTGTTCTTCAAATTCCTTGTCCGTCCTTGTTCAAATTCCGGACAAAATTGTAATCTGTTGGAGCAAGGTCCGGGAAGTACGGTGGATGTTGCAGACGTTCCAATTGTAGCTCATCTAACTTAGTGGTGGTTTGTTGTGCAGTGTGTGATCTTGCATTGTAGTGAAGCAGCAGTGGCCTAGAGTGATTGACCAAACTCGGTTGTTTAGAAGCTAGTTCCTCCTTCATGGTTTGCAGTTGCTGACAATAGATTTCTGCCGTAATCGTTTGGCCAGATTTCAGAAAGCTGTAGTAAACGACACCGGCGCTAGTCCATCAAACACTCGTAAGTCAATTTTCGTTTAAGGCAGGATTTGGCTGGGTCTCCAAGATTCAGCCATTGCGACGAGCGCTTCCGATTAACGTACAGTATCCACTTTTCATCACAAGTAATGATTCGATTTAAAATCCCTTTATTTTTGTGTTGGTTGAGCAAAGTAACACAGCAGTCGACGCGTGTTTGCAAGTTCGATTCACTCAATTCATGAGGTACCCATCGTTCAAGTTTTTTTTACTTTCCCGATATGCTTCAAGTGGATTAATACAGTTTTGTTACCTACCCCGTAGCCTGCAGGTTTCTCTGAAGTGCTTTGTGATGAATCCGCATCCGCAATAGCCTTTTATTCTTCATTTTCCACTTTGGTCTCCGGCCGTCCACGGGGTTGGTTCTGAAGGTCGAAATTTCCAGAACGAAAACGTTGAAACCAAAAACGTACCGTGCTTTCGCGACACCAGCACCGTACACATCATTCATCCTTCTAGCTGTTTCTGCAGCAATAGTGCCACGGTAGAACTCGTACTCGTAAATATACCGATATTTCATGTTTTCCATTGTGCGGTAATAAGCGACGCCAAAGTAAAAATAATGAGGATAAAACAAATGAATGACTGTTTTCAAAACTCAAATGTACCTAAATGAATTTTTAAATTTGAATTTGGAATATTTAACCAAGTTAGACAATACGCTAATTTCATATGTAAGGACCCAATATTTCCCTTCTGCTCTAGGCGGCCTTGAAGTTCATCTGTGTTATCGAAATTTACCGAACGAAAGCGAATAAACCAATAACGCTCAGTTCGACCGTATAAGTTATTGATATTGCGTGTCGTTTAAGACGCATTGTAACCACGCCGGAACTCATATAAAAATCCACGAATTTCATAAGAGTACATGGTTATAAATACAGTGATATTGCCGAAGAAAACATTCCTAAAACTCAAATGATTACTGATTTTGAAAATGGAATGTGTTTAATATAAAATTTGTTTGAATTTAGAATTTCACGTTAAACCATAACTATTATAACTCAAAGTGGCCAGTTCAACTTAATTGAAATTTAATTGGTAAAAACATTAGTTGAAGCGCTGGTTTTCATAGAACGGTGACAAGCAAACACACTGACATTTTCATCACCTGATTCTAAATAGATGCTGTGGTATACTCGTATATACATCTATCTTAGATTAAGAATCAAAATGCACAATTGCAGATCAGTGCCCAGTTAATGCAGTGGAAATTTCATAGGTAAAAACCCAAATATTTTGGCGCTGGCTTTTTTTTATAGAATGGAGGTGACAAACGAGCACACAGTCTACATGATGGTAAATGGATGCTGTGGCCCATAGACATCTACATTTATCGTCGATTAAGAATCAAAACGCAGATGCGTTGCTACCCCGGAGGACTTAGATGGAATGCCTCGTTTCAAAGTTACAAGTAAAAAGGGGGTCTCCGGATTTCTACTCTCACCATATGAAAAACAGTAGTATTAAGCCCGTATTTTACGCTAGTATTCTGTGTAAGCGCATTTCCGCGGTCGAGTCATTCACGTGGCGGCATAGGGATTTATTCATTTTTTAATTACGGCCTATTAAAATCCTTCTGTTATCTATACATAGCCATTGTTGCCACAGTTGTCAAGCGGATTGGCAAGTGCAGTTTTTTATTATTTCGAGTAGTTTTTAGAAAGATCCTGCCACACATAAACATGATAAGAACGAACAATAATTTAAGTCGCTAATCAATAATAACAAAAACTGTACGCACCGCGTAACACACTATGTGATTTCAAGAACTTTAAAATTCGATAACCAAGACAGTGAATTGGATATAAATGACAGTGTATACACTACATATCAGGATATAAACACCTGGTCTCAACAATTCTCGGATAATAATATAAATATAATTAATCTGAACATACGTTCTGTACGAAAACAATTCAACCAACTTCTTGCTTTATTATGCCACTGTATAACAAAAAGAACGCTAAATGTCATCATTCTCACAGAAGTAAACATAAAAAGCGAAGAAGTATCACTATATAAGATCCCTGGTTATGTGGTGTATTCTAACACTAGGGAGACAAGAAGAGGCGGTGGGATACTCATATTCGTGAGATATGACTTATATTTTACCACAGAAAAACCACAAATACCAATAAAAGCAACAGAGATAATTCATGGAAAACTAAAAACTGGAAGTAAAACTACACATATATTGGCTGTGTACAGACCACCAAACTCAAATAACTTAGTTTTTATCACAGAACTGGATACCATACTGAAAAATATCGCATCCTCAGAAGAAATAATTTTAATTGGAGATATCAACATTGATATATCGCAAGGTGCAAATACGAGTTTATGTGCCTACAAAAACATGTTGTGTGAAAGTGAAAACGGCTTACAGAGTGCAATACCTACGTCAGAGATAACGCGCGAAGCGATCGTGGATGGCCGAGTGAATTCCTCGAATATTGACCACGTGTGAGCCGCGGACGCCTGCTAGACACGTGCGCGCACTTGCTAACTTGTACCGTATCGGATCACTATATGGTTGGAATTAGCGTAAAAATAACTGGTAATGTATCCAACATTAATAATAATTGTAAATTATAAACCATATTAGACGAAAAAATGGTATGCAATAGTTTAAAAACAATTGATTGGTCTGATGACATGGAAACGAGTTATCCTAACTTATTGTATGAAAAATTACACAGGGTTTTTATAGATATATATGATAAATGTAAGTTACAGAAAACACCAAAGAAAAAGAGAATTACGCAACCATGGGTTAATAACGAACTATGTAAAAAGATAGAACATAGGGACTTACTGTTCAGGGCTTGGAAATCATCCCCTAAGAATATGAATAAAAGACTAATGTATACGAGATATAGAAATTAGGTTAATAAATTAATAGATAAAACTAAGAATAAATGCAGGCAGAATGAGATACGAAAATGTAAAAATGATTTTAGAAAAATATGGTGTAACATAAATAAATGGATAGGCAAGCCTAAACCGGGTTTAGATGACGTTATTTTAAAATATTTAGGCCAAACTAGCAGTGTGTATAATATTTGCAATAAGTTCTCTGAAACGTTCACAGGGGAAGTACAGAAAATAAAGCATAACTGTGATAAAAATTTTTTGGATAGAATTTCATATGTAAAACCAAGTGATAAGTCTTTTTACTTTAAGAAGGTAGGAGCGTATACGATAGAAAAATATATAAATAATTTAGATTTTAATAAAGCACCGGGTTTAGACAAAATTAGAGTACAAGATATAAAGCAGGTAAAGAAAGAAATAAGCCCAGTATTAGCTAAATTGATAAATATGAGTGTGGGTGGGGGAGTTTACCCGGATATATTAAAAAAGCAATAATACGACCAATATATAAACAGGGGAGCCACACGGACTATAGTAACTATAGACCAATTGCTATATTATCGGTAATAAATAAAATAGTAGAAAAAGTAATAGTGAATCAGATAAGTTGTTACTTCGAGCAATATAACATAATATCAGATGCGCAGCACGGGTTCCGTCGCGGACGCAGCACGGACACTGCGCTTGCGCAATTCACCGACTATATAAACAACAATCTCAATGAGGGTAAGTTTGTCGCTGCTCTTTTTATTGATTATAAAAAGGCATTCGACACCCTGGAACACGAGGTACTACTGCGTGCGATGGATGAATGTGGTATCAGAGGTCCCATCAACCGAAGGTTTAAATGCTATTTGCAAAATAGATCCTTATGTACATTGGTACACGGAGTAACAGGGGACGATGTAAGCGTGAGTCTTGGAGTACCAACCGGATCGGTTTTAGGTGCAGTTGGGTACATTATGCATGTTAATAGTGTCATTAATGTAATAAAGCATTGTAAAACGGTTATGTATGCAGACGACATGTGCCTAATATACTCAACCAATAACATGAGTGATGCACAAAAATACATACAGGAGGACTTAGAAAACATGATAACGGTATAATTATAAATTTATCCAAAACAAAGGCTATGTATATAAGTTCACCCCACAGTAACGTCTATAAGCACGGTAAATTAAACATAAATATAATTGGTCATACATACGAGTGTCTACACCTCAATAAAACTGGCTGCCAGTGCACAAACATAGATGTAGTAGATAAATACCGATACTTAGGCCTAACAGTAGATAGTAATATGAACTGGAAACTGCACGTCAATGGTGTGTGTAATAAATTGCAATCAATACTGGGTAGATTCTTTCACTTAAGCAATTTCATGAATCGAAAAGTCTTGTACGTACTGTATTACTATGCACTGGCTGACTCGGTAATCAATTATGGATTGAGCAGTTATGGGCTAACATTCAAAACACAGTTAGATCGTATACAACATTTACAGATTAGACTACTTAAGTATTTAGTAAGTGAAAAAGTAAAATTACAGTGTAAAAAATTATGACAAATTATTTAATATATGTAAAATACTTCCAGAGCATCAAAAGGTAGATAACCTAATTGCTTTAGAACAATATAAAATAAATAAATTTAAACAACCTATAACGCATAAATATCGTACCAGGCAAGTTGAGAAGGGTAAATATGTGATACCACATATAAGAAACTATTATGGTAAGAGAACTGGGCAATATTTAACTCCGCTAATATTTAATAGAATAAATTTTATAAGAGATACGTCCAAAAACATAAGCACTGTAACATTAAAGAAAAGACTGAAAAGTACATTCCTATGAAGAGTATAATGTACTACCTATAATAAGTATTCATTAAAGATGAATACTTATTATAGGTAGTACATAAGAATAAATATTTTTTGTTACATACATACTTATCTTAGGTATATTTATTGTAATAAATATACCTAAGATAAGTATGTATGTAACAAAAAATACATATTAATGAGCGCCAAATACATAACAAAAGAGCGCCATTATCGCCAACAAACTGTTGCACAGTTTGGCGATGTTTATTATTATTTTAAATCTGTGTTTTTTTATATTAATAAAGATTTAAAAAAAAAAACATCTCCTGTTGCATATCCTGCTGTCGTTTCCATGGAATTATATTTTACTTTATTTTATCTTATTGCAAAACTAATAGCTAAAAACCTTAAGAAAAACACAAAAAAAAGAAGGTCAATTTCACAGATAGAATTAAAACTGTAAACATACAGTATAACAAGTTGATGTAAAATAAAAAAACAAACATAGGCATTAAATAAATAACAAATATGGGGAAGTGGATTCTATTATACTGCCATTACACGGCTATTATGTAACCAAAATATTTCTTTCATTTGAAAACTATATCGATTGATCATAGCCACTCACAGACACTATCATTTTTAAATATTATGTAATATTATTGTCGCAGTTCCACAATACGAGATTTACACAAATACCAGTGCTAATTCCCACAACGTCCGTTCTCATTGTTGGGATCAAAAATTCCGTGCACGATCGTTTGCATCGAATTCATACACCATTAAAACTCCAACAAACAACGGCTGATCGCCGATTTAAATCGATTTGCTGTTACTCAGTAATCGGTATTTGATTTCGCTTGCAAAATGCATGGAACTGTTTTAGGCTGGAATAAATTGTGATAATTGGTCCAAGATTTTAGGAGGATTTTGTCCTTATCTATTTTACGAAATTTTGATGATAATATAGACCGATCGAATATCATTCATAACCTCTTGTAGTTTACGTAGTACATTTTGTTCAATTTTGTTTTAAATTTTTTATGCGACATTTATATGAATATTGAAGCTATAATGTTTACAAACAATATTTTCAAAATTATAACTATATAATAAAAAACCTAAATATGTAAATAAATTATTTTTAGCATACTTACTTATTTAATTTATTGAAGTCGTTACGCACTTTTGTTGGCTGTTATCAGGATTTTTATTTAAAATAAATGTCACCAAACAGTATTATTATTGGATTGGATTATGTAAGTATTATTGGAGTCGGGGTCTTTGGTAAAGATATCGCTTTGCGTCGAAACATTTTTTGAAGTCGACTAAAAATAGTGAAACAAAAGCAGTAATGAGAACCTTTTCTCTTTCCTAGAAGGGTTTTACCAAGAAGAAATATACTAAAAATGTGTGTTAGTGACATAGAGCATTATCATCGAAATATTTTTATTTTCTCTGTTTTGCAGGTTAACCTGACGATGTTTACCAGAGAGCACGTACTGAATTATAAGATGATATTGCAATTATTAATGACACGCACTGACGGGAAACAAACTCGATTTCCTGTATTTTTTAAATTTGTAAGACGATCGTTTATTCCCTTGAGTTGCCAAATTCTTCTACTCACAACATACAAAATACCTGTTTAGTTAAACTGAGAAAATTGACTAGCTTAATAAATACATACTCAACCGATAAAAAGTTGTCCAATATGTTTAAATTTATGAGAGAAAGATAAAGCACCGACTTTACCATAAAACCGCACTCTATTTGACCTATTTTACGATCGTATCGTCTACGTTATCCTAAGGACTCCGATGCAATCTGATCAGGGGATTTTGGACGCTTGCCAAGGGCCAATAGCGTTTAATTCGGAACCAACTTGTTATATAACGCATTGGCATGTACATAATTTTTATTTGTAGTCAGTATATTAAAATAAATTGAATGATATAAATTAACTGAAATTAACTAAATTAAACTTACTGAAGTATTGGAACAACTTATAAACAAATTAAAAACAATAAAAACAACAACTTATAAACAATTAAAGCATAAATATTTCTAATTAAAATATTAATCAATTTAAAGGAAAAAAGGATTTACAATTTTTTTATAAAAATTGGTGACATGGATATTGGGGCCCATAGACAACTACATTTATCTTAAAGATAAAGATAAAGATATTTATTTTGTAAAACATGAGTAAAAATACAGGTGTTAAAAAAACTTAATACGAGCTACATGTTTTGCCATTTATGGCGTACAAAAATTATTCTACATATATTAATTATTCTACAAGACAAATTAACTAACCCTATGTTCATAATTTTAGATGTGCAAAAATTTCAATGGTGTCTCGTAAAATTTGCAATTCATAATTTAGCTTTAAACAAATCAATCACTTAAGAAATCAGGCAAGCTGTAATAACATTTGGCTATCAAATATTTTTTAAGATGTAGCTTAAAAAGTCTGGTAGGCAATTGTTTGATGTGTTTGGGGATTTTATTGTATATTATTGGCGCCAGACAGAAAATACTTTTATGCATCAATGCCGTTCTTGAACCAACTGCGCATAACCTACTATTATCCCTGCGATTGCGAATTGTGACGTCCGATGGTTTGTTAAACAATTTAGGGTTACTTTGAACGAAGTTTGCTACTTCATATATAAATAAGGAGGGTAAGCTCAAAATGTTATGCTCAATGAAATATGGTTTGCAGCTATCAGTAATTTTAAGACCGAACATAGCTCTGATGAACCTTTTTTGGGACTTAAATATAATTTCCTTATTAGTAGAATTTCCCCAGAATATGATGCCATACCTCAAGATGGAATCAACAATATCATGGTATGCCGTGAGAAGCGCATCGGTACTTATGACGGATGAAAGTTTATAGAGCGCATAAGCAGGAGAACTAATTCTTTTGTTTAGTTCTTCTGTGTGCGCTTTCCAGTTCAAACTTTTATCAATGGTTACACCTAGAAATTTTGTTGTATCTACTTGGTTGATTTCTGTCCCTTGGTAATTAACGTTAATATTTGGCGTTGCTAAGCGTTGACTGAAGTACATAATTTTAGTTTTTTGAAGATTAATTTTTAAATTATTATTATTTAACCAGTTTATTATTAAATTAATTGTATTATTAATTTCACTTTCAAATTTATCCTTATTGATGGAGTTTATTGTTACCGTACTGTCATCGGCAAATAGCGATATTGGATATTTTGTAATTTTTGGTAAATCATTTATGTAGATGATGAACAATAAAGGACCTAACACACTTCCTTGTGGGACACCGTATTTAACTATTTCTTTGTTTGATATGCATATTTCTTCTTTTTTGGTGTTGATATTTATTCTAGAAATTTCGGTATATTGTGTTCGATTTTTAAGATAGGATTCCATGAGATTTAATACATTGCCTCTGATGCCATAGGCTTCCAATTTACTGGGCAGAATATCATGGTCAACATAATCAAAAGCCTGAGTCATATCGCAATAGATAGCGCATACCGGTATCTTTTTGTCAACATTCATCATCGCTCTATTTAAAAAATCAAATATAGCCATATTTATGGTTTTGTTTTTGCGGAATCCTTTTTGGTCTTCTGTAAGAATGTTTAATTTTTCTAAAAAGTTATAAATATCTAAATATATATATTTTTCAAAAACTTTTGATAGTATAGACCAAGCGCAATAGGTCTATAGCAGTTCATATTTTGTTTGTCATCTTTTTTAAACAATGGCTTAACAATTGAATTTTTAAACTTTCGGGATAAGATCCTGTGCTTATACAAATATTCAAAATATGGCTGAGATGATCACAAATGTAATAAGCAACATACTTTAAAATTTTAGTTGAGATCCCATTATGCCCTACACTTGTAGTATTTCTTGGTGATCTTATGATTTTAAGTATATCGTATGGTGTACTCGGTGCCATAAACATTGACTGAGTTAATTTGACAATATTTGAAGTTACTTGCTTTCCCGTGCCCGATATAGGTTTCATTTTATCTACAAAAAATTGTTAAAGGCATTCGTGATCTCTTGTAGACTAGTTAACGTTTTATTACCTACTTTTATGGAAGTTATCATATGCTTTGGCACATTCATTTTTGATCTATTTATTATTGCCCACGTCGCTTTAGATTTATTAATCGCCGTTTTAATTTTATGGTTGTTTTGAGCTCGTTGTGTTAGTTGGATAATTTTTTTATAAAACTTAGCATATCTTTTAAATTTTATTTTGTTTATCTCATTTCGTTTAAGCCTATACTTCCACATTAGCTCTCTTTTTTTTTGCTACAAATTTTTATTCCACGTGTTAGCCATTGCGATTTTTCTTTAGTTCTAATGGTAATTTTTTAAAAGGGAAACATAAATTATAAAGAAGTTTGAAAGTATCTATAAACGCATTGAAGGCTATGTTTGGATTATCAGTATTATAGATTTCAGAGAAAGAAATACACTGTAAATATGTTTTAAATTTTTCATGTTTTCTTGACTATAGCACGTCTATTTATTTGCCACTGGTTAATTACGAAAGTTTTATGAACCGGTAATTTCAATATTTGTGCTGGATGGTCTGATAAGCCAAAGTCTAATACATCGGATTTACACTTCTTTAGATTATGTGCAAAGTTATCGATGCACGTCTTGCTCGTAAGTTACGTTGGCTGATTTATTTCCAATTTTAGATTAAAATTTAAGAGCAAACATTCCAATTCCATTAAAGTATTATTACGCTTAAGACAGTCAATGTTAAAATCACCTGCAATTACGACATTTCTCTTTGTTTTATTTCTGTATGAAATGTATAGTAACAGCTTTTCCAACTGTTCTAAAAATACAGTTAATTTGTTAGACTTTGGTACCCTATAAATACAGACAACAATAGTTTTGTAATTAATTAAATCAATAGCGCAACATTCGAATACCCCATTTATGGAGAGTTTGGCTATATCTGAAATTTCTTTATACTGGTGACCTTTCTTTGTAAGAATACACGTTCCGCCTCTTTTACAGCCTTTTCGTGAGTGGGATGCAGTCAAAATGTAATTAGGGATTAACAATTGCTTTTCATGACCAGCCATCATAAAATGTTCTGATAGACAGATTACGTCAATTTCAGTATCTTTATCTGACATTTCTTCAAGACATACAGTAAGCTCATTACTCTTGTTCAGTAAGCCAGCAATGTTTTGATGAATTAGATTCAGGTGCTTATAATAGAAAAAACTGCTCTGTGGTCTGTTGATTTTTTACCTCTTCAATTTGCTCACAATGTGTATTCGTATTTACTATACGTATTATTCACATAGTTTATGAGCTTAGTGATGTCTTCGAAAATTATTTACATACCAAAATTATTTACTGTTCCGGTATTTTTTTTGTACATTTTGGAATCCCATGTAAGGTTTTTGTTTGTGTCAACAAAAAAAGCATGTTCGTTGGCTAATATGTATTGGTAAAGGAGATGATTAAAATGTTCTACTCTCCTATTATACATTGTTACATTACCTGCACATATTTTGTACGTGGGCATGCAAAGTATAACGTTTGTATGTTGAATATTATTTGGCACTTTTTTTATGTTTGAAATTAAGCTCGAATACTCCTTGGTTGTTTTGAAGTCTGTCTCTCCAATTAAAATGATACAGTAGTCATCTAAAGTAAATTTTCTTAGCTTGGGTTCCAAGTCACGTATCATATTATTTATTCCAGCATATGGCATTAGGTAGTGACATATTTCTGAGTTTTGAAGCTTACCTTCTGCAATTGTGCGTATTTTATTATATTTATTTTCACTAATAATACATATCTTACTATTTTTTATTCTTCTCATGTACTGTTTTCAGAGTGAGGTATTCCTGTTTTCACCACAGGTATTTTCTGTTCTACTGTTTCAGAAACCAAAACAGTTGTTTGCGAACCCTTATCATTTGTCTTTTTTTCAGTAATATTTAGTTGCTCGGTTTGTGTTTGTTTGCTTTGTGACGTTTCGTTAGATAGTTTTTTCTTAGATTTTTTTGCAGGGCTGTTGGTAATTTTTTTGTAAAGTATATTAATCTTTTGAAGCTCCTCATTTGACTGTTTTAGATTGTTGTTTTCTAATGTAAGATTATCAATTCCTTCCTCAGCACTACTTAATTGAAGATATCCTCCATTAAAAACCAAATTGCGGATGCGTAATTACCCCTGAGGACTAAGATGGAATGTTTCTTATCCATTAAAAGGGGTCTCTGGTTTTCCTACACTTACCTTGCGAAAAACAGCAGTATTAAGCTGATATTTAACGCTGGTATTCTATGTGAGTGTGATTCTTCTCCGGTCGAGCCGACCCATTCGTGCTACATAAACCAAAATATAACTGCGTCATGGCTCTACAACGTAAAAATATTATATCGTACGTAAATTTTAACTTTGTAATTTTATACAAGTGGTAAAACTAAACATTTGTAAAACCAAATTCAATATAAATAAAATGAGAACTTCATCAATGTATTCGAAGTCAATTAAATACATTAAAATTAGTAGTTTTTGAGTTATCATTAAATACATTATTTAATGATAACTCAAAAACTGCTGGTTAGATCTTGATATAATTTACATGGGACTACAAAAGAAGCAACAGCTTTCAGATATCAAAATCATCAAAATCGGTTCATAAATCAATATATATATATATATATATATATATATATATATATATATATATATATATATATATATATATATATATATATATATATATATATATGTAGGTATGGATAGCCTGTATATATATATATATATATATATATTTATATGTATATAATAAATTTCCTCACAAAAGAAGGGAAGAAAACCTTCTTATAATATAGCAGTTTTTCATTGCTCGAAAACACGGACAAAAAAAAAGACATTTTCTATATATATATATATATATATATATATATATATATATATATATATATATATATATATATATATATAAGAGCCTTCTCCTTTTGAAAAGGCCGGCAACGCACCTGCAATTCCCCTGGTGTTGCAGTTGTTCATGGAGGCGGTAATCACTTACCATCAGGTGACCCGTATGCTCGTTTGTTCCCTCTCATATAAAAAAATCACTTCCATGATACATGCAGACGCAATGAAAAATTCTACAAAGAGTAGAGAGAAGCCTTTAGATTAACCTTTTTATTACGATTTGACTAAGTCACTTTCTTGTTTGTAAGTTAATTCAAACAAACTTCCCGATAAGCTGGAATTTTGTAAAATATTGAAAAAAGCTCAAATTCGGATGACAATGCAAGAATATGATCACTTGTTTAATGTTAAAAAAAGTTAAAGTTTCAGCCTATGATACGTCCCACTCCTGGGCACAGGCCTCCGCTGATTTCTGAGAGTGTTTAAATGATTTGAATACTGTAGTATAATGTATAGGTAGAGAGTAATAGAGTAGAGTGTAAATGTTTTTATTTCTTAACCTTTATTTATAAACTCTCTACCTATACATTATACTAATCGCAATTATCAATCTTTGATGCCTCATAGAGAAAAAATTAAAAAAACAATACGATAAGTCCACGAAGTCACTTGAGCGTTTATCGGTTGGCGATAAAGCTACTTTATTATGTAATGCTGGTAGGAAACCTATTTCAGTAGTAGCTCGTGCCGAGGAGCCAAGGTCTTTTATGGTTGAAGATGAACAAGGGAAACGGTGCCGACGTACGCGTAGCCATCTTATTTTACGCTCCAAGGATTATGGGAAACCGAAGTTGTCTCGGACTTCTTCCAGTACTGCAGAATTTCGGTCCAGCATTCTAGACAACAGTGCGATTGGCTCGTGGGGTGTACGAAATCGACGAATGAATGGGTCCGAGACTAAGGCAGACTTTCAAGTGTGTCCGCAGACAGACAGAGCGCCGTCATCACGGCCCAGTACTCCCACTACTCCCTGTACCGACAGTTCATTTAAATAATGTGTTTCTTCACCACCATCACCAGTAGTGAACATAAAAAGGTCCAAGAAACGGATTACACGAATGTTGGCCGAAAATAATAATAATAATGATACAAAACAACTCTTGGATGTGACTTTTCGGTTTTGGTTATATAAATATAAGTTAGTAAATAAAAATATTTACGTTATAATTTTTTTTAAGTTTTTGGTCATACGTTTTATTTATCACAAAAATTGTGTACCATGTCACAAGAAGTATGTATTTATTGTTGTAACAGTAATAGGTTAAAAAAATTTCTTTCATAATTATTATGTGGTATTAGGACAAATATACATATTTTTAAATATACGTAGGCGGTCCCATAATGAATTGGCCTAACTATGAACCAATGAAGGAAATGAAACGAAACCAATTTTATTTTTCAATATAATTACCATGAATACTAACACACTTCTGACATCTGTGAATCAACATCTCTAAACCTTTATAAAAATAATCATATTTTTTATCCTCAAAATGACTGAAGACGGCCGCCTGCAACTCTTCATCGCTTGAAAATTTTCTTCCTCTTAAGTCCCGCTTTAAACTTGGAAATAAATAATAGTCGGACGGGGCCATGTCTGGACTGTAAGGTGGATGTTGAACTTCTGTGAACCCGCATTGACGAACTGCATCCTTCGAAACACCAGCATGAACAGGGGCGTTGTCATGGAGCAACAGGACACCTTTAGACAGCTTGCCTCTTCGTTTTTCGTCTCGTAATTTATATATTAAAGAAGCATAATATTCGCCGTTCACGACTGTATTACGTTCTTTAAAATCCACCATCAAAATGCCTTGAAAATCCCAAAATATTGTGCACATCAGTTTTTTAGTCGATTGTTGCACCTTTGCCTTTCTAGGGGGCTTTTCACCCTTATAACGCCATTTCATTGACTCGCGCTTACTTTGTGGATCATAATACAAGATCATAGTTTCATCACCAGTCATTAGCCGCTTGATCACAGTCTTTGGATTTTCGCCGCAAAGATCCAAAAACTCCGAAGCGCAGCGCACTTTTTCCTGTCTCTGTACCGCTGAAAGAAGTTTCGGTACCCATCTTGCACTCACTTTTTTCATGTGAAGATGTTCATGGATCGCGCCATGAAGGTACTCTAAGAGAGCCCAAGCCTCTAAGAGTACCGTTCATCGCGCTGCAATTTCTCTAATCTTCCAACGGCGGTCACTCAGAACCTCCTCTTCGATAAGAGCAATCGTTTCGGGAGTGAGCACTTCCACAGGTCGACCGTCGTGGCCAAAGTCTTCGACGGTTTCTCTCCCGAGGCGAAACCAA
The DNA here is from genome assembly GCA_036936625.1 of Parnassius smintheus behrii. NCBI lineage: Eukaryota > Metazoa > Arthropoda > Insecta > Lepidoptera > Papilionidae > Parnassius > Parnassius smintheus. The sequence continues at coordinate 43,838,545 of JAUPFT010000020.1, forward strand.
TTTTTCACTGTGCTATAGGAGGGGGCAGACTCCTTATACACACCATCCAATCATTCTTTTATTTGGGCAGGGGATAAACCTTCTTTAAACAGAAACTTTATGACACTTCGATACTCAGTTTTCGACATTTTGAAAAAATACGCAACTCTCGTTATTCAAATGCCTGTTAAACTAAGACTAAGCATTTCATGTCGATGCATGTGTCTTATATTAAGTGCAAGATAAACGTACTATTTAATGCAACACAACATGTAGCGACATGTCGCGTTGAACTATATCAGGCCAGTTCATTATGGGACCGCCGGGTACATGTAATAAGAGAAAATATCTTATAGCTATTTTTGTTTATAATTTTATTACTGTTTATAAAATTATTTCACAAAGGGAAATATATAGTGTAATGTATAGGTAGAGAGTATATAAATAAAGTCAGTGTCAAACCAATTGGCATGTGTTTTATTACAAACACAAATCTATAAATTTGATGACTCGTCTATAAAATACAGGTTGCGTTACTCTAGCGGAGCGTCATATCGTTGGTGGCGGGGTAGAATTGAGGGTAGATCGCGAAACTCCCACTCGCTTATGCAGTATAAAGTTAATTGTAAGCAAACCGCGTGAGAGGTTCCGCCTTAATTATTCTACGCAGTAATAGTGGTAAAATAGTATCGATCGTGGTTCTGTACACTGTGGTGGTTGTTCTGGTGCAGGCAAGAAAGGTGGTGTTGATGAGAGACTGCTCTGTGTTGCACTGAGATATGTAGTGTTACTGTTAGTTTGCGTACGCATGATTACACCAAAGTATTTTGGTGTAATCATGTAATTACGTCCCTCACGTTACACCAATGTGTAATTGTAACATGGACATGTTACGGTGTGGTCGAACTGTTATTGTCTATACTAAATGTATCGTGCGTTACACTATTTTATTACTAATATTGATAATTGTGCAAGCAAGAGAGCAAGCTGAACATCCGCTCTCACACTTTTATTATTTCTAACAATTAACCTTGTGATATAGTCCCATGATTTCCGACATTAAATTTGCTTTAAATTTTCTTTATTTGTTTATTGCACGTCTCCATTAGGGACTTAGTATGTAATATATAGTATTCAATAATAACTCATGTAACATACATACTAAAAAGCAAATAATTAAATATATATATATATATATATATATATATATATATATATATATATATATATATATATATATATATATATATATTTGTCAAACAACATACAGAGCTATTTAGGTCAGCCCGTGATATGTATCCACGAAGCACTAGAGATAGTGATAGGCTTGTCTTAGACCATAAACCAAAAGATTTTATCTACCAGAAAGGTTGTTACTGCATGTGTTTAAAAATATAAAAAAAAAGCACAAAACAGTCAAGCGCGGCTCTATAAGTCTCATGACCAAAAAGTTACATAAATGGCTAATAAAAAATGCTATCATAGTGTTAATGAATTTCAAAATGATAATAATATGCACAAGATGCATATTATTATCATTTTAAAATGAGATATAATGAACGTAATTGATGTGTATAACTGAGTATCACTCTTAGAATAATTACATACATAGAAATAATTACTCTGTTCTCCTGATAATGAATTTGATAATAAAGTAGTTCAATCATTATTATTACAGCCTTTCACTAGTTCATCGCTGGATATAGGCCTCACAGGGAATGCCACACACGGATCTGAGCCACCAGCATCCATCAACTTCCTGCATCTCTTACCAGGACGTCATTTTATCTAGTGAGGGGTCGCCCTACACTTCGCTTATCTGTACGAGGTTGCCACTTGAACCTCTCTTCCCCAGTTCGTCGATTCTTTGAGATATATAGCTATAGTCGTCTAGTAGTTGTTTGTAATCGGTTAAAAAAGGGTCAGCTACAATTAAAAACAGATTAACTGCCGCCTGGTAGCGTGGCACATTAATTTTTGTTTGTTATTTAGATCAAGACTCATATACGAAAAAAATATCACCTTGTAACATCTAGATCACAATGTAGTCACGGAGCCGTCCGTCCATAAGCGGCAATTTTTTTGATTGTTAAAAACCTTATCCTCACAACATTATTTCTGTACAGTGATAGGTGGTTACATAAATAAATTGACTAAGGACACGCATCCAGAACCGGAACAATTATTTGTAGGTCATATAAATATATGAATAAACTACATGAATACTAGCGTAGTGTAGAGAACCATTTTTACTGAAATTGAGGCATTCCATCTTAGTCTTCAGGAGTGACAACAACATCTACTTATCATCAGGTAGACTGTGTGCTCGTTTGACACCTAATGCTATAAAAAAAACAAACACTTGTTACAATCCGGGATGCGACCCACGGCCATAACACCGCGACTAAACGGCTAGCCACTGCACTATAAAGCTGTCAAAAGCAATATCATTTCTTCCTCATCAGCAAGCAAAAGTGCACTACCGTTTGGCATCTTCCGTTATGAATTGCCTTGTTACGCCACACTTCTCAGGTGGATTGTTATTTGTTTATTTAAAGAACAACCAGTAAATACAATATAACATGTTCACAAAATGCATAACTTAATTTTTAAATGTAAAACCTATTTAAGGTAGCCACCACATCTAGATTTACATGATAAATTACAAAATATCGGAAACATAACTTGAAATAAATTAAAACCTAAGTAATACTAAACAAGAAAGGGGAAAATGACAATAAAAATATCAATTAATTTGCAACCTTCCGCTAACTAAATACAATGATGCGTCTTACCTGGATTGAAGAGCACCTCCCGCCCTCCCTCAATTGCATGCACTAACTCCGTCACCACTAGTCCCAGCACCACTACTTCCAACACCACTACTCCCGGCACCACTACTTCCAACACCACTATTCCAGGTAAGACACACCATCGACGATAATACGACACATGTTTCGCATCTACACGAGGCATTAGTATTTAGTTAGCGGAAGGTTGCAAATTAATTAATATTTTTATTTTTATTATAATGGATTATCGCAAAGTAACACCTGATTCTAACAATTACCTGAAAATGACAATTACAAAAAAAAAACTATATTAAAATTTTATAGTACCGAACTCATCTCTTAAATTCTATTGAACTATTTTATACAGAGAATTCAACATCAAATTCAGCAAGCTGGACATTCTAGCTGAAGTATTGTTATGGCCCAGATAAAATTTAGAAGAAAGTGGAAAGAAGAAAGGTAAAGATTTATGCGGATAACATTTTGGAACTTTTTATTTTTCGCCCTGCGCTGTCTGCGTTCCGTGCATTATTTTATAAAACACTACCATGCCTTCTTCGGTTTGAATTGGCAAAGGCGATAAGACATCTCGTACTTCTTCCAACCTAATACTGCTTTCCATCTAGGTATTTTACGTCTGGAAAAATGAGATAATTATACCATCATCTATCGGAAGTGCGTAACTTAAGGGCCTATACTACATCAAATAGCTTAACAGAATCCTCCGTTATGCCGAAAATATTGCAGCATTAATTTTGAAATAAGTGTATGGTAAAGTTGAGGATTAATGTTAAGTACTATGTTAGACGGAAACACGATTCCGTAAAATTTTCTCGATAGAAAAAAAATTCAATCCAATCCTGGTACTCATAAAAACACTTTAAATTAGATCATAAAACTTTGCGTACTAACTGAACCAACTATAAATCAGTGCTTATGTTTCAATTGTTTTTAATTACCATTATTTTCACTGTAAAAAGAAATTACCTAAACTATCGGCGTCTTGAAGCTTGTTTCCTGCCGCCTCATCTGTCTCGTTTCGGCTTTTGAACGGTAAAGCTGTGTCGCTTACCATCAGAATACATATTACGCAACAGGACGATGTAAAATTAAAAGTGGGAATAATCGTAATCAAAATAAGAATCAACTGGGTTGGCGTAAAGAATCAGGCGCAAATATGATAAACGTAATGAAATTAGTATCTAACGACCTATCTACTTACGGTATTAGGATTAATAATATCCTCCAGATCGAATTTCGGCCACGGCGGCGTGCCTCAACGGAGGCTAGCCATGGGTGCAGGATAGGATTATAGCGCTTAAGTGTATGCGCAAGCACAGGTGCACTCTCTATTAACTCACTCTCGTAATCCGATTTGATGGTAAAGACACGACCGGGAGAGAGATCAGGCGCAAGACCAACGGCTTTACATACTTTCCGAGGCACAGGGGTGACACACAGCCAACTTCCTGACTCCGGGCAGCTACTGAGAATTTATTGATAGAAAAACTCAGTAATTGATTTTTTGGCCCCACGCGGGATTCGAACCCAGGACCTCATGATCAGTAGTCGCACTACTACAGCCACTAAACCAACGAGGCAGTCTATTCTATTCACAATTATTTCTATTATTTTACCACCTCTTTTTACTGGAAATGCATTTCATTTTAATCTTTAGAGCTGACAACGCATCTGAATTTTGATTCTTTTTTGAGGGTATATGAAGCTATGTAAGGGCCGCAGCATTTATCTACTATTAGTTGGACTATTAGCGATTACAAACATGTCGGTACATAGCATACGACGCGCGGGGAAGTGGGGGCGAAATAAGAATGTGAGCTGAGGTAGTATAGGCCCTTAAGACTGAATGATGGGTTGAAACGTTTTATGATATGTAGACCAAAAAAGAAATGCTTCGGTGGTTCTAATACGTAAATAATGAATGCGGAGAGATTGTCAAAGCAAATTTATGCTGAAGAAACGAGTGGCAGAGACAGTAAGGGACCTAAACGGAAATTCACTTGCCAAATTGGTGATAAATTTCCCATGTCCAATTAGCATACATGCGTAGATGTACACGAATGTGGAAAAACGATAGAGATGTGTAAGGATGATGAAAGTCCGTAGTCTCTGTCTACCACTGTCGGTGATGGGTGTGATTTTTTTTTTGATGTAAAACATCTATTGACGCGTCTAGGCTGTAAAACTGACTCGTATGCCGTGACGAAAACGACATGATCCACGTCATTGCTCTAGACTCCCTTGTGTGCGTGCGCGTATACTGTGCACTTTGTAGCTTTTCTGTGTGAATTGTGTACTGCTTGTGCCTTCAACTATAGTATTACTTATATATATGTATATTATAACTATAGTAGTACTTGACGCGTTCACCCCTTGCATACATACTTAGTATTTCGTTTTAATACGGTTTTTCATATTTTTATTAATGTTACTCTAAACTCCTTTATTGGTTTCCATTAATTACAAATTCTGCCATCAACTGACAGCTAACTTTTTAGGGTTCCGTAGTCAACTAGGAACCCTTATAGTTTCGCCATGTCTGTCTGTCCGTCTGTCCGTCCTCGCTTAATCTCTGTGACCGTTAGCACTAGAAAGCTGAAATTTGGTACCAATATGTGTATCAATCACGCCGACAAAGTGGTAAAATAAAAATGTTTTATTAGGGTAGCCCCCCTATATGTAAAGTGGGAAGTGATTTTTTTTTAATTTCAACCCTTACGTGTGATATATTGTTGGAAAGGTATTTAAAAATGAATAGGGGTTTCATTTTTTGATAATGTCAATAATTTCAGAAATAATCGCTCCAAAAGTAAAAAACAATGTGTCCCCCCCCCTCTAACTTTTGAACCATAGGTTTAGAAAATATGAAAAAAATCTGAAAGGTAGAACTTTATAAGGACTTTCTAGAAAAATTATTTTGAACCTGGATGGAAACAGTTTTTGTACAAAAAAGACAAAAAGTTGTACAAAATAATTTCTGGACTAAGTTTGTAGTATAATCGTTTAAGCAGGCATTTTTTTTAACTTCGTTTACATATTTTATTATCCTGAACGTATCTTTTTTCAAACAAAAAAAGAATTATTAAAATCGGTTCTCGCAATCCAAAATTACCATCGAAAACTTCTGGCACGTCTATGTATTAATTAGTAACCCAATTCCCCGAGAGATGGCGCTGTAGGTACTTATTACATTGGGTCGGGTATTATCGAATTGTTCGGTTGGTCTCTCCTTGGCATCGCATGTCGCGGAGCGTGCAATGTTGCACGCTCCATGTTCGCGCACGTACCCACTACCGGGAGCAGTTGCAGGAGCGCGGAGCGCTGCTGGAGCGCGAACATAATGGATACCCACCTTTAAACTCATAAGTGGGAACACTTATTGTGACGGACGGGAAACTACGGAACCCTACACTGAGCGTGGCCCGACACGCTCTTGGCCGGTTTTATTTTTTAATGTTTATGCCTATCGGAAACTATAGCGTCTCTCTAGCATGTCTCAGTTTTACGACAACCAAGGGATAAAGAGTGGTAGATTTTCATACACTATCACCGCGAGGTTAACCAAATAATAAACCATAAATTAGTTTCTTGGAATCAGAAGGATGTGATATAATACGATATTATATTTAAATATTGTAGAGCTCCTGAACTACGTTTGGAGGCGTGCACATTACATCACGGTCTCATGAGGAAAGTCACTACGGGTTGTTCCAAAATAATTCGTTTTTAACTATCGTACGCCAGCTACACCCATACGAGCTATTACTCTACCGGAAGCAATTTAGTTACGTATTATAATATATGTACAGTTTAACTAGTTTTGACGAAACACCAGAGTAAAATAGTAGCTGCTGTCTTTCGTGTTGTGAGTGTAGAGAACTTGAGACCTTTTATACTGGAAACGAGACATTCCATCTTAGTCCTCAGAAGTGACAACGCTTCTGCATTTTGATTACAAATCAAGTTTTTGCTGTTGCATGAAAGGGCCGGCTCAACCAGGGTAGTACCATGCCCTTAGAGAATACCGGCGTGAAGTAGAAGTATTTATACTTCTGCATTTCGCTTTGTTAGTGTAGGTAACCCTCCTAGCCAAAAATTGAAAGTGGTGTTAAAATTTTACAATTCTTTTTTACATTTTAATTCACATATTTATCACAGGCATCTTTAACAGAACTTGAAACAGACACTAGTTTAAAACTAACACTAAATATAAACTACTTTTTGTTATTGGACGGCGGCGTAGGTTTTGAACGGGACGCTTGGAGCCCCTCTACATAACTTTAATATCATTTAAATAATATAGTCTGCTATGCATATATGCTCTATAATTTTACTTCTTAGGGAAGACGCCTAGTCCAAATCGAGGTGGAGTTAAGGCGTAGTGAAGGCGCGAGCGACCAACATAAATAATGTACGTGAGAGTAATATGCTCACCATAAGCTTTGCAGCCTTACAAAACCAAAACTTGGAGAAGGATAAAGACGAATACATAAAGTCGTATACTATAACTAATATATTAAGAAAAATCAAACAAGCAAGCTGTGGCAATAATTAGGAACACTTAAATAAAACTAAATCTAAAATCCACTTAAATAAAACTAACTACACTATACCATACTAAAATCGACAAACATATTTACTATAATGTGAACTGTCAAAATGGCGTCGATAAAGCAGTGCCCTTTTGACCCTTTAAATTTTGATTGACCGTTGAAGAGCTATCGCATCATCTTGCAGACAAGACTGTAGTTTTTGAGTTATGAGAAAGTGACCATATCACCTAACGTACTATACGAAAAAACAATGCTAGTCCGCGTCCCGACGCTTCTTCGAACCGATGAGCGCAGGTGCAACTGATTTTAAGGAGAACATATAGAAGGCGCGCCCCTTGATGACTGATCTCAATCAAACTGCAGTTATTGTCTCTATGGATGGCACGTCTGGTTATCTTATATTACGAGACTTAACAATGAGCTACTTGCAACAAACAATGAAGGGTTAACAATAACATTTTATGATAAGTGAAATCTGAGTCAAAGTATGTAAAATTAAAAATCTGTACACCCGATTAGGACTCCACCAAGAAATACCCAATTTTTAAGGGGTATTTGTGTCTATTTTTGCACGTTCTGTATTTAAAACGGCTTTAAGCTAAGAATCATTCCTTTTAATTTTATTTGTATTTTTCGCCGGCAACGACACGCATCTCGCGTTCCGACCAGAGCGTTTCGCTTGTCACGGGCAAAGCAATTCATAACTGGAATACATAATTTATTTTGATAAAGATATTAATATTTAAATTGCAACCATCCGCTAAATTAAATACAATGATGTGTCTTACCTAGATTGAAGAGCACCTCCCGCCCTCCCTCAATTGCGTGCACTTTCAATAATTATTAAATGCGTATTTAGTTGACTTTGAATACACTGATGATATTCTCATTTTATTTATATTGAAGTAATTTGTACAAAATTTTTAATTTAACACTTGTTAAAACAAAAATCTAATTTTACTTTAAAACAGAAAAACGGCCAAGGCTTATCCAACTCTACTACTAAAATTGCAAAGTTCAAAATATGTGTACCTAGTTATCTGTAGTGGTGTCAAACACGGTATTGTTTGAACGTTAATATTATAGTATGTATATTTGGTTGATTGCAAAACTGAACAAGACTGCACGCGTATTGCCTGTATAACGAAGGGCAACCGTTGGTTTGATTTTGAGGAACGGTTTTTGATCACGCGATAGCTTCATTTGCAGCTGACCGCGACGGGAGGGAGAGAGACAGCTAATTTGCGGGGAATGAGAGATAGCATGTTTTGGTACACTATAAAACTACCTCGTGGAGCTGATATTTCACCGCAAATAGTTTTGCACAGCAAATTTACCAGACTACTTACATAAAAACATAGCGCCACGCCTGAAATCAGCGAGGGGATGAGCAGAGTCCAAAGAGCAGCAAGCTTTTTGAATCATGTTTATTTAAAAAATATGGGACTAGATGGAAAATTGTGAAACAAGTTATAGATGCTAACCAATCACAAATACAATCACAAACCCAATATTCCGGTAGTCGCCATTTTGATTATTAAACTATGTTTGAGTATTTGACCATTTAAGTCATTACAAATTTACAAGCAATGAGTATTTGTAATTATATTTTATTTAAATAATTAAAACTGTCGAAGAAGAACATCCACTACCCCATATATTATGGATGTCGTAAGAGGAGACAGGTGGACCTAAAACATGAGATGAGGTATAGCATCTTCTTGATAAGAAATCTAAATGAAAAAAACTGCGGTAAATAATCCGCTTGGAAAGCGTGGCATCCAAACAACTTGCAAAATGTCAAAGTAAATGGGAGGCCTTTCTTTACATGGGGTAATGCCTACGCGTACCTGTCTCACGAAGGCAAGGACGGGTTATGTCGGACTCGCACCGACGAAAACCCCATGGTGTTCCACCTTCGCCGCATATTGGCAGGATCACGGGAACGCTTTCGCACACATCCACGGCCCCTCCATGGCAGCCCCTCCTCGGAAGAGGGCTACTCCTCCCCCTTCTCCTTCTCAGGTAAGACACATCAGAACACATAGTGCGCTCTCCTCCGCGGCCTTCATTTTCCACCAGCACTCCTCTTCCTCCGTGACTCCATCTCGACTGCATTGGTAGGGAGAGAAGGCACCCCTCTCGCTGCAGCCCACCAACACACATCTGAAGTGGACTCGCCAAGCTCACTCGGAGTGGCCTCCTCGGGCCGGCCCTAAACCTAGGGCCAGCCATGTGGGTTCCTCTTAGGTCACTGCGGGTGACCAAGCCACGGCTACTAAGCCCCTCCGCTACGACAAGGTGGGAACCCGTTCGGGGGGAAGTAATGGGGAGGCCTATATTCCTACGGCATGTGAGAGGGTTGATGGTTGGGTTGATGAGTGTATTGTTGGTGATAATGATGAAAAAAATCGCGGATTTCATATAATATCTTTGAAACATTTTTTATTGCTCAAACTTTTTTTTAATTTATTTTTATAGAATAAGGATGACAAACGAGCACACAGTCCACCTGATGGTAAGTGGTTGCTGTGGCCCATAGACATCTACATCTATCCTTGATTACGAATTTAAATGCAGATGCGTTGTCAGCCGTGAGGACTAAGATGGAATGCTTCGATTCCAGTAAAACGGGTCTCTAGTTGTCTACACTCACCACCTGAAATTGCAGAATCATTGGTGAAATTTACGGCAAGCATTTAGTGCTTGAGTTACTACGGCTCAGAATTCACAAAAAGCAAGAGTGCCGAGCGGTGGCACGTTTCACTACTTTAGATTTATTTTACCGGCTGGCTTTTATAAAAAGCTTGGAAAATGTAGGTCTGGCTATCACCAAGTTCAAAAATTTTATATTAATACGTGAAAAAAAGCATATTATGTGCTCGAAGAAGTGTGAGATTTAATATAGTTAAAGTTTATGTGAAGGAGTGTAGGGAGTAGGATCCCTAAAGTAGGATCAAATACGGGGGTATATGAATATTTGAAATTATTCCATTATATGCGTTTGTAAAACTCGTTTATTATTAACTAGTGATTCGCCCCGGCTTCGCACGGGTGAATTCTTGATCTTGCAAACAGTGTCATCCACCGGGTCCAAATGTAAATCTACCCTCTAAGCACCCATTCAAATACATAAAAATTTCATCAAAATCGGTTGAGCCGTTATTGAGTTTTAGAGAGACCAAAGGACAGCAATTGATTTGAATATATAGAGATATTAAGATTTTAGATTCAGGGATATATAAAACAGCTATTCGTTATTATTTTGAGCCATAAATATAATTTTCAATAAAAAGAAATAAAACACAAAACTTACGTTCACACTACCTATGTCAGTTGGACAAATTATGTTGTTTGTTGACGTTCATGCTGCCAATATCTCGGGGTAAGTACTATGTTTGTTATTCTGAGTATATTTAAGGCCAATAGTACCAAGAAATATCTAGATCGGCAATAGGGAGCGTTAAAGATTGGGACGTCTGGTACTGATATCGCCAAAATGCCAGCCAAGTGTGGCGATTAAACCAAATCCTTCCGAGAGGCCTGCCTATCAGTGGACTTTTACTTACTAATGAAAAGGATGATATAATGTCTTTTAACATTGAAAGAAGGTTTAAAATATCTTTTACTTCTGTACATGAAAGAGCAATGCTGCAGCTATGTTATTGTAGTACCACGAATGTGTCAGTTCAAACCCGGAAGGACCACGCTCACACAGAATATCAGCGTAAAATAGCAGCTTAAGTTGCTGTGTTTCGTGTGATGAGTATAGAGAACCGGATGTCCTTTTACTGGAAATGAGGCATTCTATCTTTTTCATATTGAGTGCAGTTTTGCATGCTGAGTGCAGAGAACCGGAGACCCATTTTACTGGGATCGAGGCATTCCATCTTAGTCCTCAGGGGTGACAACGCATTTTGATTCTTCATTGAGATTGATCCACTTACTATCAGGTGAACCGTGTTTGTTTATAGGATCAGGGTGCCGAATGAGTATACAGTCTACCTGATGGTAAGTGGTACTTCCCCAACCGCGCTGACCTATTCGTGCTACTACTATACTACTAATGTAGCTCCATCATGGCTCTACGTTAAGAAAGTGCTCGTTTGTCACCCTTATTCTATTTAAAAGAGAGATTTCACGTAGTAGGTATTAGTTTGCTGGATAAGGATGAACTATTTCTTTTTATCTGACTATCCCCGACGGAGGGATATATTTTTAGTCGTATTTGTGTATGTATTTTTATATTTGCACGCTCTGTAACGTAAACGGCTTTAAGCTAAGAGTCATTATTTTAAATTTTATTCGTATTTTTCGCCGGCAACGACACGCATCTCGCGTTTCGACCGGAGCGTTTCGCTTGTCACGGGCAAAGGAATACACAAGGAGAATACGTAATTTATTTTACATTTCAATGTAGTATTCTGTATTTTAAAAAACCACTTTTTGAGTCCTGTTATTTAAATATCAAATAATAAGTCTTGGCTCAATATTTTTGACAGCGTAATATTTTAGTTTCCTGATTAATATCTCACGATGAACACAATCCAAAGTCTTGGAAAGTTAAAAAAAATACCTAAGGCATCTTGGGAGTTCTCTCAGGCATAGAAAATATATTTCATAAGCTCGAAACCTGCATCAGTCACCGAGCGACCCCTTGTGAAACCAAATTGATTTTTATAGAGTACTTCATTTGAATAAAAAAAATTTACCCAAAAAAATTTTTCAAAAATTTTACTAAAAGTTGGTAGTACAGAAATAGAAATTAACGGCGTCCAATGTATTGATTATCACTACCAGAATTTAACAAAGATATTACTTTACTATGTTTCATTAAATCAGAAAGCGTACCAGATTTGATACTAGTATTAAAAATAATAGCAAGATGAGGTGCAATTAAAAATAGATTTTACAGATTTATGGGGGATTCCCCCATAAATCTGCGGTTTTCCTTACATTAAGGATTTTCAAATATTTTACAGTACCTTGTGGTAATATATTTTAAAATCTAAATTATTTTAACCAGGCATTAAAAATTTAAATACCTGGGGCACTGGGTTACAGATGACCTCTCTGATGACTTGGATATTGAACGAGAACGTAGAGCGTTAGCAGTGAGGTGCAACATGCTGGCTCGCAGGTTTGCAAGGTGTAAAAAAGCTGTCAAGATAACCCTTTTTAAGGCGTACTGCCAAACATTTTACACCTGCAGCCTGTGGGTCAAGTATACTCGCAGATCCGTAAATGCTCTACGTGTTCAGTATAATAATGGCTTTAGGATGCTAATGGGGCTGTCTCGATATTGCAGCGCATCAAGTATGTTTCTTGAGGATAACACGGACAGCTTTGATGCAATAATGCGGAAGAGAGTGCCCTGCCTGATGCGACGCGTGCGAGACAGTGCCAACGGACTCCTATGTACTGTATTAGGTAGGTTTGATTGTCCGGTAGTGCGGCACTGGAACACTGTGCATATGGGGTCCAGAGCTGTTATGTTTAATATAAAATAATCATTGTTGTTTTTTTTAGTTGTATATTTATTAACATTAATTTTAAGTTTATATTATTTATTACTAACAAATTATGGAGCTTGTATCTGAAATAAAATTATTATATTATGGGGTATCTATATAGTTTTCTCATCTGGTTGGGTTCTATAAATATATAATTATAAATGAAAATGAAAAGATAAATATACATAAATATCAATAACATAAAATAAATATAAAAATACATAAATAAATAAAAGCCCAACCAGATGGAGGCCCTCGGCAGGGGAGACCAAACGGCATTATTATTATAATTATTATTATGTGGGGTATCTATATAGTTTTCTCATCGGGTTGGGATGTATAAATATATAATTATAAATGAAAATGAAAAGATAAATATACATAAATATTAATAAAATAAAATAAATACAAAAATACATAAATAAATAAAAGCCCAACCAGATGGAAGCCCTCGGCAGGGGAGACCAAACGGCCAAGGGTTAGGGGGAAAGGGAAAGAAACCGGCGGACGATGCGGGCAGTATCAAGGTAATTATTATTATTGTGGGGTATCTATATAGTTTTCTCATCTGGTTGGGTGCTATAAATATATAATTATAAATGAAAATGAAAAGATAAATATACATAAATATCAATAACATAAAATAAATATAAAAGTACATAAATAAATAAAAGCCCAACCAGATGGAGGCCCTCGGCAGGGGAGACCAAACGGCCGAGGGTTAGGGGGAAAGGGAAAGAAACCGGCGGACGATGCGGGCGGTATCGAGGAGCACCGCCTTCTGCATTTGAACCTGGAGCGGCCCGCCACGTAGTCCCAGCCGCCTCAGATGACCCGAGAGGCTGACTGGGATTAGCCCGTTTGCAGAGACGACTACAGGAATAATTTCGGTCGGCAGACCACCCCACATGTCGGTCACCTCGTGAGCCAGGTCCAGATATTTTGTTTGCTTGTCTGTTTCGGCTTTCACGAGGTTCTCGTCATACGGAATGGTAATGTCGACCAAAAATATCCTTGACTGTGCCCGGTCCATCAGCACAATATCAGGCTTATTCGCAAGAATAGTCCTGTCTGTGATGATGGCCCGGTCCCAATAGAGCCTGGCGCGATCATTTTCGAGCACGGCTTCCGGCAAGTACTTGTAATACGGCAATTTCCGATCCACGAGACCGTATTTCAGAGCGAGCTCCTGGTGTAGAATTCTGGCTACTAGGTTGTGCCTGTGCAAGTACTCAGAGTTAGAAAGCGCCGAACAACCGGAGATAACATGCCTAAGTGACTCACCGGGACGGCGACAAGCTCGACAGATGTCGACGGTGCCATCCTTTAGGATGTATCTCCGATAGTTGTTGGTCTTAATAACCTGATCCTGTATTGCACAGACAAAACCCTCGGTTTCCCCGAAGAGATCACCAAAGCGTAGCCAGTTGAGGGAGGCGACTGTATCTACGAAGGGCTCATGAATAGCCCTGTAGTACCTCCCGTGGAGCTCTTTCTCCTTCCATACGGTCTCCCGATCGGAAATGCTAAGCACTGCTGGGTCCTGCCATTGCTCGTGGGCTAAGGATAGAGGGGTAAGCCCTTTATCACACTTTATTATTATTATTATTATTATTATTATTATTATTATTATGTGGGCTATCAATATAGTTTTCTCATCTGGTTGGGTTCTATAAATATATAATTATAAATGGAAATGAAAAGATAAATATACATAAATATCAATAACATAAACTAAATATAAAAATACATATATAAATAAAAGCCCAACCAGATGGAGGCCCTCGGCAGGGGAGATTTATTATTATTATTATTATTATTATTATTTGTTTATTGCTCGAGATAAACCCGGTATTTTCCAAGCCCCCGCCCATGAAACTTAGGGAGAGGTAGGCTCAGGTTCATAACTAACAAATATAGAATTACCTAAAACTTTGGACAATATTGTTACCGAATGAATTGCTGCTTGCTTCTGTATAACGTTTATGTTGATATGGGAGTCTAGCTTATTGCAATATTTATGCAGGCTTTTAGCGATCATTCCTGTGGCCCCAACCACTATAGGTATAACTTCAGTAGGTGTTTTCCAAAGCCTGGTTATTTCAGTTCTTAGTGCATGATATTTACTAAGTTTCTCTATTTCCTTCGCTCCGATATTGTAATCAGACGGTACGGTAATATCGATAAGGTAAGTTTTATTTTCAATTTTATTTATATAAATTATATCAGGCCGGTTATGCTTTATTGTAATATCTGTTTGAACCGGCATTTCCCACATTAGTTTGGCTGTATTATTTTCGTTTACTAGTGGTTGCGACATATGTTCTTTCCACCACATTTTGCTTACGCTAAATCCGTGCTTTATATATTATTATTATTATTATTATTTTCTATATAGTTTTCTCATCTGGTTGGGTTCTATAAATATATAATTATAAATGAAAGTGAAAAGATAAATATACATAAATATCAATAACATAAAACAAATATAAAAATACATAAATAAATAAAAGCCCAACCAGATGGAGGCCCTCGGCAGGGGAGACCAAACGGCCGAGGGTTAGGGGGAAAGGGAAAGAAACCGGCGGACGATGCGGGCGGTATCGATGAGCACCGCCTTCTGCATTTGAGCCCGGAGCGGTCCGCCACGTAGTCCCAGTCGCCTCAGATGACCCGAGAGGCTGACTGGGATTAGCCCGTTTGCAGAGACGACTACAGGAATAATTTCAGTCGGCAGACCACCCCACATGTCGGTCACCTCGTGAGCCAGGTCCAGATATTTTGTTTGCTTGTCTGTTTCGGCTTTCACGAGGTTCTCGTCATACGGAATGGTAATGTCGACCAAAAATATCCTTGACTGTGCCCGGTCCATCAGCACAATATCAGGCTTATTCGCAAGAATAGTCCTGTCTGTGATGATGGCTCGGTCCCAATAGAGCCTGGCGCGATCATTTTCGAGCACGGCTTCCGGCAAGTACTTGTAATACGGCAATTTCCGATCAACGAGACCGTATTTCAGAGCGAGCTCCTGGTGAAGAATTCTGGCTACTAGGTTGTGCCTGTGCAAGTACTCAGAGTTAGAAAGCGCCGAACAACCGGAGATAACATGCCTAAGTGACTCACCGGGATGGCGACAAGCTCGACAGATGTCCACGGTGCCATCCTTTAGGATGTATCTCCGATAGTTGTTGGTCTTAATAACCTGATCCTGTATTGCACAGACAAAACCCTCGGTTTCCCCGAAGAGATCACCAAAGCGTAGCCAGTGGAGGGAGGCTACTGTGTCTACGAAAGGCTCATGTAGAGCCTTGTAGAACCTCCCGTGGAGCTCCTTCTCCTTCCACACGGTCTCCCGGTCGGAAATTGTCTGCACTGCCGGGTCTTGCCATTGCTCGTTGGCTAAGGATAGAGGGGTAAGTCCTTTATCACAAGAAATGACGTCCTTATAGAATGGATCATCCGATCTCGCCAGGAAGTAATTACGGAGGCTGCACACTTCGCGATTATGCATGGTGAGCGCGCTCAAGAAGCCACGCCCACCATGCTTTCGCGGCAAGTACAGCCTCATTACCGACGATCTCGGATGATGCATCCTGTGGGACGTCATGGTAGTGCGGACTTTTCTATCCAGGGCGTTAAGTTCAGTCTGAGTCCACCTGAGTATGCCAAAGGTATACATGAGGACAGGCATGACCCAGCCGTTATATGCATGTGTCTTATTCACACCGGACAAAAGGCTGTTAACCCTTAATTTGGTAATGTGTACTGTAAGATACAAATCATTTAAAAAAATCTTCAGCAATATATAAACATTTTATTTGAAATCGATCGATTTTATCTTAAAGATGGATTAAGTAACAACACTAAAAAAAATATAAACTGCATTTTCGACTCATTCCCATCCCTAGTTATGTCATTCTGCGAAGATGTCGCGTCATGGGAGCAACCCATCTGTAAGTAATATCGATTTTATCTGTATTTTTATAGTTTTTGACACAAAATATTCATTGCAATGTTTTTGTATTGAACTAAACTAATAATTTCGATAAAAATCTTGTCTTGAAATGTGTTTTCTAGGCCCTAGTATGCATTCTAACCTAATTGTATCCACACAGATACATTGCCAAAAACCCGGCTAAGTCGTGTAACATAATAATGTATCTGAGGGGATACACCGTCAAAACTTAGTAAAACAACGCTTGACGTTTGAAGTTATATTTTATACTAATACTAATACATAATACTATATTTTATGGCTGTGGGAGTAACCCCCGCCCCGCCAAATCTAAGATTAATATCTGATTTATGAATTTGTCTGATTTTTTATGTAGTATTTTCGTGTTATGGTGTCTTTTATTTTATTTTTGCTTGGGTTTGGTTTTTGGTTGCATATGTTTTTTTATTTTATTGTCCATAGATACTTCAACGGGCTAGGTGTAACCGCATTTTTGCACTATTACCTGAAAGAAATGCACAGTCTGATGGTAGTGAGCTGTCAGACGTTGAAGAAGAGGAGTTCTTCCAACCTCCAGATGAAGACTGTTTTAGTTCTTCTCCGCCGTCCGTGGATTCGTCACTCGAACGAATGAATATACTTGACAGCGATGACGAAGATCCCTCTTCTGTAACACCAGCTGCACTTTCTGTGACTCACGATCGATGCAATTCAACTTCGATCCTTGATGTAGCGCTTTCTCCTGTATTGAATGCTGTATTTCCTTCCAATGACAAAATTGATTACAATTCTTTACCTTCTATAAGTTCGATTCCATTATTGCCGTCACCAGCTTTACCTGTGCCAGTTACTCCATCTACATCACGTGGTCAAATATGCACGAGGTCTAGAAAGCGCGGACGAGACATGCATCCCCGACTACTAGTAAAAAGAACAAAACAACAACAATTAAATTTCCACTGGAAAAAAACACGCTTTTCCCACAGTGCTTCCATAGAACCAGTTTTATTTACAGATCCACCTCCTGAAGACATTTCTCCACGAAGGTACTTTGGACTGTTTTTCTCCGATGAAATCATTACTGAAATTGTACATCAAAGTAATGTGTATTCTGTAGAAAAAACAGGTCGCTCTGCTAACATAACGAAGCCAGACATTGAAAATTTTGTGGCTATTCACATTCTTATGGGGGTTGTAAGAATGCCGTGTTATTTAGATTACTGGAGTTCGCGATTGAGGTATCCGCCAATTGCAGACATTATGCCTTTGAAGAAATATCAGCTAATCCGGCGATTTATTCACTTCGCTGATAATAATGAACCGAGTACGGATAGATACCAAAAGGTTCGACCTGTAATTGAAAGTGTAAGACAAAACTGCTTACGTGTTGCTGAAGAAGAGGACAGATTTAGCATTGACGAGATGACTCTTCCTTACAAAGGTAAAAAGGCTGGCAACAGGCGTCAATATAATGCAAAAAAACCAAAGAAGTGGGGCTTCAAAGCTTTTGTACGAAGTGGAGTGTCTGGATATGTTTACGACTTCCTTTTATACGGGGGTGACGATACCTTCCGCGGTATACAATTCAGCTCAGAGGAACATTCGTTAGGGTTTGGAGGTAAAGTAGTAGTGGCTCTCTGTCAATCGATTAAAAAAAGGCCATGCTTTGTATATTTCGATAACTACTACACGTCTCTCGAGCTAGTAGTGTACTTGAGAAATGAGCTGGGAATATTCAGCCTTGGTACTGTAAAGGCTAACCGCTTGCGAGGATGTCAAGAGAAATTGGATACAGATAAAGTGCTAAAAAGAAAAGGTCGGGGATCATTTTCGCAGATAGTTTGTAATCGCAATAAAGTTTCAGTCGTAAAGTGGTTAGATAATAAGCCAGTTACCTTGGCCTGTTCATTTGCTGACGCATATCCAGTTAGCAAAGTAAATAGATATTCTAAAGAACTGAAAACGCGGACGAATGTAGATTGTCCGCAGGTTGTAAAATTTTATAACATGCATATGGGAGGTGTTGACTTGGCAGACATGTTGATAGCCCTTTATAGGACCCAAATGAAAAGTCGCAGGTGGTATATGGGCATTTTTGCTCATATGCTAGATATCAGCGTAAATAACGGATGGATTCTATATCGAAGATATTGTGTCCAGAAAAATCTCAAGAAAACCATGTCACTTAAAGAATTTCGATGCCAAATTTTTTTATCATTGGCATCCAAACCGATAGAGCACCATGATGTTCCGTATTGTAACCAAAAAATAAAAAAACCTGTAGTCCCTCGACCATTCGATGACACAAGGTATGATGGAGCAGATCACCTGCCAATTTTCGAGGAGAAAGGTCGTTGTCGCCTCTGTAAAACGGGTCAAACTAGCATTTGTTGCTCAAAATGTAGAACAAGGTTATGTCTGACTAAAGCCAGAAACTGTTTTTTCGATTTCCATATTAAAAATTAAACATTTTTCTCGATTTGTTTTATTTTTCTTTCAGAACCTAATTTTGGCAATGTATCTCTACAGATACACTGTCAGTTGCATATCATTATGTCCGTATTTGGCGGTGTATCCTGCTAGATACGGTGGATTTTCAGAAAACTACAAGATTCATTTTTTTTTTAATATTTTTTTAGGATGCTAAATAAGTTACTTAATTGATATTTGTCGAAATTTCTATAAAAATTAAAAATAAATTGCCTTGCCAAATTAAGGGTTAAGCACTTTGGTCAAGCGTGCATAAAACACGTCGCAAACTGACTGTTTCATACCAGCCTCATCGATACCGATGTTCTGTGACATACCCAGGTATCGGTATGTTTCAGCCTCGGAAAGGGTCCTTAAGTTGAAGGGCATAGATAAGTCTATGCCCTCAGAGTTAGCAACCCTTCCCCTTTCAACATGGAGGACCGCACACTTATCCGTTCCCAGCTCCATTCCAATAGAATTGCTAAATTCACAAGTGATGTTTAGCAATTCCATAAGATGGGAGCGACTGGAGGCGAATAACTTGAGGTCGTCCATATAGAAAAGGTGGGTTACTTTTGTACCTCCTTTCCGAAGCTGAAATCCCCTCCCGGAGCCCTCCAGTAAAGTACTGAGAGGGTTCAGGGAGAGGCAGAACCAGATTGGACTCAGACAATCGCCCTGGAAGATACCCCTTCTTATCCTTATGTGGTTCTCCGCAGCCATCATCCGCTCACCCAGATGACAAAGGATCGTACTCCACTGCCCCATACACTGCTCGAGGAAGTCTCTCACTGTACAGATTTTATTATTATTATTATTATTATTATTATTATTATTATTATTATTATTATTATTATTATTATTATTATTATATTTTGTACATATCTATATTTTCCCTATTAAAGAGGTAACTTAAAACCTAATCACACGGGCCGAAGCCAAGCGTGAGCAGGTGCTAGGTGATGGTGTAAGCAGAGGTGACGGATGACGTGGTGAGGAATTTGCGTGTGAGTCGGCAGGTGTTGAGAATGACAGCTTTCTGCCGAGTGTGAAGTGTGTGTTGGGGTACTTGCAAAATATCTAGATTGCGTTGTAGACTTTTAGGTATAACTCCGGTAGATGAGATAACTATTGGAACTATATGGATGGTTTCTGCTCTCCATTGACGCTTGAGTTCTATAGCTAAATCTTGATATTTTATAAGTTTTTCAGCTATGGTGGATTGAATATTATGGGTGTTTGGTATGGCAATGTCAATAAGGTAAGTAGTTTTGTTATTTTTGTCATGCACTGTGATGTCGGGCCTATTGAAGTGAATAGTTTTATCCGTGATAATAGTCCTGTCCCAGTAGATTCTATGATTATTGTTTTCTAATATGGTGTCTGGCTTATATTTGTAATATGGTGTAATTTTTTTTGTATGAATTTAAATTTAAGGGCAAGATATTGGTGTATTATGGAGGCAACCTGGTCATGCCGATGCTTATAGTCGGTTTGTGCAAGGGCTCCACAGGCGGATGTTATGTGTTGTATGTTTTCGGGGCTAGAGTGGCAATGTCTGCAAGTATCAGTGGGGAGGTTAGGTGCACGTATTATGTGTCTCTGGATGTTTCGGGTATCGATGACCTGGTCCTGGATCACTAACATGAATGCCTCCGTCTCTGGGAAGAGTTCACCGCGCCTCAGCCAGGCGTTCGACGCTTTTTTGTCGACATGTGACAGCTGCAGGTCGTGGTAGTGCCTTCCGTGTAGGGACTTCTGTTGCCATGAGGCCATCTTCTCTTTTAAGTCAGTGATCCGTTCACTGCGTTGTGTGTTTCGGTCCGCGAGGTTAAGTGGTGTGAGGCGTTTGTCGGCTAAGGTTACTATTTCGTGGAGAAGTGAGTGTTCTGAGCGTTGATGGAAATATTGTCGAAGGGATTTGATTTGTTTATTGTGCAAGTTGAGGACATCTATTATACCTCGTCCTCCCTCGGATCTTGAAAGAGTCATCCTTTGCACGCATGATCTAGGGTGGTGCTTGCGGTGAGTCGTTAGAGTGGTATTTATAATACGTTGCAGATTGATAAGGTCACCTTGAGCCCAGTTTATTATACCAAACGAGTATGTCAGTATGGGGATTGCGTATATTATTATTATTAACATCCTGTTTGAGTAATGACTCGGCGACAGTTGGAGAAGTACTAAACGACTCTGTTTTCAAAATGGGAATATTAGTGAAACATTTCTCAAACATCGCTGCGACTTCTTGATTTGATCTAGTCAATTTATTATTAATTTTCATTTGATAGTTTGTGTTACGAGGTCTGACTTTACCGGTTTCATTATTAATTATACTCCACGTCATTTTAATTTTTTTAGCAGTCTTAATTTTGTTGCTAAAATGGCTATAGATTTGGCTGTGGAGCACACTTTAAACATTTTAGAATGATTATTGACATATTTTCTAAAAGTATCGGAAAGATTATATGCTCTTTCATGGTGAAGTTCATATAGACTTCCTCTGTTCTTATGAATTCTTATGTCGCCCACTCATTTACACCTTGCGACTGTTTCTGGAGAATGTTTTAGAAGTACCTAAATGTTTTATTAAATTCTTTGCCTTTAAGGGTAGATGGTCTGAATTATTCTTGTAAGAAAGTGATGGAAGGTTTTTAACCATATTACTTATAAATATCTCCAGACGTTTTGTATTAAACGGAACAAAAACAATTTTCTTAATTACCTGTTTATTGTGCATATAAAGCAATGAAACCAGTTGTCCACAGTGATCTGAACTTAGTTTTGAGTTATTAATTCCTTGATTGGTACAAGATCTGTAAAAATATTGTCAATACAAGTTGCACTACACTATGCAATACGTGTAGTTTCAAAAAACAAATTATCAAGATTGTGTGATTTGACAAGGAACTTTAATACTGATAGAAGAAGTTTCCAGGATATTAATATTAAAGTCTTCGCATACGAAAAGAAATTTATTCTGTTTCTTAACCTTAACTAAAACTTCTTACATAATTTTTTCAAAGCTTGAATATGGGGGGTCTGTAAACACTGACAACAATGAGGTGCTCAAGCTCAACACATGCCATTCCTACAGTCTGCACTACAAACTAGTAGCTTAGTGCTGCTGTTTTCCTGTGTTGAGTGTAAAGAACTGAAGACCTTATTTACCAGAAAAGAAATGTTTCATTTTAATCATCTGGAGTGACAACGCATCTGCATTTTGATTCTTAATTGAGGATAGATTAAGGTGTATATAGACCACAGCATCCAAATATCATCAGGTGGGCTGTGTGTTTGCTTGTCACATTTATTCAACAAAAAAACTCTATTGTCTATTTCTGTCGCTACACTGCAGTGCGTGCTCTACTCTGTTCCAGTCTGAAGGTATATGAAGCTAGTATAATAACAGACTGTTAGGCATTCTATCTTAGTCCTCAGAAGTAACGACGCATTTGTAGCCTTCCTTATTTAAAATTGTTTTTTTTTTAAAGTATAGGGTGACAAACGAGCACACAGTCCACCTGATGGTAAGTGTTTGCTGTGGCCCATAGACATCTACATCTGTCCTTGATTACGAATAAAAGTGCAGATGAGCTGTCACCCATGAGGAGCGTGGTCCTTGGTGGTTGTCGATCCGACCCATTCGTGCTACAACTATAATAATGTCTTCCAGACCGAATTTCGGTCACGGCGGCCTACCTCAACGGAGGCTAGCCATCGGCGCAGGACATGAGTATAGTGCCCAAGTGTACGCGCAAGCACTAGTGAACTCTCTATTCCCTCACTCTAGTAATCCGATGGGTCGGTAAACCGATACGACCGGAGAGAGATCAAGCGCAGGACCAACGGCTTTACGTACTTTCCGAGGCACGGGGGTGAGACACCGCCAACTTCCTGACTTCGGGCAGCTACTGAGAATTTCTTGCCAGAAAAACTCAACAATAGATTTTTGGGCCCGACCGAGGATTCGAACCCAGTACCTCATCATCAGTCATCAGGATCAGCAGTCGCACTACTACAACCATTAGACCAACGAGGCAGTCAACTATATCAACAAAAGTCTACAACTATACTACTATTATAACTGCAGCATGGCTCTACCACGTACTATGGTTATTGTAGCAAGTGTTCAGTGCAATATCACTCAACTTCAGGTTAGCTGTTAGTTTATTTGTCACTTATTTTTTTATTATTTATTACATACATGTGGTAAAATATGTTACCCTAATTTTACAAATAAACATCTAATATACGAAAACATTAGAGGACTTCGTCCGAAGTCCGTATTCAGAGCATTATTACTGGACCGACTTTGAAAATTAATAGAAAAGGCGATTGAGAGATATAAGTCTCAAAAAAAGGAACCTTGCCCAGGATCATAAACGTTATTTTAAGTAATATATTCTTTAATAATAAAAGCCTTAGCCGCGTTATAATTTCAACGCGAGTAACAAAGGTTCGATCCCTAGCAGCATAAATGAGATTTTTAATGCTGATTTATCACGTGCAATATCAAAAAATATATTTCGAATAATCTGCCTAAATGCATTAGGGTAGAGTGGTCAAAGACCTGTGCCAGTGTCAGTGGCAAGTATAAAAGCCTGTGACTATGTTATGTTATTTTATTATTTCCTTTCTATGGGAAACATACAGTACAAATTTTAAACCTTTTTGTAGATAGAGCTTGTATATCTTTGGTACTTTCTTTCAAATACATACACGGCACCATGAAGCAATCACTTAGTCCCGAGTCGAGTAATTGGTATTAATAGCTTGTGTTTATTCCTAGTATTAACAGAATATACTTACATCACTCCTTTCAATAAAACCACATTCATTAGCAGAACTCCGTGTAACATGTGTCTTAATAAATGAAAAAAAAAATACATTAAACAATTTCAGCTTTTATATTCTTCATCAAAAATTATATCTTATTATCAAGGCCAATGTCGCATGTAAAACGGAACAAATCACGAATATCCTCTCCAGGCGTACCCCGGCGGGATAATGGTGGGCACGGCCCCCTAATAGGGTCACTGGAGTGCTCCACGCGGTGAACTCACGGCTCGCCGATCAAAGTGTCGCAGATTCGCTGAAGTTATCTGAGATCCCTTTTACACACAGGCACCTATAGACGTGAGTATCCCGGTGAAAGAATTTTTCATGTGCGTATTACCTTAATTCAGGCTGATATATCATTCTATTTAAGTTATTAATATTTTATAAAAAATAAAATATTACCGACTTCAAAAAGGAGGAGGTATTCAATTCGACTGTATGTTTTTTATGTGTATTACCTCAAAAGTTTTCTCCGGATGAACCGATTTTGATGATTCGCTTATTATCTGATAACTGGTACTTCTCGTGTGGTCCCATAGAAATTTAATCAAAATCTGACAAGTAGTGTTTGAGTTATCCTTAATAATGCGTATGTCGTGCGTTGTATTCAAAACATTACGCTAATCAACATCAAATTCCAGGTATATATAATGTACTCTGTGCTAATCAATAAACAAATATGACTAGTTTTGAAAAACATATTTCCATGCTCTGTTTTTAAAATAAAATTAATTTGAAATTAGAATTCCTAGCCAAACAAAAATTATTTTAATTAGAAATGGCCGGTACTGTATAATATTATAAATGTTTATTACCAAAAATTGTAATAAAATGAACAGAAACTGAAACTTTTTTATTCAATGTATATTATGAAAAATACTTATTTTTTATTGAAAGTCACTTTTGGATGAAACTAATGAGTTACTAATAAACACAGTTGTTCTCATTTTAATTATATTGAAAATGGTTGCACAAAATTTTTAATTTTACCCCTTGTACTAAAAAGTAACAGTCAATTTCAACGATTTATTTTTTTAATAAATAAAACACACAAGCATAAACAGTAGGATTTTCTACTTGAACAATTAGATACGGTATTAACATCAATGGCGAGTACATCACTCACCTTCGATTTGCCGACGATATAGTCCTTATGGCAGAATCGCTGGAGGACTTAAGCACTATGCTCAATGACCTCAATAGTGCCTCCCAACGGATAGGTCTTAAGATGAACATGGACAAAACAAAGATCATGTTTAATGTCCATGTCACACCTATGCCGGTAGTTGTTGGGAGCACTATGCTCGAAGTTGTTGACGAGTACGTTTACCTGGGACAAATAGTCCGACTAGGTAAGTCCAACTTCGACCGAGAGGTCAATCGACGGATTCAACTCGGCTGGGCAGTGTTCGGGAAATTACGACATATCTTCTCGTCAGGTATACCTCAATCTCTTAAAACTAGATTGTACAACCAGTGCGTGTTGCCAGTGATGACTTACGGATCTGAGACGTGGTCCTTCACTGCTGGCTGTATGAGGACGCTTAAGGTCGCTCAGCAAACTATGGAGAGGGCTATGCTCGGAGTTTCTCTGCGTGATAGACTCAGAAATGAGGACATCTGCAGTAAAACCGGAGTGACCAACATAACTAATCCGTTGGGGATTAGTAACCTGAAGTGGCAATGGGCCAGCCATATAGCTCGAAGAACCGATAACCGATGGGGAAGAAAGGTTCTCGAGTGGCAGCCTCGCACCGGTAGGCGTTATTTCGGCGACCCCCCACTAGATGGAGTGACGACCTGGTGAGATATGCAGGAAGTCGATGGATGCAGGTAGCTCAGGACCGTGCTTTGGGGCATTACTTGGGGGAGGCATATATTCAGCAGTGGACTTGTGAAGGGCTGTAATGATGATGATGATGAAGGTATAGTGTATAGAAGAACTAAAGCCCTGATTACTTACAGAATGTGAAATTATTTTATTCGGCTTCGTCGTAGTCATAGTAGAAGTCCGCTTTTTCTATTCATTACAACGTATAAAAGCCCACTGCTGAACGTATACCTCCCCCAAAGCTTGCTTAATAGAGGGGATTTTTTCTATCGTCGCCACGCTGGGCAGATTGGTTGGTAACAGCACTTTTTTATTCTCGTGTTTCAATTTCCTTGTGTCGTCTGTTAAGACAACCACGTGACCATAGTGGGCAGTATATGTTCTTACACCGTAGCACGAGGTTGTGTATGTAATGATTTGCTAATGTTTTTTATAGATTAAGAGTGACAAACGAGCACACAGTCCACCTAATGGTAAGTAGATTCTGTGGCCCATAGAAATCTACATTTATCCTCGATTGAGAATCAAAACGAAGGTGTGTTGTCACCCCTGAGGACTAAAATAGAATGCCTCGTTTCCGGTAAAAAAGGGTCTCCGGATCTCTATAGAGACCATAAGAAACACCGCAGTATTGAGCTGTTATTTTACGCTGGAATTATGTAAGAGCGTGGTCCTTTACCGTTTGAGCCACTGTCTATTTCAAGCCCAGTATATTTACACTATACCGTAAAAAGCAAAAAATTCAGGGATTTCATTAAAAATAGAATAAGAGAATAAATCGAACTGTATAACTTGCTAAAAATAAAAATGCAATCCATATTTTTCATGATTTTACAAGATGGCGCCCTTCCAGTTATAAAATTATGTGTCAAATGTCATTTCTGACAAGTGGCTTGAGTCATGAAATTATATAGGTAGTGTGATATTTTTTTGTTTATTCCAAGCAGCTAGATTGCTTTGATATTGATATGCAAATATCAACAAGAACGTTACTTGTTACAAGACCAAATTAGCACATCCCCAAGTTTCGAGACATTGCAAAGATAAAGATAACGATAAATATATATAATAAAGAAAAAGATTTTAGCTATTGTATATAATAAATCTACCTGATAGGCTATTAATGATAAGAATAACACAGCATTTCATAATTCAAATCTGTTAATAAATTGATCAATAATCTCACGACAGTTGACAGCTAACGTCAAAACGACATCAATTTGCCATTAGTGTTGCAGTTTTTGGTAATAATAAAGTATTAATACCACTAAAATAAAGCCAAGTTCGTGGATTTGAATGACCAAAAGTGGTATAATATATTATTTTAATTTATTTCCCTACTGGTACACAACCAGGCCTACGCTTCATACAATTTCGGACCGTCTCCTTTCACTTTTACCTTATTTTTAATTTTGTTACCCTTTTGAGTTGACTAAGAAGTATCACAATATCAATGTCGTTTACTTAGTAACCTAAAAATTTTATGCCCAGTTTTGCCAGCTTTCCATCCCTGAACTTTCCGACCCAATGGTGAAAGTAAAAAATTACTTTTAATAAGAATTAATCTATATTTTACGTGGTAGAGCCATGCTGCAGCTATATTACTGATATAGTTGTAGCACGGATGGGTCGGCTCGACCGAGGAAGGACCCCGCTCTCACATAAAACCAGCGTCAAATAGTAGCTTAACGTTGCTGTGTTTCGTATGGTGAGTGTAGAGAACCGGAGATCTTTTCTACTGGAAACGAGGCTTTCCATCATAGTCCTCACGTGTGGCAACGAATTTGCATTTTAATTCGTAATTGAGGATAGAGGAAGATGTCTATAGGCCACAGAAACCACTTACCATCAGGTGGACTGTGTGCTCGTTTTTTCTTTTCTAATTTATTGAAGTATAACATAGTATACAAAATAAGTGTCATCAAAATTAGTCCAAAACTGAAAAAGACATCGCGTACCTAACATACATACAAAATCTTCTTTTTTGAAGTTGGTTAAAAGTAAAAATTATTTTTTGTAGGAAGAAAGTGAAAAGTCGTTTCTCAAACGTAGCTTTTGGCAAACTACAACAGTGCAAAAACGTATTCTGTTAGGATTTTATGAAATTTATTTAAAACTTGGGAGTTTCGGCGAGAACTTGGCCGGCGGCGGATTGCTTCTCCTGTGTTATTGTTTAATTAATAGTTTGAAGTGGATTTTGAAATGTAAAAGTGGTGCGATTTTGTGCATTAAATGTCTGAGCATGTGAAAAATTACTAGAAACGGTGAAACAAGCGCTCAGATGGTGATGTCAACCTCAAAATAAGGCGTTTTCTAAGGTACCTTGAGATTCTATCGACAACTATCTGCTGGCTCAAGCTGCCCTCAATATCTCCCAAAAACATTGCAATGTGACTTTTTTCCATATTTAAGAAACGATTCGTTGTCTTGAACAATCTTTAAATGATATTTTAGGAAGTTACAAAAATATTTCTGAAACAAGTAATTCTGTCGGCAGCTTATGATAACCTGATACGAAAATTCGTGTTTTAAATATATTTTTTTAAAGAATAGGAGGCAAACGAGCATGGGGCTCACCTGATGTTAAGTGACTACCGCCGCCCATGATCAACCGCAACACCAGAGGAATTGCAGGTGCGTTGCCGGCCCTTTAGAAAGGAGTAAGCTCTTTTCTTGAAGGTCCCTAGGTCGTATCGGTCAGGAAAAATCGCCGGTGGTAAACTATTCTATATATAAGAGAGAGGTCGTACGCGAAAGAAAACTCCTTGTGACACGTAGGTACAGAGGTGGACTGCCAAGCATCCAGATGGTGTGGATGGTATCGGGACGTTTGCCGAGTAGTGCGTTCACGAAATTTGGCGGCTGGGATTAATCCGAACAAATCCTCAGAGCACTCCCCGTGGTATATGGTTTTCTTTTATATAAAAGGTTTGTATTACAAATGGGAACACTGTCTACCTGGTGGTAAATGGATACTGTATTACATAGGCATATATCTACCCTAAATTAAGAATCGAAGATAGAAAAATTCAATTTCATATTTCTTTATTTGCCGTAAATAGGGTAAGTATTATATTTTTACAATAAAAATAAGTTGCTTTAAGACCTACTTAGCCATATGATACAGCATGCAATCTTTTCAAAATTGCCAGGTATAGGTGGTGGAAGATTCTAAAATGTCAACTTATTCAATATTATATATAAATTCCCCGTTAGCAGTAAAACTACATTCGGATATCTACACTCACCATATGAAATACATCAACATAAAACTGCTACTTTACGCTGGTATTGTGTGAGCGTAGTCAGCGTAGTCCTACTTCAGTCGAGCCGACCTATTCGTGCAACAATCGTAATATAGCTGTAGCATGGCTCTACCATGTAAAAAAACGACGTGTCTTCGTATCTTCAATTATTGAAAATTTTCTATCGAAGAAAATGTTTCGAAAAGGGTCTCAAATAGCAGTTTTTTTCAAGAGTAGAACTTTGACCATGACATATTTTTTTGAGTCTAAATATCGTCAGTTTTTAATATGATTTACAAACTATCAATACAAATATATACTAGACTAAGCTAGCATTAAAACTCTTTGTTAAAAAGGAAATTTTCCGTATAAAATAAATTCTAGCTGTTTTATAATGATCACAGAACGCGGAATAAAAGATAAGCAACAACGCTTATTGTGCTACTTCGGTTACAATGCGCGAGCAACTACGCATTCCGAGCATTTAGAATATTCACTAGCGTCGCGGTAGCTTCGCTTTCAACTTACTTTTCAGGTGCACATACAAAATGTATTTATTTTATTAAATAATTGTATTATATATGCGGCGATGGGGACCGCCACCCGTCACGCACAGCCCGACACGGCGGAAGGTGGAGGACGGAGTGCAGAGTTGGCACGTGGAATGTTAGAGGAGGCATGAGAGATAAGACGAATGAGTTGATCGAAATAATGAAAGAAAGAGAATTAGATGTCGTGTGTATGTCGGAGACCAAACGGAAAGGCAGTGGTATTGAAGAGCTCCCTGGCGGGACGTTAGCTATATGGTCCGGAGTCCCGGAAAGCGAGAACGCCTGCCAGGGAGTGGGAGTGCTGTTGTCTTCCCGGTTGGTCGATCTTATGACTGAATACAAGGTTGTGAACTCAAGACTTCTCTGGGTTCGCTTCAAAATGGGACTGACGAAGTTATTCCTTTTGGCTGTTTATGCGCCGGTAGCTTCGTCGTCCAGGGCTGAGCTGGAGGAGTTTTGGGAGAATGTAAGAGAAGTTCTAGATTTGGTTAAGGGAAACGAAAGAACTGTTGTATGTGGTGATTTGAATGGATGGGTAGGCATCGCTCGACCAGGATACGAGTCGGTGCTTGGAAAGTTTGGAGATAAAAGGGTTAATGATGCTGGCAAGCTTATACTGGCTGTATGCAAGGAAAAGGGTCTTCTTGTGACAAACACTATGTTTAATCACAGGAAGATCCATATGTACACTAGAGAAAGAAAGAATGAGAGAAGTATGATTGATTTGTTCCTGGTGGATGACCGACTGCGAAAACAGGTGATGGATACACGAGTGTTCAGGGGTGCTGACCTGGGAACGGATCATTATCTAGTAATTACTAGATTTAGGGGTTTGTTCGCGGGTTGGCGCCACCGGACGGCAGTAACAGAACCACAGTCGGTCTGTCGCATCCGAAGCTGGAAGCTTCAGGAAGCGGATACTAGGGACAAATATCACACGAGGGTAGCCGAAAAGCTTGACACCATCGATGGCAGGAAAGAATGTGTGGAGAGAATATGGCAGAACCTTAGGGATGGAATGGTAAGTGCAGCGGAAGAAGTATGTGGTACGACAAAAAGAGGTAGTAGTAAAAGAAGAGATGCATGGTGGAATGACGAAGTGAAAGAAGCTGTAAAAAAGAAGAAAAAAGCATGGTTAGACTACTTAGCCTCTAGTAACGATGAGCATATGAGAGAGAAGATGAAAGAAAGATATAAGCTGCAGAAAGTTCATGCGAAAACATTGATTGAGGAAGTACGTGAAAGGTGTAGAATAGAAGCGGACGAGAGGTTGTCGCACAACTTTAGGGAAAACTCCAAACTCTTCTGGAAAGAGGTTGGAAGGTCCCGGAGTGGTGCGACAGCTTTAAGAATGAACAAAGTGCTTTCGAGAACCAATGACGTCCTCTCAGAAAAATCGGACGTCATGCAGCGATGGAGTGAATTTTATAGAGAATTGTATGCGTGTCATGATCTTAGTGAAGGATCCGGGGGTGACGCCGCGACTGGCACGCCAGACACGGACCTCGATGACACTGAGGTCATCAGCATGAAAGAGATTGAACGTGCGATTCGAAGTTTGAAATGTGGTAAGGCTGCGGGACTAGACAGAGTTACTGCTGAAATGGTCAAGTACGGTGGGCCTCGCGTCTGGGACAGCTTTCATCTGCTGTGCAATTTGTGCTGGCGGACGGGAGATGTCCCGGATGATTGGCGATCCGCGGTCATTGTGCCTTTATATAAAGGTAAAGGTTCACATTTTGACTGCGGGAGCTATCGGGCGATCAGCTTGACCAGTTTAGCAAGTAAAGTTTATTCGAAGGTTTTGACACGCAGGATGCAAGAGAAATCGGAAAGATTCTTATGGGAGGCACAATGCGGATTTAGACCTGGAAGAGGATGCACGGATCAAATGTTTTCTCTCCGCATGATCACGGAGAAGCTTCTGAGTGTTAACCAGAGGATTTTCTGTGCTTTTGTGGATCTGGAGAAAGCATTTGATAAGGTTATAAGGAAGAAAATGTGGGAACTGTTGCCGGGATATGGTGTGGATGGTCGATTGTTAAGGGCTGTGCAGTCACTCTACTATGACTGTAAAGCCTGTGTGCGGGTAGGGCATGACCTGTCACCCATGTTTAGCGTCCAAGCGGGCGTAAAACAGGGTTGTGTCATGTCTTCCTGGCTGTTCATACTGTATCTCGACAGTTGTTTACAGAAGCTGAAAGATAGCTGTTTGGGTGTGAAATTGGGTGACATAAAAGTTAATTGTCTGCTGTATGCTGATGATGCAGTGCTTATTGCACCATCAGAAGCAGAACTGCAGGCATTAGTCACGTGTATGAAAGAGGAATGTGAAATTAAAGGTCTCCGTTTGAATGCTAATAAAACTAAGGTTCTGGTATTTGAAAAGGACGAAGAGAGAACGAAATGTGAAATATGGGTAAATCAGGAATGTCTAGAACAGGTAAATGAAATTGTATACTTGGGGAGTGCTTTCAGCCGGGATGGAAGATGTGATTTAGATGTGGATAGGCGTGTCGCTGCCGGAAACAAAGTCAATGGTGCCCTGAATGCATTAATAAAAAGGCAAGGCGTGGTGAAGAGTGCACGCCTTGCAATACATAACGCAGTGTTGGTACCGACTTTGTTATATGGCAGCGAAACCTGGGTATGCCAGAAGAAGCATAAAAGCAAGTTGAATGCAGTGGAGATGCGATCTCTTCGTAAAATGTGTGGCGTTACCATAGCCGACCGAAAGCGAAACGAAGAGATTCGCAATATGGCAGGATTGAAAGATGACCTTATCACAAAAATTGATAGGGGCGTACTCCAATGGTTTGGACACGTTGAACGAATGAGTGAAGACCGAATGGTGAAGAAAATATATAGAGCGAAAGTAAATATTAAAAGGTGTCGAGGTAGACCGAGACTAACTTTCGAAGACCATGTGAGCAAATTGCTCGAAGAGGGGAGGGTCAAGAGTACTCGGATACCTAGACGTGCATGTATGAAGAAGTTAATGAACCTGAAAGAAGCGAAAGAGGTATGTAAGAATCGTGACACTTGGCGATCTGTTCTCTCTGGCTACCCCGTTAGGGATTGTGCGTGACGATAAGTAAGTAAGTAAGTAATTGTATTAATATAAAATCTGTATGTGGTGGTTGCATAAGAGTATCACTTATCTCATTTCATTTATTAATTAACAGTTTTATTTATTTATTTCTAACTATACAATTATTTTTACAGGTTTGTAACTAAAGCGATAATGAAGACAACTACTTTTATAAACTATATCAGTACAGCACACAGCTACAAAGTAATAATTTTCGATCATAAATATGTACTTATTCCTATTACAAACACCGTATCTATGTCACAGTAGGACCTTAGCTCAAAGAGAGCTCTCACTATGAACTCATCCAGAGCACAACAAAATAGATGTCATGTGGGATATGCCAGATAACCATAAGGCTGTCGAATGAAGGAGGTTTTATCCCTATTTTTAAGAAAATTGTACTGTGTGACTTCAATAATCAAACAATTGGGTGCGTTTGGCAGAAAAAAGCGCTAGCAAGCGCTTACAAGCGCTGAAATAGTTTTCAGCCAGGACACGATTGCTACTTCAGTAGCGCTGAAACATTCCGCCATTTTGCTTATTTAATTTGTTTGTTTTGAAGTAGAGTTTATAAGTTGTTTTGTGCAATATTAGTTTTAAGTAATATATTGACATGAATAAACATATACATATTATTAAAAATTCATGATTGGTAAGTTTTTAATATGAATACTTTACAAACATATATCTAAATTAGGTTAGATTCTCTGGTTAAAACTAAAATCGTGTCCCGGAGGAAAATAGCTACTTACGATTTGACAGCGCTTACCGCTTACGATCGCCATTTTGCTTACAAGCGCTTGCTAGCGCTTTTTTCTGCCAAACGCACCCATTAACTGCTGGTAAGTGGCTCCTGCAGCTCATGGACATCTACTTTTAAACAAAGAAAACTACAGACGTGTTGTCACCTCTGAGGACTAAGATGGAGTGCCGCTCAGACTGTTATTATTACTTGCTCTCTATACATGTCGGACTAGAACTCAGCACATGAAAATGCTGGCAGTGGCACAAACGTACTTCTAAGTCTAACAGGAATCCTAGCTGCTAGTAAAATTTCCTTTACATCACACTTAAAATACTTGGACCAATGATAGGCAGCAGAGGTAAAGGTGCAATAAGTCTGTTACTGAGATATAAGTGGTAAAGTCACGCTGCAACTATATTATTGTTGTAACATGAATGTTTCTACTCGATCAAGGTAATGAACAAGCTATCACGGAACACCAACATAAAATAACAGTTTAATGCTCTCGTGTTTCATAGGGTAGTATAGAGTCTGGTAGTACTGGAAACGAGGCATTCCATCTTAGAAACATGTAGATATCTATGGGCTACAGCATCCACTTATTATTAGAAGAATTGTGTGTTCGTTTTCACGCTCATTCTATAAAAAAAGGAAAAGCAATCTTCGGAGTACATAGATTCACCGACCAGGCCACGTCTTAAGCACATTCACCGCAGATTTTGTTTTGTTTTAAGCAAGTTTTTAATCTAGAATGTGCGTTTAAAACGCAAAGCCACATTTTATACAAAGATCTTGCTTATCACGGGCAGACAAAACACGACGGGAATACATATTTAATTTGTTTTCCTTTGAATCTTGTGGTTTAGTGTTCAAGCAAGATTAAGATAATTGTGAAGTTCCTTTATCCGACTTGCTTTTCTCCTTGTGGACAAGTTAATTTATAATGTGTAGAACTATACGCTAATATTAAGACAAAGTGGTATAGGAAGTAGCTGAACTAAGTATACCTATATATTGCTAATATATGAGTCTGAGAGATGACCACATCCGTGGTTCATGGGATCCATGCACGGTAAATGCAACATGAGACAGTGTTGGTGCTATCCCTACACAAAGGCTAAGTAGCCATTTAGCGAACTTTCCAGCAGCAGTATAATGACAGCTTTCTGTGCAGTATATGGTGTTAAACTATCTTTTAGATTTGTTAGGTGGTTTGGTGGTCCCTTCCATAGATAGTCTCTTTTTGTTGTCTCTCGATTTGCACTTCTCTCTGCCGCCTTACGATA
Organism: Parnassius smintheus behrii; assembly: GCA_036936625.1. Taxonomy (NCBI): domain Eukaryota; kingdom Metazoa; phylum Arthropoda; class Insecta; order Lepidoptera; family Papilionidae; genus Parnassius; species Parnassius smintheus. The sequence continues at coordinate 43,873,424 of JAUPFT010000020.1, forward strand.
CTCACGGGATAATATTGGGTAATCTATATATACATATATTCAGTAAGGCCGCCACTATACGGCGAATCTCTTTTAAAATTTCGATAATATTAAAGACGACACTAGCATTAAAAATTACTTCGGGTTCAAATAGTAAAATTATTACATATATTATATATTAGAATGATAAGGGGTGCAGAATTCTTAGGCTACCCGTGGCTACGAACTTACGCTTCATCACTAGGTGGGGCTCTATTATTGTCTAGTATTCCATCTGGGTAGGTACAACCCTTATGCATTTTTCTAGATAGCCACATGGTTATAGGTTAGGGTAAGCATGCATCTGCTTTCTTTTTGAAAAAATTTAAAGTTTTTCATTGGCTTCAGTACCCTTATGTCAAAGTTAAATTTCAAGCTTCACGTTATTTCTATAGCTAAGTATTAATGCCTGTAGCCAAGTAGTAATGCTGTATCCTGGTCTAAAGTGTATAGAAGTAAGTATAATTACTGGCTATGAGGGATTCCATTTTAGTCCTCAGAGTTGGCAACGCATCCAAAGCCTTCCTTGTTGATTGGTTGCAGTAGTTTATGAGCTGCAGAAGTCGCTTACCATCAGGTGGATTATTGATCCGTTTGTCGCATTAATTTAATATTAAAAGTTTGTATTTGGTAACTGCATAATTTTATGACGATTCAAATTTAGATCATATACGAGTAATCCAGAAAAACGTCTACGGCAGAAAGTATATAGTCCGATGCAATGTGTGTTTCTGTTTCCATTAAAACACGAGAACACTAAAAGAAAAAAAAAATTGAAAACCCACTTCAAAGAACTAAAATCCAAAGGTTTAAAATTTTTACTAAGTCAAAACTGTTTAGTTTAGTTAAGTAAGGTTTATTATACTACTAAAGAATACATGATTGATTATAAACCCCGGGATTATGGAGGAGGAGATGAGGTGATCGCTGCCATAATGTTTCCAAATGTTTTCACACTAATTGTATAAAATTTTATATTGTATTTTTTTTAATATCCCACTGGGTTTTCTTCCCAGAAGGAGGTTTTTTCTGAACTTGTTGTAAAGCTTGTATGAAAGCAAAAAGTATTATTGTTATCTAAAAATAATAAAATAAGAGTAAAAACATTTTTAAAAACAAACTTTTATTTAAACGGCCTAAAACAAGAAAATAAACTTTAAATTAAATCAAACCCATCAATTTATTACATTACACGATTTAAATTATATTATAACTTGTCGCAAGATTTACCAATAAAAAAACAACATTTTTTTAGAATTAGCGACCTATGTCAAAATCAAGTTACATATCGTATTTTGCTTATGTACATAGTTACATCTCGCGAAAAGCTTTTATATCATATAAATTAATGTAATATATATCTATGTATATCCAAATGTTTTCAATAGATTTATCCGTGATATGCAGCACCCAGCATCTTCTCTGTTGAAATTGGGATGTTTTTTGATTACAGTAGCCTCGCGAATCATCCTTGGAAAGAATCGGTGTTCTTTAGCGAGGGTTTGTGGTCTATCAAATCTGATGAAGTGACGGGGGCGATCCTGTACGTGTTTACAGACTGCAGACTTCCCGGAGCGTCGATTCTTCACATCAGCTATATGCTCTTTAACGCGGGTTTTAATTGATCTTTTAGTTTGTCCTACGTAGGAGAGACCACATTCACAATCAAGCTTGTACACTCCTGCATCTTGCAGAGGGAAGTTACGCATGACTGATGGTAAAAACTGATCAATCTTCTTCGGCGGCTTGAAGTATGTTTTGATGGAAGCGCGCTTCAAGATGTAGCCAATCTTGTCAGTGACACCTCTAGCATGGAGCGTTAGCGTGTATCTTCTGTGCTGCCATACAGAAGATACACGCTCGATTGTGGCCGGCTTCACTCGTTCACTGTGACGGACCCGAAGCTTGTTGTCATGCAAAACTTGCTTGACGTGTTGGAACTCGGTAACCAGGTGTTTACTGTCACAGATCTCTCGTGCTCTCTGACACAAAGATTTACCCTCGGTGGCTAACTGTGAAGGATGGTGGTGAGAATTACTGTTTAAATACCTATCTGTAGGGGTCTTTTTTCTATACACAGTATGGCTCAAGGTGTTATCAGGATTCCGAATCCTGATAACATCCTGATAACACCTTGATCCATGCGGTGTATAAAATAAGACCCATACATATTTGAACGGTGATTCTCACCACCATCCTTCACAGTTAGCAACCTTAAATTATTTATAACTTTAGTAAATGTAACTCATTATAATGTACTTCAAAAGCATATGTTTTGGCTTACAGTTTAGTACTTAATTATTTAATTTTAAGAAACTTTTATCTCCACAACTGTAAAATGTATTATGTTAATAAATAAAATAAAATATATATGTACTACTGACTGACTGACTCATCACTAGATCTAAAACTGCCCACTCGATTGACTTGAAGTTTAGTATAGTTACTCATTTTGCAATGTAAACGCTCACTAAGAACGAATTTTACGATAGTTCCATTAAAAAATCTTGATATTTAAGGTGCAGGTTTTGCAATAAAATATCAATAAAATTGCACGCAGCGAAGCGAGGTAATATAATAAATTCTAAAGTTGTAGCTGAGACGTAGCGTTTTGAAGAATTAAAACTTATGAAGCTATTATGTTAAGAGGAAACTATTTCGTTGTTTTTAGTTTGTAATTCTGTTTTAACTTTTCTAAAACGTTTAATTTTGCACCCTTTGGAAGGACAAAACAATAGCGCAACCTCAAAGTAATAACTAAAAAGTTCAAGTTATTAAGAATGACTTCGCTCATATCCGCAGAGTCTACTTCGCCTGAGGATGCCTCGTATAGAGGCGAAACACGTATAGTATTATTGTTGGTAGTGTGTCTTTCTTAGTGTAGTGGTATTGGGAGAAGTGGTGCTGGGATTAGTGGTGAAGGGGATAGAGCACATAATTGAGGTATGGCGAGAGGTGCTCTTCAGACTAGGTAGGACACATCATTTTATTTCATTAAGCGGATATGAGCGAAGTAATTCTTAACAACTTTAATACAATGGATTTCCGCAAAATAACGCCTGATATTATTATTATCTGAAAGTTATCTAAATAGTTACATTAAAGATTTCGTCTCCTGTATTTCAAGCCTAGATTTTTGTTTAATTCTCTCTGTCTCAAAAAATCTATTCAATAAAATGTAACAAAAAAAACCGTTCCACTATTGGTGAAGATATCGCTTCACGTACATACAAAAAAGTATAATACAGCCGATTTGAAAATATTATGCCTTTTTGAAATCGATTAACTTTGGATTTTTAATCTTTATACTTTTGTGTAATTTTACGACAGTCATGTGATCATACGGTGGTCCTATGAGGAAGCTTAAGGTCACTCAGCGAAATAATATGGAGAAGGCAGTAAGAGATGCAGAAAGTCGATCGATGCAGGTGGTTTAGGACCGTACTTTGTGGCGTCCCTCGGGAGGCCAATTTCATCAGTGGGCTATAATAGTGCTGATGATATAATGCCGTTAAATTTTGTTTACATGGTTATTGTGTTTTTATTATCCTTTAAGAATTGATTTGTGATGTTCCTTGGAGGATTTTAGATAATCTTATAAACAAAATGTTATGTATGTTACTAATACATAAAATTTTGTTTATAAGATTATTGTGTATTTGTTATTTTTTAAGAATAAAACGTGACTTGCGATAAACTTAGTTTTGAAATTACTCATGTAGAAACGGGGATGAAGTTAGAAGAGATAAGTTCGGACGGCCGCTGTCAAAACGTCTAAGTAACCGATTGAAATATTTTCCGTTAAGAACTTGTTTAGGAAGTTTAAATTATTATATACATAGATTCTTTCACTGAAATACCTGCGAAGTTTTATTGTATGTTTGTTTGGATATCATGTGAATATTAATTTTAAGTTTAGAACAATTTTCTTTAAGTAAGGAATTTTTGTTCTTTTGTTGGCAGCGTTAAAGAATCCACCACCTCATTTAGTCTCAGAAAGTGAGTCGGCGGTGTAGGACCACGCTCTCACAGAATACTGTCCTAAAATTGCAGATTAATGCTGATTTGTTTCACGAGATGGTTATGTGAGATATTATAGCATGTCTTTTTATTTTTTACGTTGTAGAACCATGCTGCAGCTATATTATGATTATATTATGAATAGGTTGGCTCGACCGGAGAATAACGACGCCCTCACAGAATCCCATAGTAAAATATCAGTCAACGCTTTTGCTGCAAACGAGGAATTTCATCTTAGTCTTCTATGGTGACAACACATCTGCATTTTGATTCTCTATTGAGGATAAATGTTGATGTTTATTGGTCACACTATCCACTTACCATCAGGTGAACTGTGTTTTTGTCTGTCATTTTTATTTTATATATTCTGTCTCCATTATTATTTTCAGTATTTATTAATCTTATCACAACCTATTCACAACCTTCAGTGTGTGCATCATTTATATGCCGATGACAGTTGTACGCTCAAGCGAATGTTGACTGTATGTTCGCTGCGGTAGATATGGTCAAAAACAACCTAGAACATATTAAGAGCTGGTGTGACAGGTTCGGTCTAACTGTTAATCCATCCATGTGTCAGTCAATAATACTAGGTAGCCATCGCACAATTAAAAAAGTAGAGACTACAACTCTAACCCCAATCATTTTAACGGCTCTGTTTTGAACTTATGTTCTTCTGTTAAAGATCATGACTTAGAATTGACTCCACTTTGAGCTGGCATGCCCAAGTGAAAAATGTTAGCCAGAAAGTCGCCGGTACTTTGCGGGCTCTTCACTGCCTGAAAAACTTTCTTCCATCCGGGACCAAACCATTAATTGTGCCATCCTTAATTCTTCCCTCGATTGATTACGGTGATGTGTGTTATTTTGACCTGAATGCAGATCTTCTTGAAAAATATGATCGACTTCCTAATAACTGCATTCGATTCATTTTCAATCTTCGTAAGTATGATCATGTGTCTACTTATTGTGCCCAACTTATGCGGCTACCCATTCGTCAGCGATGAAGCGCGCACACTCACCTATACTCCATTCTGATGTCTCCTGCTCCCCCCTCTTACTTCACTTCTTATTTTCAGTACCTTTGCTCTAGCCATGACAGAAACCTGCGTTCTTCGAACAATCTTTTGCTAAAGTGTCCCTCTAACAAATCTGGCTTCCTGCATTCTTCCTTCACTGTACAGTCTATTGAGCTCTGGAACGCACTCCCTCTTGAAGTTAGATCGGATAATTTATGTCTTTGTATAATTATATAATGTACGTAATTTATTATGTTTATGTATATAATTTATATATTATAATACCTTCTATGGAAGTATTGAGTAAGTTTTTATATGTAAGTTTTTGACACCAATGAAATTGTTAAATGCAATTTTAAATGCTGATTTACCACGTGCTCGGCGGTGAAGGAAAACATCGTGAGGAAACCTGCATGTCTGAGGAATAAGAAAAAAATATTTCGAAGACATGTGAAGTTCGCCAACACCCATTGGGGCAGCGTGGCGGACACTTCCTTGCCCTAAAACCCTCTCAGAAATGAGGGGAGGCCTGTGCACAGCAGTGGGACGTATATAGGCGGAAACTTTACTTTTTTACTTTTATGTAAGGTTTTGTATGGGTTTATGTATTATTCTGTTTTATATTTACATATTTTAATTAACATAATTGTTGTCTAGCGTTTCACACACCTATTTCATATTTTTATCTTTGTATCACCCAAAGGTTGACTCGTAGAGAATGCCTCAGGCATTAAGTCCGCCTGTACATATTGTATGAAGTTTTAATAAATAAATAGATAAATAAAAAAGCATCTTTTTAAATACCCTAACTATGAGTCAATCTAACGGGATTGATTTTCAGCATTAAACTTTTAATGTGTTGTAACGGTTAGTAACGGGTAGTTTGAGCCAAAGTCCGTGTAACGATTATTATTATGAATAACATAAAAGCGTTTCTATTTCCACGCTAGTGGATCCGCTGACGGAAGCTTGTATCGGAAAAAGTTTTTCCATAACACGCATACATTGATGTCGTGACATGCTTACGTCCCGAGGGTTGTCAAGAAACAATAGGAACGTTGAGCATTCTAATTCAATTTGTTCTGGTCATGCAAACAAACACTGAAAAAACTTCGATATACATTTGCCGTAAACAAATACACAATACGAGGAAACGTGAGCCGAGATAGCTTAGAGGATGCTCGTAATCTGGATGTTCGTAATTGTTAAATTTATTTATTTATGCTTTATTTGAATACCGAGTACAAAAAGGTGACTTAATGCAACAAGGCATTCTCTGCCAGTCTACCTCCAGGCTAAGCAGAGATATTGTGGGTGCAAAATGCAACTGAGTTAAAATATCTTTAAGTAGTCGTATACATTAAATATTGTATTACAAGTTATAAACATAATTATACACATATATTATTATATAGATGTACATAAATAATTAAATATAGCTGTTTCTGATTCAAACACCTATAAAAAATTTGGAATAAAGACAGGTAAAGGGAACAGTTGGAATTTAAGGATTTACAAACTACTCCTGCAACGCCGGAAAATGATTCCATAGCAAGCGTTTGAACGATGCTATGGAATCATTTTATAATTAAATGTATGTTTGTGAACTGCCTCCACGATGCAGCTGAACATCTTATTGTAGAAGTAAGGTTTTTGGTTTAAAAAAAAGAAATTTCAATTATTATAATATATTTTATTTCAATTTAATAGCTTATGAGATCGATGTTGCAACATAGTGTGGATTAATATCGGTTTTTATTCATTTAGACATTAGGTAAAATATAAATACGAGAACAACTCTCCATGTGATACAGTTATACAGATATAGTCCCTGACCTAACCTGATGTTAAGTGGCTGCTTTGCTTCATCTACCCTCGATTAGGAATCAAAATGTGTCAAAATGTCACGTTTCCAGAAAAAGGGTTCTCTGATTTTCTACACTCACCGAACGAAACACAGCAGCATTAAGCTGCTATTTTACGCTGGTATTTTGGGAGAGCGTGACCCTTCCCCGTTCGAGCCGACTCATTCATGCTACAACCATAATATAGCTGCACCGTGTTTCTACCACATATCATAACGTTAATGTTGAATGTTCGTTTGCCCACTCTTCTATTAGAAAAATAATACAGCTTTCTTCACAAGTAATCTTACAGCCGACATCTTATCAAATGTAACAGTTGCGCATGGATTATTTCCGTGCATGAAGTAAGCAAAATATACAAACCATATACGGAATATTTGGTTGTTGTTTGGTAACGGTGTTACATCATTTCCACCATAAAGGGACGCATAAATTGAGCAAAACATACGAACTATATACGAAATATACAGAGTGTTACAGCATGTCCGTCATGAATGGACGCATGAAGAGAGCAAAACATACGAACCAAATCGGAATGTACAGAGTACCACATCATTTCCGTCATGAACGGATACATGAAGTGAGCAAAACATATGAACCATATACAGAATATACAGAGTACCACATCATTTACGTCATGAACGGATACATGAAGTGAGCAAAACATATGAACCATATAGAGAATATACAGAGTACCACATCATTTATGTCATGAACAGATACATGAAGTGAGCAAAACATATGAACCATATACAGAATATACAGAGTGTTACATCCTTTCCGTCGTGAATGGACGCATGAAGCGAGCAAAACCTACGAACCGAAAACGAAAACGCGGCCTTATGTTCAGCAGTAGAATTTCATAGGCTGTAACAGTAACAAGCTCTAAAAGTCCACTGCTGAATATATACCTCCACCATAAACTGTCTCATAGAAGGGATTATGCAATAGTTGCCACGCTTGGCGGTAGGGTTGGCGTGATGGTTGAACTATTTTATTCATAAAAATGTAATTCTTCCTTTGTTTATGTTGTATGTTATCCTTTTAATTTTTATCTGGTGATTGAAAAATCAGCCCTTAGTCATCTTTATATTTATATTACTAATAGATATCATATGATAAAAAGAAAACTACTTAATAATAGCACGTGTATTTACAACGGGGCTCGTTAAAGTCGGCTGTAAAGAAAATTGTGCTTATAAATGTTTTATGAATGCGGCCACGTAGCTGGCTGGAATTGTTTCATTGTATTATTTAATTAACATGGAATCATATTATCCAACATAAGAAAAAGATACCTAAGTCACTCTTTTTTATGAAGAAAAGTACAGCCTAATTTTTTAATGTCCGGGTGAGAAACTAAAATAATAATAAAGTTTAAAATTTTTGTAATTTGATATTTGATACTTAAACCTAGTCCAACTGACGTTGTGTGTATGTGACTGTGGAAGTACTGTAGCTCATATCACCTATAAACCACATTTCTATACATGGTTATTTTGCAGTAACCGGACAATTTGCAGAGAAGGTTCAAGATAAGTAATATAGTCAAATGGTGAAGACAAATTAATTAAAACAATCTACAATAACCTATCCTTTTAAATTTGAAATGCGTGGTAATGCATTATTTTAACTGATTTTACTGTACACGCACACATTTGTAAGAGTAGATCGGTAGGTGAAAACATTGATGACCATAAATTACATCAAATTATGGATAATTTCAAATAAAAGTGAAAACCTTGTTTACTTGTATTTTTAAAAATCGCAATAGCGGTATATCATTATTTATATATTTGAACTTAAGTTTAAAATTTTGCTACTCTACGAAAAATAACCCTGTATACAGTGGCGTAACATGAACTTATATTGCCCGAGGCCGCGAGAGACAAGTTTTTTTTAAATATCGTTCCACTGTGTTATTTCATCAGCACTAAACTATATTAGCTAGCGTAACAAAAGTATAGGTCATTAGACTTTTATGACGAAATGTAAAATAATAATGTTTCTTTTTTTTATAAGTCTGGTGACAAAGGTCAACCTAGTGCACCTGAAGGTGAGTGGGAAAGCTGTGGCTCTCAAGGCAAGTACGATTTACATCTGTTGTACACAGTGTACACAGTGGTGTAGCATGGGTTTCTCTAGCACGTAGTTAACGTGTTTGAAGGGCACTGGTATCACTCTGTCGGAGTTCTTAACTAAAACTCGACATGAAGCCTTTATGGCAGCTCGACGGAGATATGGAATATCGAATTGCTGGACACGTGAAGGCTTTGTTTTTGTACTGGGTAGCGGTGGCGTTCGACATCGCATTAGCTCTGTGATCGAACTCGATAAAATTGTTGAGCCTCCTGTGTCGAAGTCGAAGACAACGACCGCGGTCAGGGAACCAACTGGAGCTTCCAAAAGTCGACGTACTGGCACCGCAGGCAAGAGATAGTGTGTCTTCGCTTAGTGTTTATTTACCACAATTTATTTGTATTTTTGTGTAGTCTCCATTTGCATAGTGTTGCATCTCTTCAATTTTTGTGTGTTAACTGAAACATCGTAGTTCATAGTTATCTCTAATATTATAATAATTTACCTTCATAATTTTGTTTATTATGTGACACTGACACAGTGACATTAGTGATTAAATAAATCATAGTGACAGCTATTAATATCTGTCATGCTGTCATTCGATTTGCTTATACTACTAGTCTTTTTGCCAGACCAGATCCGTAGATAATATTTATCTGTCTTATTATTTATGGTAAGACTGTGCTTTTTCTATATTTTTTTTTTATTATATTAATTAGTCTTAAGTAAGTTATCTAAATATATAATTCTACCGATGCCACTGCCGGCAGGTATGAAAGAAATGTTTTGTTAAGTGCATAATTGTTGGCAATTTTATTTTAATAATAGTTCATAACGTATTATTATTTATTTTGTAGGTATTATATCCAGACTTATATAATATTTATTTGTTATATATTATACAGGTATATATTTAATTTTTATTGATTTTGTTATAGCTTAGTTTATGTTATAGTTTTGATTAGCATGTGTGATATTTTAGAATTTGATGATAGTTATTTTTCTTGCTCTTCTTCTAGCTCATCCGATAAGACCTATAAAAGCGCCTTAAGCGATGATTCCACTCATTTACATGATCAACTAGTAGCCGTATTCTGTAATTATAGTAAAAATCTTAATATAGTCCATATTAATGCTCAAAGCATTCATGCTCATTACGCTGATCTTTTATCAACCTTCGATTCTAAATATGTTGATGCCATACTTGTTTCTGAAACTTTTCTAAAGCCTGAACTTCCGTCGGTACAGTATTGTCTCCCTGGTTTTCAACTTATACGTAATGACAGGGTCGGCAAAGGTTATGGTGGAGTGGCAATCTATTTGAGAGCTGACATTCCTTATAAAATAGTTGATCATTCACCCAATATATACACTAATTTTGCTGAACATTTATTTATTGAAATTACTATTAATCATTCTAGGACTTTGCTTGGGGTCTACTATCCCCCCTCTCGCAATATAAATTATTTTTCTTCTTTGGAAGAAAAACTTGTAAATCTAACTCCGCTTTATGATAATACCATTATTTTAGGTGACTTTAACACATGCCTGTTAAAGAACGATTCTCGTAGCAAAAAACTGCTCTCCCTGGTGTCATCTTTTAATTTACATATTCTTCCTCTTTCTGCTACTCACCATTCGCCTAATAATAGCCCTTCTCTTTTAGACCTTATTCTTGTTTCTGATGCTGACCGGGTTGCTTCCCATGGACAACTATCTGCGTCTTTCTCTTACCACGATCTTATCTTCCTCTCCTATAAAATTCAACGTCCTAGGCGTAAATCGAAATTCTTACTCCTAAGAAGCTTTAAATCAATTAACCTGGAGCGTTTGAGAGATGATGTAAATAATATTGACTGGTCCCCTGTTCTAAATTCCGAAGATGTTAATCATAAGGTTTATGCTTTTAATCACCTCATTTTAAAACTATTCGATACACATGCACCTCTTAAGCGAGTCAGAGTTAAACACTTTCCAGCCCCCTGGCTTTCAGAGTCTATAAAAGCAGTAATGGCCAAAAGAGATAAAGCTAAGAGGCGTTATAAGAAGCACCCTACTAATGAAAATTTATTCACATATAAAAAACTGCGTAATCGCTGTAGTAAGATGTGTCGTGATGCTAAGAGGAGACATATTTATAATGAGGTTGAAAATTCTCATTCCGCTCAGATGTGGAAATTTTTTAGAACCCTGGGTATTGGCAAATCATATATTGATTCTAATATCTCGTTTGATTTGACTGCACTCAACCGGCACTTTTCTGAGCCTCCGATTTCTATTGATGACTCTATTAAGTCTACTACACTTAATCTTCTCTCCAATATTCCTAAACCGCTGTGTTCTCCTTTTAATTTCAGTAAAGTTACTGATGGTGACATAAAAAAATGCCTTTTAGCCATTTCCACTAAAGCTATTGGCTATGACAATCTTTGTATGCAAATGATTAAACCTATCACTAATGAACTTGTCCCTATTATCACTCACATTATCTCTTCTTCGCTTGAGACGAGCTCCTTTCCGACTTGCTGGAAAAAAGCATACGTCATTCCCCTTCCAAAAACTTCTAATCCTAAATCTTTATCCCAATTCCGCCCCATTTCCATTCTTCCGATCTTATCTAAAGTACTAGAAAATATAGTTCAGAGGCAACTATCTCAATTCCTAACTGTTCACAGCCTGCTGAGTCCTTTTCAATCTGGTTTTCGTCCAGGCCATAGCACAGTCAGCGCTCTGATTAAAGTGTCTGATGATATTCGCTGGGCCATGGACAAAAGACTTCTCACTGTTTTAACATTATTGGATTTTAGCAGTGCATTTAATTCCGTTGATTATGACATACTTCTTGGTATTCTTGCGTCCTTAAACATTTCACCATCAGTAATCTCTTGGTTTAATTCTTACCTTAGGGGTCGCTCGCAGTGTGTCCGCCATGAGGAGGATTTCTCCGAGTGGTGTGATCTTACGGCGGGTGTTCCTCAGGGTGGTGTTCTTTCCCCACTTCTCTTCTCTATTTTTATCAATGCTCTCACTACTGTTCTCTCCTCTCATTATCATCTCTATGCTGATGACTTGCAATTATACCGTCATTTCAAAGTCCAAGATATAGATGAGGCTATTAATAAGATGAATGCTGACTTAAGTAGCATAAGCAGTTGGGCAAAATCGTTTGGTCTTCGTGTTAACCCTGCTAAATCCCAAGTAATGATTATCGGCAGCTCATATATGCTTAATTTATTAGATCGTTCGAAGATCCCTGCAGTTACGTATGATAATACTCAAATTCCATATACAGAGACCGCTAAGAACTTAGGTGTTATTTTTGATAATAATTTGTCTTGGGTCGCTCACATTAATATGATTAGCAGAAAAGTGAACTACTCTTTTCAATCTCTCAAGCGTCTCCAGATGTTTTTACCGTTAAAAACTAAGATAACCTTAGCTCAAGCACTTCTTCTTCCTCTCATTGACTACGCTGATGTTAGTTTTTTGGATGCTTCAGAGGAGCTGTTGAACAAGCTGGAACGTGTTCAAAATTTGTGTATACGTTTTATTTTCGGTCTTCGTAAGTTTGATCATGTTTCAGAGTACAGGGCTCAATTAAAATGGCTTCCTATCCGTAGACGTCGAGACTTACATGTGTTATCATTTCTATACTTTCTACTCTTTAATCCTCTTGCACCTCCATATCTCCGCGAGCGTTTTGAGTATCTTGTACCCCGTGAAACTCAGTGCCGGACCACTAAACAACTACTTCTCAAAACTCCTTCTCATTTCACAAGCCGATGTGGTGGATCCTTTACAGTAAGGGCGGTCAAGCTATGGAACTCACTCCCACATGACATACGTGCTAGCTCTTCTCTTGATATATTTCGGAGCAGAGTAAAGAAATATTATCTGTCAACTTAGAATTATAAATATTTACATATTTTATGTATTTATATGTATAATTGTATATATATGTATGTGTCTATGTATGTATGTGTATGTATGTATGTATATATATATATATATATATATATATATGTATATATATGTATATATGTATATATTTATGTATGTATGTATGTGTATATATATATGTGTGTATGTATATATATATATATATATATATATATATATATGTGTGTGTATATGTTTATATATGTATATATTTATTGTCTTTATTGGTATGTATGTATGTAAATCAATAGAAGTGGGAATATCTTTTATTCTTATTTCTATTGATATAATAAGAAAATAAATTATACTTATGTGTTATACACTTATATGATAATTGTAAACTGTAACTTATAGCCAATTTCTATTAAGTAGCGTTATGTTAATTATTAAGTACGCACGCTGCTACCTACTTGCTTTGTATATAAAACTATTTCTCTCTCCCAATAGGTTTGCTGGAAGAGAACTCTTATTAGGGTTAAGCTCGCCTTTGTACATTTATTTAAATATTTAAAAATTGTTACCAACTTATTGTGTGTACAATAAAGAATAAAGAATAAAGTTAAAAACTAAAAGTAAAGTCCCGCCCGTGACCATGAGTGCTGTAAAGCGTTCGAAACCGCGATAAATTCCGTAAAAACTAGTATTATTTCAACTAAAAGTAAAGTTACAGCCTATATACGTCCGACTGATGGGAAAAGAACTCCGCTCATTTCTGAGAGGGTTTTAGGGCAAGGAATTATCCGCCGCGCTGCCCCAATGCGTGTTGGCGAACTTCACATGTCTTCGAAATATATTTTTTTTCTTATTTCTCTGACACGATGTTTTCCTTCACCGCCGAGCACGTGGTAAATCAGCACTTAACAATTTCATTGGTGCCGGCGGGGATCTAACCCGGTCTGCTCGCCTACTGTGAAATCTACAGCGAGCTCTAACCATTTGAGCTACCTAGCCCGTAGTTGCGAGTAACAATTAAAAAAAACGTTACCCCGAAATAGGAATTTCTTCTGAATCGTGGAGGCAGCATACATACATAAAGTGCACTAAAAAAACCATCAAACTTCGGAACAATTATTTGAAGGCCATACAAATTCTTATTACGTTCAGAATTCGAACACGCGGCCCCCAGCGCCGTCAAAATGTAGCCATAACCTTCCTCCTCCTCATTTCATAGCTGTTATGGTATTGTGATCGTCAATAAAGTTTGCATGCGCTGTTTGTCTTGCTTGGGTGGTAAATACTCCTGTGTTGTGAACATTCTATTTCATCAGCATCATCATAACAGCATATTAAAGTACACCACTAAACATAGCCCTTATAGATTGCTCATTTTCATATTCTTTGTACTTTTTATTGGGAATATGCTTCTGGCCTTCTCCTTGTTTGTTTCTCCGTCACCTGTTATGATACTCACAGAAGGATGTGGGTATTGAATATTCTCACACTGCCTCTACACTGACACTGCAAGGTAGCCTACTTAATATCAAATAGTAATTTTAAAATAAGGTTCTCGTTTGACAGCCTCGTAGCGGTAGGCGTAGTGTGGGGCAATCCCCCTCTAGATGGAGTGACGACCTGGTAAGACATGCAGGAAGTTGATTGATGCAGGTGACTCAGGACCGTGCTTTGTGGCATTCTTACGGGGAGGTCTATATTCAGCAGTGGACTTGTGAAGGGCTGTAATAATGAGTCATTTTAATCAGTTCAGCAGTTTCTGAGAAATCAAAATAAGTTTGAAAAAATTGTGTGTCGAATATAAAATCAGGTCGTTTTTTGAATTCGGCTAAAAAGTATTAGATATAACAATATGATTAGTAAAATTTTTTACAGAAAATATAAATTGATCCAACTTAAGTATGATATTAATGAAATAAACCTAATGTCTTTGAACTTTACCACTCTTAAATAAATTAATGTTCCACCTCAGCTCATAAGATACGCAATCTCTAAAGTTTGTCCAAGTTATATAAAACTTGGACCACTACTTTAAAAGAAAAATAATGCTATTTTATTAAGAGTTATCCGTAACAGTTTTTTCTTTGAAATTGGTAATTGATATTGAAGCAAGTTATATACTAAGAAGACTTAGAGAATCATAGCTAGACATTATTTATATTCAACTGAAGTGACAACTAACGTACTCGTATGCTCTGTTTGATGGTAAGTAGATGCTGCAGGACTTGCACAGTTGTAACCAACTTCAAATAAAGAAGGCCACAGATGTATTGTCACCTCCAGAAAACAAGACAAAATGCCTCACCGCCGGTAATCATACTGGCTCTTTATATACTTCCGACCGACACAGATCAGTGCACGAATAGAGGTGATAGAAGATATGACCACTTACTCAGACGTACTTCCAAACAGAAATAGAAATAGATTTTTTTAAGTATTATGGATTATAAATAATACTTATTGAAAGTCATTAGTAGTTAATTGTACTATGTCTATAACATTCGTGCAAGTGTAAGCAGAAAGCTAACAATGTTTTACTGTAATCTGATGAAAGGTATGACAGCGCATAAAATACGAACAAACAAACATTAATTTTAATATATTAGATTTACCATTGGTAAGGGAAATAAGTTTGTCCTGGGAATGCAGCAAAAACTCTGCGGATTTTTTTAATTTGTAAAAATAGCTACAAGTTTACGTATGGCCGTATGTAATATTTCATATTTATTCATACTTAGTATTTTTATCTCTGGATCACCTGGAGGTTCACTTGTACAGAATGCCTTAGGCGTTAATTCCGCCTATACATCATGGATGAAATTAATTAAATAAATAAATAAAATAGTTTATCATCAGAATCAGTAATATATTAGGTTATTAATTTCACAAATATTTCCCCGATAATGAACTATGGAGTCTAGTAAGTGGTACTTCTTACTTGTGTCTGTCCCAAGTACATATAGATTTAAACTAACTTATTTTTTAATCTACTTATTTTTTTTAATTGAGAGACCAAAGCTAATATTTTTTTTACTTTTTAACTTTTCTAAGCCAGTACTTAGCTACAATCCCACCTGATGGTAAGTGGTGATGTAGCTTAAGATGGTAAAGCGCACTGACTTAATAAAAACCTATTCACTCTTGGCTTGAAGACACCCACATTGTAATCGGATGGAAAGACAGATGCTAGCAACTTCTTCAACTCCCTTGCTGTACGCATGACGAACGACTTAGAAAACCGTTTGGTTCAAATGCGTGGTAAGTCAACAACGAAAGCGTTGAGACTGGCCGAACGTCTGGTTGTCCGATGGTGGAAGGCAGATAATATATTAATTTCCTTAAATTTTTACTCTGAAAACTCTTTACATTTTGAAATCATATAATTTCTATGTAGTACTTTTATGTCTTTCTTCTGCAACATGATATAATTTTAGCGTTAGCCACGTTATCACACATCAAAATACCATAGGTAATTATGCTATGTTAATAACTAGAATAAGCTAGTCTAGCTGCTTCAACGCTTTTTCTTACAGCGTACGCTGCGAAAGTCTGCTTGCTAGCTCTTTTTATGATAAGGGTGACAAATGAGCACACATTCCACCTGATGGGAAGTGGTTGCTGCGGCCCATGGATATCTACATCAATCCTCGATTTCGAATCAAAATTCAGATGCGTCACCCTTGTCACCATTGAGAACTAAGATGTAATGCCTCGTTTCCAGTAAAAAGGGTCACCGGCTCTCTACACTTATTTTAAGAAACACAGCAGCGTTAAGCTGCTATTTTACGCTGGTATTCTGTGAAAGCGTAAAGAAGGACTTCACCGGTCGAGCCGATCCATTCGTGCTACAACTATACTGTTAATATAGCTGCCGCATGGCTCTAC
This sequence comes from Parnassius smintheus behrii, assembly GCA_036936625.1. Lineage (NCBI taxonomy): Eukaryota > Metazoa > Arthropoda > Insecta > Lepidoptera > Papilionidae > Parnassius > Parnassius smintheus. The sequence goes on from JAUPFT010000020.1 coordinate 43,890,201, forward strand.
CATATATTAAATAGTTTAGATATATAGGCCCCATTAAGGCCACCAAAGAGGAACCCTCTAGCTAGGTCTAGCTCTAACATCTAGTAAAGCTAAAATGCACTCTACCGTTTCAAGGGAGAAGTACACACACCAGATAATACTTCAGTACTATTATCATTACAGTATATCAAAAATCTGCTACTGAAAGGCACCCCCCATAGATTACCTCATTTATTAAGCTATTATCAAGAAGATGCTGCTGCCCATCACCTGGTTCAGCTTCCCTCTGTTGCAGTATTAAATGCAATTATTATTTTCGATTACATTTGTACAACAGTGCTCGAGTTAGCGTAAAAGAAAATTGTGCGCCTATAAAACGTTTTACGGGTGCAGTCATTTCCCTAGATGCAATTGTTTTATTACAGATAAGAGAACAGTAACTTGGCGGTGAACATCAAGTTACGTATGTTACATAAGCTTACGACTTAGGGTGCGGAGAAAACTTAACAATTCGAATTCGGGTATTTTATTTAAAGTTCTTCTGCGGAACTATCTATACGGAATTTCTACAATTATTATACGTTCAATCTTTACTGCCGAATGTTCACTACTGGACATAGGCCTCCCTCATAGACAATATACCATACTAGGTGGGATATTTACCATCGTTGCCACGCTTTGCAGTCTCCTGTGTGCATCTCTTGTTCAAATTCCCTCATTCGTCTCTTACAACTAGGTTTGCTAGATCGGAAGATCAAATTACTAGGAAATTTTGAAAATGTCAGGATTTTTTGGATGTTCTCGCTCTTACAGTATACCAGCGTATAATAGCAGCTTAATACTGCTATATTTTGTATGGTGAGTGTAGAAATCCGGAGACCCATTTTTAATGAAAACGAGGCATTCCATCTTAGTCTTCATTTGATTCCTAATTGCTCTACATTCTTAATCGAGGACAGATGTAGATGTCTGTGGGCCACAGCAACCACTTACTGTCTGGTGGACTGTGTGCTTGTTTGTCACCCTAACCTATATAAAAAAGTATTTGGGTGCTTGGTAGGACCGCGGGTTGAATTTCGTACTGAACATGTGTTTGTGGAGCCTTAAAAATTATTGTTTAGCGATTTGATGCTTGTTAACGTGAAATTTATATATGATTAACACTTCTACGATACAAAGAAAAATCCTAGTACAAGGGGTTATTTTTTAAGTGTCAAAGAACACGCCCACTCACTTGTCTCAGTATATTCGCGAAGCTTACGTATTTAAATCGAAGAAATGGGATAGATATTAAAAAGAAGGGATTAGAGAGACGGGAAACACAATAATAACAAGACCCGAAAAGTGCCGCGATAGCTCACGTGCTTGACGGTAAAGGAAAACATTGTGAGGAACCTGTCTGAGAAATTAAAAAATATATTTAGAAGGCATGTGAAGTATGTCAACTTGGGACAGCGTAGTTGACATTTCCTTGCGTCAAAAATAAGAAAGGGCCTGCGCCCAGCTGTGGTATGTACATATGTACCTTTTAGCCGATGTCATAAAAGGAGGAGGTAATTCATTTTATGTTATTTATTTTGAACTAAATTATCTTAAAGTGAAATATGTTTCAAAACAATTCCGAACCAGGGTTATATAAAAAATGATATTCACCAAATATTTTGCAATAATCTTCTTCTATATAGAATAAAAATCATTTTATTTTATTCTGAATACCTTGTTGGTCTTGTGGTTGTAAATGTGCCTGCTGATCGTGAGGTCCCAGTTTTGAAACCCGGATCGGGCCAAAAAATCTGTAATTGGATTTTTCCGTCACGAAATTATTAGTAGATGCTTGATGTCAGAGTGCTGGCGGTGGCTCACCCCCGTGCCTCGGAAAGCACGTAAAGCCGTTGGTTCTGCACTGAATGCAGTGATGTCCTGCAGTGAATGTGAGGGAATAGAGAGTGCACCTGTGCTTGAGTATACACTTGGGCACTATAACCTTGTCCTGCACCGATGGCTAGTCTCCGTTGAGGCAAGCCGTCATGACCGAAATTTGGTCTGGAGCACATTATAACTATTATTATTTTATTCCATTCTATACACATTGTTGATAGCTTTCGAAAGCCTGATACATAATTTTATCCGTAGTGGAGCCATGCTGCAGCTATATTATGGTTGTAGCACGAATAAGTCGTTTCGATCGGAGGAATGACCACGCTCTTAGAGAATATCAGCGTAAAATAGCAACTCTGTGCTACTCTGTTTCTTATGGTCAGTGTAGAGAACCGGAGACCATTTTGGCTTGTTACAGCATTCTATCTGAGTTCTCAGGGGTGACAATGCATCTGAATTTTGATTCCTAATCGAGGATAGATGTAGGGTAGGTTTCTGTGGGCCTCAACATCCGGTGGGAAATTGTACCTACTTCTCACCTTTATTCTATAAAAAAATATGACTAAAATATCTACAGTGGCAACTGGGTGCAGCGACAAAGTTGCGAACTGTCTGGTACTGCGTTTGTTACAGGGTGGGGGACCAGCCGTGGACTTTTACGAGCTTGCGGGTTAAAGTGCACGCTTAATTCCATGAGTGTTTAGCCATCACAGATCATAAAAATGAACAGCTTCGTGGCGTAGTTGCTTAGCAATCAGTTGCATGGCTCAGGGCCGCAGGTTTGAATCCCCTATGGAAAAAGGCAACGTTGTTTAAAAAAGATCAGCTTATAATACGTTGATTCTAAATTGTAGACATTACGACCGTCTCTCCCTGTTGTATTTACATCAGTTGTCAATTATATTATCAAATATTGCAAACTTAATCACAGTATGGCAATGACCGTAGACAGCACTGCAATTGACCGCATCGCACCACGTGCGAGACGTAACTAGAACTTCCTGTCCCTCTCTCGGTCGCACCTATGCATTTTCCGATTCAACCCCTGTTGTTATCCCTGTTTAGCGCGGAAAATTGTAAGGGCTGTATCCGACGCTGCCTCAGGATATTTAGTTGACGTCGCGACGCCGCGGCGGGTAAATGTGCGTGGGGTTGGCGATTTTTATCGGTTGTGCATCTTTCGTAAACTAAATTTGCATAGCAGGGGTGAGTAACGCAAGTTTTCGCAACTTCCCCGTCGTTTGCGCGGCCGGAGTGCATACGTTGGTGCGGTCCTGTAACTGCAAAGTCCTACTTCAACAGATTTGTTTGTGGTGTTGTGCGCAATGTGAGTTTGATTTTATTTTGACGTCTAGTCAAAAAGTTTCGCGTGTGAGGATTAAAAAAAATTGGTCACAGTTGTAACGAGTTGTGACGTAACAGTGTGTGAACTAAGTGTGTGATAAAACCGAGACAGTTTATAGCGGTGAGTTATATTTTATTGTAATAATCATAGTTTAATAATATTTTACTATGCAGAAATGAAAATAATTATATTTCAATTGAGTGCAAGATTTTAAAGTATATAAACCATATATAATAAACTAAATTATTATTATTTCAATTTGATTCCATTTATATAACTTCAATTTATTAAATTTGCCATAAATTTATTTATATTGCCAACATAATTAGATAATAAAATAAAAAAGGGTTGATTGGGACAGATTGCCAAAAGTCATTAAATCGTCCCGTTGTAGTCCTTTTATTTAAGGCGGCAATAAAGCATAAATTTATAAATAAAATATTTACTGATATATGAAATTAACCTTGTAGTGGCGGTATAAGAATAACAACGACCCCGTATTATCCCGCGGGTGTCTTAAGAGGTGACAGATGAAACTCGAACAGGTGATGGGGAGCAAAATCTTCACAATAACAACTCACAATAAAACATAAAATCTGCAGTCGCAACCCGCCAAGCGTGGCAACACTCACAAAATCCCCCTTATGAGGTAATCGACGGGGGAGACCTAAGTTCATTAGTAAACTTTTATAGATAGGCTGCAATGGATAAATTGATGTAAAATATTTAACGAAGTATGAAAGAATAGTGGGAAAAGAAGATTCTAGAGTGACAGCCTCGTTCCGGCAAAGCTTAGGACGGCCACTCTGCTGAGAGTGACGGCGCGGTAGACATAGGGGAACTCGATGGATGTAGTTGGCTTAGGAAAGTGAGAAGGCCTATTTTTTATTTTATTTATTTATTAGAAAAAGTAACAGAAACTTTTTTATTCAATGTATATTATAAATAATATTGATTGAAAGTCACTTTACTTTTAATTTACCACTGGTTCGGAAAAAAACCCTGTCTTGGAAAGTACCAGCGACAAATCCAGCGGTAGCCCCGCTGGATTTGTCGCTGGTTCTTTCTGCTTTTTTAATTTTATTTATTTATTAGAAACAAAAACAAAAACTCTTATATTTAATATAAATTATAAATAACACTTATTCAAAGTCACTTTTTTAATTTATCACTGGTTCGGAAAAAAAACCTCTATCCTGGGAAGCTTACAATCATGTTTGTTACAATTAATGACACAAAAGAAATTAGAAATAGCTTGGTAGCGATCACTCTTCCCAGGGGTTGTTACCATCCATAAATTCCTCAATATAATTAATGACCGTTTTAATACAAGCTTAGTTTAATAAAGTTTTTGACCTTTATGCAGGTCAAATTTTGTATATTTTCTTAGATTTTTTTGTAAAAGCGTATACATCGCCCCAAGAATGAATTACTGACTCGGTTGAGTCGAGTAACCGGTATTACTAGCTTGTGTCTGTTCCTAGTATTAACAGAATGAATATCACTTATTTTTGTAAAACTACTTTTACATATGTTTTGCACATTACATTTTTACAAATGTATAGAGAAGCTAAAGTTAATAAATAATATATTAATTTATTTAAACTTTTGTCTCAGTGACTTTATAGGTTTTAAATTATAGATTGCTCTAATAGCCCTCTTCTGTAAAACAAATATAATTTCAGTGTCAGTCGCGTGTCCCCATAGCAAAATACTTTGACATCATGCTATATAAATATCTAAAGTAAACTAGTCTAGCTGTTTCAACACTGTTAAGATTTCTAATCTTTTTTACAGCATATGCTGCAGAAATAAGTCTGTTTGCTAGTTTTGTTATATGGGGACCCCATTAAAGCTCTGCGTCTAGTGTAATTCCAAGAAAAATGGTGGTTTCAACAAGATTCAGCTCCTACACATTTAAAATAACATAAGTACTAACATTTTTCACATTCGGAGTTATGAAATACATAGATTTTGTTCTAGTGTCATTTCAATGCAAATTATTAACATTAAACCAATTTACTAATTTAGATAAAGCATTATTTACATAGTCATAGTTTAGTAACTGTTGTTTTAATAAGAAGATTAATACACAACAGTTTATTCATTTTTAAATAATATAAATATCTAATATTTAAAAAGTTTTGACTTGGAATACAAACCAAAGATGCATATAGTACTAAATTAAAATATACATGCTTTCTGCACACTCTGCATCACGTAAAGTCTCCAAGATATCTGTATGATAAGATAGCCGTTGAAAAAAAAAAGTTTGCTTTCAGTCAGAGAAAATAGTCATCGGCTTCCACTACCCAGGATTAGCCTCGCTGGAGCCAGGGGGTGTTTTAAATTTGCCGCTGCTAAAATTTGGAACGATTTGCCACCACCAGTCCGATCTACCCTATTTACCGTCTACCTTCCGACAAAGATGCCGCAAGTGGCTTATTCAAAAACAGTCCCTGGCTCTATGTGGCTTTGATACCCCCTCAAATTAAACAACTTTTAGCTTAAGTAAGCTTAATAACTATAATATAAATATAATAATAATTTTTTAGTTGTGACAAAACGGTCTGTGACTCAGTTGTAACGGGAAACCCATTACTCCTGCTATTCTGCCACAGCCTTTGCGCATAATTCATACATGGTCTAAGACAATTGATGAAACACACGTATCAACAATAAAAAAAATAAAAATAAAAATAAAGAAATTAATAAATTATACTTTATAAATACAAAAAAAGTTGTCTAATTTGAGGGGGTATCAAAGCCACATAGAGCCAGGGACTGTTTTTGAATAAGCCACTTGCGGCATCTCTGTCGGAAGGTAGACGGAAATAGGGTAGATCGGACTGGTGGTGGCAAATCGTTCCAAAGTTTAGCAGCGGCAAATTTAAAACAACCCCTGGCTCCAGTGAGGCTAATCCTGGGTATGTGTGCATTAAATTTTAACATTGTATTTTTGTGTGGCAAATAAATACTTTTCATTTATTTATTTTTTTATCTAGATGCGTTCATACAGTTGCAACATTCATTATATACATAAACACATCTATGAGAAAATTAGTTAAACAGTTTTATGACAATAATGTTCAGCTCTAGATGAGTGAGGTGCTGTAATGATGGTGATGATAATGACTAATCATCATAATCAATTATCATCATTAAAGCCCCTCACAAGTCCACAGCTGAACACAGGCCAAGGAGTACCAGCAAGCACAGTCCTGAGCCATTGAACCTTGAGCATTATACTGAGTAATATGACCGATGTTACGTGGGTGTGCATATGTGTGTGTTTTGCGCCTGTTATACGATGTAATAGTTTAACGACTGTGTGAATGAAAGTAAGAGACGAACAACAAATGAATAAGAGTAAAATAGAGTCAAAAGAGATGTTTATTTTTTTTAGTCATAGTCTTCATTCATTCCAAAATTTAATATCTGATTTCTTTTTACCAGGATAGAGTCATTTTTTTAACAAGTGGGAAATGTTGTAATAATTATTTATTTTATTGTAATTTTTATATTTGCAACTTCTTCCATGTCTCTTTATTTTTATATTGTTTTGTTTGTGTAAAAGATATTTCTGTAGTTGTATGAAATTTATTGTACCGCGAATGGGTCGGCTTGACCGGGGAAGCACCATGATCTCAAACAATACCAGCGTAAATTAGCGGCGCAATGTTGCTGTGTTTTGCATGGTGGGTGTAGAGGACCGGAGATCGTTATTAATGGATGTGAGTCTTTCCATTTTAGTCCTCAGGCACGCATATGCGTTTTGATTCTTAATTGAAGATAGACGTAAGTGTCTATAGGACTCAAATATCCACTTACTATCAGGTGGACTGTGTGCTCTTATGTCATCATTATTTTATATAATAAAAAATAAAATGGTATACAATTAAGTAGTTAAGTAAATATTTTTTTAACAATAAAAACATGTAGTTTATAGATCACGAGGTAATAAACTCCGGCAGTAAAATGACCGTTCAACCGATTGCAGATTACAAAGCAGATAAATAGTTGTTTTGATTTCAATGTACCAGGACTCGGCATAGATTACTAGGCATTATTTACGCTCGTGAACTTAGTAGCGTTCAAAATTGAGTTGCTTGATTGCTTGTTATGGAAAAAGCAGGTTTAAAAGCTATAATTGCATAGGATAGCATACGTTAGGAAATACAATATTTATAATATTAAAATGAAAATATTTTTATTTTATACAGTAATAGCTAACATATATTGCAATGTTTTTTGTTAGAAACATCCGCGGTTCTGTGAACTTACCAAAATTTTACCGTAATCGGATAATCGGTATGAACTAGGTGGGAAAGAAACGAACACAATATATATTAAATTTTTTGTCATAAACTTTCAATGGTGAGCACACAAAAACTCTTCAAAATAGCATCGTAATTGGACAAATGGTCAATCTAACTAACACGCGTTTAGGTGAATCGGTAATACTCTTACCAGCTAATGCAATGGTAATAAAACTACATATAATTTGCAAATAATATTATATTTAAATTTAATTTAAGTTTTAATGTTAATGTTAATTAAGCGACAGTAGCCTAATGGCTGGGCGCGGACCGCGAACTCAGAAAGGTCGTGGGTTCGAATCCGCCATTCGACTACTGGCGTGAACCACTCATAACACAAGCAATTTAAGCTTACTGCGAGTGGTTAAGGGGAATATTAGTAATGTTTATAGCATTGTTAATATTCTTAAAAGAAATGTTCTAGCTTTCTGAAATAATGCTATTTTTGTGCGTTTGGATACTGATTCTGATGATATGTTGTGTTATACATAACTTAACGGAAACCTCATAAATTTTGTCATATGTTGTATTTATAAATTATCTAAATAAAAAAAATCTCGTCGTACATAATATATCAGAATGTATTAATGTAGCTACACTAACTCCTTTCCAGAATTTCATCGAACCCTTATGAGCTCTGAGGCAACGAAACGGCAGATCATATGTCGGTAGTTAGGTATATCAACCGAACCTTCGGATCATGTAATCTATCTCTGGACATTAAGGTATCGTGTTGGGATAAATTGGTGCTGGTAAAATAATTGCTTTTGGGTCAGGAATGCACTATATATGTAGGATTTCATTTATTGTAAATTGAATAGTAGAAGATAAAGAATGTAAAAAAAAGTAAGATATTTATTCAGTACTAACACACAACGACAAACAGTACAAGCTTTTATATGTACTAGCGTAACAATAACATAATAACTATACAAACAATAGACTAACTTAAGACTTCTGCGAACTTCAGAAACTAAAAAGAAAAATACTTCAAAAACTAAAAATAATATAATTTTTACATAATATGTATTCGTTATCGTTATCTTAATACATCGATACACTATGTTATTATGAATGCAATAAGTGTAATAATACGCTATTATCATGAATACACTCATGTTTGAATTTTATAAATTATAAAATAAAATTAATATATTACATTGGATCTCTTTACACGACTGTAGAATATAAAGCGTAGTCTGCTACGATGCTCTACGCCGCGTAGGCGATTTTACGCGCCTTTCAATGTTTTTCTCTAACAAGGTATTAGGTAAATGCTTCTGTATAAAGCAAATGAATAAATTTGATGCAATGCGTGCTTCCTATGCGTGCTTTATGCCACTTTGGTATGTTAATTTTATTTTTATTGCAGCATTAGAAAATGTATTAGTATCAAAAAATGTAAGAGTATCATATATGCACTCGTATATTATAATAAAGGGTAATATACCAAAAAATTCTCAGATCGTGAATTCTACCTTTAAAACACACAATTTTTGAAAATTTGCTCAAGTTTTATTTTACATTATATTACTCATATTTTAAAAGCTTTTATTTAACTTCACCTGCATGTATGTTCTAAAATTTTGGAATCAATATACACGGAACAATGACTATGCAATATTATAATGACATATAGTTGATCTAATGATGGAGCTGGAATGTAATCATGGCTAGAAATATAGAAAACTAAATGGCCGCCGTACCAATTTTAAAGAGTTATAGCTCGGCACAGATTAGGGACTTGCTGGTGCTCGAACAAATGTAGGGCAACAAGGGTCAAATGCAGACAATAAAAAAGTTCAACATGACGGATCTAAGTTGGCGATCAAGAACTTAGTTGTTCCAACTGGCCTGTAATTTTGTTATCCCAGGGCTGTTAGAGCCCCCGATTAAAGATCACATTGTTCGTGATAAATTTTGCGACTGAATTTCAAAAGTACGCCTAGCTATGTGGCGTATTACAAATCCAATATGGCGGAGCGACCAAGGGGGCGGACTACTTATTTTTTACTTACACTGCCATAATATGGGTATAAAAAAAGGGTTTACTGGAAAGAATCATCATCATCATCATTACAGCCCATCACAAGTCCGGTCTTGAGCTCCCTGCATCCATCAACTTCCTGCATGTCTTATCAGGTCGTCACTCCATCTAGTGGGGGTCACCCCACACTTCGATTACTGGTACGACGCTGCCAAGAGGCGAGCTATATGGCCAGCTCATTGCCAATTCAGCTAAAAAATCCGTTGGTAAGAATAAGAAAAATAAAATCACGTCACTCTAAATTCAATATGGTGGACCCCCAAGAAGACGGACTATGTGTTTATCCACCCCCATGATACTGATATCAAACGTACATATGGATTCAAATGATGATAACAAGATGGACCCCTTGTTTTTTTTTCTGAAAATAATAAGAATAAAATCATATCCACCACCAGCTCTCCAAAGAGATTGTGTACCACTGCTTGCCTACACGATAAGACCAAATGGGCTTGCGTTTAAATAATATAGACCTACACACTGGGAAAATTCTAGCGGTGGAATCAAAATGCCGGAAAAAGCATGGCCGCCTTAACAATTTTAAAGACTTATAACTCGTCAAAAGTTAGAGATAGTTTGGTGGTGCTTGAACAAGTATTGTAAAGACTGACAAGCGACAAATACTAGCGATAAGAAATTCGAGATGGCGGCTCTCGACGGATCGAAAATCAACAATGACGCTTTAAATAAAATGAACAGACCTAGAAAAATGCCCAGGGTAACTAAAAAATAAATTAATAGTAAAAAAACATTCTTAAAAGCAAGCTTTTATTTAAAGGCTCTAAAATAAGAAAATATACTTTAAATTAAATCAAACCCATAAATTTATTACATTACACGATTTATATGATATAAAAGCTTGTCGCGAGAATTACCTGTGTACATAAACAAGAATATAATGTGTAACTTGATATTGACATAGGTAGGTAGTTCTAAGGAAAAAAATGTTTTTTATAAAATTGGTGAATGTCACGGGAAGCTTATCATTTAGGTTGTGAACTGTAATAAATTGATGGGTTTTGATTGGAACTATTTGTATGGATTTTATTGCGTTTAATTTTTACTTACTTTTATTTCTCTACATTTCGGGTGCTTTGTAGTACCCATGGTCACGCGGGGACTAAGGTGATTGAAGTCCGGCTGTCAAAGTTAAATCGAAATACTTCATTGAATTGTTTTCCTTTTATAAATCAACTTGTTTTCCCTTAGCTACTTGAGCATAAAAAGGCATTACAAATTTAACGCTGCGCGTTCGTACGAACGTTGCTTCCCTCCACTTCTCAACCGCAGGATCGATTGTAATACAATCGGCTGGAACTTATCACGCACAGGTCTCGAATATCGTGTATGAATATAAATTATCAATTACTTCTTTCGTCAAGTTTTCTGTTTTGACAGTCATTTTATGTCAGTCGAAATGACAAAGGGACGTACAGTCCACCTGATGCTTGTGAGTAATATCATCCATCCAACATTACAGCCTATGAAGTCCACTGCCGAACACAGGCCTCTCCCATAGATTGTCTCATAAAGCGGAATTTTAGTAGTTTTTTATTATATTTGAAACTGTGTAGCGACGGAGTGAGAATATCTATCTATAAATATCTAGGTTACATAGGGAAATGAAACAGAAGTTAGGCAGCGGTTTCTTCCTGATAACTTCTCAAAATATATCTTATATACTCCTGCAACCAACTTCTAACAAAAAAGTCTACATATATGTTGTTAACTCTGGGGAGTCAGATAGAATACATTACAGACTGTAATTAAGCTTGTTCTCTATCAGACCGGAATAGAAAAGCCTATATTTATTTTTATCTATTTTAAGCCAGTGCTATACTTTCCTACCTAATGCTGAGTGACGTAGTCCATGGTGATCAACACAAATGTACATACAGTACGTTATAAACAAATAGGTGACAAGCGAGAAGGTCTAATGCCTCGTTTTTAGGAAAAAGGTTCTCGGTTTCTCTACGTTTTTTATAGGACATAGTCTACCTGACTAAACGTGGTTGCCACGGCCCATAAACATCTGCATTTATCCTAGATTATGAATAAAAACGTAGTAAAGTATACGCGTTGCTCCAGTAAGAAGGGTCTCCGATTCTCTACATTTATCATACGAAACACAGCAGTGTTAAGGTGCTATTTTACGTTGGTATTCTGTGAAAGCGTGGTCATTCAGGGGTCGAGCCGACCCATTTGTGCGACAACTTTACTAGTAATATAGCTGCAGCTTAGCTCTACCACGTAAAACATTCATTCGTTCATCGTACAGCAACACTACGTTGCACGCTGGTATTTTGTACCAAGGATGGCTTAATTAAAAATAAACCGCGTATATAGAATACAACAAGAGTGCTAATTGGGCACTATTGTCTAAAAAACACACGTTCACTCTGGGACTAATAAACTCAAGGATGTACCGATTCTGTTGCTTAAATGAAGAAATATTTCTGCATATCATGCGAGTAAGTTATTATGCACCCTTAATGCGCAAATGTAGCACTCATTAGGAGAACCTAAGTGCTAAACTCAGAAGAGAAAGTGAGTTTTTTAATTCATTGAAGACATAGGGTTTAGCAGTGAACAATAACCATAGCAGCGATCACAATAGATCTTAAAGATCGTCGTGATACTGGTATTTTTAGACCTGCATGGCTGTTTGCACAAATGAAAAAATGTATAAAAAAACCGTCACCACATGGTTCACGTGTGTAAGAGGCGTGTTCATCATCATCATCATTATAGCCCTTAACATGGCCACTGCTGAATATAGGCCTTGCTATAGCCTTAACGAATGCCTCAAAGCACAGTCCTGAGCTACCTGCATCTATCGACTTCCTGCATATCTTACCAGGTAGTCACTATATCTAGTGGGGGGCTGCCCTACTCTTCGTATACCAGTACCAGGTTCAAGATACTTCCTACGCCATCGGTTATTGGTTTTTTGAGCTACATGGCCGGCTCATTGCCACTTCGGCTTACTAATCCGTTAGGATATGTTGGTTACTCTGGTTGTACTGTAGATATTCTCATTTCTAAGTTTATCATGCAGAGAAATCCCGATCATAGCCTACTCCATAGCACGCTAAGCGATTTTGATTTTCTTCTTACGGCCAGCAGTGAATAAAGTGTCAGTTTACTGATGGGCTATCTCAGTGACTCTGGTTCTACTGCGGATGTTCTCATTTCTAAGTATATCACGTAAACAACGAGTCATGTATTTTGTAATAAGAACACACAATTTTTCACGGAGATTTTTTATTAATTGTGGACCACTATGGTTAATTGAATTACCTCATGCGAAAATTTAATATTTATTCCGTTATTGCACACAACACTGAGGAGTAAAGTAAGCAAATAAGAAATATATTTTAACTAAATGATTTAATTTAACCTTTTTCATAGATAAGGAACATATTTTTTTTTGTAATTGAATTGACAAAAGAACTTACTCTTGCAGCCAACTAATAGTTATGTGGTTACTTCTAAATTCTAAGATAGAATGCCTCACAGGCCGTATTTATACTGGCTTTTTATATTCCTCAGACCGGATGACTTCAGTGCACGCCCTGCTGCTTGATATCAGAAATAAATAACAGCGTATTGTCTACCCAGGAGAATTCTTAGAGAGTCTAAACCTAGGTGGTTGATATACATCCCACAGCTGGGTACCAGGGTCCTCGCATTTCTGAATGGAGTATGGTACCACAGACGTGCAGATTTCCTCAAAATGTTTTCCTTCACCGGTGAGCACGTGGTATATTGATACCGGTGGGGTTCGAAGCCGGGTTATCAATGTGTTACACGGCGATCTCTTAGTCCCTTAGCTATAACGGCTTCTGAAGTAGAAGTAAAGTTTAATATTTTTCATTGTTAGCTAATCATTTGTAATGATAATGAGGAGCAGCATTACCAGCACGAAGGTATCAGGTGTGCACCATAGAAAAGTATAGTCATTATTCAATATATTTTATGACATAGATTTCCGACATGCTCACACTTTTCTTCAAATTACAAGTCTCGTAATGTCTTGTTTATTTAGCAGGGTAGGACATAGTTGAACAACTATGGCAAATTTCCCCTTATGGTTTCGGAAATTTATGTTTAACAGTGGGCTTTTGATAAGCTCAAATGGTTCAAAAGGAAACACATATCTATCTATACAGGAGATATTTCTTGTGTGATTGTTCTCAATATTCCTTATCTTAAAAAATACTTTTTTTAGGTGGTAGGACTTATTCTGCCGAGGAGTCCAACTGAGTAGGTTCCACCTTCTTGTCTATTTCAGTCACTTAATAGCAGCTTGCACTGCTTTGCTCCGGTATGAAAGATAAAGTAAGCTAGAATAATGACAGGTTGTGAGGCATTCCATTTTATCTACAGAGATGACAAGCCTCTGTAGTTTTTTTTATATAAAGTTGGCTGCTAGTGTATATAGACTGCAGTGGCTACTTACCATCGAGTGAACTGTAAACTTGTTGTTTTTATAGGAGAGGGGGCAAACGAGCATACGGCTCACCTGATGGTAAGTGATTACCGCCGCCCATGAATAACTGCAACACCAGGGGAATTGCAGATGCGTTGCCGGCCTTTTAAAAAGGAGTAGGCTCTTTTCTTGAAGGTCCCTAAGTCGTAAGGGTCCGGAAAAATCTCTTGTGGTACTCAATTCCACAAGGAAGTAGTGCGAGGCAGAAAACTTTAAATCGCTAGGTGGTGGACCGCCAGTCAACCAGATGCTAAGGATGATATAACTACTTTTGACGCGATGAGCGATGGTGAAATTGTGCGACTGGAATTAGTCTAAACAATTCCTCAGAGCACTGTTTGTCACTTTGAATTCGTATAAGAAATTAAATCCTTTTCAACCAAGGAATTATCCAACTAGATAAAGATAACACACACAGCGGGCGCGTAATATGATTTTGTTATTAGTAACATGATCAATGTAAGGCTCGAAAGTCGGTGCGAATACCTTTGCAACAGGACACCGAAGCCTTACACGCGGCAAGCAAAATCGCTGAGCAACTTTGTCTGATATAACCAATTATATGATATTGATTTACGAATATAAACCGAGTTGTGGCGGTGTAAGAATATCCACTACATCAAATCGTCTCGTGGGTGTCGTAAGAGATATGGTTGCCAAACAGTCTGCTAAGCGTAGAGACTATGGTAAATATATAATCCCCCCCCCATGGGGCCATTTATGGGAAAGGCCTATGTTTAGCAGTGGATTTGGATAGTTTGTGATGTTGATATCAAGATAATAAATTATAAAAAGAAAGTTTTCTATTACTAGAAATACAACTGGTTACTATATTTCCCGACACTAGAGGTTGGCTGATAAAAGGACGATTGACTTTAAGTTCCTAATAAGCCAATAAAAAGTCTTTTGATAGACATGAGTCCTTTCCATAGTAAGGAGAATTCGCATTACGAGTACGATTGCGACAAGCAATACCAAACGAAAGTGAAATGCATTTTTGACGTTGCTTCATGTCACCAGTTTGATTATTCTACACAAGGAAAATCGTATCGTGATCAAGATCATTCTTTTTGCCGTTCACACCGCGTGCACTGCTGAAAATAGGCCTCCTTCATACGCCAAAAATACGCTCCTGAACCACCTGTATTTATAGGAAAATACAAACTATTATAATGCAATAACCTACGATATATAATAAATATTACGTATCTTAGATCATGAAATTATTTTAAAAGAAACGGCAACAAACGAGCACACAGTGCACTCTGTTAACCTTGATTTGATCCTTTAGAACCTGATATAAAGCAGCACATATTTCCATTATAATTCTTGAGATAAGTTGACTAGATATCTTGGAGATATAGTGAAGGCTTTTATAACTGTCTCCTGATGCAAGAAATCGTATAGTAAGTATATATTAATTTTTATACTCTATTATAACTTTGCGGTTGTTTCAGTATCCCAATGTTGCCTATTACGACACGATAATATGGGATATATGGTTTGTAAGGTGGACCTTATGGTAAGTGGACGCTGTGGTCGGTCATATCTAATCCTATACTTAATAAATAATCGAGACGCAGATGCGTTGTCACACCTGAGAACTTAGACGAAATGCTTCGTTAAAAGTAAATTGGGTCTTCGGTTTTACGATGGTATTCCGTGTCAACGCGGTCCTTCAATACTCAAGCCAATTCATTCATGTTCCAGTTACAATACACTACTAAAGGCTCTAATATCCATAAACAAAAATTGATATTAAGGAACCTAATAATGTTTACCTACTCATATTAATGTGGTTACTGGAGCTAGTTCTCACAGGAGTCTAGATTTTGCGGTCGGTTTGTGTATTTAGTTGACCGCCGGAAGCCTCGTACAATCTTCTATATTGTATAGTCCTTGAATGCATTACTTAGTTAACCACAACTTTCGCTTATATTTATACTTAGGTTTTATTAGGGCATCATATTGCAGGTTATTTTGAACTTGAAATTTGCTGAACTAAGTTAGATAACGGAAAGTGATTTATGAAACCTTAAAGTTGATTTTTTATTAATTCCATTTCCTTTCCATCAGGTGGACTGTGTTTGTCATTTATTTATTTATTGAAGCTTACCCAAAAGTAACAGTGGTAGAGCCACGCGGCAGCTTTGCTGTTGCATGTATGGGCCGGCTCAAACCGGGGTGGTACCACGACCTCACAGAATACCGGCGTGAAGTGGAAGCTCTGCTTCCGCGTTTACGTCTGGTGAGTGCAGGTGGCCGGAGGCCCAAATCCCCCCCCCCCCATCAACATGGTAGCGGAATTAAATAACGATAGACTACCCCAGGAGGGTACCAGCACCCCTGGAGAATCCCTCGCGGAGCATCCACGACCATGTTTCTCCACTTCTGAGCGTGGATGCTCAGGCTGCCCCGCGTATTCTGGGGGGGGGGGGGGGGGGCAAATTCCGCTCAAGACTACAACTGCTCGGGGCAAACGGAGCAACAAGACCAAGGCGACCCCTGCCACGCTGTCCGTGAATTTCTGCAATATCAGGGGACTTCACTCTAACCTAAACGCCGTCCACTACCATCTCCAGACGGCGAGGCCGGCTCTGCTCTTTCTGACCGAGACGCAGGTGTCCTCTCGGGCTGATGTCTCGTATCTCTCCTACCCGGGGTATAAACTGGAACACTCCTTTGTGCCTCGGGCTGGAGTTTGCGCTTACGTCAGAGAGGACATCTGTTCTCGACGCCTCGGCAGACTTGAAGGTTCGGACCTGTCTATCCTTTGGCTACGCGTAGACAGCGACGACCATCCGCGCGTCTACGGGTGCCTCTATAGTTCCCATAGCGGTAATGCCGAAACAGACCAACTCTTCGACCACGTCCAAATGGCTGCAGATTCGTTGCTACAGAAGATCCCCTCCGCAGAGATCGTGATCCTCGGCGACTTTAACGTCCATCACGCCGAATGGCTTGGTTCACGTTAAACCGATCATGCGGGGAGATCTGTTCATGATTTTGCCTTGGCATATGGTCTGACACAACTGGTTACTTCGCCTACGCGGATTCCAGATGTGGAGGATCATGCACCTTCCCCGTTGGACCTTCTGCTGACCTCTCACCCGGACGGATATCAGATTTCCGTCGACGCCCCTTTAGGCTCCTCGGACCATTGTCTGGTCCGGAGTGTTGTGCCACTCACGCTGAAATCGCGGTTGCATTCTGCAGGCTGCCGCCGTGTTTGGCACTATAGGTCAGCCGATTGGGATGGGATGCGGTCTTTTTTTGCATCCTACCCTTGGGGGCGGGTTTGCTTCTCGCCGGATGATCCCAACGTTTTTGCGGATTCTGTTACTGATGTGGTACTTCAGGGTATGGAACTTTTTATTCCTTCCTCTGTGGTGCCCATTGGAGGCAAATCTCAGCCATGGTTTGGTCGCTCCTGTAAAATAGCATCATGCTATAAGCAGGAGTGCTACCAAGCCTGGGTTGATGCATCAGCGTCCCGGGATGTAAACACCAGCGCTCTAAAAAAGAAGTATAATTCCGCCTCTAGGTCCTTCAAAAGAGTCATTGCCAAGGCAAAGTCAGAGCACATAGGCAGAATTGGCGAGAAACTAGTTCGCCTTCCTTCTGGAACCCGTGCATTCTGGTCTCTCGCCAAGGCTGTCCAGGGGAATTTCTGTCAGCCATCTCTTCCATCTCTGTACAGGGAGGACGACTCACTGGCCCATACTACAAAGAAGAAAGCCGATCTTCTAGGCTCTTTCTTTGCGTCTAAATCGACTCTCGATGACGGGGGGAGTACGCCGCCGACCATCCCGCGGT
The DNA here is from genome assembly GCA_036936625.1 of Parnassius smintheus behrii. Taxonomy (NCBI): domain Eukaryota; kingdom Metazoa; phylum Arthropoda; class Insecta; order Lepidoptera; family Papilionidae; genus Parnassius; species Parnassius smintheus. The sequence continues at coordinate 43,908,077 of JAUPFT010000020.1, forward strand.
GTGAGTGCTCCATGCCGGAAGTGCAGTTCACACAGCGCTCGGTTCGCAAAGCACTCCTCTCCCTGGACATTCACAAGTCGAGTGGGCCTGACGGAATCCCCCAAATTGTGCTGAGGACGTGTGCTCCAGAGTTGGCACCGGTTTTAACGCGTCTTTTCCGGTACTCCTACTCCCTAGGCGTAGTCCCAAAATCATGGAAGACGGCTTTCGTCCACCCGATCCCTAAAAAAGGCGACCGCTCAGACCCGTCCAACTACCGGCCAATCGCCATCACCTCCTTGTTCTCCAAAACAATGGAATCCATTGTAAACTGCCAGCTCATGAGGTACCTTGAGCATCACCAACTGATTAGTGACCGCCAATACGGTTTTCGCCGTGGTCGGTCAGCTGGTGATCTTCTGGTCTACCTCACTCACAGATGGGCGGAGGCAGTAGAGTTCAAGGGGGAGGCATTGGCCGTTAGTTTGGACATTGCGAAGGCCTTCGATCGGGTTTGGCACAAAGCGCTTCTTTCGAAGCTCCCTTCCTATGGGCTTCCCGAGAAATTGTGCGATTGGATCACCAGCTTTCTTGCAGATCGGAACATCAAGGTCGTTGTAGACGGTGCAAGCTCCGATTGCAAGCCTATTAATGCTGGTGTTCCACAGGGCTGCGTGCTATCGCCAACGCTGTTTCTTCTGCATATCAATGATATGTTGCATACCCGTAACATTCATTGCTATGCAGATGACAGCACTGGTGATGCTCTTTACACCGGCCGAGCCAATATTTCTCGGGAAAACGTCTCCGAGTGCTGGTACAAACTTGTGTCTGAAGTCGAGTCTTTGCTGAACAGAGTCTCGGATTGGGGACGACTAAATATAGTCCAGTTTAACCCCCAGAAGACATAAGTTTGCGCGTTAACCGCTAAAAAGAACCCCTTTGTCGTATCCCCTCAGTTTCAAGGCACTCCCCTTGTTGCCTCAGCCAGTATCGGAATCCTCGGCGTCGACATATCGAGTGACGTGCAGTTTCGTGGTCACTTGGGAGGGAAGGCCAAATTGGCCTCTAAAAAGCTTGGCGTGCTCAGCAGAGCGGGACAGTATTTCATGCCGGCACACCGCCTGCAACTTTACAAGGCGCAGGTTCGGCCGCACATGGTTAACGCAATACTGTTCCCATCTCTGGGCTGGGGCTCCCCAGTACCAGCTCCTTCCACTTGACAGCATCCAGCGCAGAGCGGCTCGAATCGTCGACGACCGAGTGCTTTTTGATCGGCTCGATTCACTGGCGCTGCGAAGACATGTTGCATCTCTTTGCGTATTTTATCGCATCTATCACGGGGAGTGCTCTGAGGAATTGTTCGGATTAATCCCAGCCGCCAAATTTCGTGAACGTACTACACGGCAAACGTCCCGATACCATCCACACCATCTGGATGCTTGACGGTCCACCACTGTACGTTTCACAAGGAGTTTTCTTCCACGTACAACCTCTCTGTGGAATAATTTACCACCGGCAATTTTTCCGGACCGATACGACCTGGGGACCTTCAAGAAAAGAGCTTACTCCTTTCTAAAGGGCCGGCAACGCACCCGCAATTCTCATGGTGTTGCGGTTGATCATATGCGGCGGTAGTCACTTAACATCAGGTGAGCCGCATGCTCGTTTGCCCCCTCTTCTATAAAAAAAAGTAAACTTGTATAGTTGCCATACTTGGCAGGCTTGGCAATCGTAGTTTATTTTTATTCTGAGTTGTTATCAAGAAGATCCTGCAGCCTATCTGTTCAGATTTGTGTGAACACCTACGCGATAATATAGCGTTATATTATTAAAAGAAACAAAATGCAATAAACAAATAAACATAAGTTTATTTTACATCATAAACAAAAATAAAAAATATAGGTTGTACAACGAGATTACTTTATTGACAAAATCGATCTCTTCGGGACTACCTTTGGACTTAAGTTAAACTATGTAAACAAACTCATAACAAATAAATAAATATTTGTTTAAAATTTCTGGGATCTTGAACAGCGCTAAAGGTGAAAAAATATCCTAAAATTGCCAAAACCTGCCAAGTTTGATATTTTTTTAATAGGGCGTGGGCGACAAATGAGCACACAATCCAACTGATGGTAAGTAGATGTAGTGGCCCGTAGACATCTATAATTTTATCATCGATTAAGAATCAAAACGCAGATGCGTTGTCACCCCTGAGGACTAAAATAGAATGCCCTGTTTCCAGTAAAAATGGGTCTCTAAATCTCTACACTCACCATAAGAAACACAGTAGTATTAAGCTGCTGTTTTACGCTGGTATTATGTTAGAGCGAGGTCCTTCCCCGGTCAAGCCGACCCATTCGTGCTGCAACCATAATATAGCTGTAGCGTGGCTCTACCACCTATATTATCTATAAACCATCAATGATAGCTATGAACAATCGACAAGGTATAACCAAGTGTAACAAAAACACTAGCATTGACGGTAGGTGGATGATGTGGTCCAAAGAAATCTACATCTATTGTTATCTCTTAGGAATAAGATGGAATGTCTTCTTACCAGTAAGTAGGGTTTCGGGTTCTCTACACTCACCATACGAAACACAGCAGCATTATTCTGTTCTTTTACGTTGGTAATCTGGAGAGCCCATTGTTGTGGATTAGTTAAAACAAAAGCCAGTATACCATTGTATTCGGTTATCTTACGTCAAGTTAGTTTGTCACTTCAAGGTTATAAAGAAATATTTTCACTTTAGTATCATTTTTATAATTTTTTCTTTGTAACTATGGATACTAAATATCTGAAATACATAAATAACTTTTCAAAATGTTATGCAACGCACGGTTGAATACACACATTCTACATAAGTGAGCAGACAGTATAAGTGTAGCATTTTTTAGAAAAATTTAATAATATTTATGGATTATTCCTAATGTAATAAAAGTAAATTAATATTTATCGTAAAAGGGTCGCTTCGCGTCTTTATCGATTAGTCATGCATCACGCATGTTTCGGGTACAATCGATTATCTGCACGCATTCTATTCCAAGAATATCGATTTCATGCACATGGGTTGGTTTATCTGAGAAGTGTCTGTCTTTTGTCTTCGAAACTTTCTTAAAATCTTAGTAGATAAAAGTTAAAAAAGTAAAGTTACAGCCTATATTCGTCCCACTGCTGGGCTCAGGCCTCCCCTCATTTCTGAGAGGGTTTAGGGCAAGGAAGTGTCCGCCGCGCTTCGAAATATTTTTTTTTCATATTCCTTAGACATGCAGGTTTCCTCACGATGTTTTCTTTCACCACCGAGCACGTGGTAAATCAGCACTTAAAATTGCAATTAACAATTTCATTGGTGCCGGCGGGGATCGAACCCGGGTTACTCGCGTTCTATTATATTTACAGCGAGCTTTAACCACTGAGCTACCACGGCTCATCTTAGTGGATATTAATTATAATTTAATTTGTTAGGTATACATACATTGTGTTGATGAATAAGTATGTAATGATTTTTTTCAATGACGTATGAAATTAAAATTGCTTACTATATTTAGCCCACTAACGTTTAACAAAATGATGTTATACTAACTTGAGTAGAAGGGGCAAAATAAACTCCACCTGAAAAAAACCACGTGATAGTATTTCTAAATTAATTTTGTTGAATTAGCAGTAATCCGCGTCAATATAGAAATCGTTATGAACAACGTTTTCTTGATATTTGCATGACGTAATTTATTTTCTTTATTACCATCAACCAGTGCTCAAATACTATATTCCTTATGATGGTTAATGATGATGAATCCGAAGGAAATAAGAAAGTAGGTATATTTCTTCTGGTTTTGAAGAAACCCACATTATATTCGTATGAAAAGACATTATTCTGGCAAATCATTTCACTCCTTTGTTGTATGCATTATAAGCTATGCAGCATACCGTTTGTTAATCAAACAAATAAATTCATGTTGCCGGTCTTGCTGTTTGTCCTTGTGAAATTTATGTACGTAAAATGGCCCGCGATACACGAGAAAATTCTAGTGCAGAGGTGACATTTAATACTAAAAGCGAATAAAATAGAGAAATATATACCAAAAAATGACGTTTTCTTTTAAAAAAGAATGACAAACGAGCACACAGTCCACCTGACAGTAAGTGATTGCTGTGGCCAATAGAAATCTACATCTATCCTCAATTACGAATCAAAATGGCGATGCGTGGTCACCCGTGAGGACTAAGATGGAAAGCCTCCTTTTCAGTAAATAGGGTGTCCGATTCTCGACACTCACCATAAGAAACACAGCAGCGTTAAGATGCTATTTTACGCCGGTATTCTGTGGGAGCGTGGTTCCCCGGTCGAGCTGACCCATTCGTGCTACAACTATACTACTAATATAATTGCAGTATTGCTGTACCATGTAAAAATTTCAGTTTTGTTGAAGGTAAATTAATCCTATAAAGTATACACAAAAGAGGTATTTGTGTTGGCTAGAAATAAGTTAAAATCTATAGGACGAGGGATTTCAGGGGCAGATAGTCGTAAAGTTATGATGCCAATTTGGTGCAATTAAAAATGTACGATTTGTGTTTCCTTCATTTAAACCACACTTTTTTTTTATTCTTAGAAAAAAGGGCTTTGTCGCTGAAGCGATTATGACGCCCTGGTACAAGAAAATTCTTAAATAGGATAAATACTAACAACTATATAAACTTATTAATTACTTAATCTCTTATTTACTAACACATAAAGTTTTTTGGCATCTTCTGATAACGGGTCTGATAAAATAATATTAATACTGCCAATCAATGATAAATGTATATTACAATTTTTTCTTTCTCCAGAGTTCTGGACACATTCTATCAATATGTGATAAATATCATCGATAATGTTGCAAGTTGAACAGTTTGGTGAGGTAGTTTTTCGCATCAAGTATGAAAATTTATTGCATGGAATGTGCCCAGATCTGAGTCTTAATGCTATTACAGTGTCGCGTCTACACAATATTCGGTTATCTATCCAGGTTGAGCGCATTGGGTACGGCTGGATCGTACGGTACCATAATTATACCCTTCTCTTTTGCTCTTATATCAAAATATTCCTTCCAAAGGTCATAAAATTTTTTTTTTTAATAACGGTATATAATTTTGAAATGAAGGGTTAATATTAATATCAGTGCCTTCCGAAATAGCTTGTTTGGCCAAAATATCAGCTTTTTCATTACCCTCTAAACCAATACGCAAAGGTATCCATTGTAAACGTACTATTATGGAGTCAGCCTGCAACTTAACTAGAAGCTTCAAAATCGCATATGCTGCTGGTAAGCCTCGAAAAACCGAAGTACACCGAGCAAGGTGTTGAAGCGCACTCCTTGAATCTGTTAAAATAACCACATTGTTATAGTTGCATGATTGTATATAGGATAAAGCTTCATAGATTGCTACAAGTTCAACTTCCATAATAGAAATATTAGTATTAATTTTTAACTTTATTGCCATATCATTTAATATATCGTAAAATGAAAAACCACACTTGCACAGAGAACTGTTCTTAATTTTGAGCGTAGCAAGGTGAACGTGGGTATAGGTATAACCAATTCTTACCATTACCGTTCCAGCTTATCAAAAGTTCGTTGTTGTAGGCTGCCTCATGTACAGTTTTTTCTTTTTTTAGGTGTTATTAAGAAGACGCTGCTGCTCATCTCCTGGTTTGTTTCACTTTATAGCCTCTTATGACATCTTCGGGAAGATATGGGATAGTGAATATTCTTACAAAGCCACTACACACACACACACACACACACACACACACACACACACACACACACACACACACACACACACACAAACATGCATACACGCGCGTATACACGGACACACAGATCAGAAAGAGAGACCCGCAGTTTTCAATTTTTAATTTCAAAATATTATGTTTCTATGGTTCAAACTTACTGATTGTCGGTTGATTAATATAAGTAAAATAATGTATAAACTAGATCCGTTATTGGCTTTAAGTTTATTTCTTAAGTTCATTTACATTGTAATTAGTGCTGTGGATCTTGTAATAAATAAATAAAAAATAAAAAAAGAGTCTTGGATAATATTAGAAAAACTCAACGGCACCTAATACATGTCGACCACGACTTAATACAGTGTATGCTGTCGAGGTACGGAGTAGCAAATTTAGTTTCGAAATAGCTCGGTGAAGCTGTTTTTTGTCGTTAGCGTGGAGAACTGTGGATAAAGTGTTTTTATGTGGTAACAAATAGACAATACCGCAACCATTAAAGCGTACTGTACAAACCCGTGTATTGGCGGCGTAAGAATATCCACTACCCCATAGTGTCCCGTGGGTGTCTGAACAGGCGACAGGGAAACTGGAACAGCTGATGGGCAGCAGCAACTTCCTGATAACAAATCGGAATGATAAGAAGTAGTAAAAAAGATATTAATAGTTACTTTGCAACTATCCGCTCAATAAAAATAAAAATAAAATAATGTGTCTTACCTAGTTTGAAGAGCACCTCCCACCCTCCCTCAATTGCGTGCACTAATCTCGTCACCACTACTCTCTACACCACTACCCGCAACACCACTATTCTAGGAAAGACACACCATCGATGATAATACGATACGTGTTTCGCCTCTACACGAGGGATCTTCAGGTGATGTAGACTCTACGGCGACTGAGTCAGCTGAGGGAGGTGCTCTTCAAACTAGGTAAGACACATCATTTTATTTTTATTGAGCCGATGGTTGCAAAGTAATTATTAATATCTTTTATACAATAGATTTCCGCAAAGTAACGCCAGATTCTATTAATTAACAAGTAGTAAAATAAAAAAAAAAATGTTGTAAAACCGACTTCAATATAAATAAAATAAGAACATTATCAATGTAGCCGAAGTCAATTAATTATATATTATTAAGGGAAATAGAACAATTACTGCTCAGATCTAGATCAAATTTATATGCGACTACAAGAGAACCATCAGCTTTCAAATAAAAAGACAATCGTCGAAATCAGTTCACCTAGAAAAAGTTCTGAGGTAATAGAAATAAAAATACAGTCGAATTAAGTATCTACTCCTTTTTTTTGAAGTAGTTTAAAAAAATGCGGTTGCCAACCTACGTTCAGCAGTGGACTTTAATAAGCTGTAATGGATGAATGGAAATAGATAATAGGATTATTCTTTTTACTGGTAATGAGCACCTACAGATATTGTACAAAATTTTTTATTGAACAATTACTTTGCCCTTTACCCTTGAGCCTGTGACCCTGCGAAGTGACAGGGTCAAAGATGCCTACTAAATTTATTGTTTATTGCCGTTCGTAAAGTGGGATGGATATGATTTGAATTTCGATAGATTTTATTTTATTATTTATTTATAATATTTGTCATTATTTTTTGTAAAATATCAGTGCCATATGCTTTTACACCGTTCACATGCTACACCCTATTTTTTTCCAGACGATAAAAAAGGTTATCCAGTATAATTTTAATTTTCAAATGCACTTTTATTTCTGGTATTTTCTAAACAAACTTGTTTCGTTACGATGTATTTTCTCTCGCATAAATTACGTCACAAAGGACGTATTCCAAGAAAAAAAACGCAATACCCTTTCAATGGAAGGAGTTATCCTAATCGATATAATTTAATATCGGAGGGCGAGATATTTGCGTCGGCAGGAATTATGAGTATGCCGTACCCAGTCGCCTTATACGGCCTATAAAAATTATAATTTTATTTTCATTTTGTGAATTATTGTGAGACGTTTACTTGGGTGTGACGCTTTGTATCTCCATATAGTATCTTATCTATACATATAGATAATATTGAAGTGTCTGTAATATCAAATTAATTCCCTTTTATTGAATTGAAGAGGTTATTTGCATGTCATAAGGACATGAATAATCATTTTATAAGTTTGGTATGGCTAAAATAGGTTACTGGGTCTTTTCCTCAAGAAAAACTCATTTTCAGTCGCCGCACGGAGTCAGGAAGTTGGCGGTGTTTCACCTTCGTGACTCGGTAAGAACGTAAAGCCGTTCCTTCTGCGTCTGTACTCTCTGGTTGTGTCGGCTTGCCATCCCATTGAGCTATGAGAATAATCGCATAGATACTGCACTACTGTTTGCGAATACATTCGTGCACTTGCAGATAATCTTACCGTTAACACTATTGTCGAGTCTGGCCGCTGTGTCGCTGCTGCAGAAATTCGGTCAAACATTCAATACAGTCATCAATGGTAAATCGGCAATCTAAGTTGTAATTAACTATTTAACAGGGATCAATCACAGTTTGCTCACGTTAATTTAAAGGAAAGCATCACTTATCCTCAGAGTTACAACGGCTCAATATATCAATTACATGTTACATAATTACTCCATTTAATATGTATATTCAGTGTTTGGTTACGCAAATTTCTCGGTTAATAGTTTTAGAATTACGTATATGCTGAAATGATGGAAATATATCTATCTTGTCGCTGTCGGCTTTAGCATGTATTACCTGTATTGAGTATACTTAAAGAGATTATCAGCTTATAGTGCTATGAACTCTTTTGCCTACAAACAGACAAAGGTTCACTTGAATATAACATGCTTAAGTAGTCAAAATAATAGTTGGGTTGCCGTGCAGTGGCTGCGTATTCGAATACACTACCACTTAACATTATGTGACAATAAGACGTGATAAAGAGAATCTAAAATAAGAGATGTTTATTGAACAGGGGTGAAAAACGAGTACACAGCCCACTTGACGATAAGCAGATGCTATCTATCTGTCGTACGTAGATCTATATATCACACCTGAGAACTGAGATGGAATGCCTCATATTTAGTGAAAAGGGTCTCTGGTTCTCTATACTCACCTTACGATAGAGTAGCATTGAGTTGCTTTATTACGTTGGTATTCCGTGAGAGCATGTTCCTACTCCAGTCGAGCTAACCCATTCGTGCTGCAGCGTGTTTGTACCACGTAAAAATTTCTCCTAAAACTTCGGTTCTCAGCAAAGCCATACTAACACAGCTGGATACAAAATACAGATGATGGGCAGACCATCTACAACTAAATTACAATTTACAAAAAACCACGGTTGCGAACCCGCCAACTTTTTTCTTTTTTATAGAATAAAGATGACAAGCGAATGCACAGTCCACCTGATGATAAGTGTATTCTAGAGCCCATAGACATCTACATGTATCCTCTATTATAAATTAAAACGCAGATGTGCTGCCAGCCTTGAGAACTAAGATGGAATGCCTTGTTTCCAGTAAAAAGGGTTTCCGGTTCTCTACACTCACCATACGAAACACAGTAGCATCCAGCTGCTAGATTCACGCTGCTATTCTGTGATAGCGAGGTCTCTCGCAGCGACCCGTTCGAACTACAACCATAATGTAGCTGCAGCGTGGCTCCACCACGTAAAAAAGTGACTATCGCTAATGCCCGTTTTATATTTCAGTAGGTTGTTGGTCTCCTTTTCTGATTGGTCCGTCTGGATAGGTTCCACCCATTTATCTATTTCTGTCGCAAAATAGCAGTGCCTGCACTACTATGTTTTACTCTGATGGGTAGAGAGAGTAAGTATAACTACATGCCATGAGACATTCCATCTTAGTTGTCATAGGTGACAACCCATCTGTGGCTTCTAAATGAGATGTTGGTTCCAGGTCTCCAAGGACTGCAGTAGCTATCTACTATCAGGTTGACTATAAGGTCATTTGTCTTTTAGATTTTATAATAGATGTGTTACGTGATAGAGCCATGCTGCAGCTATATTGTGGCTGTAGCACGAATGGGACGCTCGATTGAAGTAGGACCACGTTCTCACAGAGTACCAGCGTAAAATAGCAGCTTAACGCTGCTGTGTTTCGAGTGGTGATTATAGAGATCCGGAGACCCTTTTTTACTGGAAGCGAGGCATTTCATCTTAATTCTCAAGGGTGACAATGCATCTGCATTTTAATTCTTAATTGAAGATAAATATAGATGTCTGTCCGCCATGGCATCCACTTACCATAAGGTAGACTGTGTGCTCGCTTGTCACCGTCATACTGTATAAAAATCCCTCTATGAGGCGAGTTTTGTTCTTTTGTCACAAAGTTTTTAGTGGCGGTCCGGAGTCAAGAAGTCGGCAAAAAACGTGTTAAGCCGTTGCGCCTGATCTCTAGCGGGTGATATATCGCCGTCCCACTGGACTATGAAAGGTGGAATAGAGTGCGTCTTCGTTTATGCACATAGTGGTGAACTTTAATTCTGTCTTGCAGAGATGGCTGGTATTAATTGAGACTGGCCGCCATGATGGAAATTCGGTTTGATTGACATTATTATTATTATACGGGCTGATGAAGACAAAGAAATATATTAACCAATGCAACCAATTTATGAAAGATATGTATTATCTACAAGTTTCATGCAAAGTTTTTTATGTTATGCAAATCAGCAAGTAGTTATATATAACGTTAAATAACGTGATTAATCTTCTAACATTTTTGGTTAAGTTTTGCTACTATTTGTTAGATGTTAACGTTCTAGCACCAATATAAACTTTGTAAATGTTGTAAAATTTTGTGCATTGTTGAATAATAGTTAGTAACTGTAATTAATATAAATATCTATAATTAATAAACAGTTATATCTACGTGGTGACATTCCTCCCGCCATACTTTGCAAGCTCGCTGACGTTAAGGTAAAATGTTATATGAAAAAGGCTATATTGATTATTTTCCTTATTTCTTAAAAAAAACATTACTTCCACACTAGAATCTTATCCACACTCTCATAAGAGTGTGTTTTGCATGATGATGTTGTGACCAGGATTAAGAAAGGAATGCTTAGGTGGTTTGGTCTTGTGGAAAGAATGAGTGAGGAAAGAGTGACAAAGAAAATTTATGTTGCAGAAGCGAATGGCAGAGTCGGAAAGGGACTCCCTAGGCGAAAATTTATCAACCAGATTAGCGATTTATTAAAAACGGGCCAAATTAGTAGTACCCTTAACCGACGAGCATGTATGCGTAGGTGTACAAGTACTCGTATGGATGTGAAGGAGGCGAGAGAGGTGTGACAGGATCGTGTCAAAAGGAAGTCTGTAGTATGTATGTTTATGTAAAATCTTCTCCTGTATCGTGGAGACAGTTTATAAAAATACATTTCACAGGTAAAAACATCCAGACCGGAACTATTATCTGTAGGCCATGTAAACCCTTTCAGAAGTGAGGGGAGGCCTGTGCCCAGTAACGGGACGTAATATGTAATATTTGTTCCGTGCGGGGTTCGAACCCACGGCCCTTAGTGAAATAACTTATTGCTATGCCACTACGCCACGAAGCCGTCATTATTATATTTACATATCCGTCATTATTACTGTTATATATGTATTATATATATATATATATATATGTATTGCTATATATGCGTTTAAAGTAAAAAAAAACCTATACACGTCTTACTTGCTGGGCACTGGCCTCCACTCATTTCTGAGCGGGTTTTAGAGCAAGGAAATGTCCCCCATGCTGCCCCAATGCGTGTTGGCGAACTTCACATGTCTTCGAAATATATTTTTATTCTTCAGAAATGCAGGTTTCCTCACGATGTTTTCCTTCACCGCCGAAAACGTGGTAAGCCAGCACTTAAAATTGCAATTAACAATTTTATTGGTGCCGGCGGACATCGAACCCGGGTTACTCGCGTTCTGTTATATTTACAGCGAACGTTAACCATCTGAGGTACCACGGCTCTTTTTTGTGTTTATTATTTTTTAATTATGACATCTGGCTCATCTCCATGCCATGGGTGACTGATACAAAATGCTGACTGGCATTAAGTCCGCCTTTTGTAACCTTTTTAATTAAAACATTAAAGTTTTTATTTATTTATTTATTTCGACCAATGAAGATCATAGGGTAATAACACATTTATTCACATTGACCTATTATGTACTACGTACTAGAGGCGACAGTGCATACAGCTACTCTGTTCCACTCAACTGCAGTGCATACACCGCACTTTAATCAGTCACTCGCTAGACGCTTGTAGAGTTGTCACGTGTTGTGTTGATTTAAAAAAATGTCTTGATAAAAATATGCCGTCGTGTCTACTTATATATTGCACAAATAATTCAAGAAATGTGAATAAAAACCAATGAATTACTTTTCATCGGTTAATAAGATACTTAATCCATAAAAAAAGTATTATATATTAATAATAAAACAAATTATTCCTAAGACGCCATCTTGTGTCATGGAATATAGATTACGAAATTAATATGTTAAGATGCGACATTTCTGTGGGTACTTAAGTATAGGACGAATATATTATTATACACATTTTTTGTAGAAACATATATAAGTTATTGTAATTAGGCTAAATTTTTCATGTTTAAATCTTCTTATTATTCTTTTATTTTATTTTTAGGTTTCCACAGCAAAGTCAAAGTGGAATAAATTCTCCATATTAACTCCCGCGTGCCCAGCATTTATGAACGACTCTTATTCTAATTTAAATAAATATATTTGTAATTTAAATGTTATGTTAATAAGTTTTGTTAAACATACATTTAGTATGTTTTTTTATATTTGACATTGATAGTTTTTTAAATATTCAGATAAAAATATCATTAAAATGTAATTGTGATATAATATTATGTAATATTAAATTAAGTATCCTTGTTTAATAAAGATTATCCCAGATATCTTTGTGTTAAATACATTATATTACGTTAAAATGTTTTTTTTTCTTTTATATTCTATTCTAGTTGTTAATTACCGCTCTCGTAAGTATTAACTACCTATATACTACTAGCTTGCCAGGCAGACGTTGTTCTGCCCATTTCGATGACCTTTTGTCAAGTCCTGTTAAAAATCCTTAAATTCGCAAAAATAGTTGTGGGTCACTCATGGGCAAAAAACTATCCTATCTCTCAAGTTGGACTAAACTGCACACGGTGTGTAAATTTGATTAAAATCGGTTAAGTAGTTTAGGAGTCCATCGCGGACAAACAACGTGACACGTAATTTATATATATTAAGATATACTCTCTCTTTCTATTGTCATTTAGTGAAAAGAAAAAGAGCAACTTAAAGCATTTTTTAAATTGGCATATTTTACAACAGTACGAGTATTATAACTCCAGTGTGGGAGCATCAGTATAAACAATACATAAAACAATCATATTTCATTTAATTTAACTTTGCCTAATCGTGTCGCTTTTGTAAAGTTTATTTATATTTACAATTTGGGCCTGACCCTTGTATCAAGCAAAAAGCAACACATGTGAATGAAAAATGCTCACACGTTAATTTTCCACGAATCACAGCAACTGTATGTAGGGAAGGAAGGTTTTTTTTAACTTTTTATGTTCAACCCTGCGGGGCTTTCAGTCCGCGATGACCGCCATTTTTCATTTAAACCGACCAATTTATGTGGATTAAGCTTAATTAGGTGTTCTTTTCACAGCCTTTTGTCGGGACGTCGGTTTAATACGTCTTGACTGCGGAAATGTGAGATTATAATCTTATTTAGGATTCTAAATCTACAGAAAAATTCGGTTTTAGGAAATAATACGGTCCAGCTCAGAGAGTATTTTATGTGGTAGAACTACGTTGCAGTACGAATAGATTGGCTTGACGAGGGAATGAATACTTTTACGATGTTCGACTAGTGTCGAAATGGAACACTCGAATCTTGACTAATGATTTTATTTCCTATTAAATAGTGGCTATAGGATACTCAAGTTTATGTTATAGATATGTTACACAACATTAACAATAACTTTGTAAAATAACTTGTGCCATCTACAATTACCTTTTATAGACTTAAATATCTATACATTTAAATTATATTGAAGTAAGAATCACACAATCGATGGGGAAAAAGGTTCGTCAGTAGCAGCCTCAACACAAGTGCTGATGCATTGGCCACTCTTGAGGACTAAGATGGAATGCCTCGTTTCCAGTAAAAAGTGTCTCTGTTCCTCTGCACCCACCGTACGAAACACAGCTTGAGCTGCTATTTTACGCTGGTATTTGGTAAGAGCGTGGTCCTCCTTTGTCGAGCTGACCTCTTGGTGCTATAACTATAATAAACCTAGCATAAACATGTATATATATATATATATATATATATATATATATATATATATATATATATATATATATAATAAAATAATACCAGTAAACATAAAAGTAGCATAGCTCTTACACGTACTAACACATGCATAAACATTTTATGCATGTGTTAGTACGTGTAATTGCATACATGCATACAATTTTTGTATGTTTGTATGTATTTGTTCGGGCTAGTCTTTGGAATGGTCAAACCGAATGTAATGCAACTTAACGAACAGATAGAGAGCAATGCCAGGAGTGATATAGACTATGCTTAATCTGAAAAGTTTTTTTAAATAAAAAATTGTTAAAATAAATGTGCTTTGATGATTACTAAAATCAAATAATGCCACAAGAATGGATCCTAACCCAGGTGATGCCGGAGCGGGTTGCTAGTTTTTTTTTATAAAACCAAAGTGACAGACTAACTTACGGTGCACCTGGTGGTAAGTGGCTGTTGCAGTCCATGGAAACTTCCAGTCAACAAAGGAGGCTACAGGTGACTTGTCACCCCTAAGGACTAAGATGGAATGTTTCACATCAGTGAATATACGATCTCTTTATACTCTTTAGACCAGACCACAGCTGTTCAAGGGTTAGTTCAAGGACTGAAATTTGTCGGCAAAAATAATTAAGTACTTTCACAAAGGGGCTAGGCATAAAAATACAGGCTCCTGGGCTATTTAAGTATTATTACTAGTTTAGACTCGACCGGAGTAGAACCACGCTTTCGCAGAATACCAACATAAAATATCAGCTTAATACTGCTGTTTTTCGTATGGTAAGTGTAGAGAACCGGAGACTCTTTTACTGAAAACGAAGCATTTCATCTCAGTCCCCAGGGCTGGCAACGCATCTGCATTTTGATTCTTAATTGAAGATAAATGTAGATGTCTATTGGCCACAGCTTCCACTTACCATCAGGTGGAATGTGTGCTCATTTGTCAACCCTTATTCTATAAAAAATTGTAGCCATTGTCGATTTAAGTTACATTTCCGACTTTCGCGTGGTAATTGAAAAGTAATATAAACGTTGATCCAGTCAAAAAAAGGATAAAGGTCCAAGCAAAACAGAAGGCAAAATATGTGATCAGCGTATACTTTTAAACATAGTTGAACCACGCAGGAGTTTTATTATGTTAGTAGCACAAATGGGCCGGACCACGCTCTTACGTAATGCCAGTGTATAATAGCAGCTTAATGCTGCTGTATTTAGTATGGTGAGTGTAGACAACCGGTGATCCTTTTTAATGGAGACGAGGCATTCCATCTTAGTCTACATATTTTTTTTATTATTATTTATTAATATATAAAGGATATATGACAACGCATTTCGATTCTTTACTGGTGATAGATATGGATGTATATCGGCAGCAGCATACATATACCATCAACTGGAGTGTTCTGCAAAAAAAAGCTACAGTCTGTATTAATTCAGGGTAAACTTACGCCATTATCAGCCATGTCTATACTGTTTAAGTCCTAAAGTGTAAGCGCAGCCTACTTCGACACTGGCAAGTTCCCGAGGGAAATCGACAACGTGAATCGTGTAACTGGGGGTTATAAATATAAAAAGCTGGCTGTAGATACGCATGTCTCGATTTGTTTTAGTTAGGTTAGTGTGCAAGGCGGGACATCATCAATTCTCGGCTCTAAATCGTTTAGTTGCGATTTAAATATCCTTTTGCTTGCGTTTCCTTATTTGTTTTACAGTTTTCGTGTTCATTATTGAGATTTTAGCTAACTTCAAAAAAGAAAGAATTGTTTTTATAGAATAAGGGAGGCAAATGAGTACACAATCCACCTGATGGTAAGTGGATGCTGTGGCCCATAGACATCTACATTTATTCTCGATTAAGAATCAAAACGCAGATGCGTTGTCACCCCTGAGGACTAAGATGGAATGTCTCGTTTCCAGTAAAAAAGGGTCTCCGGATCTCTACACTCACCATACAAAGCATAGCAGTATTAAGCTGCTATTTTACTCAGGTAATCTGTGAGAGCGTGGTCCTTCCCCGGTCAAGACGAAGGCACGAATGGGTCGGCCATTCGTGCTACAACCATAATATAGCCGCAGCTTGGCTCTACCAAGTGCTCAATTCTCGGTTTAAATTCGAGATTATTTTTTTTTATATGCTTATTTTGCGATACCTTTAACAATGCGGATTAATAATCTTTTGCTCATCAGATGTCGCTAGTTAGAAGCGATGGGAACTTTCTTTCGAAGAGGGCCACAGTGTCATTATCATTAAAAAGATGCGTTTTAAATTTGTAAAATTTATTTTTAGTGTATGCATATTTATAGTGCTATATTTTGAAATAATACTAGTTTTTACGGAATTTATCGCATATATTTAACTTTTTAAATACCCGACGTTTCGAACGCTTTACAGCACTTATGGTCACGGGCGGGACTGAGATGTTCAACGTCCAGATGTCATAGTTAACCGCGGTTACCATAGATTAAAATTTAACTTTTGTTCCGATCTACACAGTATGAACTTATGGTATCTTGAAGTCTTGCAGTTGTATGCTTGGGTTGAGATTTAATTTTATTTATTATAGGATCCCAAGCAGATGGTAGCACCCAGCCATCTCCTCTATTGAAATTAGGATGTTTTTTGATTTCAATAGCCTCGCGAATCATCCTTGGAAGAAATCGGTGTTCTTTAGCGAGGATTTATGGTTTATCAAATCTGATGTAGTGACGGGGGCGATCCTGTTCGTGTTCACAGACTGCAGACTTCCCGGAGCGTCGATTCTTCACATCAGCTATGTTCTTTAACGCGGGTTTTAATTGATCTTTTAGTTTGTCCTATGTACATATGTACATAAATTAAATGTTTTTATGTCAGAAAACTTTTGGCCGGAAGGAGTAGCCTATAGGCGTTTTATTGACTTCAAATATCGTGAAAAAGGAAGCGCCGTCAAGGCCGGGGTGAAAAATCAACTTTCAAAATAGGTTACACCAAATTAGTCAGTTTTAACTGTAAGAACGTAGTTCGATCAGTGGAGTGTGTGCGACGGCTATGTCGCTCAGCGGACGTGGTCGCCCTACAGGAGACCTGGCTGCTGTCACACGACCTCGCTTTCCTAGGAACCATCGACAGTGATTTCGCTTTCGCGGGCGCCTCAGCTGTCGATACTGCGGACGGTGTGTTACGCGGGCGACCACACGGAGGTGTGGCCCTTCTCTGGAGAAAAGCTGTGTTTCCTTATGTAACCGTAGTGAAGTGTCAGGCTTGCGGCGATTAAAATCGAGCTAAGTGATCGTTGTTTTATAGTCTTTTCAGTGTATATGCCGATAGATAAAAAAGAAAATCTAGTGGAATTCACAGAGTGTCTTAGTGAGATGGCGGCTATTATTGAAAGTCATAATGTGGAAACTGTGTTTATGTTAGGGAACACAACGCGCACCCTGGTGAGTCTTTTGACACAGAACTATTGTCATTTTGCTCTGAACAATTATGGACGTGTGTAGACAGAGACTTGTTGCCATCGGATACCTATACTTTTGTGAGCGAAGCGCATGGTAGTTTAAGGTGGCTGGACCATGTTGTGGTCACGACCGCGGCGAGGCCTTCTGTGCTTTCTGCATGTGTGCTTTACGACACGTACTGGTCCGATCACTTTCCTGTATTGATGGAGTGTAATTTCAATATTGTAACACCAAAATTAGCTCAGTCAAATAATTGTATTAATAAAATCATATGGGGAGAGCGTGATAATGATCAAATTGGTGAATATTACAATGAATGTAACTCCAGGTTAAAATTAATAGATTTTCCAGCAGAATTTTCGGATTGTTGCGATAGTATGTGTAGTAACCATCAACATAAAATAGCGCTAGACAGATTGTATGAACATATTGTGTGTATACTTTCGGAGGCCGCTATCTGTAGTTATAGTATTAGGACGGGGCGAAAAGGTAAATACTTACCTGGTTGGAACAAACACGTTCGCGAGGCACATGGGAGGGCTCGACGTTGTTTTCAAAGTTGGTCACTACATGGCAGACCCGGCTCTGGTCACGCATATAATGAAATGTGTGAATCGAGACGCATTTTTAAAGCTAAATTAAAATGGTGTCAAAATAATCAAACACAAATAAAAATGGACATAATAGCTGAACACCACAAAAGAAAGAACTTCGGTCAGTTTTGGAAAGCCACCAATAAAATGAATCATAAGTTGAGCCTTCCCGTGAGTGTTTCGGGAGCTTGTGATCCTAGTGATATTGCTAAGGTGTTCAGAGAATACTTTAGAGTGGAATCACCACTGGGACCGGCAGAGCCGCTGGTGTCTGATTCTGAGGCAGGTAGTCTGAAGCGTAGTGTATTTTTTACCGCCAAAGATGTAGCTAAAGTCATTAAGGGCATGGTGAAAGGCAAGTCGCCTGGGCATGACCACCTCAGCATTGAACACCTGCGGCATGCTGGAGTTCATTTGCCAAGGGTTTTGTCCTTGTTGTTTAATTTGTGTATTGGGCATTCATATCTCCCTGACAAATTGATGCGAACTATTGTTATTCCTATTCCAAAAAACAGGACTGGTGACGCCTCTGATGTGTCCAACTATAGGCCCATCTCCCTTGCTTCTGTGATCGCTAAGGTACTGGACAGTTTGCTTAACGGGTTACTGGATAAGCACATCACGCTCAATGATGCTCAATTCGGTTTTAGACCAGGTCTTTCTACCGAGAGTGCTATCTTGTGTCTCAAGCAGACTGTCCAGTATTACACAGCAAGGAAGACACCTGTGTTTGTTTGCTACCTGGACCTATCAAAGGCGTTTGACTTAGTGGCTTACCAACGCATGTGGGATAAGATGAGATCTGAGACTAGCCTGCCCGAAGAAGTTGTATTGCTCTTTCAGCACTGGTATAGCAACCAAAAGAACAATGTCAGATGGGCTGGCTCGCTCTCAGAAGAATACAGATTAGAATGCGGCGTGAGGCAAGGTGATTTAAGCTCTCCTATGCTCTTTAACTTATATATGAATAGGCTCCTTGATGAGCTCAGCAGTACCGGTATCGGTTGCCACATAGACGGAGTTTGTATTAATAACATAAGTTATGCAGATGATATGGTGCTGCTGAGTCCATCAAGTGCAGCCTTAAAGAAAATGTTAACTATATGCGAATCTTATGCTGTGGCACAGGGACTCAAATATAATGCTGTTAAGAGCGAATTCATGATGTTCAATCCGGACCACAAGCGATACACTAATGTGCCACTTTTTAAGCTCTGTGGAACCCCTTTGAAAAAAGTTGAGACCTTTAAGTACCTGGGCCACTGGGTCACAGATGACCTGAAAGACAACCAGGATATTGAGAGGGAGCGGAGGTCGCTGTCTGTCCGCTGTAATATGTTGGCCCACAGATTTGCTAAATGTACTGACGAAGCAAAGATTACGCTTTTCAAGGCTTACTGTCAGTCATTTTATACGTGCGGTCTGTGGGTTAACTTTACGCAGAGGGCATACAGTGATCTTCGCGTACAATACAATAACGCGTTCCGGGTATTGATGGGGCTGCCGCGTTTCTGTAGCGCTTCTGCTATGTTTGCGGAGGCTCACGTAGATGGTTTCACCGCCATAATGCGTAAACGTTGCGCTTCACACCTTAGGCGCTTTCGCGACAGCCCCAACAGTATCTTGTGTGCTTTGGCAGACCGTTGGGACTCGCCGATGCTTGCTCGATGGATACGGCTGCACGCAGTCAAGTAGTCATCTAGCGGGCGGGGCCGGGTGCCATTTTTGTTTGTGTGATTTTTCTGTTTGTCCTTGTTTTATGTTATATGTGTTATGTTTCAATTGTCAATTACTAACATTAGTCATAAGCTCTAAAAATTGTTACTAACCTATAATATGGATCATGATGTCCGAAATAAACGTTTATTATTATTATTATGTAGAAGAGACAACATTCACAATCAAGCTTGTAGCTGTATCTTGCAGAGGGACATTACACTTGACTGATGGTAAAAACTGACCAATCTTCTTCAGCGGCTTGAAGTATGTTTTGATAAAAGCGCGCTTCAAGATTGAACATCTCAGTCCCGCCCGTGACCATTAGTGCTGTAAAGCGTACGAAACGTCGGGTATTTAAAAAGTTAAATATACGCGATAAATTCCGTAAAATCTAATATTATTTCAATGTGTAGTGTTGGCGTAAATATAAGAAATCATAGAGCTATATTCTTTAAATTTTAGACCCTTTTTACATTTTTATTTCTTCTTTAGGAATACCCGTAGTTCAGTTATGCTCACCAGATGTCGCTAATTGGTACCGAGGACAGTTTTCTTTCCAAGATGGCCATACAGTGTCATTGTCCCTGAAAAGATACGTTTTAAATAAAAACATGTTTTTAGTATATGCATGTACATAGCGATTATATAGCTATATTCTTTAAATTTTAGACCTTTTTAACTTTTTTTATTTTTTCTTTAGGAATATCCGTAGTTTGGTTATGCTCACCAGATGTCGCTAATTGGGATCGAAGTGAATTTATTTTCGAAGATGGCCACACAGCGTTATTATCATAGAAAAGATATGTATTAAATTAAAAAAAAATATTATCAGTGTATGCATATAGTATATAGTGCTATAATCTTTAGATGTTAGAACTTTTTCTTCTTTGTGAATGTTCGTAGTTTGGTGAAATATAAATTATAATTAATATTTCAGGAAGAAATTTTAATCTCTACACTATTTTAATAAAATAACTTCTCCCATCATGAAATCCGTCTGTGTGATTTATATAATAAGGATGACAAACGAGCACGCGGTCTACTTGATAGTAAGTGACATCTGTATTTATCTTCAATTAGGAATCAAAGTGCAGATATTTTATCACCCCTGAGGAACAAGATGGAATGCCTCCTTTCCAGTAAAAAAGGCCTTCGGTTCTCACACTCAGTGTACGAAACCCAGCAGCAGTAAGCTTGTATTCTGTGGGAGCGTGATTCCACTCCCATCAAGTCAACCTATTCGCGCTACAACCATAATACAGCTACGGCATCGCTTTACTATGTAAGCGTAAAATGCTCTTATATGACTCATGGGAAAATGAAATAGTAAAATATGAGCGTAGTCGGTATAAACCACAACAATTGTTAGATTATTAATATAAAAATAGCAAACATTCTTCTATTGTCCCTTTTTAACACATTAACCCCGGCTCTTTCAATTAACTATGGCCCGACCATCTCCGTAGTCGCTCATTTGGAAGCGGATGTAATAACTTCGCCCGCCGAACCGGAAACTGCTGCTAGTCCTGCGTAGTGACGGCGCTGCCGGGTTTCCGGTGAACTAAACGAGTTATTGAAATTTAATATAAAACACAATGAAAAACTGACCAAACAAATTTTTCATTAACAAATTAAATGTTATTTCCTCACCATCATGCTTATGCTGCTAGTAGAAAGTGCTGATAGTAGACCTTTCACATAAATTGCCTTATAGGGAAAACACGTCTTAGTTGCAATACTAAGCAGGTCGATGAGCAGGTTTTTCAAGTTAATTTTATACATTTTTATTTCTATTCAGGTTGTTATGTTATTCTTAGATATTTCACTTGCAATTAATGTCACTTGGTAAAATTTTGTATAATATTATAAGATTAAAACTTGTACTTATAAATGTAACGATATATTACATTAATTATTTATGTGTATCCTAATAGTGTACGAAGAAAGACAAAAAATTTAAACTAACAAAGCCTGGATATTATTCTAGAAAAACTATAGCCATAACGAGAGTACTACCGCATTTACCAAGATCAGACATTAGAGAAGGATAAGCTTACGTTTTGATAATAAAAGTTAATTAAATAAATATTGTTGTTTACATTTTGAAATAATGGCTTAAAAGCGACGATTTTAGAAAAACATGGTGCGTTTTCGGTGAAAGACGTCGTACAAATAATAATGTTGAGGGGTGGCATTTAAAGCTAAATAAAGCTTTGAAAAAGAGAGTGGATATAATCCAATTAACAAAAGTACTACAAGAGGATGCGAAATTATCAGAATTTAAAGAAGCACAAATTAAAAAGAAACAGACAAAAGACGTAAAATAAATAAAAATTATTAATTCCAATATTATTATGGATACGCAAACACAGTTAGTTAGAAAATTGCTAAAATAATTAAACAAAGATCCAAGTCCTTAGTGTTTTTTATGTACTTTTTGCAACATCTATATAATATTTAGGTTTAGTTATAAATAAGAATAAATTATGATATTAATGATTTCCAACTTTAAAGTAATTTAAAAAAATCACGAATTGATATGATTTAAGTAATTTTGTCCTATTGATTCAATAGTTGATCTTACGGTTGAACTTATTGGATCAGAACCTATCGTCAAGTCGAATAATGAATAGCTTTTGGTTGGTATGAGTACGACACTGGCTTGGTTTGGCTGCCGTGCTGACCAACCAAGTAATGATTTATCGGCTCGTTGGTGTAGTGGTCGGAAGCGATTGCTGATCATGAGGTCCCGGGTTCGAACCCGGCCGGGCCAAAATTAGTATTTTTTTCTTAAATTGGGTTTGTCTGTCAAGAAATTCTCAGTAGCAGCCCCGTGCTTCGGAAAACACGTAACGCCGTTGGCCCTGCGACTGATCTCTCTCCGGCCGTGTCGGATTACCGTCGCATCGGACTATGAGAGTGTGGGAATGAGAGTGCGCCTATGTTCGCGTATACACACGGGCAATATAATAATTTCGGTCTGGAGGACATTATTATTAAATAAAAGATATATGTTATACCGAAACAGAATTTGTTCAAATATCTGTCAAAAGATTTGCCAAAACTATTTTTGAAAATGTTATAAATTTTCAATTGGGATATTTTAATCTTCATACAAACTCTAAATTCCACAGCACACTATTCTAGTGTAACCGAAAACTAACAAACAATTGGTATAACAATAAAAAATTTATCGACGAGCAAAAACTGGTTTGTAATAAAACAAAGAAATGGAAAAATTCTCTAAAACTTTTCTCTTTCAGAAAAGTTGATGCGGGTCGGAAAGTGTTTTTGTGTTAATGTATTGAAGCAGTTTTGAATTATATTTTCACCATTGGTAGCAAAGCCAATCCAAAATATAAATAAATACAACAAAATTGTTTTTTTTTTTATAAATTATAGATAGCTAAATTATATAATAAAAAAATATTATAGCTAGCGTTTCGCCCCGACTTTGTATGAGTGATATCTAGATCTCAACAACAGCGCCCCCTACCGTGTCCAATAGAGATTTTAAATCATCTAGGGGCTCATTCAGTACAAACACAAAATCAAAATCGGTAAAGTCGTTTTCGAGTTTTTGTTGACTGTTACGTACGGTGCGAACAAGATATGTTATTTTTCGATATCTGAGCAAAAAGGAAAATATTAAAAAAATATATTGAATTGGAAGGAGCAAAATACTTTAGAAATGTAAAGTAGATCCACGCCAGTAATTACATTAGTATTATAATACAGTGAGAATATTAATTAATTTATTTATTTGGGATACTTACAAGTTACATATATAATTTTTATTAATTCTAGGTTTAGAACAATAAGGAACTAAATTACAGGTACATATAATTTCAAAGTTTATATTTTTTGTTAATAAGCTGAGAACAAGTTAGATTGAGTTCAAACATAGGATGGCTGCATTTTTGTTCAAAAAACGTGGTAATGTTGTCAAGATTATTTAATACTCTTTATTATATGGTAACTGCAAAGAATTCAGAGTAGAAGTGCGTATTTTAAGATAAGTCTGCATGTGAGGCACACCATAGGTGTTTGTTAGTTTTTTCGGAAGATTTGCCTAACAGTTACGGATACTGTTAATCTCACTGAGAATATCTTGACAATCTATTTTCCCACTTACTAATTTTAAATGCATATCCAGTACCGCTTGCTATTAACCTTTCATAAGTCCTCTGCTGAACATAGGCCTCCATCAGGAATATCAAAACGCACGGTACTGAGCCACCTTCATCCATCGACTTCCTGCATGTCTTATCAGGTCGTCACTTCAACTAGTGGGATCGCCCAAATTTCGATGAAATCAAAGGTTTTCTCACAGTCCACGCAAGAGACAGTGGCAGATTATACTCTTATTAATGTTTAGACACACAAAACGATATCCTGTCTAATAAATGTATAAACTAAATGTTTTAGGAAATGTAGAAAGTTAGTAACAAATCAATTGCGACTACTAGCGCTGCGGACAGTTGAGAGCTGAAGTTTTGTGATAGATCAAAATGAAAGATCAACAAAAACAACGAACATAAAGTAAAACTTTATTTTGTCTATTGGAGTCGATCGTTCAACCGCATTGTAATATTTCAGTTCCTAACTAAAACTAACAACCGGGTTGTTATTTGAAAGGAAAACATTCAGTATAAATGAAAAGTCAGCATGTGAATGTGTTGGAACCGTTCCGTTGTTTTTTTTTATAGAATATGGTTGACAAACGAGCAAGCAGTCCAACTGATGGTAATGCTGTGGCGTGCGGCAGATGGCATAGACATCTACACATCTTCGATTAAGAATCAAAATCCAGATGCGATAACATCCCTTAGGGCTAATATGGAATACCTTGTTCGATATGGTGAGTGTAGAGAACCAGAAATTCTTTTAATTGGAAATTCCGTTCAGTTGTCAGGGATGACAACGCTCTAAATTTTGTTTCTTGACCCAGGATCAATGTCGACAGCATCCACTTAAAATGAGGTAAATTTAGGGCTCGCTTGCCGCTCTTATTTTATAAACAAAATAACACTACTGTGTTTCGTGAAGTAAAAAGAACAGTAAGCCCTTTTTGGTGGTGACGAAGCATTGCATCTTAGTGCCTACAATGCACCTGTATTTTGATTGTTAGCAAAGGATTGATGTACTCGTAAGTATCTATGTCAGGCGAATTAGATAGCCACTTGCCACCTTTACGTAGGAAGGAAAGCGGATCATGGTAGTAACCAGGATAACGCTAAAAAGTACAGAAGAAGAAGAAAAAGTACAACAAGAGTTGAGCTAATAATTTCGAAATAAGAATAATAAATGAAGTTAGGACCATTTTCCTCACAGGTAATGTTGGAATTTAGTGACACTGTTGGTCGATAAGCAGCGAGAAAAAACTTCTAATCAACCTTAGTTATGTTTTAGATTGTTCATGAAAATTGTAAATGGTAATTTTGAAATAGTTTTTGAAAAATGTTTGAATAAAAAACACAAAACTTGCCTGATACAATTAGCTTAAAATTTTCTGTTTTATTTTTCTTTATTTTTTTATATTTTTACTAATTAACGCAGAATAAATTATTAATAAATTATACGTTATTAAGTGTGTAAGTTCGATGCTCTCAGATTTTTTTAACTTTCTGTTTTAGGCCCCAAAATGAGCAACTTACTAACTTAGTGATGTTCAAGCGTTATATAGAACATCTGTAATTCAATTTGTAGACTACGTGAGCTTACTAACTACTTACTGTCTATTAGCTTGTTGAAGGTTAAATGTTATTTATTTAAGATTCAAGTGAATAGATTTGATAGTGCTCGCAGAATATATTATAAGTGGTAAAGCCATGCTGCAGCTATATTATGCTTGTAGCACGAATGGTTCACCTCGACCCTTTTTATTGACTTCGAGGCATTCAATCTTAGTCTTTAGGGGTGGGGTTTTTTGATTCTTAATCGAGGATAGACGTAGAGGTCTATAGGCCCCAGTATCTACTTACCATCAGGTGACTCCGTGTTCGTTTGTCGCCCTTATTAAAAAAAAAACAAGTTATATGTATTAAACCTCATAATAACAGGTAAAATATGAATCAGAATTAAATGTGTATTATGCATAATTAGTGTAGTGGCGGTGGAAGAATATCGTTTACCGCATATCGTCTCGTAGATAGTCATAAGAGTAGAGTAGAGAGTCATAAGAGTCAACAGAAGAAAACAAACCAAGCGATGAACAGCAAGATGATGACAGCAATGATGTTTCCTAACACCTAAAAAATAAAAAAATAAACTGCGGTTGTCACCCTGCCTGTTTCTTAGGGGCTAGTTAAGTAATGTGTCGGTTTTTTGACATAATAATGTTCAGAAGTTTTATTTCGCCCGTCACTCGCGTGTATATATATATATATATATATATATATATATATATATATATATATATATATATATATATTTGGGATTTGATTTTAATAGATTATATGAGGTTTTTTATGGAGAATTAACTTATGAAGTTTGAGTAAACCAATCGATTTAATAAAAATATTTTTACTATATAAAATCAATTAAATACAACACACACATTTAAGACAAAACGGAGCGTCGTCGGTGCTTCACGAGAGGGAATATACTCGTATGTTTCTTTGTTTGGGAAGCTTGCAGTAATAAGTCACTTGCACTGCTCCATGCTCAGGTTCGTCACAACTTTTGCGTGGTCGAGCTATGCTGCAGCTATATAAATTGTATAGTTGTAGCACGAATGGGTCGGCTCGACCGGGGAAGGACCACGCTCTCACAGAATACCAGCGTTAAATGGTAGCATAATGCTGCTGTGTTTCGTATGGTGAGTGTAGAGAACCGGAGACCTTTTGTATTGGAAAAGAGGCATTCCATCTTAGTCCTCAAGGCTGACAACGCATCTGCATTTTAATTCGCAAACGAAGATAGATGTAGATGTCTATAGGCTACAACAACCACATACCATCAGGTGGATTGTGTGCTCTCTTGTCACTCTTTTCCTATATATAAAAAAAACTATTACATCAGATTTGATAGAACACCGATTCCTACCAAGAGTGATTCACGAGGCTATTGAAATTAAAACAAATCCTCATTTCAAATAGAGAAGATGGTTTGGTACTACCATCCTTGGCTTGGGATAGGCTAGGCTAGCTTGGGATCCCATATTTAATAAAATTAAATCTAAACTCAAGCTTACTACTGTAAGACTACAAGATACCGGTAAGCTTATTCTATGTAGGTGTGACTAGAATTTTATATTTAAAAGTTGAAGGTAGGCTTCGTCAACTATGACACCAAGACATGAAGCACACACACGGAATACTGAGTGCCCGAAACTTTGAGTATTAAAAAGGTTAAAATTAAACCCGGTAATACCTATAAAATTGGTTTTATCCAAGGAAGCCTACATGTTCATCAATCGAAGCCTTTTGAAAATTTTCTGGCATTGGTCATATTGGTCATAACACTAATGACGAAACATAATGACTATTTTACTACGTTTTATTAAGAGAATACCTTGAAAATGAATCGTAGGTTGGGGGCTTATCCTTTTGTCGGTGAAGCTCACGGACGATCGAGGGAGGTTCAAAATGAAAGTTATGCAATTACTTAGAAATACGCAAATTATGAGAGCTATACCGAACACGCGCTTGAAAAAAAATCTAAGTAAGTGCCTAACAACATTTTTTGAATAAAAATTTGCTATGGATTGAAAAACTGATTTATGAGAACTTAGGTATTATTTACTATGCCTTAAAAATAATTCCATGAACTTATTCGTAAAAATATTTTGGTGTCATTGAGAAATGTAACTAATTAGAGCCTACTTTTCAACTTTTTCTTATCAATTAAATAAGAGTTTACCTTAAGTGTTTACCTTTTTATGAAATCCGAGGTGATATAGTCAAAAATCATATACCAAAAATTTGGTTCATAATCTGTAAAACTTAAAAAATATGTGCAATAGAAAAACCACAAAATTTTCGAGGTATCACCTTAAGTAACTTTCTTGTTTGTCTTTCTGTCTGTCTTTCCGTGTGGAATTTAGAAATAGAACTAGACTTCAAAATTTTGAATACAGCACAAATTCAAATGACCATGCAAGAATATGGCAAAAAAGCGTAAGGCGTTAAGGAATTTATGACCCAATTTCTTCCCGTGGATGTCATAAGAGACGAAACCATATTAAAGTGCAATATTCCATCTGTGAACGACGGCGTAAAGTTAATTTAAATTCAACGCTGTATCTAAAACTATTACAGGAGTATTACGAATTCTGTGAACCTTAATCTAGAAATCTAGGCTTCAGTGCTCATAATAAATATAGTCTAACTGTGAAGTTACTTTCAATTAACTGTGGTTTGACCGTCGCCGTGGGCACTCGTTTGGAAGTGAATGTAATAACTTTGTCCGTTGATGCGGAAACTGCAGCGTTTTGTCAGGTTTACAGAATACAATCGCATTTCAGAATAGTAAAAATAAAAAATATATCTATGAAAATATGTATATTATAAAATATTACTGCAATAGATTTCTTTAATAATTTTTTTCTTAGTTTATTTTTCTTTATATTTTTATTATTGCCTCTTTTGTTTATTAGTATAGGCATTAGGCATTAATTAAGAATTTCTGTTTAAGAAAATATTTCGAAGACATGTGAAATTCACCCACACGCATTGGGGTAGCGCGTCAGACACTTCCTTGCCCTAAAACCCTCTCAAAATGAGGGAGGCCTGTGCCCAATAATGGGACGTATATAGGCTGTAACTTTACTTTATATATATAGTTAAGGTTTGTGTATGAAGAAAATTCTGTTCGACCATTAACTGCGTGTATCACTAAGTTACGGTTGCGAGGGTTTTAAATTTGGAAAAGAGAGGAGTTACTTGAGTTAGGGGGTTTAGGGACGACTAGCGTGACTATGGGCGATCGGTGTGGTTTTTTTTAAAGAATAAGGGTGACAAATGAGCACACAGTCCACCTGCTGGTAATTGGATGCTGTGGCTCATAGACATCTACATTTATCCTCGATAAGAATCAAAACGTAGATGCGTTGTCAACTCCGAAGACTAAGATGGAATGCCTCGTTTCCAGTGAAAAAGGGTCTCCGGATCTTTACACTCACCATACGAAACACGGCGGTGTTAAGCTGCTACATTACGCTGTTATTTTGTGAGAGCGTAGTTCTTCCCCGGTCGAGCCGACCCATTCGTGCTACAAACACATAGCTGCAGCGTGGCTTTACCACATGTAAACAAATTAATATCATCAAAAAATATGCTGTTAGCAAAATGCGTTACAATGTTGCACCTGCAAGAGGTTAGTTTTAGGGGTAAATGGGAAGTTAGTTTTTAGGTTCGTAGTATTAATTTTCTGTGCCGAATTTCATTTTCGATATGGATCTTTAGCGTTGCCAACGCGTTTGTAGTCAGTCTTGGTCTGCAGCATGCAGGTGTCTAGGCTGCAGGAGCCACTTGCCGTTAGGTGGATTACTAGGCTCACTGCAATCAGCTACTTTATAATATTTACCATTGCTAGGCGACTTTAGGATTCCTCGCACGGCTTAACGGTGAGAAATATAGGGAGTTAAACAGCCCTTAAAATACATATCTAGTAAAAATGTATTATGTATGTAGAAGAAGATGTGTTGCCCCGTCGCTCACTTAGCTGTCAGCAATCGCAGTTTATTTCTCCTGATGATGCTCTGTTTAGAGGCTAAATGGGTATTGTTATTGGTACATAATAGATATGAATTTACGTGGATTTTATGGAATTCTACTATCTCTTTTATGTATTGGCATGGATAAATATGATAAACTTCAGAAGACTTTAGAATGATACTAAATCAATACAAATATAGTGAGTGGAAACTTAAATACAACATACAACTAATCAAAAGCACACAATAAGGCAACAGATTGTTTAACAAACCAGCGATGATTCTACTTTATTTTATTGATTCTATTGATTTTTATTTTATTAATCTGAACAAATTACAGAATTCATCTCGCCAAACTGCAATATAAATGTATATTATTATACACTATTATCTACAAATCACTATCACATACAAATAAAATAAATTAAAAAAAAAACAATAGCTCCTACAATCAATAATAATAATAAAAAAAACAATTAAACAATGTAGCCGTGTAGCCGTGCAGTGGCCAAAGATTTAAATAGTTAGATGCGCCTTCACCTTGAAAACTGTAGCATTATTTTTGGATGTGTTCGTTTGCAAGACGCTGACGCGCGCATACTATTGCAATAGTGTCCGACTATAACGACTAAAAAAAACTGCGGTTGCCAACCTGCTTGCCAGGCGTGGCAACTATGGCAAATATTCCATTATGAGGCAATCTATGGGGAGGCCTATTTTTAGTAGTGGACTTTGATAGTCTGTAAAGTTAACCGTAATCAATGTATACATAAAGCAATAATGTATATTTATAATTCATTTAATAATGAATTTTTGAAGATTATTTTAATATTACTTTGTTTAATTTATTTTTACTTAGAGGCGTTTCTCTTAACCAATTTATTTCGTTATAAATTCTGGACAGAATGAATTTATTCAAATGCTGCAGTAATTCTGCAGTAATTACTCGCACTATTTATATATTGTATATATTTCAGTGGTTAACTAATATATATATATATATATATATATATATATATATATATATATATATATATATATATATATATAATATAAATCCAAAAACCCTGTGGTTCCCGTTAAGTGTGTTATCAGAATCAGTATCCAAGCGAATAGAAATATTTATTTTTTCAAAAAAAAAAACACATTTAAAAAAATTATTTTAATGAAAAATGTATTAATTTTCAAATTGTATGTGGTTTTATTTCCTCTAACTTACACAGGTATCGGTAATGCGAGGTCTTTGATAATCCTCTTCCTCCTTAAATGTGTTTTTTTGAAAAAAAAAATATTTCTATACGCTTGGATAATGGTTCTGATAACTCAGTTAACGGGAACCACAGGGTTTTGTTAGATGTTGTATATATATTTATATATATATATATATATATATATATATATATATATATATATATATAACCTCTATTCGTCCCGTGGCAATCGTAAGAGGAGATTTTGGGACGTGACAAAAATATCATATCGAGTTGCTTCCGGCAGATAGGGAGATAACCAAATAATGCCAGAGGGATGATATCGAGACTTAAGATGGAGATCAACATCAAAGGCGCGAGACGTCTGGTAATGCGATTGCCAATTCCTTTTTCAAGCGTCACTGCCTCAGTGGTCTAGTGGTCTCAAATGAGGTCCCGGGGTTGCATCTCGTGTCTTGTTATTGAGTATTTTTGTCCAAAAATTTTCAGTAGCAGCCCGGAGTCGGGAAGTTGGCAGTGTTTTCACCCCCGTGCTACGAAAGCACGTAGAACCGTTGGTGCTGCACCCGATCTTTTTCGGGTTGTATCGGTTTGCTGTCATAGGACTATAAGAGTGAGTTAATAGGGCACTATAATCCTGCCCTGCATCGATGACTAGTCTCTATAGAGACTAGCCGCCGTGATCGAAATATGGTGTGGAAGACATTGTCATATTACTTCAAGCGTCAATAAAAACCGAATTTGGGTGATGAATTCCCCTTCTTTGCAGCCACACACTAATAGATATTTATATAAAAAACGGGTGTTGACTTTCACCAACCTATCAATTGTGAAGATCAACAATAACGTATCGGTGCACAAAGCAGCACACTCCATTCTGCCCGTGAGAGTCGACCGTGCAATGGGGCGCCATTGCAATATTTCAACGGTTAACTACTGTCGACAAACAAACGGTTTGCCGAGAGAAATTCAGTACGTTAGAATGAATTAATTGTTCTCGATTGTTGAATGTGTCGATTATTGACATGTAATAGTTAACAAAGAAAAAATGTAATTTTTTTTATATTAATTTATTTTTAACACGTTTTATTTAGCTTCGCGTGTACCGATTTATCTATGTAACGGATTTTTTAAGGTAATTCTTACCAATCTGTAGGCGGCCGATTGACTTAAAAATTTGTCACTCATCTTAAATATCGATGACAATACAATAATTTCCTAACTTTATCCCAGTATTCTGATGAGGATCACCAGGATGAAATAAATTAATTTATTTCAATTCTTACCCACTTCCGAACGTCCGAATAATCAGAAGTTTTGCGGAGAAATTCATATCTGAAATTCATGACTATGACATGGATTAGTGTTCTTACTAGGATCATTACAGCTCATGATTAATGCGTATTGTTTACTTTTTATGTAGTCTAATTTTATTGAGTACTTCATTACATTCTATATCTATGTTATATAAGCCTGGCGTGAACCACTCGTAACACAAGCAATTCAAGCTTACCACGAGTAGTTAAAAAATATTAACAATATTGTAAATATTAGTAATGTTTACAACATTGTTAATATTCTTTTTTTAATCTTTGTACGGACTAAGCGTTCCAATGTACGTATAGTCCGTACCTGCAGTAACGCGTAACAATTTGAGCACGCTTGTCAACTCGCGTCGAGTCGTCGCCAGTCTGCTTTTGGTTGCGCGTCAAAGAGGATGTGAATGCTCAGTTTGGACTGCAAATATGGCAAATATGTTACCTACAGTAGGGATAGCTTCTCGAAATCTAGTATTTTTTATTTTAGCTCAAATTTTTAAGGACATTTCAGAATCTTGCACAGACATTCTCAAAAACATTTCCATTGTCCCACTTTCTTCCCAATTGATATAATGCATAAGCCTATTCTTTTGTTTTTATTTTTCTTATTTATAATGTGTTGCATAATGAGTAATACCGCAATGGTGGTGCAGGGACAGCTGTGTTTCGAGACTTGATGGATACTGCCTGGCCGCCTCGCGACTTGTCACCACGCATCCATAATCCCGCAATGCATAAAGGTGTCATGTACACGTATCCATCTGTAAGCGTATTCGACATACCTGGGCTACAAAAACAGCGTGCAAGGCTTAATATCAACTTAAAAAAAATTACAACAAGAGGATACTTGATGATTTTTTCGTTATTTCTTCTCCGGACAGAGGAACCTAATTTCGGAACAAAATTTATTTGAAGAAGTAAATATATTTCATTTTATTTTCTTTCAAGGGACATGTGATGCATCTTTTTATAGTATAAGAGTGACAAACGAGAGTACAGTCCACCTGATGGTAAGTGGTTGCTGTGGCCCATAGACACCTACATTTATCATTTGATTAAGAATCAAAATGTCACCCCTGAGGACTAAGATGGAATGCCTCGTCTCTAATAAAAAGGGTGTCCAGTTCTCTACGCTCCACATACGGAATACAGCAACATGGTGCTATTTTTATTCTGTGAGAGCGTGGTCCTACCCTGGTCGACCGACCCATTCGTGCTACAAGCATAATATTTGCAGCTTGCCTCTACCAGATTATAATTTATTTTAATGGTGATAAAAAATTACTTCCACGAAAGCTTATAATCTTCTGTCCACTAGATGACGGTATTCAGGAATGAGGTGAAGTTTTTTTCACATAATGTCATTTAATTTAGATATTAGTTGTAAATAAATGTTTATCGGTTTCTAGAGTATTATATAAATACCCAAAACAAAGTCTCAGTGGTTTGATCTTTATTTATGGCACATTTTTAACTCTTTTTTAAGACAACACATAACACATAAGAAAAAAGTGGCTCTGGGCTATCGCCGTACTGATCCGAGTGAATACATAATTTCTATATAAACTTAAAATACGCCTTCATAAGGTCTAAAATTGCGTAGCGCCCGCGACGATAAGACCGCTAAGAAATTGTCAGAATCTTGACATATTAAAAAATTGATTTAAGTAGTCAAAATAATGAGCAAGTAAATTATGAATATTGGTGTTATGAATCTATTTGAGTGATTCCCAAGCATATAGATTAAGTAAATTACTTGTTACTATTACGTTGTAGTTTCAACTATAGTGATGTGAGATTAGAGGTGAGTTATGATCGAGTCAAAATTATAGAATCGTGTTTTTGAACAAGCGAACTCAAGATAAATACATGAAATTACCTATATCAAAATTCCACTTTCGTTAGTGGTGTCATAGTCCTATATTATACGATGAAAGTTGGTGCATTTTTTCGCGGTGTCGCCTTAATATACCTAACTAGTTAAGTTAGGTATAATGACCTTACATTGTTTTATCTGTTTCTTGTATAATTAATATAAAATATAAATAATATTGCTGAAAGAAACATTATTATTTATAATTTTCTAACAAAATCACTTACCCGCTATGAAATCTGTCACATATTTCACCTCGTCCAGTGGCGTCGCTCTAGTTGCTGAAAGAGTCTTTCAAGATACTACTAACAAAACAGAAGTTTTACTTAAGCGATTTATGTCTTAAGTTACCTCTGAGTCGAAGCTAATTTGCTCTCAGTATTAATCTTGTTAAATTTAACCAATACTGACGGAATTTCAAACAAAGTGCAAACAGGGTCGCGGCGGGGTTAAATGCTGTTAAATTATGCGACATTGAACAATTAAAGGACATAATTATTGACCCAATATTAACGTTAACACTGGGTTTAAAGTTTGTAACCTTACTTTACTTTTGATAATTCGCAATAATGTTACCGTTACAGCCTATTAAAGTCCACTGCTGAAAATAGACCTCCCCTATATATTGCTTCATAGGGGGGATGCAAGCGGGTTGGCAATAGCAGTTTTTTTTATTTTGTCGTTATTAGGAAGATGATTACGCCCGTATCTTAATTTGTTTCCCTCTAAGTTAGTGGAGATTACTTCTTTAAAAACACAAAATATTGTTGCCCAGTATTGGGACATTTATAGAATGTACCTTTACTTTAATCTACGCTAGGCTGTGCTGAAAAGTGTGATTTAATATAAAATTTGCTAAAAATTGCCATGTAGTAACTGCTTAAGAAAATCCACTTTTCTAAATAGCTCCGCAGATATCGTAAAAGGTTTTTACTTTTTATACGTAGTAGAGCCATGCTGTAGTTATATTAGTAGTATAGTTGCAGCACGAATGTGTCGGCTCGATCGGGGAAGGACCACGCTCTCACAGAATACCAGCGTAAAATAGTAGCTTAATGCTGCTGTGTTTC
Source organism: Parnassius smintheus behrii (assembly GCA_036936625.1). Classification (NCBI taxonomy): domain Eukaryota; kingdom Metazoa; phylum Arthropoda; class Insecta; order Lepidoptera; family Papilionidae; genus Parnassius; species Parnassius smintheus. The sequence continues at coordinate 43,943,041 of JAUPFT010000020.1, forward strand.
GTACGGTGAGTGTAGAGAATCGAAGACCCTTTTTACTAGAAACAAGGCATTCCATCTTAGCCCTCACGGTGACATCGCATCTGCATTTTGATTCAGAATCGTAGATGTCTATGGGTCGTAGCAACCACTCACCATCTGGTGGACTGAGTGCTCGTGTATCGCCCTATCCTATAAAAAGAGATGTCAGAGGAAAATGATACAGGGGATGGACAAGAGTATTTTTCTAATAAACACTGAAAAATAATGTAACACTTAAGTTGGCAACCTGCCAGACCATTTCATTGAGTAAATCTACGGTAGAAGCCTATATTTAGCTGTGAACTTTTGATAAGCTGTTATGAATAAATTAATTCTTAAAATACTTTTTATAATATTATAGTAGTAAACATATCTATCGCGTATCTTTGGGATTTTTTTATAGAATAAGAGTGACAAACGAGCACATAATCTACCTGATGGTCTCCAGCAATCCTCGATTAACAAGCAAAATTTAGATGCGTTGTTACCCCTAAGGACTAAGGCGAAATGCCTCGTTTCTCGTAAAAAGCGGTCTCGGTTGTCTACACTCACTATACGAAACATAGCAGCACTAAGCTGGTATGGTCCTACTTTGGTCGAGTTGATCTATTCGTGCTACATCAACAATAATAGCCGCAGCATGTTTTTATCATGAACGCACATTTACAACAAACTTCAGATAAAGAACATTTAGATGATTGTCAATACTTAATTACCAATAGAACAAACCCAAAAGTCAACTTTCACATATTTTATATTATGTCTAAAAGTAGGTCGTCCGTGATAACACATAAAATCAGTACAACTCATCAGTACAACATTTAATGTCTTACCATGGACCAACAACTCATCTTTCTTATGTTAAGAACCACTGTTCAATAACAATTATTGAACTTCATTTTCGTTTGAACATGTTTGGCAGACGTTCATCAACGAAGTATGATTTGCTAGTAAATAATTTGATCACGTGTCTCGTTGCAGCATTTCCTTTGATGTATCCTGTTTTGTATGTTTAAGTATTCTTACGCCGCAACCTAGAACGTTATTAATAGCAATTTTAGGTACGGTGTAAGTTTATGTACTTTAAAATTTTTAAAATAATGTGTTTTTTAGTAAGCGATATTTGTTTATATACGATAAGGGTGACAACCGAGCACACAGTTGACCTGACGGTAAGTGGTTGCTGCGGCCCATAGACATCTACATCTATTCTCGATTACGAATCAAAATGCAGATTCGTTGTCACCCGTGAGGACTAAGATGGAATGCCTTGTTTCCAGTAAAACGGTCTCGGTTCTCTACACTCACCATACAAAACACAGCAGCATTAAGCTACTATTTTACTCTGGTATTTTGTGAGAGCGTCGTCCTTCCCCGGTCGAGCCGACCTATTCATGCTACAACTATACTACTAATAAAGCTTACGAATCTACCACGTAATGAAACTTGTTACGAAAATGGTCACACAGTGCCATCGTCATTCAAAATATAATAAAATTTTCATTTTCTAGTTTATGCACCTTTTACGATACCTGTGGTGCTATTCAGAAAAGTGGATTTTCTTAAGCAGTCACTCACGCCTGTCACACAGAGGGGTGGGCAGAGACTACAGACTTCCATTTGGCACGATCCTGACACACCTCTCTTGCCCCCTTCACATCCATACACCTACATACGCATACATGCTCGTCGGTTAAGGGTACTCCTAATTTGGCCCGTTTTCAATAAATCGCCAATTTGGTCGTTAAATTTTCGCCTAGGACGTCCCTTTCCGACTCTGCCATTCACTTCTCCACCACATGAACAAACCACCGAAGTATTCCTTTCTTAATCCTGGTCACAACAGCATCTTGCAGACCACACTCTTCTCTTATTACACAATTTCTTACCCTGTCATTCAGATTCAGCCCTAATATACTCCTTAACGACCGCATTTCTACTGCGTTCATTCTACTCTCGTGCTTCTTCTGCCACACCCAATTTTGACTCTTCACAATAGAGTGTAGTGCCTCATTTATCCTATTTCCTGCATTCTATATATATATATATATATATATATATATATATATATATATATATATATATATATATATATATATATTTAGGTAGCGTTATTTAGATTAAAATAATCAAAGACATTTTTTTGTATAAACTTTCGTTTCACAAAAAAAAATCTAAAAAAGTTTTCCTGATAAAGTATAATAGGCTAAATGCCTAAGTTAAGTAATATATAGGGATTTTTGTCATAATAATGTTCAGAAGTTTTATTTCGCCCCTCACTCGTGCTGCATGTTTATAAAACGCGACGAGGCGTTATGAATATATATTTGAGATTTGATTTGAATCGATTAAATGCGAAGTTTTTTACACGAGGATTAACTTATAAAGTATATGAAACGGATATTAGAAATCCAGATTTGTTTTGGTTTTTAATATCGATTAAAAATTTTGTTTTTGCTATACCAATTTAAATTAAATGTGACACACGCGTATACGTGGTAGAGCCACGTTGCAGGCGCAACGTGTTGAAAATATAATTAATGTAGGACGAATGGTTCGGCTCGACCGGGGAAGGATACGCTCTCACAGAATACTAGCGTAAAATAGCGGCGTACTGCTGCCGTGTTTCGTTTGGTGATTGTTGAGATTTTAGTCCTCAGCAGGAACACGCATCGGAATTTTGACACTTAATCGAAGATAAATGTAGATGTCATACCAAAATTCGTGCCATGCCGACGCTCTGTTGCGACGTGAAAAAGGACAAACTTTTGCAACATATTCTATTTTCCCACGGGAATGAGATGTTTTTCCGCGGAAAAAAGTAACCTATGTCACTCTACAGCCACCGAACTATCTCCATACAAAAATCATGCCATGCCGGCGCTCTGTTGCGACGTGAAAGAAGGACAAACAAACAAACAAACACACTTTCGCATTTATAATATTAGTATGGATTAACATATACAGCACACGCTTTTCATCTTATAAAATTGAAAAATTTTATTTTTTATTCGTAGTGCATAGCCGATTGATATGTAATGCAAGACTCTTAGTAAATTCAAAATATCATTATCTTCCAGAAATTAACATTTTTTATAATTAATATAAATTTGACATTTATTTTAAGATTAAGAAACAATGAATGATTTTAAGAGACATTATCTCGGATCTCCAATATCAGCCTTCCTATCACTAGAGTTGTATATTAAAAAGCAACTATACGAGTACGTTGCTACTATTTTCAATTTACTTGCTCAATGTTGTGGGTACCAAAAACCTATATGATATGACTACCTACCGACCGAATTACAACCAAAACAATGTCAATACATATACCGTATATTAACACGTTAAAAGTAAATTCAAGTAAACGCTTACTTATTTTCTTTTTATCTTCGACATTTAAATCCAATTTGGAATTATTATTTTACAAAATTCTGCCCATGTCCATTTTGTTAGGTGTTATCATTTATATACCATGGACATGGATATTTTACCACCATTTTTTGGAAAGTTCAATTTAATTATAAAATATTTGTGCCATTTTATTCGATAACTTGTCATCTTGTAGGTAGTGACATAATTCCGTTGATGAAGAAATCTTGGGATTTTTTGGTCAAAAAATGAGACAAGTATTTCTGACAGTCCTCTCTTAACACTACCCAAATAATTCTGAAGAGACCGAAACAGGTAAAAATCTGAAGGTGCAAGGTCAGAACTTGGTGGATGCATTAACATTTTCCTAACCAAGCTCTCACAATTTTAGCTAAGTGGCCAAAGATATGTGTTTTCTGGCATTATCATGATCAAAGACCACTCCTTATCTGTTGATCAGTGCCGGTTGTTTTTTTTTCAATTTCTTGCTTGAGCTTCATTAGCTGATGGCAGTAGAGATCCGAATCGATGGTTTTGCACGGCGGTAAAAACTCATAATAAATGATACCCTTTCAATCCCACCATACACACAGCATCATCTTAATGCGTGTTAATTCGGGTTTCGTTATCTTATTCGCACGTTCTTCTCGTAGATGATTCACTTTTCATCACCAGTGATAAACCTTTTTAAAAATGGTTTGGTTCCATTAGGTAATCGCAAATGAGTACACGATTCATAGGGCTTCTTTCAGTGAGCTCGTGTGGTACCTAAATATCGAGCTTAAAAAATATGGCTATATAAAAATAGCTAGACTTTTTCATACGGATCAAAACTGTTTTGTGTTCAATTCTCAATTCCTCGGCTATGTCGTAACTAGGTACTAATTGGCCGATCTCTCTCCACTTTTTAAAAATGCCATCGACTTTATCCGTATGAGCAATTGTTCGACGCCGCCGTCACCGGGACGTCACGTCAACGAGAACGACATGACGGCGCCGAGGTAGTGACACAAACATTCACTATAGCCGCCTGTCCACCGATGTACTGGCATTACAAACCATATTTAAACTTGTCCACGCCGACGTCGCGACGTCGCACCGCGCTGATTTTTGTTATCAGTGTATATTGCTTTGACTATTAAAATCAAAAATATATTGCAATAAAAATGAGCGAGATATTTAAATACGACTTTTATTCAATAATATAATGTGTAGAAAGTAAGGAATGATTGTGGTGTAAAACCAAGGATGTGTCCAAAGATAAAAATCTTGTGCATTGCCTGCGCCTTTGAATGTATAAAAGCAGAAGATGAAGTTATCGTCGATTGAACGCAACCATTAACTAGTTTGTTTTATTTCTACACATCACTGACTGAACCACCGAAATCATCGCGGTGGACAAACTTCAACAAACAAATCTTGATCTCGGCCAAAAACATTCTCGTTCTCGCTGACGTCCCGGTGATGACAATCCTTTTAGGACTATGAGGGCTATGAGCCCTATGGGGACAACTAGAGTGGGCTGCATTTCTGACATCATAATTCCCGGACTGAAATCGCTTGAACCAATTTTATGCTACTGTTACTGACACGGCATTGGGTCCATAAGCGTCATTAATTTTTTTCGCGGCTAGAGTCTCATTTTTCTCTTTTTGTAATAAAACTTCGGAATGTATCAAATTTATTCGTTAGAGTCATTAATTTTGGCGGACAGAAAAACAATTCAAAATGTCGAGAAAGTGTTTTTTTACTTTTCAATTTTCTTTTTTTAACTTCCTATATGTATTGATATTAAAATTAGCCATATACAAACAATACGACCAAAGGGATTTTCTTCAATTTTATGCAAATGAAATACGGAGTACCTTTTTTCCCGACCTGTTATATTATATATATCATAGTTGTCACGCTTAGCAAGTGGTTATAAGAAGTACATGCTGCCAGGAAATACCTGGTTTGTTTTGCTCCGCCTTTTATGACATCCATGGGTCTGATATTTTAGACCCGAGATAATGTCCCTTAAAATCATAAATTGTTTCTTGATCTTAAAATAAATGTCAAATTTATATTAATTTAAAAAAATGTTAATTTCTGGAAGATAATGATATTTTGAATTTACTAAGAGTCTTGCATTACATATCAATCGGCTATGCACTACGAATAAAGAATATTTTTTTTTTAATTTTATTAAATGAAAAGCGTGTGCTGTATATGTTAATTTTTTTATAAAGTAAGTGTGACAATCGATCACACAGTCCACCTGGTAGTAAGTGGATGCTGTGGTCGACAGACATCTGCATTTATCCTCGATTAAGAATCAAAACGCAGATGCGTTGTCACCCTTGAGGACTAAGATGAAATGCCTCGTGCCCATTAAAAAAGGTTCTCCAGATGTCTGATGAACACATCAGTATTAAGCTGCTATTTTACGCTGGTATTCTTTGAGAGCGTCGACCTTCGCCGGTCGAGCCGCCACATTCATGCTACAACCATAATATAGCCGCAGCGCGGCTCTACCAAGTACAAAATTATACGTTACAAAAGTGATAATTGATTAATAACGATAATAAGTTAGATAACTTGATATAATGTAATATGTCTTGAATTTGTATATAAAATACGAAAAAGCTTTTTCCCGACCTTATATATGAAAAATTAACAACTATGCGCCTCTTGACGAAATACAGATGTGAATTTTCATACACCGCTAACTCATAGTGCTATAACAATAAAATAAGTATTAAGGTTAAAATTTTAATTTCACAGAGCATTCCACAAAAGAACTCGAGAACTCAAAAGTTTTACTCATCGAAAGATATGTAGGCGAGAAGTCCAACTTCAAGAATCAAAATTAAATTTAGCTACTAATTTCCCCACTTGCCGAACGCTCTAGAATGTTAAAACTATCGCCAATAAGTGAAGCATTCAAACTCTGCAACTAAGAACTCGTCATGTTATCCTTTTTGTAAGCCAGTGAATTGCACTGCATAATATTAATATTTAAAATATTTTCATTTAAACAATAAAGAAACAATAATATAATACGCGAAGCACCGGCGTGAGAAAATCGATTACCCCTTTTCGTCTATCAAAAGTCTCTGAACACAGGCCTCTCCAATAGATAGTCTCATGGGGAAAACATCTGCCATGATTGCACGTTTGGTGGATGATTTCATTTTCTAGTTGTTATTAAGAAGCGAGAATAACTTTTTATTCTATATTGTTATCCAAAGTCGTTTTTTACTTTTCCCACTGAATCGCGATAAACTAGCACGACTGTTCAAATAGTACTTGTATTAAGCAATAAAATAAACTATTAAAAAATTATTTAAAAATAGCTTGGTGGCGATCACATTATTTTCAGGGTTTATTATTTACTATGTACGAGTATTAATTTATAGTATAATACGTGAGGGTAATGTGGTCATCCGGTTAATGTAGTCACTTTCTTATAACTCAAAAACTTACAGTCTTATTTGCATAGATGACTTTGTGATACGGTAGCTATTCGTCGGTTAATCAAATAATAAAAGTTTAAAAGGGCGCTTCTCTACCAATGCCATTTTGACAGTCAACGAGTAATAGCAAATATTTAAGTCAATTTTAGTATGGTGTAGTGTAGTTCGTTTTTTAAGTAGATTTTTTGAAGTATTCCTAATTATTGCCTAAATTTGTTTGATTTTTTTTCTTATTAATATATCAGTTATAATATACGACTTTGTGTTTTTGTCTCTATTCTCCCCCTAGTTTTGGTTTTATAGGGAGGCAAAGCTCAAGGTGACCATATTACTCTCACTTAATCTTTTTTATACTGGTTTTGTTTAATAATATATTTAAACTTGGAATTAGAGAGACCTTGTATATTTACCGGGACTTTGTTGTATAAGCGTAACAGATGAATGAATTACTGACCCTGCTGCTGCAATGCTGCATCTTATATCCTGTTGCTTTTCCCCTTATCGACTCTTCCAGCACCCATGGAATGATATGGGACAGTTGATGTTTTGACGCCGCGATGGCACATACAATTTTTGCTGCAATTTGATTTATAGTTGAAGATATATGTAGTAGGTAAATACCTACAACCTGGGTACCTGGGTAAATACCTACCTTAATGTTGATGTGTTTCGTGCACTGAGTGGAGAGAACCGAACACCATTTTCACTAACACAAGTCATTCCATTTTAGTTCTCAAAGGTAGAAACGCATCTGAATTTTGATTCGGATGATGGGATAGATAAAGCAGGTGGGCTGTGTGTTCATTTGCCACTCATCACTTATTTACATAAAATAATTATCATCAGTTGGTTTGCTTGCTCGTTTTTCACTCGTGCTTCTATAAACACATCAGAAGCGTGTACCTTTCCCGATCGAGTCGATTTATATGCAATGCACTATGTACAGCTGCGGTGTTTCGTGCTGTTACCTAGTATACTACGAGTATATGTGTGGAAGAGAGACAAAAATATCTAAATGTAAAATAAAATAATGCTACAAAGTCACAGTATGTAAATATGTTTTACAATAGTCATAGTCTGGATTCAGTTCATAACTCGCGTACTCGTAAAAAGCTTTGTCCTGATCTTGTGAAAGCTAGAATGAAGATGAGAGGAACAACGCGACCCATATTAAAATGATATGAATGAAAAAAATAATTTGTATTTTGTGATGCCACAAGCACAAAGATAATAAAATATTCCTATTGTATAAATTTCACAGTAAAATTATTATAAATATTTCAAAATCCATGCTGCAGTAGAGTAGCAAATTTCGTAAGGGATAGCTTAATGCTGCTGTTTTTCGTATGGTGATTTTAGAGCACCGGAGTCCCTTTTTATTGGAAATGAATCATTTCAACTTAGTCCTCAGGTGTGACAACGCATCTGCATTTTGATTCTTAATCGTGGATAAATGTAGATGTCTATGGGCCACAACATCCACTTACCGTCGGCTGGACTGTATGCAGGTTTGTCATCATCTTTCTATAAAAAACCACCCTAGACGTGAACGGATGTTTATCGATCAAAAAGGGCGATATATTGAGGATTGAACAATTCACCTTAACCGGCGAGCATGTATGCAAAGTAAGCACGTAATGGAGGCGAGAGAGGTATGTCAGGATCATGCCAAATGGAAGTTTTTAGTCTTTGCCTACTAGACAGGCGTGATGGTTTATGTGTTGTGGTGATAATGTCACGGTTGTGCCCTAACTGAGTACTTAGTGGTGGCATCACGCGCCAAGGGTTTTCTAATCCAGCACGAAACAAGGATTTGTGTGTATTTTTGGCATCGTGCAATTTATGTACTTATGTAAGACGCCTCTGCAATTTTGTAAGAAAACTAGAATGTCGGTAGTTTAAAGATGATTTATAAATAATTTAAAAAATGGTGCGAGGGCTAGTGGTGACGAATTTTCGCGAGTGGCAACCTCCTACTGGCGAGCGTAGTGTAGGGCGTTCTCAGACTAAATGAGGTGTCGACCTGATGAATTATGCAGGGAGTCGATGTTTGTAGCTAGTTCAGGACTGTGCTTTGTGGCAATCTATAGGGAAGGCTCATGTTCGTACTGGACTGGTACTTATTAGACTGGTGGGTATCATTAAGATGATGACAATGATGCTGATTTTGCTTTGTTATTCTTAATGCATATAGCAAAAGATACGAACGATTTGCTAACATCCATTTTTCCGTTTTAATGCGATATGTCTTCAAAAGAAGCGTCAATAGACCTTTATCAATTTTACTAACCATTAAAAACTATATCACTACTCAACATCAAGAGATCCCAGTTAGGCTATAGATTTTATGACATGGTTGTATCACAAATGTGTCGGTACAACTCGGGAAAGACCACGCTCTCACAGAATACCAGCGGGAAATAGAAGCTTAATGCTGCTGTGTTTCGTAAGGTGAGTGTAGACAACTAGAGACACTTTTTTAGTGAAAAAATGTCATCTTGGTCTTTAGATGGTTGTCACAACCATTTGCGCTTTGATTCTTAATCGAGGTATTAATGGGCCACAGAATCTACTTACCGTCACGTGTAGTGTGTGCTCTTTTGTTATTTTTACATACATATATACATTAAGACTCATGCTGGTCACTTAGAGTGGTAGGCATAGACTACGGACTTCCATTTGGCACGATTCTGACAAACCTCCCCCCGCCTCCTTTACATCCATGTATCTACGCATACACGCTCGTCGGTTAGGGGTACTTCTAACGTGTTTTGTAATTTTTGTTCTTAAAAAAATAATGTAAAAATAAAACAAAACAATTATCGTCGTAGATATTAATCGATATATCGCAATTACTATAAATTTCGTAGTGGCGATAATATCATTATATTTAATCGACTTCGTTCGATGGTGTTAGCACAAAAATATTTTCCAGTTGCCTGGTCGGGCAACATTAACATTATTCTCAGTCGATTGACCAAGAGGCTCGTGGGACAACAGCCGTCCTAAACCAATACGTGATCGTTGTTGCCTCATTTCATTCGAGTTGTTCACTTTAACGATTTCATTCGATTATTTTGGGGAACGTTGAAGGAATTGTAATAATATTTAATAAAAGGAAGCATTCTTTTAGATAACTTTAGATTTTCAAATAAAAATGATGTTTTAATAAAGTTAATTCACAGTCATTCAGAGTTAAAAACGAGGATGTTCGTAGTAGTGACCAACATAGTAACATTCAGCAGTGTTAATTTTGTGATAATATTTATGCGTGATCGACGGGGTGACAACCCCATCATGCAATGTATGTCTTAAGAGGCGATTATAGGAAATGCCGGAAAATCCTACGTAAATTGTTGGTGCAGTTCAAATCATTATTCAACTGTTAATGTGAACTAATTTAGGGCTTTTTTTTAAAATATGTCATTTATTAAAATAAACACATCCTTGATGGATGTGTTTATTTTAATAAAAATAAATTAAATAGAAATCAACATTTGAAAAAGAAAAATACCTAAGTCTCTTTTTTCAAAGTTCTGTAATACGAGAAAAAGTAGCCTTTAATTTGCCCCAGGTCCCTAACTTCCTATATTCAAACTTTCATGAAAATCTGTCAAGTAGTTTTTGACAGACAGACAAACGTTCCAAAAACCAGTAATTTGTCTTCAGTGACCTTTGCTTAGTCCCCTAGACTTGTTTTTTTTTCAGAAAATATTAGAATTATAGACAAGACTATTCTACAGATTTATTATATGTATAAATTACAGTCTTTTCTAGATCTGACATATAAAAACAAAAAAAAATAATTAAAAAAAGAAAACTTATTAAACATTAAGGAGGTAAAAGAATAAAATAAAATAAATAAAGTATAATAAAGTTCTTAACCGGTATACGACTTTGAACATAAAGACAAATAATACTTAGGCTTTTTAAAAGTGATTTTTATTTTTCATACAATAATATTAACTATTTAAATGTACGAACCGCAATTCCTGCCTCACGGGGGAATATTTGCCATAGTTGCTATGTTTGTTTGTTTGTTGTAGTGGATATCCTTACATCGCCACTACGTGGTTAAATAAATAAATATAAAAGCGTAAAAAATTTGGGTAAATATAATTAATTTACAATGTCAGTTAGCCTTATAGTGGCGGCGTTTGAAATACTATATTTTGGTAATATTAATTCTTTTCTCAGAAGAGTTAAAAGTCGTTTTTTATGACTTTTTACTTTTTTTGTTCGTTTGTTATCATTATTCTATAAAAAGAAAACTTTTACGACTGAATTAATCTTTTTTCTACTAATTTTGACACAATTCTTTAACCAGAATGGAAACTGGTGACAATCCAATTACTAACTATGAGCATTGAGGTAACTTGTTGTGAAGTTAATCCAGAAGATAATTTTCAAACTCTTATTAACACGGTAGTGTAAACAAAGATAAACAGATGCTCCATGTTCTTGAAATTAGTTAAAGTTGTACCATTCAGGTAACTCTGATTTTAAAATTTAAACCTTTTCTGACACTTGCAGTTCTATAGAATCGACAAAATTTTATCTAAGGTAAACAAGTGACCGTGTTATGGTGAAGTAAGAATATCCGCCACCCCATATCGTAGATGTCGTAACGGGCGACAAAGCTGTAGGAAACTAACCAGAAATAGGCAGCAGCGTTTTAATTACCCACCATCCCAGCGTGGAAATTATTATTTTTTTATAGGAGAGGGGGCAAACGAGCATACGACTTACTTGATGGTTAGTGACTACCGCCGCCCACGAACAACTGCAACACCAGTGGAATTACAGGTGCATTGCAGGCCTTCTAGAAAGGAGTAAGCTCTTTTCCTGAAGGTCCCTAAGTCATATCGGTACGAAAAAATCGCCGTTGGTAAACTATTCCATGTGAGGTCTTACACGGACGAAAACTCCTAGTGGAACGTACATTGGTGAAACATCAAGCATCCAGATGGTGTGGATGGTATGGGGAGTATTGCCGCGATGTGCGTAGACGAAAGCCACCATGATTTCGGGATTACGCCTAGGGAGTAGCAGTACCAGAAAAGACGCGTTAGAACCCGTGCCAAATTTGGAGCACACGTTCTCAGCACATTTGGGGGGATTCCGTTAGGACGCCTCGACTTGTAGATGTCCAAGCTTAGCGAACCGAGCGCTGTGTGAACCGCAAATTCGGCATGGAGCAATCACACCGTAGGATGCAAAGAAAGACCGCATCCTGTCCCAATCGGACAATCTATAGTGTAAAACACGGCGGCAGCCTGTAGAATACAACCGCGATTTCAGCGTGAGTGGCAACACACTCCGGACTAGACAATGATCTATCTAGACTGAATGAGATGTGTTGTCAGCAGAAGGTCCAACGGAGAAGGTGCATGATTTTCCCCATCTGGAATCCCCGGAGGCGAAGCAAACAGTTGTGGCAGACCATATGCTAAAGCAAAATCATGAACAGATCACCCCACATGAATGATTTAACGTGAATCGAGCCATTCGGCATGGTGGGCGTTAAAATCGGCGAGGATCACGATTTCTGCGGATGGGATCTGCTGTAGCAAGGAATTTGTAGTTATTTGGACGTAGCAAATGAGTCGATCCGTTTCGACATTACTGCTATGGAACCGGTAGAGGCACCCGTAGATGTGCGGATGGCCATCGCTGTCTACGCGTAGCCAAAGGATGGATAGGTGTGAACTTTCAAGACTGCCGAGCCGTCGGGAATAGATGTCCTTCTTCGTGGCAGAGGTTGCCTTCGTCTTGTTGTCCAGCTTGTCTCTAGCAGTTATTGTCTGGAGCGGAATTTTGCACCCCCTTCCCTCAGGAATATGCGGGGCAGCCTGACCACCCACTCACGTTCAGGAGCAGAGTAGCTTGTTCGTGGATGCTCCCGGGGCCTTCCGGGGGTAATTTTACAGTTAACTCCACTATGTTGATGAGGGAAGGGGTGAGGGGTGAAATCCACTCACCAGACAAAACGCAGAAACGGAGCTTCCATTTCACGCCGGTATTATGTGAGGTCGTGGTAACATAAACCTAAACTCTCACGCCTGTTACCCAGAGTACCCAGAGACAGAGACTACGGACTTCCATTTGACTTGCTTCTTTTATATCCATATGCCTACACACATATTTAAATAAAAATAGTTTTTACGGACTTCGGAATTTTTAGACTGAGGAGTTCGACGTCCCAATGTCATAGTTAACCACGCCTACCTACAGATTAAAATTATTAATATTTGTAGTCTTGTAGTTGTATGCTTTGGTTGGAATTTCGTATTATTGATTCACAGAAATCTGTTACACGTACAGGACATCATCTTGCAAACCACACCTTCCCTCTCACTTTCCTTAGTGACCCTACTTCTACAGTATTTGTTCTAGTTTCGTGCTTCTTATGCCATGTCCAACTTTCGTATTTGGCAAATATTCCCGCCCATTCTCTGAAATATTTATATATATTGCCGTGTAGTGGTGGTTGATAATATCTACTATCCCGTATCTTTTCGTAGGTGCCGTAACACGTACAGAGACAGAGGGAGACTGGCAGAAGACGGGCAGCAGCATCATCGTGATAAAAACAATAATATAATATAAACTGCGGTTACCAACCCGCTCGCCAAGCGTAGCAACTATGGCAATAAACCCCCCATGATAGTTACGAAAAAACGGCCTCCAGTCCCCGGCTGCGCCGTTATTCCTGGCTACGGTGGCGACCATGGTAATGGCGGGGCAGGGTGTGCTAAGAATCTCCGGTAGAGGTTCGGTTGCCACCTACGACCACTCGACCTGGTAACGTATAACGCATGCATCCTGAGGACTGACAAGAAGTTACTAGAGCTGGAAGAAGAGTTAGACAAGTTGCGCTTGCATATTATAGGATTATTCGAGGTCCGAAGAGAGGGGAAGGACACGGTAATCCTCGAGTCCGGCAACTTGTTCTTTCACTGAGAGAGTGACCATCAGTTCCAAGAAAGTAACGGATTTCTCTCGTCAAAAACGTTATAAAGATTTTGAGTGTGTCAACGAGGGTCACGTACCTGATACTCAGAATCACCAAACGGTATACGCTGAAGGTCATACAGGTTTACGCACCAACCTCAGCACATGCCGATGAGGAGGTGGAGGAAATGTATGAGGATATCTCTAGAGCCACGCATTCCTCCAAAACCCATTATAAGTTGCTAATGGGAGACTTCAACGCAAAACTAGGTACAATAGAAAGCGGTGAGCTGAAGTTAGGGAAACTATCTGGCCGATTTTATGGAGAAAAAGGGACTCTTTATGGTAAAATCTTTCTTGGAAAAGCTGCCCCTCAGGAGACCTGGTCAAGTCCCGACTATTCGACAAAAATGAGATCGACTTCATTATGATGACCAGACGCCAGTGATGTCTCAGTGATCGCGAGCGTGAAAACTGGCAGCGATCACCGAATGGTTAGAGGCATAATGAACTTAAACGTCAAGTTGGAGAGGTCTCATCTAATGAAGTCAACGCTCCGTTCCCCTCGTGCAATAATCCAAGGTCCCGAGAACATTCACCTTCAATTACAAAACCGTTTTCAGTGCCTATAAGACTGCAATATAGTGGACGATATGAATGACAAGCTCGTGGAAACTGTCCATGCGGTCGCAGCTAAGTTCTGCAAGACCTGCCGTAGAAGAGCATAAAAGCTCTACGATCACACTCTTAACCTCATGGCTGTTAGACGTAAGCAGATTTGACAATATAAAGGCAACTAAACAGACTGATCTCCAAATCCATGAGGCACGACTTATGCAACTTCAATATAGCTGCAGAACAATCCAGAAGCGATTGAGCAGAACCAGTGCTTGAAAGTCAGAAAGATCTGTCTGCCAGAAACAGCCAACTGTCAAAGCTGAATACTGAGTGTGGCTGCATCGTTTCTGGGACACCTGAGATTTTGAGTGAGGAGTGAAGTTCTATGGACAGCTGTACATATCATAGTTGGAGTCGCACGCAAGTGTGAGTACCTATCCAAGAGCAAGTCTTATCTGACACTATTCCGATGATATTCCGGACATCAGTCTGAGCGAGATTAAAATGGCGCTCCAGCACCTTAAAAAAGTCCCCGGGCGAGGATGGAATAACAGCGGAGCTTCTGAAAGCGGGTAGGAAACCGGTGTTTAAAATCCTTCAGAAGCTCTTTAATTCCGTTCTCCACGAAGGCTTCCCGAGGCGTGGAGCAGAAGTGCGGTGGTCTACTTCTTCAAGAAAGGTGACAACGCTCTCTTGAAGAACTACAGACCGATATCCCTTCTGAGCCGCGTCTACGTGCTGTTTTCGAGAGTCATTACGAATCGTCTCGCAGGCGGATTCGACGACTTCCAGCCTCCCGAACAAGTTGGTTTCCGAAAAGGCTTTAGTACAATAAACCACATACATACCCTGTGACAGATTGTACAGAAGAGCAAAGAGTACAATTTGCCACTTTGCCTGGCGTATATGGACTTTGATTCCGTCGAAATTTGGACGGTGCTACATTCTTTTCAGCGGTGCCAAGTTGACTGTCGGTATATCGAAGTGCTGAATTGTTTGTACAGTAGGGCTACGATGGCTATCCGAGTACAGAACCAGAGTACGAAACCTATCCAACTGCAGAGATGTGTAAGACAGGGTGACATTATTTCCCCGAAACTCTTCACCGCTGCATTGGAAGACGTTTTTAAGCTACTGGACTGGAAAGGATACGGTATTATCACTAATGGCGAGTACATCACTCACCTTCGATTTGCTTACGATATAGTCCTTACGACAGAATTGCTGGAGGACTTAAGCACTATGCTCAATGACCTCAATAGTGTCTCCCAACGGATAGGTCTTAAGATGAACATGGACAAAACAAAGATCATGATCTTCTAAACATGTTTAATGTCCATGTCACACCTATGCCGATAGTTGTTGGGAGCACTAAGCTCGAAGTTACGAGTACGTTTACGTGGGACAAATAGTCCGACTAGGTAAGTCCAACTTCGACCGAGAGGTCAATCGACGGATTCAACTCGGCTGGGCATCGTTTGGGAAATTACGACACATCTTCTCATCCCAGTGATGACCTACGGAACCGAGACGTGGTCCTTCCCTGCTGACGGTATGAGAACGCTCAAGGTCGCTCAGCGAGCTGTGGAGAGGGCTATGCTCTGGGTTTCTCTGCGTCATAAACTTAGAAATAAGGATATCCGCAGTAGAACCAGAATGACCGACATAGCTCAACGGAGTAAGGTGAAGTTACAATAAGCCGGCCATATAGCTCGAAGAATCGACCACCGTTGGGGAAAAAAGGTTCTCGAGTGGCAGCTTCGTACTGGTAGGCGAAGTGTAGGGCGACGTCCCACTAGATGGAGTGACGACCTGGTAGGATATGCAGGAACTCGATGGATTCTGGTGGCTCAGGATAGTGATTTGTGGCATACCTTGGGTGAGGCCTATGCTCAGCAGTGGACTTGTGAAGGGCTGTAATGGTGAAGATGATGATTCTTTATAAGGAAACTTATTAGGAAGTCTTATTTTCGGCAGTAAACTTTGGACAGGCTGTAAAAGTATTATAATACGCAAAGGTTTAAGTGAATTTGATATCCCGGGTCGATTTGGGAAACAGCAACAACATTTTAAATATTAATGATATTCAGAATGCTATTGACACTACCAATATTCCCGTAAACTTCTTTTCATTTGAGCTTCAAATTCTTGTGTAAAAGTGGTTTACGACAATAATTGAATGGCGGATTCGAACCCATGAGCTTTTATTTTGAAATAGGGGATTTAAGACACAATGTTATATTAAAGAATCCGAGTCAAAAAATTGAAGGGATAGGTGCAGTTTACTTTAATTCCTCAATCCACTTTCTATCACTTTCGTTTTTGTCTCGCTTACAACACCTGATAAATAAAAAATATAAAAATGATACCTATTTATCGAAATTATTAAAAAACAGTTCTTTTGAAGATTTTTTAGCAAGGTAAGGGTAAAAAATGAGTATACTGTCAACCTGATGATAAGTGGATACAGTGTCCCGTAGACGTCGATCCACGATTAGGAATCAAAATATAGATGAGTTGTCACATTTGAGTTCTGAGTTCATCTGAGTTTATATTAAATTTATTTCTTATTTAAAAAGTATTTATTTCTTGTAGAAAAGAAACACTCATTAATTCTTGTCAATTGTCAGAGATACGGAGAAAATTATTACAAATCTCTAGACAAGAGTCTAGATACTACCCTGAAGACAAAAAATCAATAAGTTTTCTATAAAGCTCAAGTGACAAAGGAACCCACAGCCCCCGGACGTCTGCAGCCAACTTCAAACGAAGAAGGCTATAGATATTGTGTTATCACCTCTGAGGAACATGGAATACCTCACAGCTTGTAACTATCATGGCTATCTAAACCGTTCAGATCGTAACACAGCAGTGCTAGCACTGTTATATGATGTCAGAAGTTGTCAAGCGAGTGGTGTGGTACCTACACAGATGGACTGAAAAGGGTTTATATAATCAAGTACGCGGCTTAACACCTAGTAGATATCTTATGCATTACATAGAGACATTATTTATTAAAAATTACGCATGACACATGTACAATAAAAATATGTTGATTAATCGATTACAATCAATGTATTCTTCATTATATATCAAACCAAAAAAAAAAGGTTGACCCTACAGGCCATCCCTGCAACAACACACACACGAGATATTTGGTTGTCTTTGCCAGGAAATCAAGTTCAAAACCCGTTAGACAATAGTCAGGTCTAACCTTGTAGTTACAAAACCAAGCGAAGCTTCAAATACAACAGAAAATAAAGAATAAAAAATTGCTGAGACACACTCTTAAATGAAACCGGCCAAAGGCGCTCATGACTAAGGCCTTTTACTAGATTGTGTTAAGTGTGGGGCGAACTTTCAATTAACTGAGGGCTAATGGTTCCATCATCTCCGTGGCCGCTCGTTTAGAAACGGATGTAATAACTTTGCTCGTCGGTCTGGAAAACATTGCGGCTTGCGTGGTGACGTCCCTCGCTGGACATCGTCACGGACTATGATGCAATATAAATGGAAATGCTTCAAGTAATGACGCAAATTTTTCTTAAAAACGCTCTCTATGTAATAAAATATGGCTGACAGACGAGCGCACAGTCCACCTTATGTAAGTGGATGCTGTGGCTCATAAACATCTACATTTATCCTCGATTAAGAATCCAAACAAAGATGTGGTTGTTTTCCCTGAGAACTAAGATACAAAGCCTCGTTTCAGTCAGTAAGTTTCAGTTAGAGATCGAACAAATGTGTTGCAGACCGAAGATTCCGGGCATTCAACTTGTAGATTGGATTAGAAATACCGGAATCCTTTCCACATCGAAAATTTCCTATGTCACACGAACAGCTGCTACGCTAAAATATAACTGGGTTAGACACATCTGCCGAATGCCAAATGACAAACCATAGGCCAAAGTGACACCCCAATTGGGTCTATAAAAGGCAAACATCCACGAGGCGGACACAGGAAAAGATGTTGGAATGAACTGAACTTCTTCAGAAAATACAGGTCTATGGTGACATACGAGGCTAGTAAGTATAATAATAATGATAAATTGATATAATTTAAAGTTTATTTTCTTGTTTTTAAAGCATTTAAATAAAAACTTGTATTTAAAAATGTTTTTACTATTTATTTATTTATTAATTATATAATGTGGGTAATTGTAACTTTTTTATTAAAACATTATAAAAAGCGTTACCATAATATAAATGAATACATGGTTGATAATAAACCCTAGAAATGAGGTGTTGCCAAGCTATTTCTTAAATAAGCTTTATAAGTGATTGTATAACAATGTTTATTATTGAATGATTTTACTTTTTGAAAAGAGTCCCGCTGGGTTTTTGCTGGTTCTTCCAAAGACGGAAGCTTTTTCTGAACCAGTACCAGTACCAGAATTAGTATTAAAGGTAAAAAAAAAAACATTTTTCAGTAAGAATTACTTGTATTCTAACATTGATTTAAAAAAAAATTATTCCATTTAGTCCATTTATTATCAATAATAATCTCAATTTCACCTACCACACTTTATATTTCTACAAAACGGTCAATTGTAAAATACTACCAAATAGAAATAACCTATTTCTGCCACAAAAGAGCACTACTCCAAAACTTAGTACGCCGTTACCGTTTACAGCCTATTAAAGTCCACTGCTGAACGAAGCTCCTTCCATATATTGCCTCAATAGCGGGGATATTTGCACATAGTTGCCATGCCTGGCAAGAGAGTTGGCAACCGCAGTTTTTATTTCTATTTTAAATCCTTATAAGAAACACGTTACTACCCATCTCCAGATTTGTTTTCCGTTGTCACCTCCTGCGACACCCAGGGGATGACACGGGGTAGTGGATATTCTTACGTCGCCACTCCGCAGCTCAATTTAATTACAGTTAATTCCATCTTAGCCCTCGGAGGTGACGTCATAAAAATATATACGCGTAGATGATGTCAACACTTAAGATAAAATTAGGTTAGATTTATTTTTCTCAGATATTCGTTACAAAGTATTTAGTATTATATTAACCATTTCGACATTTATACAACGAAGAAGCAGTGTAACGAATATCAATGACACGCTAGGTTCTGGGGCGATGACAAATAAATTTATAAGTTCATGGGTTATCGCATGCACGTACGCAACGCAACGTAATTGATCGTACTTTCTAGAAATTGATGATTACTAATAAATCCTACTCTTCAAAAAGGAAACTGTCACTATAGCTTTGCTAAAAAAAAACATTCCGAAGGCATATGAAGACCTCCAATGGGAATTGGGGTAGCCCAGAAGAGTTTTCCTTGTGAAACCTGTGGGAATATATAACTAAAATCTTATATGAAATTTTGTAGTTTTCTAATTACTTAAATTTTTAGTAACGAGTAGTACGACTTGGCTCATCCCAGTTAGACGTATATAATTCTTTATTGGTATTTAGTTAAAAAGTAAATGTCATATTTGAAATATTTTTATTCAAATTGCCATTTACAAGGCAAATTTTGTAGATATATACAACTGTAAAGGTCAATTTATTATATATATATATATATATATATATATGTATATATATATGTATATATATATATATATATATATATATATATATATGTATATATATATATATATATATATATATATAAATTACGTGTCACGTTGTTTTTCGGCGATGGACTCCTAAACTTGAGAGAAAGGATAATTTTTTAGCCCACGAGTGACCCACAATTTTTATTTACGTATTTAAGGATTTTTAATATGACATGACAAAGGGTCGTCGATAAGAGCAGAACAACGTCTGCCTGGCAAGCTAGTATATATGTTTATAATCATATATATCTATAAAAAGCAACAGAGTGTGGTCCTTATACACTCTTATGTTCATGGAAAGGAGCCGGGGATTTTTTTACATAGTAGAACCACGCTGCGGGTTAATTACTGTTACAGCATGACCAGGGAAGGACCACGCTCTCACAAATCACAATAAATATGTCTACAGAAACTGTGCATTTTTCTCTTTTTAATACTAACTTAATTTATAATTTGTGTGTATGATTATATCATGTAACCAAACAAAGTTAAAACGACATTATATAAAATATAATAAAATGCTTGCTGTACATAATAGTTTAGTTAGTGTTCTTAACAAATTTTTTCGACTACATATAAATAAATGTTTACCCGGCTGTAATGTGAATGTAAGTTTTAACAATGGTATAAGTACAAGCCAAGTTAAGTAAGGTTTGAACTTGTACTGCAGTTAAAGACGAAAGTTAATGTAAAACTGCCATTAACTAATTCGCTTGTATTTTGTATTAGGATGTACTAAGTCCTAAAATAAGATGAAAGTTTTTAACATAAATGCTAATAAAAGTTCGTTATTGCTATACACGGACATGCTTCTAGTATGCAAAATATAATTATTACGCAGAAGGAATAAGGTAAGCCATAGCACCAGCCATGTGGAATACAAGTATTTACAGGCTTTGAATAGGAGCATATACAGTCGAAAACGACCTTAATATACCAAAATGCAAGAAAACTGGTGATCCAGTTGCATAATTTCTCAGTCAACGCGTAAGAAGGTAACTTCAAAAGAAGTGTTATGTGCTAAACCCTATCGAAGACATTCACTTGTCCAAATACTCATCGTCTCGACTGCCTCCGCCCGTTGGCGAATCCCCCATTGTAGGTGGTATTTGGAATGTCCCACTTAGCCTCCGGATTGACGATCACAATAACAAACCTTTGACTGGCATAAATGAAATTATTATTCTGCCTTAGTCATTTTTTGGCATTCACAAAATGGAAGAACTCCTTTCTGCCTAAGAGTTCGTCGTAGTAGGTCCCACTCTGTTACCAATTCCTGCCGTCAAATTGTACCTGAAATGCTGTGTTTTGGTTTGAAAGGTGTATAGTTACAAGCTATGAGACATTCCATCTTAGTCCTCAGAGGTGAATTTGCGGCTGTATTTTCTTTATTTTTAGTTGGTTGCAGAACTACTGCGCATCTACATTCTTCTTTGCGTGATACGCTGCAGTAGCCACTTACCACTTAAGGGACTGTAAATGAGTTTAATAAACAAAACATAGTGCATCAACATACAAAAAACATACATTTGAATTAAAAATCTGCTCCTTTTTAAAGTCAGTACACTTATTCAGCCGCTGTAATTGACAAAATATGGGGATTTTCCCCTCGTATCCCTCTTTATCTCGATCTTATATTTTGTACTGCAATTCTTCTGCACTGTGTAGAATTTTAATTTGCGCTCTTGTGAAGTTTGTTTCTAACTTATTTGTACTAACGATCTACGCAGACGATGTACAAAGTATCAGACATAAAAATATGACCTGACTAATTTTGAACGTTAATGGTTGTTACGATTTCAATTATTCAAACTCGATGGAATGGTGCTATATTAGTCAAAAAAGTGTTATTTTACAAAATATTGTGATTTAAAAATGATAACATCAATATTTTAAGTAGGTATGCATGAAACTGATAGTGGAAGTCCTTCGTTTTTGTGTTTTTGCTGTTAGTGTTAGAGATAGTATTATATATAAATATGAAATTTTCATAATTCGAGTCATATGAAAGTAAAACATTTCCTGGTACACAATTACAATACTATTTTTTATAGGATAGGGTGTCACCCCATCCTATAAAAACGTAAGCACACATAAACAAGCACAAAGTCCACCTGATGGTAAGTGGTTGCTGTGGCCCGTAGACATCTACATCAGTCCTCGATTACGAATCAAAATGCAGATGCGTTGTCACCCGTGAGGACTAAGATGGAATGCCTCACTTCCAATAAAAAGGGTCTTCGGTTCCGCACACACAATAACAGTGTAAAATAGCAGCTTAATACTGCTGTGTTTCTTTTGGTGAGTGTAGAGATCCGGAGACTCTTTTTTACTGGAAACTAGGCATTCCACCTTAGTCCTCTGAGGTGACAACGCGTCTGCGTCTTGATTCTTAATCGAGAATAAATGTAGATTTCTATGGGTCACAGCATCCATTTATCATAAGTGGACTGTGTGTTCGTTTGTCACCCTTATTCTATTAAACAAAATTTATATTTAACAAAAATTATTCTGTTCTATTCTATTTACGCCAGATGTGAAATACGTCAACAGCAAGTTCACAGGGCTTGAATATAAAATTTCCCTTCAAAAAGGGAGCCCCGTGCAAAGAAGACTGCTGTTACGGATTCTTGAAGAAGGATAAATAAACATAGACTTTAGTAGTTTACACATCTTCGAGCATTCTCATTTTTATTCCCCTTGCAAGGCGACCGCAAATTTTAAAGTCATGTAAATGCAAGAAACGAATGCAGAAATCCCAGCGGATTGCCTCAATGTGCGCTTAATCTTGATCTCAGCACAGTAACCAACTTTTAGCATTGAGTTCCAACTTTCAGTGTAGTTAACCAAGAAAGTCAATTTAAAACTGCCTTCTAACTATACTCTTTTATTTAAATAGGTACAAATGAAGACGTGGTACGGAAAACAAAGTTCTTTTATACTTTTGGCTAAATATTGTTGACTTTAACTACCAGATTAAGCTAAATAGATCCATTTCGTTTAATTATTACTTTTCCTTTCGTGTTGGAGTCATGCTGCTGCTATATCATGGTTGTAGCATGAGTGGGTCCGCTCGACCAGGAAAAGGCCACAATATCACAAAATACCAGTGTAAAATGACTCATAGATAGAATCGACCGATGTGAACCTATAACAAGTAGAATAGTGAAGATTAAAAGTTATTTAACTTTTTGAGCCCTTTCGTCGTGAACGGTGTTCTTTAGCTTAAACTAATTAAAATATACTAATGACGACTTTCGATTGCTCTAGTGAATATTTATTGTTCTAAGACCAAGTCTCTTTTGTCGAGTGTTGATTGTTCTTTACTGGGTTGAGCCATGCTGCAGCTATATTATTGGTATAGTTGTAGCACGAATGGGTCGGTTCGACCGGGGAAGGACCATGCACTCACAGAATATAAACACAGTAGCGTTAAGAAGCGTAAAATAGCAGCTTAACGCTACTGTGTTTCGTATGGTAAGTGTGGAAGAACCGGAGACCTTTTATACTGAAATTAATGCCTTCCATCTTAGTCCTCACGGGTGACAACGCATCTGCATTTTGATTCGTAATCGAGGATAGATGTATAAGTCTGTGGTTCACGGAAACCACTTAACACCAAGTGGCCTGTGAGCTCGTTTGTCATCTTTATCCTATAATACCTAAAAGATGAAATTTACTGAACAAACACAGCGTAAATAATGGTCCTTAACAACTTAACTTAAACAATCACCATATATACCAAATCGTCTATAACTAAACATTTAGAAAGATCTTATGGAAAGGTCAGTATTCATTAACCTGGTCACGTAAACTATAATATTATTTATTAATGTTAAGTATATTATAACAGACGGATATTTTATTTATATATAAATATAAATAAAAATGGGAGTTCGGAATCGTTACACCATGCTCGACAGGCAGGTTAGCTATCGAAGTATTTTTTATTATTGAGTTATAAGATGCTGCTGACTATCTCCGTTTTAGTTTGCTTCTATCGACTCTTACGATAGTTACGACGCTGCTATTCGTCGCTCATTTATTTATTTATTTAAGAAATTTATGATTACAAAGATGAATGGTTTTAGTGTAAACATAAACTCATTAGAGTTTTTCCATACACCATTGCTGTCGACACATTATTCTAATTAACACTTTATAATACATTACATTACCAAAGTTACATTAATATTATTATCAACTTAAATTAAGTGCATTAAATGTTACGTTTCTAATTGACAAACTATTTGTGGGTACAAAAATTTTAAATAGTTTTAGGCTATGAGCGTAAAATCACATGGTGAACTTATTATACATTCTGTGAATAACCGTGATACAGAATGATTATAACATATATTTTCATAAATTTATAATATGATAATATGTTGGTAAAGTAAACCAATAATATAGAACGAGAAGTCGTTTAAAGTGTTACGAGTTAATTGTATATAAAAAGTTGTTTAAAGAGTTAATTGTATATAAAAAAATTTAATTTATATTTTATGTTTTTACGTGTAATGACGTATTTCAAAGATTTATGTAACTGATTGATTAGATTAGGTATAACATAATTTAAAGTTCTTTTTACGTATAAGTTATTATATCTAGGTAATTGCAGTTTTAGATCATCAGTTCTGCGTGCCGAGTATAATAACTTATCTACCTTTTTAAAATTTTCAGTAAAGTAATTTTCAGTTAGTAATGTTAGTTCAACTTTGTCGTGAATAGGTATAATTTTACAAAATGCAAATAGTTTTCGATAATCATCATTAAAATTAATTTTGAAATTATTAGGGACTATTTGTTTTAAAATGCGCAGCTGAAGTGAGTATATTCGATCTAGATATGTTCTATAGGTTCTCCCATAGCTTGACAAGCCATATTGTATAACAGATTCAGCTAAGGATTTATAGAGCATTAAAGAGGTTTTGTAAGGTTTTTTTGTTTGATTAATATAAATTTTGCTAATATCCCTCTTAATATATCACAAACACGATTTACACGCTCTTTCCAGATTAGCCCATCGTTTTTGTTTGTTGTTTGTATTTGCTTGTTTGCTTATTTTACGTTTGGCAAACACGAATTGATTATAACGCCATCTGACGGAATCCCTAAGATTTATTTGCATTTTCTAGACGGTATGACTGTTATTTTGCCTGGGATTCTCACTTGTTAAATACCACTCTCTTACTTATTTCAGTCGCCAAATAGTGGTTACACTGCTGTGTTCCCATATCATCCCTTTGTACACTATTACCTTCAGGTACCTGAAGTTAATAGTGTGCAAAGGGATGCTATGAGGTAGTGGAGTTTCTTACGTCATCATCGCTACACACCACGGTATAGGTATTTTATATTTTTAAAAATGAATATTTGAGCGTTGAAATAAATAGTATAAAAACCCCTTAATTACATTGAAGTAATATCCAACATAATAAGCTTAGTATAGGAGCTCATTCGGTTAATCGCAAATAAGAAAGCCAATACGATCCAATACATTTCCGAATCAAACGTAAAGAGATAATTGAAAAGATAATAGAAAAATAAATACCTTATTTTCTAGCTGAGACCGCGTGTGGTGTTAATGTTGTTATAAAAAGGGAGTCATTAACGACGTTTATATCTAAAAAATACAGTGGCGAAACGATTTATTTCCTTTACAATTTATATATAGTTTTTAATTATTATGAGCCGGTACTGACTACTACACAACCTGATTTTAAATAGTGATGTAGCTGAAGATGGTAAGGCTAATGTACCATTACATGTGCTTAGGTAACGTTACAGGCTGTCAAAAGTCCAGCTGGAGAAAGACATACATTATAGGTTGCCTCAAAAAGAGGATATTTGCCAAAGTATTTTTTATTATCCAAGGCTTGTTACCTCTCATCGTCTGTCTCATCTGCCAGCGAATATGTCCTGTTTGAACACAACTCTCTCAGTAATTCAATTCACAAGTACACAAAAACTATGGACCCAATTATATAAATATGCTAGCTAGTACTAATAGTAGATAATAATAAAAATAAATTAAAAGTAATTAAACGCGATAAAATCCGTAAATAATAGTTTTATTCAATAGCTAGTACTAAATAAACTGTAATAAAATAATTAACACTTCTTTTGACTGCAAAAACGCCTGAATAATCACAAACGAGTAAAGTGGGAAGGTAAATTGCTTTTCACTCCTTAGCCAGGGTTTTGTGGTTCTATTGGCAACGTAAGTGGCGATAATAACATGGAGACAGTAATTACAGGCCTATGAATATTTTTTTATACAGGCAAGATAGTTCAGATACTAAGTATTTGCTGCAAGTTATGTGTTTTATTTTTTTAGTCGTAAAATTTAAATATTAGTGCTAATCGGTGAAGAGAAACATCGAAGACCTGTAAAGTTCGCCAACACGCACTGAGGCAGTGTACCGGACATTTTTTACCCCAAAACCCCCTCAGATGTAACAGGAGGCTTGTGCCCATTAGTGGGACGTATATAGGCTGTACATATAATAATTTTTTGTCAAATAAAACCGGCCAAGAGCGTATCGGGCCACGCTCAGTGTAGGGTTCCGTAGTTTCCCGTCCGTCACAATAAGTGTTCCCACTTATGAGTTTAAAGGTGGGTATCCATTATGTTCGCGCTCCAGCAGCGCTCCGCGCTCCTGCAACTGCTCCCGGTAGTGGGTACTGTTGTTTCCATCCAAGTTCAAAATAATTTTCCTAGAAAGTCCTTATAAAGTTCTACTTTTCAGATTTTTTTCATATTTTCTAAACTTATGGTTCAAAAGTTAGAGGGGGAGGGACACATTGTTTTTTACTTTTGGAGCGATTATTTCCGAAATTATTGACATTATCAAAAAATGATTTTAGTAAACCCCTATTCATTTTTAAATACCTTTCCAACGATATATCACACGTTAGGGTTGAAATTAAAAAAAATCACTTCCCACTTTACATATAGGGGGGCTAGCCTAATAAAACATTTTTTTCCAATTTTTATTTTACCACTTTGTCGGCGTGATTGATACACATATTTCAGCTTTTTGGTGCTAACGGTCACGGAGATTAAGCGAGGACGGACAGACGGACAGACAGATATGGCGAAACTATAAGGGTTCCTAGTTGACTACGGAACCCTAAAAATGGATAAAATTTTCGAAGAAATCCGCTTCAAAGGGTGTAGTGACTAAATAATATTTTTTAAAAAATTAGGTTAAGTGTTTAGGTTGAATATTATTTCTTTTTCATGCTTAAAGCGCGCTCTGACGACCAATATCAACCAACCAAAACAATTCATCCAAGTATGCCAATTTACCATTGACAGTAATAGGGAAGAGCATTAATATTACTGCCGACTTTGACCTCACCGGTCCTATGATGAATATGGTCACATTCTTCCAGTAATGTTTTACTTGGAGCATTTTTGCTAAATCTCATGTATTTTTTATAGGAGAATGGGTAAACGAGCATACGGCTCACAGGATGGGAAGTGATTACCGCCACCCACGAACAACTGCAACACCAGGGGAATGGCAGATTGGCCGGCCTTTTAAAAAGGAGTAGGCTCCTTTCTTGAAGGTGGCGAGACCAAAAATGGGTTTTCTTCCCCGCACAACTTCCTTGTGGAATCGACTACCACCAGAGATTTTTCCGGACCGATACGACTTAGGGACCTTTGAGAAAAGAGCCTACTGCTTTTTAAAGGGCCCGCAACGCATCTGCAATTCCCCTGGTGTTGCAGTTTTCATGGGCGGCGGTAATCACTTACCATCGGGTGAGACGTATGCTTGTTTTTTGGTGTGGTTTGGTTTGTGGCTCGGTCGTATCAGTCCGGAAAAATCGCCGGTGGTAAACTATTCCACAGAGGTTCGTACGCGGAAGAAAACTCCTAGTGTAACGTACGGTGGTGGACCGCCAAGTTTGCCCCCTCTCCTATAAAAAAAAAAGATTTTAAAGAATGATAAAAATAATTTACATAACTTTAGTTAAAAATCTATCAGGCTTATCTAAAGGAATGGTAAAATTACATTTACTTGATTGAATATTCGCTTGGAAACTGCATTTTTTGTGACTCGCATGTTTTTATTGTTGACACGTTTTTGTGACTCGCTCTCAAATAATTTTTAATTTTATCATAACCCGGGTGTATTTAATATCCTTTATTATATATTATATTGAATTTCTTCTTATTTGTATTTGAAAAAAAAATATTCTTCCAATAATTAAAACATATTCTTGACATTGGCTTGACCATCTCCGTTGAGGTAGCACAACTTGCCTAACAAATAAAAAAAATAATATAATAATTTTTAATTTTGAATAAAATTACTTTTACGGATTTTATCACGTTTAATTTTCTTAATTTTTAATACAGGACGTTTCGGGTGCTTACAAGCACCCATAGTCACGGGCGACTGAGGTGATTGACGTCCCAATGTCAGAATTAACCTGGAGTACCTTCAGCTTTTTAATTATTACATTGGGACCGAAATGAACTTACTGTGTCTTGAGGTCTTGCAGTGGTATGTTTGGGCTTAGTTTTAGTTTTATTAATTACAGAATCCCAAGCAGGTGGTAGTACCCAGCCTCCTTCTCTATTGAAATTGGAATGTTTTTTTTAATTTCAATAGCCTCACGTATCATAATAGACAGGAATCGATGTTCTTTCGCGAGGATTTATGGTCTATGGTTTCGGGTTCAACAAAGCACCCGAAACGTCAGTTATTAAAATTAAGCAAATTAAACGCGATAAAATCAGTAAAGGTAATTTTATTCAATGTGTAGTGATCGCGTAAATATAAGAAATTATTAATTTTTAATTTGTTCAACATGTAATCCCCACAAATCCACTCACCTTTTGATTAGTTATGTTTTTAAGATTCCGTAGCTAAACAACAAGGAACCCTTATAGTTTCTTCATGTCCGTCCGTCCGTTTTTCCGTCCGACAGCAGTTTTACTCAGTCCCTAGGTGCTACAAATTTGTCATTTGGCACAGCTAAAGATATTAAGTCTACAAAACTGTGATAAAAGATAAAACATTGGGGATATGAAACAACATTTTTCTCAATACCACTCCCTATAAGTGTGATTGGAAGATTAGTCTTTTAGTTACCATCACCGTATTTGGGCCCATTTTTGGTCGTTAGCGGTCCAACCGCTAATTCACTTAATATGCTCATTCTCAAGAAAGCCCCTTATAAGTTTACGTATTGTGACGGTCAACTATGGAATCCTACCTCTACAATGTACGTGGAACGACTATAAGTATGTTTATAATTTTAAAATTAAGCTGAAAATAATAATGTGAATATCAAAAGTATATTTTTAATTTAAATATTTTATTAAGTTTAAAACCATATTTTTGCATTCATACTAAATATAGTATCGAATAATTTCACGTTATAACAGAGCGCACTCGTTTCGTCTGGCATCCATTTGTTAGTTTTTAGTTAACTGCTGAATTGCGATGGAGATGGACTCAAACGAGCTGTACTAACTTCATAAATTGTTACTTTCAGCAAAATGAGAAATGAGAAAATACGATTGCTGGATATACGAAACTCTTATGTATTCTAGTGAAATGAGTGAGTTATAGATTGAGAGATATTTTCTAAATAGACTGAGAACGAATAATAAATCTTACACATATAATAATTACACATCGCTTCGTAGGTGTCGTAAGCGATGGGACAAAATTCTGATAAATATCAGGACTTTCGATAATAGCGATAAACAATTTCATTGATTCCAGACATAAAATACCTGCAGCTATATTACATTTGGGGCCCAAATTGGTCGACTCGAGTTGGGAAAGACTACGCTCACACAGAATACCAGCGTAAAATATGAGCTTAATGCTGTTGTGTTTCGTATGGCGAATGTAAAGGACCGGGGAACCTTTTTACGCGATACGAGGCACTTCATCTTAGTCCTCATGGGTGACAACAATTCTGCGTTTTGATTCTTAATCGAGGAGAAATTTCCGTGGACCAAAGTTCCCACTTACACACGTGGTAGTGGTGCACGTTGGTAGCCCTTATTCTATAAAAAAAATACCCTGACAAAAATAGGCATGAGAGTTGTACACAGTAGTTTAAGCCAGTGGAAGTTTATCATAAATAGATTTTGAAATTAAAACAAAGTACAAATCTATAAATGGTAAAGAATTAAACTTCTTATCGCTATTAAAGTTCTAAAGTTGACTTCAAACTTGTGAACGTAATGGTGGAAGGTTAATTTAAACTAAGCTTCGACTACCAAAGTGGCGTTGAAATGAGTCTATCGATGCAGAAAATACTTGTTTTGTTAAGTTATCGGTTTATTGTGCTCTGTTGTGTTTTGTTATCGTTTGTTTTGGCGAGGTTAAAACATATCTATATCATTTATATCTATAGCAATACATACAAATAAAACTTAAACTAACTCGTCGGTGACTCCGCAGAGAAGCGAACCTAAATTCGCAAAAAATTACGGGAGATCAAGACAACATTTATTATTCCCCGATTACTACCTGTTTTATCAGAAATGTAATCGTATTTGTAGTTTTCCATTAAATCTAATATTTATATTTTTCTCATGAAAAAAATCTACTAGTTGGGAAATGATAAATGTTTTCTTACTCACCTGTAAATTAAAAAAAAAATTATGATCCTCTTTGAGGCGTCAGCGACGAACTGTCTGTCTGTTGTATTAAAATATCTGCTTTCTATTAAGCTCAGAAGTTTATAACTAAATATTATATATTATAATGTATAATGTGTTTAGGTAGCCGTGTTACGGTTTAATAAAAAGCAAACGTATTTTTGTTTAAATTTTAAAAATAATAAATTTACAGATATTTTCCAGACCCTGTGACACCAATGATCTCCCACCATAGGCGTTGTGACGAAACGTCGGGAATGAAAAATAAATTACAATTAAACGCGGTAAAACCGTAAACAGTTTTAATTTAACGTGTAATGTGATATTCGCTAGTAATAAGAAATTGTTATTAATACACTATAAACACAACCAATTGATATTGCTAGACATAAACTGAAACTACTAGACTAGCCTAGACATCAGGACATTGGTATAATTAGGTAGTAAGGTATATACGACGCGCAGCATCCTTCTCTCTACGTTTTTATAGAATAAGGGTGAAAAATGAGCACACCTGATGGTAAGTGGATGCTATGGCTCATAGACATCTACATTTATCTTCGATTATGAATCAAAATGCAGATGCGTTGTCATACCTAAGGACTGAGATGGAATGCCTTGTTTCCAGTAAAAAAATAGGTCTTCGGATCTCTACACTCAGCATACGAAACGCAGCAGTATTAAGCTGTTATTTTACGCTGGTATTCTGTGAGAGTGTGGTCATTCGTGGTCATTCGTGCCACAACCATAATATAGCTGCAGTTTGGCTCTTCGTATAATTCTGATTATTAAGATAATATTCTGGTTCTCGTAAAAAAACTTAAAAATACTTCTTGTTAACAGGTTAATAACCTTCAAGGTTAAACCAGTAATAAAAACCCGAACGCGTAAAACGTTTACTTAAAAGAGTAGCGCTTTATACCCTATGTCACTACCACTACTAATACAAGTCCATCAAAGCATTTAGGCTACAGAGCGTGCCAAATAAATATAAATATATACATACTCTAGAAAAACATTGCTCTTTTTTTGGGCAGTCAAGTGAAAAACCGCATTAGTTTCGAGCCAGTTTTTTTTTAAAAATTCGGTACATTTTGTTTTTGTTTATTTTAAGTTCCTACGAACTAGTTATGCAACCACAATATCATAAGGTTGTTAGGGTTTGTAGCTAGAGGGGGCTGCAAAAGCATTAGGCAGTATCCAGTAACTGTAGAGTCAGCGCTTTTGGTTGAGGTATCAGGCACAGCTCCTGGAAGCGGTGAGATCATTTTGGCATCGACTTTTGTCAAGACTTATTAATTAAGTAATTATAATAACAGTTGTAATTAGAAATAAAATATATTTTAAATAGTTTAAAAAAATCATTTTACGTTCCCGTAATCTTGACTAACTAAAAAACAATGGCTTAAGTAACGTACTTAACGTACTCTTGTTTATAAAGTACGTTGCACTAAAGTTTCGTAAGGAAACAATCTGTATTTATTGATTAAAGCTACGTTTATGGATTTTATCGCGTTTAATTTTAACTTTAATTATTTTTATTTTTAATTCCCGATGTTTTGGGTGCTTTCCAGCACCCATGGTCCACCCAAAAAAGCTGAAGGCACTCCGAGTTTAACAATGATATCGGGACGCCAGTGACCTCAGTCCCCCGTGACCATGGGTGCTGGAAAGCACCCGAAACGTTCATTTCATCTTAATCCTCATTGGTGACATTTGGATTCTGAATCGAGGATAGATGTAAATATCTATAGGCTTTAGAATTCACTTAGCAGTAGGTGGACTGTGTACCTGTTTGTCACTCTTATTTTTTTTAAAGTTCAATATTCGATTCGATGCAATTTAATTTATTTAAGTGTTAACATTACCGGCATAACTTATCACTTTCTTAAATTAAGTACTGATTATGTCTATAACTGTGCCTGTCTGTTTTCATTTAGTGATACGGGAGACAAAAACTTTAAGCGTTACTTGAATCGGCGTCGATTTTTATGAGTAAGGCCGATTTTCAACCGACGAAAAAATGAAGGAGGTAATCAAGTCGAAGCGTATATTTTTTATGTGGTCATACACGAATAACAACGAATAACTTTTTACAGAGTAGTCCGATTTTGATATTTATTTTTATTGGATAGGGTATACCTCGAAATTGGTTCCATATAAATTTGGAAAAAAAAATCTCACCCCCACCCTTTTTTTAATTGTTTTTTAATGGATATGGTATAATACCTCGAAATTGTCCTCATACAAATTTGGAAAAAAATTACACTAAGGGTGGAGAAATAATAATAATAATAAGTTCTTTATTTCCAAGAGGTTGTACATCACGATATTTGCATAACATTATTTAATAAAGCTACATTAGTACATATACTTGAAAACATAGCATCTGCAGCCGAACTAGGAGACCTGTGCATCAGCTGTCAGCGCCATATCCCCACCGTTAATTTATCGAAATATTAGGATGCAAGCAAAAGTTAAATAATCAAATTCTATCTAAAAATTTGTACATTCCGCTAATATAACCTAAGTACAATGAAATTAATTGTATCACATATTATGTTTATATACTATGTTACCACTTATTACTAATACCAAGGTACAAACAAAATAATAAATTATACTACTAATGCCGTTCCTCTCTCATAGGATGTGTAATGTATGACTGTAAGAAGTAATTGTGTTATGAGTGTAATGTGTGAGCAGTGATGGGAGAGGAGCGAGTAAAATATGTGTCGTGTGTGTGTGTGTGTGTGTGTGTGTGTGTGTGTGTGTGTGTGTGTGTGTGTGTGTGTGTGTGTGTGTGTTTGCACACGTGCGTGTGTGTGTGTGTGTGTCTGGTTATTATGATTTTATACGGGTAGTATTACAGGTGACAGTTATATAAGAATTTATTTTAAGTCTGAATACTAAGCAGGTTTTCAGTTTCATTATAAGTTAATTTTTGTAGGTAATTATGTACAGTTTTTTTACAATTTATTTTATTTAGGTGGTAAATGTCCAATGTTTTATTTAGTTTATTATATAAGTGTGGTCCCAAAAATGCAAAGAATTTTCTTATAAAAGTTGTTTTAAAATTAGTTGTATCTACGGAAAATTTCCTGCGTTTATTTAAGTTCGATCGGTTGTATACTAATAAGTTAT
Organism: Parnassius smintheus behrii; assembly: GCA_036936625.1. NCBI lineage: Eukaryota > Metazoa > Arthropoda > Insecta > Lepidoptera > Papilionidae > Parnassius > Parnassius smintheus. The sequence continues at coordinate 43,976,827 of JAUPFT010000020.1, forward strand.
GTTGTTTCTGAATGATCGTTAATATAAACAGTTGTCTTACTGTAAGGACCTAACAGTTATCATAAAGCTGTGACGTAGGATAAAGAAAAGGTTTAAATGTTGCAACTTTGAGTATAGCACGTTGAGAGATTTCTATCTTTTGTAACACCGTTTTAGAGGCACCACCCCACGTTGATATGCAGTATGTTATAATAGACTGACATAAAGCTAAGTAAAATAGGGGTGATGTATTGTTTACTCACAGATTTTAATGCTGACTTATGTATTACAACAGTATATAATAATTACATTACATTACAAAAAAAAACCTCACGATGAATGAGCTTTAGACCTGTCGGTCTCTTGTTTCTAGACCTCTCAGTCTCTGTATTTCTAATATAGCTCGTTCATCGTGTGGTTTTGTAATACGTTATTTGGCTCTAGATCAGATAAAGCAATTCCCTCAGGTGTTTTACTCTACTCGGTGCTAGATATGCCTGCCCTTTGGCAAACATTTTCTTTGCGAGGTAAATTACAGCTTTAAACAAATAATAGTTACAGTAGGATTATATAACAGTTAATAGCTAAAGTAAGGTCGGCGCCAAGCAAGCAATCAATGAACAAAGATCATTAAATTACCCTAAATTTGAAGAAATAATCGAATCAAATTAACAATGCAAAGTGAAATCTTCAGCGATAAACATTAACATTTCAAAAAATACGCCTTCCGAACGAACGCTCGCAGCGATGTGTGCGCTCACGTTTGTACCCGTTCCGGTTTGCTGTCTCGCTGACATTAACTTCGTGAAAGCTCGGCATTTTCCGGCGAAGGGGCGTGTCGTGCGGCCTGTCACACTTTACCTAATTAATTAATTTGCTTGTTTGGCGCCGACTCAAAATTACTCAGGTATACTTACATTAGTTTAAGAACTTAGTTATTAAGATTAAATAAAAACTTAAAGTAATAATAAAACTATATACTTAGGTACATTAACATTAGTTCAAGAATTTTGTTATTAAGGTAAAGGAAAAAGGTTTTCTATTTTTGCTTTTCAGTTTTTTCGGCGGTTTAATTTTTTCGTTAAATTTTTTTTACATTAATAAGTGTAGTGTGTACCCGCCTTATCCGCGAGTTGAAAACAGTGCTCGAAATCTCCCTGTTTTATTTCCTCGGTTACGCCTTACGGCTTCCGCGGAACCCTATTATATTTGTATCTTGTAGGTTTCGAATTCATAAAAATAATATTTTGTTTTATTTATTTTAGTTTTTTTCGTCTTCTATGCGTTCCTATAACATTATTCTGATTTTGATGAAACTTTGGAAAGTTGTTGTGTGGCTTCTGTTATACTTAAAAAAAGTTGTTCGTCTATATTATTTGTTTATCTTATAACCATGCCTAACACAGTTTGTCCGATTACGATAAAACATTGATGAATTTTGCACAAACCCACGATGCAACACATGCCGAGCACAGCCAATAGTGACTTGTACTATGATTAAAACTACTTTTACGGATTTTATCGCGTTTATTTTTACTTTTTATTACTTTTATTTTTAATTCCCGACGTTTCGGGCGCTTTCCAGCACCCATGGTCACGGGGGACTGAGATGACTGACGTCCCGATGTCTTTGTTAAACCCGGAGTACCTTCAGCTTTTTTATTTATTGTTTATGGTCCGATCTATGCAAAATGAACTGACTATGTCCTGAGGTCTTGCAGTGGTGTGCTTGGGTTTAGTTTTAATTTTATTGATTATAGGATCCCAAGCAGGTGGTAGTACCCAGCCCCCTTCTCTATTGAAATTAGGATGTTTTTTAATTTCAATAGCCTCACGTAATATCCTTGGTAGGAATCGGTGTTCTTTCGCGAGGATTTGTGGTCTATCAAATCTGATGTAATGGTTGAGGCCGTCTAGGATATGATCACAAACTGCAGACTTCCCGGAACGTTGAGACATTACATTATCATATCAATCCGTAAAAGTACTTTTAATCATGTGTAGTGTTCGCGTACATATAAGAAATCATTCATTACTACTATTTTAAATCTTTTAGTGGCAGCGTGAGAGAATCGTATGGATGTCCTAAGCGTCAACAGAGTGAAACTGGTACAGGAGACGTACAGCAGCATCTTCCCGATAACAACTCAAAATTTGTAAAAAAAACTGCGTGCCAAGTTGCATGCTGAGTGTCGAAACTTTGTAAAATATCCACTCTATGAGGCTGCTGGAATAATTTTTCAACATCATTATTACAGCTCGTCACTAGTCCACTGCCGAACCTAGGCCTGCCTCAAGGAAAGCCACAAAGCACGGCCCTGATCCCCCTGCATTCATCAGTGTAGGCTGCCTTATATTTTACTAATTATTACGAGGCTGCCACTCGAGAACTTTTCTTCCTCATCGGCTTTCGGTTCTTCTAACTATATAGTGTATTAACTATATATTAACTCTTCAGTTTACTGATGCGTTGCACTTTGTCAGTTTTCTTAATAGTATAAAGATAACAAACGAGTACACAGTTTACCTGATGATAAGTCGATACTAGACATTTATACATTTATCTCATAGACATATATACATTTATCTCCAAAGAATAAGAAACAAAAGGCAGATGTGTTGTCACCCTTATGATGAAATGCCTCGTATCCAGTAAAAAGGGTCTCAGGTTTTATAATCTTACAGTACAAACCAAGCATTATTAAGTTGCTATTTAATGCTTGTATTCTGTGAAAGTGAGGTCCTTCCTCGTCCGAGCGGAACCATTCGTGCTACAATCATAATATAGCTGCAGCGTGGCTCCATCACGTACAACTTGCTAGCTCTACTTATGGTTACTCTGTAATGAATAAATTAGTTTGAATTGTAGTTATACTATCAGTTTCCGCGATCAAACTAGATTTGCGAGATTCGAAATAGATTGGAATTTGATTTGTCGGTTCTCGATCACAATTTGAATGAATGCTGCGGCCGATATTATGTTGATTTTGCAGAAAGCACTCGCAACGTTGCGAAGTACTGCAGTAAATAAACGGCGTGTAAAACAAATTGCATGTTCGTGCAGTAGCAGAGCGGATTACACTGTAATCCTACCGGGAATTAATTGAGATTTTATCTTATTTTTAATTTAATTAATGTAATTTTATAGATTTATATTCGATGGTTGTCGGTTCTTCAAAGTATATGATCAGCTCATTGCCACTTCAACTTACTAGTCCATTGGGGAATAAGATCTTTCAATTGCAGCCTTGTACTGGTAGGCCAAGTGTAGGGCGGCTTCCCACTAGATGAAGTGACGACCTGATAAGACATGCAGGAAGTCGATGCATTCATGTAGGTCTGGTGCTTTGTGACATTCCTTGGAGGATACCTACGTAACGCAGTGGACATGTGAAGGACTGTAATGAGGATATTACATTTTTATAAGTTACTAAGGCACAATGTCCGGTGCGGTGGTAATTAAACATAAACTGGAGAATACAGTGTCCATCCTGCACGGTTTAGTGGTTAATATATTGACAGAAACTGAGCCGTGCAGTCGCTGAGAATGTAGAATTGCCCTTCATTGATGCACTCGAGATATTTGGTCAACTCGACGGCAGCGCGTGCGTAGGAAGGATTGGGTTGAGGATGGTTTGGCCATGCACTAAGCATTTTATAAGATTTATAAATTGAATTGTTGACTGGTGTTATTAAATAGTAAAAGTTCTTCCGGGTCACTTGTACTATCGGTTGTCACTCAAGGCTCAATTCTCGGCCCATTCCTATTTATAAAGTATATTTGAACTTAAACATCTATAATTTAAATGTGATGAAGTGAATAATACCATATCAAAAGTAGGGCATTGGTTTAACGTTAATAATCTGCATTTAAACGGCAATAAAATTAAATTTATTAAATAAACACCGAATGTTAAAAATCTGAATACCAATTATTTTTTAATGGGAAAAGACTGAGCCCTGTAGAATCCACTGTTTTTCTTGGCACCACTCTCGACGCAATGCTTTAGTGGGGCGTATATTCGAACTAACAAGTAGTCTAATCTGTGAGTCTCATACTGTAAAAATGGTTAGAGATCTCATTAGTCTTACGGGAATTTGATATGGGGTAAATGCGGCTGATTTAGAAACTATTTTTGTTTTTCATAAGAGCTATTTACAACCTAAACAAAGAAACAAATACATTACCTTTTGTCTCTCAGTATAATTACCAAATTTTAATGTATGTTCACAAAAAGAAAGGTAGTTTTAGTAAAAAAAATTATATACACTCTGTAAATACTAGGAACAAACACAAGCTAATGATACCAGTTTCTCGACTCCACAGAGTTAGTAATTCATTCTTATACGTATACGCTCTTACAACAAAGAAAATCCCAGAAAATATACAAGGTCTCTCTATTACCAAATTAAATTATTTTATAAAAAGGGTTATTACAATATAAATCAATAACATGATTGAATATAACCCCTGGAAATAAGGTGGTCGCTTTCAAGCTGTTTCAAAAAAAAACTTTTGGAAAATCCAAATGCCTGCCTTAAGCGCTCGTGTTACACGTCAGTTTTCTAAAGTATTTTAAATACAAACAAGTTTTGATCTGACAAATAACTTTATTACTATTACTTCTATCCTATAATTTTATGTCAAACGTCAATAAAAAAAAACCTTTAGAAAAAGTGCACGACTCAAGACGGCAGCCGAGCCCGGAGTGATTCAAAGTGTATCTGTATATAGTAAAATATATTATTACAAGGCTGCGCAAACACTGAAATATTCAGAATTTCTCAGACGAAAATATTAATAATAACTAAACGAAAAATTTTACAACCATTTACACAAGATGAAGAGACTAAAAGATAAAAATAAAGATACATTTATTGCATTACTATGTACAATACAAAAACATATAGTTTTAGGCTCAATAGTCTAACCATGTTGGATATGCAACGAGAAAGAAAATAAATTTAGAATTTACTGTTTACTTACATTAATTTTATAGAAAAAAATATTTTCAATTAACAATTTCCTTAATTGTGTTTAAAACATATTTCCATTTAATTGTTTAATAACTGATTGTATACACGAATAGTAGTAGTATAGGTACTTTTATAGTAAATCATATTTTAATAATGGGTAAGTTTACATTGTTTGCGAATGTTTTTCTTTGAATCAGATTTCCAATCATTGTTAGGAAACCATTTATTTTGAAAACATCTCTTAATGATTCGATACTATGCATGTTACATATTGTTCTAAGACATTTTTATGGAGTACGAATGTGGATTGTATATCTGTTGAGTTTCCCCAGTATATGATACCGTAAGTTAGGAGTGCATTAAATTATATTGAGTTGAACAATTGATATTTTCAAAAGTTATCTTGTTTACCCCTCTATACGGACTTGATAATTTTACACAATAAGCCACTAAAACTACTTTTTTAATCTAAAAATAGCAATTAATCGATTTAAACCTTTTTGACAATGTTCTTTTTCCGAGGGCAACACCGAAAGTTTCTAGAACTGACCACTTGTAAACGATATAATAAAAAAATAAGTAAAAATTTTGAAAGTGGAGTTCTTTGCCATTATTATTGTGTATGTAATTTATTAACTTATCGTTTGCTTACGATTTGGTGGCAAATTGAAAATTGTCTGTGTCACGTCAGCGTGAATTTAGCGCTAGAAAATTTTCGTACACTGATTTTTTATGACGTTCGATGTCATTTAAGTCAAGAAAGTTATGATAGACTTCGATTGGCCTTTCACGTTGAAGCCTCATCTCGTGCCACTGTTTATAACTGGTTTAATGAGTTTAAGCGTGGTCGCACTAATCTCTCTGATGATCTAGGTGCGGGACGACCTTCTACGGCGCTGACTGAAGATAACATTAGTGTTGTGCGTCGTATGATAGAGAGTGGCAAAAGAGTGACTTATCAGCGGATTCAGACAAGCTTAGGCATCAGTATGAGTCAAGTGCACAATCTTCCTTGAACATTCAGCGGTCAGGAAGCTTTGTGCCCGGTGGGTACCTCATATTTTGACAAAGGCCTAAAAACTCCGTCATGTTGATTGGTGTCGTGAAATACTATAAATATAAACGAGGTGACTCAAATGCTGTATTTGACATACTTACGGGTGAAGAAAGCTAGATTTATTGTTATGATCTTGAAGCTAAGAGACAGTCTGCTGTCTGGGCGTTTCTTTCCGAGGTGTTGCCAACTAAAGTGAAGAAAGGTAGAAGCGTGGGAAAAAAGGTGGTGGCCCGTTCTTCGGAAGGACTGGTCATTTAGCAACAATTGTATTAGAAGATCGAAAACAATTACTGCAGAGTGGTGCACTAACAATTGTTTGCCACTTGTCTTGGAAAAAGTTCGGGAGAAACGACATCGCAGTAAGATCCTCCTTCACCACGACAACGCTTCCGCCAAGCAAACAATCGACTACTTGGCGACGCCAGACGTGGAATTACTGGGTCACGCACCCCATAATCCTCGACCTTGCACCTTACGATTTTTATTTATTTCCAAAAATAGAAGAAAAACTTCGAGGAAAACGTTATATGGACGCCGAGGAAGCAGTGGCTGCGTTTCAAAACGCTGTCGAAGACACCCCAAAGAACGAGTGGACAAAGTGCTTTTCTCAGTGGTTCTATCGGATGCAGCGATGTATTGATGTAAATATAGACACTATTTTGAAAAGATATATTAAAACTAATAACTTGCCAGTTTTTTCAGTTTTTTATTATCTAAGAACTATTTGTGTCACTCTCGTATATCATTTATATGTTCAATATGATTGTTAGCTATACGATTTCATGCGACAAAACGTTGGATTCTTAATTTTTAGGCGCTAGTAAAACATACCTAAGCGCTTTACGCTTACGGCATGCAATAAATTTTATAAATATTTTGTAAAACCTTTCATTTTGTAAAATTTACGACGCCCTATACGGAAGAACTTTACCTACTAAATTGGCGATATATTAAAGATCCCAAGTTTAAATTACCGTAAACTGACGAGCATATATGCGTAGGCATATGGATGTGAAAGAAGCGAAAGAGGTGTGTCACGAACATGCTAAATGGAAGTACGTAGTCTTTGTCTACCTCTGGATAACTGCTGTAAGTGTTTATTATTTATCTATGTATGAATTAAAGTTTAATTCAACTGTATAATTCATTAATCTATTTCTCTTTTTAACCCCGTAGAAAACAGAAGAGTGTCATGAGTTTGTAGTGTGTATCTGTATATGTTTGTTCTGTGTATCTAAGTGTCTATTAGTAGTATCAGCCCCTGAACGGGTCAACCGATAAGTTTTTCATTTGAAAGTTGTCTTAATTATCGATTATTCTTACGATTTTAATACGAGTATTCTTAGCTATGTTTCAAGAAATTTTACTCAGCCTTTTGAAGATCATTCTCTTTTTGTTTCGGGGTTTTTAAATTTTTCATTTAAGTTATTCCAAATTGGTATGGATAAAGTAATTAATACATTTATTTTACGAAAATATCAGTTCTACTAAACGTGGTCTAGTTACCAAATAACAAATTAAATTTTACATACAAAGGGCAGAGAACAATTTCACGTTCTAACTGAGCGCGCTCGTACCGTATACGTCTGTTAATTTATTAGTTTTGTTAGCAGGTAACTTGGTGGGTTGTTTTGTTAACTGTTAAATCAAGATAGACGTTGGATATTGCAGTGTATAATTTTTTTGCTATGTTTTATTTTGAATGTCGTCGCACACAGGAATAGAAAGAAATAACACTATTACTGTACAACAATTTAATTTTGAGAAATTTAATTTAAAAATAGCCCATGATATGGTTGAAGGCGTTTTTGCATCGGGCGGTCGATGTGGATAAGACCTGCAGTGGAAAATAGTCTCCAAATATCGCCAAATTAAACTTACTTGGGTAGTTATCGCGGCTACTAATAATATTCATAGCGTCACTAGTGTTCTTTTTTTACGTACAAAGGGCAGAGAACAATTTCATTAACAACACAACATATTAATAAATGGCATGTTTGCCATTTAGGATCACATCACACCACTCTGCAAGTATACAATCACGCCATCCAAAATCGTTAAGCTTTGCTCGCTCGAAGCTCGGAGAGGTCATTAGGTAATAAACGCAGATGTCGTAGGTCGATTGCTTGTAGTTGCTTTTCAGAGAGGAGTCCACTATCGCGTTCCCGAAATAATTATATTCTGTTTTTTTTATCTCTGAGACTAAACTGACATTACGTGGGTTGCCAGTTTTTGTTTTGCAATTCTTAAACAGTGATGTGCCACTATCGGAATCTTATCACTAATCGTTAAAATCAATAAAATCAAGTATCGTTTTTTTATAATAAGTTATCCAGAAAAAATGTGTAGGTACTTATTTAACACGTAATAATAAAAAAAATTATAAAGTTTAGATATATGCACTAGATGGAGTGACGACCTCGTAAGACACGCAGGAAGTCGGTGGATGCAGGTGGCTCAGAACCATGCTTTGTGGCATACTTGGGGGAGGCCTATGTTCAGCAGTGGACTTGTGAAGGGCTGTAATGATGATGATGATGAGATATAGGAGAAAAGGCCTAAGCAATCAGTAGTAAATTAAAAACTTTATAAAATTAACTTCAATATAAATAAAATGGGAACATTATCAATGTCAATTACATTGATAATGTTCTAGTCAATTTAATACGCATTATTAAGGATAACTCAAAAACTACTGGTCAGATTTTGATCTAATTAATATTTTACTGAAAGCTTGTACTTTTCATGTGTTCCTACTACATGAATAAAGCTCTGAGGTAACACATAAAAAATACAGTCGAATTGAGAACCTCCTCCTTTTTTGAAGTCGGGGGAAAAATAAGTTGACTTAATAAAAAATTAACAATAAGTAAGCATTTTTTGAAAACGTTACCCCCACTCTAGGATCTTCTCCTGTATTGTGGAAGCAGTTTACATACATAAACTGCACGAGAGCAAAAAAACTAGACCCGCAACAATTATTTGAAGGCCATAAAAATAATTGTTCCGTGCGGGATTAGAACCCACGGCCCTTGAAGCCATTTGAAGCCACTACACCATAAAGCTACAACCATAATACAGCATGACTCCATCACGTATAAAAGAGAGTATGTAAACTACGCTTTTGACGAAAGACTATATACACGTGTTCAACTGGCTGTGAACATTGACTTATATATTACTACCGTAGCTGTGAATTCCAATATTACCCAACTACGAAAACGTATCCAATATTTACGCTTGTGTAGGAACAGTTTCCTTCCCACAAACATCCAGTAGTTGTTTCAGATCTGTATCCATTTGTCGCCTCATTACATTTGGCGTATTAACGATATAGGTTAATCGGTTCGTAAGATGTATGAGAACAAATCTTCGATCAAACGAAATATTTTGAAGAATTATTTTGTATTGTTATCTTATGGTTGTAGCACGAATGGGTTCTTACAGGATTCCAGCGTAAAATAGCAGCTTAATGCTTATATTGCTAGATACAAGGCATTCCATCTTAAACCTTATGGGCGACAATGCATCTCCATTCAGATTCGGCCCACAGCATCCACTCACCGTCAGGTGGACTGGGTGCTCGTTTGTGAACTTTATTCTTTTAAAAATAAAATGAAATAAAAGCTCTTAATTTTCGGCGTAAGGATTTAACATAATTAACATTTTATTTTTAAAGATTAACATATTTAATTATGTACTACCGTTTCATAATATCTACTTTTCTTCAAAAGAAGTATTTAAGATCAGACCAAGCTCAGTACAATATTCGTACACCGCCACTAGGAACCCATTTCGATGCTTATCCGCTTGCAAAGCGTGGCAACTATGGCAAAGTCATTCACATGAGGCAATTTATGTGGAAGGTCCATGTTAAGCAGTGGACTTTTATACCTTACGGTATGACATGATATGATAGGAGAGACTTATGTTCAGAAGTGGATTGTTTACATGTAAATAAGAGCAAGAAAGAAAGAAAGAAAGAAAGAGAGAGAGAGAGAGAAGGAACAGCTAATATAAGAACCGGAAAATCACTTTTAAGTTAACCAACCAAGTGATTACTTTATTAGGACACGGTCGATAAAATCCAGAATCGCTCGATCACTGGAAACGTACGCAATATTCTCGCATAAACGGTTAAGGAATCGTGCACGCGATGGTGTATTTTCTGTGCTTTCATTTATTTTTATAAAATCGATGTAACAAATGAATTTTGGATGAACTGATTGTAAAGAAACTTCACAAACAGATAGAGAGCAGTGCTAGGATTGATTTAGGCTAAGTATATTTTAACCGAAAACTTGGATGTTTTTAAATAATAAAATTGACGAAATAAATGGCATTTAAGTTTAAGTCTTAAATAACGTTGCAATAATAGATTTAACTAGACAAAGCCATGCGCATTGCTAGAATTAAATATGATTATTATTAATAGGAACCACAAAAGATATATCTAATAGTGAACAACGAATGGTGGCAAACAAAACACTTTTATTTAGAACTTTTTGAATGTGGTGAAGCCAAACTGCGGCTATATTATATTTGTAGTAAGAATAGGTTGGATCGATCGAGTTAAAACCACGTTCTCACAGAATATCAGCGTAAAATAGAAGTTAGTATGTTGGTGTTTTTCATCTAAGACCTCAGGGGTGACGACGCATCTGCATTTTGATCCTTAATCGAGGATAAACGTAGATGCCTATGGGCCACGGCATCCACTTACCATCAGGTTGACTCTATGCGTATTTGTGACCTTCATTCTATAAAAAATGTAGAAATCTATAGGTGACGAGGGTATTCCTACCAGTCATTCCGATTCTTTGCTAGTACCACACTCTTACTCCTTAGTAACAACTTTAAAATTCTTTGATGACAATCTCTATTCCGCGCGATTGTTTGACCATAGACTGTGTGTTTGACAATTGACAATGGTACTATGCATGTAAAAAATGAACGTTTTGGTTAATTTAACTTATTGTATTTGTAACACATGATATAAATAAATTTTACTTTTGAGCTCATTTTCTCATTGTAAACTTTAACTATGCCGAATCCCACACTTCTCTGTGCACGCAATACGTTTAAAAAATGATGCAAAGTTTTCCTTAGTTTTTTTAATCTATAACGTCTTACCTATAATAGCTCTCATATTACTTTATTATTAATTAATCAAAGGATTTTTACAAATACAGTGACATCAGTACTAAAAAGCGACATTATGCACATTAAGTTGCGTCGTCAATTGACATAATTATGTATTTGTAACTCGAAGCACTCAGTGCACGATAATAACCGTTGTTACTTGCAATTTGACTTAACACAGGAAGCATTATATTATGACAATCATTACACAGTGGACATGCCTTTTTGTTTAAACTAACAGGAAATTACCATAATTTGTTGACGTGGACTGGTAACAGGGAATATATTTTCACTATGATATGGATTGTTTAACTTAGTGAAACGATATTGTGAAATAGCTATTTATAGTAGTATATACGCGTGTCTATTTATTGCGTTTATTAAACGTGATAGAGCCATGTTGCTGCTATATTACGGCTGCAGCGCGAATGGGTCGGCTCGACCGACTAGGACCACTCTCTTACAGAATACCAGCATAAAATAGCAGCTCAATGCTGCTGTGTTTCTTATGGTAAGTGTAGAGAACCTGAGACCCTTTTTACTGGAAACGAGGCTTTCCATCTTAGTCCTCAGGGGGTACCAACGCATCTTTATTTTAATTCTTCATCAAAGGCAGATGTAGATGTCCATAGTCCGCAGTATCCACATACCATCAGGTGGACCGGGTGCTCATTTATCACCCTTATTCTATAAAAAAAGATCTGTTCCCTGAGGAATATATATAGTCTGTAATTTTACTTCTATTACCTTGGTGTCTTGTTCGTCACAGTGGATGTTAATTTTGACGTTTTTTACTGAAATATTTAAAAAAAATCATGTTTATAGAACGTATTTTTTAATGCAGATATGAAAATGAAAAAAATTATAATAATAACATCCTTCAGACTGAATTTCGGTCACGGTGGCCTGCCGCAACGGAGACTAGCCATCAGCGCAGGACAGAATTATAGTGCCCAAGTGTATGCATAGGTGCACTCCCTATTCCCTTACTCTCATGGTCCAATAGCAAGGTAAACCGACATGACCGGAGAGAGATCAGGTGCAGGACCAACGGCTTTACGTGCTTACCGAGGCGCGGGGATTAGACACCGCCAACTTCCTGACTCCGGGGCAGTTACTGAGAACTTATTAACGGAAAAATTCAATAACAGATATTTTTCTTGTCTGACCTGGGATTCAAATCCGTGACCTCATGATCAGCAGTCGCACTACTTCCATAACAACAAGACCAACGAGGCAGTAAAAAAAAAACAATATAATATTTTATATAATACAACATAATATAATGGCTGTCAATACCATCCGGACGCAACACAGTGTAAGCACTGCTATTGGCTACATAAATAGTTAAGAGAGTCGCTGAGGCAACCTTACGAATTACAAATTTCTTTATTTGCAGAATTCAGTAAAATGAATGTGTTACAGCATAGTGGGTGCGACGTATTCACCCTGAATGCAGCCGAGCTAAGTAACATAAAATCTTAGCCAGTTAATTAAACAAATGTTATGTACAATTTATTGTATTGTCTTCTTATGTATGTGTATAATAAGTTTACATGTGTGTGAGTATTATTTGTTTTATATATTACTATTAGTTCATTATATTAGGTATTATTTAGATGTTTGTGTATATCCATTAGTTATCATGTGTGTGAAGAGGACACTGTTGGCCGTATGAGGAAGCTCAAGGTTGCTCATCAAGCTGTGAAGCTACGCTCGGGGTCTCTCTGTGTAATTACTGTTCATGGTTTTTATTAGGAAGACGTTGCTGCCCATCTGCTGATTTGTTTACCTCTGTCGCCTCTTACTACGCCCACGGGATGACATATGGTATTGGAAGAAAGAAAGAAACAAATTTATTACAACAAACACCAACACACGTGTTACAAAAGATATTATGAACATAACAAATTTTAACTACAGACTAAAAAGAAACTAAATCTTAAATAAAATGTAAACAATTCAGTCAAAGCTTTATTATGTGGGCGGCTACACACAGCATAAATTCAGGGTGTTATCCACGATGCTGGTTTCCAGTGCGCCCTCTAGTGAGTAACGTGCGGACGAATATCCAACAAGTACAACAATTACCTCTTATTATTTTTATATTATTATTATGAATAAAACAGAAGAAAAGCGTTGTACATATAGATATTACTAATTTTATAGTAAGTATATCGCAAATTGTTATTGCCAACAATGTAATAATTTTAAAACTACTACTACTAGGGTACGTACGGGTAATATGGTTACCTTAAGCTTTGCTGCCCTATAAAACCTAAAACCAAAACTATGAGGACGACGGAGACAAAAAGACAAAGTCGTATACAAATACAAATACAAAGTCTTTATTTGCATGAAACGCAGTTGACGGGGTCTTAATTAAATATCTATAATGTACATGTGCTTAGCCTGCTCGCAGACGTGCAAATATTTAAAACAAAACATATATATAAGTGAAGCACATAAATCATTAAACTAATTTTTCCATTGTAAATATTTTTTCAGGCTATAGAAACAATTTTCCAATAAAAATTTCGTTAAATTATTTTGGAAAATAGCTCCTTCTTTTTCCTTTAAATTCACAGGTAATATGTTATATAACAATATGCTCATATCATATACATTTCTCTTATACATATCTTTATTAGAGAGAGGTTGATATATTAAGTCTGCATTTTTACTTCTTAAACGCCTTGTTGTAGTATCTTGGCGGGTTTTAAAATACTTAGGGAATGATTTGACAAAAAGACAGGCTTCACTGATATATAAAAAGGTAATGGAACAATAGTACAATAATATAATATTATTATATTTTTAAAGTAAGGTTTACATCTATCTAAATACCAAATGTTGCTTAAGGCACGAATGCATCGTTTTTAAACTAAAAGTACTGTTTCTACCTCAACAGAGTTACCTCAAAGCAATATCGTGTACGCGGTGAGAGCAGCCTCAATTGATATATTTTGCCTTACACTTTTTAAAGCAAAAACAAAACGTTATAAGTAACTACATATACGTATACTATAACTACTATATTAAGAAAATAACAGCAAACAAGCTTTGGCACTTCGAAAGATCAACTTAAAAATATATAAACTATACTACACAATCGACTTAAATGTTACTATAGTGTCAGCTGTCAAAATGACATCGTTATAGTAGCGCCCTTTTAAACCTTTATTACAAGTATTTGATTGATTGATAAAGAGCTAGCATATCACACAGCCATCTACGCAAAAAAGTTTTTGAGCTATAAGAAAGTGACCATATTCTTCAATCTAGGGAACATGAATAAAATAGGCGACTCACACGACAAGCAAATTGTTTTTTTAAATAATCAAAATATAAACTAATGTGGTGGTGATCGGGTCGCGAGCTATCGGCGAGTGACGGCCTTAGGCGCGGTGGTGTGAAAAACCCCCCGCGCTTCTCCTCGTACTCGTAACACGGCGTAACAGCGCCGACACATATTACTCTCACGTACTATACTACAAAATACTACTAAAATTTACTAGAACATACATGTGACGTTTGATAATTATTAGTACGCTATGTCTGTTTGGGGGTAGCTGTGAATAATGTTTATAATATCTATTTGTGTTATCGGATATTTCTATACAGTCAGCTCTTACAATACACGTTAAATGATTGTTGTGATGGTTTTCTTACGTCGGCACCACATCGTAGCATCCACCACCACACATATACCGTTACCGTTATAACTTATTAATGTCCACTCCTAAACATCAACCTCTCAATAGATTGCCTCATACGGGGGATATTTGTCATAGTTGCCACGCTTGGCAGGCGGGTGGCAGCCGTAGTTTTTAGTTTTCTAGTTGTTACGAGTATTAGGAAGTCTCTGCTGCTCATCTCTTTATTATTTTCTTCCTGTTGCATCTTATGACACCTACGTGACCATATGACCACCACTACTCAGCCCTCTCTTACAATACCCACAAAATTATTAGTTTTCTCAAGGCGGACCTTCACGTTGTCTACATGGTGGCGAATGTTGTGGCAAAGATATTGGCCAAGTTTGTGATGGCGTCCACATGTCGGAAGGTCGTTCAGTTTGCTTCGGTTCAGGCCAATGTGCAGACAAATTTCTTAAAATGGATATTGAGGCACTAATAGCTGCTGCGGTTTATTTATTCACAGCATACCGCTACTAAGTGAATGTGTATAAGAAATTATTATTTTAATTTATTTTTATTAGAATTTTTATTTTTGTAATTAAAAATTGTAAAACAAACATATTTCGGCTTAGTAGAGCTCTAAAGAGTGAAAAGCTTTTTCATTGGCCATTTTGTAGATACTTAGCGTGAATGAAAATTTAAATCAGGTGCGTGCAATCGATCTGGACGCTCGTAGAAAACCAAACGCACGCCCAATCTTTTGATATTTTTTAAAAAACCAACACCACACGGATCTCACGCCAACTTGCGGGCCATCATTTCAATAAATACCAAGGTAAGCTGAAACACCCGCTCTACATGATGGCCATTGGAATTGGCCACAACATTTGCCACCATGTTGGCCAACGTGCAGAGCCGTCGTTATGCAACCACCACATCTTGGCATCTACTACCACACATGCACAGCTTTAATAAAATTGGCTAAACATGGACGTGTGTTACATTAATTATTCACAATTCGATGCAGCCTAGCCATAGTTCTAGGCCAGCGTAATAATTTGAACGAATGCAGTGGACAGTACTCGTGTAATGTTGATTTTGCAGTAAGAGTCAGATGCGTAGTCCACACTGCAGTGTTCAGCGAGTGATAAACTGCACATCGCATCGAAACGGACCGCTTTGTATTTCGATCAGCAATTAATTCGTATTTAATTAACAGCGTTTATATAACTCATCGCATCACTGAATTACGCTAATTCAATTATCTTTAGAAAGGTGTCAATGAAGGACACGGGTTACTTGTTCTAGATATATCCAATATATATAATTACTACAATATATATATATATATATATTGCAGCAATTTATGGGGGAGGCCTATGGCCAGCTGGACTTTAACAGGCTGTAATGGTAACGGCTTCTATTAAGCTCAGGGATTTTTTGCAAGCTGCTGTATATAAACAACCATTTTTAAAACTTTCGTGACTCTCTTTCCGGTCTAACCTACAAAATGGCTAAACAGATTGTGATGAAACTTTACAAAAAGGTAAAGTGCAAGGCCAGGAGGCATTAAACCTTGAAGCATTTTAAAAAGAATTAAGAAATAATAAATCTCCAGACGAAGTCGGGGTGGGTCGCTAGTATAACATTGAAATTTAAGCCTTTAGTAATAGACTGGTTGGAAATTTATATAGGACCACTGTCAAAGTAGACGAGTATACTCTACGGTAAATATAAAAATGTTTAATTTCAATTCAAAATGCTGAAGAGAATGAAATTATTTCTATATCAATTAGTAGCTTTTGGGGTCGAGTTAATTCCTTGACATATTATGTCTTAAGGCGCTACTCCTAGCGAACGGCCGTAAGCATTCGGTACTATACATTCCACGTGCTCTCGCTAAAATATATCACATAAGAAATACGCCCAAATATTAAAATATTTTCTTTTAATAATCGATTTTCAGTCCCTTGAATAAGTAAATAGATCAAAATGTTCATTTATAAATTGCCTATCCATCAGTGTCAATCGCATAATAAAATAATTCAACAATTATTTCGCATTTCTGTGGTTTAGTTGTAGGAAGATACATCTAGTACTTACACCTTTAAAAAAAAAATTGGTTGCCTGTAAAGTCGGTATACGGGCGAAAGTTTTACGTGACAACGACTTTGAGTGGTAAAATAATTTTAATGTGAATATTCATTCGCATAGTAGGAAGAAGGATGAAATAACACTTTTTATGTCTGTCTCTCTCGCTCTTAGGCGGGCTAACCATGCCCGAGTGGAAGGGACGCGTGCCTCTCACTCGCTCTCATTGTGAGCGCATAACGTGAGCGGAGCGTAACGCAGTTTCTTGAAGTGTCACCCGGCAAACCAATTTATAAGACGTTGTCACGTCAAAATTAGAATTAGCTACTATGGAATCAAGATTATGTACAAACTGAATAGATTTTTTATGAGTTTATATATCTTTTTAATAACAAGTAGACAGTTCCTAAAAACCTCACAAATAACGACTAGCGCGGCATTTTGCTCAGGCATGCATGTTTTTTTGAAAAACTGTATTTATGACTGTCTCGTTGTTCTAATGGTCGTAAATGTGGCTGCTGGTCCCGAGGTCCTGAGTTCAAATCCCGGGTCAGGCCAAAATCTGTCATTGGGTTTTTATGTTTGGCGGCGTTACACCCCAGTTTCTCATAGCACCTAAAGCCGTGCCTGCACCTAATCTCTCTCCAGTCGGGTCGGGCTAGGACAGTGAGGAAATAGAGAGTATACCTGTGCTTGCGCATACACTTAGCCACTTTAAACCTATCATGCGCAGAGGGTAGTCTCCGATAAGACTGGTCGCCTTGACCGAAATCTAGTCTGGAGGACATTATTACACCATGTGTTATCACAAACATTAGAGCCTTTTAAATAAAGTGTCAATTATTTAATTACCTTAATTTAATTTAACTACCCTCAAGCTTTGTACCCCTTTGAGTAGACAAAGCAATATCACAACCTGGAGGTAAGAGAAAATCAAAAAAACACACTGGAATTTTTAACCTATATTTAATAAAAGAGAATGTATAAAATTATTTCGCTATTGTCGAACATGTCACATAATATACATACAAAATATTTTATCTATAATATACATACAAAATATTTTATCTATAATATACATACAAAATATTTTATCCATAAATTTTATCACTAACTAGTAATCCATCCCGGCTATGCACGGGTGATTTACGTCTCGGCACCAGCGCCACCTAGCGGGTCCAATTGAGTTTTTGAGCCATCCAGGGAGCCACTCAAACACACAAAAATCATGAGAGTCGGTCCAGCCATTTTCGAGTTTTTGGCAAGACAGCAAGGACAGCCATTGATATTTATGTATAGAGATTAGGTTGACAAGCGATGACATATTTCATTTAAAGTAGTATTTTGTGGTCCATAGACAACTTTATTTTATTTTATCTATGGAAACAACAATTACTAAAGTTATTTTCTAATCCTATACCTTTAAACGAGCAATTCTTGTATATATATATATATATATATATATATATATATATATATATATATATATATAATCGGGATCTCGGAAACGGCTCCAACGATTTTCATTAAATTTAGTGTCCAGGGAGTTTAGGGGGCAATAAATCGATCTAGCTAGGATTTATTTTTAGAAAATGTCCTTTTGTCCGTGTTTTCAGTTTTCAGGCAATAAAAAACTGCTACAATATAAGAAGGTAAATTTTGACAGGTTACAAACGATCGTAATAGCTCAGATGGGATGTTCTTCGGGCGTGATATCGGAGTTCCGTTGTTCGCGTCCCGTCTTGGGTCTGACTTTTATTTTCCTTTTTTTTCAAGTTCCCTTCTTTTGTGAGAAAATCTATTATTTCGAGCCCTTTTTTTAGGATTTTTTTTAATAATACGAAAATTTTAATTAAACTAATTGCACTCATGATTTTTTATTCAAATAACCAGTTCAGTTTTTTCTACTATGTCAATAAGATCAAAAACTGTTATTCATGTAATTTGTATATAAATGTAACTTAAAAAAACCGAGCAAAGCTCGGTCATCCGGGTACTATTATGTAGTCAAGCAACCAGCACCGTTATTCTCATTAAACGTTTGACTAAAAGTAAAAACCTTTGTCATAAATTAAAAACAATAAAATAATTTCGATATAATAGCTTCTGAAGTCGGTGCTGCGTTTGCTGAGGGCCGCCGGTTCGAATCCCGCAAGAACAAGTATTTGTATGACCTACAAGTAGCTATTCCGAGTCTGAATGTTTTTTCTTGTACAATTTATGTATATAAAGTACCTCCACTATAAAGGAGAAAGTCCTAATTTAACGTTTTTTTTTTTTTTAAATAACAGAACAGTGTAACAAAGAATTAACGTCCGTATAGTCTAAATGGTTATATTTAAACCTTTATCCGCCATTTTTCACCCGAGAGGGGGAATTTTGGAGTGAAAATTTCCTTAGACACGTTAGGCACCTTCGGGATGGAGAAACAGTAATAAAATCCAATTGTTTAAATTTTATAAAATTGATATGTATTTATAAATGATATGGCTAAAATGTGCCGCAAGCTGTACAAATATAAAACTATCGGTTACTTCTGGAGCATAGAGCTTTTATCGTGGTAGCACACATAGTTGTATCGATAGAGCACTGATTGACCAGAAAGATAGTTAATGCTAATTTTATTTAAAAAAACGCGGTACTCATATTCAATACAGAAATTCTCGATATCGTAGGGTTAATATTATTAAGTAAAAGGACCCAGTAATAATACAAGTCGGTCGATCTTAAGGTAAAATTACATACACGCTATGAAGTAATGATACAAATACGATATTTAAATTACGAAATCCAACCCTGGTTACGTCGTATTATGACATTTGTATAATGACATATCCGCTACTTTTTCCTGTATGAAGAAGTTAAGAGTAAAATATTTAGATATGCGTATCCTTCCTTTTGAACTCATTGATAGAAGGTCTGTATTTTCAAACGACATAGATTTTATCTCTGTACTGTCTGGGGCACAGTCTCATACAATTCTTGGCCATCTCATTCGTTTTATAATATAGATAAAAATTATTTCTTTTTCATGTAAAACAGCACAGCAAGTGAAATTTTTATTCCTATATTAATACGATGATAAAATTAATTTTTAATAAAAAATAATTCGTATAATAATTTTTTTATAGGATAGGATGACAAACGAGCACACAGTCCACCTGATGGTAAGTGGTTGCTGTGGCCCATAGACATCTACATCTATCCCCGATTACGAATCAAAATGCAGATGCGTTGTCATCCGTGAGGACTTAGGTGCTCGTTTCCAGTGCCTCGTTTCCAGTAAAAAGGGTCTCCGGTTCTCTACACTCACCATACGAAACACAGTAGCTTTAAGCTACTATTTGACGCTGGTATTCTGTGAGAGCGTGGTCCTTCCCCGGCCGAGCCGACCCAATCGTGCTACAAATATACTGCTAATATAACTGTAGCATTGCTCTAGCACGTAAAAACTTAACAAATCAAAAATAATGTTTGTGAAGCAAAGAAGTTTTCACTTCTGACGTGCAGTTCTAGAGCTGACAGTTTTTTGTAAATTTTTTTGATTTGGTTATGAAGGGTATTTATTTGAAAATTAATTTACCTCCCTCGTGTAAAGACCTCAAATTATTTTGAGTAGTTATTATGAAGATGCTGCTGCTCACCTCCTGTATCCTTTTCCCACCTTTACGGCACCCACGGGACAATATGGGGTGGTGGATATTCTTACTACCACCACAATATTAAATTTATTTTTTAATTTTTTGTTCTTATTTTTAACTACTCTGATGATGACTTGAGGCGAAATCTTGCTTTGAGGTTTGTATACTCAAGAAATTAATTATTTAATATAATATTAACACCAGTACAAGTGCTTAATCAAACCACAAAAATGTAGATAAAGTTTTACCGAGTAACAACAATCGCAAGTATGAATTATAAGTAATTTTTTCTTCAAATTTAAATGTCGCCTCCACTAAAGATAAGACCTATATAAATAAATAATCATTTATATCAGTTTAAGTTTATTTAAAACAGTGAACAACATTAAAAAACTTACGCGTCGAATATAAAACCTCCTTTTTTGACGATGTTTAAATCAATTCTTACTAAGTTACATGAGTACAAACATTTATGATATTAATTTAAAAAAAAACCTTTTTAAATATTTTACCAACACAACTTAATATTCGTGAAATAACAAAATATAATCACGAGCAATTTTGCCGAGTCCCAACTGTCCGGGCCTCATCTGCGAGCTGTCGCATGTCGCTCTCGGCCCGAACAAACATACAAATTACATAATAGACGTTTACAGCGGGCGCATATCATGCTACATTATTCATGATGTAGTCTAGGGTTAGGCTGGGAGCCACACACGATCTAAATGCTTATAAACGCTCTTCAATACGGAATTCTTAAGTATTGTAAGTGTTTGTGGATGGCTGGTAATAAAATAATGTTTACTTAAAATATCTTTTTAAGGTATTTTTATAATAATAACTAATTTTTAATTTATCCGTACAATGGGAGACTGTGATTTTTACCTCCTTTTATAGAATAAATATGACATACGTGCGCACAGACCACCTTGGTAATCGATTTGTAATGTGTAAAATGGCCCATAGATATCTATATCTACTCTCTCAATTGTAGAGTTATAAATTTCTTAAAGAATATTTAATGTAAAAATTGATTAATTGAAATCGCTGTAAAATATTTTAAGCGATCAAAGAGCGAACTTTGACTTTATATGGAGACTTCTCAACTTCATTAAGGGGCCCAATTTTCGGGCCCGAATTCCATTCTATCGACAATTTCGAAGATTAAGAAACCGCTTCGGAGGGACGAGTGAAATAGAAGAGTCATATTTTAGGTTCGTCCCATCCTATTAAAATCCACTGCTGAATCTAGCTAATCCAAAGATTGCACTTATGAAACTTTTTAATGGCGAGTTGTAGTTTCTCAGCCGTCAACAGGAAAATTCAAATTCAAATTATTTTTTAAATTCAAATTTATTTATTGCCAGAATGTAGTATATAATAATATGATGTGTTATATCCTTTGTTTTGTTTAAATCTCCCCTGAGATATAGTGTATTAGATTATTTACACTACCGCACGCCATATATTAGTTATATATTATTAACTGCCTCGTTGGTCTAGTGGTTGTAGTAGTACAACTGCTGCTCATGAGGTCCTGGGTTCGAATCCCGGGTTGTGCCAAAAAATTAATTATTGAGTTTTTCTGTCAAGAAATTCTCAGTAGCCGCCCGGAGTCAGAAAGTTGGCGGTGTCTCACCTCCGTGCCTCGGAAAGCACGTAAAGCCGTTGGTCCAGTGCCTGATCTCTCTCCGGTCGTGTCGGTTTACCGTCCCATCGGATTATGAGAGTGAGGGTAATAGAGAGTGCACCTGTGCTTGCGCATACACTTGGACACTATAATCCTATCCTGCACCGTTGGCTAGCCTCCGTTGAGGCAGGCCGCCATGGCCGAAATTCAGTCTTTAGGACATTATTATACCTATACTATATTTGTAGTAAATATTTCAAATAATTCAAATTAACCTAACAATAAATTGAGTCCTTTTCGTGCTTCGAGTAAATAAAAAAAAAGCTGATGTCACAGTAAACAAGCAAGCAGTGTCCAATCTCAGACATCAGTGACATTGTAAATTGTAATTGTAAGTATCGATTTTCACGGGCACAGTCATGAAGGAAGACTTGGTAAGGAAACCTACGTGTCTGAGAAATCAGCATCATAACCTTCTCAGAATAAGAAGAGATGTGTAGTATTGTGAGCCCGCCAAGTAGTGCGACGCATATTGTAACTTTAACTTTTATAATATGCAGTCACTAATCTAAACGAATGTCATATCGTAGAAGCATCATCATCATTATTACAACCCTTCACAAGTCCACTGCTGAACATAGGCCTCCCCCAAGGAATTCCACAAAGCACGGTGCATGTCTTACTAGGTCGTCACTCCAACTAGTGGGGGGTCTTTAAACTTAACTAAAACAAAACTCAAGAACTTTTATTCCCCATCGTTTTTTGGTTCTTCGAGCTATATGGCCGGCCCATTGCCACTTCAGCTTTCTAATCCGTTGGGCTATGTCGGTTACTCTGGTTCTACTGTAGATATCCTCATTTTTAAGTTTATCACGCAGAGAAACCCCGAGCATAGCCCTCTTCATAGCTCGCTGAGCGGCCTTGAGGGTCCTCATATTCATATTCTTAATGTGTGTTTTGATATATTATATTTTTGTTTTGTTTTATCAAAACCCGAAAACTAGATTGTACAACCAGTGCGTGTTGTGATGAAGTGGCAATGAGCCGGCCATATAGCTCGAGGAACCGATAACCGATGGGGAAGAAAGGTTCTCGAGTGGCGGCCTCGTACCGGTAGGCATGGTGTAGGGCGACCCCCCACTAGATGGAGTGACGACCTGCTAAGACATGCAGGAAGTCGATGGATGGAGGTGGCTCAGTACCGTGCTTTGTGCCATTACTAGGGGAGGCCTATGTTCAGCAGTGGACTTGTGAAGGGCTGTAATGATGATGATGATTAAGAATATAGTATTTGGATGCAAAATGTGGGCATCGATACATAAGGCTAGAAGTAAAATAGAGAACTTCGAAATAATAGAATAATAAATAAACTGGATACACAGAAAGACTAATGAAGTGTCACTGGAATAGGTAAGAGAAAAAATATCGGTACCTTCCACTGATTGAATACAGAAGGATGTACTCCATGGTTGGGCAGTGGCTGTGAGTCGACAATGTGAATAACAACATACTTGAAGGGAAGATAAAGGGAAAGCGAGCATGTAAACCACGAAAGAAACACATATATCAGTTAAAATGGATAGCTAGTGGTATCATACAGCGAATTAAAAAGCTTGGCTGAAAGGAAAATAGACTGGCAACTACTTCATCGACAAGAGCAAAGCTCCTAAATTATTCTTTATTTTATACGTAGTGGAATCATGCTACAGCTATATTATAGTCGCAGCACGAATGGATTGACTAGAAAGGGGAGGGACCACGTTCTTAGAGAATATCAGCGTAAAATATCAGGTTAATGTTTCGTATGTTGAGTGTACAGAACCAGAGACTCTTTTTAATAAAAGATAGTCCTCAGGGTTGCACCGCACGGGGTGCGAAGTCAGAAGTCCTCCACGTGTGCCTGGTAGTTGATGGTCCCTCTCGATACGTCTGGAGGGAAGAGCAGCTACTGGGCCGGTGCACCCTGGGCGCGGCGGTAATCTTCCTCGAGAAATGAGAAGAAATTCTTATTCCTTGGGGAATGTTGCTGCCGCGGCTAATTATTCTGACATGGGGGGGGGTCCGTCCTGGACCAACAGTGCGTTCCTCTGCATGACCCTCTGATCAGCAGAGGGCATAGCAGAGGAGTGAGGGCGGGCTCGGTGTGCACTTACCCTGCCTCCGGGCAGACAGTGAAGGATTCATCGTTTGCTGTCACCGCCGGTCTCGTAATCCCAGTATCGAAGTGTCGTGGATCATGTCTCGCGGCTTTGATAGGGACCGAGGGTCTTGGCTTAATCGCCCGGACGACGAGGGAGAAAACCTCTATAAAAAGTTACTCCGAATCCCAAGTGGCGACACACCGCGAAGCGATGGATGGCTGACGGGGTTCTGTGAACAAATCAGTCGCTAGTGCGCTCCTCGCCAGGGTACCTGTCGACCCCTTGGCGAGTCATAAATCCTCTGAATCTGCTTACCTTGGTACAGGGGTCTCTGCCAAGGTGGACCTTTAATTCCCCCATACTCGTGGGTACAAAAATGGAACAAAAAAAAACCAAAACCGCCGGCAACGGCAACGTAGAGGAGAGGAGGAATGATGCGGGGCCAGAGTCCGACGCCGCATCGAGCAGCGTGGGACGCTCAGAGAGCTCCCGACGCGTGGGGCCTGGGACCGCGGAGACCAGTAAGTTCTTCCGCAAGCGGTCCAGGCGGGATGGCGACCAGGGGCCGTCATCCGGTGAAGAGGAGGTTTCGGCCCGGAAAATCCCCACCAACAGTCGGGGCGGGCTGAAAGGCAAAGGGAGGGGGTCTCTGCCAATCAGAGGGCCGAACGAGCAGCAAAGCTTGCCGAGGAGGGGCGCCACCCGGGCGATACGGCTCGGGTATCAGGCGAAGAGACGAGTGCGACTGGCGGCTCCGAGGTGGAGCGTAAGGCCAGATTCGTAAAGGAGGTGGAGGCTGCGATCAAGGTCGTAGCCTACAAGCAAAAGCCCTCCTCGAAGTTTAAGGCCATTCCCGGGGCCTCCGCCTCCATCATGGCGGCTGCGGAGGCCAACTTTGTTGGGGCCGGGCCTAATGCGGACGAGGTGGAGAAGCTGCGGGCGGACGTGGCCCGCCTGACGTCCGCTATGGAGACTCTCCAGAAGGAGAACAAGAAGCTCCGCGCAGACCTGGCCAGTCTACGTGAGCCTGCCTCTCGCGCGGCGCCCCAGACGCAGCGCCCAAGCCAGCCCGTGCCGGTGGAGAACCAGGTTCTGAACCTGGTCCGGCAGAAGCTGGCTGCCTTCCAACACCGGTTCTCCGTGCTGGAGGGCATCGTCCTGCGCCCCCCCCCCTAGGGGCAAACAAGACGGTGGCTAGGCCGGCAACGGTCTCGTACGCGGCGGATACGGCTGCCGCATCTAGGCCGGGGCCATCCAGCCAGCCCTCGGGCGGGGCTGCAGTTGCCCCTCCCCCCCCCTGAAAGGCCGGCTCCGGCAAAACCGGTACCGGCTGAACCGGCTCCGGCTAAGCTGGCGACGGGAAAGAGAGGCAAGACGAAGGCGAAAAAGGGCAAGGCGGCAGCACAGATGGTGGCTGCACCAGCCCCAGTGCCTGCAGCGAATGTGCCAGCGCCAGCGGCAAGCCAGCTGCCGCCGCCGTCACCACCCCCCCAGCTCCCTACACTTCCCGTGGCTGAAGCCGGTTGGCAGGTGGTCGGGGACAAAAAGAAGGGGAAGAAGGCGGCTAAAAAGGCTAAGGAGCAGGAGCGGCAGCGCCAGTTCAGGGCGCGCAAGATCGCGGCTAGGCTCCGCACCCCGAAGACTGCAGCTGTAGTGATTACACTACAGCCGGACGCGGAAAAGAAGGGCGTTACCTACCGCGACCTGCTCGCGAAGGCGAAGGAGGCGGTGGATCTCGGGGAGCTCTTGATCACCGGGGGCCTCCGGCTCAAAGTCACCCAGACGGGGGCCCGTATGCTGTAGGTCCCTGAGGAATCCAGTGGCGTGACCGCGGACGCTCTGAAGCTCAGAGCGTTTCTGGACGCGGACGAGGCCCGAGTGTCCAGGCCCGTCAGATGCGCAGACCTGCGCATCATGGGTCTGGACGACTCGGTATCGGAGGAGGAGTTGGTGGTCGCCGTCGCCAGGTCCGGGGGGTGCACAACGGACCAGGTCAGGTCAGGCGCCATACGCCTGGACCAACAGGGTATGCATGCCACCACGGTGTGCTGCCCTGTTACGGCGGCCAAAACCATAATGGAGGGCCGAAGGCTTTTGGTGGGCTGGGTCTCAGCGCAGGATAAGCTGCTGGAGCCCAGACCTCTGAGGTGCTATCACTGTCTCGTGGGGCACCACGTATCAGTGAGATGCACCTCGGAGGTTGACCGCAGTGGCCTTTGCTTCCGCTGCTATCAGCCCGGACACATATCGGCGACCTGCTCCGCCACGCCGCACTGTGATGCATGTGCGGCGACCGGCAAGCCAGCCGATCACCGGGCCGGAAGCAAGGCCTGCGTGCCACCCGCCAAGGTCAAGGCCGCGGGTAGGGGAGGGCGCTCCGCCGCCACCGCCTCTGTGGCCTCCGCCGCAGCCGCAACTGCCGCTGCCACCGCTGTCACTGTCGCCGCCGCCACCGCCGCGACACCGAGGCCCGCAGAGGGGCCCCCCGTGGAGGAAGCTGAAATGGAATGCCTATAACGGCCCCATTAAGCTTCCTCCATGCGAATATCAACCACTGCCTGCGCTCAGGATCTGTTGCTCCAGAGCATGGCGCAGTGGTCGATTAACATCGCTGTGATCGCTGAGCCGTATTTTGTCTGGCCTAGGGAGGACTGGGTGGACTGGACTGGACCTTAACGGCTCAGTTGCCATCATCTCTTTGGCCGCCGCCGGTACCCCAACCCTTGAAGGTGTCAGGAGGGGTCAGGGGTGCGTAGCAGCACGGTTCGGGGAGTTCGTCGTTGTGGGGGTGTACTCCCCGAACCGATCTCTCGCCGAGCTCCACAACTCTCTTGCAGAGCTGAGAGCAGTCGTCGTCGGAAGTTATACCCTCCCCGTACTTGTCCTCGGGGACTTCAATGCCAAGAACTTGGCTTGGGGTTCTCGTCGTACAGATGTGCGGGGTAGGATGGTGGAAGACAGGGCTCTGGAGACAGGCCTGGTCGTCCTAAATCGGGGTTCTGTCCCCACGAGTGTGCGGATGCAGGGCGAGTCGGTGGTGGACATCTCGTTCGCTAGCCCCGCTCTGTCGCCGCGTGCCATTGACTGGCGTGTCATGGAGGGGGTGGAGACCTACTCCGACCACCGGTACATCCGGTTTGACGTCTCCACCCAGTCCTCGAGCGCGCCAGTCCAACAGGCCCCGAGTGGTCCGCGTTGGGCGCTGAAGCAGCTGGACCGGGAGCTCCTCCTGGAAGCCTCGATCGTGCAGGCCTGGGTGTCATCACCGGACAGGCCTGCTGACGTCAATGATAAGGCAGGGGGGTTCCAGGAGGCCATGTCCGAGATATGTGACGTGGCAATGCCCCGCGTCCGGCCAGGAAGAGCCCGGCGTCAGGTGTATTGGTGGTCGCGTGAGCAGACGTCTCTGCGCGAGGCGTGTGTCGCCGCGCGGCACCTGTACGCCAGGCACCGCAGGCTCCGCATTCGTCCACCGAATGCGGCAGCCATTGAGGCGGAGCTGCACGAGGGATACAGAGCGGCGAAGACCGCCCTCTGGGCGGCTGTCCTGCGGGCCCGGGTTCGGGCCCGTGAGGAGATGCTGGAGACTCTCGACAGAGATCCGTGGGGGCGCCCTTACAAGATAGTGCGGGATAAACTCCGCACTTGAGCCCCCCCCCCCCGCTGACGCAGAGTCTCCGGCCCCAGCTCGTGGAGGACGTGGTGAGCGCTCTGTTCCCTGCGCGAGGGGAACATCCGCCCCCGCCTATGGCTCCGCCACCTGCGGTGCCGGAAGCGGACCACCAGGACGACGACGACGACATCCCGGAAGGGATCGGGGTAGACCTGAGAGTGGCGGTACGTAGGCTCAAGGCCAGGAATACCGCCCCAGGACCCGATGGCTTGCCTGGCAAAGCCTGGGTCCTGGCCTCGGAGGCTCTCGGGCCCCGACTGGAGGGGCTCCTAAGCGCATGTTTGAAGATAGGCCAATTCCCGCTTCGTTGGAAGACGGGGAAGCTGGTCCTCATTCGGAAGCCGGGGCGCCCTGCGGACTCTCCGTCCGCACACCGGCCCGTGGTGCTGCTCGACGAGGTGGGCAAGCTCTTTGAAAGAGTCATTGCAAACCGCCTCGCCGAGCACCTTGCGGGGACGGGGCCGGATCTTGCGGAACACCAGTTTGGTTTCCGCAAGAGGCGCTCTACGGTGGACGCCATCATGCGCGTGAGAGCCCTCACGACGGGGGATGCAGTGGCCAGAGGGGGGGTTGTCTTGGCGGTGTCTCTCGACATCGCCAACGCCTTCAACTCCATGCCCTGGAGCTGCATTAGGGAGGCACTCCGGTATCACCGGGTGCCGACCTATCTCCGTCGTATAGTCGGGGACTATCTGATGGACAGGGTTGTCATCTACCCCGGTCGCAACGGTGAGTGGAACCGGCGAGAGATGTCGTGCGGTGTCCCACAGGGTTCGGTTCTGGGGCCACCTCTGTGGAACATCGGTTACGACTGGGTGCTGCGCGCCGACCTCCCTACCGGCGTCAGCGTAGTTTGCTACGCTGACGACACGCTGGTACTGGCACAAGGGGGGGGGGGTCGTACGAGGCGGCGGCGGAAACTATGACACGTGGGGTTGCGATAGTCGTTGAGAGGATTCGGCAACTGGGTCTCGAGGTGGCTCTGCACAAGTCCGAGGCCATGCACTTCCATGTTCCTCGGAACAGGCCACCACCGGGATCCTCAGTGATGGTAGGAGGGGTATCCATCGGCGTCGAGTCGACGCTGAAGTACCTAGGACTCGTCCTCGACGGCCGATGGAACTTCGTTAAGCACTTCCGACGTTTGGCTCCCAAACTGGAACGGACCGGGGCTGCCTTCAGGCGGCTCCTGCCAAACCTGGGGGGCCAAACGCCTCCTGCCGGAGGCTCTACGCGGGGATCGTGCGGTCCATGGCCCTTTACGGGGCCTCGGTGTGGGCGCGTGATTTGGCGCGGCTTGCCGTCCACCACCTGAACGCGCCCCAAAGGGTTGTTGCCGTTAAAATGGTTCGCGGCTACCGCACGATCTCCCGCGAGGCGGCGAGCCTCCTTGCCGGATTGCTGCCATGGGATCTGGAGGCGATAGTCCTCGCGCGCCTGCACGAATGGCGCGCGGAGGCACTATACCGGGGGGAAACCCCGCTGCCGCGGCAAGTTGTCGCGCAGCGGACAGACCTCCGGCACGATCTCATGGCGACATGGAGAGAGCGACTGTCGCAACCCCGTGCTGGGCACACCACTATAGCGGCGATAAGACCCCTCTTTGAGGAGTGGCTTGAGAGACGCCACGGCATCCTCACCTTCCGCCTGACGCAGGTCCTCACCGGACACGGTGTGTTCGAGAGGTTCCTGCACCGAATCGGACGGGAGGAAACGCCCGGGTGCTCCCACTGCGAGGATGGACCGGAGGACACGGTGGAACACACCGTGGAGGTGTGCCCTGCTTAGGTGGAGCACCGACGTGTCCTCGTAGCGGTGATAGGCGGCGGCGACCTCTCGCGTCCGGCCCTGGTCGAAGCCATGGTCCGGAGCGAGACGGAATGGGACGCCGTCACCACCTTCTGCGAAGCAGTGATGCTAGCGAAGGAGGTGGTGGAGCGGGAGAAGGAGAGAGCAGCAGCTTTCCTCCCAGGCCATCGCGGGAGACGCCCCGGGCGTCGGGGGCTACGTCGTGGCCCCCGGCCACCATAGGCGCGGGCCTGTGGACGGCGAGCAATGGGTAGCTCGCCGTCCTTCCGTCTAACGACGACAGGCCGTGTCGACGGCGCGTTTTGTTCCACGCGCGCCTCAAAGAGCTGTCAGCAGCGTGAAGGAGCCCGCAAGGGCCGACGCCTGCCGGGGCTGCGGGCTGTTCGAAAGAGATACCGCGGCTACGGGACGTAAGGGCACTGAAGGAACACGGATGGTTAAAAAAAAAGGGTTGCACCGCACGCACTTGCATTTTGATTCTTAATTGAATCTCGACGAATATGTATATATATCACAGCACCCACTTACTTTCAGGTGGACTGTGTGCTCGTTTGCCAGTCTTATTCTATAAAAATACCTTTATAAATTTTCTTACATTCGTGAAAGAGGCACGCTTAACAGATGTTCGACGATCTATGAACTCGCAATTATTAAAATAAGAGGCAATTTGGCAAATAAAACACTCAATTTCGGGGTACCCTTTGATAAAAGTGAAATGCTGAATCCAATCTAAACTAATATACAGTCTTTATGCGACTTTAATTGTACCAAAAAGGGTCTATTTCGCTTAATGAAATTATACGACTCATATTATTCAGTTGCTAGTGGATGAGAGGGGCTTGGTTGGAGCGATGGAAGGCCTGCTACGCAAAACACGACCTTGTTGAACAAAAAAACTCACGTTTTTGTTACCGCAGCAAAACCTGGTACAAGAAAGTATGCAGAAAGCCGAGCCTGCTTTATATTGTGTTGGTTATACGAGTAGGGCATTGTTACTTGTAAGTTTGTGCACATTTAATGCGACTTAGTCGCCGTTAAGAAACTTTTTGGAAACCTTACGAATTTTTAAGGGTGCAAGTTTTACTTGCTTGTATATTTTAAAAAAGTTTTGTGCAGGATTTTTGTTATATGTATTTACTATGGTGTATAGTAATAGTAAGTTTTCCGTGTGGTGATAGCATGAAAACTTTCATCTACCTCTACCACGTATAATCTATGTAACTATTGCAAATATCCCCTTTATGAGTAACCTATAGGGGAGGTCTATGTTCAGCTGTAACGGAGCAATAACACAAGCACAGGACAAAATGATAACTACGTCTATATTACTTTAAAAAATCCGTCCCCTATATGAAATTTAAATGAAAGCGCTATCGATTGTTTTCTAAAAGTTTAAATGTTACCAACATTGACTATTATTATTATTATTATTGTACACATAAAAAAGAATTGTTCATTCGTTTCATAATCGGCAAAGATATTACGTAACATACATCCAAAAAAACCAGAGCCGTGGACTATCTAATACTATTTAATTATTTATCCACTTACTAATGTGTAAGAACATTTACTACCCTATTTCATCCTGTGGGTGTCGTATGAGGCGACAGAGAGGAACAAATCGGGAGATGGTCAGCAGCGTCTTACTAATTATGACTAAAAATAAAAATAAACTGCGGTTGACAACCCGCAACCTACAAGTCCAAACCTGCCAACTGCTACAAATAGCAGCAGTAGGCTTTAATATGCTGTAACATGAAAACATTTATACATCTTCTCATATCTTATTTCATTCATCATCTTATTATATCTTCAAGTAGATCCATACAGGAAAAACATAAAAAAAAACTTTATAAAGTTTTAATCATGTTAAGTTACTTTAAATAATTCGAACGTAAAGCTAATCGATTTGTAATGTGTTAACATATACCCATAACTAAAATACACTTAATTCCTTTCTAGGTGAGGCTGAGACGGCGTCCGGCTAATGGGGTACCCCGGGACTCACGTGATCCACTAATGCTTTTCGGCACGCAAGTAAAATGGAGAGGCGAGACGAATTGCATCGGCATTGCAGTGTCGCCAAGCAAACCATTTTAACAACTCATCCTAGCGGTCTTCAGACTAGAGTGTCTGTAGAACTGGCTAACTTCGACGCCCTCTGCCTACACTCCGAATGTAACACCCCAGCGAAAAGACCGATATGGGACAGCCCGTTTTTGAACCGGCGAGGCATTTTAGGTGGGGTCTCTGGCCATTCTACTCCCGTGCTCGGGCGAAGAAGTGACGCGGTCAACGAAGGGAGGTTGTCGCAACAATGCACCCCTGTTATGAGGAGGAGGGAAGTGGATAGTCCCGGCGGGTCTCCTTTGCCTGTTAGGAGAGAACTGGAAGAGGAGGAGGGATTTGAAGTTGATAACAGTGTCATCAGTGGCTGGTTGAAATTTCGAGACAACAAGCGGGTAAGTTAAACAGTCATTTTTATTTAGAAAAGGAAAAAAGGAGACGCTTTTAGAAGCTTTAGGAATGAAAACTTAAAATGTAGGAACGCTTTCAGTTCTAAAAACTATATTGGGGTTTGTCGTTACATGTGACTTATGTGTAACTAAATGGTATAAAAAGCCGTCAGTATTCAATTATAACTTAAACAACCCGTTTTTAACTACTTGTTTTTACGGATTTCATCACGTTTAATAATTTATTTTACAGTCCCGACGTTTCGAGTACTTTACAGCACTTCTTCATACATCATGAGCTGCAGCTAGCCGTGGTTAACTTTGATATTGACCTTCGGTTTAAACTGAAGGTAGCCGTGGTTAACTATGACATTGGGACGTCAAACAATTCAGTCCCCCGGTGGACGCAGTTGCTGTATAGTACTGTAAACGTCGGAAGTCAAGAGTATAAAATAATTTAATAAATGTGATAAAATCCGTAAAAACTAGTTTCATTCAAATGTGTAGTGTTTGCTTAAACTTAAGTAACTACTTGATGGACTTTGGATGAATTTTAGGATTTTCGGAGGAAAATTTCCACGTCTGATACATATGTGCTTCATGAATGAAATATAGTAGACAAATATTGGTGTTTTTTATCTAATTTGTGAAAGATTAACAAAACGCTGGTGAACAACAGCGTAGGCTAGGGTAACGATAGTACTATATAAATTCGCTACAATGTTCTGATATTATAACGGTTATTCCAAGACCATCTTATTATCGGCTGAAACTTTAACTTGGTATCATTATTTACATTAGTACTATATAAATTCGCTACAATGTTCTGACATTATAACGGTTATTCCAAGACCTTCTTATTATCGGCTGAACCTTTAACATGGTATCATTATTGTCTAGCTGCAGCATAACCTTACGAAGTTATGCTCACGTAAGTCATTCGTACTTAAGTAACGGCTCTGTAGCGGAATTGCTTAGTATTTAGTTACGGCGCTGAGGGCCGCAGGTTCGAATCCCGCAGGGAAAAGGTAATTGTATGACCTACAGATATTCGAAATTAAAGAGATTTTGGGTCTAAATGTTTGTCATCGTGCAATTTATGTATGTAAACTGCTTCTACAATGCAGGATAAAGTCCTAATTTGTGAGTAACGTTGAAAGAATAAAAATATGTATATACATATGTGTAAAAACTATGCGGTTCGCTTGTGAAAGCGCGACTCACAATGAAAATTTTAAAACATTGAAATCAATAAATACATAGCTATTTTAAGCACCTTTATTGTAAAACGATACTTATTTTTTTATTACAAGCATATCAAAAAACATACAAAACAATGGCATGGCATGTCACCGTTCATTCCCTTTAAAACCGCCTAAAGAAAAACTTTAAGGAGTTGGCGAGATGTCATCTTCGACTGGTTATCCAAAAAATATGAGGACTAACTAAAATATAATGAACTGCCTGAATCCTTTAGTACGAAAGGAACTTAGGTAACACAGAAGAGGTATGAAGGTATAAGAAGTAGACTCGAGGGCGTGACGAGAGGCGGTAGTGCGCCCGCAACTGGGCTAAGGGCTTTTCACCTTACATCCTTAGTGATGTCCTTGCAGTAGTTTTATTATTTAGCCTTATCGATAGGATATTTTGTTCTTAACAGATTTTTTTCAAATTAAAATTTCGTTACGGAATTTTGTGCATTTAAAGAGAAATACTTATGTGTGTTTTTAATTTCAGTGAGAAATTAATTTACAGTAAATCTTGTAGTGCCTTTTGTATAAGATAGAGTGACAAACGAGCACACAGTGCCAGGTGCACATGGTAAGTGGTTGCTGTGGCCCATAGACATCTACATCTATCTTCGATTACGAATCAAAATGCAGATGCGTTGTCACCCCTGAGGACTAAAATGGAATGCTTCGTTCCCAGTAAAAAGGATATCCGGTTCTCTACACTCACAACAGCGTTAAGGTTTAGCACCACGCTTCACGCTGGTATTCTGTGAGAGCGTGGTCCCCGGTCGGGCCGACCCGCTAGTGTAATATAGCTGCAGAATGGCTATATTACTAAAGAATAGACTACGGTAGTCCATGGACACCTACATCAAGCTTCAAAGAAAGAAGGCCACTGATGCGCTGTCATCTTTTCATACCGATTCAACTGTTTCGGACGGCAGGGACACGTCCAGTGCCCGCACAGTCGCCCTGGGACAATCTCCCACTTGAGTGACGTACGCTCCTTACTAATCGCTGGTGACGCACGTCCCACGCACCCGTGAACGCGTATGAATTAGCACGACCCTACTAGGACCTCGAGAGAGAGGCGAGTAGCCGGAAGGAGGCAAAATTAAAACACTTTTTCTGGGTAGCTTCTTGTTCCGCAGGTTTCGGCTTCCCTTTTTTCCTTTGTTGTTGCCTCTTCGACGGCTGTGCTGCGACTGATTTCATCAATTGAGGGAAAATATGGAATACTTCTCAGCCTGTTAGTATACTGGCTCTCTATACCCTTCATACCGGAATAAAGCAGTGCACGCATTGCTGCTTGGTGAAGGACATAGATGAGAGGATGGTACCAACCCAGACGAACTCCTAGGCAGAAAAGTCAAAAGTGACGACTTCATTTCATTTTAGGTTTGGTTAATAGCTCTTGAAGCCGTGGTAGCTCAGATGGTTAGCTCTCGCTGCAAAGTCACATTACGCGAGCACATCGGCTTCGATACCCGCCTGTACAAATTAAATTATTAATTGCAATTTTAAGTTATGATTTACCTCATTCTCGGCGGTGAAGGAAAACATATTATAATAAAAAATATTTCGAAGACGTGAAGTTCGCCAACGCGCATTAGGGCAGCGTGGCGGACACTTTCTTTCCATAAAACCCTCTCAGAAATGATAGTAGGCCTGTGCCCAGCAGTGGGATACATATAGGCTGTAACTTTAACTTTTACTTTTAATTAAATAAACTTTAACTTTTACTTTTAATTTTAATCTTTTACTTTTTAGCACTTATTAACGTCAGAATTTACACTGGTTCGCAAAAACAAGACCTTAATAGAGGAGAGCTGGCGAAAACTTTAGGGTCTTCTTTTCATAAAACCATTTTTGAGGAAAAACGTCTTACCACCTATTAGCAGAATATATTAAAAGAATATAATATAGGAATATCTATCAACAATAGATAAATATAACAATGATACTAAAAATAAAGTTGAAATATTAGAATGTAATGAGAAGATTATAAATAATATGTTGTATTTAATTTTGCTCTCATCATTATGTATTTGGTTAGTTTTAAATGAGTACATAATATGTATGTACCTACGACACGCCTATACTCCCCGAGAGGCAGAGTCCAAAGAGTAGCAAGACTATAAATAAAAAATGTATAACTTTAATTTTTAATTTTTACTGTAGAATAA
The DNA here is from genome assembly GCA_036936625.1 of Parnassius smintheus behrii. NCBI lineage: Eukaryota > Metazoa > Arthropoda > Insecta > Lepidoptera > Papilionidae > Parnassius > Parnassius smintheus. Next base: position 44,012,482 of record JAUPFT010000020.1, read on the forward strand.
GACTGACAAGCAAGCATTCAGTTCAGTCCACCTGATGGTAAGTAGGTGTTGGGATACTTCTTCGATTAAGAATCGAAATGTAGAAGCGATATATTTAAAAAATATGAAAATAAATATTTATAAAATATGTTTTTGAGATTACTTTCATCATTTTTATGTTTTACTTAAATATTTTTTTAGTTTTTTTCTTGCCGGTTAATTAAAATCGATATATCCCTAATCTACGTCGCCTTCCTTCAAGAACATCAAAGTAATGGGTAGAAGCGGTTTGTGCTTGCGTTGCTGACTTTCGACGGTAATTCCAGACGCCGCTAGATTGCCGACTCATTTATAGCTCATTGTACTTATAAGGCGCCAACTATTTTATTTGGGTGTAAGGAAACGAGAATTTCCAACGATTTTTGGAATTCATCTCGAGAGGTAAGTTTTCCACTGGTATAGAATTTGAGTCTGCTGTCGCCATCAAGTTCGTGATATCAAATACCAAAATAATAAAAGAACTGCGTTTACTAAGCGTGGTAACTATGGAAAAATTTGTTATAGGGAATAACTCCCTAAATAAACTTTAAAATTCGTATAACGCAACTCTATTTAGTTAAAATGTAATATTCAATGGTTGTTAAGTCTGGACTACGAGACCACTGAAAACCTTCCTATTTCTTATACATAGTTTTAGTACTGGATAGATCATACATACATACACAACTCACAGATACACACACACACACACACACACACACACACCCACACACACACTCATTCACACACACACACACACACACACTCACACACACACACACACACACACACACACGCACACACACACACACACACACACACACACACTCACACACACACACACACACACACACACTAACACACACATACACACACACACACACACACACACACACACACACACAACACGCACACATACACACAACACAAAAGTAACTTATAATACAATATTAGTTACTTTTGTGTTAATATAAATCGTGAGAGTAAATAAAACTATATTATTATTATAATATAGTTTTACTTTTTTTTCCTTTATATATAAAAGGTAAGTGACCTTTTATATACATACTCATTACACTTGCGTTTGAACTATTATTGTGAGTATGAGGCAGCTATTGTGTTAATAATTTTAATATAATAAAGTCAACCATCTATACATATAAATAAAGCAAGCAATCAAGCAATCAGTCCACGCAAGAGGAGAGACTTCCCAGTAGTTAAGTCTTGATTCTGGGATGCCACAAGGTGGAATTCTATCTCCCATACTATTTTCAGTTTTCATTAACTACATTTGTCCGTCATTTATTTTTCGTACTATCTATATATGTATGCAGACGATCTCCAAATATATATGCAATCGGATATTGACAATCTACATTATACCATCGCTAAACTAAACTATAATTTGAAATCCATTTATGACAGATCATTGTGTTTTGGCATTTTTGTCAATCCTACTAAATGTCAAGCAATGTTTGTTGGTAGCTCAAGAATGCTGGCAAAATTGACGTCAGTTGCTTGACACGACATAGTACTTCGCGTTTAAACAAATCTGAAGATTTCAGTTCCACTCCATTTTACTGGCTTTATCGGCAATTTTTTTACTGTTCAGGCTACATTACTCTGGAACTCCTTACCTTAAAACATTAGGAAAGCACCAAATGAGATAGCCTTCAAGAGATTGGTCCGGGAACATCTTTCGAAAAGAATGTTTTTAGTATTGATATTATATGAATACTGCTACCTTTATCTAGACACATTATGTATCTCGTATGTATTTATTGGGTGCGTTTGGCAGAAAAAAGCGCTAGCAAGCGCTTACAAGCGCTAAAATAGTTTTCGGCCAGGACACGATTGCTACTTAATAGCGCTGACACAATCCGCCATTTTGCTTATTTAATTTGTTTGTTTTGAAGTAGAGTTTATAAGTTGTTTTTTGTAATATTAGTTTTAAGAAATATAATGACATGAATAAACATATACATGTTATTAAAAATTCATGATTGGTAAGTTTTTAATATGAATACTTTACAAACATATATTTAAATTAGGTTAGGTTCCCCGGTTAAAACTAACATCGTGTCCTGGAGGAAAATAGCTACTTACGATTTGACAGCGCTTATCGCTTACGATCGCCATTTTGCTTACCAGCGCTTGCTAGCGCTTTTTTCTGCCAAACGCACCCATTGTATTGCTATATGTTTTGTGGCATTCCTTGGGGGAGGCTTACGTTCAGCAGTGGACTTGTGAAGGGCTATATTGATGACGATGATGTATATAATTATATTTTAAGGATAATTGTTATATATGGATTATTGTATTTGTTTGTATTCACATGCATTGAAGTCATTTACAAATCCTGTTTTAATGTGTGTTATATCTATATTAATTTATATTTAGTTATTTGGTCACCTGCTACTAATTTCTTACCACGTCATGGGTTGTCTGGCATAGAATGCTAACTGGCATTAGGTCCGCCCTTTGTAACCTTTATCGTAAGAACAATAAATCTTTTAAATAAATAAATCGATAATAGTCTTATGATCGGGTGTGGAACGCAAACTCAAAAGGTCGTGGTTTGAATCCACCGTTCGAGTAGTGTCGTGAACCACTCCAAACATAAGCATTTTAAGCTTACCGGAAATCGTTAAAGGGAATATTAGTGATGTTAATAGCATTGCTTGTATTTTTAATAGTAAATAAATAATTAAATAAAATTGAAGTGTTCTTTTATAGAATAAGGCCGACAAACGAGAACACAGTCCACCTGATATTAAGTGGTTGCTGTGGCCCATAGACATCTACATCTATCCTTGATTCCGAATCAAACTGCAGATGCGTTGTCACCCGTGAGGACTAAGATGGAATGCCTCGTTTACAGTAAAAAAGGGTCTCTGGATCTCCACACTCACCATACGAAACATAGCAGTATTAAGCTGCTACTTTACGCTGGTATTCTGTGAGAGCGTGGTCCTTCCTCGGTGGAGCCGACCCATTCGTGCCACAACCATAATATATCTGCAGCATGGCTCTACTACGTATAAAAAAGTAAGTAAGTGTCTGTCTTTCATGTTGTTAAGACATTAACAGCAATTTTAACCATGTATTGGTAGTGTCAGAATATCCACTACCCCATACCGTCCCGAGGGTGTCCTGGTAATAAAATGGTTCCTGATAACAAATTAAAGTAATAAAAAAACTGCGGTTGCCAACTGGCTTGCCAAGCATGGCAACTATGGCACAATCCTCCCGTGAGGTAATCTACGAGGGAGGCTTATGTTCAACAGTTGACATTTACAGGCTGTCATGGATAGATAGATGGAAGCATTTTTAAATTTTGTGTCGGTCTGTTTGTTCGTCTATCTTTTTGCCCATTGTGTACAGGCTAATCATCAAAATGGCTGATCCGATTATCATGAAACTCTGCGAACTGATGAGTCGGGATCTAGGTTATAATTTATCCGAGATCTTTGAAAATTGTCAATTTGAATTCCTCCGATTAGTCTTCGATTATCTTAAATGTAACTAACGTCAAGTTAAAAGATTCTATCCAGGCGAAGCTTGGACGGATTGTTAGTATTAAATATTAAAAAGCTTTTTATTGATTTGATTCTAGCGCCCTTTGAATTTTAAATTAGCTCGCTGGTAAAAAAAGTATTTTTTGATTATTTTATATTATGGTTGTAGCACGAATGGCTCCACCAGGAAAGGACCACGCTCTCACAAAATACCAGGTTAAAATAGTAGCTTAATACTGTTGTGTTTCGTATTGTAAGTGTAGAGATCCGGAGATCCATTTTTACTGGAAACGAGGCATTCCATCTTAGTCCTCAGGGGTGACGACGAATCGACATTTTGATTCCTAATCGAAGATAAATGTAGACGGTGTGATCGTATGTTAGCCTTATTTTATAAATAAACTACTAAATCCTAATAGAGGAAAGTTACAGACCATATACGTCTGCTGGGCACAGACTTCCTTTCTTTTCTAAGAAGGTTTAAGATTAGAAAAGATTTCGTTGGAATATTGCAAGTTAGCGGATTTCGAATATTCCACATAATTTTATTTTCAAACTTCTAAAACATATTTACAGTACTAGTTCGATACGATGTTCGAGTTCAAGAAATTAAGAGTTTAATTAATCACCGAGAACAACCAACACGTACTTATCATCACCTTTCGTTCACAATTGTGCACGTGTTGATGTTTTTACTTAAATAATTTAACAAACTATCAGAGGTATACACTGCTATACTTAACAGTAGATTTGCACCTAAACAATCACGAAGATATTCCATTGAAGACAAAGTGTGTACACCTTCATTCGTAAATCATCTGGGGCCAATAAATACAGGCACTGATAAATTTGCGCCAATTGATTGTTCCATTCCGATAGACAGATCGAATAACGCGTCCAGTTACTGAAATATTGCCTTTAATTAACGAAAATAAAAAAATATCGATGTTGTAAAATGCAAGCAAAAGATATATTACACACTTAATATATTATACGTAGGCTATATTAAGGTTGTAATAAGAAGGGGTCGGCTCGACCGTTGAAGGACAATGCTTTAGCAGAATACCAGTCTGAAATAGCAGCACAATGCTGCTGTGTTTTGTATGGTATGTGTAGACAAGAGACCCGTTTTACTTGATACGACGCATTCCATTTCAGTCCTCAGGAAAGACAACTCAATGTCGGTGGGTCACAGTATCCAATTACCATCAAGTGAACTGTGTGCTCGATTGTCACCATTATTTTATTTAAAAAAAAACATCGTACCTAAGTCGATCGTGTGTTCTCGATCCAAGTGTTAATACTAAACGAAGTAAGTCGTTCTTCATACTCGCATCTAGATATCGTCTGTTTTGATTGTGGATATTAAGATACCCTTAATTTGTTACATGCTTTTCTGTCGGTTCACGGTCACACTCTGGGTTGTTCACGTCGGGGTCACCATTGTAGCAGTAGAAGGAAAAGGGAGATCTCCTGCCGAGCAATGTGTTCTATCTGGGGAGCGGCCAACACTCTGTGTAGTTCTGAGCTATTCTATATATTAAACTGTTTTTTTTAAGGCTTCGATGTGTTTCATTTGTAACGCGATGACAGTGCCGCTACAATACAATTACAATAGTCAGAATATTTTTAGCATGATATTCAACCTATTACTTGTAGCGTTACTTTTCTATGAAGAGACTTATTTACGGTTAAAACATGTAGAGTTTTTGGTGTTCTGCCAGCTAGCTCATTTAAATTTAAAATGACTGTATAAATTCTTAAAGTCAAATGAGACTTTTATTGAGGTAGTTTACTCTCTTACTGCTCTGGCTAACTGGTGCCTGCCTCTTATTTAATTTATTATTTAAATTTAATTTTCTTACCTCGAAAAACATATTTTTTATTTTGTAGAGGTGGTAAGAATGGTCACTACCACATTATATCCCGTGGGTGCGACAGGTGGAGCAAATCAGGAGATGGGCAGGAGCATTTTCCTAATAACGACAAAATATTAAAAAAACTGCGGTTTCCAACTCGCTCGCCATGTAATGATTCCCCTATATATTGCCTCATAGGGGGGATCCTAATGAGACAATCTGTAGGAGAAGGTTAACGGCCAAGATCCCTTCTGTCACTTTCGTGAAGTTTTCTCATAATTGGTTTAGCCCTTTCAAAGATTAGCCCGGATAGACAGACAGACACATTTTTAATGTTTATTAAGCTTATATAAGGAGCTTATTATCATGCCATTAAGACATGGCTTGCAAATAAGCTCCTCAGCTAAATGTAAGGCAGTTATTATTATATTACAGACAGAAACTTCAATTTTATTTATATATATATATATATATATATATATATATATATATATATATATATATATATATATATATATATATATATATATATATAATTTTAATTTGAGAGCTTAAAGATATATAGGAGATTTTCTCACACTATTCACTTTTATACGTCACTGAAATAAACCAGAAGCGTCCACTGAAATATAACTACACATTTACTAAGTCCCGCGACAAATACGAGGACAATTACCGCCATTACTACGAAGGACGTGTTCGCTTTCGCGCGTAAATCATAACGGGGCCAATAAACACGGGCTGTGACAATATACTCGCCGCTTCGATGTTTCGATGAAAGACCAGGATAATGCAATGAAGTAATTGATAAAATAACCAAGCTAACTTCAGTAGAGCTTTCGAAATTAATTATTACTTAAAACAGTATAAGTAGTAATATTATTTAACTTTCTTAGATTTCTCCCTCACAACTTATGAATACCATTAAATAAAGTAAAATGCAATTGACCAAAAAACTAATACTATATTTGAGACATGTTATTTATAATAGAGTGAAAGTATTTTGTCAGACCCCGAAAAAATAACTGCTATAAAAATTATCCGATTCCTAAAAGTATAGATGATGTTACGATTTTTGTGGATTGTGAGTGTGAGTGTGACGTTTATTCTGTAAAAAACTTAACGTTTCAATACATTACTTGTGTATAACACAGAAAAAAGTGTGTCGTGTTTAGTACTCTAAATAAAAATTCGACGACTCTTAAACTGGAACAAAGTTCTATCACATAGACAGCTAATTTGCGGAGCAAGCGAACAACAAAGAAATATTGGCACAAAGGAGATTGATCTGTGTGATTCAATTCACTTTTATGTTATATAGTTCATGAGCGCAAAGATAATTATTTTTTTAAATATATATGTTCTTACTTTAAATCTGTCTGTTCGTGTGATTACGCAGTTAAAGTACTTGTATGTACGAGTATAGTTAAGTGTTAAATTTTGACTGCCTCGTTGCTCTCGTAGTCGTAACGTGTCTGCTGTTCATGTGGGCCCTGGGCATGTGGGTTTGAATTCCGAGTCGGACCGAAATAAGTTATTGAATTTTTTTGTCAAAATTTAGCGTTAGTAACTCGGATTCAGGAAGTTGGCGGTGTTTCAATTCGTGCCGCGGAAAGCACGTAAAGCCAAGTATGTCTTGCGTTAGATCTCTCTCCGGTAGTTACTACGCTAGGTCTACTGCTTAACATATGACCCAAGGAATGGCATGAGGCACGGTCCTGTGCCATCTGCATCTATTGACTTCCTACTTCTAATACCATGTCATTACTACAATTAATAGTGGGCCACTCTGCTCTTCGTCACCGTCTTCGCTCGCGGGTACAAGTTTTTTTGCTCTACCATTTGTCCGTTCTTCGAACTAAATATATGGCCGGCCCATTGCCACGTTAGCGTTACTTTTAATGATTTTGATTACTTTTGAATCATTTTATTTCCTTAAAGATTACAAAAACTCTCATTGAAAGTCAATTAAGCTTTAATATTAATATAATATTTTATAAAATTAGTATGAAAACATTCAGAAACAGCATGGTAGTGGTTATCCCATACCTAGGGATTTTTATCGATTATGTCCTCTTTAGTAGAATAAACTAAACAAAAAATTTAATATTTTAAAAGAGGGATAACCTCGCGGTTTTTCTGCGTAATAGACTTAAAAACGAGCTTATAGTATATTTAAGTATTGCAGTGGTTTGCTTGGGTATGGATTTAATTTTGTTAACTTCCCAGTGGGAAGTTATTGTAATGGGTCAGATTTTGCAAATTGGAAATTTTAACATATCTCCACGTTTCAAGGTCTTTAGAGTCGAATAGTATGGTTTTTAAAAGAATGTCCGTATGTGCATTTGTACGTATGTATGTATGTAAGTATGTATTTATTTATGTTCGGATCCAATTTTCACGAAAACTCGAGAACAAAGAGTGATATTGACATGGGACCAGTTTCATTTAACGCATAATTATGTAACTTAGACCTCATTAAATTTTGAGCAAAATCGGTCAAGTCGTCTTTTGTTGCGAATGAAAAATTGTATAAAATATAACATATGATATGTTTTTATTCTTTCCACCGGTAAGTTAGTCGTGTGGAGCTTTCGAGTCGCATCGAGACCGCTTTTTAATTATGAGATCCCAAGCATATGATAGCACCCGTCCATCTTTTCTATTGAATGTCTTTTAATATCAATAGCCTCGCGAATCATCTTTGGTAGGAATCAATGTTCTTTTACGAGGATTTTGTGGTCAAAAATCTGATATAATAGTTGGGATGATCCTGAGCAAGTCAACATACTGCAAAATTCCCCGCGCCTAACCTCAGTACAGCGGTACCATAGGCGCTGGAAAATGCCCCAAATATCGGGAATTAAGAAAAGGTAAAATTAAATTCGAATCTATAAAATTAGTTTTATTACTCTGATTACCGTGATCGAATACCTAGTTTTCAGTAAAAAGGTTCCCTACACTCAAATTCTAACCTAACAGCATTATTCAGCAGTTTCACGCTGGTATTTTGCAAGAGGGTGGTCCTTCCTTAATCCAGCTCACCCACTTGTGCTGCAACCATAACATAGATGCAGCGTGACTCTACTATATTTGAAATTTAATCTTATTTCGTAGTACGAAATATAAAAAATAATGATTTGCAAGTTGTATAGCTTAAGAGGAAATATAATCTCAAATGGCTTAGCAAGATCCTTCGTTATGCCGAAAACATTGCAGCATTAATTTTGAAATAAATATATGGTAAAGTTGAGGATTAATGTTAAGGATTATGTTAGGCGAAAACACGATTTCGTCAAATTTTCTTGATAGAAAAAAATCCAAAGTTACCTCCAAAATACACAATAAACCGCTGTTATTCATAAAATACTTTAAATAAGATCATAAAACTTTGCATACTAACTGAACTAACTATAAAGCAGTGCTTATGTTATTTGCTTTTTTTTAAATACCATTATTTTCACTTTAAAAAGAAATTACCTAAACTATCGGCGCGTAAGCTTGATTCCTGTCGCCCCGTTAGTATCGCTCCGGCTTTTGAAGGGAGAAGTTGTGTCGCTTACGATCAGAATTCACATTACGCAACAGGACGACGTAAAATTAAAATGGGAAATAACCGTAATAAAAATAAGAAGCGACTGGATTGGCGTTAAGAACCAGGCATAAATATGATAAACCTAATGAAATAAGTGTCTAACGACCTTTCTACTTACAGTATTAGTGATTACAAACATGTCGGTACATAGCATACGACGCGCGGTCAAGTGCGGACGAAATTAGAATTTGAGCTGACTTACTATATCTCCTTAATGTATAATATATTTAGACTAAGCTTTTACTCTTTAAAAGACGCTTAATTTACTTACTTTATATTTTGAGAAAATTAAAGTTAAAAATATTAAATAAATGGATCTTCAAAGCGAATCTGTAAACTTTTGCGACGTTTGGCTAAAAATTCTTTTAATGAGGCTCATTACAAAGGTCCACGAGGTAAATTTCAAAGTTTCGCAAAAGATACCTTTTAAATTATACAGGATGTAATCAGCGAGTTAAAATAATTTGTAATCACGGAAATGTAAGAAAAAATTCAGGAAAGGCTGAATCCTAGCAATTGCCTTTTACAAGTTGAAAATAATTATGATCGAATAAAACTAAATTTACGGATTTTATCGCGTTTATTTCACTACTTTAACTTATTTTAAATTCACGACGTTTCGAGTGCTTTACAGCACCCATGGTCACGGGGGGGACTGAGATGTTTGACGTCCCAATGTCATAGTCCGGCTACCTTCAGTTTTTTAATATTAATTTTTAGTCCGATTTACGCAAAATGAGCTTATATTATCATGAAGTCTTGCAGTGGTATGCTTAGGTTTGGGTTTAATTTTGTTAATTATAGGATCCCAAGCAGGTGGCAGCACTCATCCATCTTCTCTATTGAAATTTGGATGTTTTTTTAATTTCAATAGCCTCACGTATCATCTTTGGTAGGAATCGGTGTTCTTTTGCGAGGATTTGTGGTTTATCAAATCGAATGTAATGGTGGGGACGATCTTGAACATGTTCGCAGACTGCAGACTTCCCGGAGCGTCGGTGCTTCACGTCAGCTATATGTTCTTTCACGCGGATTTTTATGGATCTTATTGTTTGACCCATGTAAGAGAGACCACATTCACAATCTAACTTGTACACTCCTGCATCTTGTAGAGGGATATTATACTTGACGGATGGTAAAAAGTCTGGAGGGTGATGTGGCGGCGCTATCGTCGCGCCACAAGCGAAACACACCGGAGCCTAAGTCAGAATTCCGAATCATAAACAGAATATATATAGATCAGCTCCGAAATATGCGTTGGCCGCTCCCCGGGCAGAACACCTTGCCCGGCGGGAGATCTCCCCTTTTACTTCTACTACGTGTTCTTTCAGGTGAAATATACTCCCAATGGTATAATGTAACTGCGGGTGTAACTCAAGGTGGAGTCCTCTCTCCTCTGCTTTTCCCCGTTTTTATTAATTATATCACCAAGGTCAATATCAGCTAACAACCACTTTTATGCTAACGATTTGCAGTTATATCGTAATTTTGTGGCATGCGAAGCGAACTTGGTAATTGAAGCTATGAATGACGATTTAAATAACATTAGCGAATGGTCAAGATCATTTGGTCTCACTCTAAACCCAACTAAATCCCAAGCTTTGATAATAGGCAAAAGATATGCGCGTGGCACGCTTGATTCCTCCTATATACAAACTCTACGAATCGATGGTGCCTCTATTCCCTACTCAGATACTGCCAAGAACCTCGGTGCTATTTTCGACTGAAATTTGACTTGGGGCGCACATGTTACGGATGTAAGTAGGAAAATATTTCACGCTTTTCATTCTCTAAAACGCCTTCAAAGTTTTCTACCTTTGTCTACTAATATATCTATAGTCCAGACTCTTATCTTGCCAATTTTAAATTACGTTGATGTCTGCTATTTAGATGCTACCGAGGAGCAAATTAATAAACTCGAGCCCTTGCAAAATGTATAAGTTCGATACATTTTTGGCTTAAAGAAGTTTGATCACGTCCGTTTATCGCAAGCAGCTTAAATAGCTCCCCATCCGCCTTTGCCGGAATCTCGGACTCGGATCCTCTGTCTTCTTTTCAATATTCTACATAATCCTAATACTCCGCTATATCTGAAAAATCATTTTGCTTTTGTTCATCCTCCAAATGTTTCATGTAGATCAAATACTAGAGCAGCGTGAAGGGTTTGTTTTAAGGTGTGATTGGTAGCGCCAGCTGTTGGTCACGGAGGCCAGTTCATCAGCAGCTTCTACATCTGCAGCACCTGAATTAGGTGCTCTGATGATGCTGCTGCAGGAACAAGCCCGCTGACAGGAGGAACAGGCCCATCGGTTGGAAGAGCAGTTGAAGTGCAGACAAGAGGAACATGCCCGTCAATTTGAAGAGCAGATGCTTCTTATGAAGGACCTTCACGTTACCTTCGGGAAAGAGATAAGGGAGGTGAATGATAGAGTTGCTCAACATAACAATTGCCTGTCGGAAGTTGAAACCCGAATCGACCAAGTGAACAATGGGTTGACAACGTGATGGCTGACATGAAGAAAACGCTGGGCGACCACAAACTTGGGGATAGAATTACAGCCCCCGTAGTAGCTACAACACCTTCGCTAAATGGATTCAAAGTGCTACCGCTCGACGGGACTTCTACCTGGTTAGCCTAAAAAATCCAGTTCAAAACTGTCATGAAGGCGAACGGCTGGAATAAATGTCAGGCCATGACAGCTCTCACACTAGGCCTGCACGACCAGGCCTTAACCGTTCTGACAGCGCTCGGTAAGGATGTGACTTACGAGCAGCTCCTTGAGGCATTGGAGGCAAGATATGGCGACGCTCACTTGGAACACGTCTTTCGTGCGCAGCTCAATATTCGTATGTGATACAGCAAAGAAAACCCGCAGCAGTAGGCCATGGAGGTGGAGAAGCTGATTGGAAAAGCATACTCGGTATGTACCTGTGACCATTGATGGTAACCTGATGCAGACATTTATCGACGGCATCCACGACCTTGAAGTCAAAGATGTTGTGAGGTTTGAGCAGCACGTGACGCTTAAGAAAGCCTTGGCCCGTGCACTGGAGGTGGAAGCCATGCGGCAGGATCATCGTTCCCGTCGCATCAGGGAGGTTGCAGCAGTAACAGTTCGCAACCGCAATAAAAAATGGTGCCACGGTTGTGGGGAAAGGGGCCATCTTCGAGCCAGCTGCCTTAAGTAAACTATAAAAAGAGAAGGTGTTCGATCTCGAAAGGGTTCTTCCATCCTAGTTATTTAAGTCCTGCAGTAACAACGTATTTGCATTTTATTCTTAATTGAGGATAAATGTGGACGCCTTTGGTCCACAGAATTCAATCAGGTGGACTGTGGGCTCGTTTGTCACCCAATGCTATAAAAAATGTGCGATGCGAATTCGACATATTGCTTCGTAATATTAAATTTGTTACGCATCCTCATTTACCCTGTGATATATTTTAATATATTTTGAAGTAAAAAAGCAATGAATTTATTTTCTTTAATAGAATAAGAGTAACAAAAGGGCACACAATCCACCTGATAGTAGGATACACCTATATCTATTCTCGAATAAGATTCAAAATTTTGATTTGTATCCATTAGGACTAAACAGAATGCCTGTTTATTAGTTTAAAAGATCACCGATTCTGATTCACCAAACCCTCACCGTATACAACACAGCAGCTTTAAACTGTTACTTCACATTGGTATTTTGTGAGAGTGTAGTTTTTCCCCGGTCGAACCAACCCATTTGTGCTATAAACCAATAATATTATATCTGCAGCATCCTACAATCAGCATTCCTACAATGTGTAAAAACATCGTTAAATAGTTAAATTATATTAACTGTTCCAGCAGTGTTCTTAACTATTATTAACGATGTCTATGGAAAGTTATATGTATATTATTACTGTTGTTATTTTAAAGAATTCCATTTACAGTATTCGATTATTTCACGTATTCGAGTGCCCTCGACGATCAAGGGCCGAGGATAAATTCACCTCGTTTCACCACGCGCACTCGTCGACAGAATATTTCGATAGTTCCTATTGTCCGCTGATTAAAGTTAACATCCCGTCGACATTACGTGCAGACATGCCTCAAAGTTTTAATTAAAAAGTTATTTTTCTATCAATGCGTTCGGCTCCTGTTCTATGTTTACGAGCGATTTTAGTTCAGCTGAAGTGATTTACTCCTACGATGAAATAATATAAAAGGTAATATAAAAATGTTGTATAGATCTTTAATAACAACACGCGGACGAGGGCGACGCATTCAATCAGTAAGCCCAACTCTCTCTCCATAGACTCGTAATAGGCGTCATTATATAAAAGATGGCAAAAATAATTCATCTGTAATGTAATAAAATGATGTGTCTTAGCTAGTTTGGAGAGCACCTCCCGCCCTCCCTCAGTTGCGTGCACTTAACACCCAGACCGGCGATGGTTAGCTGCGTCAATCATTTGAAATGGTGGGGAAGTCTTTGTATAGTAGCGAAATTTTACCGGCTTATGATGAAGAAGCAGGAGGTAGCTAAAATTAAACATCTTTGGTATCTAACAAATGAATAACTCTCAAGCATTAACGTGGGTAATATATCTACGGAAATTAATGTGGAGAAAGTTACAAAAATCATTCTTTATTTTTGTATACAAAACAAGTGTGACAAACGAGCGGTCTTTCTGATGGTAAGTGGATGCTGTGCCCCAAAAAACTATTTAATTAATGATTAATAAAATGCGTTGTTACCTTTGAGTGCAAAGATGGAATGCCTCGTTTTCACAAAAAAGGTGACTTTTAAAAAGTACTATTTATTTGGCAACGATAAATAAAATAGTCTTGGAGAGCCTTGGAAGGATAAAAGTTATTTGGAGTATTGTGCAAAAAAATTGTCATTTTACGTGGTAGAGCCATGCTGCAGCAGGAGTACTGTTATAGTTGTAGCACGAATGGGTCGGCTTACCGGTGAAGGACCACGCTCTCACAGAATACCAGCGTAAGCCACACAACACCACATAAGGTGCTGCTGTGTTGCCTATGACGAGTGTAGAAAACCACAGACCCTTTTTACTGGAAACGAGGCATTTCATCTTAGACCTCGCGGGTGACAACACATCCAAATCCTATACCTTTAAATCAGCAATTCTTGTATACACACACACACACACACACACACTCACACACACACACACACACATATATATATATATATATATATATATATATATATATATATATATATATATATATATAAAACTCGGAAACGGCTCCGACGATTTTCATAAAATTTTGTGTCCCGGGAGTTTCGCTGGCAATAAATCGATCTAGCTAGGATTTATCTTTAGAAAATGTCTTTTTGTCCGTGTTTTCAAGCAATAAAAAACTGCTACAATACAAGAAGGTAAATTTTGACACTGTGTTAATGATCGTAATAGCTCAAGTGGATATCGAGCGGTCGCGAAATCGTAATGTCTTGGTTCGCGTCCTGTCTTCGGTCCGACTTTCTTTCCTATTTTTTTTCAAGTTCCCTTCTTCTGTGAGAAAATCTATTATTTCGAGACCTTTTTTAGTATTTTTCAAAAATACGAAAATTTTATTTAAACTAATTGCACTCGTGATTTTTTATTCAAATAACCAATTCAGTTTTTTCTATTATGTCAATAAGATCAAAAAATATTATTCATGTTTCATCCGTATGTAATTTGTATCTAAATGTAATTTCTAAAAAAAAAACCGAGCAATCATCGAGCGGTCATCCAGGTACTTTTCATTTATAATCGTGGATAGATGTAGATGTCTACGGGCCTCAGCAACTACTTACCATAAGGTATAAAAAAATTAAAATTGAACAAGAAATAAAGAATATATTGTATATGCTTTATTTTCAAATTCAAATAACATTCTGCGTGATTGCCAAACGATTTTTTAACCCGGATAGAATGTAACACGCGTCTCCGCGCGCTCTGTCAATGTCTTTTCTGAATTCTCTTCAATATATCTCCGCCGCCATCTTGGATCAGGGTTACTCACTTCACTTTATAATGTTCATTATTTTCCTAATTTCAATGTGAGGAAATAGATGCCAGTAATATATACTTTTTTAATTATAAACAAAAATATTTAACAAACAAAAACACTTTTAATACTAAAATGCTGGTAAAACAGCTAAATAGGTAACTTGTAAATAATAAATTACAAACACTTATTGCAATTTGTACTTTATTCATCATCTGTACAGTCCATCCCAATGAACACCAAAAGAAAAACACGATCCCGAAGCCACCAACACTCACTTCCTCTATGTACCAACCTTCCATCTTACCAGATACACACTTACCATTCAGTGGCGTGCCGCCTTACACTAACATATCTATTAAAGGCAAAGATAAATTATTTAAAGTTGAATTTCGATACGACCATATCCATTTTTTTTGTACAGGAAATTAAAAATCTTAGACTAATCATCATTTTACTAATACTTTTCAAGATATTGGAGAGGGTAGTATATTCACAGTTAACGAAATATCTAGACCATAATCATAATATGTTACCAGAAACACAACCCGGGTTTCGTTGAGGATGCGATACGGAAATCGGAAACAGCGCTTCAGTTATGACATCTATGTCGCGGGTGATATAACTGAAGCAACCTTTTAATAGCAGGCGGGAAAACTGATAAGAAAGGAGGATCAATGAATGCAGGTTGCTCAGAACATGCTCAGTAGCAGTTATTTGACGAGGCTTACGTCGACTGGATTCAGCAGAGGAGTTTTGAAAAACTATGAGGCATATCTGCACGTAATATCCACGGGATATTACCTTTAATCAACGGACAATAGAAACTATCGAAATATTCTATCGACGAGTGCGCGTGGTGAAGTGAGGTGAATTATTCCTCGGTCCTTGACCGTTGAGGACACTCGAATACGCGAAATAACGGAATAATGTACTTTTAAATGGAATTCTTTAAATTTGCAATAATAATATTAAATACATATCTTTCCACAGACATCGTTAATAAAAATAAAGAATACCTAGACACTGCTAAAAATCACTTCATCAAAATTAATATATAATACTGTTTGAAACACTTATTTCAATTCTAGCATATTTAATTAGGCTACTTACTTAACTTTTTAAACATACATTTTATATTATTATTGACAGCCCTACCGAGGTATAAAATCCGAAGGGCTATTTCACATTTTAGTGGATCACTGGGACCATATAAAGAAAGTTGCCAAGTTAATTGTTTCGGTTGCGTAATAAAAGAGGTTATCTTTTATTATACAAGTACTTAATCCCGTTTTAATAGAGGGTTAAATTAATAACAAATATTTTTTATGTATATATTTTCTCACTATCTCAGAAAATACTTATTGATATTGTACAGTTCACGAGCAACTCGGGTTCGATCCATCTTTGAAACACTTAACTGCAATTTTAAGTGATAATTACTCATGTTATAAATAGTAAAATGGGGTATCGTAAGGAAATCTCAAACCAGCTTAACGCTGCTGTGTTTTGTATCCAGGATAGATATAGGACGAAGATATGTATGGGTCATAGTATATATCAGTTTGACAGTGTGGTTTCTTGTCACCTAAATACTATTTAAAAAAAAATTTGGCTCCTTTCTTGAAGGACCGTATGTAATTTCGATCTTGAAAAATTAGACGACAATTTATTCGTATTTAGCTAAATAAATTCCGAAATTTAGTCATATTTGGCTGATACTAAACATATATAAATTTAATATAAATACCATAATATTTACACTTCGAAATCGTACTTATTTTATAACATTAGAGATTGTTTAAATAATAATATAATAATAATAATAATTTATTGTTTCTCACATAACTTTTACAAACAAATCATATTGAAGCTCTGTAGCCCGTGGTAGTTGAAAACTGTGTTACAGGCTACAGCATGTTGCCCGTTTCAGTGACACATAGTTGTAATGTGACAAACTAGAGAAAAAAAAACAAACAAAAAAAAAACAAAAAAAAAAGTTTAAAAAATGTTTATAAAATGAATATACGATATGTATAGCCATAAACCTAAATTATCATATAGTTCTACTCCCCTCCGTAAAGTGCCAAGAAGGCAGACTGCGTTTTTTTCACAGAGTACATTATATATACATGGACTTTTCTTTGCTGAAAAGATACGCTAAGAAAATACGCGGCCCTTTTATCATCAGAGGCGACGACAAGCCGCGGATTTAGTTCCTTTAAGATCTTAACCTCACGTGGACTCAACGGGCCGATCGTTTCTACAAAAAATAGCATGGATATATAGTCATCTCTCTCGGGACTCACATTTGTGCAACTTACCAGTTCAGTCGCCTGTGGTGCTGTCTCGGCTTTAAACGAGTTACTCCTGAGATGAGAAATGCCAAAATATCTTTTTTTTTTTTATAGGAAAAGGTTGACAAGCGAGCACACACTCCACCTGATGGTAAGTTTTTGCTATGGCCCATAGACATCTACATCTGTCCTCGTTTGCGAATCAAAATGAAGATGCGTTTTCAGCATTGAGGACTAAGATGGAATGCCTTTTTCCAGTAAAAAGGGTCTCCGGTTCTCTACACACATCATACGAAACACAGGAGCATTACGCTGCTATTTGATGCTGGTATTCTGTGAAAGCGTTGTCGTTCCCCGGTCGAGCCGACCCATTCGTGCTACAACTATACAAATAATATAGCTTCAGCATGGCTCTACCACGTAAAAAACTACGCATTTAACATCCTATACTAGGGTTTTACCTTTCATACTTTAGTCTCCTGTCATCTTCTCTAAATACACAACGATACTCTAAAAAATAGTCTAAAAAATAGACTATTTTATTTTTATTATTAAAACTTAGACGGTATTCTGGGCTGTAAAGAAGATCAACAACTTAGTAAGCTACTCTAAGCTTTCACTACTTCGATAAAATATTAAGCGTAAAATTACGTACCAAAACCAAAATGCTTCCGACTGAAAATTGCAGATTCCAACAAGAATAACAAGCGAATAGTAACATGCAATTAAAATCACACTTTATTCTGCGCTAATAAGGCTTAGAATGTAGTATTCGAGTCAGAAACATAACAAAAAGATAATAAGAAATATAAGCGAAAAGCAAATTGCAATTAAAATCGTACTCTGTACCGCGCTAAATAAGGTTTAGAGTATATTATTCGAGAGAGAAATATAACAATGTCGTTGAACGATACGTCTTAACAAATGAATTATTTATTCGGTGAAGGAATTAACACATCAAGAGAGTACAGATAACGTGAATGTGAAAACTTTTAAGACTTAATTGAAAGTCAGAGAAGGTAGCAAAATCAAAATTTTAAAGATAAAAATAAAAAGTCTACATCGAAGACAAAAAAAGAAACAAAAATCATTTTAGATTTTAGTCACTTCACATAGACACTACACTATTAACTGCAACTCAAAGTATTCTCAATTAAGTTTTAAATACGTTTTCATTCGTTTAAACCTTTTTAAAACATAAGAGCCAGTGGTCTGAGGGCATGTTTTTTACGTGCTGGTTGAAGATAAAAACAATTGAAGTTTGTGATAAAAAACAATTGCCACTCGATTTCCCGCCAAAAATCATGGCAATCAGTGAATTATATTCGAAATTCAAATATTTATGAGCGAGACGGAGTGCAAAAACTTTGAGTAGCATAAAAGGTACAAAATATTATATTTTGTTAAGGCGTATGTCGATAAGAAATAAAAATAATAATTTGTATTCCATACTAATACAATATAAAAATTGAATATTACAACTAAAAAACATACCGTCGTTGATCGTTTAGAGGTATTATATGGGGAAGTAACAATTATTCTAACCATTGAAAAACAATCTGTACTTTATATGGTTTTTAGAGTTTTATCCATTCCTGTCCCCGCCACTTCAGGACTGCGTAACCCCGCGCTCTCTTCGGTGCGGTTTGCCCAAATTGAAATTTGTTGTAGTCTGTCTTGCGCCTCTCCTTAATACGCAGTGTGGGCTTTGTTTTGAATACCGTTAAATTTAACGATATATTTTACACATTTTAAGTTATATCGTTTATTATTTATAGGTGTTTTGCCGCTGGAAAGTAAAAAAAGTAAAGTTACAAGCTATATATACGTCCAACCACTAAGCACAAGCCGCCGTTAATTGCTAACAGGGTTTGAGGGCTAGGAAATCTGCGTTGCGATTTGGTGGGTGACTTCACACTAAAAATTTTTTCCTTCACCGCCAAGCACGCGGTAAATCAGTACTTAAAATTGTAATTAGCAATTTCCTAGATACCGGCAGGGATCGAACCCAGATTATTCGCGTACTGTGAAATTCACAGCGAGCACGTATCACCAAGCCTTCAGACGCTGATATGTATTATGGCTTTAGTACAAATAACAAATGACGATCCAGTAGCTTGTCCGAGGACGTAACACGCTGAATAACAAGAACCCTAGCGAGATATGCTTTTTTCTTAAGAGAATCAGCTACCCTTTATAATCTCGCGAATCATAAGAGGCGACAGAGGGAAACAGAAACAAGAGATGGACAGCATTTTCTTTATTACAACGCAAAATAATAAAAAAATTGCAGTTCCACACCAGCTATCCAAACAAATATCCACCTTGTATTAATAGTTATTATAAGTATTTGTTGTGTGACAAGATTTGCTATGAGGTATTCTGTAGGAGAGATTTATTTGTTTTTTTTTTCGGAAAGTGTATGATGTTGACCCTGAGGCATTTGTAGCTTCATCTAAATAGACTCGTAAGCGAGGTCCTACGAGATATCGAGTGTAACGATTGCAACGCCGACTACAGCCCTAAGGCACCCGACCCCTGCTTTTTGAGGGAGGCTTCTCGAGCTAGAGGAGCCTAGAGGTTAAGGGGGGAGGGGTCTCGATGTGATTCTAGGGGCCCTCAGAAGAAGATGCCCTCAGAAGAAGATAGTGGTAAATTAAAAAAGTGACGCTCAATAAGTATTTTTATAATCTACATTGAATAAAAAAGTTTCTATTTCTATTTCTATTTCTATTTCTACGAACCTCGGCTTGAACTACTATCGCAATGTGGGAAAAGGAGAGATCTATGCCTAGCAGTGAACTTTTATAGGATCGGTAAATGGATATAAAAGATTAATGATGACGAAAAAGGATATAATGGCTTTCTTTAACGCGGCTTCGGTACGAATGCGATGTGGTTACGGTACAGACAGTAAGCGAATTTTACTTGTATACTCTAACCAGCTGTGCGGAGGCGGTGAAGGTTTAAATTTTCAAATCTTACATAGTATAAACTTAATCTCTTATATAACTTATATTGCGGTTAAGTCAAGCTAGTATAGTTGTAGCACGAATGAGTTAGCTCGACTTGGGAAGAACCACGCTCTCACAGAATATCGACGTAAAATAGCAGGTTAATGCTGCCGTGTTTCATATGGTGAATGTAGGGTACCGGAGACCCTTTCTATTAGGAACGAAGCATTCCATTCTAACCCTCACGGGTGACAACGCATTTTCAATTTCATTCTTAATCGAGAATAGATTTAGATGTGTATGGGCCACAGCATCCACTCACCATCAGGTGGACTGAGTGCTCGATAGGGTGACTACCCGTAATCTACGAAAAAGTCATGTGGCCTGTGCCTAGGTGTGGATCTTATATAGGTTGTATCTTTACTTTACTTTTATACCCATTGCCACCATGTAAAATGCTCATTTGAGTTGTTAATAAATATATTGGACTCTATTTAAAAAATAAAGGCAATATTCACTGATACGCTCACATATTGAATTGGTTTTTACATTATTAATGAGCAATAGTGAATTCATGGAGGTAATCATTCGAAAATAATGCGTTTTCAAACTGGCTAAATGGGTGCAGTCGTTCAATGTAACCATTAACCAATGTAATAACGAAGTGTACGTATATGAGGTGAGTGATATATGGCTATTGCGTAATCTGACAATCGATGGGAAAACAAAATTAATGTTTTTTTTTAGAATACTAGCAATGCTATTAACATAAATAATATTCCCTTTATTGACTGCCTCTTTGGTCTAGTGGTTGTAGTAGTGTGACTGCTGATCATGAGGTCCTGGGTTTGAATCCTGGGTCGGGCCAAACAATCAATAGTTGAGTTTTTCTGTCAAGAAATATCAGTAGCTGCACGAGGTCAGGAAGTAAGCGGTGTCTCACTCCCGTGCCTCGGAAAGCACGGTAAAACCGTTTGTCCTGCGCCTGATCTCTCTCGGGTCGCGTTATTACATATTATTACTATTATTATTCCCTTTAATCTCTTATGTTGGGAGTGGTACACGACAGTAGTTGAATAGCTGATTCAAACCCACGAACTTTTGAGTTTGCGCTCCACATCCTGCCATTAGGCAGCTGTTGGTTACAACAGTAATTGAAAAAATCCGACTGCGTAGAAAATTTTACTGAAAAAACGTTCCCCTCCCTTTTTTATATTTGCAGAAGCATTATATAAATATTGTGATGCCGATGTTACTACCACAATCAAGACAAATGTAACAACATCTCACATGTTAAAATTCATCAAGTCATTTAGTTACAATTAGTTACACATACACATACTCTCGAAAAACTTTACCCACCCTCTGAGGCAGTCGAGTCCATTGTTGGCAAGCGTTGTGTTGGGTGACCCCCACTATAGGTTAAGGGATTTAAGAAACAGGGGGTTAAGTAATATGGGGGCTCACCATCGTACTTTTGACGATCTATGTAATTCTTATATATCTGCCTGAGGACTGAGATCAAATGCCTCGTTACCAGTAAAAAGGGTCTCTGGTATTCATCCCACACCATACGATTAAAAGCGGCATTATTGATGTTCTATAAGAGCGTGGTCATTCTTAGGTAGAGTAAATGCAAATGTAAACAACATATATAAATAAAAACTCTTGGTTAATCCAAATGTGCATGCATTAAGCGCCCATGTTATACGTCAGTAGTCGTCGTAGTTTGATGGGTTTGATAGGTTTTTCCATTTATACACTTCCGCGCACCCCTCAGCATGTGCTTAGTTTGCCTTAATAATAATCCGCCACTGTCCGGAGGTTAGGTCTCATCATAACTAACAAAACTAGCCCGAACTCTGCACACCTATTACTATCACTACTCTTCGAAGAGTTCCAGTTGCATTCACCGAAGTATACCTTTAGGTCACTCCGTCAAGTCTAGGGGTAAGAACTCATCATAACTATCATAATGAGCATAATCTCAGCACACTTAGTTTTACTCTTCGAGGATTTTCAGTAGCAAATACCGAAGTACAACTTCAGGTCACTGCACAAAGTTTATTTATTTTGGTAAGTGGTATATATATATAAATCTTACGTGCTTTTAGTGAAACAATATATTCTAAAAAATCTATAATTGTAATAATAATAATAATAATAATATCTTAGCTTGGTCAATTATCTATCAAATTTGGTTTTTGGAATATTTTGTATTTCTGCAGCGATTGATATTTTTCATCACGAGCCGCTGTAAACAAATGATACAGTAATCCACTCACGACGGCAGCCGAACCCGGTGTGAGTCAGACTCAACTCAAAGTCTATTTAGTAAAATATATTATAAAAAGGCTGCTCAAAAGACCGAATATTTCAAAATTTCTCAGCCGAAAAAATTAATTATAACTAAACAAAACAAAATTAAAGTGCCATTTACATTCCATGGCTTCCCACATGACAGATGAAGAGACAAAAAAGAGATTGAGTTGAGTTACTCGTATTGATAATTTCAAAAGTTATCGTGTTTATATAGACCCCTATGGATTACGGACGGATGCAGATTTGATAAACCTACACCATAAGCCACTAAAATTTTTAATGTACAAATAGCAATTAATCGATTTAAAATTTAATAAGTTCAAATATCATATTTTATCTTTTTGACAATGTGCTTGTTATATCATTTATATATTCAATATGACAGTTAGATACGATTTCATGCGACAAAACGTTTGATTCTTGATTCTAGTTGAACACCTACGCCCTTTGCGCTTGAGGAATGCAATAAAATATATTTATAGAATAAGGGTAACAAACGTAGACAATCCATGGTACGTTTGATGATATGCGGATGCTGTAGCCCATTGACATCTATATAATATGTTCGTGATTAAGAATTAATGCAGCGTACGTTCTCACACTTGAGAATTAAATGGATTGTCTCGTTTCCAGTAAGATTTGTTTCCAGTGGTCTACACTCACCATACGAAACACAGCAGCATCAAGCTAGTATTCTATGAGAACGTAGTCCTTTTTCGATCGATCGAACAATTCGTGCTACAACAAAAAATATAGCTGAAGCTTAGCTTTACCACGTAAATATTCAGCAGCTGTACCCATAATGCAGCTATATGACTTTTTGTGCTAACATTAAATTGGTCCTTCGCTTATTAAAGTGACTTTCTATCCTTCATTTTACCGTGCCCACTGGAAATTGACACAACCTTTATTAGTACATAAATTTTGATCGTAACCAATATTAGATCATTCCGTCACAGCTAGTTACACATTTGGGGCAGAGAACTGTATGAACTTTCAATATTAGATAAAATAATCCGTCAGCTCATTAAGGTTAACCTCCGTCACGTGTTCAAGGAATGTGACGCCCCCACGTCGCATAAAATAATATTCGATACACGCCATATTGTCGGCGGTGTGTCGGCGTCATTTTTCACAGCACAGCGGCGGTGTGCTTTACAATAAATCGTGGATTGTTTGTTTGATCACAGATTGATGTGTTTTTCGGACGCCTGTTTAATATGTTTGATCTATGTTTGACGTTCGAGTTGATGCGTGTAAGCCTTATGTGAAGAGTGTTTGTCAAAAGGTGCGTTTTGATTTAAGAATAAACACAGAACATAACATAATATGAACTGTCTAGCCTGTCACCTTGAGAGGTAGGCAGAAACTACGGATTTCTCTTACATACATATAATTATATATGCGTGCTCGTCGGTTAAGGAAAGTTACTTTGAATTTGGCACATTTTCAATATACAGCGAATTTGATCGATAAACTTCCATCTAGGGTATCTCTTGATGACTCTGGACAACAGCATACATTTGCTTTGTCACTCTTTCCTCAATCATTCTTTATACGTGTTCAAATTACAATCGCATCTTGCAATCTTATCTTATCACACAACATGCTTATTGTAGACAGTTTCTACAGTATAATTTTTCTTTTAGGTCCCGTTTACATTTTGAGAAGTGACAAGTGCGAGTGCAAGTGCAAGTGCAACTGACCGATGACAAGTGCTTAGTGCGTGTGAACAGGCAGTGACAAGTGATAAGTGTAAATAAGGCCCGGTTTACGTTTTGAGAAGTGACAAGTGCGAGTGGCAAGTGCAACTGATAAATGGCAAGTGCTTAATGCGTGTGAACATGCAGTGACAAGTGATAAGTGTGAATAAAATTTTCAGTAAGCACTTGTCATTTGTCAATTGGATTTTCTACTCGCACTTTTCATTGAAAATGTAAACCGGGCCTTATGCTTCTACTCTGCCGTACATTAAGGCTCACTCTGCGCTTGGAATTTCCATACAAGACTTTTTAACACATTCTGGATTCTCACAATAGAGTGACGAGTCCCATTCATTCTATGTCATATTTATTTGTTTAATCACGTTAGGAACAGGTGGATAATTTTGTGTATGAACACACAAAATTATCCACCTGTTCCTGATAAACACATGTACTTTTATAATCATATATATATATATATATATATATATATATATATATATATATATATATATATATATATATATATATATATATATATATATATATATATATATATATATATATATATATATATATATATATACATATCGTCCAGAGCAGCAGTTCCACCAAATGTGTGCTAGAGGTGCCACTGTACCGCCTTACTTTTCCCGCTTAAAGGGCATCGAGAGCCAGCGTAATTACGGGCTGTAAGGCATCTCATTTTACTCCTCAAGGATGATCACGCATCTGCCACCTTCTTGGTTGGAAGTTGGCTGTAGGTGTCCTGGACTACAGTAGCTACTTACTATGACTTGGACTATAAGCTCGTTTGTCTCTTTTTTATACACTGAGGCTATAAAGAATGACTGAATAAATGTTATTTGCGCATTTAAATAAAACTAGATTTTATGGATTACATCGTGTATATTAATTTTATATTCCCGACGTTTCGAGCACTTTACAGCACCCATGGTCACGGGGGGGGGGGGGGCTGAAATGTCCGACGCCCCAATGTCATAATTAACCAAAAGCTACCTCTAGATTAAAATTATTAATTTTTGTTCCGATCTACGCAGTATGAACTTTCATTAACATGAAAGAATCGGTGTTCTTTAACGATGATTTGTGGTCTATCAAATCTGATGTAGTAACGGTAATCCGATCTTGTACGTGTTCGCAGACTGCGGACTTCCTGGGGCGTCGATTCATCACATCGGCTATGTGTTATTTAATGCGGATTTTTATTGATCGTTTTGTTTGTCCTATGATATCTGTGATGTTGATCTTATACATCCATCGTTTAATACATTGTTTTGATCCAGGACGAAGCCAAACAATACTTGAAAAGTTTGGCCGTAAACAGCTTATGGTAGCCAAACAATACTTGAAAAGTTTGGCCGTAAACAGCTTATGGTGACATTTCATGATCGGATAAGGGATCACATGAATAATTGTCATTGAAAATGTTAATTCTTAAATATAAAATTTATTTAAATCTAGATTTATTTGACTGTTCCGTGGCGCAATGACAATGAGTTGCGCTGAAAAACTTATGAAATAAATTTTCCGGTTCTTGAGGTTTGTTCTAGTGAAATTTATGTATGTAAACTTCTCCACGATATAGGAGAAAATCCTAGTGTAGGTTGTGGTAACGAAAAAAAATTCCAAGTCAAACCGTAGTTATTACAGTTCAAAATAGCCAGTCTGACAAAACGACAACTTCATAGGTAAAGATATTATTAACCTCATGATTTTTTAAGTGTTAACAATTGTTTCTATAACGATAGTTCTTTGTCCGAAAATTGCTCTAGCGTTACAACTTACTCGTGAATCTCTCAGAATTTATCAAGTGAAAGATTTATGTGATTAAAGCACTGTACCCATTACGGTGGTGAGGAGCGGTTTCTTCATATAAATGTAAATGTTGCGCTATGGGGTGTGAAATACCGCTTGGAATCACAATGCTCTTTGATTTTCACACAGCGGGATCTCGAAGGAATTTTTTATCGTTCTTTTTATCTGATGAGATCGATTTTGCATTTGTAATTCATCTGTTCCATTCACGCACGGACATTTTTTATCTCATGTTGCTTACATATATATTTTTATCTCTTAATATTTTCATATACTTGCAAGGCGTAGATTAAGCCTCATATGGCATATTGTTATCATCTCTGGGCATGACACCCCAGTGCCAACTCCTTCTACTTAACCGCATTCAGTAAAAAGCGGCTCGAATCGTCAACCACCGAGTTCTCTCTGATCGGCTCAATTTACTGATTTTGCGAAGAGATGTTGCATTTCTTTGCATTTTTTGTTTTTTCCTCTCCATTAATCCGAACAATCCTTTCAAACATTTACAGTATTTGAAATAGTTGTTCGGATTAATTCCAGCCATTAAGTTTCACGAGCGCACATCGCGTCATAATTCCAGATACCATCCAAATCATATGTATGCTTGGCGGTCCACTACAGTGCGATTAACTAGGAGTTTTCTTCCTAGCACAACTTCTTGTAAGGCGACTTTTCCAAACTTATTCGACTAAGGGACATTTAGATGAGGGGTTTCTCTTATTTAAAATGCCCGAAACGCACCTGCAATTGCCCTGGTGTTGCGGTTGTTTGTTGACGGCGGTCGACATTTTCCATCGGGTGGCTTACCTGCTCGTGTGACCGCACTCCAAAAAATATAAAATATATATATTCCATAATTCATTACAGCCTATCATAAGTTCACTGATGAATGTAGGCCTTCCCCATAGATTTAATTAGCTTTTAGATTGTTCTGAGCAACATGAGAGAGCCACTCTGCAGCTTTATTATGGTTATAGCACAAATGGGTCAGCTCGACCGAGGAATTTTCAGCAGCCAAAGGAAGCTGTCATTATACGCTGGTATTTTGTGCGAGCGTGGTCCTATCCCGGCGAGTCAACGTGTCTGTCTATAATATCAAAACGGACTGCCTTTTATCGAGCTCAGGGGTTATGCACGCCATTATGAGATGAATGAAAAAACGAAGACTACAGATGCGTTGCCTCTGAAAACTAAGATAGGATTGCCTCACAGGCTGTAAGTACACTAGCTCTCTATACCCCTTAGACCGTAGCAGCATTGTAAGCACTGCTATGTGGCGGGAGAAACAGGTACCAAAGTACATAGTACGGACACCTAAGCAGATAATCTCTCAACAGTATCTTTCTAAATGGCGTCATTTTTTATATGTTGCAACTATTGCGGCTTGTATTTACTGCCCGAGACAAATAATTTATTTAATTTCGTGTTTTCTTTAAATATGTGGGTATAATTTTATGGTTTACACAATAAAATATAATAAACGAGTTTTTTATATCTAGTTTTTTTAGTTATTAGTGCTAAAAAGAAGTATAATAGTAATTTCAAAAGAACATTATAAAACAAAATGGTCGAAAATGGCGGGAATTGAAACGCCGCAATGGATGACAGCTACTGACAATAGATATTTAACATATAGTAGGGATGGATGTTTTGATTGTTAAGCAGATAAGAAGCCCTGGCTACTAATAAGTGTTTAGTGTCATAATGGTATGGTTAGTCCGGACTATTTTCTATATTTCGACACATCCTACGTACGACTAAGTAGCTGAAAGACGCAAATTTTACAGAAGAGCGATTTTAGGATTTCAAAAAATTCAAATCACCATAAATTAATCTTTGTATCGATTTATATTCTGATATTTAATGAAATGTTTTAAACATATGCGGTTATAGTAATAAAGCGTAAATTTTGTCTTTGAACTTTCAGGTTTTTGTTTTATCATACATATATACTTTAACCTTGTTCTAAGAATTTAACAAAACATGCTAAGCGGCACATACACACATCTTCAATGGAATATTAAAGCACCTAAGTTCTTTAATCACCAGTTACACAGTTATAGTTGGTAAAGACATTTCAAATATTCTGTGTAAATGTTACTCGCATATTTTATCACCGTAATTATAGTATTGTGGTAGCATGAGTATCTGAATTTGAAGCTAAATAAAAGTCTTCATGAGTCCTGTTATTTTCAAATTAACGACAATTGATAAATTTGCATTAATATTTATTTATCGTAATTGAAAAAATGTAGTATCAAAAGTTTTGTTTCACGTGTCTTATGCTCAAATAAAAAAAATTCTGTTGATTTTTCTTTATATCAAAAAATAATCTAAAGTATAACATTTATAAGAAAAAGCATAAAAATCAAATTAATAACAACAATCATAATCAACAAAATCACAAAAATATACAAATTTTTCTCTTAT
Source organism: Parnassius smintheus behrii (assembly GCA_036936625.1). NCBI lineage: Eukaryota > Metazoa > Arthropoda > Insecta > Lepidoptera > Papilionidae > Parnassius > Parnassius smintheus. Next base: position 44,041,016 of record JAUPFT010000020.1, read on the forward strand.
TTGAGACATTCTCGGTCTTTTTCATCTTATTATATTAATAGATTAAAAAATTATTGCTTAACAATTTCAGAAAATACTTGTTTTTTAAAGCTCTTTTGTTACGTTCTTGTACTGAGATCAAATGTTGATAAAATAAATAGTTACTAATTAATATTTTTATCACATTCTTAAGGATAACATTTCTGTTTATATTTAACTTATTATGTAACGATTTCAATAATGGCACTTTTGAAATTATCATTAATCTAATTACCCGTACAGAGATCTACGTAATAGTATCACAAGATAAATCTTTTAGTGACTGTTTATTCTTCTTCGTCTTCTTGGCCTTGTTCGTTTTCATCATCAACCTCTGTCAGCCTCATGTCAAAGTCATGATAAATGAAAGGTATTATATTATTACGGCATAAGTATTTTAAGTCCTGAAGTTTGGCCTGTGGTATTGGAAGCTTTCCCGCGTATGCTTGGCTCAATGTTCTTGAAAGCGGGGCTGGAAGTGGACTATTGTCTAATTTCATGCGGTTTTTTGCTCTAATTTTAGGGGTATCTAGTGCAACCGATTTTTGTGACCACTTGAACTTGTGGTCACAAAAATCGGTTTTGTACTGTATTCTGTCAGTGTATTCTGGCAATATTTCTAATTGCTTAAGATGGGACCAGAAAATTCGTTCTCTGTCTGTATTTATAGTCCAGTTGCATCCAGGGAGCAGTGCTTTGAAATCTATAAAATTTGAAGTAGTCATTTCCTTTACTTTGTAGGGATTTCCATCTTGTTTGGCCCACCTTATGAGGGCAAACCATTGTTCGGGTGTGTACACCATTTTATTCTTGGCAGTTCTTTCGATAAGTGCGTCTACGCTGTCACCCTCATTTTGTGTATGACCTTTCTCAAAATATTTGTGAGTTATGGTGACTTGAAAATCTTTTGCTGCTCGCAAGTAGGCAGTAAAAACAATTCAATTACGATTCTGTCCTCCACAATTATCAGACCAAAAGTTGAAAACTTTTACGCCCTTTTGGTGATTTTTTTTAATGTAATTATATAAGCAGCTACTCACCTCGTTTGCTCCTCGCCTTGCGGTGCTTTCATCCCAGACATAGCATTTGGCAACTCTGCTTCCCATTTCAAAAATGGTGAAATTTAATACGGTTAATTTTCTTTTATAGTAAAGAATACTTGTTTCACCGTAGGGTATTCCGTGCACTTTTTGAAAATCATATACTGCTGAAACAACTTTATTTGATTTCAAAGAGCTTTCTTTATTTTTATCCTTAAGCTCTCGCGCAATTGTCTTATTTCTCATGTGTGTGTTGTAAATTTTAAGTTGCTCTTCAGTAATAGGACGTGGTAAGTTTTTATACACGTGGCAAACATCGCATTGATCTTTTTTGGGGACATGGAATCCCAAATTTATATGCTTATTAACAATATCTCTGTATTGTCTTGCTGTTTTTACTTTATTTTGGTTTCGAGCATCATCCCAATCTTTATAGAGCAGAAACATTCGAGCGAATGTAAGAGATTCATCCAAGTACACTTTATTAGTTCGCTCTCGAACATAATGCGATTCCACAGGAGCAAAGCTGTTCACATGGTGACAAACACTGGCAATCATCTCATCAGTGATTTTTTTAGTATGCTCATGGAGGCCTCTTTTGTCGTGGAAAACAGTGCCTTGCAATGACAGTTTTTTCAGAGCGTAGTAAACGAAACCTTGCTTGATTCCAAAAGTGTTCAAGAACATGGTTTTGCAAACTTGTGTCTTCTTTACCTATGGCTTTGTAGCTAGCAAATCAGTCTCATTTATTTCATTGGCATTTTGAATTTCATCTACTTTTGTAGGTAAATAATATCGTAAAGTGAATTCTCTTCTTGAAGTAGTTTAAGTAGTAACAAGACGTTTTGGAATTTTATCACAGTACTTATTGATGAAATCCCAATGTCGAACTATCTCTCCCATCGACCAAAATTTTTTTTTTTTTTTATAGAATAGGGTGACAAACGAGCACACAGTCCACCTGATGGTAAGTGGTTGCTGCGGCCCATAGACATCTACATCTATCCTCCATTAAAGATCAAAATGCAGATGCGTTGTCACCCGCGAGGACTGAGATGGAAAGCCTCGTTTCCAGTAAAAAGGGTCTCCGGTTCTCTACACTCACCATACGAAATACAGCAGCATTAAGCTACTATTACAGTACAGTAGTACAGTAGGGCTACGATGGCTATCCGAGTACAGAACCAGAGCTCGAAACCTATCCAACTGCAGAGAGGTGTAAGACAGGGTGACGTTATATCCCCGAAACTCTTCACCGCTGCATTGGAAGACGTTTTCAAGCTACTGGACTGGAAAGGATACGGTATTGACATCAATGGCGAGTACATCACTCACCTTCGATTTGCCGACGATATAGTCCTTATGGCAGAATCGCTGGAGGACTTAAGCACTATGCTCAATGACCTCAATAGTGCCTCCCAACGGATAGGTCTTAAGATGAACATGGACAAAACAAAGATCATGTTCAATGTCCATGTCACACCTATGCCGGTAGTTGTTGGGAGCACTATGCTCGAAGTTGTTAACGAGTACGTTTACCTGGGACAAATAGTCCGACTAGGTAAGTCCAACTTCGACCGAGAGGTCAATCGACGGATTCAACTCGGCTGGGCAGCGTTCGGGAAATTACGACATATCTTTTCGTCAGGTATACCTCAATCTCTAAAAACTAGATTGTACAACCAGTGCGTGTTGCCAGTGATGACTTATGGATCTGAGACGTGGTCCTTTACTGCTGGCCGTATGAGGACGCTTAAGGTCGCTCAGCGAGCTATGGAGAGGGCTATGCTCGGAGTTTCTCTGCGTGATAGACTCAGAAATGAGGATATCCGCAGTAAAACCAGAGTGACCGACATAGCCCAACGGATTAGTAAGCTGAAGTGGCAATGGGCCGGCCATATAGCTCGAAGAACCGATAACCGATGGGGAAGAAAGGTTCTCGAGTGGCAGCCTCGTACCGGTAGGCGTAGTGTAGGGCGACCCCCCACTAGATGGAGTGACGACCTGGTAAGACATGCAGGAAGTCGATGGATGCAGGTGGCTCAGGACCGTGCTTTGTGGCATTACTTGGGGGAGGCCTATGTTCAGTAGTGGACTTGTGAAAGGCTGTAATGATGATGATGATGATGATGAAGCTACTATTTCACGCTGGTATTCTGTGAGAGCGTGGTCCTTCCCCGGTCGAGCCGACCCATTCGTGCTACAACTATACTACTAATATAACTGCAGCATAGCTCTACCACGTACAAAATGCCTTAAAAAGCAGGTTACGTTCAAAATCTGTAACTTTTTGTGAACATTTTAACTTTCTCCACATGCTAGCCCCATCTCTTTCCTTTCCCTTTCCTTAGTCTTCCATCCCTACCTTTATATGCTTTTCCTAAATTTTTATTTGTCTTACGCTGAACATCCAACCATTGATCTCGATGGATCAGTCGTAATCGACCTTTATCTTTTTTTCTTGTGATTTGCCTTTACCTCGGTGGTGGTTCACTGTTGTGAAGAGCGTTTTCTGACGACTGGGTTTCTATTGGTACAGGGGAACTAACCGGCATGGCAACAAGTGGTATGGGAGCTGGTGAGTGAGCGCATTCTAACTGGGCAATTTCTCGAGCTATGAATGACGAGAAATTTGGTGACTCTATAGAAATATCATTTCTAATACCTGAACTGAAACTGATCATCATAGGCGATTGTGGCATTATAGGTGCCAATGTGAGGTCATGAAAACAGTCTTCTGACAAGACTACTGGTGCTTCACAACTTGTAGTTATGGAGGAATGGTTTATGGAAAATTCTACGGCCTTAAGATCTCTTTCTTAAGCACTTGGTTCTTCATCACTGTCCCCGATCATTTCCGTTAATTTTTGCAGGTCTTCTTCAGTGAAATCTTTAGAGTAGGGTACTGGAGTATCTGAAAAACACCATAATGCTGTAAGGTACTCGACTTTCTTCGATAATCCACACAATTTAATTAAAGTATAACTGTGTAAGTGTACAGTTAAATATTTATAATCGAATAACATCCCAATGTAAAACAATATATGTGTTAGTTAACGGATTTCACTTCAACAAAATTTCATTGCATAAGTGTGTAAGTGCTAGATAGGATTTACGATAAAACTGAATTCCATCGAATAAATGTGTAACTACGTAGTTGCATACTTGTGCATCGGGATTGAATAAAATGCGCGTAATGTAATTATTATGATAAATTTTGGATTCAGGACGTGTTCAGATATTTTCAGTATGGTAAAAAACCCCAATTTAAGACAATTACATAGAAAATACACTTCAATCTTGATAAAATAATTAGAAAATAATACTTACCTTGTCTTGACGATGAGCATATTTGGTCTGATGACCTTATTTGTTCAGTAATCTTAAATTTTCGTCCTTTAATTGCATCTTCCTTCAGCGTATTTTAAAAAATATAACGTTTACTCGACATCGCACAATATTATGCAGCGATTGCGCATGCCACTCGCAGTCCGCAGAAGAACTGAGGGAGTGGATGTTACCTGCAACCGGCGCCCCGTTCCCCCCGCGTTAAAATATTTATCCGAAACTTAAATGGTTGTACGCTGTGTTTTTTTATTAGGCATTGCAGATAAACAGTAATACGTTTAGAAAAAAATATGTTATAAAGAAAAAACTTGTTGATATGATAAATACGCATATGTAGATGTCAAAAATGCAATAAAAACCATTTAGTGTATCAGGCAGATACATACGTATACTTAGCGGGTATCGATTTATAAATATAAATAAAATTAAGTTTCTATCTATAACATTGAAATAACTGCCTTTCATTGAGCTAAGGTTATGCATGCCGTTAGGACATGAATAATAATTTTCAAAATTTTTGTATGTCTGTCTGACTGTGATGAAATTTTAGTTACAATTAGAGAACGGTGCTAATAGTAAATTCTGCTACATTATATCCGAAAAAACTCCAGAATTTTTTTTGTGAAATAGAAAAACTGATATAATATGTTGTCCAAATCCAGCAATTGCGATTAATCCAAACTTAATGACTGTCTCGTTGGTCTAGTGATCGTAAACGCGATTGTTGATCATGAGTTCCCTTCTTCTTCTTTTTGTCAGTCGAGAAATTCGACTCGAAGTCAGGAAGTTGGTGGTATTAGTGGTGTATAGTCCTGTCCCGCGCAGATGACTAGTCTCCGTTGAGACTGGCCGCCAAGACCAAAATTTGTTCTGGAGGAGATTAATATTATTATTACGTCAAACTCAAAGTTATTGCTACAAGCTTGGGGTACGAGACAATAAAATCTGCCAAGTGAATTACCAAAACTGACATGTTAATTACAGAATAATAATTACAATTTAAAACACACTACGAACAAAACACAATTGTACTACTGATCATTTTAGTTCGCAGTTGTATCGCTTCAAAGTATTCGCTTGAATTGCCAATTTAATACAACCCCGGGTTCCAGCACCTTCTATTGTAGAAACATCTATAATGTTCGAGTATATACCGATCCCGACTGACTAGGTGTCGATAGTTCTAGAAAATTCTAGCATGGAAATATCTAGAAGGATCTTGACTCTCCTAGTTCTGCTACTCGATAATAGAAGGCGCTAGTGGTAACTAGTGTCGCCATGTACCAGGCATTAATTGTGGCGCGCAACATTATCATATCTACTTTATTCTACCTCAATTTAAAGCAACTAGATAAGGTCTATTTTACAAGAGTGCGTGGGCTTGATTATGTTGCCGTGTGTACGGAATGGCCGGCAATTTGAATACATTAGGCGGCGTCGCTTCGGAAATTTGGCGAAAATTACGCTCAATATTCATAAGAACGAAAATATGATCGTTTAAACACGTTACTTGATCACGCAAACCTTCAAATTATAGAGTTATTTACTCTTGATTGGCAGTTATTTTAATCTGTGTAATTTATAAATAAAAAATCCATCCATCCATCACAGCCTATAAAGGTTTGCTGCTGAAAATAGGCCTATTTCATAGATTGTCTCGTAGAAGAGATTTTAATATTATTGCCTCGCTTTGCATGCGTGTAGGCAATTGCAGTTTGTTTATTAATTTGAGTTTTTATCAGGAAGACAAATCTCCTGGTTTCGATGGACAGTACGAGGTAGTGGATTTTTTTACATCGCTACTACACGGTGAGAGAAAGGCCCACGCTCTCACAGAATGTGTTTCGTACGGTGAGTGTAGAGAACCGTGATAAAGTATCATTTTGATTCTGTAGTGGGGATAGGTGTAGATGCGATTTTCTTCAGCATGCAGTTACCATAAGGAAAACTGTGTACTTATTTGTCACCCATATTCAACAAAAAAAAAAAAAGAAAAACGTAACTAAAATTATTTGCAATTCGATAAATTATTTATACCTATTATAGTAATCCTGGTATTGCAATAATAAATCTTACGAATAATAATGTTTCGAAGACACTATCATCATTGGCTACAGTAACTACTTACTATCAGGTGAACTGTAGTTTTGTTAGTTACTTCAAAAAAAAAATCTTCCTGATCATGGGACGTGGCAAGGAACATCGGAAACAAAAAGGGATAAGTTGTTGATACCAAGAAATCAAAATCTTATTTAAAAAATAAATATATTTTCAATTATAAAGTTTATGTGAAATCATACTTGATTTAAGAATATTGTCACGTAATAATTGTACCCAAAATTATGGAGGGACGTCTTGTTCAGGGTTTGACAAAGACCTTCGCAAATAATAATGGCATAGTTAAGCCCATTCAAAGATACATATTAAAAACTAGTAATTTCAATCAAGCGGCGATTATATCCACTATCCGACTCTGAATGAGAATAATCTGTCCCCTTCCCGACGCTCTAATGACAATTTAGAAAGCATAGGGTCCGAAATTACTTCCCTAAATTGCTTCTCCGTATTCCTCAAATTATTCCGATTTATTTCATTATTTTATATCTAAAGATCGAACATAGAGTTTTTGTGAATTATGGTTTAGACGTGGTAGAGCTATGCAGCTTGGCTATGATTGTAGCGTAAATAGGTTGGCGCGACCCGGGAAGGAACACTATCTCACAGAATACCAACGTAAAATAACAGCTTAATCTTTCGTATGGTGATGGTTGCCCCTTTTTCTGGAAACGAGGCATTCCATCTTAGTACTCAGGGTGACAACGCACCTGTAATGCAATTCTTAATCAAGGATAAATTATGTCTATGGACCACAGCGTCACTTCAATCAGATGGAATGTGTGTTCATTTGTCTTCGTCTATATGTTATATATATTTATATCTATATGTTATATATATTCTTCGCCTATATCTACATATATATATATATATATATATATATATATATATATATATATATATATATATATATATATATATATATATATATATATGTATATACCTTTTTGTTTGAAGTAGGCTGTAGGTGTCATCCGGCTGCATTAGTTTCTTAGTGGAGTATGTATTCGTTTGTCAAATCGGTTTATAAGAAAAGAATATCTAGCGTTATATCATTACCAATCCTAATGGACTCGTTCTCTTAATGAATGTCGGAGCTATGTTGGAGATTCACCACGCCTTACAGTCAATGGAATGGGATTAGAGGCACTTGTCGACTGAATGCAACACTTAACACTTTTCAAAGGCTGCATCGAATGCTGGAGCATGCGTTGGATGCACGGACAGACAAAATGAAAATCTGCTTGATTGTGGCAACTTTTTTATACTTTTATTTGGTTCATTAGCAGAGTGCTTTGTAGGGATACCAAATCATGTTTTCAATTGTCATTTTATTGCTTAGTGTACTTGTTAAATATGTTAATGGGGCACCGTGTACGTTTTATATTAATATGGAATGGTTAAAAAATAAATTTTTATTTTCATAATATTCAGTTAAAATTTACAGCCGATTTACATTTTTTATGTATACTAATATATAATAAACAATAATTATTAAGTATTTTTCCTTTATATATTTTTATAGTATGTGGGCAGCAAAGGAGCACACAGTCCACATGATGGTAAGTGGAAACTGTGGCTCATAGACATCATCTGATCTATGTTTAAATAAAAATCAAAATGCAAATGCGAGATTATAATACTTTCCTTAGAAACAAAGAAAAGAAAAAAATGTTGTCACCCTTGAGGACTAAGATGGAATGCCTCATTTTTGGTATTGAGGGTCTCTATAATTACCTACCTACTATTTATATTAATAATTATTGACTTCCCAGGAGGAAGTTTTAACCAAATTTTTATATTATTTTGGACTTTCAAGATCTGGAAAGTTTGATACTATAATTTTAAGTGAATCTATCGCTCTCTATTTCGCCTAGTATTTCTTAAGAACAAATAAAATTATCAACAATGGACTGGTGTCATTTTTACAATGATGTCATTGGTACTTGATTAAGTTTTCAACCAAGTTGGTCCGTTAGTTGTTTGTTAATAACAAATTTATTGAATGAACTGTACGTTACTGAGTCGAAATATCTACTTCTTCATATAATTCCGTAGTTATCGTAATAGCCCAAAGAGGGAAACGGAACCAGGAAATGGGTAGCAGAATCTTCCTGATAACTGGTGGATAAAAATTAAATAATAAAAATTGCGGTTGCCAATAAGCTTGCCAAGCGGGCAACTGTGGCAAAAATATCCTTCTTATGAGGCAAAATAAAGGGGAATCCTAGGTCAGCAGATGACTTTTTTAAAGGTTGTTATGATAACGGTAAATTCAAATTCAAACTTATTTATTGCCAGAACATAGTAAATAAACTTAAAAGACGGCAAAATAACCGAATTTCATTATTGAAAATCTATAATAATTGCTTATACTAATTTAAATACAGAGAGTAATGTTTTGTTAACATGTTCTTAGTTGGATTTTTCTTCTTTCTGAGAAGATAGCGTGGATCTCTCGGGTCATCTATTTTACATGTATTACTGTTACTTTCATTTATTCCCAAGTCGTCGCATTGATTCAGTCATTTAACTTTTAAAACTTTAGCTAAATACTATCTAAATCTAGTTTCGAATTCAGTCTATAAATGATGGGTTCAGACATTCAATATGTTGTTCGATCTTCTTGGAAAAATGTTTTTAAAACCGGCAATTACTTGTACTACGTATAGATTTTTTTTCTTTATATATTATTGTGATGGGCACAAGTCTTTGGTCGTGGAAGAAAAGGAGAGATCGCCCGCCCGGAAGATGAACATAGCCCCTCCTTCCCAGGAAATATTACAAAATATGGTCCTGAACCACTTTTATCCATCGACGTCCTGCATCTCTTAGCAGGTCACCCCTCCATCTAGTGGAGGCCACCCTATACTAGCCTTACCGGTACGAGGCTGCTACTCAAAACTTACTACGCAAAACTTTCACCGTTTGAACTACATATTTATTTTATAGTCGTATATGCAATAAAATTTGTATGAAGAAATTATGTAAAAGTTAAATTAGCTATCTAACATATTTTTTTTAAATTTATTATTTTATTATTTTTTATTATTTTTATATAAATATAAATGGATGCTTTCGCCCATAGGTATCTAAATTTATCCTCGATTAAGAATCAAAACACAGATGCGTTGTCAACCCGGAGGACTAAGACGGAATGCCTCGTTTCCAGTAAAAAAGAGTCTTCGAATCTCTACACTCACCATACGAAACACAGCAGTATTAAGCTGCTGTTTTACGCTGCTATTCTGTGAGGGCGTGGTCCTGCCCCGGTCGAACCGACCCATTCGTGCTGCAACCATAATATAGTTGCAGCGTGGCTCTACCCCGTATATACACGTACAAATAAAGTTGAAGTGTGTAATATCAAAATACCTGGATTATATTGAGCTGACGTTGTTATTTCTAGGCTATCAAGACACGAATAACCATTTTTTAAAATTTCACCTGTCTGTCTGTCTGTCCGGGCTAACTTTCAACAATTGATAAAACAAATGATTTTTGATGGTTAGCTTAAACTTAAATAACACCATATTAATAAATCCAGACGTAGCCGGGGCGGGGCGCTTTGTTATTTATTAAAATACTATGTTCATAACCGAAGGGGTCTGCCTTTCTATTATATTACACTTTATCTGAAAATCAAGATCTGACCAGTAGTTTCTGAGTTATATTTAATAATGCAAATTTAATCGACTTCGAATAATGTTCTCATTTTAATTATATTGAAGTCGGTTGTTTAACATTTTTAAATTTACTATTTGTTTAAATCATAGATAACCGCAAATATATTTACAATATCTTTCGAAGATGCAATTCGAATGATAAGATTATGCACGAGCAAGATATAATGAAGAAACGTATTGGTGTCTATACTTTTTGCATTATAACATATTATAGTTTATTACGCGCGTGATGCGATCTAAAATATGTTACTTTTATAACTATTTTTATTTATTAACATTGCTAACATAAGAAACAGCAATTCATATTATATTAACCACAAAGTATAATAAATTATATATTGTAATAGATTAATTTCAAAATTATTTAAAATACGGGAATATTACACGGTAACAAAATTTCTTTACTATTAGAAATTATTCTGGAGGTTAATTGTTAAATATATTAAAGGTCGCTACATACACGTAACGCGTTTTATTCCGGACGGAGCGGGACTTGAAATTTTGGAAATATCGTTTCATAAAAAATGTACGTGATAATGCGTACTGTTAGGATGGTTCGGCTGGGGTCTTTTTTTAAAAAAAAGACACCTTTACTGCTGCAAAACTAATTTAATTTAATTTACACTTCGGAATATAAACTATAACAAAGTTGTGTACCGAACAGAGGTTAGAGTTTGATTGCTTAAATTATATGAAAAATTACTTTTATATACTTTACATAATGCTTACAACAACAATTACTACCTTGTACATCGGTTCATAATATCTCCCCCCTTAAGACGGAGGCTTATCCTTTAAGATAAACGTAGGATACAATAAAGTCAAGATCCTAAGTTGATACAATAAAATATTGAAATACAGTAAAATAATTCAACAATTGTAATAATTTTAACAGATACAATTACAATAGCCAATGCTTTATTTTAATTGAAAACTTATTCAATTAACAACTAAGGAACATAATAATAAGGAATATAATAATAAGGAATATGAAACATGAAAAAGAAATGAGTGAATTTTAATCGCTACATTATAAAGCAAAGTAATATAAATATTAATCGATTAATAACTAAGAAACTTATTTAAAAATTAAAAAATAGTTTTGAAAAGAATTTTACAATTTTAATTGTTATTTGACTATATTCATAATAATTATCAATTGAAATTAAAACATGATTATAAATATTAAAATAACTTTAAGAAGAAATTTATACATTTTATTCTTATTAAGTATATTAGCAATATTATTTTATTTATAACGAGTAACATGTTAAGAAAAGTAATTAATAAATTTTATTTTTTTAATAATTGCTTAAATTTCGGTTATAAGAGCTCTGCTAAATTTCCTAAATTGAACCTTGTCCTTGTTTTTACTTATCTCTATTTCTGGGAGACTGCTAATCGATTTCTTGTCGCATTCAATTGATACATCTGAAATATCCGTTAGTTCAATAGAAGTGTTAACATTAGTATCGTTTTTATTACATTTTTTATTATAACACTGATTATATATATGGATGCAACAAGATGTATTTTTACAACAATTTGAAAAGCATTTATTATATATCTTATACAGTATATAACCACAGTATAATAATATGGATTTTTAGACTGTGATATAACTAAAAATACTGGCAATTACAATATAAGTAAGCGTTGAATAATAATGCCCGTATTTAACAATATGATTCTCGGCTTGATGAATTTGATTCTTTAAACTATCTAATTTATACGACGCTAATTTTAATGATTCCAAATCAATGTCTGTTAGCGTGATTGGGTTTAGGACATTTGAACTGTGGTTTAATAAATTGTATTTGCAACAATTATCTTCAACTATGTTAAAATCGATTGATATTTGGCTAGGCAGCACAAACATATAATTATGCGATGGGTGAAATTGCAATGTTTGGTAATATGCAACGCAATCATTTTTTAAAGATAATATTCCAGTGCCTTGTACGGTATAATCCGAAATCTTATTATCATTTTTAAATTTTATAGTCAATTTATTAGGTTTAGACTGAACATAAACAAATCGTCCATCACTAAGTTTTTGCCATAAATTAATATTACCATATATTATATTCGAATCGCATGTTTCCGGAAGTGACATGATTACTTCAGTCAGGAGTTGAGTTTCACAGGTTGGATTATTAATTGTGGACAAAACAGAACGTTTTTACACTCACTTAAGCTATCAAACAATGCGTAATTTAATCTATCATCCGTAAGGGCTACATACAGCTTAAAAGGATGAATGAGAACATAAGTTTGTAAATTATACATATCATGTTGTGTAGGTAATGGTAAAATATTATAAACACTAAACTTAATAGGGTAAATTAAAGGAATTCTTATAACAAATACTATCTTATTATTATAGTAATACGAAGTTAATTCAGCTAAATCAATAATTGTATGTATATTCTCTAATGATAAGGAAATGGGAAATTCCACATTTATTTTGCTCATTTTGCTATTAGAGAGCTCTTTAAATAACTTAGTGGGAGTTAAGACATAGGGATGGAGGATGTTTGATTTTGCAAATAAAATAGAGTTTAAAATTGTCTAGTATGTTCGAAACCGATAGCGGTGAACCTTCAATCACATTAAAAATAGTTTATTTTAGCTGAACTTATTAAGACTTATTAAGATTAGTAATTTTATTATTAAGATTAGTAATTTTAGAATTTTCAGAAAATATGTAATTTAATTTTTCTATTTGTTTATTTAATTTAATTTCATTATTATATAATTGACGAATAGAAACATTAAAATTATTGATGGTTGATTGAACAATATGTATGTTGTCTTTCATTAGCGAATATATCTCGTTTTCATTATGCTGACAAGTAGAAATAGCTTCATCGTATTTTCTGGCGTCATCGGCATCTAATGTACCGAAGAAAAACTTAAGAATTTGACCGCCAAATTCAAGAGATCTTTTAAAACGATTAAAAGGGTTTTCGGAAATAATATGCGATAACGAGTCATATTTAAGATAATTAGCGTTAATTAAAATTTCTAACGTGTTTATAATATCCTTGTAATCTATAGTAATAATTGCGGTATTTTGAGCCTTCTCATAAAAACTAGACATGCTTGAAATAGATTGATCAATTTTCTTTAAATAAGGCTTTATAGGTATTATTTCTACATATGTTACTACATTCCAATAATCGTTGTAGAAGTATACCATAGAAGTCGGATCGCAGTATAACCCTGGACTATGTACAATTTGTTCAATCGGTTCTGAATAACTCGATCGGAGGAGAAATCTGAAACAATTATTACATAATTTACGCTGGTTTTATTTCATTAATGTGGTATTTTACGTGTTTCCTATTTATGCATACAGTAACATTATTTTTGCTGTTAACCTTAATAATTTTAAAAGGTCCCTTCCAAATAGTAGACAGGGCCTTGCGCAACCTATGGTGCTGTTTAATATATACTAAATCACCTACTTTATAAGCATCATAGTATCTTTTTGAAGATTCCTTGCTTTAATTTATATTTTCTAAAGCTTTTTCGCGGGAGTATTTCATTCTATAATGTAGAGCGCGAATGTACTCGTGATAGGTTGTATTTTCATCAGAATTGTATATGCTACTAGGGATAAATGGCTTATGTCCGTACAATAATTCAAAAGGAGTAAATTCAGTAGTACAATGTGGAGTGGTATTGTAAGATAAAATTGCAGTAGCAAGATAACAGTGCCAGTTGTCCTGGTTCTCATTTACAAATGATTTTAAATACTCTTTAAGGGTAGCGTGACTACGTTCCAATGCGCCATTTGTTTGGGGATGGTATGGACTCGAGAATATATTTTTTATTTTAAGAATACTAGTCAATTGCTTAAATAACTCTGAAGTAAAGCACGAACCTTGATCAGTTAGAATCATTTTAGGAAACCCAAATAATGAAATAAAGTGAATGAGATTACGCGCGACTTCATCAGTTGTCGAAGTAATCATTGGATAGGCGCAAGAAAATTTGGTTAAGTCATCCTGGAGCCTTAGTATGTATTTAAATTTTTGAAGACCCGCTTCAGGTAGGACACCGACAATATCTAGCGCTAATCTTTCAAACGGCTTGGTGCTTGAGGACGTTATGACCATGGGTGCCTTATTACAAGTGCGCAACGGCTTATTGATTTGACATAGAGTACAATCTTTAACGAAGCGTTCTATGTCTGCACGCATATTTTTCCAGTAAAACAAACATTTAATTCTACTATACATGCGTTTTATACCTGGGTGACCAGCTACGGTAGTCCCGTGGTTTTCTTTTAAAATGGTTGAAATCTCGGCTGGAGAAGGGTATTGTATTCGATTTTTGTATATGTGAACCTTAATATTTGTTCCATGGAAAATATAAGATATTATATTGTAAATTTTTAAGTATACTAACTTTGTAAATGGTTCCGAAAAGTCAGATAATGCTATCTCAGTATCATAATTATCTTTTGAAATAATTACGTCCCTAAACTTACGTAATAAATTATAAATAGTCTTATAACTTGTCTCGTCATAATGATGAACTTTAGTGTAAAGAAAGTAAAATGTTTTATTGTTAGAGTCGACCGAGTGTACGGTTTCAGGTTCGCGTTCCGCTGATAACAACTCGGCAGTATTATTTATCATTGACAATAGCTGTTCACAGTTCGGCATAGAGCAATCAAAGTCCAGAGAGACTGGACAAGCAATTCCTTTTTGTTTTGCAGTATATAAACTTTGATTGTGCTCTTCAATTTGTGTATCATTAGAAATTGTTTTTGTAAATTGTTTCTTAAAAAATTGTTCATATGTAGTCTTATTTAATTTAGAATGCGTGATAGCGTTTACTGGATTACGAGATAAAGAATCCGCATTTGAATTAATTCTACTTGGCTTGTAAAAGATTTCATAATCGTATTCCTCTAATTTTAGTCGCCATCTGAGCAAACGTCCACCTGGATCTTTGGCATTGAATAGCCATGTAAGAGGGCGATGATCTGTGACAATCTTAAATTTATACCCATAAAGATACGGTCGAAAAGTATTAATACCGAAGAGTATTGCTAATAATTCCTTTTCTGTAGTCGAATAGTTTCCTTCTTGTTTATTTAAGGTACGAGATGCATAGGCGATAGGTTTATCGTTACCAATCTCGCCCTGAGACAAAACTGCGCCAATAGCGTAATTATAAGCGTCGGTAGTTACGACAAAAGGTTGACAGAAGTCAGGATATTGTAGTAAAGGAGCTGTAACCAACTTTTGTTTAAGTTGATTGAAAGCATGTTCTTGCTCATAAGACCAGTGAAAAGTTGTGTCTTTCTTAAGTAAGGAAGTAAGAGGTTTTGTGATATGAGAAAAGTTTTCTATGAAACGACGATAGTAACCTGTTAATCCAAGAAATGACTTAACTCTATTTTTCGGCTTTAACATTACAATACAATTAGCCAAAAATACGCCTTCGCAAACTTTCTGATCTAATACTAAGGATTCTTTACAATCACCTACTTCTAATAAATTGGCTACTTGGCACTCAATTACCATTTCCGACCGTGGAGGTATAACGTATAGTGGTTTACTAAAATAAAAGGGTATTGCATGACTTTGTAAATTAAGAGAACTAATAGAGTACTGTATATCTACGTTAAAATGTTGTATAAAGTCGCTATCTATAATACCATCATAATGTAAACTAATTGTGTCGTCAATTGCATGAAACAAAAAACTAAATACTATCTTACTCTTAGAAGAAATTTGGTATTCAAAATCAATCTTAATAGACCTAAGAGATGAGCAAGTGGAGTCATTATCACTGAGACCTTTCATTGTAATTATATCAGTCCCTAGAACTGGTTGATTTAATAAACTAGAATATTTCACAATAGAAATCGAAGAACCAGTATAGATAAGAAAACATAGGGGCTTTTCATTAAAATTAGTCTTTAACATAACGTGAGGCAGAGAAATATTATTATTAATATTATTTATTGTATATGTTTTCTCGCGTGTGCCAACCCTAGAGAGTGACGTAGATTTTTCACAATTTATGACGTCACGTTGGCAACCATTTAATTTTTTATTACAAATGTTATTAGAAATTGAGACATTATTTTTATTTCTTTGAGTCTCTGATTTTTTAATAACCTGTGTTAAAAATAACTTAGGAACACAGGAATCGAGTCTTTTATTTGAAGTGGAGCATGTTAATTCAGACGAAGATGCATTAAAATTAGAATCCTGTGCAACCGAGAATTGACCACAGGTGCGACCTTGAGACTCCATTGAAGACTTGTTGAACGTAGAATTTAAAAAATGTTCATTAATATTTTTTTGCATCCGTGTTTTATAAGATAATTTAGGAACACGGGATTTAGAGAGATTAATAGTTTTCGTGTCATTTAAATTAATAATACGTTTCGGCAGACACGGCACCGAAACCCTGTTTAGTTTAAATTATCATTGTTATTTTCAGAGGCGCAAAGAACATGTACATTAGAGCGATTATTGTCCGGCACATTACTAGTGCTCGGTACTCGTGTACTTGATAGTGCAGTACACTCATCGGGCGCATATTATTGGTTTTAAACTTGAACTTGCGACACTCGCTTATTAAATGGCCTTTCTTTTTGCAATAGGCACATATTTTATTTGGATTAAAATTAGAATGAGGTTTATTATAATAATTACTTGGATTATTTGAATTTTTATAATGCAATGAATTAGAATTAAAGTTAAGATGATGGAGGTTAGGATAGGAAACCTTTGATTTATTTTTGTAGCACTCGGAAGAAGTGTGTCCGAGTTTGTGGCAAATTGAACACGATTTAGACGAGCGCAGCGATAATTTACCTAATTTAAATAACTTTTATTCCTCGATAGCATGCGTAATCGCCTCAGATAAAGTTCGAGGATTCCTACAGCGTACAATATGCGAATAACTAGAATTCATGCCCAATAAGAAAGTCTTTAAAGTTAAATCTTCCATTGCTGCAAGTCTACCTAAAAGTTCTTTTTCATCCTCACAGCTGTAGTGAATGTCGGATTGAATCCGCGTGAGGCACGATTCAATCCTTAATGAATACTGTGTCACATCTTCAGGAGGCAACTGTTTACAAGTATGTAAGTAAGTAGGTCTACAAGTAACTACAAGAAATTGCTTTAATTCGGGCCAACTACTTAATTTCTTTAAGCAACAAGCTAATTGTGCTTTTCCTTCAAGTTGGGACACAATATATTTAAACAAAACATTCTGTTGGTCTGTACTTGCCAATGAAATTGCATTTTCGCAATTCGTAAGAAATGCTGGCAAAGACTCGCGATCCCCATTGTAGGGCTTAACGAATTTGATAAGGACTGAAAGGGTGATATTTTCGGACATTTTCAATTTAATATTTTTCCGTGTTGGATTTGATACCGGCAGTGAACTATCTGAGGAGTCAGAGTTCAACATTTTAACTTCTTCTGCTTTTACCTTTTTAGATAAAATTAATTAATAGGTAACATTTTTAAAATACAGTACAGATCATCAGAACTCAACAAAATATGTTACAGAAATAGGTATTAAAATACAATGACTTAATGTTAAAATAAATCTCTTATAATTGATTACTTTTTAGATTAAATCACTTTCACTTGTTTTACTTTAATCAATAACTTTAGAAACTTTAATTTTATATTATATAAAAATTACTCACACAATGTAGATTCTCACGAACATCTTGGTTTTCCAAAACGTGTCAGTTAATTCGACACTGCAGCGATGACGTCAATTGCAGCGGTGGCTTGAGTACCTATTCGACGACTCAGGAAGTCTTAAATTACGACGCTACCTCGAAGTCACGTTGCGTTGTCCGTGAAGAGACCTTACACGTGGTGATGATGGTGATGATGCAAGGTCTGATGTTGGTGCCGAGTCAGACTGTCCGGTAATCCGATGGTGCAATGGGTTGTGATGCGGGCTCACACTCGAAAGTGGAGATTTATCGTCGACCACGATGGAGCAGCAGGAGTTTCTGAATGATGCGGTGCGAGCTCGCGCTTAGTAGCGGAGTCTTATCGTCGACCACGATGGAGCAGCAGGAGTTTCTGAATGATGCGGTGCGGGCTCGCGCTTAGTAGCGGAGTCTTATCGTCGACCACGATGGAGCAGCAGGAGTTTCTGAATGATGCGGTGCGGGCTCGCGCTTAGTAGCGGAGTCTTATCGTCGACCACGATGGAGCAGCAGGAGTTTCTGAATGATGCGGTGCGGGCTCGCGCTTAGTAGCGGAGTCTTATCGTCGACCACGATGGAGCAGCAGGAGTTTCTGAATGATGCGGTGCGGGCTCGCGCTTAGTAGCGGAGTCTTATCGTCGACCACGATGGAGCAGCAGGAGTTTCTGAATGATGCGGTGCGGGCTCGCGCTTAGTAGCGGAGTCTTATCGTCGACCACGATGGAGCAGCAGGAGTTTCTGAATGATGCGGTGCGAGCTCGCGCTTAGTAGCGGAGTCTTATCGTCGACCACGATGGAGCAGCAGGAGTTTCTGAATGATGCGGTGCGGGCTCGCGCTTAGTAGCGGAGTCTTATCGTCGACCACGATGGAGCAGCAGGAGTTTCTGAATGATGCGGTGCGGGCTCGCGCTTAGTAGCGGAGTCTTATCGTCGACCACGATGGAGCAGCAGGAGTTTCTGAATGATGCGGTGCGGGCTCGCGCTTAGTAGCGGAGTCTTATCGTCGACCACGATGGAGCAGCAGGAGTTTCTGAATGATGCGGTGCGGGCTCGCGCTTAGTAGAGGAGTCTTATCGTCGACCACGATGGAGCAGCAGGAGTTTCTGAATGATGCGGTGCGGGCTCGCGCTTAGTAGCGGAGTCTTGTCGTCGACCACAAGTGAAGAATATAAACTATAACAAAGTTGTGTACCGAACAGAGGTTAGAGTTTGACTGCTTAAATTATATGAAAAATCACTTTTATGTACTTTACATAATGCTTACAACAACAATTACTACCTTTTACATTGGTTCATAACTGTACGTTACGTATACACGGACGGAACGGGGACGTGGCATGAACGGGAAGGAAAAATATCGTCGGCGACGATGTTTACCCCATCCCACCCGGTGCGTGCCACGTCCCGTTCACTTTCTTGTTCTATTTTTGTAGGATGTACAGAAAACTTCCTTTTACTATTGACGGTTGTAGCTTCTTAAACATCTAAAGCAATAGCAATTAATTTCAATTCTTCAAATAAAAAATCCATCTTTCATAACACTAACACGTTAGCTTCGAGTTACTACCACGGTGCGTATGCGTTAAACTCCCGTCCGTGTTGACATACGACCACGTTCCGTATCCGTCCCGTGCACGTGCTGATTCCGTCCCGTATGCAGCGACCTTAAATGTGTGTAAGCGGATATTCAACTTGCTCTCTTGTTTACGCAAATAATCACCATCAGGAATGAGATACGAGGGTGGATTGAAAAGTACTCGGCCTAACCAAGAAAATAAACACATACTAAATCAGTTATATTTTTATTTTTCTACATAATCACCATCAAGTTCAATACACTTTTGCCACCTCCCCTTCCAAGCATTTAGACCGTTGAAAAAAAATGATTCTTCCTTAGAGTCAAAATATGCGTCTACAGCTGCTTTGACCTCGTCGTTTGTCGAAAATCTTTGACCTCCCAAGTGCTTTTTTAGGTTAGGGAACAGAAAGAAGTCTGATGGTGCCAGATCAGGTGAATACGGCGGATGCGGTAACAGTTCAAAGCCACAGTTGTGAATTTCAGCCATTGACTGTACTGACGTGTGAACACGGGCGTTATCTTGATGAAACAGGACTTTTCTTCTGAGCATTCCTCGACGTTTTTCTTTTATTTCCTCTCTTAAACGACGTAGTAAGGTGCAGTAGTAATCAGAGTTTATAGTCTGACCCCTTTCAAGATAATCAATCATAATCACACCTTTCGAGTCCCAGAATACTAAAGCCATCACCTTATTTGTCGACAAAATCGAATTAGCCTTTTTAGGGGGTGGTGAACCAGGTCTTCTCCACTGTTTTGATTGTTGTTTTGTTTCCGGTGTACAGTAATGAACCCATGTTTTGTCCATAGTAACAAAACGATTCAAAAAATCATCTGCATCGGCTTCAAATAACTCCAAACAGTCGCGTGAAATAGTCAATCGCGTCCTTTTTTGTTCAACTGAAAGCATTTGCGGAACCCACCTCGCAGACACCTTGTGGAAACCCAACTCGTTGACAATGATGTTTTGAGTTCGTTCATAAGAGATGCCTATAATCTCGGCTATCTCTCTAATTTTTAATCTGCGGTCTCCCATTATTAAATCAAGTACTTTTTTAATATTTTCGTCAGTAGTTGACGTCGAAGGCCTTCCAGAGCGGGGTTCATCTTTCACACTCTCTCTACCACGCTTAAATTCTGCTATCCATTTTTTGACGGATGAATATGACAGAGCACAATCGCCTAATGTACTGACCATGTCATCATGGATGGCTTTTGATGATAGCCCCTTCTTATGGAGGTACTTAATGACGGCACGCTGCTCGATTTGCTCCATTCGCGGAAATTATGTCCGATTATTTTGTTAATAAATTTATAAAATCACAACTAACTATCGCACACGTTTCGAACTTCACACAATGAACTAGTCTGAACTGAACTAAATAATGTGGGTAGATTTGATTTTTAGAATTGAATGGATCTGTGTTAGGCCGAGTACTTTTCAATCCACCTAGGTAGCGTACTGCACTACACATTCAGTGTGGAGCATATACAGTTCGACCAGCTTTAAAATATCCGCGCCACAATCAAACACTGGTGTAACGTAAAGGACATAATTACATGATAACACCTGAGTATGCAAACAATCAGCATCAATACTAATGTAACTCAGGGCAGCCTCTCAGCAACACGATTTTCTCTGCCATCACTAGTAGAATAGATTTTTTTATTTATTATGATCAATAAAACAAAACTGTTAGTTACTTAGTTAAAATAATTATAAAAGAACATGTTTCTATGGCTTTTTGTGGTGGTTACGCAAGTGCTATGCTGATGGTTAATTGTTATAAAATAGTAAAAGTAAGTATACTTAAGTTAGCTATTACTCAGAAAAATGAAAAGCTCTTTGTTTTTAATTAATTATCTACTTTTTTTAAACTGGCCGAGTCCGTGACTTCGTTCGCATATTGTAATTTTTTTCTTATAGTATTTTAAAGCAAAGTAAAAGGTAATTTATTCAAAATAAAAATTAAAAAATGTTTTTATGTACATATATGTTTATTTCTTTGGCACGATCTGTAGCTTAAACAGTTTGATGGGTTTTAACATATGACGTATCGTTAGATTGTGGGAGTGACGTAAGCTACAAAATTTTTCAGTTTTTCTTATAATATTTTTACGCAGTTGGGTTTTTTAGGCCATCACAGCATGCGCTGTGAAATAAATTAACAAATTATGTGTCAATAAAAATAAGTAAAAGCTACTTCGTAATTGCAGTGCGCGTGGCAAGAACAATTCAACTAATGTCAACATGCTAATGTATAGTATACAAATATACATTACATTATTGTTACAATTATTTTTGAGATCTGAAGCCTGCGTTAGTTTAAAGTATGCTACATGCCTCAGACTTCTTATAGAGTGAGGATAATATAGTGAATGTCAAGTTTGGGTATATTTTTGGTGAGCTTGTTGACATACGACGACAGACGAGATATACGAATTACTGGGGAGTCGCGACCCAAGTTTGTTCCACTAAATTTATTTTTAAAATACTATATTTTAATTCTAACTAAATATTACTTTCCATTATCCATCCATTAAAACATTTAAAAGTCCACTGTTAAAATATAGGCTTCCCCATAGAATGCCTCATAGAGGGGATTTTGCTGTAGCTGCCACGCTTGGAAACCGGATTGGCAATCGCAGCTTTTTATTTTTTTAAGTTATTATCAGGAAAACGCTGCTGCCCATTTCCCGTTCTAGTGTACCTCTGTCGCCTCTTAGGAAACTCACGGGATGATACGGGGTAGTGGGTATACATACACCGCCACTACACGGTTATTACTTTATTTCCTAATAAGCCTGAAAAATCGCAATGTGCAGGTATAGCGATTTTTCTGGTCGATAAGATGTAAGTGCCTACGGTTATTTCATGAATAATTTTGAAGTCAAATTGTTTATACGAAAAGTTTAGTTTGCAAATTGTGATCATGATTTAGAAAGATATGCTTCAGTGCTCTGGACATGTAGAAATAGAGTAACAGAGCAGAATGTTACAGAAAAGAGTGACAGAGTCAGCGAGAGATACGATAGATAGAAGTTTATCGAATAAATCGGCAATATGTGGAAGATGGGTCAAGTTAAGAACACCTCTAACTGAGTAATATGTTGATACATGGATGCTTCTTGCTGGTTCTTCCTAGGTTAATCCCAATCAGTGGTTAATTTAACAACAGAGAGACTAAATAAGTATTATTTGAAATCTATATTGAATATAGAAGTTTTTATATATGTTAATGTTTTGACTATTAACTCCTCGAAATCAGCAAGAGAGATATTATCGTGTGCTGCTTATTATTAATTAAAAAGTTCAAAAGTCTAATTCAAATATAATTTTTATTTGTGAATATAGGTAAAGAGACAGAGATAGAAAGATATCTTTGAAGAAATCGACGTTAGCTGTATTCAATGCTTAAGTGTGTTACGCAGCCCTAATCTAGGCAATCTGCAGCGTACCATCAGTTTACGACAATCACGAGACACCGCGTCAGCATAACGTGTGTACTGTGTAATATTACCTGGTTCTGATATTTTACCGTGTGAATTCATTCTAGATTCAAACTTCGAAATAGAGTCACCTCTTTTGGTTGTAATAATTAATTGTAATAATTATTGTAAATTAAATATATTTTAAATAAAGATTGCTTTTTTTTGCAACCTCTGGCTGGAGCCCACATAATTAGTGTACAAATATTATTCATAGCATAAAAAACATAAACATAAACACTCACGCCTGTCACCCAGAGGGATGACAGAGAGGCAGAGACGACAGACTTCTATTTAGCACGATCCTACCATACCTCTCTCGCCTCTTCCACATCCATATACATACATGCTCGTCGGTTAAGGGCGCTCTTAATTTGGCCCATTTTTAGTATATCGCCAATTTAGTTGACAAACTTCCGCCTAGGACGTCCCTTTCCGACTCTTCCATTCACTTCTGCTACATATATTTGCTTTGTCAGTCTTTCCGCATTTATTATGCAAATATTATTCGTGCAATTATATTTACAACACTACTACAATTAATAAGGCAGGTGAGGGTAATGTGGTCACCGCTTTACCGTTCTATAAAACCAAAACTAGCAGGAGGACAGAGACAAAAACACACAGTCGTATACTATAACTAGTATATTAAGAAAAAAAAACATACGTGCTTTGGCAATAATTATGAACACTTCAAAAAATTTAATTAAATTAAAATAAAATAACTAACTACCCTACACCATACTAAAATCGACTAAAATATTTAGGTACAATAATGTCAACTGTCAAATTGGCGTTGATAAAGCAGCGCCCTAATGACTCTTTATTATTTAATTGACCGATGAAGAGCTATCGCATCACAAAGCCATACGAAAGAGGCTGTAGTTCTTTGTGTAATAAGAAAGTGACCATATTAACCGGATGACCATATTACCCTCACGCACTTTAGTATAAATGTAGTTTTTTTTTATAGGATAGGGTGACAAACGAGCACACAGTCCATCTGATGGTAAGGGGTTGCTGTGGCTCATAGACATCTACATCTATCCTCGATTCCGAATCAAAATATAGATGCGTTGTCACCCGTGAGGACTTAGATGGAATGCCACGTTTCCAGTAAAAGGGTCTCCGGTTATCTACACTCACCATACGAAACACAGCAGCATTAAGCTGCTATTTGACGCTAGTATTCTTTGAGAGCGTGGTCCTTCCCCGGTCGAGCCGACCCATTCGTGCTACAACTATACTACTAATATAACTGCAGCATGGCTCTACCACGTAAAAAGTCTATGGACCGCATTATTCACTTATCATCAGCTGGACTCTGTGCTCGTTTGTCACCATCATTCCATTGAAAAACTTGTTAATATAGTAATCACATCCGCTAGTTTACCAGTTCTCACATTTGCGTCATGTAAATTCATTTAGCAACAATAACGAATATCCAGTTCTAAACCGCACAATCTAAGCACTGCCGTCGACGAGCGGTGACTGAGCAAGTTTAAATGGGAATAGTTTAACTTGAAAGTTGCCAGTCGATTAACCAAGTAATCGATTAAACGTTGCTTTCAAAAGGCTGACGCTAACTGTTGTTTTATATATGACGTTATAATTTCATTGCAACGATCGTGACTACTATCAACTAATTCCTGTTGTTTACACTGTTATATGATTACGGTTTTCACCTTGCTTTTATGATGGCACAGGGGAACTAAATTGTCCATTTTTAAAGGTGCGTTATTGAACATTTTCTTTTCTTACATCTTCATATCACTTTATTTAATTAATTTATTTATTTAATACTTCATATACCCACGTGGTATATAGGCGAACTTAATACCTAAGGCATTCTGTACCAGTATACCTCGTGGTGATGCAGAGATAGAATGAAGTAGGTGTTGTAAATAGTTAATATGAGAACACTAAATTAAAATAACAGTATACAATAAGTACAATAAGTAAGACATGGAAATAAAACACATAAGATGTAAATGTTCTACCACAAATATATATATATATATATATATATATATATATATATATATATATATATATATATATATATATACCTTTAAAATAAAAATGTAATAAAAAGATACTAAAAAAGTGTAAACTAAGATAATAAAAATATATAATACGAAACACAGCAGCATCAAGCTGATATTTTACGCTGGTATTCTGTAAGAGCGTAGTCCTTCTCGGGTCGAGTCGACCCATTCGTGCTACAACCATAATATAGTTGCAGCGTGGCTCTACCACGTATAAATTGTATCTAGATCTCCAATTTTCTACACACACCACACAAAATATGGCATTATTAAACTGCAATTTTACGCTGATATACTGTGAAAGCGTCTGGTTTCAAGTATAGCCACAGCGTAACTCTACCGCGTTAAGATATGTATATCATGCGGTAATTTATAAATGTAGATAAGTTGCAAGATTGTAAACATACCAGTGAATCGAATGGCCTCCTCCCAATTGTGAGAGGGTAATGGAGCAGAAATTGGGCTACTATTTTTTTATATAAAATTGTTTCATACGTGGTGTCCACTGTAAATAATAAGTATAGTTTTATCACATACAAAACAATTGAAATTAAGTGCAATTAGATCAGTTAATTAAGTTTGATTAAATGTGCAGCCGTCACGAAAATATTAGAAATCATTATGTAACTTCCAAAATTTATAACACGTGTATTACAAGATAGAAAAAGAATATCTCGTATTCGCACGGGACTTAAGCGCTTCAAACCGACTTCAATTGCATACTAGTTAATACGGAAAAGAAGAAAAAACTTCACTTCCCGCGCTCGGTGACAATCCTCACCACTCAGCCGGTTTAATTGCGAGTAGTAAAACAAACAAGGGAGGCCGTGGCTCGGTTACACACGTATAAGTATGGACTGCTGCAAATGAGGATAAGGATGACGCGGTGTAAATAGCGATGCGTTAGTTACTAACCTTAGGAATAATATATTGTTACTTGATTACGGATTAAGGCATTTCAAACAATTAGCTTATCAGCATGCATTACTTGATAAGTTAATTACAGTCACAACACTACAACTATAAGAAATCATTAGTTGCAGTCAACAGCTTTTGGATTGATTAACATCATTCCGTCAAACACCAGAGTATGCCACGTGCACTCTGGTGATTTTGAATATCAGTGTAAATACCAGCGTATAAAAGCAGCTTAGTGCAGCTGTGTTTCGTATGGTGAGTGTAGAGAAACGGAGACCCTTTTTTTACTGAAAATGAGGTGTTCAATCTTAAACGCATCTGCAATCTGCATCAGGGTGTTAACGCATATGAATTTTGATTCTTAAATAAATTTAGATGTCTATGGACCAAAGCATCTAATTACCATTAGGTGGACTGCGTGTTTGTTTGTTCGTCTTGTGAGTGTCGTAAAAGGCGACCGAGGAAACAAACCGGGATAAGGGAAAAAATTAAAAAAAACTGTAGTTAGAAACCCGCTTGCCAGGCGTGGCAACTATGGCAAATATCGCCTCTTTGAAGTAATCAATCGGAGAGGCCTTTAATGGGTTTTAACGTTGATGGTCACGGTAATATATGCGAGTTTGGTTCCCTGGTTGAGTCAAGCACGCTGCTGTAGCAACTTTAAGGATAATAGTTACCTCTAATTCATTGAACTACGCAATTTATAGTATTGTCTTTGAATCCCATAACATAATTTTAAACCAGTAAAACTTCCTGACGATTAAACCAGTTCCTTACTTACCTTGTTGAATACATTAAACAACTAAAGCTAAATCATCAACCGAGTGCTGTACAGGATCAAGTCGGGTAACATATTGAGCCAATTTAAGGGGTCCGGCCCCTATTAGTTATACTGCCGGTATTGTACCTCGACTGCTACACAGGTGAAATGCTAGTAATTCGAGCTCTCTGTCGTAGGACAATCAAAATTAAACGAGGATCGTTACGGCAGCATTCTACGGCTTTTATTTCCTGTTTCAGTTATTTAATGAATATTTTTGATCGGTCACATGCGTGGGAATTAAACTGTTGTTTTTAATGGCGTTAACAAACGAGCATTTCATGTTTATGAGCCAATTTTGGATTTCGTTTTAGTACTTTTCACGCCCTTTGCGCATTGATAATCTATATGTCGTTGAACGATTGTAATCTGCCTGGAAATTTGATGCTACGTCACTATTTCATAAAAAAAGACATTTGCAATCACACAAAATTTGCCATTCGCCAAATTCATTGGCCACAGTCTCTACACTCTGCGACTGCTTTTGCGCAGAATATTAAATGGCCAAATCTCATACTCTTCCGTTGACGCAAAATGCTTAAAAATGTTCTCTTCACGTATTAATATATAGGTTCCATCAAATGAACAGATATATTATCATGATGCATAGCGTGTTAATTTGAATAATTTGGCGAAAAATATTACATCCCTTTAAGCCTACATGAAATAAAAAAATCTAGTAAATATGTTTATATAGGTTTTTTTGGTGAAACCAGTTACAGATGAAGGTTGTTTGGGAGCTTGACCGCTAGATAACGAACCAAGACAATGCGAAGAATTGTTTTGTCTAATCTGTTACAAATGAAAATTTCCGATTACTTAACACTGGAAAAAGTATTAATCGTATGAGCTCGTAACAAACGAAAAAATAACGGTTTTCTTGTGGCCGTGTTTTTATAAATAAAAAATGTGTGGCTCTTTTATAATATCTTACTCATTGGCTCCTTTTCTGCCTATGAGCAAAGTATATATACACTACGTGAAAAGAAATGTGTGTAAAATCGCTTGCCGCTATGTGTGGGTGTCTGAATGTGCGCGGAGGCCTTGAGAGGCGCGCGGGGCGTGGAACGGGTAGTCGCCGACTGCCCTAGCCGAGGGCTAGCTAGTAGTTCGCTAGTTCGTGTCTCATCTATATCTCACGCACCACCCGCAAGCACAGACTGACTGTGCTTTATACCAAAAATAATAAGACCGGAGGGCTTCATTGTTGTATTTATAGATTATTTCATTAGAAATAAAAATCACTTATCTCCTCAACACATAGGGAACAATTTGTTGGCCGCCATGTCAAACATGCATCCCTTTGGATTTTCTAAAAAAAAAAATATACATGCTACGAATTTTTGCAATTGATAGAAATAATAATGAAAATTATAAAAGTAATCGAAAAATTCAAAAATATATAAGAGTAAATTAATTTTTAAAGGATAGTAGATAATACTGATTATTGCGTACTGAAATACTAAGTGTTGGTTAAATATTTAAGGTTACTATTAACTGTCGTGCATATTTGGTTTTGTCGGAAGTTTAAATATTCCTCATTTGTAAAGATATTTAATAAAAGTTGATTTAAAATTAAACGTATCTTTTACATAAGTTTACATAATATATAACATTTACCTACTATGTATCTTCTTTGGTACAATTCTATAATATTCCATTTCGGTTCGATATCAACCCTAGCATTACACGCTTCGACTCAAGGGCACCGGCGCTTAAGCTCTCACGTACAGAGAGTGTCATCGCTGTGTTATGAGCCTGTCTGGGTAGGTACAACCCTCTTACCTTACCACTCTTCAGCGGAGTAAATTTAGTTTATAGACTTAATTCACAAGATTGTTAAATTCACCAACAGTGGTCAATACCAAAGTTGGCTTTAACTCCTTGCAACTAACCAGAACTGGGAGAGTCCACGACTTAAACGTCCAGTTAGAGTTAAGTCTGCTTTGGAGAGCGTAATTTAATATTTGTAGTATGGTGCAAGTCTTAAGAAAAGACAGAAATAATTTATAATTGCGATGACTACCAAACGAAAGAAAAAATAAAATAGCGTAAACGTAGTTATAATTTTAAAATAATTTTTTTATAGGATAGGGTGACAAACGAGCACACAGTCCATCTGATGGTAAGTGGTTGCTGCGGCTCATAGACATCTACATCTATCCTCGATTACGAATCTTTTACGGATACGAAATACTTTTACGGATTGTTGACGAAAACAAGCATGATTGTAATATCCGTACGTACGTACATCAAGATGAAAGCCTAAGGGCTATAAGATTGAATATAATCATACTAAAGCGTCCGTAGCCTGATGATTGAGAGCACAATCTACTACATTTAAAGTTTAACAATTTGAATCTGACAATACCTGGTATAGCCACGCTTCAGCCATATTATGGTTGTAGCACGAATGGGTCAGCTCAACCGGGGAAGGACCACGCTCTCACAGAAGACCAGTGTAAAATAGCAGCTTAATAATGCTGTGTTTCGTATGGTGAGTATAGAGATCCGGAGAGGTGACAACGCATCTCCGATTTGATTCCTAATCGAGGGTAAATGTAGATGTCTATGGGCCACAGCATCTTCTTACCATCAGGTGGACTGTGTGCTCGTTTCATCCTTATTTTATAAAAAGCATTTTGAAGTTAACCAGAGTGGTTAAAGGGAATATTAGTAGTGTTAACAGCACTGCCAATATTCTTTAAAAAATAATTTGTACCACCAGATGCAAAGATCATGCATAGGCCAACTAAATTATACTTGAAAATCCATCCTATAAAGCTGAATCAATGTTCCTTAGGCTGGTAAAAAAAAGGAACAGCATCACCTAGCTAGCAAGGGTAATTGCTGCTCTCTATAAAACTGGCTTTTACCAATCAGAATGTTCAGCGTTGATTAAATCTATTTGCTTGCACCGTTATTTGTCCTGCTTGTGGGTTTTTTTAAAGTTAAATATATCCCTTTTTGTTTTCTACCCTCATTTTTATTTGCTAACACAGCTGTATCTGATTTATGATGCCTTTCAATTCACTCAATCTTTGGTTGTCGTGTTTGGTTGGTACTTTGAAAATCGCATTTTTGAGGTACTTAAAGTCTCCACGAGTTATCATAAGCTACCTCATAATAAGCTTGGTTCATTTATTCATTATTTATCATTCATACATACACATATCAGCCTATAAAAGTCCACTGCTGCAGATAGGGCCCCCTCGTAAAGCGCCACATAATTATAGGATATTTGTTCGTTGGAAAGCTATGAAGGCGGGTTAGCAATTGCAGTTTATTTTCTTCTACTTTTTATAAGGATAACGTTGCTACCCATCTTCTGGATTGTTTCACGATGCCCCTCTTGCAACAGGCATGGGATGACATGGGGTAGTGAATATTCTTGTGAAACTTCACGGTAATGAGCCTGATTGTGGACTAAATATAAATTTTTTGTAATAGAGACAAATTTGAAAAAAAAAAGCATTTGGCCCAAGACTTGGCTCAACAATGTCCTTGTGTAATGATTTCGTATATTTACGTGAATAGCGTTTAATTTTAACTTTCAATTACTTGTCTGAAGGAATGTTCTTGTAAATAATTATTTTTTCTTTTGCAAAATATATTACTCGCTTATGACTTGTACCATTCGTTGTATAACCTACTAATTTACTTTGGTAAGACTCATCGAACACCATCTGCCGTTCGTTTAACAACACGAAATAGTTAACTTTTAAAGAGATTGAAGTGATAACAATGTTACACACTAGCGTAGGTTTTATATCTAAACAGTAATTATTATTTTACCAACAAATCGTTGAAAATACAAAAAAATTAGGTAGTATAAGGGAATCCATTACCCCATATCATACATCATACCATTCGTATCATAAAATACGGGCAGCGGAATTTTTCTAATAACAATTCATAATAATTAAAAATCGGCGATTTGCCTATATATATATATATATATATATATATATATATATATATATATATATATATATATATATATATATATATATATATTATTCCTTAGTTTTACATTAAAATATTATCAAATTGATTTATCAATAAATACTACTAATTTGATATAAAGTTTCGGTACTCGAAAAATAGCAACAAAACTTTTGAATAAAATAAATTAATCAATTAAAAACTATCAAAATTAATATATATCGTACACAATAATAGTATTTATTGATAGTTCAGTTTCATAATATGTTAATGTAAAATAAAATCAAAAATTGTAAAATATCAATGCCATTCCGGTCACCTATTCCTTTTCTTCCAGACGGTAAAAAAATAATCCAGTATACATAAAGCGTGCCAATTTTACAAAATTTTGTCTTCAGTTATACCAAATTTACTTTAAAATATGATTTATAATAATTATTAACAACACATTTACAGTCGTAAAGTGTTACAAACAAAAATAAAAAGATCTCTTGCACTCTTTACTGGTATTCTCAGGACATGAATTTTTTCTTTTCGAAGATAACATCAAATTAAATTATATGAAGATAAAGTTAAAACTCTTTAATTTTTGACGTAATAAACTAAAATTTTATCTGTTGAAAGTCAATATGGTTTGAATTAATCATATTATAGTTTCCTACTATTTCAAAATGAGGTTGTTCTGTACGGCGAGGAAAGATGAAAGAAACTCCGCAGGTATCGGATTTTTTAATTAAAAATAGCCAATTATATAACATTCAAAACTTAAATTAAAAGGTAAATAGAGCATTGTTCTATAATAAAATCAAATAAAAGAAAACAAAAAAGTTAAAAAAATTAAGGTAATTAACTTGTCGTTTATATTTGTAGGCTTTTCCATTCTACTATTAACCATTATGGTTGACATGTTCATAAAGAAGCTCAACCTATCTTATTAATTATGATAACCGTCTAAGACCAACAGCGCGTTTTGATTGAAGCAATGAGATCTTGCATAAATAAAGTCCAATGTACAAAAAAAAATTAATTGTTCACGTATACTTCCTTCCTCTTCCATTAAGTACATTTCATTTGTCAAGTGTACTTAACGAACTTCGCAATTTCAACAGAGCCACGGTAACATATGGCGTCGGTGCCGAAGCGAGAAAACCAAAGCAATACAACTTCACGCCACTCATAATTGTGCGCGCAATGGGGGAGACGAGCGCGTCTATTACACAGCGTGTTACAACTTACGTGATAGGTTTTTCGTGGATATTTCCACATAGTCTCCTTGGATTTAACAATAGGTCCAGAACATTAAATTTCTCCAAACAAATAAAGAAAGAACTCTAGCGGATGCATTGTCACTTCTGGGGAATAATATGGAATGTCTCATAGTCCATATTTTTACTGGCTGTCTATTCTATTCAAACTAGAATACAGCGGTATAAGCACTGCTATTTGGTAAAAGAATACTTAAATTGTTGCTTCCTACCCAAACAGGTTCTTAAGTCAGAGAAGTAGTCCTATCACCTAGTAAAAGCAGCAGAGACTTAGTGTTGTAATTAAAGATTCAACTGTTGCGGACGGAGATAGGATTCGGTTTGCTTACGTGTTATAAAAAAAATTATTTCAAACGTTTAGTTCAAAATTTTTGTTTTTATTTTTTATAAAATATCAGTACCATACTACTTTGTTCTCATGATACATTCAATTTTTTTCCAGACCGTAAAAGGGGTCACCAGTAAATAATTTTTACAGTTGAAATCTTAAATTTTAAAAAAAAATCCAATACTCGGATGAAAATATAGCGAGATATAGCGAGCGAGAGCTTTGATCGGAGTTGCTCTGCTTGATCGACTTCTCTATGAAGATGATCATAGTAGAACCAGAATTACTGACGTATAGGTAATAAGCTAAAGTGGCAAAGAGCCGGCTATATAGCGAACAACCGATGAGAATAAAAGATTCTAAAGTGTCAACCTTGCAATGATAAGTAAGTTGTGGTGCGGTTCCCCACTAAATTGAGTGATGTCGTGGTAAGAGACGCAGGAAGTCAATGAATTCAGGTGGCTCAGGACCATGTTTTGTGGAATTCCTAGATCGTGGACTTTCGATGGGAAGTCATAATAATGATGTAGAATACGTTTATAAAGACGTTTAGGGTGTTTTCCAGCACAACGTCGGGTATTAAAAATAACATAAATAAACGCGATAAAATCCGTAAAAGTAGTTTTAATCAATGTGTAGTGTTCACGTAAATATAAGAAATCATTATGTAAACCAGTACGGACTGGAAATAGCAAATAAAATACGCCTATTAAAAGATCTAAAGACCAAGCGCGCAAAATACATAACAGATTTAAATTTCTTGAAGAGATGCAGAGATCATAATCTCATTCCTACGTGTGTCAAGATATCTACCAAAAAAGACATTCGAGGAAGCGCTAAGATCTTAAATCAGACTTGTAAAAAGTTGTAAATAACGGTGATTCAGCAAAAACGTACCGATCTATGTTTCATAAACAAAACCAGGGTGCTGGAAAGCACCCGAAACGTCGGGTATTAAAAATAACATAAATAAACGCGATAAAATCCGTAAAAGTAATTTGAATCAATGTATAGTGTTCGCGTAAGTATAAGAAATCATTAAGTCTCTCTTAGTTCAATCCCGGTTAAAGGTTTTGTTGAACTAACATGCAATATTAAAAAATGACCATTCAACATGCTGTGCAGGCAGGCATAGATGTGTATCGGGCAAAGCAACTTACCTTTAACCTTATTAGTTGTTGGTCTAGTCGTCTATTAATTAATAAACAACTACAATAACAACGGTAAGTTACCAAATAACAAACATGAATAATTTATTTATTATAATATTTTGATTACAGAAAAATTTAAAGGAATAAATATACTAAATTTAGCCTCCCAGTATATTTACGAAAATTTAATGTACATTCACAAAAACAAAGGTAGTTTTAGTAGAAAAAGTGATATACACTCTGTACACACTATTTAATTAAACCATGACTCTATAAAAAGGATTATTATAATATAAAAGAACACATGGTTGATAATAACCCATAGAAATGAGGTGGTCGCTTCCGTGCTGTTTTTAAAATAAATTTTGTAAATATTTTGTAACCATTCACATTATAGAATTTATTTAAAAAAAATTCTCTCTGGTTTTCTTGCTGATTCTTCCCAGGGTACAGGTTTTTATCGAACTAGCAGTAAAGTAAAAAATGCCTTCAAATAAGAATTACATGGAATCTATATTGAATAAAAAATTATTCTATTCTATTATATTAATATTGAACCATGCTGTAATATTGGGCACAGTTGCCCACCTCGGCATAAGCAATTGAAGAGCACTCATTTGCTCATATCTTATTTCTTCTTATTCCAGAGAATGCAGTAAAAGTGTAGAATTTTTTTTAATTTAATACAAATGTTTGGTTTAATAGTTACCTGTGCTTTTGAAAAAATTCGTTTTCTATATTATGATAATTAAAAATGCTGAGATATAATATATCAAAGAATTAAAACTTCAACCTCAAAGGTGTTCGTTTCACTTCTTTTTAAATTTATAAGTGGTCACAAATTCAAGGTGATGAATAAAATATCGTATAAATAGTACATAACAATGAAATATTCATCCTCTATTTTACCACCGCTTGAGATGGAACTTTTTCTTCAAATTTATATTGGATCACTCTTGTAGTTTAACTGTTTAATAATGAAAAATGAAAAAACTAAAAAACACTTTATTTGGCAATTAGCACCTTTACAAATAATTTAGCAGTGGTTCTCACACTAGACACGCAGACCTGTATCGTGAGAGCCAAACTATTTAATAAAAAGTATCATTTAAATATATTCAGCTGTTTCCGAGATCTCGGTGAAAATTCAGTAAAAGAAACATGCACGTCGAATTTAGAACTTCCTTGTTTTTGTTTTCAGTTAAAAGGTTATTAGATAGGTAATGATCCGGTGTGCCATCCGTGTGTCGACTTTCGCGTCGATGTTGACTCCGAGCTGCTACTGAGAACTTCTCAACAGAAAAACTCATTAACTTGTTTTTGGCCCGACCCGGAATTCGAACCCGGGACCACATGATCAGTAGTCTCACTACTACAACCACTAGACCAATTAGGAAGTCATATACCTATGTAAGTCATAACACAATAAAATTATATTGAATCAATCATACGATATAATTTGTGAATTTTTAATAACTAGAAGTCGTATTCACAGACTTTTTGCCTCTTTTCTGTTCAGTTCAATAGAGAAAGATTTATTTATTTATTTATTCAGTCAATCTTATCGATAATATTACACGCTCCGGCCTAATGCGCTAGTGTAATTTACTCTGAGAACACACGAATAATATGTTTACTTCTTGAAACTACTTTCTTATGAATATGTCTCAAGATAGTTATTTATGCAAAGTTTTATCCTCGAATAAGAATCAAAATGCAGATACGTTGTCATTCTGTGAGAGCGTGGTCCTTCCCCGGTCGAGCCAATCAACTCATCGTGGTGGCTCTGCTACGTATGAAAATGGTTATGAAGCAACGACAATTCTAGTTTTTCTCAATAAGGCTTTTTCAATTTGTGTCAAAAAGATAAGGGTATAATGGAGCTGACATATCCGTTCGTGATAAAATAAATAAATAGAAAAAATATGAGTTTTAAAGTTATTTTCCTAACATTTTTGACATCAAAAAACTTTTTTAGTTATTTTCAGCTACCCATTATTCACTTTCCGTTACAAACTGCATAGAAAAGCTACATTCGAACCGACCGTAGGAACTTGTAATAAAATTGCGGTTAAACTGGTCCGACAAGGCAATATACGAAACTGTTACTAGAGGCCTAAAACCAAACCAATCCACATACATATGTATATAGCAACTTTGAACAGTAGTATATGATTGTTTATCAATAGTTTAATTTTAACACAAATAGGAGTTTACTTCCAGTTTATTTAGTGACATTTAGGTGCTTGCATTTCTGTTTTCTGCTGTCAAAGTTATAGAGATACAGTGTAACTACAGGCTGCAAGGCATTCCATCTTAGTCCTCAAGGTGACAACACCCTATTTTTTTAAATAGGTGGAAGGTATTCATGGCTTACAGTAGCCACTTATCTTTTGGTAGACTGTAAGTCAGTTTGCACTTAAGTTTTATTAAAAAAAGTTGGTTTTTTTCATAAAACTGAAGAAACTGAAACATAAATTTCTGAAGTCGGTGCTTCCTATAACCATACCTTCTTATAACCATAATACATTTCGTATAAAAAAAATAGAAAACCTCGACTTGAGAATGTGAAATTATTAAATAAATGTATAAAATTTATGATTTTTTAAATAAAATAATAAAAATATGAAATTATTAAACTGTTTAACGAATATCACAATCTCATTGTCTTCTTGATACAAAAACAGAAATAGAAACCGTTTTATTCAATGTAGATTGTAAACAATACTTATTGAAAGTCAATTTTTTCATTTACCACTGATTCGCAAAAAAAACCTCTGTCCTGGGAAGAACTAGCAAGAAACACAGCGGGACTATTTTTTTTTTCAATAATAGCTTACAATCATGTATACTACAATCAACAACATTAAAAAAAATATAAATAACTTGGTAGCGATTCCAAGGGGTTGTTATCATCCATAAATTCCTTAAAATTATAATAACCTTTTTATACAAACCTCGTTTAGTAAAGTTTTGACCTTAGTGTATGTCAAATTTTGTACATTTTCATTAAATTTTTATTCCCTATTTTGCCACTCTTATGGGAGATATTTTTTCCAAATGTATTTGGGGCTACACTTGTAGCACAACCAATTTAATAAAAGAATAATTATGAAAATCAGCCCACAAATGAGCACACAGTCCACCTGGTGGTAAGTGGAAGCTGTGGCCCATAGACATCTAAATTTAACTTCGATTAAGAATAAAAATGCAGGTGCGTTGCCACCCCTGAGGACTACGATGGAATGCCTCGTTACCAGTAAACACGATCTCCGGTTCTCTAAACTCACCATACGAAACACAGCAGCATTAAGCTACTAATTTACACTGGTATTCTGTGAGAGCGTGGTCCTGTCCCGGTCGAATCGAACCATTCGTGCTACGACGTGCGTTGCTCTACCACGTTTAAACGCCAAATTGACGAAGATATTTTAATATGACATGTAAAATATAAAGAATAAAATATTCACTTGTTGAATTGTTAACCTTTTCCTACTTTTGATCTCGCCTATAAAATAAACTTATATTAAACTGACATAGTAGTAAACCGAAGAGCATACATGCTCTTATATAAATCTAAAAGAAGCGAGAGATTTGTCTTAGAATCCGTACTAAATTGAAGTCTGAAGTCTCTACCTATCCCTTTGGATGATAAGCGTGAGAGTTTATGTAGTAAGCCTAGAAATTACATCTTAATTTGTCAAACAAAACTGTTGTGCTAGGCAGTGAAGGAATACATCGTGAGGAAACTTGAATAACTGAGAAATAAAAAAAAATATTTCGAAGACATGTGAGGTCCGCCAAGAAGTATTGGGGCAGTATGACGGATACTTCTTTACTTCTTCTTCCCTTTCAGAACTTACTTCTGGAGGAGGCCTGTGCCCAGCAATAGAACGTATATAAGCTGTATCTTTAAATATATGTATATAATATCTAGAATTTTAGTTTCCCCACTGTGTTAAGCACCGTATACTAATAAGCGTTGGATATTTTGCAGATATTAAATTTTTCGGTTTTCAGCAAAGGCTGATTCGAATCACAAATTCAAGATATAAAATTCTGAGATTTTTTTTTCAGTAATGAGGTCATCGCTTGTATGGAAATTGGACTGAATTATAAGAGCGTTGTACACTGTGTAATGAATATTCTTGATGTTGAAGTACGTAACGGAGCTAAAATTAGGGTAAGGTTTGTGACAGGCCAGAGAATGGATACGTTTTCGAGAATCGAGACAGTTTGGAATGTTTTCGTGGACGGTATCTTTGTCCTCTCAAATACTACATTCTTTGTTGAATATAAACCATTTTTTATAAAGTATTTCTCTGATTCGGAACAAGAATTCAAATTGAAATTTCATCGCGTAACATCAAAAATGGCAACGTGGCATATTGCAGGGGTTATTTTTTTGCCAAGTCCCAGTGATTTTCCTGTGATTCTATTTTGCATCTTAGTGGATGGAAATTAAGTGCAGCTTGAGTACACGTGTAAATTTGTCGTTTCCTATTAGTGCAACGGCTCGTGCAGCGAATAATCGCTTTTTAATGAAAAGATTAGTGCGCTCTCTGCAGCCATTGTCGTAGTACAATCAATGGGGTGCCGGGCAGTTCGGGAATTTTCCAATTTAGAATCCTCGCTGCGACCGGCCGGGTGTCAAAATCTAATGTAATCATTTCTTTTGTTTCAAGGTTTGAGCACTGCCATTTTAATCTATTCTACGTCAATTTTGAACAATAGGGAAATAATTTAATATAATGAAATATTTAATATTTTTACCAGACGTAAAATACCCAGACTGGTGACGAATAGTAAATCAGGTAGTTGAAGATTCATTCTACCTACAAAAAGAGAAGTTCAAGTCCATCAGTAGTATTTTTGGACTGTAGAAGATGAATAAAATGGTAAAGAAGAGAATCATTTTTAATTAATAAAGATTACAAGAATACTTACGTCTTTAAAATATTTACATAAGTTATTTAAGTTTTACCACTGACTGGGAGCACCTCTACCACCTCTGCCCTGGGAAGAACAAGCAAGAAATACAGCGGGACCTTGAAAAAATTTACATTATAATATTCTATACAATTAAACTAGTTGAAGATAACAGCATTGTTTCAGTCTTAGGCTAAATTTTACAGTTAGAGAGAACCTAAGATCAGTCTTCGCAGCATTCATCATTTATTTATTTTAATTCCATTTTAAGTCCTTCTCCGGTCTAGCCGACCCATTCGTGCTATAACCATAACATAGCTGCAGCGTAACTCTGCCACGTATAGAAACATTTTATTATATATAGTAATATACTCATTTCAGTCTTTCATAAGTTCACTGCTGAACATAAATTAATAAATTGTATCATAGAAGGGAACCTTGCCATAGTTTTCAGCTTTGCTGGCGGGTTGGCAACCACAGTTTTTTTTTAGTCGATATCAAAAATATGCTGTTGTCTTCTGTTTCACTTCCATAAGTAGCCATTTACGGCGTCCACGGGATAAATAGGATATATTATGTATAATGGATTCTCTTACAAAATCAATAAACGGCGATAAGCATGTATTAATATAAAATAAGTTAAAGTGCGAATACAAGTTAAGTTAAAGTAAGTTAAAACATCGTGTAGTGGCGGTGTGAGAATATCCACAACTCCATGTCATCCTGTGGGTATTGTAAGAGGCGACAGAGTTGAAGGAAACAAGCCAGGATATGGGCAGCAGCATTTTTCTCAAATTGCCAATCCGCTTGCCAAGTGTTACAGCTATTTAATATGTTTGATTTTTTATAGGATATGATGGCAAACGAGAATACAGTCCAACTGATTGTAAGTGGTTGCTGTGGCCCATAGAGGTCTACATGTATCCTCAATTACGAATCAAAATGCAGATGCGTTCTCACCCGTGAGCACTAAGATGGAATGCCTCGTTTCCAGTAAAAAGGGTTTCCGGTTCTCTACACTCACCATACGAAACACAGCAGCATTAAGCTACTATTAACGCAAGTATTCTGTGAGAGCGTGGTCCTTCCCCAGTCGAGCTGGCCCATTCGTGCGAAAACTATATTACTAATATAACTGCAGCATGGCTCTACCACGTATAAAGCATAATTAGCTAAGATTCACATAATAAAATGGTGTTTCTTACCTAGTCTGAAGAGCACCTCTCGTTCTCCCTCAATTGCGAGCACTATTCCCGATTCCACTAATCCCAGTACCACTACTCCCACCACCACTACACTAGGAAAGATGAGGCATCCTCAGGTGACGTAGACTCTGCAGTGGCTGACCACTAAGTAAAAACTATGACAAATATCTCCTCTATAAGGCAATCTATAGGGGAAGCCTATGTATAGCAGAGGCGTTTTGTTAAAAGCTAAAGTTAAAGTTACAGCCCACACAGAGCCCACGGCAGGACACAGGGATTTTAGGGCAAGGAATAGTCCGCCTGCTAAAGCGTGTTGACGAACTTCAAATGTCGTCTAAATTTTTTTCTTCTCATTTTTATCTATCATGCAGGTTTACTCACGATGTTTTCCTTCACCGCCAAGCACGTGGTAAATCAGCACATAAAATTGCAATTAACAATTTTATTCGTGACGGCGGGGATCGAACCCGGAGTTTCGTTAGGTTTCGTAAGATTTTGCAATAATATTGAATGAATGTTTAGATATCTCGATTAACGTGTTAATTGTCTGTTAGAATAATGAAGTAAGCAACTCGAAAGGTGACAATTTTAAACTTTCGACAATACCCTTTGTGTTCAATCTCTTCATTTCTTAATGCACCTAGAGAAACAATAGCGAAGTTCCTAATAGCTAAAACAAAGGCAGTCAAAGAAATCATTGACGAAAGGGCCCCGTCCCGCCATGACAATGCTCGTTCAATTCCCTTAATTAAAAATGTCTTCCTATAGGATAATAGAAAATAACAATCCTTGTATTCTGAGTGTTTTATTACATACTATTAATTTTTTTAAATTATTCTAAGCCATCGCTTAACTGCAGTCCCAACTGATGGTAAGTGGTGACGTAGCCTAAGATGGTAAAGCGCACTGACTTAACAAAAAGCCTATTCACTCTTGCGTTGAAGACATCCACCTGTAATAGAATGGAAAGACAGATGCTGGCAACTTATTCCACTTTTTTCCTGTACGCATGATGAACAAATTAGCAAACCGTTTGGTTCGAATGCGTGGTAAATCAAAAACGAAAGGGTGGAGACTGGTCGAACGTCTGGTTGTCTGATGGTGGAAGGTAGAGGAAGGAATTAAATTATGCAATTTCTGCGCAATTTCTCATAAATGCATCCTGTAGTAAACCGAAAGGCTGGCTACTTTGCGCCTGTGTTCGAGGCTGGTAAGATTGGTTTTAACCAAATTTTATCCCCAATAAGCCTTTTAGCATGTATAGTGGTCTATATAGTTAGTACAATATATAGTAGTCTATATAGATAGTAGTCTAAAAAATAAAAAACACCCTCTTACTTAATTGGAATATGAACTAAAAATTATTTAGAAGCCTCCTGCCATTATATTGGTGTTGTCACTATTGTTAAAAATACTAAGACAACATTACGAGTTTTAGCATCGTATCGTCACCGCATCGTCAGGTTTAATGTAGTATTAAGATGTTTGTATGTTTTTAATTAAAAATATTTTGTGCTTTGCGGAGCATTATTATAATGCCAGACATAGGGTTCACAAACCAGATGGGGATAAAATATTAACATGCTCTTATTGTGGAGGGAATATAAAAAACGTTGACGTCTGATCACTTTTTTATTTGAAAGGTGAGCTTAGGAGATAAAATATTAGAGTCAAAAAAGTAATTATGTTAGGTCATAATCATACAATTACTGTACTGTTATCGTTTCATAATACATCTGTAATTGCAGATTATTAAGATATCCAACAGTGAATGAAAGCTGAATGTAATACCATCCGATTAATAAATGCATACTAACCAGACTAAAATATATAAAAATATGTAGGATAAGGGTGACCAACGAGAACACAGTCCACGTGATAGTGGTTGGTGGCTGTGCCTATAGACGTGTACATCTTTCCTCGATTAAGAATCAAAATGCAGATGCGTCGTTAACCCTGAGGTTAGTCCTCAGGGGTAACGACATGGAATACCAAGTTTTCAGTGAAAACGGTCTCCAGTTCTCTACACTCACTATAGTAAAAAAATCATTAAGCTGCTATTTTACCTCGGTCGAGTCGACTCATTCGTGCTACAACTATAGCTGCAGCATGGCTGGACGAATTTATAATTCACTAATATGAGCTAGGTTTATGAAATGCTATATAGTTGTAACACTACGCTTGTATTTTTTGTAATAAAAGTAACAAAAATGAATCATTATGCTATGAAAATATATGAACTTACAATATTCATAAATCCGTTTCAGTCAAGTTGTTAAAATCCTGAAACCGAAATAATACAACACCCAATGTTCAGTCTGTTGTAACTTACAAGCTTTTGACAATTTTGTTTTGTCTTTAAAAACAAAGATATTATATTTACACCTTTAATTTAAACAATTTTACTGATTTTTGACCGACTTCAAAAAGGAGGAGGTATTCAGTTCGACTGTATGTTTTATTATGTGTTTTTCTGGGTGAACCGATTCAAATCCAATTTTGATTGGTGCTTCTCGTATGGTCTCCTATAAATTTGATCAATATCTGCCAAGTAGTTTTTGAGGTATCCTAAGTAATGTGTATTTAATTGACTTCGAATACATCGATGATGTTCTTATTTTATTTATATTGAAGTGGGTTGTACAAAATTTTTAATCTTACCACTTATATCGCTAGCCAATTTAACTTACTTTTTATTAACCCGATGTTTAGGGTGCATCTATCATGGCCTTTTTTAATATTTATTATTGTAAGTTGAGATATTTATATCGACATTCATATACGTCACTTGCGGCTTAAATGACTTTTTGATTTCATCGTTACGATGATTTTTTATAGGATAGGGTAACAAACGAGCACACAGTCCACCTGATGGTAAGTGGTTGCTGCGGCCCATAGACATCTACATCTATCCTCGGTTACGAACCAAAATGCAGATGCGTTGTCACCCGTGAGGAATTAGATGGAATGCCTTGTTTCCAGTAAAAAGAGTCTCCAGTTCTCTACACTCACCATACAACATAGCAGCATTAAGCTACCATTTTGTTCTGGTATTATGTGAGAGCGTGGTCCACCCATTTTTGCTACAAGTAGTCATGCTACCATATTAGTAGTATGTATGCATATTAATAATATGGCTGATAGCATGGCTCTACCACTTATAAATTAAAAATTTTAGAATAACGTGATATTTTATTCAAAATCGATATTCAGTACCTTTTCACAATTTATACGATGAACCTTTGACCAATAACGTAACGAGTCTCTTGTTCTTCATTTTATGTTTTTTTTCCAGTATTTTGTCCTTAATTCGCATCTTTATTTATTCCATCTTCAACTCAATGCCCTATGCATTGAGTTCATCCTTTGTAACCCTTAGTTGAAGGTGTATGGCAATTAAGGATAAATATATTAATAAAAAATCATGTGTTCAGTTCACACACGCGGTAGCAGTAAAGCCTTTGGAAAAGGAGACCGATGTAATAAGAAACACTGTATACTGTATTCTATCTCATTCTCTTGCAGGCTAAATTCTATCAATGTATATGTCTATTTCTTTTTAGTGTCGCTTTTTCTTTTCATCAAGTTTCAAGTCACAAGAATT
Source organism: Parnassius smintheus behrii (assembly GCA_036936625.1). Taxonomy (NCBI): domain Eukaryota; kingdom Metazoa; phylum Arthropoda; class Insecta; order Lepidoptera; family Papilionidae; genus Parnassius; species Parnassius smintheus. The sequence goes on from JAUPFT010000020.1 coordinate 44,084,212, forward strand.
TCATATTTTTTAGATTAACATTTAATTTTTTTTAATAAAAAACGCTTTCTGCTTCTCGCTTGTCCCGTACAGTGAAAGTTTTAATCCGGCGTCGACGGGCATTGTTCGGCCGGGCGGCTGATTATTACCGCCCGCCGTGCGAGCCAGCGAGCTCTCCGCGCCTGTGCGAACTTGGCACTGTCTTTTTGCTTTAAAAGTGTCTGTTCAATTATTGCGTCAAACTAAGCAAACATTAAATTAAAATCTAAGATATTAAAGTTTAGACGGTAGATTGCTAGTAGTAATATTTTTTAGTTTTTTTAACTTATTATAAGCCAGTGCTTGACAGCAATCTCATCTGATGGCAAGTAGTGATTGAAGCCACAGATAGTAATTTGCACTGTCTTTACGTTAAAAGCCTATTCACCTTTGCCTTGATGACGCCTAAATTGTAGTCAGGCGAAAAGACGGACGTCGCAAATTTATAATACTCCTTTGGTGTACGCTTTATGAAAGACGAAACAAACTGTTTGGTTATAATGCGTGGAATATCGATAGTATTGCTATTGTTAGCACGGTTATTACAGTGTAGAGGCGGTGTAAATATCCCCTACCCCATATCGCAACGTGGGTGTCGCAAGAAATCAGAGCCGGCAGAGGAAAACTGAACCAAGGTATAGACAGCAGCATTTTTCTGAAGACAGCTTAAAATTATTAAAGAAAGCCTGCGGTTGCCAGCCCATCCACCAAGCGTGGCAAATATGGTAAAATCCCCGTTACGAAGCAATCTATGACCTATGTTCATCATCAGATTTTAATTGGTTGTAATGGACAGATGAAAGGTAGATTGTTAACATTTTCGACGATATAAATTATGTACTTTACCAGTAAATTTAATTTAAAAAAGTAAATTTTAAAAAAACGTCTGGCAGTGAACGAAAATCACAGTGATTTGGTGTAAAATCGCCTTTACGAGTTCTGTACATCTTAAAAATCAGCAGTTTTATGCCAAAGCATAGTGGACCTAAACCCGAATTCGCTGCTGCATTTCATTTTCAAGTTTTTAAACATCTATTATATATCTTAAGGATACATTATATATCTTAATTATTTCATAATTATTAATTATTATGTATTTTAATTATACTATGATTATATATCGTAATGCATTTTTATATCTTAAGTACTTCTACACAAAATTTTACTAAGTTTTAAAATATGTCTTTGTGTGAGAGTGGTTTCCCACACACAGTTGGTATAAAGTTTACAAATTTTGTCGCTTCTAAAATTTTGTAGATTTATGCCCATGCATAGAGCCCTAAACATACATTCCCTCACTCTCCCTCACCAATAAAATCTGGAAAAATCCACAAATAAGGCATATTATAACTAATTTAAACAATAATTTATTGTTTCAATAGTTTTTTTATTGAGCTATTAAATAAAAGTAACGAGCTTCTAGCGTTTAATTTTAACGTATTTTTACTACCCTAAGTTTCTAGTGTTTTACAGCACCCACGCTCACGTGTCGTTATTGACTTGGTCTGATTTCGTCTGGTAGATTCCTTTTTCGTTCAAACTGACACAATACTATATAGGGTGGTATGATTTTCCTGCTCAGGAGGCGGTCTGGCTAGGTACAAGTACAAGTATCTTACATTTTCTGCTTACAAGCAGCGGTACTTGCAATCTTTTATTTTGGTATGAGAGGTTATAGAGAGCCATTATGTTTACAGGATTGAGGGAATTTTATCGTAGTTCTCAGAGTTGATAATATTACGGTTATCCCATACTATGTTAATAATTTATACTACTTACATTACATTACAAACGTGGTAGAGCCACGCTGCAGCTATATTATGGTTGTAGCACGAATGGGTCGGCTCGAACGAGGAAGGACACACAGCAGTACGTATGATAAGTGAAGAGATCTGGAGATCCATTTTACTAGCAACGAGGCATTCTATCTTAGTCCTCAGGGGTGACAACGCATCTGCGTTTTGATTCTTAATCGCGGATAAATGTAGATGTATGTGGGTCATAGCATCCACTTTCCATCAGGGGGACTGTGTGCTCGTTTGTCACCCTTATTCTATAAAAAATACATAAATAATACTATGCTTGTCACATGAATTTGAAGTAGTTCAAATGTGACACGATCTCTGACGCACGTAAAATCTTTATATATATAATTTTTCTGTGCGAGTGTTTATCACTAAAATCATCTTAAATAGGCGCACCGATTTTCGTCAACTTTTTGTGTGTAATTGAGTAGGTTCCGCGATGACTTAGATTCACAATCAGACCTGGTACGTCGCGCTGTTGTCTAGATCCAAAAATCGCCCGTGTGAAGCCGTGGCGGAACAATGGATTAGTCCGTGGGTTTCCTAAGAGGTGACAGAAGGACACAAATCGGTAGATGCACAGCAGTGTCTTCCTAATAACGACTAAAATAAAAATAAAGCTTCCTCCCTCCTATGCGGCTATTTATGGGGGCGGCATATGTTTAGCAGTGCACTTTAATAAGCTGTAACGAAATATAACATTAGGAAAAGATGTAAAATATCACATTGTTGCGCAATTTAAACTGCAATTTACAGCCTTTATAAGTGCGGTTTTAAAGTTACTTTGGTGCTTCATATATTATTGAAAACAGTCGATTACAGTTTAAACTTTTAGGAGTACCCATATTTTATCTGCATATTGATATTAAAACAGTGAAAACTTTTACCCGCAAAGGCTGCAATCTAAAGCATTAAATTTATAGGAAAACTTTCACCGTAGGATCTAGGAAACTAGATCTCATAATATGTAGAAGATCGCAACACTGCTTTGTGGTCGAAGTACCTTAGTCTACTCCTGTAACGCTATAATCTTCTAACGCTAGTCCCAGTCGGAGCACTTTATATTAAGCACGTACAGTAAATATGTACTATAGTTATGACTACCTTGTTGGTCCAGTGGTTGTAGTAGTGCGACTGCTGTTCATGAGTTCCTGGATTCGAATCCCGGGTCAGGCTAAAAATCAATTATTGAGATTTTCCGTCGAGAAATTGTCAATAGCTGCCCGGAGTCAGGAAGTTGGCGGTGTCTCATCCCGTTCTCGGAAAGCATGTAAAGCCGTTGGTCCTGCGCCTGATCTCTCTCCGGTCATGTCGGTTTACTGTCCCATCGGATTATGAGAGTGAAGGAATAGAGAGTGCACCTGTGTTTGCGCATATAATCGATCACTATAATCCTGTCTTGCGCTGATGACTAGTCTCCGTTAAGGCAGGCCACCGTGACCGGAATTTGGTCTGGAGGACATTATTATTATTACTATAGTTCTTTTTTAATTCAATTTAAGTGAAAATGAACTTACAGGCCAAATGATGGTAAGAAGCTCCTGCAGACATCTGCTTCAAATACAACATACGAAAACTTCAATAAGGAAGGTTAGAGACGTGTAGACCTCTGAGGACTAAGATGGAATGCCTCACAGCCTGTGATTATACTGGATCTCTATACTCTTCAGATCAGATCACAATAGTGCGAGCACTGCTTCCAGGAGTAGGAAAGAGGATGGTGCCTACCCAGACGGACTCCTAGGACAAAAAAGTCCTGCTACTTATCTAGTGGAATCTGGCCCGCATTTGTTGAATTGTAAGCAATTACCTCTTGATTCTCTGTGCCTGAGAAATGACACAGTTATCCGTATAAATAAACGAGTAACTAACAAAACCCGCCATAGCCGTACACGTAAGTGGCACCGGGTTGACCTTGTAACACAAAAGAACGGCAACTTACGAGGAGGAATGATTCTCGAGTAGCAGCCTCGGACTGGCATTTGTAGTGTTGTGCGATCTCTCTAAAGATGGAGTGACGTAGATGGGTGCAGGTCAATTGAAGACGGTAATTTGGGCCAATATACGTTGATTTGGTTGAGCTGTGCTGTTGATGATATGTTATGGCTGGAGCACAAATGAGTTGGCTCAACCGGGGAAGGATCACGTTCTTACAGAATACAAGCGTAAAATAGCAGCTTAATGCTGCTGAGTTTCCTATAGTGAGTGTGGACAACAGGAGACTCTTATCATTCCCTTTTACGGCTTTGAATCCATATTTTTTATGTTCACAATAGTTACAGTTATACTTAGCAGGTAGTGACATAATGGGACAGGTATACTTCAAATTTTCCTGCAGGTATCTTTAGACTGTAGTTGGTGTTTACCATAAGTTGGATTCTTTAACGTTTATTATTCCAGTCTTTTTGAAATGGGTATCACCAGGATGATTGACAGTATAAAATTAAGTCTGACTGTGTGCTCGTCTGTCACCATTATATTATAAAAAAGTTTGAAGCAATCATTCAATCGCTCGTTTTATTCATTAACAATAAATTGTATGGAGATAACGTGAAGATATCTCAGAAATTGGTCTTAGAAAATTGTGACCTATTATAAAACTTCCCAAATAAAGAAGCCTGTAAAACGGCCAACGGCTGGACATAGGTTTATATGACGTAAATATGTTCGCGTGATGAAAACCCTCGTATAACCAATCACGTCCGAAACTTCGCCTATAACGTAAGATGTTCAGCCTAAAGTTTAATGAAATACTTTGGTACATGCGAAAGTCTTACTAGCAAATTGCTTTGGGGGCAGAAATAAGTTTTATGCGGTAATAAAGCAAAGTAAATAAATTAAAAAGAGTCGTGGTAGTTCAGTGGCTTGGCGCTCACCGTAAATTTCACGGTATATGAGGAACCCGGGTTCGATCCCGATGGCAGCAATGAAATAAAGTTACAGCCTATATGCATCCCACTGCTGGGCACAGGCCTCCTCCGCTCATTTCAGAGACGTCAGAGAGGGCAAGGAATTATCCGCCGCGCTGCCCCAATGCGTGTTGGCGAACTTCACATGTCTTCGAAATATTTTTTTTCTTATTTCTCTGACATGCAGGTGTCCTCACGATGTCTTCCTTTACCGCCGAGCACGTGGTAAATTAGCACTTAAAATTGCAATTAACAATTTCATTGGTGCCGGCGGGGATCGAACCCAATTTGCTCGCGTACTGTGAAATCTACAGCGAGCGCTAACCATCTGAGCTAACACGGCTCGTTTGAAATGAAATAGTAATAATGAAATAGTTAATTGCAATTTTAAGTGCTACTTCACCACGTGTTCGGCGATGAAGGAAACATCGTGAGGAAACCTACATGTCTGAGAAATAAGAAAAAAATATATATTGAAAACATGTGAAGTTCGCCAACACGCATTGAAGCAGCGCGGCGTACATTTCCTTGCCCTAAAAACCTGTCAGAAAAAAAGAGGCCTGTGTCCAGTAGTGGGACGTATGCAGGTTGTAACTTTAAATTTTAACTTTAAATAAAATAAGAAGCCATAATATAATAAATTTTCTTAACAACTGCTTCTTTATCTGACTGCCCGAGAAGTATGTAAGTGTACTGCGTCTTATTTAACACTTTCACTGTCCGATTTTCAGACACAATGGTAAGACAATAGCAACGACCTAAATGTAGTGCACGGGATAGCGAAAGGGTTAATATATCAAGTTCTCTCTATCTAAAATAACATTTTAAATTGCTTAGCTCCTCTCATTATTTTTCCTTACGGGCCAAGGAAAATCTTTGTTTTCAATGTCCTTTGAACTTCAAATTTTATAATAAGTAATTTTCTGTTCTTGAAATAAGACTCTGGAGCTCCTTACCCAAGTCGGTTAAAAGTGGTTAATCCTAGCATTTATTAAAGAAAAAAAAATTGGGAACACTATTTCAGCCTAACCCCTCTCCGATTAAAACTTTTACTTATGGTCACTGACCTACCTAAATTATGTTGTCTTTTCATGTGTGTAAAGTGCGTAAAATGGTATCTTTTTTATTTTAGTGCATCCTATCCGTTAGTATTGCTCTTATTTTTATTTAACTATTTTAGTGCCGCCTTTGTTGTTCCCTAAATATGTGGTAAGCTTTGTTATATTTATCTTTCCTTGATGTACAAATAATAGTATTGAAGTATTGTATGCCTATTTTTTCTTAACAGTCTGTAGACTAAATGGTTTAATGAATTTTAACGTATGAGCTGTGAATTTTACGTAGTCGTTTTTTTTAAATAGCTGCTTAATCGTCGAGCTCTTTCGACAAATGTAAGGTTTCAATAAAAAAGGAAAACCCGATTTTCAACATAAGAAATAATAAAATAATTTCCTCATAATGGCTTCTGAATTCGGTGCTAAAACATTAGTGTATTAAAAAATTAAGGCGCTGTGTGTCTGTCAGAGTTAATATTTGGAATAGCTAAAAGAATTTTGATTAAACTTTACTTACAGACAAAAACCAATGCTAAAATTTACGCTTTATTTCATACGAACACTTGAAGATATTTAAAAAAAATTATTGATAATGATTACTATGTAAATCTTGAGTCCAAATGATGCCAAATTAATAAATCATATTATATGATATCCTTTCGTACTTGTATAATAAACCGCACCAAAAATTATCTATTTATGAAGGCAACAAATGGTTACGTAAAAATAAACTTACACTTACAGACACCGAACAATTACTTCAAATATTCTCTTAAATATACACAAACACACACACGGGAATAGTAATTCACATACAAACATGAATATGGTTTCTATTATATTTATATCTATTAGGACATACAGCTGAGATACAGGATTATCCTAGTTCAGGTACTTGCTATTGTAGACTATTTTAAGCGAGACATTGTTTGAATTAATTGTACAGAATTAATTGTAAAAAAACGAACAAACATAGATACATTTTTATTTGTTGGATAATCCTAGCTAAGCAATTGTTGGTTTTTAATATATTTGAAAGTTTATGAAATTGGCCTTAACTTTACATGCGAAGCTTCAAAGCCCGTAAGTATCGTCATTATATAAAATAGCTCCTCGCAAGTCGAACTGTAATTGTGAGGTAATAGCCCTGAGCGTGCTTTCGGAACCGTCCCAATGGCTATAAACTGGAAAGGAAATTGTTTAAATGATACTACGGTTTGTAATTGATGTAAAAATGCTGCCTTGATTTGTTTAATTTCGCCTATTTTTTTCCGAATGTTTAGGATTGGACCGTACGTAATTTATATAACTTAATTAATTACTTATATTTACGCGAAATACATAATAAACGAAACAAAAGTTATTTTACTAATTTTTATCGCGTTAAATTATATTTTTTTAATTCTACCTAAAAGGACTAAAAATAAAATAGGATTTTGGAATTTGGCGTAACATTTTTAATTTGTTACTTACCATCTTTCATTAAATACCCATATTAATTATTATATTACACAATAAGGTGAATGTCTCGACAAATTTATACGTAATAGAGCCATGCTGCAGTTATATTAGTAGTAGTAATTCCACAAATGGGTCGGCTCGATCGGGAAAGGAGCATGCCCTCACAGAATACCAACGTAAAATAGCATATTAACACTACTGTGTTTTGTATGGTGAGTGTAGAGAACCGGATACCCTTTTTACTGTAAACAAGGCACTGCATTTTAATTCGTAATCGAGGATAGGTGTAGATGTATATGGGTCACAGCAACCAGTTACTATCAGGTGGAGAGTCGGAGAGTGTGCTCGTTTGTTACCCTTATCCTATAAAAAACATCATAATATGTTGAAATCTATCACGCCTCTTAGGCGTTACATTCGAAAAACATCACCAATTTAGAGTGATAAATCTGGGCCAGTCTGGTAAAAACCACACGTAAATAAAAAAAATTACACCATAAAATAGTCTAAAGCTTAATTATAAACTTTTAAACTGCTATAACGTTATTGTAACACATCTTTTGAAACCTTCCTATTCATGGCATAGACTTTTAAACCACCGTCGACTTCTAAGCGTAAGATCGCTTGCTATTGGATGTGAGTTTTGAAAGCTCTCGTTCCTTTTGAAGCTCACAAATCGAAATCTGTTTATAATTTCATTTCAATTCAATTCAAAATCGAATGCATTGCAAAGCGAGGAAATGAAATAGTCGAAAGTACTTGGATAAAAGATTAATATTACGCTTTAGAAAAATTTGTACAACTCGCTTACGTTTGTGATATACTCAATTGTTAGCGGCGTTTGACTCTCACAATTCCGTTTGATCACACCGATAGAGTATGGAATTGGGCCTTTGGAACGTAGCCAGAATCTAGATTGAAGTTACACCACAGGTTATACTGAAGTTTGCTCGTAGTTTGCCTTACCGCAAAACGTACTGTTCTTTGCACAAACGAATATTACGTCTTAATTTCTTCTAATTAACGTTAACCAGTAAAATAAATTAAATTTAACAGTACAAGATAAAATATTTCGCTTTATAAAAAACAACTTTAACTAATTATTATTCTACTAATGTTATCTACTATGCTATTTACCCTGGCTACACACCTTTTTTTATATTGTGCGATTAAAAAAAAGTATTGTAAAAAAATGCTTGGCAGGCGCGTTGGCAACCATAACAAATATCCCCTCCCCCTATGAAGCAGTCTGTGGGGTATACATGTATTTAAAAGTGGACTTTTCATAGGTTGTTACGATTTTAAGTTCATAATTTTGGGACGGTTTTTATTTTATTTTATAGAATAAAGATGACAAAGGAGAACACAATCCACGTGATGGTAAGTAGATGCTGTGGCCCATACACATCTACATTTATCTTCAATTAAATCAAAATGCAGATGCGTTGCTAGCCCTGAGGACTGAGATGGAACGCCATGTTTCCAGTAAAAAGGATCTCCGGTTCTCTACATTCAGCATACGAAACATAGCAGCATTAAACTGCTATTGTACGCTGGTATTCTGTGAGAGCGTGCTCCTACCCCGGTCGAGCATCGTGCTGCAACCACAATATAGCATGGCTCTACAACGTAAAGATTTATTGATTGATTAGTGGATTAATTGATGGACTTATACAATATTTAATTTTTCCAGTTTTATATTTTCATCTATAGTTTCTGAATATGTACTCTTAGCTAGCTCTGTTGTAGACACTCTAAAGTATATGACAGAATAAGATACTCTGTACAAGTATGCTAATAAAATTGTCCACACAAAATATTTTACAGCACTAATTGTTTAATTCTTCGCGCTGCAAAGACGACAGAATTTAATTTGTGGCCGAGGCACGTGTTCGTTTTATTGTATCTTCGAGTATCTTTATCCGAGAAGACACTGGACTCGATATGTTCTTTCATTGTTATTTCTCTTATTAGAGAACTAGCATCTGCCTCGGCTTCGTCTGAGTAGAATTTATTGATGTGGCGTTGTTTACGTTTAAGGTAGAAAAAGATCATTTATTTTATAAATTTTTCGTTTTTTAAAAATACAAGTTTCTGATAAAATATACCCTGGCATTGCTCTGTATTTATTTGCGAAGTTTTTCATAATGGTTGCAGATTTTTCTATGATTAGCCTGTTCAGATTGACAGAGAGACATACAAAATTTAAAAAAAAATGTTTATTCATGTTTCAATAGCATACAACTAACGCCCTGAATTTGATAAAACGCAGTTGTTTCTATAGTACAGACAGACAGACATTTTAATTTTATCTATATGATGTATAGATTAACAGTGAATTCAGTCATACAGTCCATCTGGTGGTAGGTAAGTATGCAGTGGTCCATACACAACTTATTATGTTTATCCTCGCTTAAAAATTAAGATGCAGAAGCCTCGTTTAAGCTTCCGCTTTCGATTTGAAACCTGAAAATCTGCTAAATATACAATCGTTATTTTGAAACATGTACCTTAACCAGAACTACGAAAATAGTACCAAATAGTAGAACTTTTATTAGAACTATTATGAAAATCGTAACGAATATTTTGTAACAGTTTACAACCCCTGGCGTGAACCATCTCCATTCATTTCCATCCAACAAATCTAGAATCTACCACAGTCACAACTTTAATATAAAACTACTTAGCATATATTTTCTCTGCATTTAACAAGAAGAAAAACAACTAATTTCTAGAGTAATTATATATATATATATATATATATATATATATATATATATATATATATATATATATATATATATATATTATATAAAAACAACTAATTTCTAGAGTGAAATTATTGAAATTTGTTAAAAGCTACAGAAAAATACAAGAGACGCTAAAGGCTGTACACATAACTTTAAATGCTCTAATATACTTCGGTTTATTTTTAAAAGTTTATTTCGTCGTAAAATATTTCATAGTGACGTCGTGAGAGCAAACAGCTTAAATAAATTTTATGCTGATGAAGTCGTCAGATGAAAGTGCCCTTGGAACTTCCGACGATCTTTATTATATTTTTACATTAGATTATCTCCAAAGCATTGCCGTAAGTTTATCGACTTCGTTAAATATTTTAATTATTTTGCTGTAAGTCAATTTTTTCTCTTCTTTCTTATCTTTTTTCGTATACAGTCTTATCGTGTACCGACCGTAAAGATTTTCAGGTATTTTTTTAAATATAATTGTCTGAATTTAAGTGCGATAGCTTGCATGTTTGTATAAAAGTAAATTAATAACCCGCATATGTTTCATTGTTGAGTATAGGCCATCATATATCTGGGAGGTTTTTAATACGGTTATTTGATTATAACACCCATATATATATATTGGAGGTCATGAGGTCATCCTTGCAATACAATTTCACTTCATACGTCACCACACGACGAATAAAGTGACGGATTCTCAAATTTATAATTATATATATTTATTTGTGTAATGAATTAAATATAATTTTGAAGCGTTATTTTTGTTTATTATTTTTTGAAAGTAAATTTTATTCTAGATTTAGCGTAGAACAGTCCTTCTATCCTAATATGGACGCTATTTACAAGTAACCGCTGCGTTAGTATCTTGTAGAATACGTCAAATAAACTTACGCTCATTTTTCACTTTTATTCACCTTTTTTTAAATATACCACTTTTTTAAAATAGCCTAAAACACACACAGTCTTCAGTACGATGCAATGAATTTTATACGGTAGTTGACGGGAACTGTAGTGAACGAGAAGTTTTGCTACCTGGGAGACAAAGGACTAGCGACCCGCAACTTTCGGATTTAAAATGATCGACATAAGATTTATTTTATCATTTTTTTCTTAAAAGAAAAGCAAATTTTGCGGATATAATACGCATAGCCTATATCACTCCTAGCACTGCCCTTTGTCTGTTCGTGAACTTTTATTACATTAGGTTCAGCCATTCCAAAGATTATCCCGTACAGATGGACCAGCAGATAAACAATAATTTTAAAAATGGGCGGCATAATAGAACTTAATAATTTAATATATTATAGACGGAATCTTCAATTTTATTTATATTGTTACGAGCTCGGGGTTCGAGACAATTAAAATCTGCCGAGTGAATTACCAAAGTTGATACTTTAATTACAGAACAACTTAAAACCACACTAATAACAAAACACTATTGTACTACTGATTATTTTAATTCGCAGTTGAATCGCTTCGAAGTATTCACTTGTAACGCCAATTAAATACTGACCCTGGTCGCAGTTTATACCGGCATTATATATAGTTAGTGGTAGATAGTTCCAGAACCTTCTACTGTAGAAACATCTAGAATTTTCGAGTACATACCGGTCCTGACTGACTAGGTGTCGACAGTTCTAGAAAGTTCTTCCATGAAAATTTCTAGAAGGATCTTGACTCTTCTAGTTCTGCTACTCGATACTAGAATGCGCTAGTCGCCATCTACCTGACATAAATTTTGGCGCGAAACAATTTTATAGATATTTATATATAATTATAGATACAATTAATTGTCTATGAGCCATAGTTTCCACTTACAATTTTTACTTTTTTAAAAATAAAAGTTGTTTAAGTGACGTACAGCAATATGCTGATACCAACAGATAGTTCTTGGCGATCCTTGCTGGCTTATAGGTAGCTGACACTCACCACTTTTAGATATAAGCCTTCAAATTTTACTAATTAAGAGTTGGGATTTATTCAAACCGTTAAATCCGTAAGCGGCCGGGAAACAAAACGTGATTGCTCGTCGACTTATAATTTAATGCAATTTCCTCTTAAATTGTACAGTTCAGGTTACGAGCTGAAGCGATTAAAGGTACACTACGTGCCGGTGCCACGTCAAGTAGTGCAAGTCTTAGCTAAATAATTGACTGTAGATTCATCATTCACATTTTATATTCTGATTTTGATTTGTGAGTCATATTTGATATTTTTTCTACGTGGTAGAGTCATATTGCAGCAATATTATGGTTGTAGCACGTATGAGTCGGCTCGACCTGAGAAGAGCAGCTTAATATTGCTGTATTTCGTATATTGAGTGTAGAGAACCAGATACCCTTTTTACTGGATACGAGGCATTCCATCTTAGTTCTCAGTGATGACAGCGCATCTGCATTTTGATTCTCAATCGAGGATAAATGTAGAGGTTTATCAGCCTCAGTATCCACTTACCATCATGTGCACTGTGCTTGTTTCTCATCCTTATTCTATAAAAAAAATCCATTTGGCTTTCTCTACCATGGGTGTGATAAATGGCGACTATGGGATAAGCTAAAAAGTCGTCATGGATTCAGATAAATGGCAGTATACGAAAACATTTAGACCCAGACTGTCAGGAAAATTTGCTGCATCGCACGGTGGTGGAACGCCAAGCATCAAGATGGTGTAGATGGAACCGAGAATTTTGTAGCGACTAACTTTCAAACTTTGTAAAACTTATATAAATATTTATAACTACCGACTAACCCCAGCTTCACACTGTTGGTATATGTTAATGTAATTTATGTTATCAATTAGATTAAAGATAATAATTATCGACCATTTATTTTATCAATTTTTCGATTTTACAAATAATTCTGTAGCGTTGTTCTAACTCCATGCCTCGGAAAGCACCAGCTGTTGGTCCTGTGCCTATCTCTCTCCGGTCGTGTCGGATTAACGTCTATCGGACTATGAGAGTGAGGTAATAGAGAGTGCACCTGTGCTTGCACATACCCTCGGGCACTATAATCTTGTCTATGTCTATTCTAAGTTGACAATGGCCGTCGTGACTAAAATTCACTCCGGAGGACATTAGTAATATTAACTCCGGACTGAAAGTCTTTTTTATTAATTTTCCTCCTCATAAGCATAAGCAACACCTATGTAACTATCTGTTCATAACTTATACCGACTGAATAGAAGGGTGTAGAATCCTCTTATTGCAGTTCGCTGGACTGAGAGCGGCCCTTTTTGGTGGGGTCCGCCACGGGACCCTTCGCTTCGTTAACGTTAATACGCAGGGCTGACGGGTGCACTTTTTGGCAGTTCAAGGCACGAATGTCTTATTTTACTCTGCGAAATAATAGGAAATTCATCCGGGACACTGAGTTTCGTGAGAGTGCTGAGCTTTGTTCCACTTGTCAATTTTTGAGAAATTTATTGTTGATTATGAATTTTTTACCAATAGTCCTCAGTCAATGTGAACTTAAGAAATTACTATTACTGTAAGTATTTGTTTTCAAAGAATAAGTGTGACAAACGGGCAGACAGTATCCTCGATTAAGAATCAAAATGTAGATGCGTTGATACTGGTTATATTGGCTGCAGATATTTGTGGACTGCAGTAGCCACTTATTATCGGGTGGACTGTAAGTTCCTATGTCATTTATGTATGTATATATTTATATACACAATAGTATAGCCATGCAATAGCGCTGCGCTGGCGTATAGCGTAGCAATGACTATTTTCAGAGATTTTCGAATGCTGTCCTCTCTGTTTTCAGTTCTTAATGACTCTTCCTCACCCCTTTACCTAAAAGAAAGATTCCAATTCATTCAGACACTCATTCTCTCAATCTCCGGTCTTCACACAATTTATTACTGTCTACTCCTCTCCACCATTCTGGGTTTATGTCAAATTCTTTCACATTAACTTCCATCTCCCTCTGGAACAAATTGCCTGTTGACCTGCGCATAATACCTGCTAAAAACGTGTTTAAAAGAAAACTATACGAATATATCCGTAACCAACAAATTTGAGTCCACTTACTTTATATGTTTAAAGTTATTTGTATATAAATTTATGGGGATATATATATATATATATATATATATATATATATATATATATATATATATATATATATATATATATATATATATATATATATATATATATATATATTATGTATGTGTAGCACTGTACATTTTAAATTGAATGAGATCATGACAACTTTACTGCCCATAACTCACTCTCTGTTCTACCCAAGGTTAGCTGGTAGAGAATGTCATATAGCATTAAGCTCGCCTTTTGTACAAAATCTTTGGTACAATAAAGAATAAAATAAATAAATAAATAAATATAGCACAAGTATACTATGTAACTATAAATAAACTGGCAGCCACCAATAAGATGTACGTAATATTAAATATACCTAAAAATTTTTTAAATAGTTAGCTGATACCCTTCGCTGAGCGCACATAAGATAATATTTATTACACTCGCGCTTGTCACCCAGAGGGGTAGGCAGAGGCTGCATACTTCCATTTGGTACGATCCATTTTCAATATATCGCCAGTTTGATCAATAAACTTTCACCTAGGATATCCCTTTCCGATTCTACCGTTCAATTCTGCAACATAAATTTGCTTAGTCTCTCTATTTGGTTGATTTTTTCACCGTCTGGAAAAAGTAAGGTGTAAGAGGTGAACGGAGTAGAAACCTATGACACTGCTACTTTACATTTTTTATGGTACATTAAGAGTTTATTTCAAATTTCCCCTAGTTTGAAATAAACTCTCGGTAATAAAAAGTAACAAGAAAAAATTTGAACTAAATAAAAACTACTAAAACTAGAACTAAGAACTAGGTAAAAAATCACCTAGTACATATTTCCTGTACCCATATATTTATCTACATGTGACTGTACCGTAATGTGTACTTTATAAGAATATTACGTAGCTATAGATAAATACGAGTAGGTACCCACCGACATTACTTATTACGGACGTATATTGGCTAAATCTTAACTTTTTCTAAATAAAAATATAAAATTTTCCGATTCCTTAAATTAACAGATTTGTAAATGTTCACTGCTGTATGTTCAGTATTGGAAATTATTAAGACTGTTATGGTATGTAAGAGATAGCTTTTTCATATCAACTGTGATTTTTTTAGTTAAATAAGGGCGTCGAGCAAATGCACATTTCACTTGATGTTAAGTGAATTTTAATCTTATGCAATAGACGCTCATATCCATAATCGATTATAAATCAAAATGAAGAGTCATTATCCCCCTAAGAACTAAGATGGACGAAGCATTCGTTACCAGTAAAAAAGGTCTCCGGTTATCCACATCCACCATACAAAACAGCAGCATTAAGCTGCTATTTTACGCTGGGATTCTGTGCGAAGTGTATCTTCTTGACAGCATTTTATGAGGGAGGCCTAGGCCTCCTTCATAAAATGCTTCGTAGGGGCGATATTTAAGTGCAGAGCAGTGGATATTCATACACCGCCACTGCTAGAGAAAAGCTATCAAACCAAATTAATGTACAAGTCTTTTGTATTTAACTTTATTGCAACGAACATGCAAATAACGCAGTTATATTATTAGTATAGTTGTAACACGAATGGGTCGGCTCGACCGGGGAAGGACTACGCTCTCACAGAATACCAGCGTGAAATAGAAGCTCAATGCTGCTGTGTTTCGTTTGGTAAGTGTGGTACCGGAGACTCTTTTCACTGGAAACGAGGCATTCCATCTCAGTCCTCACGCGTGATACCGTATCTGCATTTTGATTCGTAATCTAGGATAGATCTATATATCTATGGGACACAGCAAGGTGGACTGTGTGCTCGTTTGTCACCCTATCCTATAAAAAAAAATTCAAAAAATCTCAACGACCTTTATTTTTGAATTACGTAATAATAATATTGGCATTCGTAACCATAAATGTATAACGAAGGATCACTTTGCTTACTTCATGGAAAGTTTGTCTGAGGCGTGAAACAAGCACTTAAGTTTACATATAATTTTGCTTTGGTATTAATTTGGGTCAGTGTTGGCAGTAATTGCGGTCTCAACCCTTCGGTCAAGTGTTGTGGGGGGAACAAATATTTGACTGTTGCCTTGGCATTTAGATGTTTGTTGTACGGTTTAGATAAACAGATGTTGACTTGAACCAAATAATTCCTTTAGCGGTTAGCCATCTTAGAGCTATTTCTCCTGAAGCTGCCTCATTTTGCGGCGTAACACGTGTCATATTTTTGACGGCAAGCAATTGAGGGACGTAGATGCCCTTCAAACTAGTAGAACGTAGAATTTTATAACTTTCGCGGAACTTAACTAATTAATTTTAACATTTTTATAATTGTTCTATTAGGCTGAAAAGATTCAATTGAAAGAAGTCTTGCGCTGTCTGTTTTTTGAAATCCTTATTTAATAAAATATAATACGATAGTTTAGGCAGCTTCGTAGTTCAGTAACTAAGCCTTTGGTTTAGGCACTGCAAAGCCCCACCGGCTTCAAATCCCGCAAATAACAAGTATTTGTATGGTACTCTGTCTGGTTGCTTTTCCTAGGTCAATTTGTGTATGCTAACTGCCTCCAAGATGCAGAAGAAATCATACTACGTTACGTAACGTTTGTTTTTTTGATCTCTCACTCATGAGATGTATCTCAGTATAGTAGAGTCAAGTATCAGAAGTCTTATGGTTGCCAAACTAATTGGCCGGCTCGATGGAAGAGGATCATCTTCGCACAGAATCCCAGCGTAAAATGGCAGCTTTATACTGCTGTTTTGTATGGTGTATGTGAAAATTAGGAGACCTTTTTCACTGGTACCGAAAGTCCATCTTAGTTCTCAGGGGGATAACTACTCTGCATTTCGTTTTATGATTGGGGATAGATATGAGCGTCTATTGCATAAAATAATTAAGTTATGTAACTAAAAACTATATAACACTTAACATCAGGTGAACTGTGAAATCGCTTGACGCTCTTATTTATTTAAAAAATCACAATTCTGAATTCTCAACGGCGAAAGAAAATTCCTAAGAAAATCTGTATATTTTCAGGAAATGACCTAGGCTTATTTAATTATTCATGTTTTCGTCATTGAACCTTACACATAACATTGAATGTGACTTAGAAAGACATCAATAAAGAACTAACTAGCTAATAACTTCGACAAAGACATAATATTATCAAAGTTCATTTTACTGGAAACGAGGCATTCCATCTCTGTTCTCAGGGCTGGCAACGCATCTGCATATTGATTTTTAATTGAAGATAAACGGAGATGTCTATGGCCACATCATTCACTTAACATCAGGTAGACTGTGTGCTCACTTGCCACCCTTATACTTTAAAATGAGGATATCCGCAGATGACCGACATAGCCCAACGGATTAGTAAGCTGAAGTGGCAATGGCCCGGCCATATAGCTCGAAAACCGACAACCGTTGGGGAAAAAAGGTGCTCTAGTGGCAGCCTCGTACCGGTAGACGAAGTGTAAGACAACCCCCCACTATATGGAGTGACGACCTGGTGAGACATGCAGGAAGTCGATGGATGTAGGTGGCTCAGGACCGTGCTTTGTGGCATACCTTGGGGGAGGCCTATGTCCAGCAGTGGACTCTTAAAGGGCTGTAATGATGATGATGATACTTTAAAATAAATCAAAACAGACTTTTACAGAACACTCTTTAAAATTCAATTAAGCTACGCGTTTATTTTTATGTAAAAAAGTAAAAAAAAATGTTGCCTTATTGCAACAGCAAATACTTTATATAAAATGTGCACCTATGTACAAGATCTTTTAGTCTCATTAGTGAACACACTTTTGACAAAATGGCGGCAAAAAGGTGTAAATCTTAATTAGTGTTAGGCTTCTCTTTCTGCCATGGAGTCCGCCTGGTTACAAACCATTCTCTTACCATTTTGCAGCGTGCACGGCTGTGTTCCAGTCTGAAGCGGAGAGAACAAGTATAACTGCAGGATTTTCTAGTCCTCAAATGTGACTACGCATCTGTTAAACTTTCTTGTTTTTTTTTTTTTTGAATATATGGTGACAAACGAGCACACAGTCCACTTGATGGTAAGTGGTTGCTGCGGCCCATCTATCCTCGATTACAAATCATAATGCAGATGCGTTGCCACCCGTGAGGACTAAGATGTAATCCCTCGTTTCCAGTAAAAATGGTCTCTTTATACCAGTTACTAGACTCCACAGACTAAGTAATTCATTTATGCGGCAATGTATACGCTTTTACAACAAAATGCCAGAAAATGTACAAAATTTGTTATTAAACAAGTTTAAATGTATTATTAAAGAAAAATTGTATAAAAAGGGTTGTGATAATATAAATAAATACATATATGAAAATAACCCCTGGGAATAACGTGATCGACACCATGCTGTTTCTATAAAATTCATTCAAAAATTGTACAAAATTAAAATTTATTGTAAATTGAAAGATGTTTAAAAAAAATTGCCGCTGGGTTTCTTGCTGGTTCTTCTCAATATGGAGGTATTTTTCCGAACCAGTAGTAATTAAAAAAATTCAGTAATTAATTAAGAATTTCAATAAGTATTACACAATAATCTATATTAAATAAAAAATATTAAAAAAGTTGGTTGCAGGCGTCTATCCACTGCAGTGACCACACACCATCAGGTGAACTTAAAGTTCTGTTGTGATGTCAATTTTCTAAATGTTATATAAGCGAGATACTCAATCACTCATCACAAGATCTCCAAAAATATATGCCCGATTGACTTGAAATTTGGCATATGTAATCTTTTCTCAACGTAGACAAAAAAGACATAGCCTAAGAAAGGATTTTGGAAATTTCAATCCCTGGCGGTTGCGCAAATCAAGTACTGTCTTACTAAAACTCAAAAACGGCAGGACCGATTTATATGAATTTTTTTTCGTGTGTTTGAATGGACTTTGGACGGTTTAGATTCACAATTACAACATGTAGATGGCGCTGTTGTCATAATACAGAAATCACGAGTGATTTCTTAATTTTTTTTAATTAAAGAAGCTGTTTTATATATAAGTGTTAGTTGTATTAAAACTTGCTGAACCCGGCCACGCGTGGCTGTGGCTCAGAAAAGTTATTAATATACTATTTTTTATAGGATAGGTAACAAACGAGCACACAGTCCACCTGATGTTAAGTTGTTGCTGTGGCCCATAGACATCTACATATATCCTTGATTAAGAATCACAGTGCAGATGCGTGTTCACCCGAAGGACTAGGCTGAAATGCCTCGTTTCCAGTAAAAAGGGTCTCCGTTTCTCTACAATCACCATACGAAACACGCTTTACGCTGGTATTCTGTGCGAGCGTGGTCTTTCCCCAGTTGAGCTGACCTATTCGTGTTACAACTATACTACTAATATAACTACATCATGGCTCTACCACGTACTGTAATATATTAGTATAATTACGCGCATATTCTAACGCATCGTTGTGTTAAATTAACAATAAATATGTGTCACAGTGAATAACTTTCGGAGACATAAGAAACGAACATTTACATTTTTATTTGTATATTTCGTTCAAAGTTCTAGATTTATGTTTACATGTATATTCTCTACTACCGTCCCGTCAATTAGCATTCATAACGATGTTCACGAGTAAAAAATCTCATTCAAGTTTCTAATAAGAAACGCCTTCACCCCATCCGCATGGGAGTCACGGCTCCAATTTCCCTCGTTTTAAACGTTCGAGACAATAATCAACGTTGTTATTATATTGTTTAATATTCATAGCATGGAGCAGTTTGGGGGAGGGTTGATCTTGAAAGCAAATGGCCGGTGCACTTCAAGGAGGCACTCGTTAGAGGGATCAAAAGGCTTTATAACTCTTGAACTGCCAGATTATAGACAACTCCTTTATTAGATTAATTACCTAGTAAAATTTAATAGCTGGGTTTAAATAGGATGGTTTTAAAATGGATCCGATCTATGTATACAACATTTATTTATTTATTTAAAAATCTTTATTACACATAAAATGTACAATTGGCGGACTTAATACCTTTAGGTATTCTCTACGTTTCTCAACCACAAGTTAAGCAGAGAAACTTAAGCAGGTGCCATGAAAACATGAAAATATGTATACGTGAATATAAATATAAAAATGTACATACCACATGTATAAATTTATAAATATACGTAACTACAAATAACCTAAATAATATACTCAATTTTAACATAATCCATAATACATACATTTTAAGCATACTTACATACGAGCATATTATACAAAATCGACTGAAATAACTTATGATATCAAGCCATACGTAAGCAAAAGTATTTAAATAAGAAAGTTAGCTGCTGCTGCTGGTGCTGCTGCAACATCAAACAACTTAGAAAAATACGAATGTGGAATTCGAGAAAATTGCACAATATTATTTTGAATATATTTTATGGTTAAAAATAATTTTATCAAATATTTTAGTCAACTTTCAATATGGCGTCACACTCTCACAAACTTAAAAAAAACGTTAAGCCATGGATTAACGTGAGCTGACAACTGTCAATTTACCTACTTATAGTTACGTCAAACGTTTTATATGTGGTAGAGCCATGCTGCAGCTATATTAGTAGTATAGTTGGGTCGAATGGATCACAAATGGTCGGGTCGGCTCGATCGGGAAAGGACCTCGCTCTCATACAATATTAGCGTAAAATAGCAGCTTAACTTTGCTTTGTTTCCTATGGTGAGTATAAGGAACCGGAGACACCTTTTACGGTAAACGAGGCATTGCATCTTAGTCCGCAGTGGTGACAAAGCATGTACATTTTAATTCGTAGTCAAAGATACGAGTATAATATGTAGAGTACCCGGTTGACCGAGCTTTGCTCGGTATTTTTCGCTCGATTTTTTTAATTCGTGTGTTTTGAAAATTATATTTAGATACAAATTACATACTGATGAATTATAAATAATATTTTTTGATCTTAGCGACATAACAGAAAAAACTGAACTGGTTATTTGAATAAAAAATCATGAGTGCAATTATTTTTATTTAAATTTTCGTGTTTTTAAAAAATACTAAAAAAAGGGCTCGAAAAAAATATATTTTCTCAAAAAAGAAAGAAACTTGAAAAAAAAATAAAAAAGTCGGTCGGTCGGTCTGGGCTCGAACCGGGGTTTTACGATTTTGTGACCGCCCATTATACCAATAAGCTATTTATAATCATTACCAAACTGTCAAAATTTACCTTCTTATTCTAACTATATTGTAGCAGTTTTTAATTGCCTAAAAACACGGACAAAAAGACATTTTCTAAAAATAAATCTTAGCTAGATCGATTTATTATCCCCGAAACTCCCTGGACACTAAATTTTATGAAAATCGTTGGAGCCGTTTCCGAGATCCCGATTATATATATATATATATACATATATACAAGAATTGCTCGTTTAATAGTATAGGATAGGATATCTATGCATCACAGCTTTTTCTAACAATAAACACTCATATTAAAAACGGATAAATAAAAACCTGTTTTATGTCTGATTTTGTTTATTTTTTTAACAAGTTTAAGGGAAAATATCACTTCTAAAAACTAGGCGAATCCAAAAACAAAAAACAGTGCACGTTTACTCGCGGTTTAAAGTTAAAATTCTGCTCGCGTACTGTGGAATTTACATCGAGTGCTAATTATCATCGGTTTCAGTAAAATTTATTAGTATTTATTTAATATTGCCATAGTTGTTACGCGTTGGCAGGCGGGTTGGCTTACGCAGCCCACGTTTCGGTTTATTTTCTTCTGTCGCCTCATGCGACGCCCACGAAACGACATGATAATGAAACTTAAACACATTATATTATTTGTATTAGAAGTACACACACACGCACACACACACACACACATGCACACACACACACACACACACATACACACACACACACACACACACATACACAAAATTTCATCAAAATTGTTCCAAACGTTCAGGAGAAGTTCAGTCGCATACACACGGACAGAATAATTATATAAACTGGTACATAGCGACATTAGCTACCACTAGCGTCTTCTAGTATCAATAAGCAGAATTAGGAGATTCAAGATCCTTCTATTAGTTACTCTCTACTCCTCTGTTATTAGTGTGGTGATACACTCGGCAGTTTGTAATTGTATCGAACCTGAGCTCGTAACAATACCGTTGGTGTCGTAATAGGCGACATGTGGAAACTAAACAGGAGATGGTCATCATTTTCTTTGCGATAACAACCCAGAATAAAAATAAATCAGTGATTGCCAACTCGCCTGTTAAGCGTGTTAACTATGAAAAATGTCCGTCCAATAAGGTAATCTATTGGGAAGGCTTATGTTCAGCTGTGGACTTTTGATATCCTGTAATAAATGACTGAAATGATTGTTTATACCTATTCATTTAGCTATTTGGTTCGGCTATATAGCTTGAAGAACCGACAACTGATGGGGGAGAAAGGTTCTTGAGTGGCGCCTCGTGTTTGCAGGCGAAGGGGAGGCGTTTTACGTGCTAGAGCCACGCTGCAGCTATGTTATGGTTGCACTATGAAAGGGTCGGCTCGACCGGAGAAGGACATAAAATAGCAGCTTAATGCTGCTGTGTTTCGTATGGTGAATGTAGTGAACCGGAGACCCGTTTGACTGAGATCGTGGCGTTCCATCTTAGTCCTCAGGGGTGACAACGCATCTGTATTTTGATTTTTAATCGAATGTAGATGTCTATGGGCAACAGCACCCACTTACAATCAGGTGGACTGTGTGTTCTTTTGTCACCCTTATCCTATAAAAAAGGGCGTACTTCACTTCGGCTCTCGATTAGATGGAGTGACAACCTGATAAGACATGCGGGAAGAATATGGATGCAGGTGGATCAGGATTGTGCTTTATGGCATTCCTTGGAGGTGGCCTATTTTAATCAGTGGACTTGTGAAGGGTTTTAATAATGATGATGATGATGATGAGCTGTACATAATAATTGAAATTCTCCCGTGTTTTAAGGTCACTGTGTCACTTCTTAGAAGCTTTCAGACTTCTCATGTTCAAAATATTAATTACCGGTTCCTTAATCGGTACTGCTTCCATTATGAACTTGATCCATATCTTTGAAGCCGGGAATTGTTGACACGCAATACCCTTAAGCCTTGAGACTATTTCTAGCCTCTCTTAAATTCAAATCGAAATTGTAACCCCTTCTCTGCATCTCAACTTGGGCGCATCTTCATAATCTTAATCTTGAACTCTCTGTTAGTCCACATGTATATTATAGTATATTATAATTTAATTATTTATTTTTTTGCATTACTTAAACAAAATAATACAAATGGCGTACTTAATGTCATAAGGTACTCTGTATCAGTCAACCCATGGAGTGGTAAAAATTTGACGTAGGTGTAGCAATATACAATAAAAAAAACAAAACAAAAATGACGTTTGAATCTAATTACACAAAATAATAATGATAATTAACTACGTATTTTACATGGTAGTTCTGGTGTTATCAAAATGGATGCCATGCTAGCCAAGGGATTAATCCCTTGGCTAGCATGGCATCCATTTTTCCATTATTGGTGTCTACTTTTTGATTAAATCAAAAAGTAGGCACCGAAAAAACAATATAAACTGATAATCAGTTTTAGTTTTTTTTCTGTTTAAATGTTTTATATCTGTATACATACGATACATGTTTAGATTATATTTATATAGTTTATTTATTAGTAAAATATATATTGCAGTTTTATATAGAATAAGGATGACAAACGAGCACACAGTTTATCGAAGGTAAGTGAATGCTGTGGCCCATAGACATATAAATTTATCCTCGACTATATTAAAGAGTATCTGCAGATCTCTACACTTACCATACAAAATACAGCAGCACTATGCTGCTATTTTACGCTAATAATCAGTAAGAGCGTGGTTTTACCCTGGTCGAGCTAACCCGTTAGTGCTACAATCTTAATACAATATTAATCTTTATACAATCTTAACAGAAATACAAACTAGTGCTGCCAACTTCAAAACTAAAATCTCATTCATCCAGCCCATTTTCTATGTCTATAAAAGTTTATAATAAATTACCCGAATATATAAAAAACATTAAGAACGAAAAACCATTTGAAAAAAAATTAAAGCAACTACTTATAAACAAGTGTTACTATAATACTTCTGAATTTTTAGAAGATAAAAATATAATATAATATAGATATAAATATAAATGTTAGGGAATAAGGAAATGCTATCCTACTAAACAAATTACAATAAAAATTATAATAAAAATTAAAATGATTCAAATAATTTAATAAAAATTCAATTGTGCTACCTATAATAATATATTAAATGTCAAAATCAATTAATAAATAATAACAATTATAATAGCCGTATTCCATATTCAATGTGTGTATGTTTATATAATATAATGAATGTTAATATTAAATAATTATTTAGCAATAACAATAATAAAACAAAATAAATGTTCCTCCATAATATTGCTGTGCCCATGAGGGTCTATAGAGATACCATAAAACTATGTAACACCTTTTGTAACCTATGGAATGCAATAAAGTTATTGAGTATTGAGTATTGAGTATAATATAGCTGCAGCGTGCCTCTACCACATATAAAAGTATGATTTTTTTCCAAACGCTAAAAATGGATGATGTTACGCTTGTAGTGAGTGTTCTTAAACAATTCTTTGATATATCGCTATTTACGGGCGAGTGATCGCTTTGGTGTTAGATAATACATACCTTTCCCTTATAACGCGCTCAGGTTGAAAGATAATACTGGAATGGGGTCGAACAATGTTTCTGCGTGACACAAAGCTGTTGTGGATCAGATTAATCTCCTTTTACATAGAATATATTTTGATACTCGTGTGTAGTTCTATTATTTCTTATCTTATGGATACACTTTGTTATTTTTACGCTCTTTGACATTTTTTGAATTATCTATTTGAGTTTATACTATGTGTACCATATGTCGTAGAACAATAGATTCAGATAGATAATATGAAAGAATTTTACAATTTAATATATAAAATTTAATACTTAATATATATCATCCCGTGGGTGTCGTAATAGGCGCCAGAGGAAAATCAAAAAGGAGATGGACATTAGCAGATGTTATGTAGATACCTAAATAATGTTTAGAAAAGATATGCGATTGCCAACTCACTTGCCAACCTTGGCAACTACGCCAAAAGATATATTTAACATTAGATTTTTTTATAGGCTGTAATGGGGAGAATGAATTTTATAGTTCAGTTTTACCCGTTTTTGTAGGCTGCGTGCTATCACCAACGCTATTTCTTCTGCTTGTCAATGACATGTTGCAAACCGGTAACATTCATTGCTATGCAGACGACAGCACTGGTGATGCTTTATACACCGGCCGTGCCAATATTTGGGAAAACGTCGCTGAGTACCAGGACAAAGTTGTGTCTGTACTCGAAGCTTTTTTGAACAGAGTATCGGACTGGGGGCGACTAAATATAGTCCAGTTTAATCCCTAAAAGACACAAGTTTGCGCGTTTAACGTTAAAAAAAACCCTTCTTCGTATCTCCTAAGTTTCAAGGCACTCCCCTTGTTGCCTCAGCCAGTATCGGAATCCTCAGCGTCGACATATCGAGTGACGTGTAGTTTCGTGCTCACTTGGAAGAGAAGGCCAAACTGGCCTCTAAAAAGCTTGGCGTGCTCAGCAGAGTGGGACAGAACATTACGCCACCGCACCGCCTGCAACTGTACAAGGCACAGGTTCGGCACATGGAATACTGTCCCCATCTCTGGGACGTGGCTCTCCAGTGCCAGCTCCTTCTATTTGATAGCACCCAGCGTAGAGCTGTTCGAATCATCGGCAAACGAGCTCTTTTCGATCGACTTGACTCACTGGCACTGCGAAGAGATGTTGCATCTCTTTGCGTATTATATCGCATCTACCACGTGGAGTGCTCTGTGGAATTGTTCTAATTCCAGCCGCACAATTTCACTATCGCGAATTGTGACAAAACTCGCGATACCATCCATACTATCTGGATGACTGGCGGGCCACCACCGTGCGATTTAAAGAGGTTTTCTTCCTCCCACAACTTGCTTGTGGAGTCGGCTGCAACCATAGATTTTTCTGGACCGATACGACTCAGGGAACTTCGAGAAAAGAGCCTACTTCTTTTAAAAAGGCCGGCAACGCATCTGCAAATACCCTGGTGTTGCAGTATTCATGGGTGTCAGTAATCACTTACCATCAGGTGAGCCTTTAAAAAAAACCCTATTCCAGATGTCTAAATAATATAAAATTTGCATTTGTATCAAGAACTAATGACTATACGATAGATGCACGTACCTTGTAATTTTATAAAGTCATCACTCCTCGTGATCAATCCGTCTTCTTAAAATTTTTAAAACAGGATATTATAAATTATTTTGAAAATATTCCGTCTTGTATTTTATGTTTTTTCTGGTAAAGATATTATATCATATCTAATCTAATATATACAAATTAATGTGTATTTATAAGTATTTTATACGCTGCCATACCGTTCATCATATTGCGGAAAAACTGTCAACTTATAGCTTGCACTTGCGCGGTACAGTACAATTAACTTACATTGGGTGGCGTGCGAATCGTACCGACAATTTATTTGAAAATTATAGATCATTCAACGTTAATGAATATATTATAGTAGGTACTAGCAAGTATATAATATAATATAATACAAATTATAACGTATTATATGACATTATCTAAGATATTGATATAAATATTAATAATATTTGTTACATTTCACTTTTTACAATTGGTAAGTGATTAATTAATAAAACCACGTATTTTATATAAGCCATTGTAAGATACCTGAGGGTAATATGGTTATCTTAAGCCTTGCCGCCCTGTAAAACGAAAACTAGCAGGAGGACAGAGACAAAAGCACACAGTCGTATACTATAACTAATATATTAAGAAAAACAAACAATCAAGCTTTGGCAATAATTATGATCGCTTCAAAAAATCAACTTAAAAAACCTAACTACTCTACACCTTACTAAAATTAATTAAAATATTTACGTATTATAACGCCAACTGTCGAAATGGTGTCGATATAGCAGCACCTCTTTATTATTCTTTATTATTTGATTGACCCATGATGAGCTATCGTATCACAAAGCCATCTATGCTAACAAGCCTGTAGTTTTTGAGTTATATGAAAGTGACCGTATTTACGGAACGACCTCATAACCCTCACGTATTATATTACTTCTTACTTGACTAATAGATAGCTAAAACAAACAAACTAACTAAAATAAACAAACTAACCAGGGCATAACTAGAGGCAATAACGTAGACTGAGAATATACTGCCGTACAATTAATTACAAAAATAACCACTATCATACTCTCAAAATTACAAAATATCTACGACCGACTTGTGCAGACCTGTTATTCAAAATCGTTTACAGATTCATGAGATTTGCTATCTTTTTTTATCTCCAAATCTCCTCCTCCTTGCACACTATGGCCGTCTATATATTTTCTAAGTCTATAGGCAATAACAACTAGCGCTGATTTCTAGATTATAAATTATTACAGTATTTTCACGTTGTTGTGCCACGCTGTCGTTTTAATTCAGTTTCAGCACCAATACCAGCATAAAATAGCATCATAATTTTTATTGCTTTTTATTGCTAAAAAGTCATTCCGTCGTAGTCTACAAGGGTGACAACGCTTTTCATTTTGATTCCTGATCTATGATATGGGACACAGAATCTACTTATCCGTCACAGTATCCACTTAGTACAAAGAAGACTGTGTGCTTATTTAGCACCCCTAGTTTTATATAAAATACACATTCAAACTATTTATAATTTAAACATGAATTTGATTTCTTAAATTTACGCCAATTCTAAACATCGAATAAAATTATTCATACGGATTTTATCGCGTTTAATTAACTTATTTTGAATTCCCGATGTTTCGGCTGCTGCCAAAACTAAATCCAAACCCAAGCATATCAATGCAAGACTTCAAGATACTGTAAGCTCGTTCTGCGTAGATCGGGCCAAAAATTAATATTCAAAAACTGAAGGTAGCTGGGCTAACTATGAAATTTGGACGTCAAACATCTCAGCATGAGCATGGGCACTGTAAAGCACTCGGAACGCCGGGAACTAAATATAAGTTAATTAAACGCGATGAAATTCGTATAGTTTTATTCAATAAATATGAATTTATTTAAATTTTAAGATAAAATTGAAGAGTGAATTATCCAAAGCTGAAGAATTCGAATTTATATACTGTTATATTAAGATATCTATATTATATTAAGTATAATTTTTGTAAATAAAAGTTTAAAATATAAATAAATTAACTCGAATTTGTCTTAAATTAATTCTCCCGGGTTCGGACGTTGGTCCTTTCGGAACATAATATGTATGTAAAAGCCTCACAATACAGGAAACATTCTTGTGTGGGTATATCTTGACCGTTTAAAAAATAACAGTAGTGGTAGTACAGTAATAGAGACAATACTGTCTGATATGACGGCTATTTTGCAATATGTTTCATAGATAATTTTTGGAAACCAGAGACCTGATGATCTGAACCGGCAAGTAAATTAAAATAGTTCAAAATTGGATAGATAAGGCAGGGATACACATAAGATTGGAACACTCCTCGTGTTTAATGTTGAAGCCTGAAAGATTATACATGATATCTAGTGTTTACAATATACAGATTGACATCACACTGAAATTCACACGTACATAATGGACACGATTAATTGCTCGATAGATACATAATCTATTTAGATTTTCAAAGCGGTAACAAATACACCATTGTTAAAGAGTGCGCATATTGGAAAGAGGCGGGTATTGGAAACGCTTAGAAAAAGTATATATAATATCTATATTAATTTGACGAATTAACATCTCTGTCTACCTATATAAGTGAATCAATAAAGTTAAAATTTAAAATAAATGTATATAAAATGTGTATACAGAAACAAGGAAATGTTCTTTTCAGATTTGACCCTTTTGTAAGATTTGTGTAACAAAAACTTTTAATAATAATTTCTTTGTTAACGTTATCATGCCACGCAATATTATACAGGGTGCTGGTCATTCCGATTGGTCATAAATTATTTTTATGAAAGCACACGGGCCAGTTCGGGAGTTAATTTTAGTAACGAAAGCTATTAGCTGGTTATTACCGCGCCATAACTTGCTCGATCAAGATCTATGGAGATTGTTATCAACTTTATACGAACGGCTAAGGATTGCTATTAAATCGACAACTTTAGAGGCATGAATATACTAATATTAAGATGATAAAATGTTGACGATTCTTAAATTATCTTACGCTCTTACACTTCTAAATTCTAATAACTTAATGTTTATACATATGATTATAAGAATTAATTGACATATTTACATAGGTAACATAATTTATAATCATTATTAATTTAAAAGGATATTAGTGACGTTATAATATTTTCTTCTACCACCGTTCTTGTCATATGAGGTATCAGAGAGAAATAAACCAGGTGTTGGGTAGGAGCATCTTCCTGATAATAACTCAAAATAGTAAAGAACTGCGGTAGCCAAGCCGCCTGGTAAGCATGACAAAATGATCCCTATGAGGAAATTAGAAGGGAGATTCTTGATCAGGTGTGGACTTTTATAGGCTGTAAACGATGGTTGAATGGATTTACAACAATAAAAAAAACTATATACAAATAATGATATAGTTCAACACCCCGAAGTCTTTGTACTGTACAAAGATCACTGGCTGCATTTACTCAATGAATGCTAATACTTAAGCTTGGATGAGAAAACAACCGATCTTCTTATCACCAGCGACGACAATCAGTCGTGGAACTTTCTTTAAACTACACCACCCATGGAGCCCACGGATAATCCCTCCAGGAACTGATATAAATGTATCTCTAAACGTGTCACATCTGCGCCTTTTAAGCAGCAGCGTCTGATATCGCACCGATTCTAAACAAGATACCCCTGAGATAGTAGATCGTCAAAATCTCAACTCCATAGTATCCCACACTTTGCGCGATATGAGGTCGGTCCCTTTGGACTTTCTTCTAAGGGACAACCTCACACGTCAGATCTCTTGTTATCGACTCTAAATATTCCACTAAGGTCTAAAACCTAGATAATATATATATATATATATATATATATATATATATATACATATATATAAGCAAGCTCAGGTGCACTCTACTACCTCAGTCGCATAGTCCAATGGATAGAGTGCATGACCAACGGCTCCACGTACTTACCGAAGCACGGGAGTGAAACCCAACTACCTGACTTCGGACTGCTACTGAGCTTTTAAGCTTAGAACAAGCTTATAAGCTCAGTAGCAGTCCGAAGTCAGGTAGTTTTTTTCTTTTTTCACTTTCATTACAGCCTATCAAAAGTCGGCTGCTGAACATAAGTCTCCCTCATAGACTGCCTCATAGGGGGACCTTGACATAGGTTACAACGTTTTGCAGTCGGGTAGTTAAATGAAGTTTTCGTTTCGGTTATTTTTTTATATAGGATAGGGTGACAAGCGAGCACACAACCCACCTGATGGTAAGTGGTTGCTTTGGCAAATAGACATCTAGATTTATCCTCGATTACAAATCAAAATGCAGATGCGTTTTCAACCGTGAGGACTAAGATGGAATGCCCTATTCCCAGTAAAAAGGGTATCCGGTTCAATACACTCACCATACGAAACACAGCAGCATTAAACTATTATTTCACGCTGGTATTCTGTGAGAGCGTGATCCTTCCCCGGAAGAGAACTTCTTCTTGCTACAACTATACTATTAATATAACTGCAGCATGGCTCTACCACGTATAAAACTCGTTATTAGGAATATGCTGCTGCCCATCTCCTGTTTCAGTTTTCCTCTTTTGCCTCTTATGACACCCACAGGATGAAATAAGGTATAGCCCGTACGGATAAAGAATGGGATTATATATGACGTCTCATAAAACCCGTATCAATGCACAGACAGATTAATAGTGAAAATCCGCTAATAACGATATATTGTTATAACGTTATATTATTCGGTTAATTGGAAAGTTTCCTTTAATAAGAAAATGTTTGGAAAAAACCGTACACGCAAGTAGGTACAATAATTTCAAATTAAATCTATAATCTATAATTGATAAGGTTTTTTAGACTGATAATCATTAAAGTCAATTTATTTTATCTTATCAATATTTCTATTTTAATAACATATCTAAATTGTTCAGATAAAATTTAGTCTAGATAACTCCTGGTATTACGCTCTATTTGCTCCCGATTTTTACTGCAATCGGGACCGCCATTCTGCGTATTAGCTCGGACGAACAGGCCAACGAAAATTTAAAAAATGGTTACTTATTTCTTAATGGCGTATAATTTAAATATCATTAAATCATAAAGACAATTAGCTCACAAATTAACAAAACTGGACTGATTCATTTTGTGGTTTATGGTGTTTTATTATAATAAATTCCAATAAAGGTGTAAGAGGTGTATAGAGGCGCCACCATGTTCAATCCAATTCTTTAATCGCACGGGTAGTACATACATTTTTTTAATTTCATTTTATTGTATTTTTAATACTTATACGTAACTTTTGGAAGGAAATGACATGCTTGGTTGACACACACTTCTGACATGGTGCATACAGTTTCAAGTGAAGCAATACTCGTCGATCCTATTACAAAAAGTCTCGAGTTTAAAAAAAATCTTTTTTACGAAAGAAGTCCCTTCGCCGCGACTTCATAGTATTTGTGAAAATGCATATTAAATTATATACTATAAATTTTAGTTTGCACTTTTTCCAACGGGACTTCTTTATTAATACATATTTTCGTTGAAACTTGAGACTAAATTTACCCCACTTCTTGTACATACGTACATATAATTTAACCGGTATCGGTGTTGCTCCAAATTCAATTAGTCTTCCGAACTTAAAATCATCATTGAATAACAGCAATCTCACTTCTATATTATACTTAGTGATGTCCTATATTTATGGCTTGGTTCAAACAAAATACCATCCATATGGTCTTGATGCTTGGCGGTCCATCACTGTGCGATCTACTAGGAGTTTTATTTGTCCCACGACTTCTTTGTGGTGTCGTCTACCACCGGAAATTTTTCAATGCTGACAAGACTCATCTTTAAACTTACTCCTTTAAAAAAAGCATCTGTAATTCTCCTGATTCAGTTGATCGTGGGTGGCGGCCGACACCATCAGGTGAGGCGCATGCTCATTTGTCTCTTCTTCTATAAAAAAAAATTCTGACATATAAAGTAGACACGACCACTAAGAACATTTCCATCTATTTGGGAGCCAAGAACGCTGTCAACACAAGAAGTTATAAGAATATCTCGATTTTTATCAACGTAAACACTACGTCCTATTTGTGACAAAGCTGAAAACGGCTCCGATTTATTAAACTATAACCTGGTTCAAACCAACCGTCACCTAACTAAACCCGTTTCAAGCTGACAAGGGACTGATTGTGCCAGGTGCGCTCGAGGATCACCGGTGACGTCACTATTCACTGCTGCGGACAGGGAAATAAATGAATTTCTTTTTTTCGACAGCTCTCGCCCAGATCTAATTTAAAGTAGACGACGAAGGCGCGAATGCTTAGGGAATTGTTTTAAGTTTATTTTAGAGCTAATAAAGTTTTGGAAGACAGTAGACAATTGAAATAGATTAAAATG
This sequence comes from Parnassius smintheus behrii, assembly GCA_036936625.1. Classification (NCBI taxonomy): domain Eukaryota; kingdom Metazoa; phylum Arthropoda; class Insecta; order Lepidoptera; family Papilionidae; genus Parnassius; species Parnassius smintheus. The sequence continues at coordinate 44,116,945 of JAUPFT010000020.1, forward strand.
GGATGGACAGTGATTGATAAACTATCTCGAAAATAGAAACGAAATCTTTTTATTTTCATATATTTTCATATATGTCATACGTGGTAGAGCCACGCTATAGCTATAATGTGTTTTTAGTACAAATAAGATGGCTCACCTGGGGAAGGACCACGTTTTCACAGAGTACCAGCGTAAAATAAGCGTAAAGCGTAAGGTGAGTGTAAAGAATTGACGCACCATTTTACTGCAAACGAAGAATTCCATGTCCATGTTAATCCTTCAGGGTTTTTAATATAAATGTCTATGAACCCCATCGTCCACTTACGACCAAGTGGAATGTTAGCTCGTCTTTCATCCTTATTCTATAAAAAAACAAGAGATGAAATACAGTGACGGATTTTCTTTTCCGCCACCACACGGCGCTAAACTAATACATCACTAATTAATACAACCTGATTTTTTAAAATCGAAGTGACAAGCGATTTAACAGTCCACTTGATAGTAAGTGGCTACTATAGTCCAAGGACACCTGGATCCAACTATAAATAAAGGAGGCCAAAGTTGAGTTGTCTCTACTTAGCACTCAGATACAGATTTCATAATTACAGATGCCACAGCCTGTAATCATACTGGCTCTATATAGGCCAAATACGCTACTCAATTTTAAGAGGCAGTTATGTCTCATGTTGTCACAGTCACTCCGTATTAAAATGATAGAGATAGCACGAGACCTAACGGCCAGGCCATAGTTGCGTTGTCTCTATTTAGCACTAAGATAAATATTTTATAATTACAGATGTCACAGCCTGTAATTATAACGCCAAATACTCAAACGCTACCTACTCTATTTTAAGACATCTTTATGTCTCGTGTTGTCACAGTCACTCTGTCTTAAAGGGATAGAGATAGCACGAGAACTAACAGCTTTCTAATAAGTAGCGTTTGAGTATTTGGGCAAGGCCTTCAAAACACATGAATATTTAATTGTTATTCACCGGCGGAAATGATTGAATCACTTTTTTCCCTGTCGATCATTATTAAGTAAAAACTATGTTTATTTACAAATGCTAATAACCTATTATATTTATTCCATTCTGTTCCTTACGTCTGATAAATAAGACGTTTTCCGGTAATCTCAAGCGTGTAACCCACATATTGCGCGCATTTTCAACGAAGCCTCGCAAATTGAAGATACGAAAAAACACGCACTTGTCGGCTGTCAATGGAGTAGATAAACCGGGCCATTTCCCTACCTAACACCCGGCTGTTTATTGTGAAAATACTGCCGCTTCGCCAGCCTTAAGTTCCAATTCCTTTTGTCGCTGAGTGCTTCGTCAATATTTGGCAGCGCCCTCTTCACGGCGTCTTCCGTGGGGTATAAAATCGGCTGAGAATTTGCAGTTTGCTCTTTAAGGGCCCGAACTTGAACTGACGCGTAATTAGCTACGGTTTACTTGAGATAAGTTTTTTTTAATGGTCAAACATACCTTTTTGATGTAGAATAAGGGTGACAAACGAGTTCACAGTCTACCTGACGTAAGTGAATGCTGTGGCCTATAGACATCTACATTTACCCTCGATTAAGAATCAAAATTCAGCGCTGGTATTTTGTGAGAGCGTGATCTTACCGCGGTCTAACCGACCCATTCGTGCTATAACCATAATAAAGCTGATACTTGATTCTACCATGTGCTTACCTTATTACAGTGGAAATCATCTACAATGCCTTAGTTTTACGATCAGCTAAACACGTGTTAGTTCGATAATTAGAATTGCGTATGCGTAGGTACGATAGGCGAAATTTATGCAGAGACTCTCTATTTCTTTATAGGTTAAGGGTGACAAACGAGCATACAGTCTAACTGTTAGTGTTTAGTAGTTGATGATGTGGTCCATAGACATCTATATTTGACCTCGATTAAGAATCAAAATGCATATCACCCTTGAGGACTAAGATGGAATGTCTCGATTTCAGTAAATCGGGTTTCCGGTTCTCTACACTTACCATAAGAAACACAGCGGCATGAAGCTGCTATTTTACACTGGAATTCTGTGAGAGCGTGTTCCTTCCCCGGTCGAGTCGACCTATTCATGCTACACCCATAATATAGCTGCAGCGTGGCTCTACCACGTTTTTTTTTAAATTTAGAAACTAACATGTAACACCTTAAGCTAAAGGGTACATAGGGTGGACTTAGTTCCATGTGGCATTCTCTGCCAGTCAACCTTGGGTGCCAAGAACAATTGTTGGCAGGTGCGACGATTATACACAAATAAGTGCACATACATTAAAGTATACACACGCATATTATAAATACAGGGTGGTTCAAAAGGTGACGTCCAAAAATGTTTTTTGGAATGCTGACCTTTCGGACTACATGAAAATACCCCATGCATGCTCCGCGATTTTTCTTAGTTTACGAGATATGATTTTTTTTGTATTATTTTGAAAAATGTCGACTTCAAAAAAAATTTTCTTGAAAATTCTGCTCTCTTTTCTACTTTTTTTATTCTTAGCGTAGTCTTCATGAGTTGGACTCTTTGACATAAAAAAATAAGCTACCTACCATTAATACAAATTGCAAAATTTTTAATCGAAAACAAATTATGCAGATATGATTGAATCAAAGTTTAATTTTGAAATTTAAACTAAAAATTAAATAATAAGTTCCATGACTTTAAAGTAATTTTAAAAACTTCGCAAGACCCTCAGCTTTAGTTATAATACAAAAAAGTGGTGGTCAATGGGCCTCTTTTAGCCCTAGTCAGCCTTTAATTGCACAGAGCCAAAAAGTCCAAAAATAATCGTTTTATTATGCACCTATTGTTTATTACTGTTACGAGCTTGAGGTTCGTGACAATAAAAATTGCCGATAAAATTACCTAAATTAACACTTTAATTTACTTTACACAAATTAAAGTTAAAACACTAATAATTAAACACACTAATTCACTTAATTCCGCTCCGAAGCTTCGCTTGTGTCGCTGAGTTCAACTCTGTCTCGATCGCATCTTGCAGCGCCTATTTATATAATTAGCAAAGAAGCGTCCCGAACATTCAGGTAAATGCGCGCCAGGCAACGAGTATTCGAGTGTAGATTTTCCAGAAACTTAGTTCTTCGGGTGGCGCTGTCGTTTGAAAGATTTATGATGTCATTTACTGCAAAGCTCCCCTCGCTCTCGTTCCTGACACTAGATGGCGCTAGTGCGCTGATTTGAGCGCGGCGTAACACTGCCCCCTCCTAAGACATGCTCCTCCCGAGCATTATCGGCCCTATAATAACGCGCTAGGCGATCCACATGGACGATCTTAGGAGTCCCTCTTGCGCCTTTTTGTAACGGCTCCGCAATGTCAAGGGATGTCCTATCCCGTGGTGCACCAACATTGTACAATTTCGATGCTCCTCTACTCCGTGTCTGAGGTCCCCTCACAGCCGCACAACTTGTACATGTACGACACCAATCCTCCACATCGTCACGATAATGGACCCAGTAAAACTGTTCTCGGACCTTCAGTAGAGTTCGTTTAACTCCCAGATGGACTCTTGAACGACCATTATGGCACAGCTGTAAAACATTCGGCACTTTAGCTTTAGGGACAACCATTTGCAAACGACAGCTGTCTCTTCGACCATCGTCCCATTTACGGCACAGGACCCCATCCTGAATCAGCAAGCTGTCCCATTAGGCCCAATAGCTTTTCGTGGTTGAACTCATCGCTGAGACGTCTCTCCACTTAGGCTTGGTAGCACGGGCCTGCTGTGCATGCCGTAGGCTGTCCTTCCACCCGTTGCTGAGGTGGTCTGTCCTGAGCATCCTCACGGATACCACTTCCTTACTCTCTTGCATACTACAATGGTTGCAATCTTCAGTACAAGGTCTTCTTGACAATTCATCTGTGTTGCCGTGAGATTTCCCGCTGCAGTGTCTGATAGTAAAGTCGTATTCCTGCTGCTGCTGGGCGGTGCTGTTAGCCGCAATTCCTTTCTGAGACATCCTTCCTAGGGTGTGCTTGGGGCAGCTGGACTGAAGATGGCCCCTTTCCCCACAGCCATAGCACCTAGGGCCGTATCTTTTATTGTGGTCGCGAACCGTAACTGCTGTAACCTCCCCAGCGTGATGTGAACGATGATTCTGTCGCCACCAGGCAGTGCCGTTAGCTGCACTACCCTCCTGATATCGTTCACTTTCCCTTTCTGCGGTTCGCTTAGGGCAGCTGGATCGAAGATGGCCCCTTTCCCCACAGCCATAGCACCTAGGGCTGTATCCCTTGTTGCGGTCGCGAACTGTAGCTGCTGCAACCTCACTGACGCGATGGGAACGATGATCCTGCCGCACGGCTTCCACTTCCAGTGCATGGGCCAAGGCGTCCTTAAGCGTCTCGTGGTGCCCGAGCCTCACAGCAGCTCTGACTTCCAGGTCGCGGATGCCGTCGATGAATGTCTGCACCAGGTTCCCTTCAATGAGCGCAGGTACAGACCGGTATGCTTTTCGCACCAGCTTCTCCACTTCTAGAGCCCACTGCTGCAGGTTTTCGTTGATGCGCTGCACACGATCTTTAAGCTGCGCACGAAAGACGTGTTCCAGGTGAGCGTCACCATATCTCGCCTCCAATGCCTCAAGGAGCTGCTCGTAGGTCACTTTCTTACCGAGAGCTTCCAACACGGTTAAGGCTTGGTCGCGCAGGCCTAAGGTGAGTGCAGTCATGGCCTGGCTTTTATTCCAGCCGTTTGCCTCCATGACGGCCTCGAACTGGATTTTGTAGGCCGACCAGGAAGAAGTCCCGTCGAACGGCGGCACTTTGAATCCACGTAGCGAAGGTGTTGTAGCTACTACGGGAGCTGTTGTTCCATCCCCAAGTTTGAGGTCATCCAGCGTTTTCTTCACGTCAGCCATTACGTTGTCAACCCGATTGTTTACTTGGTCGATTCGGGTTTCGGCCTCCGACAGGCGGTTGTCATGTTGAGCAACCTTATCCTTCACCTCCCGTATCTCTTTTCCGAAGATAGCGTGAAGGTCCTTCATGAGGAGCATCTGCTCTTCCTTATCGCGTTGGAGTTGCTCTTCTAAACGACGGGCCTGTTCCTCCTGTCGGCGGGCCTGTTCCTCCTGTCGGCGGGCCTGTTCCTCCTGTCCGCCCCGCAGCTGCTCTTCCAATCGGCGGGCCTGTTCCTTCTGTCCGCTCTGCAGCTGCTCTTTCAACTGACGGACCTGTTCCTCCTGTCGGCGAGCCTGCTCCTGCAGCATCACCATCAGAGCACCTAAGTCAGGTGCCACAGACGTAGAAGCTGCTGACGGACCGGCTTCCGTGGCCGGCGGCTGGCCCTCAGACATCTGCGGCGTTGCACCACCAAATCTCCTCTGATCCGTCTCCTGCTGGCGTTGACTTCGGGTACGGACACCCTCCGTTTCCTCCTTAGGTAAAATCGGCATTATTTTATCCCACTTCTGACACCACTTGTTACGAGCTTGAGGTTCGTGACAATAAAAATTGCCTATAAAATTACCTAAATTAACACTTTAATTTACTTTACATAAATTAAAGTTAAAACACTAATAATTAAACACACTAATTCACTTAATTCCGCTCCGAAGCTTCGCTTGTGTCGCTGAGTTCAACTCTGTCTCGATCGCATCTTGCAGCGCCTATTTATATAATTAGCAAAGAAGCGTCCCGAACATTCAGGTAAATGCGCGTCAGGCAACGAGTATTCGAGTGTAGATTTTCCAGAAACTTAGTTCTTCGGGTGGCGCTGTCGTTTGAAAGATTTATGATGTCATTTACTGCAAAGCTCCCCTCGCTCTCGTTCCTGACACAAGATGGCGCTAGTGCGCTGATTTGAGCGCGGCGTAACATTACTAAGGATAATTAGATTTTCATGGTATGTCATAATCTTTCATAATAAATAAAACAATTTGGTTTTTAGGGTTCCGTAGTCAACTAGGAACCCTTATAGTTTCGCCATGTCTGTCTGTCCGTTTGTCCGTCCTCGCTTAATCTCTGTGACCGTTAGCACTAGAAAGCTGAAATTTGGTACTAATATGTGTATCAATCACGCCGACAAAGTGGTAAAATAAAAATTAGAAAAAAGTGTTTTACTAGGGTAGCCCCCCTATATGTAAAGTGGGAAGTGATTTTTTTTTAATTTCAACCCTAACGTGTGATATATTATCGGAAAGGTATTTAAAAATGAATAGGGGTTTACTAAAATCATTTTTTGATAGTGTCAATAATTTCGGAAATAATCGCTCCAAAATTAAAAAACAATGTGTCCCCCTCCCCCTCTAACTTTTGAACTATAAGTTTAAAAAATACGAAAAAAATCTGAAAAGTAGAACTTTATAAGGACTTTCTAGGAAAATCATTTTGAACGTGGATGGAAACAACAGTACCCACTACCGGGAGCAGTTTCAGGAGCGTGGAGCGCTGCTGGAGCGCGAACATAATGGATACCTTTAAACTCATAAGTGGGAACACTTATTATGACGGACGGGAAACTACGGAACCCTACACTGAGCGTGGCCCGACACGCTCTTGGCCGGTTTTTTATTTAATACTTATTTTATTTTACAACCAATTCTCAAACCCCCCCCCCCCCCCCTCCACTTCAATACACAGTCTACAACGCCTTAGAAAATTTTGTTTCAGTCTTCTAAAAGCATTTGAATTTTGTCTGATTTTTGTTTCCACCTCCGTTAATTTATCTCGCAGTTCTGCTTCGGTGTTTGTTTCGCTTGCGGACACCATCTCTTTGTAATATCCCCAGAGAAAGAAATCTATGGGGTTCAAATCTGGTGAACGTGCAGGCCAATGAATCGGTTCGCCACGCCCAATCCATCTATTGGAGAATCTTTGATTAAGGTGCTCCCGTACCTCTCTTGCGTAGTGGCAACGAGCACCATCATTTTGGTAAATCATATCCCTTCTTGTCAATAAGTTTACATCGCCTAATAAGCCGTTTAAATTGTTTTGTAAAAAGTCTAAATATTGGGCTCCGTTTAACCTAGCAGGCAATTCAAAAGGTCCTATAAGTTCCCCGTTCAAAATTCCTGACCACAAGTTTACACTATAATGTGTTCACTAAAATTTGAAGGCCTTGCCTTGTGTGGGTTTTCAGCAGCCCAACTATGGTAATTGTGGATATTGAAGACTCCTGTTCTTTCAAATCTAGACTCGTTTGTCCACAGAATTTTATCAAAAAAACCTGGATCCTTCGCAGTTCTTTCCAGCATTGTTCGACAAAAAGTCACCCGTCTTGAATAATCTGTAGGATGCAATTTTTGGACGCGTTGAATATGACAAGCGTGGTATCCCTCTGAAAAAAAAACGAAATTGTACTTCCAGGAATCACTGTTTTTATTCCATGAAATGTGGTTTTTGCCCGACATAAGTAATTAAAATTAGTTGATCGCTCGTCGCTATTCAAAGGTGCGATTTAATACGGTGTCAAAGTAAAAGTTTTAAAGACAAAATGAACTTACCTGACTTAAGTATCCTTATAACTGAGGTTCCTGGTACACCAGTCGTTCTCGTAAAAGCTCTGGTGCTAGTAAAAGAATATCTTTGCACTTGCTCCACGACTTCATCTCTGACATCTGGATCCACTCTGAGTACTCCTTCGTGGGAACTGCGTACCGGAATTCGTCCGTCCATAAATGTATTATGTGTATTTATGAACACTCTGTGATCGGGATAAAGTTCCCGTTCTTCTCCTCGCCGTTCTAGTTTCTCTCGGTAAATCCTTGCCGCTAAATGGCCATTGCCTTGGGCAACGCCGTAAAAATAATGCATTTCTGCATATTCCTTCAAAGAATAACTCATTTTGCAACACAAAAATCCAAATCACAAGGTAATCAATCAAAGTCCGAAACACAAGCACAGTCAAATCATTATAAGGCGAAACAGAATCCAGTTAGCAAGCAGTCGTGGTAAATTAGGAAGTATCGAAAACAAAAACAGGAGCAGTAGTTACGCGAGCGATAGCTGTGAACAACTGAGGCACTCTATGACTGAGGCTACGCCTGTCGCCTTATGCGCGCGAGCTATGGCCAGAGTGAGAGAGCGACATTGGGACGTCAAACATCTCAGTCCCCCCCGTGACCATGGGTACTGTAAAGCACCCGAAACGTCGGGATAATAATAAAAATAAATTAAAGTAATTAAACGCGATAAAATCCGTAAATAGTAGTTTTATTCAATGTGAGAGAGCGAGGTACACACGACACAGTATTTCTCACTCCTGCTTCCTTTGTTCAACACGTGGTATTTTTTGTCATCTGCTACCGTCTACCTGCCTATTACTATTATTATTCATTATCTCATTAACATTGAGGCGAAATTCGTTGTTTTTTGTGACCCATCTGTGCTACTTACTGAAGTGGTACTATCCCTGACCCGAAGATTTACATTTCATTTTATTTTATTTCATTTGATTAGATTCTATGGCGAACCAAATTATTTTTAGAAATAAGGTGTTTAAATAATAATGTTGAAAATTTTCGCCTCTGTGCAATTAGAGGCTGATTACGGCTAAACAAGGCCCATTGACTACCACTTTTTTTTAGATTATAATTAAAGCTTAGGATCTTGCGAAGTTTTTAAAATTACTTTAAGGTCATGGAACTCATTATTTAATTTTTAGTTTAAATTTCAAAATTAAACTTTGATTCAATCATATCTGCATAATTTGTTTTCGATTAAAATTTTTGCAATTCGTATTAATGGTAGGCAGCTTATTTTTTTATGTCAAAGAGTCCAACTCATGAAGACTACGCTAAGAAAAGTAAAAAAGTAGAAAATAGAGCAGAATTTTCAAGAAAAAATTTTTTTGAATCATATCTCGTAAACTAAGAAAAATCGCGGAACATACATGGGGTATTTTCATGTAGCCCGAAAGGTCAGCATTCCAAAAAAATTTTTGGACGTCACTTTTTGGACCACCCAGTATACGTACAATAATCTAAACATACATACATATATATATATATATATATACATATATATATATATATATATATATATATATATATATATATATATATATATATATATATATATATATATATATATGCATATGTAAGCGATCTATAAAACTATACACCCGATTATCTTGAATGTTTTGGTGGTTTGGTCATGTAGAAACAATGAAAGAAGAAAGATTGAAAGAGAGACAAAGCAAATTTATGTTGCAGAATTGAACGGCAGAATCGGAAAGGGATATCCTAGCCTGTACGCTCTGACAGCGCGCGACATGTTACACTCCCGTTCACTCGGGACCTTTTTGGCGGGAAAATTTCTAGGTTAGGAAATTTTTTGCAATATTGCAAATTTTGCTATATTTTCACTTTGAGACAATATTTATGGATAAAACTTACAGGAAGTCTTGTTGAATGTATAAACTATCGAATAAAATTATTTTTGGTTGCTAGAAATTGTAATAAAGTATATAAATTACACTGTATAGCATAATAGTAGTATAAACTTCAATTTTAGTGACAAAATTACTACTAATTTGAATTCTACACCTTTGTTTTTGGAGAAATTTATATGAAATTGTTTGGAAATATGTATATTTTATGTTTTATGTGTTTCCATTCGTTACTCATACCAAAATATTAAAATATTAAAAAATTAAAAAAAAAAAAAAAATAATATTTTATCTGTGACATTTCGAACAATATTTCTAAAATATGTTCGTGTGAATTTGAAATAAATACAACGTCATGTTATTTCAAAATATGTAGGAAAACTATTTTTACTTACATTTTACACTAAAAATAAATGAGAATTTGAAAAATAACACATTTATAACCCGCCCGCCAAAACAGGCCTTTCGGAATTTGAAGTACTTTTGGCAATTTACTTTTCACTTTTTATACCACAAATTATATATCTACGTGTTGACTATATTACAAGAAATGTAAAAAGTATAATACTTTCGTTTTTAGTCCAGACACAAATATAAAATTCTATAAAAAAGACAGAGCAACTTCATCAAAGTGACACGTGGAACGCCGGAAGTTCAGAGTGCTTTCTTTTTTTTTTTTTTCTAAAAAACATTGCCAGGTTATGGTTTAAAATAAAAGAGCATATCTTTGTCTTTGATACTAATATCTATTGCATAGTGTCTTTGGTTTTGTTTAAAACGAAAAAATAGTTTTTTCATAGGTAGACATGTTTACATAATTCTGATCTAATTCGATCACTACTTGGCGGGCGTAAGGTTGGTATTGCGCGATCGAAAGTGAGCATGGCTTGGCGTACAGGCTAGGTGAAAGTTTATTGATCAAACTGGCGATATATTAAAAATGGATCGTACCAAATGGAAGTATGCAGCCTCTGCCTACCCCTCTGGGTGACAAGCGCGAGTGTAATAAATATTATCTTATGTGCGCTCAGCGAAGGGTATCAGCTAACTATTTAAAAAAATTAAAGGTATATTTAATATTACGTACATCTTATTGGTGGCTGCCAGTTTATTTATAGTTACATAGTATTCTTGTACTATATATAATATACATGCTTATAAACTTCGTAAATAAGTATCCAAATGAATGATGTATCTTGGGGAGGGTGTTCCAAAGTTGTATAGCTTTTATCGTAAAAGAGGACCTATAAAATTAGACTTATGCTGTGAATCGGTTAAAATTGAATAAAGTACAAGTAAAATTCTAGAGCAGCGCCTTTGACTTGACGTATCTTAGTTTTACCATCAGCTGTACACGTTTTAGATTGGTAATTAAAATTGGGTAGGCATGACAGGCGAAAATTATTCAGAGACATGTCTATCTATAATCTATTACAGTCTATAGAAGCTCACAGCTGAACATAGGCCTCTCCCACAGGTTGTCTCGTAGGAAGGATTTTGCCATAGTTACCACGCCTGCATGCGGGTTGGGAACCGCAGTTTTCTTTAATAATTTTGAGTTGTTATGCGGAAGCTGTAGCTGCCTGACTCCTGTTTTCGTTTCTTTTCGTTGCCTTTTACGACACTCTTAGGACGATACGAGGTAGTGTATATCCTTACGTCGCCATTACACGGATACGTGTGATAAATCCTATCAGATATGGGATTGATACTTAATAAAATCAATTCATTCTTTCATTACAGCCTATTAAATAAACGTTGCGGTCTCTCTTAACTCCCTTGTTGGTTTAGTGGTTGTGGTAGTGCGACTGCTGATCTTAGGTTGGAATCGCAGGTTAGGCCAAAAAATCAATTATTGAGTTTTTTCCGTCAAAAAATTCTCAGTAGTTGCACGGAGTCAGGAAGTTGGCGGTGTTTCACCCCCGTGCCTCGGAAAGCAGGTAAAGCCGTTGGTCCTGCACCTGCACCTGCGTAGTCAATAAAATGTCACTAACATGTCAATTCACTCGCATAAATGTCAGTGTGTTTTGACGTTACAATCGTTTCCAAATTTCACATGCAAATTATTTAGAAAGTGCCAAATTGGACCCTATTTCAAATAGATATGTATTTAAATTTAAAAGATTTTTTAATGATGATCTTGAACATTAATAAAAAGTCTAAAATGTGTAAATTTACTCAGTCTATTAACACAACGAATCGGGTTTGGCGACGCCAATCCTCGTACCAAATAAGGTTGACAACCATTCTATTGTGCATTATTGTATGGCATTTCACTACATTCTCTCTCGCATTTCATGTTCTAATCGCACTAGTTCTCGAACGTCTATTGCACGCCTCATAAGTTATAACGCAAAGCGTTATTAGGGAGTGCTTTACTCTTGTCACTTAAAGGTCAAGCAATTTTGTGCTCTTAAAATACCACTATCATAAACATATTGCATTATACGCTAATATGAGCAGCCGAATATTAAAAAAAAACAATTATTATTCCATCTTATATTTTCTAAAAACTAATTTTATACTGCAAAATTTGAAACAAACAAAACGGTTTGAAATAAATTTCTGTGGACGTTCAGATGTTGGTTTTGTATGTGATATTGAAGTATCGAGACCGGGTATTTTTATTAGCTTCATAATTATATTTACTGATTCCCTATTTCATATCAATAGCCCAGTACGCGCAGTTTGTTAATAAAATGATTTTCAACTTTTATAAGTTTTATTGCTATTAAAAATTTAAAAGCGCTTGTATATTTTTTAGCCCTTGATAGATAAAGGGCAAACCATACTGCTTATATCGATTTTATATTTTGTGATATCGATTTATTTTGGTAAACATTATTAATTTCTTTCCCTCTAGGTAACATTACCCGGTAATAGATACCTGAAAACGGAGCGTTAAATTGAAAACATGTAGATAATATATTTTAAAAGTCAGGAATATTATTTATCTTTCGAATAGCCAAATTTTAAATTTATTTTAAATAGATATATAAATAATGATATGCCGTTATTGCAGCTTTTGAAAATACGCGTAAATATTGTTTCTACTTTTATTTGAAATTATCCCAAATTTTATGTTTTATGGGCAAAAACGTTTTTGCCTACAGTTCGATTTACGAATGTGTGCGTGCGCAGTAAGATCTGTTAAAATAATGCATGCAATGTAAAGAATGTTTAAAAAAAATAATAAAATTTATTCACCATTTATCTACATTACCTACTTATTCTGAATCTTCTCCGCAAATTTGGTCGGTTATCGTAAAATAACCCTGTATGTAAATATCATGGCATAGAGTAAGCTTGCGACAAAATACTAATGCAACTCGAAGACAACTAAGAACATTTTAAAACGTTTAGTGTTTAAGGGCTTTCAAATTTATACGCATACAGACGGAAACCACTTTTGTAGGTATTAGAAGCTTACTCTTACATATTATCGTGACGTTATTAGGGAGGGGATCGTTAAACATCCACATCAGAGCGGGATCGTATTGCGATTTATCTTTCATCCCGTACTCGTTAATCTTACATCTAATTAATTGATCTTACTAAAGACCGTAGGCTGCATTCGGTGGCGAAACATTTCTTTACTTGCTTAGATCGGAATGTTCTGGATTCATACCCCACTTACATAATCAACAAATTGAAATATATTACTTAACCGTTTATATATTTATACTTTATTACATATATACATATTACATACGTACATAATGGGTGACTTTTTTACCATCTGGAAAAAATAGGGTGTAAACAGGTGAATGGAATAGAAGCCCATGGTACAGATATTTTACAATTTTTTTATTTTACATTAACATATTATGAAATTGATCTATCCATAAATATTACTAATTTGAAATAAACTTTTGATACTAAAAAATAAAAACAATATTTTTGAACTAAATAAATAAATCAATTAAAAGCTATCGAAGTTAAAATAATACGCACCAAATTAGTAGTATTTATAGACAAATCAATTTCATATGTTAAAGTAAAATAAAAATAAAATTTTAAATATCAGTGCCTACAGGCATCTATTCCGTTCACCTGTTTCCCCCCTTTTTTCCAGACGATAAAAATATCATTCTGTATATTATTATATCACCATAAAAGATATTTTTATCATATTATAAAAGATATAAAAAATAACGGTTTTAACAATTTTATTGCAACATATATTTTAATAACTATAAGCTATATAGTATCTTTATAAAACATTTATTAATTTTATCAAGTGAAACTACCATAGTTACTCGTATTATAAGTTGTAAAATAATATTAACTACATATATCATATCATCCCGTGGGTGTCCTAATAGGCGACAGAGGGGAATTAAACAGGGGATGGGTAGCAGAACCATCCTCTACAATTCAAAATAATAAAAAAATGTGATCACCACCCCGTGTGCAAATTGTTTTGAGTGGCAACTATGGCAAATATCTCCCAGGTAGTTTGAGGCCAAATATGGTGGCACCATTACAGTTCACTGTTGAAAATAATATAGCAAAACAGTTTTAACAAGATAATAGTGCATAGAAATAACATTTTTCCTTAATCACTCAGAAAATCCAAACGACAGAAAATTACTAATTAAATATTTAATTTAATATATTCATCAGACCATTTCAATTGCTAATGGCTGATTCGCATATTATTCGTGTATGTCGTTAACTCCTTCACGGCTCATTGAAGGTGCGGTAATGCCTTAAATCCCTGAGCAGATTTTCAGACAACTGGCAATTACATTGGCTTTATTGAGATCTCTATGGAGTATTCGCCCCCGAAAGTGTAAAATTCTTTCGGTTTGGCTCCAACGTAAACGGCTGAATCTGCAGTATTTTACTTTTTATAGTGCTTCACGGTTTCTATTTGGCTTACTTACAAATGGCCGGTAATAAAATAGTTTAAATACGACACGTTGCAGTTTATTGTAGAACGTTGAATATGTTAACATACGCAGTGGAAATTTCCTTAACAGCTTCTCGTGGTAGAACTTTGCCTAAGAATCACGATTTTAAAAACTAAACACAAACATAGATGCACTCTCTTTACAATTATTCTCAAAGTACGAAGGGAAAGGAATCCTATACTACCAGAGAGAGATCAGTCGCAAGACCAAAGGCTTTATGTGCTTTCCAAGGCACGGGAGTGGAACACCGCTAACTTTCTGACTCCGGACTACTACTGAAAATATCTTGACAGAAAAATTCAATAACTGATTTTGGCTGGGATTTTAAACCCGGGACTAAGTCAGTCATATAAATCCTTTTTATCTTTGCTTTTATAGAAAATTTTAAGAGAATAAGTTAATACTCCTTATGCAAATATCTTATAGTGATATAGCTTTCGTACTTCAAGTTTTATACGCTCTTCGTAAACTTCATAGTATGCGAGTAACAGGGTTCGATCCCCGCCTACACCAATACATGACTAAGAAATAAAATAATGAGATCAGGCATGCATCAGCAGGAAGTATATCGTCTGTATCTTTACGTTACTCTTTTGCACTTGTTAGAATTAACTCCCGAAGGGAATAAAACTATTTTTACCTATTCTTTATTTTTTTATTTTTCACCCGTGATCACAGTTGTCGCCCCTGTGACCATTAGTGTTTGATTCGATCTACGCAGAACGAGCTTACAGTATCTTGAAGTCTTGCAGTGGTATGCTTGGGTTTTTATTTAATTTTTTAATTATAGAATCCCAAACCTATGGCAGAACCTATTAATCTTCTCTATTGAAAGTAGGTTTTTTTAATTTAAAAAGCCTCGCGTATCATCGTTGGAATAGAGGAATCGGTAATATTTTGCGAGGATTTGGGGTCTATCAAATCTGATGTAATGGCGGGGACGATCTATGAGGAGCGTTGTTGCTTACGTCAGCTACGTGTTCTTACACGCAGGTTTTTATGGATCTTTTTGTTTACACTATGTAAGTGAAACCACATCCACAATCAAGCTTGTACACTCCTGCATCTTGTAAAAGAAATTTTACACTTGAAGAATAGTAAAACTTGACTAATCTGCTTCGGTAGCTTGTAGTATGTTTTAACGGAAACTCGCTTCATGATGTACCAACTTTACCTGTGACTGCTCTGACATATGGTAGAACAGCAGGCACACGCACAAAATATGGCCAGCTTCCATTTGTTAACTGTGATGAAAGCGCGGTATCCGAAGCTTGTTGTCTTGCAATACTTGTTTGACGTGCTGAAACTCGACGGCCAGATGTTTACTATCACAGATCCCTTGTGCTCTCTGAAACAAAGATTTTCCCACAGTAGCTAACTGTGATGGTGGATGTATGATGGTGAGGTGTTTTAATATTGGCAGATATGGGTCTTTTTCCTACACATGGTGTGAACAATAGTGATATCAGCATTTTGGGTAAATTAAACATCTAGCTAAAGAATTAATTGCTTCTAACTTCATTGTGAATAGTATTAGGACAGTTTATGGAGAGATCTGAAAGTGTTGTCTACGTACCGCTTTTAGAATCTTAGGTTTACAGGAGCAGTAAGAAGGGCTTTCTCCTCAAAGTCCTTCAAATGAATATGTCGGCGACTACGAGAGATGGAGACAGTTGAGCCCATCGACAGACCTTCTACTTGCTTGTAAACCTCCTCCTTACACAAGAGATGGTCAAATGTGAGACGGGGTTTGAGTAATACTGCATATTATTTTTCAGGTACGTTGTTTTCTTGTAGCTTCCTAGTTACATTTGAGATGCAGGCTTCAATAGGTTAGTTTCGTTGACGGCGAGATGTAGGTCTTTTTTCTCACTAACGAAATGGTATGAATCTTTTGTGTGTGGGTTGCTGATGTCAAACATCTCAGCCCCCTCTCCCCCCCCCCCCGTGACCATGGGTGCTGAAATATGGGGAATTAAAGATAAGAAAATCAAAGGCGATAAAATCCGTAAAAATAATTTTATTCAATGTGTAGTGTCGCTTAAATATAAGAAATCATTAAATATAATCCTCATTTATGCGAATATATATATATATATATATATATATATATATATATATATATATATATATATAAAGTTACAGCCTATATACGTCCCACTGCTGGGCTCAGGCCTCCCCTCATTTCTGAGAGAGTTTAGGGCAAGGAAGTGTCCGCCGCGCTGCCCAAATGCGTGTTGACGAACTTCACATGTCTTCGAAATATTTTTTTTTCTTATTCCTCAGACATGCAGGTTTCCTCACGATGTTTTCCTTCACCGCCGAGCACGTGGTAAATCAGCACTTAAAATTGCAATTAACAATTTCATTGGTGCCGGCGGGGATCGAACCCGGGTTACTCGCGTTCTGTTATATTTACAGCGAGCGTTAACCACTGAGCTACCACGTACTCGTACGTATATATATATATATATATATATATATATATATATATATATATATATATATGCCTATTTTATCAAAAGCAAATACATATGTAAAGTAAGAAGGCATTTAATCAAATCGACCGTCTGCTAATGTATTTCAATTACATAGGTACACGTTACAGATCGTGTGTCGAGCGGCAGTCTCGGAGGTGGAAAAGACAGCCAGCTATTTATTTACTCCATGCGGTGATCGATCTTAATGTAGAGGGCAAACTAAGACTTAAGTGCATTGTACACCATATTTATTGTATATTCTACCCCTAAGACGTATAAGCTCGTAATGTGAATATAATTAGTTTTCTGTACGTTATTTAGATTTTGAATTTGTGGTAGCTTTAAATCGGGAACTAAGTAAAGTTTTTTTTATATGTATGCGAACAATGAACATGGAAATAAAGCAATTTTTGCGGATTTTATCACCGTATGATGTATGCTACGGTATTAAACTGCTATGTTACGCTAGTATTTTGTGAGAGCGTGGTCCTGGTGTTCGTGCTACGAACATAAGATAGCTGCAGCTTGACTCTACCAAATATACAATTTTAACTTTTAATTTTTACTTTTTCCTCGACGTTCCGGACCCTTTACAACACCTATGGTCGTGAGGGGGCTATGTTAAACCTTCTGATGTCATAGTTGATGAAGGTTACCTTCAACTTTTAATTATTTAATTTTTGATTTGACCTACGGAGCCATGGTAACTCAGAGGCTATGCGCTTGCTGTAAATTTAACAGTACACGAGCAACTCGGGTTCGATCCCCGCCAGCATCAATGAAATTGTTAACTGCAAATGGGTGACGGAAAGTATCGTGAAGAAACTTGCATATCTGAGAAATAAGAGAAAAAAATTGTAAGACGTGAAGCCCGCCAGCACGCATTGGGGCAACGTGGCGGACACTTGCTTGCGCTAAAACTCTCCTAAAATCGAAATGAGAAGAGGCCTGTGTCCAGCAGTGGGACGTATATAGGCTGCAACTTTAACTACGGAGAAAGTGCTTACACTATGCTTAAGTTTGGATTTAACTTTATTAGTTATAGGATCCCAAGCATACGGCAACACCCGATTTTTGTTCGTGGACTAAAATTAAATACTCGTATAGCAATGCATATGAATGTTTGAGAAATACGTTAAACAAATAGTTACTTTTTTATGATACTTATAACTTTTTGGTACATAATATGATGTAGTACGTGGCATAGGGTATGCCACGTACTACACATACCTCTTGAGGTTTAACTATGCTGAATTATTTTATACTAGCTGATTTACGATTTAAATAATTTCTTGATAGAATATTAAGTTTTATAAGTTAACCTTGCCTTTACCCAATTATTTTTAAAACTCTTATGAACGCCAAAAGCTATACTGTTTCGTATAAATTACATTTTGGTTTCATATCTTGATTTCAAATTTAATGTTTTTTTTTTTGTATTTTATGTAAGTATGTATATGACGAATGTTTTTATAAGACATGCAAACATTACATATATAGATATGTAAAAATTACATTTTAGTTTCATATATTGATTTAAAATTCAATGTTTTTTATGTATTTTAAGTAAGTATGTATATGACGTATGTTTTTATAAGATATGCAAACGGCCGCTAGGAAAAGATTTATATTTTGCATTTTATTAAAGGTTTGTGACAATATCAGATAATTGATTTTAGAACCGGTACTGTCAAAAAGTTATGTTTTATTCTTTTCATTAATTTTAATATTTAATAATGCTTCTAACTTCATGCTTCTTGGTATCATAAAGAAGACGAATAGCGTGGAAGGTTCAGCAGTAGTGCATTATTCTGGTTGCTAAGCGTGGTGATATTGACAAATCTAAAAGATCACGGGGACTCTTGTTTATGATAAAAAAACAACAATCACGAAATATGTAATAAGTGACTATAATTATGTGCACGAAAACTTTTTAATTTAACGTGTTCTAGAGTTGGAACCGCGCCTAGTCAACAACGTCGGAGATTAGACGGAGCGACGACCTGCTCGAATCGGTACGATCTACCCGAGGATAAAGATAAGGATGATACTAAGGTTTCCACTGTTATACGTACTTTTTACAGCTCTTGTGTTTGTAGTAATTAATTTTTTAACATTTTATTCCACAAATAATTTAATTAACTTGTATTTTTGTGCACATATTATTTTATCAAATATTCCACGTAGAGAGTTATTTGGCAAATTGCCAAACGTATTTTTTTAAAATTTAAAGTTACAGCCTATATACGTCCCACAGCTGGGCACAGGCCTCCTCTCGTTTCTGAGAGGGTTTTAGGGCAAGTAAGTGTCCGCCGCACTGCCCTATGCATATTTGCGACCTTCACTTGTCTTCGACATATCTTTTTTATTTCTTCGACATGCAGGTTTCCCCACGATGTTTTCCTTCACCACCAAGCACGTGGTAAATCAGCACTTAAAATTACAATTAAAAATTTCATTGGCGCCGGTGGGGATCGAACCCGGCTTGCTCGCGTAATGTGACTTTACAGCGAGCGCTAACCATCTGAGCTACCACGTCTTTTTTTTATTAGTATATTTTGAATATAATCTGATCTAAAAACAGATTCAAATACAAGGATTTATAAGAAGTTCGAATCCGACACGAGGGATCATAATATGTTAAAATATGATGAAAAAAATATGGCTGCAAATAATGAATATATCTTTACACAAAACTATAAATACATAAATTATATATCAATAACAAAAAACAAATATTATAAAAATAATCTTGGTTCAATAGTTACAAATACGCCATAACAATCTTAATTGTTATAGCCACTTCCCAATTGCCATCTTTCAATGTCATTATCATTATGTCAGTTATAATTTAATCCATTGGGTGTACAAGTTCTTTTATACAATCACACAGGCGACGCATTAGTGTCGGTAATTCAATCTAAAGCTTCCATATTATATTAATTCCTCTACGGCTGCATATCTCCATTGTACCCCATACGAAAACGTGCGACTTAGAAGTTATTGACGGAAGCAAAGAAGACTGCCTTGTGTTGCTCAAGATAATTAATTATCTATTGGAAACAAAGCAGGCTGTACTTAAGCTAAGATCATTGAATGAATGTCTCTGTTCGATACAGAAATTTATAAGTAAAGAGCTTTGTGATCGTAAGATAAGAGTTTTAAGGTAATTAAAAACATTCTTTCATTTTTTATCTATGTATAAATTTTTTCGAAAAAGTCATATTATGAGTACATGAAAATACTAACATACGAGTACTATATGTGATTAATGTTTGCACTATTATTACTACAGCTACGGCAAAAAAATATGTGGACTTAAGGTTTAGATTTTAGGATTATACGAACTTCGTTCCAAATTATTAGATTTGATTTGTATATTTTAATAATAATAATATACCTTACATAATAAGCGTGTAAGGGTTCGAAGAAAAAAAGTTGAAATATTTTATTTCTTAAAACTTCCTATCACCGGTAGTAATTGTTTATACTTGTTTGATATTTAGAAATTGTTTCGTAAAGGCTTTTACCGCTTAAAATGTTTAGTTTTTTTTTTGATAAAAAGGTAAAATTAGTTTGTTTGTTCAGTATTAACCGCTACTTTGCTGAATATACTCTTGGGATATTGGAACGTGTCAATTGGAGTTGGTCTCGTCTGGTTCTATAAATAGAATTCATTATGATTGAAACCGAAATAAATACCACTTATTTCGGTTTCAATCTTCGAATGTTTCTTATTTAATTTTACTTGATATGAAGTCAACGTATAAAAAACTACTATTCAATATGCCTTTACAAAGCTCTAAAAGGTAAAAAGCTGTACCATTGCTTGAACGAGTCCCTACTGCGGGAGACCTTGAAGAAAAGCGACAAGATACTAACAAGTAGACTTTTCTTACGTTGCGTTTATATCACGCTCTGTAGCTTAAAAAGCTTGATAGATTTTTACGTTGGATTCATACTAGTTTTAGACGTTAGATTCATATTAGTTTTGGAAGTGACATTTGGTATTAAATATTCACTTTTAAGTAAATTTTAAGCAGTCGGCTTGTTAAAATTTAAATGAATATTACTCATATATGGCTTATTACTTATATAAACAAATCAAGAAAAGTTTATAAACGAGACTTTGTAACTTAAAACAAGAAACAGTTAATTCCTATTTGAGCTTACATTAATATGTTCTCAGCGTAATCTTCCAGATTTTTGTTTACTCAATTCCATCAAAGTACCGTTTCATATGAAGTTATTAATTTTAATTAGCAACTTCACCATCTCTGAATAAACAAACTGACGGCTTTGCAACAGTGAATAAACAATGAAAGTCGCGTTTAAACCTGTGTTACTTCGTTACTTTGCGTATAAATTTGTTTGGCGAAGCTTTTCCTTTTCTAAGTTGGTAATGGAGATAATTGAAATAGATTATAAAGTAAAATTATTACGCTGAAATATTATTTTCATTAGTAGATTAAGATAAGCTATTAAAATTTTATATTCATTTATACATTTCAGTTTCTCAAAATTCCACGGATGAGCCTCTCCATGGATTACCTCATAAGGTTATTTTGCCATAGTTGCAACCCTTGGTAAACGGGTTAGGAACTGAGTTTTTTTTTAAATATTTTCAGATCAGAAATATGCTTCTACCCACCTCCACTTTTAGTTTCCACTTGTCACCTCTTATGACACCCACGGCACGATATGGGTTAGCGGATATTCTTATTCCGCCACTACATGGTTATAGTTTCATGAACCCAATATATTACCCATATTCATACGTGACAGAGCCGCGCTGGAGCTATATTATCGTTGCACGAGTGGGTTGGCTCGACCGGGGAAGAACCACGCTCTCACAGAATACCAGCGTAAAATAGCAGTTTTATACTGCTGTTTGTCGTATGGTGAGTGTAGAGATCTGGGGACCCTTTTTACTGGAAAAGAGGCATTACATCTTAGTCCTCAGGGGTGACGATACATCTGCGTTTTGATTCTTGATCGATGATAAATGTAGATGTATATGCGCCACAGCATCCTCTTATCTTCAGATGGGCTGTGTGCTCGTTTGTCATCCTTATTTTATATAAAAGAATAATAATAATATTGTACCCAACATATATCACATAATGTATCATATATTAAAACAAAACATACGAGTCGAATACTGTAAATTATTATTTTTTGGACTCGGTTATATTTCGCTATTATTCGCTATTATTAATATATTTAAAAATATTTAAAAGAGTGTGCACAGCTATTTCTTTATAATAACATCAATAACCAAATTAAGACTGTCTAAAATTTAGCTGAGGAGTATGATTAATAGCGAAACAAAAAGTTGCTGTGGCTTTTGAGAAATATTTTACTGATATTCTTTTTTTGGCTACAAAATATTTAAAAATATTTCTGCTTCCGCTGCCTATATTCTGTTTCAGATCTCTCTATTGCTTCTTATGGTACTGATGAGATGAAAACAAACAACTAGGTGTAGGTTTTTTATAGCCACCTACTCTAGACCAACACATTCTCGTTTAGCCGTGACATAGCAAAAATATGAACTACCACTAGGCGTTTTGCCATTTTACCCTACCTTAGATATTTTAAATATTCATTATTTGCCTTTCAAATTTAACTGACTGATTGAAACTGATTTTGCCTTTGAGAATGAAACAGAGACTATATCATCTACTGAATTCTAAAAGGCAAAATCATGTTACGCTATAAGTTGAATGTGAGTTAGTGATACGTTAGCGTCTAGCTTTAGCTGTTGGTTTATGTGCATAGGCCAGTTCGGCGCCATTGTTTGTGCATATGCATGAGTCGGCGGTCGGTGTTATGCAACATCGGAGCATTGCGTCCAGCAAATATGTACGCCTCGATGACGATAGACAATTATTGCGTTAATTTGTTCAGTAACGAGTGACGTGACAATAAAGGCACTTAAAATCACGTCTTACTTTTTTATACCAGCTGTATCCATGGCTTCGTTCTCATAGAAACTTTGTTAGTAATTTATTTGTTTGGAGTATTTAGTACTTTGGGTTTAACCTATATTCTATACCAATATTAATTAAACGGATGTGAATGTCTGTAATACCGATATAACTTCCTTTTGTCGAGATGTGAGAGTTATTTGCAAGTCTTAGGAGCCGGGACGGGTTTTTTTATGGAAGAGAGGGCAAACGAGCATGCGGCTCACCTGATGGTAAGTGACTACCGCCGCCCATGAACAGCCGCAACACAAGTGGAATTGCAGGTGCGTTGCAAGCTTTTTAGAGAGAAGTAAGTACTTTATTTGAAAGTTCCTAAGTCGTATCGGTCCGAAAAAATCGCCGGTGAGAAAAACTCCTAGTAAAAACTACAGTGGTGGACCGCCAAGCATCCAGATGGAGAGAATGATATCGCGAATTTTGACTCAATGTGTTTTCGTAAAATTTGGTAGCTGTAATTAATCCAAACAATTACTCACAGCACTCCCTGTGGTAGTTGTGATAGAGAATGCAAAGGGATGCAACATCCCCACGCAGCGCCGGTGAATCAGAACGAACTCGGTCGTCAACGATTCAAACCGCTCTGCATTGGATGCGATCAAGTAGAAGGAGCTGGAACTGAGGTGCCTGAGTCCAGAGATGAGAACAGTATTCCATCTGAGACCGAACTGGCGTTTGTAAAGTTCTAAGCGATGTGCCGATATGAAATACTGTCTTGCTCTGCTGATCATGCCAAGCTTTTTAGAGGCCAATTTGACCTTCCCTTCCAGGTGGCCACGAATCTGCACACTGATCGATATGTCGACGCTGAGGATTCCGATGCTAGCTGGGGCACCAAGGGGAGTACCTTGAAACTGAGCAGATACGACAAAGGGGTTCTTTTTAGCGGTAAAAGCGCAAACTTGTTGCTTCTGGGGCTTGAACTGGACTAGATTTAGTTGCCCCTAATCCGAGATTTGTTCGACAAAAGTTGATTATATTTAACAATTCAAATAAAATGACCTTGTTGGGGGGGGGGGGGGGGGTTGACCGGTATAAGACGATACATGTTATATTTTGTATTTTTTATTATTATTGGTTATCATTTTTTATTATTAGTTATCAGGAAGATGCTGCTGACCAATTCCTTTAACAGTTTCCTTGGGTCGCCTAATATGATATGGTCGAATAATATGATATGGTCGGATAATATGATATGGTCGGATAATATGAGATAGCAGTTACATACAAAAAGATCATCAATATACATGTACTATTACCAATGATTATAAAATATGATTTTCCACCATTTTGGTCGTATGTAAAAGGATTTCATTACTTACCAGAATGAAACAGTGTGCTCGCCTTGCCTCGTTTGTCTACTTTCTCGGCGACAGTCCATCACGTTGGCTGAAGCATTACTTGGAATTCATCTCAAATTACATAAAGGTCAGTACTCAGTGGAGCGGTTTAGCGAAATTTTATGCAGTTCATGTCGACAAAGATTTGGAAATGGTGTTAAGTCGTAAATTTTATTTAAAAACAGTGGAAATAGAAATAGATTTTTTTTAATTCCATTTAGGAAAAATGAAAAATATTTATTTAATTAACCATTTATACACTAGTTACACTTACCGTGGTACCATTGCACCAAAAAAATGAAGGTTAACACTTTTAGGGGACATGCTCACTGAGCATTATGCTGTAGTATAATAAGCCTATGCTGAGCATGATGAAATCGACATATTTGAAGACTGTGACACGTTTGCTGACTCCTTTTTATAATATTATCGATGACAATATTTAATAATTTGGCAGTTTAATTTCCTTCACTACGTACTATTTATTAGTTTGTATTTAAGATATAATATTAATTATCGGCATATTAGAATTGTAATTAGCTTTTATTGATATTGCATTTTAAGTTGATATGACAAAATATTTCATACCCCGATATTGTATGCGAACTCTCTTTGCTTCTCTCTTCTCTTTTTTAAATATTGTACAATTATTAATATTTATTATTTCAATTGACTTTATTACTGTTTTAATTTTTAATTTCACGGGCTGCTAAAAGATATGTATATGTAATGAAGTATATATATATATATATAAATAATAAAGTATAACTGTTAATTTTTGTTGTTATTTTTTTATAGGATAGTGTGACAAACGAGCACACAGTTTACCTGATTGTAAGTGGTTGCTGTGGCTCATTGACATCTACAATAATAAATAATAAAATAGACATCTAGATTTATACTCGATTACGAATCAAAATGCAGATGCGTTGTCACCCATGAGGACTAAGATGGAATGCCTCGTTTCCAGTAAAAACGGTCTCCGATTCTCTACACTCACCATACATACACAGCAGCATTAAGCTACTATTTTACGCTGGTATTCTGTGAGAGCGTGGTTCTTTCCCGGTCGAGCCGACCCATTCGTGCTACAACTATACTACTAATATGCAGTAAGGCTCTACCTTGTATAAAATGGGTGCACTTTTTCAATTATTTTTGCATATAAAATTTAACTTTGTATTGGATTTTCTGTAAGCCTCAAGAGTTTTCGAATTAAATAAATAAATAAATTGTGTGTGATGAAGGC
Organism: Parnassius smintheus behrii; assembly: GCA_036936625.1. Lineage (NCBI taxonomy): Eukaryota > Metazoa > Arthropoda > Insecta > Lepidoptera > Papilionidae > Parnassius > Parnassius smintheus. The sequence goes on from JAUPFT010000020.1 coordinate 44,142,264, forward strand.
ATCAGTAGCCATTTTTAAAATTTGGTCTGTCACTCTGCCTGTCTGCCTGTCTGATCGTCTATCCGGGCTAATAAAATTGTCCGATGTGCCAAGAGTTATAAAGACTTTATTATATCCGAAAAATTAGTAGGTTTTTTTAATCAAAATTATATAGGTATTTTCATTAATAATTTTAAATCTAAACAACAACATTGATAAATCCCATGGGTGAAGCCAGGACGTATCGCTAGTTAGACAGACAATATAATATCATATACATTTACGTATGAAAACATTTAGTAAATGTATGGTATTCACCTCTTTCTCAGAGGCTATTCTCAATGATAGCGATACAGTACAGCCTATTAAAGTCCAATGCTAAGTATAAGCATCCCCACAGATTGCCTCATAAAGGAGATATGTGCCATAGTTGCCACGCTTGGCAAACGAGTTGGAAACCCAGTTTTGTTATTCTCAATCGTTACTAAAAAGGCGCTGCTGCCTATCTATTGATTTGTTTCCATCTGTCGTCTTTTACGACACCAATGGAACGATATGAAGGAGTGGATTCTTACACTGTCACGATCAATGACATTTTTTTTCGGTGACTACACTCGGCGACTTTTTCCACCAGTAACAGTAGGTTTCTATAGTCCACAGCTTCAACTTAACTCCTTAATTTATCAAGTTATTTCATTTATAAAAAGCTGTTATTTTATCGTAAAGAGGAGGCCTGCAATCTGGCAAATTCACGTCATATATTATTATATATTTTTATATTGAGGCAACAACAACCACTAGTCATCAAGTGGTCTATGTTTGTCAACTTTATTTATATCATCATATTCATCATCGTTATCATAAAAAACCATCACAAGTCCACTGTCATACATAAGCCTTCCCCATAGATTGTCTTATAGAAGGGATATTATGTGCCATGGTTGCCAAAAGCGGAAGTTCGTGAGAGTTAGCAAAGAAACCCTATAAACAACTTAATTCTGGAAGTATCCGCACAATTAACACTTTTCAGGTGTTACACAGTTCTGTGGACTTAAAGAATATTTATATTTAAATTATATAGAAAATAATTTTTGAAATTCTCAGATAAACACACACACATTTTAGACGTGGTAGAGCGACGCTTCAACTACGAGTATGTAATTTTTGTAACACAAATTAGTCACCTCGACCGCGGAAAGACCACGCTCTAACAAAATACCAGCGTGAAATAGCAGCTCAATACTGTGTGTTTCGTATGACAAGTGTAAAGAACCTGAGACCCATATTACAGGAAATGTAGCATTATATCTTAGTCCTGAAGGGTGACAACGTAAAAATGTAAAAAATGTATATGAACCACTGCATGCAGTAGGGTCAGCATCAGGTGAACTGCTCGCTCGTTTGTCATTCTTATTATTGAAAGATAAATACAGCTATCCCAGTTCAAGATGAGAACTGGACTTAAAATTCATGTTTTCGTCATTGATTTCATGGTGTTATGACACATTGCGATTTTTTGAGGCTTAGAATGTAGTTAAGTTAAAGTCTTTTGTTGTTTTTATATACCATATGGTGGCGGTGCATATTCTCGCACCGCCACCATATGGTATATAAATACTACCACTATCATTTATCCTCCCGCGAGTGTCGTCAGAGGCGACAGAGGGAAACAAATCAGGAGTTGAGCAGCAGCGTATTCCTAATATACGACTGAAAATAAAAAAACTGTGGTTGCCAACCCGCTTCCCAAAGGTGCCAATACAAATATCCTCCCTATGAGGCAATCTATGGGGAGGTCCATGTTCAACAGTGTAACGGTAACGGTAGCAGTAACGGTAACGGTAGTTTCTTCATTATATGGGGATGCTTATATTATAATTACGTATTTTACTATTGTTATTATATTTGTATTTATGTTGCGTGCTCGAACCTCGAATCAGTTCGTTTTCTTTATTCCTTCCTTTTTATTTTTTTTTTGAAAAAGTACGGACTTAATGCCTGTGTAACCCACGGTTGTAGGTGTTTGCAATTAAGGATCCATAAAAAATGAAAATATTTTTCTTTACTAACAACACTTAAAGTTAAATAGAAAAAAAAAACGCAATTTATTCGTAGTTCGAATTTCGCGTGTTACTAGAAGCATAGCCTTAAATATTTAGGCTACCAAAGAAGAGTAGAGTGCTCCACATCACTGTTTGTTTTAGCTAACAACTGAAAGCACTTTCTTACTTGAAAGTTTACTCAAGTTGAATAACAATACTCTGTGAGATGCAAATGAATATGCTGCATGTTTTGGTTTACTTTGTGCAAACATGTAAACTTGCATGAGAAGAGGTGTGATGTTATATTCACAAATCACAACATAAATCTGTTAAGTAATCATGGGGTTTAGTGTACGAAGTTACCGTGTTAATAGAGTGGGCAGTTATTAACTCTGGTGTCCGGAGAAAAATTATGTTTTAAAAATTTAATATTTTTATATATTTGTGTTATAAGTATATCAAAGAATTTAGCAAAAAATAATTAAAGACCCTGTGGTTTTCCAGAAGTTTTTCCTTATGTTTTCGAATAAGTACATGAGGACCTGGTTCTCCTTTAAGAGTATTAAATAAAAATAGTTTACTATTTTTAATAACGTTTTTAGTCTTTATGTTATATTACTTAATTGTACCAATTTATAACAAAAACACTTAATTTCTTTGAAATTAAAGACAATTTTTTGTAAAAAATGTTGGTTTGTAAAAAAAAAACTAGTTATAACTTCACTCTTGAGATCAACGATTCATAAAAATTTAGCATGAACCTATATTACCATTTTCATATTTAATGAACAAAAGAATTCAGTATACGGGTATTCATCATAATTGCAAATAATATAAAAAATATGGTTACTTAAAAATAAGTTAGCCAACAGTTTGTCTGTATAATTGAACATAAATATATGCCACATTTGGAACATTTATTAATTCTTCCATTATTTACAACAACCTCAAAATCTGAAGCGAATCTGCTTTTCAGTCGCGACTGGGATATTGTCTGCTTTTTTAATGTGTCGAGTTAAAGATAGGGATATAACTACAGTAACAAAAAAGTTTCTTAAACATAAAATAAATATTAAAAAAATCAAAACCCGATTGCAAAAAAGACAATTTAGAAGTAATGCTCTAAAACGATCGAAACAAGATTGAGAATACAAAACAAAATTAAAATAAACTATAAATAAGGTAAACTCTACTCGTACTTCGGCTTAGCAGACTATATGAGCTGAAAACCTAAGTTAAATAGCCTAAGTAAAATACATATTAAGTTTAGTAGCAATCGGAACCCATTACATTTCGGTTTGTAATTTGCAATGGACCCCGCCTGCTACTAAACTTAATATTTTACTTAGGCTATTTTCCTTAGGTTTTCAGCTCATATAGTCTGTTAAACCGAAATAGAGTTTACTTTGTTTATAGTTTATTTTAATTTTGTTTTGTATTCTCAATCTTGTTTCGATCTTTTTAGTGCTTATTTTTAAATTGCCTTTTTTGCGGACGGGTTTTTGATTTTTTTAATTATTTATTTTTTTAAGACTTTTTAGTGTGCCTGTTTTTTGTGTAAAGATTTTTGACGATTTTTCTATAACTATGTGACTTAGAAAGGTCGATGTATATTTTCTGAAATAAACGGCGTTTATTTATTATATTTTTCGTCAAAACTTCAAATTATATGGTTCAAAATTTATAGATAACAATTTAAGTATTTGTTTTGTTTTAAATGTTATTGGGTGGTATTAATGATTTTAATAAATATTATTTTTTTATATAATAGCACGAGTCCGACACAAATATTGCACATTTTATAAAGCAGTTATTAAAAAAAAACTTTATAAAACCAATTTATAATTCCTAATATATTCGATTTTCGATAGGTTTGGTTATTTTTTTATTAACGTATTACTATTTTGCGCCAAAAATTAGTCATTTTTTATTTAAAAAAGAGCTATCTAAGATCACTTGGGTTTTTAAGACGAATATAAAACGATACCTTAATTGTTGAAATCCATCCAGCCATTTGAAAGATAGGTACACAGCGGTAATGAAGAAATTTACAAATATACTCAAATTTAAACATACATCTTGTATATATTTTTGTAATCCACTTTTAAATAACTTTATTTTGACATCCTATTCTACAGGTTTGGTTAATTTATTTATTAACGTATTGCTATTTTGCGCCAAAGATCCGCCATTTTGTTTATTTTTAAGATAAGCTATTTAAGAACACTTGGGTTATCAAGACGAATAAAATGATACCTTAATTGTCGAAATCCATCCAGCCGTTTAGAAGATAAGAGGTAATAAAGAAATTTACAAACATACAAGATCGCGCGGAAAACATAAACCTTCCTTTACAATCGGGTAAAAAACTCTAAATGATTCAAGTTTTCACATTCTATTATACAATTTTGCTCATATCTTCTAAACGCGTCGTTCGATTTTAATAATTCTAATTGGAATATTAGTTTTAGACTAAAACCCATCTCTTAATACTAAACTTATTGAAATATCTCTTCAAATAAAAATTCAAAAATCAAAATTGTCTTCCAACCTACTTTAGTAAGCAAATTTAAGTTAAATGGTCTAATTAGAGTAACTCTAGAAGCCTAATCTATCTCAGAGATACACAAAGCCTTACCATACGCCTCAGAGGCGTGCAAATATAAATAACCATTTCTGGGCTAAAGTATAATTATTTGCGATTCTTAAAGACCCGTAGGATAGGCATTTATTCTAGTAACAAAGCACAGATTCATTAATGAAGACTCTAATCACAGCTATTTATATTACAACAAAATAAAACAATCTGCTTAAATTCGTACAAAAAAAGTAACTTCTGATTAACCAACGGTAGCATTATTCTTTTTAATTATCTTATATGTTTTTATTATTTAATGACTTTTTCTTAAGACAATTATTAAATTAAATCAGACTTTTACAGACTAGCTTAAAGCTTAGTTGTCTACACACGCATAAACTTTGTGCTCCCAACATACTGACCTTTTATACATAAAACACACTAATTTAGGCATTCTCTTTATTGTAAGAGCAAAAAGTGCAACATTTACGGTTTTTGGGCTTAGGTTCTTCCTTCTGAACTTCATTACTTGATCAGTAGATTTTATGAGAATGTGGCTTATGTTTTCTCGTAAAGATCTTTTCAAAGTCGGCGCTTCAAGTCTCATCTCCATTCAAATCTTGGCCAAATCTGTGTTGAGCTGCTTCATGAACTTTCTTCTATTTAGTTTTCTTTAATGTTCTTGATCATATTCATAGCTGAAGTTCTCTGAGATGATTTTCCCTTGGTAGTCGATCAAACATTCGTTCTAACCGTGAAGTGTATTTCCAGAGACACGACGTATAAGTCTTGAGCTGTCAAAACCCAAGACTTATACGTAGAAAATGAGCAGGAGGAGATGGGTGAGCTGCTGCAGCAGTTGTTGAGACAGTTAGATCGTAAAGAGCAGATCTCGTCAGTAACATAATCGTTCTCGTCTTCACTTTGAACGTCATCCACAGCTTGATGATCCCACTCTTCTGACGCTGAACCTCTCAGAGAACCATGATTTCCTTCGTCTAAGATCGCCAAAACATCAGCATTGTTTAGCCGTTTTGATCGTGACATATTTTATCTAAAACAACGTCAATATAACCGCAAAAACCCAAAAAACTAACAATAGCGTAATCACACAATCTAAGTTAAAAGTTACACAAAGCCTAAATATACGCCTCGCAGGCGTACTACATGTCAATAAGTCGAAATCGGCGGGACCTACCTTAGCGACACGGGCACTATCAGCAGGCTCTAAAGGGCCACTGAGTTGGCTAAGTCGCAGAAATCGCCAACTTCATCCGTTATAAAGAGATAGACAGTTTCCGAATGCGTGTACGCCTCGCAGACGTAGATAAGGCTTCTAGGGGTAAAATAATTCCACAAATTTACATTCTAATCAATACCTTATAAAACTTTCTGACTCGACACGTTGACATTGAAAACGCGCGAATAGTAATCCTACCATTACTCGCACCCTGGAGCGAAGGTAGGTTCTCGCTGTCGATACTATTTTGACTTTTTACGAATACAACTTACTGCTGATGAGATGTCAGATGTTACACATCATATGAGAGTACTCTAAGGCTCGTTTGTTTTTTTTCTTTCAAATTATTAAATATTAACGGCCTAACTTATAATCGTTTATTATCGTTTACTTAAGCGATAAGTCTATATCTGCCTCTTTATATTGTAATCTAATGAAGAGTGAAAGAGTAACTTTAATAATAATACGTGGTAGAGCCATGCTGCAGTTATATTAGTAGTATAGTTGTAGTATGAATGGGTCGGCCCGACCGGGGAAAGACCACCCTCTCACAGAATACCAGCGTCAAATAGTAGCTTAATGCTACTGTGTTTCATATGGTGAGTAGAGTATAGAGAACCGGAGACCCTTTTTACTGGAAACGAGGCATTCCACCTAAGTCCTCACGGATGACAACGCACGTGATTCGTAATCGAGGATAGATGTAGATGTCTATGGGCCACAGCAATCACTTACCATCAGATGGACAGTGTGCTCGTTTGTCATCGTATCCTATAAAAAAAATCATTTCTTAAATTGATGTTGAATTTATAAGAAGGAGTGCCAGCGTTCCAGTTAAATATTATTATTTTATCATATTCAAATATGAAATAAAGTGAAATATATAACTTATAACCGAGGAACGAAATATAATGGAATATAATAAAATGGAATGGAATGGAATAAAATGGAATAGACGGAATGGAACAGAATAGAATGTTTTTATTAAGTATTTTTTTACTTTTACCCTTATGCGATTAAAGGTAATCCCACAACGCGAGTGACAACTTGATAAGACTTAAGATTAAGAGGAGGTCGATTAATGCAGGTGGCTTAGGACCATGTTTTTGGTATTACTTGAGACAGGCCTATGTTCAGCAGTGGACTTGTAATGATGATTATGATGAAACTCTAATAAACTGCATCTAAATAAACTGTTAATAATTTTAAATTCTTCTCGTGTTTGAGTATGAAACTTAGTAATGAAGTGAACGAAAAACCGAATAACTGGTTTTGGCACGGAACCACGTGATCAGCAGTTCCGCTTTCGACTAGATCAAGATCTAAGCATCACGACTGTTGTTGTATTTCATTAAGTATTATTTTTTGATAGTAGTTTGTTTTTAAAACAATTTCATGTACAGGAAACAAAATATCATTCAAGTCATTTGACTTGAATGATATTATTGAATATATTATATTGAATGATATTATAAGTGAATACTTATCTCATTATTTGTGTAAATATTAACTTCTTGATAATCTACAAAATTAATAACAAATTTTAATGACCCCTCTTTCCCCTTCCGTTGCTTTTCTTCAGAGTCGTGACCCTCCTTACTTTCCTGCTTTTGTGAACCACACTAAGAGGATTTCGATTATTGATGAGTCGACTTATAAGGTTAGGAATACACTGAGGAAATATGACCCATTTTCCTATTTATAATTTTTATACATGCAGTTTTTGTTCCCTGTAATTTTTGATTATTGATGAATACAATAGAATAGAATAAGTTTCTTTATTCAATATACGTTACAAGTTATTCTTATTGAAAGTCAATATTTTACGTTACCACTGAAGAACCACCAAGAAACCCAGCGGGATTTTTTTAAATAAATTTTACAATATCAAGGGTTACAAAATTTATTTAGTAACAGCTTGGAAGCGACCACCTCATTCCCAGAGGTTATTATCAACCACGTATTCATTTATATCATAATAACCCGTTTTATACAGTGTTTGTTTAATTAAATATTTAAAATTGGTAATAGAGAGATCTTGTATATTTTCTGGGACTTTGTTGCCATAGCGTATACATTGCCTCAAGAATGAATTACTGGCTCTGTGGAGTCGAGAAACTCGACGAGTCACTCTCTCACATACTCGTATAAAGCGTACAATACACTAAGAGAATATGAAATATAATTATATATATATATATATATATATATATATATATATATATATATATATATGTAAAAATCATGAGTTCGATTGATAAATACTTTGATTATTTGAATTACGAGTATTTGCGAGCATTATGTGAAATTCCTTGGATTGAAATCTTAAACAAATAAGTACTAGCCTGGAAACTTAGAGACAAACAAAAATAATAGAAAACAATGTTTTTATTTTAATTAAATCTTTGCACGAGAATGCAAACGCACAATCATGTATCATGTGCATACTTATATAATAAAATGATTGTAAATATGGGCTAAATCAAATAATGAGTTTTTGTAACCGACGAACAAGTATGCACATCAAAACAAGTTTGCGATCGGTTTGAAAAATCGAAATCTTTTTTGTTACGGTAGACTATACCTATAATTTCTTCTTATTATTAGATTTTTTACTTAAAATGTTAGAATTAGAATATACAAAAATGAAACAAATTCATTGCTTTTTCATATAAAAGGAAATTCAATCGAAACTTACGCTCATTCAGAAATCTGCCTTGTCAATTTTAACGGATTTAAAATATTATTTCGAGAAAAGCTGTGATTGATTAAATGCTAAGCGGATTGTCAGAAATTTCACGAGCAAGAGTTGTAACTTTGAGGGAAGAAGGATATTCCACGAAAGAAATAGCACGTAGCACGCAGAGTAGTTGCTGTATCCCAAACCTGTGTCGTGGCCGCGTTGCAGATGCCACAGCCTGGATAATTAAGATGAACGTCCCCGCAGTGATCGACTAACTGTACTGACTGCTGCTCAGAAGCACTGTATCAGATTGTTGGCAGCTCGTAACCCAACAATCAACACCACTACAATAAAAGTATAAGTATGGACTACGAGGATGGAAGTCTTAGCGAGCACGTCTGAATTCACGGCAGCATCGGCGATGGAGGTTGCAGTGGGCTAGGCTCCAATGAAATGAAGAAGATAGGCAGGAAAACATTTAGAAAAACTGTATTTTCGTTCACAAATCGCGAACTAGTACTCATCCAGATAACCGACGTGCCCTTGTCTGGAGAAGACCCGGAGACTCGTAAAGGCAAAGAACTGCCATTGAGACCATTCACCAAGGCGGGAAATCGGTGTCTATTTATGGTGGAATTACACTACTAGAACTACTACTACTACTAAAACGCCTTTAATCTAGTATTGAAGTTCCATGACGGCAGATAGGATAGGTGAAGGATAAAACAGTCGCTATAAGTGGAATTGTCAGACTATTCCCGGTAAACCATGGGCAAAAATTCGTACTGGTTGATGATAATGCGCATCGAGCTCAACAAGACAATGCTGAGAATACAACATTTCAAGGTTAGACTGGCCTCCCAGCTTGCCCGACTTAAACCCAATAGAACACGCGTGGGATGCTCTTAACCGAGCTGTTTGAAACTGTCAATCACCTCTCCAGAGAGTGCCAGAGATCAGGGAAGTCGCTATTCAATATATGCTGGAGTAACTTAATCCTCAGCATGCCCAGGAGGGTCTTCGCAATTATTCGAGCCAGGGGATGAGTTACATTATTTTAAATAAAAACCTATTAATAAATTGTTGTATTAGTTTGGTTTAACAATATTTTCCTTCCCATCAAATTTCTCTTACAATTAAATATATTAGGATTGAATTACTCAATTTTTGTCATCAAAAATAGTTTTATTTTTAAATTTTAGGCACTGTATTTCTATTTGAAAAAATGTATAACGTAAACATTTTTATTTCAAAAATATATCTGCTTTTACTATAAAACTTTTTTGATACATGTATGCGTAGTAGATGTGCATAAGGCCAGTGCTTTTGTGTGTCACCACCGCTCTTCTACGCTAATATTATAAAGAGAAAAGATTTGTTTGTTTGAATTTTATAGGCTCGAAACTACTGGAGCGATTTGAAAAATTCTTTCACATTGGAATACCTACGCGCAGAATAAGTCGCGGACTAAGTCTCGAGGAACAGCTAGTTTAAATATAAAAAATCAATTGTTTTTCTTCTCCATCCACTGCTGGACTTGGTTCTTCCCCGTTGTATCAAGAATTTTCCTTAACAGTTACACTTGGCACGTGCCGTGGCCATTCTAGATATTTTACGTCTGACGTAAACGAGATGGTTGTGCTTGCAACTATCGGTAACTATGAGATTTTTCCAGCAAGTCAGTCCTTGTCAACGCGTAGTGGTACTGTAAGAATATCCACTATCCCATGTCGTCCCGTGAGTGTAGTAATTAAAAGGCAACAGAGCGGAATAGACCAGGAAATTAAACAGGCAGTAACAGTAACATATTCTTGAAAATAGCTCCATAAATACTGCCACTATATTAGCGTTAGTATTATTTTTAGTCCTCACGAGTGACAAAGCATTTGCATTTTGATTCGTAACCGAGGGTAGATGTAGATGTCTATAGGCCACTGTAACCACTTACCATCAGGTGGACTGTGCGCTCGTTTATCACCGTTCTCCTATAAAAAATAGCAAACTACGGTTACCAAAGCGCTTATCAAGCGTGGCAACAATGTTGAAATCCGAAAATAAGGCAAATTATGGTGAGGCCTATGTTTAGCAGTGGATTTTTATGGGCTGACATGGATAACGCCGTTTACTTTTTTTAACGCCGTCACCACACGGCGCAAATACAATTAAAAGTATTAGAAAAAGAAATTAAAATTTAGGTATTTTGTGAACTCTGCCATTGCTTTCCTATACCATGCTACTTACATCTAAGTCATGTTTTAATGTGTCACTTACTTTAGGTGCCTTGTTTCTTCGCGGCCATCGCTTTTTGTGAGATTTGTGGAAAAGTACTGATTGGGAAATCCTTAGAGACTTAAACTCAGCATTTCATTTTGACATGGTTTTGAACAAATTCGTACTTTTTTTTTCATTCCTGATTTTTCTATTGTAAAAATTTTACACGTAGCTCATGGATGAATATTAGCAGTTATCCGTCTTCAAGTCATTTCAGCTATATTCTTTTGTAATACTTACAATGACGTCACAAGATTTATGATGAAATCAGTCAACGGTTTATCTTATATTATGAACTTAACTATATCCTCTATCCTATATATTTTTCATGAATTTAAGTATGACGGATGTGAAAGTTCGAAAAGCTCCTCACTTCCTCCCACACACAACCAGAGACAACAACTTAGTGTTCATTTCTCACTCTACAAACTATGAAAAGTTATAATGATGTGAAATAGTTTCTGCTACTTCTTTATATCCTAAAGTTATCCAAGGAAATTTTAATTTAATTCACGGAACGATCTTATATAAAAATAAAGTTATTTCCGAAACAACTTACCAATGCTAAAAGTCAATAATTAACAAAATATGCATAAATATAAGTCTTGCTTTACATATAGAAAATCAAATTAATAATATTAGTTTGAAATACTATGTAACTTAATCATTGCAAAAAATGCATCATCACAAAAATAATTGTCCTGTTATATAATATAATCGAAAAATACAATATGAAGTGCAGTATATTAATGGGTATAACACAAATTAAAGGTAGCATAATTTTACGTAAATTTTTTAACAGTCGAAGCTTTTGTACGGTGGAATGAAAATATTAAGAATTGTATTTTTAACAGTCTGCAAGGTTTCGAATGGCGGGTTAGAATCCAGTTCGTACATTAGCAGGCTACTATCGCTTTCGGTCTATTGTCACTTAATTTTAGGATGTATCGGTTACTCTGGTTTTGCTGAGTTTATTTTAATTACAATTAAAATCCTATCACGCCTAAAAAACGTGTGTTCTACGTGGTAGAGCCACGCTGCAGCTATATTACGGTTTCAGCACGAGCGGGTCGGCTTAACTGGGGTAAAACCACGCTCTCACAGAATAAAATATAAAAGTAAAATATCTACTTAATGTTGATGTGGTACGTATGGCGAGTTTAAAATAATCCTCTTTACAAGAAACGAGATACGATCCATCTTAGTCCTCAGGGATGACAACACATCTGTATTTTGATTCTTAATCGAGGAGAAATGTAGATGTTTAGGGTCACAGCGTCCACTAACCATCAGTTTACTGTACATAGTAATTTTACTATGTAGATAACCCCCCCCCCCCGCTTATTATTATTATTATTATTGTTGTTGTTATCTTATCCATTAACAACACGAAATTACCTACTCTATATTTAAATAATAAAACTAAACTAAATAAAATTAAAGTGTCTGTTTGTTATATCTCTTCTCGGGCTCCGGCGGGCGGGTCCTCTACTGTAGTAAAATTTCGAATCAACATGAATTTGTGGTTTTGCATTCAATATCTTTAACCATATATCTCTAAGTTCAGCATAATGCTACTATGATTCGAATAGTGAATGGTGGAAACCTGAGAACTTTAGTGATACTACAGCTGCATTTGAATCTTAATGAAGGATATACGAGTATATAGGTTATAACCCACAGTATGCACTTGCCATTAGATATAAAAAAGAGAATATAAAATATAAAGCTTAGTGTGGAAACGTAACTTCTAAGAGTAAGGCGTTGGCCACGCTTAAGTGACTGCGGGGGGCGGAGGCGACATGCGGAGGCGGGAGGCGTGAAGACGCTGCGCCTTGCCGCTGTAGTATGACACGTTGAGGCGGCTGCATGACGTTAATTAAAATAGTAGCTTATGATTCAAACTTAAACAGATATTAGTTTGGTGAATATCGCGAACTGTATGATGAAATACATCAGTACCCACAAAAGTTTTGAGAAATTTTGAGACATTATTTCGCTAATAAACGTCTGCGTATTTATATTTTGCATCGCTGAAAAATCAACACGAATGTTCTTAACTAAACTCGCCACGAAGACGTTGTTTGAATGCTACTGCCTACTTAACCGTTTACTGTCAACTGTCCTGTAACTAAACTCGCTACTGTACTTGTCGAAGTGTAAATCGGTCTTAAGCGGTATTGACGGATTTTGTGGCATTTCTTGTCTATGTTCAGCAGTGGACTTATGATAGGTTTTATGAATGAGAAAAAAGAGTACTCCGAAGTTGATCCCGTATTTGAAATTAAGGTCCTTTTTAGAGAAAAAAAAAACAACACATCGTTGAACAAAACCAGTTTTAATTTATCGTAAGCTCGCTCTGCGTAAATCGGACCAAAACTTAATAATCAAATGCAGAAGGTAGATCTAACCAGCCTTCGTTTACTATGGCATCGGGACATCAAACACCTCAGCTACCACCTCAGGCGTGCTGTAAAGCAACCGAATTAAAAAAATATATTAAAAATAAATTAAATTATACGCGATAAAATCCATAAAGTTGTTTTCATTAAATGTGAAGCGTTGGTGTAAATATTAGAAATCGTTAACCACACATCATGATATTTCAAAACTTCCGTAATAAGTTTTTTTTTTTAAATTGCTTTAAAATTTTTACTATTATCAATCAGTTGATCTAGGCCCTGCGAGAAACGTTAACTGAGTAACTAATAATCCATTTGTTATTAAAATAATTACTATTTGCGCATATTTTATAAGGTGGTCTTATGATAACGCGATGAAAAATACAACTGGCTTCATCTATATTACACAATGGAAAATAAAATGTTAAAAACTGATTTCATCAAAACGAATTTTATATTACATTAGTCCAAGATAAAAACGCTGCCCTTTTTAAAGTAAACAAAGAGCTAAAGCTGTCGAGCGTTTCAGCTGACCTGGCCTTGGGCTTTGCTATTTTAAACCATAAAATAAGAACCTAAGATAATTGGAGACATTTGTTCGTTTTGACAATTAATTTATGGTTAGAAAAATTTTCGTATTCAATGGTGGCATTGATGTTTGATTTTTTTTTCACCGCTTTTGTGATAGGTCATACAGTATGTACTAGGTATTCTATACATATAACATACTAAATATCACCACGTATTTTATATTTATAAAATTGCCAACATCTGAATCAGACGTTAACTTTGGTATTTATCAATTATTTCATTATTTCTCACATTCACGCCTGTCACGCAAAAGGGTAAGCGGAGACTACGGGCTTCCATTTGACATAATCCTGACACACCTATCTCACCTAATGTGGATGTGTAAAGGATGTGAATCCTTCAATTACTTTATTTTATTTTCTTAGATATGTAAAAAGGAAGGAATTAATTGAGCAAGTTGATGAGTTTGTGTATTTGGGATGTGTATTTAGCAGGGATGGTAGATATGATAAGGATATAGAACGACGAGTAAATGCAGGGAATAGAGTGAATGGGGCACTACACTGTATTATGAAGAACCACAATGTGTCAAAAAAGCACGTATGGTAATTCATAATGCTGTGTTAGTCCCTACTTTAATGTATGGTAGTGAAAGCTGGGTTTTTTTTATTTTTTTATAGAATAGCATGACAAACGAGCACACAGTTCACCTGATGGTAAGTGGTTGCTGTGGCCAATAGACATCCACATCTATCCTCGATTACGAATCAAAATGCAGATGCGTTTTCACCCGTGAGGTCTAAGATGGAATGCCTCGTTTCCAGTTAAAAGGGTCTCCGGTTCTCTACACTCACCATACGAAATACAGCACCATTAAGCTACTATTTCACGCTGGTATTCTGTGAGAGCGTGGTCCCTCCCCGGTCGAGCCGACCCATTCGTGCCACAACTATACTTCTAATATAACGGCAGCATGGCTCTACCACGTATGAAAACACACATGGTGTGGCAGAAGAAGCACGAAAGTAGAATAAATGCTGTAGAAATGCGGTCTTTAAGGAATATGCTACGGTTGAATCTAAATGATAGGGTGAGAAATTGCGTGATAAGAGATAAATGTGACATGCAAGATGATGTTGTGACCAGGATTAAGAAAGGAATGCTTCGGTGGTTTGATCATGTAGAAGGAATGAATGAGGAAAGAGTGACAAAGCAAATTTATATGGCAGATGTGAACGGCAGAGTCGGGAAGGGACGCCCTAGAAAAAAGTTTATGGACCAAATTGGAGATATTTTGAAAATGGGCCACGTAAGAAGTACCCTTAACCGACGAGCATGTATGCGTAGATGTATGGATGTATAAGAGGCGAAAGAGGTATGTCAGGATCGTGCCAAATGGAAGTCCGTAGTCTCTGCCTACCCTCTGGATGACAGGCGTGAGTGCTTATGTATTTATATATGTAAAAAGGACCACTCAAATTTTTATTTTAACACCTACTGTTTCAAAATATGTTAGAAAAGTTCATATGTAATCTACAAACTTATTTTTATATTAATATTATTAAAATGCTAGAGTTAACAGCACGTACGCCCTGCACATACTGCTAAGGTATTCTTATTTCTAGCGTTTAGCAGTGGGGACGAACCTATAACGAACCTATAACCTAAACGAGCTTACTCCTTTTTAAAAGGCCGGCAACAAATCTGCAAAAAAAAAGATGTGGTTGTTCCTATGCGGCAGTCGACACTTACCATCAGGTGAGCCGCATGCTCGTTTGCATCCTCTTCAATAAAAAATGCTGATCTAGTTCAATACGTAGTGGCGGGTTTTATAGGTCCTGGAAGTACTAAACACTCAGACCTACATGTTGTGTTAAGTGGTAATTAAAAAAAGAACCACGAAAATGACGGGAAAATCTAACACCACTTTTCTTACATAGAATTCCTTAGAACCCAAACTAATCGATACCGCCGTTACAATTTTACATCAGAATTTTATTACGTGATAGATCCACGCTGTAGCTATATTATGGTTGTAACAAGAATGGGTCGGCCCGGTCAGATACGTTACCGTGGGGCACTATTACCATGGTGAACTTTGTCCTTATTTTATACATGAATAAAAAAAAATAAAGAAAAACAAAACAAGGGAGTTAGATAGAATATTATAACTTTATATCTTCTAACTGCAAATATCTCCCTATCTATTCGTAATGTGATTTACCACAAATTCATTATTGCCCTCCCCATATTATTCAGTTTAAATTCAATCATCACAAACAATAAGCAGCGTTCGTTACTTCGATACTGTTGGGGAAGTTTGCCAATTTCCCCTCTAGCTGACTGTGATCTAATTTTCTATACAAATATCTATGAAAATATGTATATTTGTTGAATGGCGTTGTCAATCAGTTTTTCCTTTTTTTCATTCACTATTCATTAATAAATCCCAATCAAAGGTCTTCGGCTGAATATGCGTCTCCCCATATTCGTAAGCGGGTTTGCAAACACAGTTTCGAATAATTAAGAATATATTAAGTTGTTTTCAGAAAGATATTGCCTTTGCTCGATTTCAGTTCTCTTTTTCAATTTTTATTTCTGCTTACTGTATTCCATACAGAACAGTAATTTTATTTAATAACTAACCTGTCTGTGAAACGACACAATAGTTGAACAATCGAAATGTTCATGTGAATTGACGACTCCATGGCGTAGTGGCAATGAGTGGCTGCGCTGGGGGTCGCGGGTTCGAATCTCGCGCGGAACAAGTATTTGTATGGCCTACAAATAATTGTTCCGGGTCTGGATGTTTGTCCTTGTGCAATTTATGTTTGTAAACTGCCCCCACGATACAGGAGAAAATCCTAGTGTAGGGGTAACGTTTTTAGAAAAAAATCATGGGGCAGTGCAATGGTTAAATGAAAAAATATCACATAATTTTACCATGGTGTGGTAAATAATTTTTCTTATTACCATTGGACTACCAGATGCTCGGCTAGCCTCTACTTCTATTTTGACGACACCTCATGCATTTGAACCAAACAGTTTGTATCGTCGTTCGTCGTGCGTACAGCATTAGAGTGGAATATTTTGCCAGCATCTGCCTTTTCTACCGATCACAATGTAGTTTTTAAGGTAAGAGATAATAAGATTTTTATGCTTAGTTATTGAGTTTTCCCTTCTTTGGCTACATCACTGCTTGCCATCAGGTCACCAAGCATTAGATGAAAATAGTTAAGAAAATGCTCATTTTATAGTTAGATTTGGAAATTTGAATTATAGCACATAACTTCAAATTCCTGAACGTGAATTGTCCCTCAACGGAATTCAGATTTTAAAACGGCTATAATATTCTATTCAAAACGAAACTATTAACAAAATATGAGGATTTCCATTCCATGGTTCTTCTGACGGTCCGTTATAAATCATATCTTTATGGTAAAGCTCTATTCACAGACCGGCCATTTTCATTCATGAATCTGTACTGTGATTTTTCGTTTCCGTTGCGAATTTCGCGTAAAATAAACACTGGGGAGAAAGTCCATGATTATGTTCGTTTTAAAATAAAGTTGGCTACTATAATATTTAATATATGTAGTTTTGATATTGTCTTTCTCGTCGGTCTTCTGGTTTCGGTTTCGTGTTTCGGGTAGGGTCAATAATTAGGTGTTTCTGCCGAGAAATTGTCAGTAGCAGCCTTGAGTCAGGAATGTGGTGATATTTCACCCACATACCTTGAAAACCACGTAATGGTGTTGTTCCTGTGATTGATTTCCCTCCGATCGCGATGAATTGCTACCCTATTGGACTCTTAGTGTGATGGAATACACAATGCACCTGAACTTGCATACGCTCAAACACTATGGTCCTGTCCTGCACAGATGGCCAGTCACCGTTAAGACTGGCCACCTGACCGAATGTTGGTTCAGGGTATATTATTGTCACATGTTAATGATTACGATGTTTTAAAAAATTGACTATAATGGGGGGGGGGTCGAACCTGGGTTAGTCGTTTACTGTGAAGTTATCAGCGAGCGCTTAACCACTGAGCTTCTACGTTTCTTGATAATTGATGGTAAAGTTTATTCTAAAAACATCATATTTTTTTTCTTTTTATTGCCATATGAACTTAGGGCCGGCTTTTCAATAGCCAGACAAAATTTATCCATCAAATAAATTAAAACCTGGCCATTAATAAAATAATTACAATGAACTTTTTCATTCAAACAATTGTAATTTTTTATTTGTTTGTTTTATTGTATCCCTTATAGGTAATAAATTTAATTTAAATAATTAAACTTTTGTTTAAATAATTAAACTAATTTAGTTTAAAAAATTAAAGTATTATTAATGATAAGAATATAAAGATACGTATTATACTTATTTCATTATATCCTTTATTCTTTTCAACATTTCTAAATGCAATATAATTTTTAAGTCATCCGGTTCAATGCTCAATGTTCATACCTTTCTCTGACATTGGTTAAAGGGGCCATAATGAATTTACGTTAGGTTCGGGGATCACATTTGCGGCATGTTCGAGGCTTCGTAATTAATTGAGAAATATTACATTCATGGTATTATGCCAAGTAGTAATGTACAGTTTGTTGAATTTATGCCTTGGACTGGAGAATTTAAATACGTGCAAACCGTCAAAAATAAGTAACATGGAATTTATGAGTGAAGAACTAAACAAAAGACAAAGAAATATCACCTAATACCACAAAGAAAGCACCCGAAACATCGCGATAAAAAAAGTTAAGTTTAAATATACGTGGTAAAATCTGTTAATTTAGTTCTACTCAAAGACATAAACTACTTAACCAAAAGATCAATTATTTAAAAACCATTTTCATTGATTCCAAGGGCTGTAAGGAAATTAGAAGCAATTGCAAATGTGCGGTGTAAAATCACGCCAGGACAGTTGCTTACACAACGTAAAGCGTAAATCCGGTCGTGCATGGAGTATTGCTGCCATATATGGGCTAGTGCTGCCAAATACCACCTAGAAACAGGGTAGGTATCTTTATATTCTGAAAAAAGTAAGAAAAGAAAACCTGGTAGGTTATCTGACGATGTTCTCTAAGCTCTTGTTTCTATAAGTGTAGTGTACTCTCGATTTGTAAATATTTAGAAAGGATGGCAGGAGACCCGATGGTATAAGTTTGGTCCCTTGGGAGAGAGGTAAAGCCCTAGTGTGAGATGCTACGTGTGTAGACGCTTTGGAAACCTCTCATTTCAGGGATACCTCGTTGAGAACTACGGCAGCATTAATGGCGCCTGAACTTAGTAAATAGCGCACGTGGGATTCTCTGAGAGATAACTACACATTTAATTTAACTAAACGAAATAAAATCGATAAAATTAAGTGTCATTGTAATATTTATATAATGTGTAATATTTCCGTAAATATAAGAAATCATTAGATTATGTATTGTTTGTTGTAATATTTATTATTTCATTTTAATAAAAAAAAAAGACGTGTGGCACTCGGGGACTGCCGCGGTAAAGCTATTGCATAGCATTTTTTATCAACTTATGCAATTATAATTAATTATTTATTTTATTTATGCAGTTAAGTCTTTGATATTAAATCAAGTTACACTTTTTGAGCGTGGTGACCGATAAGAAAACAATTTTTTTTCTCTTATTGTATAAATGAGAAGTTAATATTGTTTAAAATATTTTTAATATCTTACAATACATGTAGGTTATTCAGGAATTTTTATCATTCAGTTAGCAGCTAGTGTACACGCATACGACTAGTCGCACGCACACAAACACCGTGCCGAAGTCTGCCGAGTGCCGAAGTCTGCCGAACTAAAACGACGTTATACGATGCACGGCTTTCAACGTCACACCTCCGTGCCCGTCGGAGTGGGGAGCGTGAAGTTTTCTTCGTTACGGAATTTCTGGATTCGGTCCCCGCGCTCAAGGCCCGCGATAGAAGCTATGCAATAGCTTAAAAAAATTAACCTTTCATTATTTACGATGATGAATATTTTTTCAAAAGTCTAAAGAGCCACAAAAACCAACACAACACGTATACTCGTATTTGACATATAACATGTCTGGAGGTGAACCAAAACAATTACGTGAAATCATGATTCTATAAAGATTTTCTCTATCGTTTCTCTAAAATCTAAATACAATATCATTTCATTGATGAGTTAGATAAAGTAAGTCCACTGTAGTATTTTCTAAGGAATATCAGTAACACTATTAACACTACTATCATAATTTTTTATAGAGCATGGGTGACAAACGAACACACAGTCCACCTGATGATAATTAGACATCTAAATCTATCCTATATCAATATAACAATCAGCATTCAGATGCTTTGCTGTCCACTGAGGACTGAAGACTAAAATGGATTACCTCGTATCAAGTAAAAAAGGGTCTTCACTTCCATCATACGAACATGGCAGCAATTAGCTGGTATTCTGCGAGGGTGTGGTCCTTCCCTAGTCGAGCCCACCTATTCGTGCAATGACCATAATATAGCTGCAGCATGGCTCTACAACGTATAATAAAATATATTTACATAAAATATGATTCTCCTGTACGTGTGTTTATCACTGAATTATTACTAAGCGGTTTGACCGATTTTAATGAATTTTTTGTGTGTTGTCTTGAGATGGTGTAGTTATAATTGGACCCAGTGGGTAAATCAGGGGCCAATCGTTATTACACAAAAATATGGTTTTTATAAAAAAGCTATACTTAAATAATTTTTGTATTCCTAAAATATAGACTACGAATAAATTTCTGAAAGTTATGAATCAATCTTGTATCGGTTCTGAAGCTATTTTTATCCATTCAAAGTCGTCTTTAATATTTCGCTGCAGACGGGAACACTGCAAAACGCGGAATTGATATTCTTCTTTTGCTGAATGCAGGTTTCAAAATGACTACAATATTAAATCCATTCAAAACGTAACTATTAATAAAATATAGGGATTCGTATTCCATACTTCTACCGACAGACTGCTATAAATCATCTCTTTATGTTAAAGTCCTATTCATCGGCCATCCAATTCGGTTTATATAAGTTTATGTTTGTTTAGTACAATGTGGAACATAAACCTATTTTAATTTTTAATATGTTAATATGTTTTTTATATGGATATGTTATATAATGGAAAAATTAAAAATTTACTTCCTTCACGAACTCTACGAGTTTTTTTTTATAGAAGAAGGGGCAAACGAGCATGCGGCTCACCTGATGTTAAGTGACTACCGCCGCCCATGATCAACCGCAACACCAGGAGAATTGCGGGTGCGTTGCCGGCCCTTTAGAAAGGAGTAAGCTCTTTTCTTGAAAGTCCCCAGGTCGTATCGGTCCGGAAAAATCACCGGTGGTAAACTATTCAACAGAGAGGTTGTACGTGGAAGAAAACTCCTTGTGAAACGTACAGTGGTGGACCGCCAAGCATCCACGTAGATTTGATTTTTAGAATTGAATAGATCTGTGTTAGGCCGAGTACTTTTCAATCCACCTAGGTATACGAGACGAAAACGGATATATTCTGAGTGCGAAGTTTCCAACTTAAAGAGATGAAAGGAATACTTTGAAAGAGTGTTTATGAGTGAAGAGTAGTCTGAATTAAGTGAACTAGAAATTTCGAAAAAAGTGGAAAGATGGAGATGCTAAGGGCTAAAGAGGGAGTGGTGACAGGCCTACTGTTCACCTTGTTTGTTTTTTTGTTTTTTAATTTATGTTACGAATTAAAGCGGGTATCGGAAGACTAGCGTAAAGCAGTTATAGTTCCAATATATATAAAGAAAAAAGGCACAGCAGGACTGCAAAAACTACCTTGGTATCAGCTTGCTTATTATTGTGGGTAAACCGTATGCTAAGGTGTTAATTGAAAGAGTTATGAAAGAAACTCATGGAGCAATTTGGGATGTGCAAGCGGGATTTAAAAAGGAAATGGTGTGCACAGATCAACACTTTTCCATGCGCATGATTGCGGAGATATTTTTAGCCAAAAACCAGAAAGTATTTTGTGCGTTCATGGACTTGGAAAAGGCTTATGACACAGTGGACAGGGATTTGTTATGGAAAACACTGAACATATTTGGTTTGAGCGCTGGTTGATACAGGCATTAAGGTCTCTTTATAGGGACTCTAGTGCTTGTGTCAGAATCAACGGGATCTACTCTGACTGGTTTAGTTCCAAAAAGGTGTCAGACAGGGCTGTGTAGCTTCCCCGTGGCTGTTCAACCTATTTACGGACAGATGTTTGCAAACTTTGAAAGATGAAGAATTTGGGTTAAGAATGGGCGAGTTACCCATCAGTTGCCTTTTGTACGCCAATGACCAAGTCATATTTGCGTCGTCGGCGGCTGAGTTCCAAATAATGGTTACATTAATGAACTTGGCATTGAAAGAAAGGGGAATGAAAGTGAACGCAAATAAGACGAAAGTGATGGTTTTTGAAAGAGAAGAAAGTAAAACGTTACGTGAAATAAGTATAGAAGAGGAGTTGATTTTCTTTTATAGGATAGGGTAAAAAACAAGCACACAGTCCACCTGATGGTAAGTGGTTGCTGTGGTCCATAGACATCTACATCTATTCGCGATTACGAATCAAAATGCAGATGCGTCGTCACCCGTGAGGGCTAAGTTGGAATTCCTCGTTCCCAGTAAAAAGGGTTTCCGGATCTCTTCACTCACCATACGAAATACAGCAGCATTAAGCTACTATTTTATGGTCGTATTCTGTAAGAGCGAGGTCCTTCCCCAGTTGAGCCGACCCATTCGTGCTACAACTATACTACTAATATAACTGCAGCATGGCTCTACCACGTATATAATTGATGGTATATGATTGAGCAAGTGGATGAGTTCGTGTATTTGGCATCTGTATTTAGCAGGAATGGTAGATATGATAAGGATAAAGAACGACGAGTGAATGCAGGAAATAGAGTGAATAGGGCACTCTATTACGAAAAGTCGGAATGTGTCAAAAAGGCACGTATGGTAATTCATAATGCTGTGTTAATCCCTACTTTAATGTATAATAGTGAAAGTTGGGTGTGGCAGAAGAAGCACAAAGGTAGAATAAATGCTGTAGAAATGCGGTCTTTAAGAATTATGCTAGGGCTGAATCTGAATGACAGGGTGAGAAATTGCGTGATATGAGATGTGTGTGACGTGAAAATGTGGTATGCAAGACGATGTTGCGACCAGGATTAAGACAGGAGTGTTTCTGTGGTTTGGTCATGTAGAAAGAATGAATGAGGAGAGAATGACAAAGCAAATTTATTTGGCAGATGTGAACGGCAGAGTTGGGAAGGGACACCCTAGATGATAGTTTATCGACCAAATTGGCGATTGAAAATGGGTCACTTTAGGAGACGACGATTACCCTTAACCGACGAGCATGTATGTGTAGATATATGGATGTAAGGGAGGCGAAAGAGGTATGTCATGATCGTGCCAAACGGAAGTCCGTAGTCTCTGCCTACCCCTTTGGGCGATAGGCGTGAGTGTTTATGTGTGGTTAAGCAACATACCTGCAATTTCCTTGATACGTATTAATGATGTTTATGGACAACCATGACCATTTAAGCATAAGACTCACCTTATGCTTGTTTGCCTCCTCTTCCATAAAAAAAGTATTTTAGTCAAGTCAGTAAAGGTGATGTAAATATGCCATGCTGCAACTATATTATGAAAAGTAGTATAGTTGTAGCAGGAAACCTTGACCTTGAAAGGACCACGATCTCACAAATTACCTACGCAAAATAGCAGCTTAACACTGCTGTGTTTCGATGAGTGTAGAGAACCGGAGACCCTTTTTACAGGTAACGCGTCATTCCATCTTAGTACTCACGGCTAACAATGCATTTTGATTTTTAACAGAGGAAAGGTGTAGATGTATCTAGGCCACAATAACCACTTACCATCAAGTGGACTGTTTGCTCGTTTGTCACTCTTATCCTATAAAAATTACATATATTATTTCTCACAAATTACTAAAAACGTGTGTAAAACCCATAGAAAACAATAAATAGTACACAAATTTATATATAGTTGCTTTTAAGTGGTGGCATCGATAATTAATTAAACATGCAGACGGTTTGTAATATTGTAAATCGATTGTGTTATTCTAAAAATTGAGTTAAATGTTTTCTAAAACTTACTTTAGCAGTATTATTTGACTTTAGATAAATAAAACCTAAGTCGTCTTTGGTTTCTTTTATCTGTCGTTTTGTATTTATATTCATTCATAAAATGTGAAAGACCAAAATGTTTAAAAATTCAGTGCTACATTGAAAAGCTCTTGCAAAATCCGCCCGGAACATCCCCCTAATTCATTTTAGCAAATCTGATTTTTCGCTGTATTTTGTAACTTTCTTTATCATTTATTTATATTTTGTAATTTTTTGTGTGCGTGTGCGTGTGCGTGTACGTGAGCGAGTGCTTGAGGGTGCGCGCGTGCGTACGCGTGCGTACGCGCGCGCGCGCGCGCGTGTGTGTCTGTATGTGTGTGCGCACGTGTAGGTATGTGCGTGTGTGCGCGTGTGCATGTGTGAATGTGCGTGTGCGTATGTGAGTGTGTGTGTGTGCGCGTGCGTGCATGCGTGTGTGTGCCTGTGCGTGTGTGTGCATGGGCGTGTGTGTGTCTGTGCGTGTGTGTGCCTGTACGTGTGTGTGCCTGTGCGTGTGCTTGTGTGTGTGCGTGTGCGTGTGCGTGTGCGTGTGCGTGTGTGTGTGTGTATTTGCTTAGAAACGATTTTCACTTGGATATAAGTACCTACCTTAAAAATCAAAACAAAGGTACGTTGTTATCTTTGAGGGCTTAAATCGAATGCCTGACAATGAAAATCAGTTCCACAAACAATTGCTTATTTGGCCTATAAATAATTACTCTTATACTGAATGACGAAAAATGTGCGATTGCATGTACGTAGAGGGTTGTCACCTTTTTTGAGTAAATTAAGTGTAATGCAGGCCAAAAATCCTGATTTTGTGGTGACAATTTAAAGTTTAAAAGGAAAATAAAAGAACATTTGCTTTTTTATTTATTTGAAAAACTCTGGTAAGTAAGCTATAGGATTAATGGGACTTCGCAAATATTAACATTATAAGTATTTACTTGCAGTGAATTACTGACATTCAATAGGACACTATCGCACCATCCCTAAGCTTGGCTAGGTAACATTGCGCAGTAATTAACTAAATATTACAGATTAACAAAATCAAAACGAAATCATCGGCTGGAGTTGAAAAATGGCTGACTCAGACATAAAAGAAGAAAAAATAAAATAAAAGAAAAAAGTATAATAAAAGTCGTATAGAGGAGATCAAAGAGAATCAATGACCACGCTTTTCCCGTGAGTTTTAAAAGAGGTGGCTGTGTGAAATATTAAAATTTTTTCGTGTTTTTTGATTTGTGTAGTGTAGTTATGAAAATGTCGGAATAACTTTCTCGTTTATGCGAAACTTCTGGCACTGTGATCGTAAACCCACCTGTTAATGCCAAAATAGACGATTATTTAAAAGAGCCGGGTGGTTACTTTACGAAAATTCATTTAAAAATATTTAAAAAATAAGTAAAAATCTGTGTAATTAAAATAAAATGCTATGTCTCACCTAGTTTGAGTTTGGCTCCTTCTTTAGAAATATATCACTGGAATATATCTGCCGCCTCCAGTTGTTGGGGGTTGAGATAGCCTCAAATCTGAACTTCAGGCGGTTCATTGAATCCAAGGCCAAGCAGCTGCAAGGAAGCTAGGAGTACTTTCAAAGGTGCGGCTATACTTCAAGCCGGGACAGCTGCTTACTTTATATAATGCGCAAGTCCGGTTATGCATGTAAAATTACTGCCACATATGGGCTGCTGCTGCAAAATGGCTCCTAGCATCTGTGGACTCAATGGCAAGGCGTGGTAAGAGGCTTATTGGTTACCCGAGTTTGGTTAAAACCAATCTTACCACCTTCGAACACAGACGCAAAGTAGCCAGTCTTTCAGTTTTCTACAGGATGCATTTCGGAGACTGTGCACAGGAATTGCATAATTTGATTCCTCCCTCTCCCTTTTATCATCGGACAACCAGTCTCCACCCTTTCGTTGTTGAGTTAAAACGCATTCAAACTAAACGTTTTGCTACGTCGTTCATAATGCGTACAGCAAAGGAGTGGAATAAGTTGCCGACATCAGTTGTTCCATCTGATTACAGTGTGTCTTCAAGGCAAGAATGAATAGGTTTTTGTTAAGTCAGTGCGCTTTACCATCTTAAGCTACATCACCACTTACCATCAGGTGAGATTGTATTTAGGCACGGCTTAGAGTAATTAAAGAAAAAGAAGAGCATCTCCTGTCCTGCCACAATTGCGTGCACCTATTTTTAACATCTACAATACTACTGACAAAGTCACAAAAGATAAATGTCGTATTTAGATCTGGTTTTCACTAGTCTTTTGTCGGACTTGATTTAAGCTAGAGCCATTTCTTGTCAGTTATGCGAGGCGACTATGCACGATGGACCTCGACGAAGCTTTTGTTGTGATGATTATTTTAGAACACGACATAGAATAAAGGCAAGAAAAGAAAAATTTTTGTTCCAAAGAATACCTCTTTCCTGAACTAGTGTGATCAAATCTTCGGGATTTATATTATCCTTTTCCATTTTTACGAAATACCAAACGTGCGTATAATATTATGTCGGGTACAATAAAAACTCAACAACTCTACGTGCGCGCCGCGATATATAGGATTGCCGGGTCCAACGTCGGGAACAGGCTTTTGGAGCCTCATCTCTTTCTCTCCTAGAAAATTTTATACTTACATTAGGTAACCTATATATACTTCTAGAAAATACACACAATTGTCGATAATATAACACGTATTTCGCCTATAAATGAGGCATCTTTATATGAAATAGACTGTGATGGCTGACCGCTAAGTTCACAGCAGTTTGAAATAATCAAGGATAAATGTATATGGGCCAAGCATTCACTTACCATCAGGTTGACTGTGTGCTCGTTTGTCACCCTTATTCTATAAAAAAAGAAAATCGTCTCTACGAAGTTAAAATTACAGCCTATACGTAGGACACTCAATAAGTTTTGAGATATACAAAAATATTTATTCTAGATACTTAATAATACTAGTGTTTACGGATTTTATCGCGTATATTTAACTTTTCAAATACCATACATACATATGATTAAAACTACTTTTACGGATTTTATCGCGTTTATTTTTACTTTTTATTTTTAATTCCCGACGTTTCGGGCGCTTTCCAGCACCCATGGTCACGGGGGACTGAGATGACTGACGTCCCGATGTCATTGTTAAACCCGGAGTACCTTCAGCTTTTTTAATTATTGTTTATGGTCCGATCTATGCAAAATGAACTAACTCTGTCTTGAGGTCTTGCAGTGGTATGCTTGGGTTTAGTTTTAATTTTATTGATTATAGGATCCCAAGCAGGTGGTAGTACCCAGCCTCCTTCTCTATTGAAATTAGGATGTTTTTTAATTTCAATAGCCTCACGTATCATCCTTGGTAGGAATCGGTGTTCTTTCGCGAGGATTTGTGGTCTATCAAATCTGATGTAATGGTTGGGGCCGTCTAGGATATGATCACAAACTGCAGACTTCCCGGAACGTTGATGCTTCACATCAGCTATATGTTCTTTTACGCGGGTCCTAATTGATCTTTTGGTTTGTCCTATATAAGAGAGACCACATTCACAATCAAGCTTGTAGACTCCTGCATCTTGTAGAGGAATATGACACTTGACGGATGGTAGGAACTGACTAATCTTCTTCGGCGGCTTGTAGAATGTTCTGATAGAAGCTCGCTTCAAGATATAGCCAATCTTGTCTGTGACACCTCTGACATATGGTAGTACAGCAGGCACACGCTCGACTGTGGCTGGCTTCACTCGGTCACTGTGACGTAGGCGCGGGACCCGAAGCTTGTTGTCGTGCAGAACTTGCTTGACGTGCTGAAGCTCGGCGGCCAGGTGTTTGCTGTCACAGATCCCTCGTGCTCTCTGTAACAAAGATTTGCCCACGGTAGCTAACTGTGAAGGATGGTGGTGAGATTCACCGTTTAAATATCGGTTTGTATGGGTCTTTTTCCTATACACAGTGTGACCAATGGTGTTATTAGGATTTCTGATGACTAACACATCTAGGAAAGGTAAGGAATTATTTGCCTCTAACTCCATAGTAAATTGAATTTTATAGTTTATGGAATTAAGATGTTCTAAAAATGCAGTTACTTTGTCTGATGGTAAAATTGTGAAAGTATCGTCTACGTACCGCTTGTAGATCCTTGGTGTAACAGGTGCAGTAAGGAGGGCTTTCTCCTCAAAGTCTTCCATGAATATATCGGCGACAATGGGAGATACAGGTGAGCCCATCGCCACACCATCTACTTGCTTGTAAAACTCTTCCTTCCACAATAGATAGCCAGATGTAAGGCAATGTCTTAGTAACACTGCATATTCTGCTGGCATGTTATTTTCCTCTAGTTTCCTAGTTATAATTGAGATGCAGTCTTCAACAGGTAGGGATGTAAATAGAGACTGAACATCAAAACTGACCATGGTTTCATTGTCAGTAAGATGTAGGTCTTTTATCTCACTGACAAAATGGTATGAATCCTTAGTGTGTGCTCTTGTGTGTCCTCTGAGTGGTGATAATATTTTAGCTAAGTATTGAGCCAATCTGTAAGTTGGCGAATCAATCTGACTCACTATTGGACGTAAAGGAGCATTCGGTTTGTGTATCTTTGGTAACCCATACAACTTCGGTGGTTTGGCACATGAAGGTATTATCGAATTAACGTCCAGATTCAATTTTTCGGAGTATTTCTTAATTAGATCGCTAGTTGTTTTAAGCGTATTAGTTGTAGGGTCTGTTTTGACCTTTCGATAAGTAGTTTCATCCGACAAAAGTTGTTGTATTTTAAAATTGTAATCTGACGTATCCATTATAACCGTAGAATTACCTTTATCTGCGCGGAGAATCGTAAGCTCTGGTCTGTTGCGTAAGTTTTTCAACGCGTTAAATTCATTTTTGGGGAGATTTAATTTCGGCGCTGAACTTCGACGTAACATAGACGAGATGTCTTGACGTATGGCCTCTAAATCTTCATTACCAATATTATTTTTATACAGACAGTCCTCAACACTACAGATAATGTCCTCATACGGTATTTTTCGCGGTGTAATTGCGAAATTAATACCTTTTTCTAAAACTTTTATTGTGGCGTCGTCCAGTGTTTGTTTTGATAAGTTGTAGACAGCGCGTTGTTTATGATTCATGTCTGTGGTCAACGATTTCGTATGTTGGACATTTGATTTAGTTGTTAATTTATGGTATTTATCAATATGTTTATTTTTGCATTCATTGTATTTAGTTGTTTCGCGTTTGTCTAAAGTTTCCATGCAATTTTTATAATCAAATGTCGATAAAACTGTCTTTAATTCACTGGACGAATTGTCTATGGTTTTGTTTATGAAATATAGATCGGTACGTTTTTGCTGAATCACCGTTATTAACAACTTTTTACTAGCCTGATTTAAGATCTTAGCGCTTCCTCGAATGTCTTTTTTAGTGGATATCTTGACACACGTAGGAATGAGATTATGATCTCTGCATCTCTTCAGGAAATTTAAAGCTGTTATGTATCTTGCGCGCTTGGTCTTTAGATCTTCTAATCTGCGTATTTTATTTGCTATTTTCAGTCCGTACTGGTTAACATAATGATTTCTTATATTTACGCGAACACTACACATGATTAAAACTACTTTTACGGATTTTATCGCGTTTATTTTTACTTTTTATTTTTAATTCCCGACGTTTCGGGCGCTTTCCAGCACCCATGGTCACGGGGGACTGAGATGACTGACGTCCCGATGTCATTGTTAAACCCGGAGTACCTTCAGCTTTTTTAATTATTGTTTATGGTCCGATCTATGCAAAATGAACTAACTCTGTCTTGAGGTCTTGCAGTGGTATGCTTGGGTTTAGTTTTAATTTTATTGATTATAGGATCCCAAGCAGGTGGTAGTACCCAGCCTCCTTCTCTATTGAAATTAGGATGTTTTTTAATTTCAATAGCCTCACGTATCATCCTTGGTAGGAATCGGTGTTCTTTCGCGAGGATTTGTGGTCTATCAAATCTGATGTAATGGTTGGGGCCGTCTAGGATATGATCACAAACTGCAGACTTCCCGGAACGTTGATGCTTCACATCAGCTATATGTTCTTTTACGCGGGTCCTAATTGATCTTTTGGTTTGTCCTATATAAGAGAGACCACATTCACAATCAAGCTTGTAGACTCCTGCATCTTGTAGAGGAATATGACACTTGACGGATGGTAGGAACTGACTAATCTTCTTCGGCGGCTTGTAGAATGTTCTGATAGAAGCTCGCTTCAAGATATAGCCAATCTTGTCTGTGACACCTCTGACATATGGTAGTACAGCAGGCACACGCTCGACTGTGGCTGGCTTCACTCGGTCACTGTGACGTAGGCGCGGGACCCGAAGCTTGTTGTCGTGCAGAACTTGCTTGACGTGCTGAAGCTCGGCGGCCAGGTGTTTGCTGTCACAGATCCCTCGTGCTCTCTGTAACAAAGATTTGCCCACGGTAGCTAACTGTGAAGGATGGTGGTGAGATTCACCGTTTAAATATCGGTTTGTATGGGTCTTTTTCCTATACACAGTGTGACCAATGGTGTTATTA
Organism: Parnassius smintheus behrii; assembly: GCA_036936625.1. Classification (NCBI taxonomy): domain Eukaryota; kingdom Metazoa; phylum Arthropoda; class Insecta; order Lepidoptera; family Papilionidae; genus Parnassius; species Parnassius smintheus. The sequence goes on from JAUPFT010000020.1 coordinate 44,172,715, forward strand.
GGATTTCTGATGACTAACACATCTAGGAAAGGTAAGGAATTATTTGCCTCTAACTCCATAGTAAATTGAATTTTAGAGTTTATGGAATTAAGATGTTCTAAAAATGCAGTTACTTTGTCTGATGGTAAAATTGTGAAAGTATCGTCTACGTACCGCTTGTAGATCCTTGGTGTAACAGGTGCAGTAAGGAGGGCTTTCTCCTCAAAGTCTTCCATGAATATATCGGCGACAATGGGAGATACAGGTGAGCCCATCGCCACACCATCTACTTGCTTGTAAAACTCTTCCTTCCACAATAGATAGCCAGATGTAAGGCAATGTCTTAGTAACACTGCATATTCTGCTGGCATGTTATTTTCCTCTAGTTTCCTAGTTATAATTGAGATGCAGTCTTCAACAGGTAGGGATGTAAATAGAGACTGAACATCAAAACTGACCATGGTTTCATTGTCAGTAAGATGTAGGTCTTTTATCTCACTGACAAAATGGTATGAATCCTTAGTGTGTGCTCTTGTGTGTCCTCTGAGTGGTGATAATATTTTAGCTAAGTATTGAGCCAATCTGTAAGTTGGCGAATCAATCTGACTCACTATTGGACGTAAAGGAGCATTCGGTTTGTGTATCTTTGGTAACCCATACAACTTCGGTGGTTTGGCACATGAAGGTATTATCGAATTAACGTCCAGATTCAATTTTTCGGAGTATTTCTTAATTAGATCGCTAGTTGTTTTAAGCGTATTAGTTGTAGGGTCTGTTTTGACCTTTCGATAAGTAGTTTCATCCGACAAAAGTTGTTGTATTTTAAAATTGTAATCTGACGTATCCATTATAACCGTAGAATTACCTTTATCTGCGCGGAGAATCGTAAGCTCTGGTCTGTTGCGTAAGTTTTTCAACGCGTTAAATTCATTTTTGGGGAGATTTAATTTCGGCGCTGAACTTCGACGTAACATAGACGAGATGTCTTGACGTATGGCCTCTAAATCTTCATTACCAATATTATTTTTATACAGACAGTCCTCAACACTACAGATAATGTCCTCATACGGTATTTTTCGCGGTGTAATTGCGAAATTAATACCTTTTTCTAAAACTTTTATTGTGGCGTCGTCCAGTGTTTGTTTTGATAAGTTGTAGACAGCGCGTTGTTTATGATTCATGTCTGTGGTCAACGATTTCGTATGTTGGACATTTGATTTAGTTGTTAATTTATGGTATTTATCAATATGTTTATTTTTGCATTCATTGTATTTAGTTGTTTCGCGTTTGTCTAAAGTTTCCATGCAATTTTTATAATCAAATGTCGATAAAACTGTCTTTAATTCACTGGACGAATTGTCTATGGTTTTGTTTATGAAATATAGATCGGTACGTTTTTGCTGAATCACCGTTATTAACAACTTTTTACTAGCCTGATTTAAGATCTTAGCGCTTCCTCGAATGTCTTTTTTAGTGGATATCTTGACACACGTAGGAATGAGATTATGATCTCTGCATCTCTTCAAGAAATTTAAAGCTGTTATGTATCTTGCGCGCTTGGTCTTTAGATCTTCTAATCTGCGTATTTTATTTGCTATTTTCAGTCCGTACTGGTTAACATAATGATTTCTTATATTTACGCGAACACTACACATGATTAAAACTACTTTTACGGATTTTATCGCGTTTATTTTTACTTTTTATTTTTAATTCCCGACGTTTCGGGCGCTTTCCAGCACCCATGGTCACGGGGGACTGAGATGACTGACGTCCCGATGTCATTGTTAAACCCGGAGTACCTTCAGCTTTTTTAATTATTGTTTATGGTCCGATCTATGCAAAATGAACTAACTCTGTCTTGAGGTCTTGCAGTGGTATGCTTGGGTTTAGTTTTAATTTTATTGATTATAGGATCCCAAGCAGGTGGTAGTACCCAGCCTCCTTCTCTATTGAAATTAGGATGTTTTTTAATTTCAATAGCCTCACGTATCATCCTTGGTAGGAATCGGTGTTCTTTCGCGAGGATTTGTGGTCTATCAAATCTGATGTAATGGTTGGGGCCGTCTAGGATATGATCACAAACTGCAGACTTCCCGGAACGTTGATGCTTCACATCAGCTATATGTTCTTTTACGCGGGTCCTAATTGATCTTTTGGTTTGTCCTATATAAGAGAGACCACATTCACAATCAAGCTTGTACACTCCTGCATCTTGTAGAGGAATATGACACTTGACGGATGGTAGGAACTGACTAATCTTCTTCGGCGGCTTGTAGAATGTTCTGATAGAAGCTCGCTTCAAGATATAGCCAATCTTGTCTGTGACACCTCTGACATATGGTAGTACAGCAGGCACACGCTCGACTGTGGCTGGCTTCACTCGGTCACTGTGACGTAGGCGCGGGACCCGAAGCTTGTTGTAGTGCAGAACTTGCTTGACGTGCTGAAGCTCGGCGGCCAGGTGTTTGCTGTCACAGATCCCTCGTGCTCTCTGTAACAAAGATTTGCCCACGGTAGCTAACTGTGAAGGATGGTGGTGAGATTCACCGTTTAAATATCGGTTTGTATGGGTCTTTTTCCTATACACAGTGTGACCAATGGTGTTATTAGGATTTCTGATGACTAACACATCTAGGAAAGGTAAGGAATTATTTGCCTCTAACTCCATAGTAAATTGAATTTTAGAGTTTATGGAATTAAGATGTTCTAAAAATGCAGTTACTTTGTCTGATGGTAAAATTGTGAAAGTATCGTCTACGTACCGCTTGTAGATCCTTGGTGTAACAGGTGCAGTAAGGAGGGCTTTCTCCTCAAAGTCTTCCATGAATATATCGGCGACAATGGGAGATACAGGTGAGCCCATCGCCACACCATCTACTTGCTTGTAAAACTCTTCCTTCCACAATAGATAGCCAGATGTAAGGCAATGTCTTAGTAACACTGCATATTCTGCTGGCATGTTATTTTCCTCTAGTTTCCTAGTTATAATTGAGATGCAGTCTTCAACAGGTAGGGATGTAAATAGAGACTGAACATCAAAACTGACCATGGTTTCATTGTCAGTAAGATGTAGGTCTTTTATCTCACTGACAAAATGGTATGAATCCTTAGTGTGTGCTCTTGTGTGTCCTCTGAGTGGTGATAATATTTTAGCTAAGTATTGAGCCAATCTGTAAGTTGGCGAATCAATCTGACTCACTATTGGACGTAAAGGAGCATTCGGTTTGTGTATCTTTGGTAACCCATACAACTTCGGTGGTTTGGCACATGAAGGTATTATCGAATTAACGTCCAGATTCAATTTTTCGGAGTATTTCTTAATTAGATCGCTAGTTGTTTTAAGCGTATTAGTTGTAGGGTCTGTTTTGACCTTTCGATAAGTAGTTTCATCCGACAAAAGTTGTTGTATTTTAAAATTGTAATCTGACGTATCCATTATAACCGTAGAATTACCTTTATCTGCGCGGAGAATCGTAAGCTCTGGTCTGTTGCGTAAGTTTTTCAACGCGTTAAATTCATTTTTGGGGAGATTTAATTTCGGCGCTGAACTTCGACGTAACATAGACGAGATGTCTTGACGTATGGCCTCTAAATCTTCATTACCAATATTATTTTTATACAGACAGTCCTCAACACTACAGATAATGTCCTCATACGGTATTTTTCGCGGTGTAATTGCGAAATTAATACCTTTTTCTAAAACTTTTATTGTGGCGTCGTCCAGTGTTTGTTTTGATAAGTTGTAGACAGCGCGTTGTTTATAATTCATGTCTGTGGTCAACGATTTCGTATGTTGGACATTTGATTTAGTTGTTAATTTATGGTATTTATCAATATGTTTATTTTTGCATTCATTGTATTTAGTTGTTTCGCGTTTGTCTAAAGTTTCCATGCAATTTTTATAATCAAATGTCGATAAAACTGTCTTTAATTCACTGGACGAATTGTCTATGGTTTTGTTTATGAAATATAGATCGGTACGTTTTTGCTGAATCACCGTTATTAACAACTTTTTACTAGCCTGATTTAAGATCTTAGCGCTTCCTCGAATGTCTTTTTTAGTGGATATCTTGACACACGTAGGAATGAGATTATGATCTCTGCATCTCTTCAGGAAATTTAAAGCTGTTATGTATCTTGCGCGCTTGGTCTTTAGATCTTCTAATCTGCGTATTTTATTTGCTATTTTCAGTCCGTACTGGTTAACATAATGATTTCTTATATTTACGCGAACACTACACATGATTAAAACTACTTTTACGGATTTTATCGCGTTTATTTTTACTTTTTATTTTTAATTCCCGACGTTTCGGGCGCTTTCCAGCACCCATGGTCACGGGGGACTGAGATGACTGACGTCCCGATGTCATTGTTAAACCCGGAGTACCTTCAGCTTTTTTAATTATTGTTTATGGTCCGATCTATGCAAAATGAACTAACTCTGTCTTGAGGTCTTGCAGTGGTATGCTTGGGTTTAGTTTTAATTTTATTGATTATAGGATCCCAAGCAGGTGGTAGTACCCAGCCTCCTTCTCTATTGAAATTAGGATGTTTTTTAATTTCAATAGCCTCACGTATCATCCTTGGTAGGAATCGGTGTTCTTTCGCGAGGATTTGTGGTCTATCAAATCTGATGTAATGGTTGGGGCCGTCTAGGATATGATCACAAACTGCAGACTTCCCGGAACGTTGATGCTTCACATCAGCTATATGTTCTTTTACGCGGGTCCTAATTGATCTTTTGGTTTGTCCTATATAAGAGAGACCACATTCACAATCAAGCTTGTACACTCCTGCATCTTGTAGAGGAATATGACACTTGACGGATGGTAGGAACTGACTAATCTTCTTCGGCGGCTTGTAGAATGTTCTGATAGAAGCTCGCTTCAAGATATAGCCAATCTTGTCTGTGACACCTCTGACATATGGTAGTACAGCAGGCACACGCTCGACTGTGGCTGGCTTCACTCGGTCACTGTGACGTAGGCGCGGGACCCGAAGCTTGTTGTAGTGCAGAACTTGCTTGACGTGCTGAAGCTCGGCGGCCAGGTGTTTGCTGTCACAGATCCCTCGTGCTCTCTGTAACAAAGATTTGCCCACGGTAGCTAACTGTGAAGGATGGTGGTGAGATTCACCGTTTAAATATCGGTTTGTATGGGTCTTTTTCCTATACACAGTGTGACCAATGGTGTTATTAGGATTTCTGATGACTAACACATCTAGGAAAGGTAAGGAATTATTTGCCTCTAACTCCATAGTAAATTGAATTTTAGAGTTTATGGAATTAAGATGTTCTAAAAATGCAGTTACTTTGTCTGATGGTAAAATTGTGAAAGTATCGTCTACGTACCGCTTGTAGATCCTTGGTGTAACAGGTGCAGTAAGGAGGGCTTTCTCCTCAAAGTCTTCCATGAATATATCGGCGACAATGGGAGATACAGGTGAGCCCATCGCCACACCATCTACTTGCTTGTAAAACTCTTCCTTCCACAATAGATAGCCAGATGTAAGGCAATGTCTTAGTAACACTGCATATTCTGCTGGCATGTTATTTTCCTCTAGTTTCCTAGTTATAATTGAGATGCAGTCTTCAACAGGTAGGGATGTAAATAGAGACTGAACATCAAAACTGACCATGGTTTCATTGTCAGTAAGATGTAGGTCTTTTATCTCACTGACAAAATGGTATGAATCCTTAGTGTGTGCTCTTGTGTGTCCTCTGAGTGGTGATAATATTTTAGCTAAGTATTGAGCCAATCTGTAAGTTGGCGAATCAATCTGACTCACTATTGGACGTAAAGGAGCATTCGGTTTGTGTATCTTTGGTAACCCATACAACTTCGGTGGTTTGGCACATGAAGGTATTATCGAATTAACGTCCAGATTCAATTTTTCGGAGTATTTCTTAATTAGATCGCTAGTTGTTTTAAGCGTATTAGTTGTAGGGTCTGTTTTGACCTTTCGATAAGTAGTTTCATCCGACAAAAGTTGTTGTATTTTAAAATTGTAATCTGACGTATCCATTATAACCGTAGAATTACCTTTATCTGCGCGGAGAATCGTAAGCTCTGGTCTGTTGCGTAAGTTTTTCAACGCGTTAAATTCATTTTTGGGGAGATTTAATTTCGGCGCTGAACTTCGACGTAACATAGACGAGATGTCTTGACGTATGGCCTCTAAATCTTCATTACCAATATTATTTTTATACAGACAGTCCTCAACACTACAGATAATGTCCTCATACGGTATTTTTCGCGGTGTAATTGCGAAATTAATACCTTTTTCTAAAACTTTTATTGTGGCGTCGTCCAGTGTTTGTTTTGATAAGTTGTAGACAGCGCGTTGTTTATAATTCATGTCTGTGGTCAACGATTTCGTATGTTGGACATTTGATTTAGTTGTTAATTTATGGTATTTATCAATATGTTTATTTTTGCATTCATTGTATTTAGTTGTTTCGCGTTTGTCTAAAGTTTCCATGCAATTTTTATAATCAAATGTCGATAAAACTGTCTTTAATTCACTGGACGAATTGTCTATGGTTTTGTTTATGAAATATAGATCGGTACGTTTTTGCTGAATCACCGTTATTAACAACTTTTTACTAGCCTGATTTAAGATCTTAGCGCTTCCTCGAATGTCTTTTTTAGTGGATATCTTGACACACGTAGGAATGAGATTATGATCTCTGCATCTCTTCAAGAAATTTAAAGCTGTTATGTATCTTGCGCGCTTGGTCTTTAGATCTTCTAATCTGCGTATTTTATTTGCTATTTTCAGTCCGTACTGGTTAACATAATGATTTCTTATATTTACGCGAACACTACACATGATTAAAACTACTTTTACGGATTTTATCGCGTTTATTTTTACTTTTTATTTTTAATTCCCGACGTTTCGGGCGCTTTCCAGCACCCATGGTCACGGGGGACTGAGATGACTGACGTCCCAATGTCATTGTTAAACCCGGAGTACCTTCAGCTTTTTTAATTATTGTTTATGGTCCGATCTATGCAAAATGAACTAACTCTGTCTTGAGGTCTTGCAGTGGTATGCTTGGGTTTAGTTTTAATTTTATTGATTATAGGATCCCAAGCAGGTGGTAGTACCCAGCCTCCTTCTCTATTGAAATTAGGATGTTTTTTAATTTCAATAGCCTCACGTATCATCCTTGGTAGGAATCGGTGTTCTTTCGCGAGGATTTGTGGTCTATCAAATCTGATGTAATGGTTGGGGCCGTCTAGGATATGATCACAAACTGCAGACTTCCCGGAACGTTGATGCTTCACATCAGCTATATGTTCTTTTACGCGGGTCCTAATTGATCTTTTGGTTTGTCCTATATAAGAGAGACCACATTCACAATCAAGCTTGTAGACTCCTGCATCTTGTAGAGGAATATGACACTTGACGGATGGTAGGAACTGACTAATCTTCTTCGGCGGCTTGTAGAATGTTCTGATAGAAGCTCGCTTCAAGATATAGCCAATCTTGTCTGTGACACCTCTGACATATGGTAGTACAGCAGGCACACGCTCGACTGTGGCTGGCTTCACTCGGTCACTGTGACGTAGGCGCGGGACCCGAAGCTTGTTGTCGTGCAGAACTTGCTTGACGTGCTGAAGCTCGGCGGCCAGGTGTTTGCTGTCACAGATCCCTCGTGCTCTCTGTAACAAAGATTTGCCCACGGTAGCTAACTGTGAAGGATGGTGGTGAGATTCACCGTTTAAATATCGGTTTGTATGGGTCTTTTTCCTATACACAGTGTGACCAATGGTGTTATTAGGATTTCTGATGACTAACACATCTAGGAAAGGTAAGGAATTATTTGCCTCTAACTCCATAGTAAATTGAATTTTAGAGTTTATGGAATTAAGATGTTCTAAAAATGCAGTTACTTTGTCTGATGGTAAAATTGTGAAAGTATCGTCTACGTACCGCTTGTAGATCCTTGGTGTAACAGGTGCAGTAAGGAGGGCTTTCTCCTCAAAGTCTTCCATGAATATATCGGCGACAATGGGAGATACAGGTGAGCCCATCGCCACACCATCTACTTGCTTGTAAAACTCTTCCTTCCACAATAGATAGCCAGATGTAAGGCAATGTCTTAGTAACACTGCATATTCTGCTGGCATGTTATTTTCCTCTAGTTTCCTAGTTATAATTGAGATGCAGTCTTCAACAGGTAGGGATGTAAATAGAGACTGAACATCAAAACTGACCATGGTTTCATTGTCAGTAAGGTGTAGGTCTTTTATCTCACTGACAAAATGGTATGAATCCTTAGTGTGTGCTCTTGTGTGTCCTCTGAGTGGTGATAATATTTTAGCTAAGTATTGAGCCAATCTGTAAGTTGGCGAATCAATCTGACTCACTATTGGACGTAAAGGAGCATTCGGTTTGTGTATCTTTGGTAACCCATACAACTTCGGTGGTTTGGCACATAAAGAAAAAAAAAATTTTAGAAAAAGGTATTAATTTCGCAATTACACCGCGAAAAATACCGTATGAGGACATTATCTGTATTGTTGAGGACTGTCTGTATAAAAATAATATTGGTAATGAAGATTTAGAGGCCATACGTCAAGACATCTCGTCTATGTTACGTCGAAGTTCAGCGCCGAAATTAAATCTCCCCAAAAATGAATTTAACGCGTTGAAAAACTTACGCAACAGACCAGAGCTTACGATTCTCCGCGCAGATAAAGGTAATTCTACGGTTATGATGGATACGTCAGATTACAATTTTAAAATACAACAACTTTTGTCGGATGAAACTACTTGTCGAAATAATACTCGTTTTTACGGAATTTATCGCGTATATTTAACTTTTTAATACCCGACGTTTCGAGAGCTTTACAGCACCCATGGTCACGGGAAGGACTGAGATGTTTAACGTCCTTCAGTCCTTCCCGTGACCATGGGTGCTGTAAAGCTCTCGAAACGTCGGGTATTAAAAAGTTAAATATACGCGATAAATTCCGTAAAAACGAGTATTATTTCAATGTGTAGTGTTCGCGTAAATATAAGAAATCATTACTTATCGAAAGGTCAAAACAGACCCTACAACTAATACGCTTAAAACAACTAGCGATCTAATTAAGAAATACTCCGAAAAATTGAATCTGGACGTTAATTCGATAATACCTTCATGTGCCAAACCACCGAAGTTGTATGGGTTACCAAAGATACACAAACCGAATGCTCCTTTACGTCCAATAGTGAGTCAGATTGATTCGCCAACTTACAGATTGGCTCAATACTTAGCTAAAATATTATCACCACTCAGAGGACACACAAGAGCACACACTAAGGATTCATACCATTTTGTCAGTGAGATAAAAGACCTACACCTTACTGACAATGAAACCATGGTCAGTTTTGATGTTCAGTCTCTATTTACATCCCTACCTGTTGAAGACTGCATCTCAATTATAACTAGGAAACTAGAGGAAAATAACATGCCAGCAGAATATGCAGTGTTACTAAGACATTGCCTTACATCTGGCTATCTATTGTGGAAGGAAGAGTTTTACAAGCAAGTAGATGGTGTGGCGATGGGCTCACCTGTATCTCCCATTGTCGCCGATATATTCATGGAAGACTTTGAGGAGAAAGCCCTCCTTACTGCACCTGTTACACCAAGGATCTACAAGCGGTACGTAGACGATACTTTCACAATTTTACCATCAGACAAAGTAACTGCATTTTTAGAACATCTTAATTCCATAAACTCTAAAATTCAATTTACTATGGAGTTAGAGGCAAATAATTCCTTACCTTTCCTAGATGTGTTAGTCATCAGAAATCCTAATAACACCATTGGTCACACTGTGTATAGGAAAAAGACCCATACAAACCGATATTTAAACGGTGAATCTCACCACCATCCTTCACAGTTAGCTACCGTGGGCAAATCTTTGTTACAGAGAGCACGAGGGATCTGTGACAGCAAACACCTGGCCGCCGAGCTTCAGCACGTCAAGCAAGTTCTGCACGACAACAAGCTTCGGGTCCCGCGCCTACGTCACAGTGACCGAGTGAAGCCAGCCACAGTCGAGCGTGTGCCTGCTGTACTACCATATGTCAGAGGTGTCACAGACAAGATTGGCTATATCTTGAAGCGAGCTTCTATCAGAACATTCTACAAGCCGCCGAAGAAGATTAGTCAGTTCCTACCATCCGTCAAGTGTCATATTCCTCTACAAGATGCAGGAGTCTACAAGCTTGATTGTGAATGTGGTCTCTCTTATATAGGACAAACCAAAAGATCAATTAGGACCCGCGTAAAAGAACATATAGCTGATGTGAAGCATCAACGTTCCGGGAAGTCTGCAGTTTGTGATCATATCCTAGACGGCCCCAACCATTACATCAGATTTGATAGACCACAAATCCTCGCGAAAGAACACCGATTCCTACCAAGGATGATACGTGAGGCTATTGAAATTAAAAAACATCCTAATTTCAATAGAGAAGGAGGCTGGGTACTACCACCTGCTTGGGATCCTATAATCAATAAAATTAAAACTAAACCCAAGCATACCACTGCAAGACCTCAAGACAGAGTTAGTTCATTTTGCATAGATCGGACCATAAACAATAATTAAAAAAGCTGAAGGTACTCCGGGTTTAACAATGACATCGGGACGTCAGTCATCTCAGTCCCCCGTGACCATGGGTGCTGGAAAGCGCCCGAAACGTCGGGAATTAAAAATAAAAAGTAAAAATAAACGCGATAAAATCCGTAAAAGTAGTTTTAATCATGTGTAGTGTTCGCGTAAATATAAGAAATCATTATGTTAACCAGTACGGACTGAAAATAGCAAATAAAATACGCAGATTAGAAGATCTAAAGACCAAGCGCGCAAGATACATAACAGCTTTAAATTTCTTGAAGAGATGCAGAGATCATAATCTCATTCCTACGTGTGTCAAGATATCCACTAAAAAAGACATTCGAGGAAGCGCTAAGATCTTAAATCAGGCTAGTAAAAAGTTGTTAATAACGGTGATTCAGCAAAAACGTACCGATCTATATTTCATAAACAAAACCATAAACAATTCGTCCAGTGAATTAAAGACAGTTTTATCGACATTTGATTATAAAAATTGCATGGAAACTTTAGACAAACGCGAAACAACTAAATACAATGAATGCAAAAATAAACATATTGATAAATACCATAAATTAACAACTAAATCAAATGTCCAACATACGAAATCGTTGACCACAGACATGAATCATAAACAACGCGCTGTCTACAACTTATCAAAACAAACACTGGACGACGCCACAATAAAAGTTTTAGAAAAAGGTATTAATTTCGCAATTACACCGCGAAAAATACCGTATGAGGACATTATCTGTAGTGTTGAGGACTGTCTGTATAAAAATAATATTGGTAATGAAGATTTAGAGGCCATACGTCAAGACATCTCGTCTATGTTACGTCGAAGTTCAGCGCCGAAATTAAATCTCCCCAAAAATGAATTTAACGCGTTGAAAAACTTACGCAACAGACCAGAGCTTACGATTCTCCGCGCAGATAAAGGTAATTCTACGGTTATAATGGATACGTCAGATTACAATTTTAAAATACAACAACTTTTGTCGGATGAAACTACTTATCGAAAGGTCAAAACAGACCCTACAACTAATACGCTTAAAACAACTAGCGATCTAATTAAGAAATACTCCGAAAAATTGAATCTGGACGTTAATTCGATAATACCTTCATGTGCCAAACCACCGAAGTTGTATGGGTTACCAAAGATACACAAACCGAATGCTCCTTTACGTCCAATAGTGAGTCAGATTGATTCGCCAACTTACAGATTGGCTCAATACTTAGCTAAAATATTATCACCACTCAGAGGACACACAAGAGTACACACTAAGGATTCATACCATTTTGTCAGTGAGATAAAAGACCTACATCTTACTGACAATGAAACCATGGTCAGTTTTGATGTTCAGTCTCTATTTACATCCCTACCTGTTGAAGACTGCATCTCAATTATAACTAGGAAACTAGAGGAAAATAACATGCCAGCAGAATATGCAGTGTTACTAAGACATTGCCTTACATCTGGCTATCTATTGTGGAAGGAAGAGTTTTACAAGCAAGTAGATGGTGTGGCGATGGGCTCACCTGTATCTCCCATTGTCGCCGATATATTCATGGAAGACTTTGAGGAGAAAGCCCTCCTTACTGCACCTGTTACACCAAGGATCTACAAGCGGTACGTAGACGATACTTTCACAATTTTACCATCAGACAAAGTAACTGCATTTTTAGAACATCTTAATTCCATAAACTCTAAAATTCAATTTACTATGGAGTTAGAGGCAAATAATGCCTTACCTTTCCTAGATGTGTTAGTCATCAGAAATCCTAATAACACCATTGGTCACACTGTGTATAGGAAAAAGACCCATACAAACCGATATTTAAACGGTGAATCTCACCACCATCCTTCACAGTTAGCTACCGTGGGCAAATCTTTGTTACAGAGAGCACGAGGGATCTGTGACAGCAAACACCTGGCCGCCGAGCTTCAGCACGTCAAGCAAGTTCTGCACGACAACAAGCTTCGGGTCCCGCGCCTACGTCACAGTGACCGAGTGAAGCCAGCCACAGTCGAGCGTGTGTCTGCTGTACTACCATATGTCAGAGGTGTCACAGACAAGATTGGCTATATCTTGAAGCGAGCTTCTATCAGAACATTCTACAAGCCGCCGAAGAAGATTAGTCAGTTCCTACCATCCGTCAAGTGTCATATTCCTCTACAAGATGCAGGAGTGTACAAGCTTGATTGTGAATGTGGTCTCTCTTATATAGGACAAACCAAAAGATCAATTAGGACCCGCGTAAAAGAACATATAGCTGATGTGAAGCATCAACGTTCCGGGAAGTCTGCAGTTTGTGATCATATCCTAGACGGCCCCAACCATTACATCAGATTTGATAGACCACAAATCCTCGCGAAAGAACACCGATTCCTACCAAGGATGATACGTGAGGCTATTGAAATTAAAAAACATCCTAATTTCAATAGAGAAGGAGGCTGGGTACTACCACCTGCTTGGGATCCTATAATCAATAAAATTAAAACTAAACCCAAGCATACCACTGCAAGACCTCAAGACAGAGTTAGTTCATTTTGCATAGATCGGACCATAAACAATAATTAAAAAAGCTGAAGGTACTCCGGGTTTAACAATGACATCGGGACGTCAGTCATCTCAGTCCCCCGTGACCATGGGTGCTGGAAAGCGCCCGAAACGTCGGGAATTAAAAATAAAAAGTAAAAATAAACGCGATAAAATCCGTAAAAGTAGTTTTAATCATGTGTAGTGTTCGCGTAAATATAAGAAATCTTTACCATACATACATTTTAATAATAAGCTCCGGGTAGTCTGCAGTCTGTGAACACGTACAGGATCGCCCCCGTCACTACATCAGAATTGATAGACCACTGATCCTCGCTAAAGAATACCAGTTCCTTCCAAGAATGATTCGCGAGGCTATTGAAATCAAAAAACATCCTAATTTCAATAGAGAAGATGGCTGGGTGCTACCATCTGCTTGGTTTCCCATAATAAATAAAATTAAATCCCAACCCAAGCATATATATGATAAAATCCCTAAAAACTATTATTATTTAAATGTGTAATGTTCGCGTAAATATAAGAAACCATTATATTCTAGATACTATTAATATTTATTTTACATATTTTCAAAATATTCTCCATTACGCTCTATACAAAGTTGCATTCGCCTAAACCAACTCTGAAAACACTTTTGCCAGTCTTGCTCTGACAGGTCGGAAATCGCTTCTTCGTAAGCACCCACTGCTTCTTCGGCGCTTGAAAAAAACTCTTGGGAACAAAAAAAAATCACAAGGAGCTAAGTCAGGGCTGTAGGGTGGGTGACTTAGAGTACCAGACCCTCCTAAATGCAGATTATGATTATAGAGCATCCCAATACCAGATTCCTCGATAAATGTTTTCTTCTAAGGGAGGTACTTGAAGAGGCATTATCCTGATGCAGCGTGATTTCCCGAAGCCCGGTCTTTGGTCTTCTCTCCCGCACAGCTTGAAGAGCTTTGGGTAATGCAACTATAGCATACTATTACAAGTTGACTGACCTACAATTTTTCAACATCTACGTCGACAAATGTCCGCTCCGCGAAAAAAAAAACTAGCCAACATTTTTTTGCCGACGTTGCGAGGTCTTTGCAGTTTTGTCGGTAGCTGTCCGTCTGAGTAGACCCGTATCGATGATTGCATTTTATTTTCTGAATTAATTTGATAGATCCATGTCTCGTCACCAGTAAAGATTTCTGTAACACGCCTAGATGTCCCGTTTTCAAAACGTAGACGTATTTCATTGCACCAATTCACACGAGTCTGTTTTTCGCTTTCGAAGAGCAAACGAAGGATCCATCGACAACAAAGCTTCCTCACTCCTAGATCTTGATTTAGAACAGTATGAATGCTCGCCAAACTAATGCCTACAATCTTTTTGATGTCCGTATATGTAATTTGTGAGTCTTCTCGCACCAACATTTCAGTAGTCCATACAGTTTCTGCCGTTACTGCTGTTTGCGGGGCCCCGATTTTTTGGTCATCTTTAAAGTTAATTTTACCTCTTTTGAATTCAGCAAACCAACTAAAAATTGTTGCTCGTGATGGAGCTGATTTCACTAATATTGACTGTAACCGTTGTAAACTTAATTGTTCGATTAAACCAATTTTAAAATCATAATAAATCATAGCGCGCAAATGTTAACAGCTAACACAGTTAACAGCTAAGGGGTGTACAGATCAAGTCTTTTCCATGCGCATGATCGCGGAGAAGTTTTTGGCGAAAAACCAAAGAGTTTTTTGTGCGTTCATGGACTTGGAAAAGGCTTATGACAGAGTGGACAGGGATGTGTTATGGCAAACGCTGAACGCATTTAGGTTGAGCGCTGGTTTGATACAGGCATTAAAGTCTCTGTATAGGGACTCGAGTGCTTGTGTTAGAATCAACGGGGTCTACTCGGACTGGTTTGGCATCCATAAAGGTGTCAGACAGGGCTGTGTAGCTTCCCCGTGGCTGTTCAACCTATTTATGGACAGCTGTTTGGAAAATTTGAAAGTTGAAGAATGCGGGGTAAGAATGGGTGAGTTAACCATCAAATGCCTTTTGTACGCCGATGATCAAGTCATACTTGCGTCGTCGGCGGCCGAGTTGCAAATGATGGTTACATTAATGAACAGGTCATTAAAAGAAAGGGGAATGAAAGTGAACGCGAGTAAGACGAAAGTGATGGTTTTTGAAAGAGATGAAAGCAAAACGGTATGTGAAATAAGAATAGAAGGAGAGTTAATTGAGCAAGTGGATGAGTTCGTATATTTGGGATGTGTATTCAGCAGGGATGCGAGATATGATAAGGACATTGAACGACGAGTGAATGCAGGAAATAAAGTAAATGGGGCTCTACACTCTATTGTGAAAAGTCAGAATGTGTCAAAAAAGGCACGTATGGCAATTCACAGTGCTGTATTAGTCCCTACTTTAACGTATGGTAGTGAAAGTTGGGTGTGGCAGAAGAAGCACGAGAGTAGAATAAATGCGATAGAAATGCGGTCGCTAAGGAGTATGTTAGGGCTGAATCTGAGTGACAGGGTGAGAAACTGTGTGATAAAAGAAGAGTGTGGTTTGCAAGATGATGCGGTGACCAGGATTAAGAAAGGAATGCTTCGGTGGTTTGGTCATGTAGAAAGAATGAATGCGGAAAGACTGACAAAGCAAATATATGTTGCAGAAGTGAATGGAAGAGTCGGAAAGGGACGTCCTAGGCGGAAGTTTGTCGACCAAATTGGCGATATACTAAAAATGGGCCAAATTAAGAGTACCCTTAACCGACGCGCATGTATGCGTAGGTATATGAATGTGGAAGAGGCGAGAAAGGTATGTCAGGATCGTGCTAAATGGAAGTCTGTAGTCTCTGCCTACCCCTCTGGGTGACAGGCGTGAGTGTTTATGTATTATGTTAACAGCTAAGATCCATCGTTTGAAATGAAAAGCGCGGGAAGCGTTGCAGGAAAATTGGTAGAACTTTGTTTTTTTTTTAGTATTGAGCTTTGGATTATGGAATTCTATGTTTAAATAAATTAGCTTTTTAGGAACATAATAATACGGGTGCGTTCCATTTTTAAATTTCGAGCATGTCAAAACTTATTGAGTGACCTACGTATAGGTTCCACTGCTGGGCACAGGCCTCCTCTCATTTATGATAGGGCAAGGAAATGTCCGCCGCGCTGCCCTATTGCTTGTTGGCGAACTTCATATGTCTTCGAAATATATCTTTTATTATTTCAAGACATGCAGGTTTCCTTACGATATTTACTTTTATCGCCGAACACGCAGTAAATAAGCACTTAAAATTGTAAATATTAATTTCATTGGTGCCGGAAGGGATCAAACCCGGATTCACCGCGTACTGTGAAATTTACAGCAAGTGCTAACTATCTTAGCCACCACGACTTACTTACTTATTTCTTATCCACTTTTCTACGGATAAAGAGGTGAATTTCCGATAATTTGATGATAATTTTTTTATAGAATAAGATGAAAAACGAGTTAAAATCCACCTGATGGTAAATGGATAATGTGTTCCATTGATATTTATCCTCAATTAAGAATCAAAATGCCGATGCCTTGTCACCTCTGAGGACTAAGATGGATGGCCTCATTTCTAGTAAAACCATCTCAGGTTCATTACAATCATACGAAACACAGCAGCATTAAGCCCATTTCTACTACAACCATAATATAGCTGCAGCATGGATCTACCACATATGAAATATTGGTATAAATTAAAAAACATTCCTATTATAAATTGGCCGAGCTTAGATGAGATGATTTCAGTTTAATCAAAGGACAAGAAACGCTAGTATAAAACATTATTTTTAAAAAACATCAACAGAAAATTTGTTACATTTATCGTTAATCACAAATCCAGGCTATAAATCTCGTCACACCTAAAAACGAAAATTAGGACTTGATTACACGACCGAAGCGTAATTTGTCTTGTTGCTAACAAAGAGAAATGTGATACAGATGTAAACGAAAATATTCGTCGGGACATTGAAAGGTCATTACGCGAATTATTTTTTTTTATTTTCCGGCGTACCATTTTCTTCTTAGTTTTTTTAAATGAACTACACTAGGATTTTATTTTAAAAGAATATTCATTATCGTGGATGATAACAGATTGATTGCTGTTTAATTATTTTTTATTAATTTTAAACGGTAAGCACCAAGATTTTTGCCTGTATCGTGGTGGCAGTTTACAAACATGAATTGCACCCGGAACAACTATTTGTAGGCCATACAAATACTTGTTCCATACGGGATTCGAACACGCGGTTCACAGCATAGCAACTCATTGCTAAGCCACTGCGCCACGGAGCAGTCAGTAGCCGAAAAATAATCCATCGGGAATACATTGCACCATTTCGTTCTATGGGTGTCGTAAGCTAAGACTGTAGGGAATACCGGAAAAAAACCTGGCTTCTGATAGTTAGCTGTACCATCTCGCTTTACACCTAAGGTAGAATATACAGACCAACTATGAATAATAGCAACAAAAGTCACGTGTGGTACAAGTGGAGATACGTCCAGCCTTGGACTTTCCCGACTGATGAAGATTAAGAGATTAATTTGTTTATAACTACTATAGATATTTTTTGTAATGTTTTCAACGTAATATAACTGTAGCTATTTTATGGCTACAGTATGATCAGCTCAACCGGGGGAAACCCCACCCTAACGGAATAGAGAGTACATCTGTCCAGCTGTCCAGCGAATACAGCAATTGGGACTGGCTGCCGTGACCGAAATTCAGTCTGAAGGACATTACAGTTATTATTACATAGTTTAGTATCCATATCACGTATCTTTTAAAGAATATCAACATTAACCGTATGAACTAAACATTTGTAATATATAAGGCATAAAGACACATAGAACATTTGTTGTGATCCTGATTTGACTTAATATTGAATGTCCTAGCCTAGACGGGATAATCCATCGACTTAAAGTAAAAGGATGGCTTAGCGTAGTGCTTCTAACAATGAAGATTTGTTTATTTGGTATAAAAATTATGTTCCCTGTATAAAAATATATTCGATTTTTTTAATCAAGCACCGGCTAGCCATCCTTTTTATAAGCGTATTAGACAACTCTATTCTTAGAATTATCTTGAGAGTAAAATAAACATATTATATATTTATTGAACTAGTACTAATGATTAATAACTTCTTTACAGATTAACATACGGTCCATAATTATATTAGTAAATGGCTCAGACTATGTTGGTAGAAAATATTCCAATTCTTTTTTAATATCCCATAAAATCGGGCACATGAATATGCGTCAATGCTTTAGCCAATATCTGATGAGTTTGACCCATTCTAGACAGTCAAATTTATCAGACATTGCCCTCAAATGAAATTTCTAGCACTACGTTGATCCTGCACCTGAAGTCTCTCCGGTTGTATCGAATTTTTGTCCCAGCAGACTGTGAGAGTAAGGAAATAAAGAAAACAACTGTGCTTGCGCACACTCGTACACTGTAACCTTATCCTACGCTGATGAGACTGTCGTGAATGAAATTCGGTCCAGAAGACATTATTATTGCTTTTGTTGTTTTATTTATGTAATATCGAAAAATATGCAAAGGGTATTTTATATCCTAATAAACTTATTGGATAGACTATCTGTACACAGTCTCTGGGCTTCGAACGGTAGAAGAGACCGCAAAACTTTCGCAATAGAAAGTTTATCTTATCCTTTATTTCTTCGAGCTACTTTTTCACAGACAGCCAGCAGAAATTACCACAGCGGCGATTGTTTTTCTTGGACAAACTAATTTAGTACTGTAGAAAATTCTCTCTAAAGTGACGTGTGAAGTATTGGCTAGGTTTAAGTTTCGATTTTAAAACCGGTATCATTAATCTCTTATTTTTAAAATCAAGTTATCTTGGTAAATGTCAAAAATGACTAAATAAGAATTACTAAATAAATCATGGATATCGAATTTCCGCAAAGTAACATCTGATTCTATTAAGAATTACTTTGTTTGAATTAAGTTTATTTAAATAAAAATTGAATAAATAAAAATAAAAACTTGTTATCTATGTTTTTTTTCTATTTTATCTAATCTTGTTTATTTTGCTCGAGGTCAAAAGAGGAGGTTTTTCTAAATTTGATTGTAGTATATATTTTTTACAAGATATACTTCTTTGAGGGTACACGTCACGGTTGCGAATTGGGTAATAAAAGTCGTAGATTCCTATTATACACAACTTTTGGAGTGTATAACGTGAGTACTATTTGTGCTTATAACATTGCTAGTATTATTTTTATTAAGAAAGTGATCACTCTACTTCCCTAAGGAACCCCAAGTGAGCCGAGTGGCTCACAACAATGGCGTCGGATTACCACTGTCTAATCCCCGCTTCATTATTGGGGCCACTTTCAATGTACATGAACAGCGAGATGGAGAAATAGGGACGAAAGCCGCTTTATCCCGATGTATTTCCAATACGACACCTCCGAGCTTGTACTGATTGATTTCCCATCGAAACTAGATTTTTAAAAAAACATACGTACTCATGCAAACTATTTTCGCATAAAAATAAATAAAACTAAAACATAAGGAAATTGGTTAAAGGGTGTTTACCTGCTCAAATGGAAACTAGACAGCGCAACAACGCAACAGCTTAATAAATGTGATATTAAAAATAAAAAATAAATTACTTCTTTTTTAATCTTATACGATTACACCTGACGTTAAATACTCACAATAGCGACAGGTAGCAGCTTCAAACGTGTTGTCAAACGTCGACAAGCTCTCGCTACAAAGAGGCAAGCCCACATCGAACAGTAGATCTACGTAATGAAAATCAAGCACACTTATGAAAACTAGTCACAACAAAAGATTCAAATATTCAATTTTTGCAATATTATGTCAACCATTTACCGAAATGATTCAATAATACATTTTCCTAACGAGTCATTTTATAACGCACTTACAATTTTACGAAATTCTACCGAATTCCTCATTTAAATAACTACGAAGCCATTATCTGTCACCGTAAGCATTAAATTGAAAATTCAGGCTCAAATAGTGAAGTAGATAATGTCATATTAAGCTCTCTGTACTAGTAGCAGAGTTTAAAATTACTTTAACGTAGAGCGGAAGTCCTGTCGGCACCATTTAAAACCGATTAAAATGTACGTAGCGAGCGATTTTTTAATAGAAACGTGTTTAAAAAAAGTTTCGTGAGACAAGTTTTTCTACTTTAGTTACGAAGGAAAAATATGCCTTCATCTAGTGTTGCTGAAAATTTTCAAAAATCGGGAAGTTATTGTTTTAATACGTTCTTCGAAAATTGAGTTTCCATCAAATCTTGTTTTGATTTCACGGGAAGTCAACCTGACAATTATTTCTCGATGGTATCTGTATGTCTGTATGTAGGTGTGATACAAGTTGAAGAAGAAGATTGATTTTAGACGTTCCATGTAACATCTAAAATCAATTTTATATATCTGTAGCGATCCGTTCCCGTTGACGCACCCAGCTTGGCGCGTGGGTGATTTCTGGGTCCTGAAGACAATGCCACCTACCAGGTCCGATTGACTTTATGTGGTAGAGCCATGCTGCAGCTTACTGGTATAGTTGTAGCACGAATGGATTGGCTCGACAAGGGAAGGACCATGCTCTCATAGAATACCAGCGTCAAATAACAGCTTAAAACTACTGTGCTTTGTATGGTAAGTGTAAAGAACCGGAGACCCTTTTTAATGGAAACGAGGCATTCCATCTTATTCTTCAAAGGGTGACAACGCATCTGCATTTTGATTCGTAATCGAGGATAGATGTAGATGTCTATGGGCCACGGCAACCATTTAACGTCAGGTAAACTGCTTGCTCGTTTGTCTTATAAAAAAATCTAAACGTTTGAGGTACCCATTCAAACGCGCACAAAAACTTTCACCAAAACCTTTCACGCCGCTTTCGGGTTTTAGCGATATTAACGGACACCAATTGATTTTTATATATATAGACATGCATGAGAGAGGCAAATCCAACTGTGAGATATTTCCATGTCCAGCGGTGGGCAGTTTCCCTTATATTCAAATCATGCTCATGGTACTGTTAAATATCTTGCATAGCTTACAGTTTCCGAAAATAATATAATACAGTTGCTATAATCTTAATTACCAAGGAGATAAGGTTAGCATAGAGCCAAAATTAAAATTGTCGTTTTATCAATGACTAAAACACTTTACGCACAAATATGCCTTTCAATCTTCGTTTTCAAAAAAAGGATATATATAATTATCAAAGAGGAAGTTTTAGAGAATATTTGACCGATTATCCCGTGGCTGTCGTAATAGGCAACAGGGGGAATCTAAAATAAGAGATGGTCCGTAAAACCTTCCTGATACCAACTAAAAATTATAAAAAAGCAGTGGTTGGCAAACTCGGAAGAACAGCTATTTTTGGAACCGCAGAAATTTTATGTAAAGAAACTGCGGTTTCCGACGAAGTAGACTTATATATAGACTTATATAAATGTACAGAATATATTATGCATGTGTTATATTTTTCTTGTTAAAGACGTCAAGGATATCAAAAGCATTGTTGAGATCAATGACACTCGGATTACTTTTGCGAAATTCATGCTCCGGTTATTATTAGAGTACACTGATTGACATACGAGCCGAGAAGAGAAGATTTGAGTAAAATAATCCCCTTATGTAAAGCCATGTTATAAGAAGAAAGTAAATTAATATCTTTTGTAACGTGTTTGTTAAGAAAAGAATAAATGTATTGGTTCAGTGGCTATGCTACCAAAATTAATTTTACTGTGTAAATATTGATTGTACTCGTAAGTTAACTTGGTACAAGGACACCGCAACTGTGTTAAGGTTGCAGACACAAAATACCATTGCAAAATAGCAGCTTACTGTTGCTATGTTTCGTATGGTGAGTGTACAAAACTGGAGACCTGTTTTACTGGAAAAGAGGTATTCTATCTTGATCCTCAGGTACGACAACATATCTAAAATTTGATTCTTAATAGGGGATATATGTAGGTATTTATTGACATTTGTTGAAATCTTAAGAATAATTATTCATATGGATTTTTGCCTTTAATTTTTCTTTCTTCTTTTTTTTAACAGCCCGTAAAAAGTCAGTACTGTACATGGACCTCTTTAATCTTAAAGTATACATAGGCCAGCTACGTAAGCGGCGTAGAGCGCGCGTATTTTTCATTTCCCATGGTACCAAGCGTAAGCAGATATTCTGGCGCCATTCTATTTGCAGGTATTTTACAACCTGGGTCTCCGGCAGTGCGATTTAATGACGATTTTTGGCTAATAATATCCTAAAATTAGTCAACGAATTATAGATTTAAATTGTCATGTTTTACAAAATATTCATGTACAACGTAGTACAACACTATATCGGCTTCGGGTAAGTGCGGAAGCACATGCTGTGTCGACCCGGCCGTATGC
Organism: Parnassius smintheus behrii; assembly: GCA_036936625.1. Classification (NCBI taxonomy): domain Eukaryota; kingdom Metazoa; phylum Arthropoda; class Insecta; order Lepidoptera; family Papilionidae; genus Parnassius; species Parnassius smintheus. The sequence goes on from JAUPFT010000020.1 coordinate 44,195,283, forward strand.
CTCCCCCAACGTGCTATAACTCCTTTAGTAATTTTGACAAAATAATTTTTTCTCATCAAAATATTACTTGCCGTTGAAAAAAAAAACATCATTTATCTTCTAAGTTTGCTTCCGTGAATCGATTTAGCTTATATATATATATATATATATATATATATATATATATATATATATATATATATATATATATATATATATATATATATATATATATATATGTCCATTCGTGACCAATAGCGTCACTCTTGCAATTTCCAGACTCTTCATACCCATGCTTACGCTTCATTAAATACGCGCTCTTTACTTTGCTTATGTATACTCTAAGTTTCCCAAAGTATATATCAAATCGGCACGCTGGGCAAATTTGATGATTATTGTACCGAAAAAAAAATCACCCATTTTTTACCATTAACTTTTACTTTTATTAGTATTTTTTACAATTTTTTATGGGACTACCCCTGAAATTCAAAATCATTTGAATTGGTTCCTGGTTAAAAATATAATTTTACCATAGAATTTTAGTACGGTATAGTTGTTTTATTTATATTTGTGAAGAATATACCAGTGAATTGATGAATGGGGAGATCTTCAATAAACAAATCACCAATCACTTTCAATAAAAGTTTATTGTAAGCAGATTAGATCACATCATTAAATAGTCCACATATACAATAATCTTTATAATTTAGCACAAAGCGTAGCATAGGAAGGTATTAATATGTTCAAAACATAAAAGATCACACAAGACGGCGTCGTGGCTTAGTGGCTTAGCAATGAGTTACAGCGCTAAGGGCCGCGGGTTCGAATCCCGCACGGAACAAATATTTGTATGGCCTACAATTGATTGTTTCGGATCTGGATGTTTGTCCTTGTGAAATTTGTGTTTGTAAACTGCCCCCACGATACAGGAGAAAATCCTAGTGTGGAGGTAACGTTTAATTTAAAAAAAATATATTTTATAAAAGACAGAATTGAAAAAATATATAATATCGTATAGTTTGAAACATTAAATTAGTACTAATAATGTAGACACAAGTTGACCTAATGCTTGCGTTGCACGAGTGCGGTTGTGGTCGGTTGGCTGCAAATGACGCTAACCGCTCGTGCGTGCTGCTAGCATGTGAATTTTACGTGTTAGCATGCCTTTATATAGACTACTGTGTGACGCACTTTGTATATTAGGTTCTCTCTATATCTCGTATGTACACTGTATAATGTGTGGCACAGAGTACTTTATATAGACTACTTTGTGACGCACTTTGTATATTAGGTTCTCTCTATATCTCGTATGTACACTGTATAATGTGTGGCACAGAGTACTTTATATAGACTACTTTGTGACGCACTTTGTATATTAGGTTCTCTCTATATCTCGTATGTACACTGTATAATGTGTGACACAGAGCACTTTATATACAAATTTTTAAAAACGAGCACTCATTTCACGTGATAATAATTGGATGATGTGGCCTATAGATATTTACATCTATCTTCAATTAAGAATCTAAATGCAGATGCGTTGTTACCCCAGCAGACATAACACTTCTTATTCGAGGGATATTTGCAATTAATATTCTAAACAATGCCAAAGCAACCAGGTTTTTACAAAATAACATATCTTTCATTTTCTTCTTATTTATTTATTATGTGGCCGGTGGAAGGAAAAGGGGCAAGGTGTTGTGCCCGGGGAGCGGCCAACACTCCATGTGATAGTTTTTTTTTTTTTTTGCGCCCGAAGCAAATATGGGCAACCCTCCGGAAAGCGGTTGGGAATGCTCATAGCATACCACGCAGCCGGCTGCGTGGTTATGTGGCGACTTTTACCCACTAAACCCAACCTTTTAGGAATTGGCTTAACGATCTGACTAGAGATCTCTAAGCCGTATACGAACGCGACCCTCCTTGGCAGAAAGGAGGGCGCATATATGTGATAGTTCGGAGATGTTCTATATATACTGTTTATGATTCGGAATATTTATAGCGCGATTTAGGCTTCGGTGTGTTTCGGTGTGCTAGTGGCGCGACGACATCGCCGCAACATCACCCCCCTGCTCAGACCGGAGGTCGATAGTGCAGCCTCGTTGCCGACGAATGTGCAAGTGCCAGGAGATTGCCTTGTAGTCTGCGGTGAGTCGAGAAGAAGGCAAGTAATCTGCGAGAGTGCCGTGAAGCAGAGGCGAGCAGTAAGGCTTAGAGTCGTGCCGAACACTGTATAGCGTGATAGTTCGGAGATGTTCTATCTATACTGTTCATGATTCGGAATGTTTATAGCGCGATTTAGGCTTCGGTGTGTTTCGGTGTGCTAGTGGCGCGACGACATCGCCGCTACAATTATTAATGTAAAAATATTATATTCATAATCATGCAGTCTTGCTCTCTTGTTGCTTTTTCGTTTAAAGGATGATTCTATTATAATAAATCTATAATTGTGGCCGCACTGTCTTTGCGCCACAGGCGAAACGCACCAAAGCCTAAATCACGTAAATTTTCAAAGATCCAACGCTATAATATATATAACAACTCCGAATTATCACACGGAACGGTGGCCGCTCCCCAGGCTGAACACCTTGTCCGTTGGGAGATCTCTCCTTTTTCTTCAACGGCCACACTGGTTACCCCAACGTGATTTAAACATGCAGCAATGCAATCTACGGAACCTTCAACTTCAAGATTTGTCATCGTTATCAAGTACCCTTTATCCATTTGCTCCCGAGCAGATATCGTCTGCAGTCTGGACATCCTGCAAGCCAGCTAGCTATACAAGTTTCATCGCAGCACTGGAATAATGGTTCCTGTTCCTTCAAGCTACTCACTGCGCTTTAGTGTTCGGCACGGCTCTGAGCGAAAGCAGAGGTGAGCAGTAAGACTGCTCGCCTCTGCTTCACGGCACTCTCGTAGATTACTTACCTTCTTCTCGACTCACCGCAGATTGCAAGGCAAACCTCTGGCACTTGCACATTTGTCAATATTTAGACTGCACCATCAACCTTCGGTCTGAGCAGGGGAGTGATGTGGCGGCAATGTTATCGCGCCACTAGCGAAACACACCGAAACCTAAATCTCGCTATGAAAGTTCTGAAGGTACCACGCTAAATATAGAACAGATCCGAATTAACACACGGAGCATTGACCGCTCCCGGGCTGAACACTTGCCCACCGGGAGATCTCCCCTTTTCCTTCAACGGACAAGTAATGATCGTGGTTCAGCTGAAATATTCTACAATATTATAATACATGAAAAAAAAATGAAATGTCTGTATGTTATATTGAACACATTGCTTTTTATTGACATGAAAGGAGGGGGTGGGGGTATGTACATGACATTAAGACTTGAGTAACCATTTTTGTCTGCCTATCTGTATGTCCTTCTGCAATCCTTTCAGCCATCAACAGAAGTTCACAAACTGATAGAGAGCAATGTCAGGAGTGAACTAGGCTATATTTTATTCATATTAATGACTGAGATTTTTTGTAGAGAAGAGTGACAAAAGAAGTCCACATGATGGTAAATGGATGCTGTAACCCATAGACATTTACACTTATGCTCAATTAAGAATTTAAATGCAGACTCGTTGTCACCCGTGAGGACTAATCTGGAACGCCTCGTTTCCAATAAAAAGGGTCTCAAGTTCTCTACACTCACCATACGAAACACAGCAGCATTAAAATGCTATTTTACGCTGGAACTCTGTGAGAACGTGGTCCTATCTCGGTCGAGCCGAACCAACCAATTTGTAACCACAATACAGCTGCAGCATGACTCTACTTATACTTTTATAAATAATAATTATTATTTGGTGATTAACTTAATTTAAACAACGATACAATTTTATAGATCCTACTCAGGGAAAGCTAGGGCGAATCGCTGATGAGAAATAAATTAAATAAATACTTTAAAAATGCTATAAGAATATACAGAAAACTTGACTTTTGTCTCTTTAATATTAATTAAAAATATTAATAAAATAAATTAAACTAAACAGTTACATTTATTTCGTTTTAAACAAGTTTTATATAACGTAAAACGAAATAAATGGATCGGGTTTCAAGCATTGAACGGAATGAGAAATTGAATCAGTATCTGATATTAATTGCCCAGTCTTACTGCAAATTAATTTTATTTGTGGCAACCCTAACGGTTGCCGACAGGTGGAATTTGTTACTGGTTTCTAAAGCTTAATTCAATTAAAAAGGTATGTTCGAGGATATTGACAAAATGAGTTCTGTCAAAATCTTCAATTGAATAATTTAATATTCAAATGATTTCAAGTAGTACTTTCATAATTGAAGCGAGCATTAATTGTTCTTAAGTTACGAACGATATAGTAGAGTAGCCGATGGAAAATATTTTGTATGAATTCTTGTAATGGTGTTTGGTAATTATTAATTTTAAACGCGGCAACATTTTCATTTATATTAGAATGTATACTTACGCAGAATATATTAATATATCAACATGACTACTCCCTCCATATTCCTTCTTTTCACTAGCACTACCATTAATAACTATCTATACTCCATAACTATCTTGTTTTACCGTCTGGAAAAAATAGCATGTAACAGGAGAACGGAATAGAAGCCTATGGTTATGATATTTTACATTTTTTTTTTATTTTACGTTAAAATATTATGAAATTGATCTATCAATAAATACAACACTCAAATTTTAACACGTTCCCAACGGCACTGATTTATCTGTACTTTCCATTACTGCGTTACGAGACGTTTGAAACCTCGTTCTGAACCAGAGGTTGTAGCGGCACGAGGCTTAGTAAACCCCACCGCCCACATGAGACAAAAAATTTTTTTTTGGCGCCAAATAAGACAAATTGTATGGTTTTTGTCGCGATTATCATTATCAATGAGTTGATTAACATACATCTGCTGCCGCCTGTGGGCAGATTATTTAGTTTAGATTCTATAGGTAAAATAAAATGTGGGGTCTTATGTACCCCATACCGCACTGAAAAAGGGCAGTTTTTCATATTGTTTAGTGATGGAAAAAAAAATCGATTTTATGTAATTGTACTTATGGATGCTTTTTATTAAAACAGGGCAAACAATAATATTTTTGCAACCGATACATTCTGTGGGAATTTTCTTTGCTGTTTTGTCAGCCTCACGACTTGATAAGAAGGTGCGAAGTTTTTCGTAGCATCCTACACATCTCCTTTTCTTTGATCCTTTTTCAAGATGATGTGGATTGTTTGGAGCGGGTTCTGAAAATAAAAATAAAAAAACTGATAGTGTATTTTTGAAGCGGGTTGATTAGGTGTAGCGATTTATTGGAGCATTTCTATACATAAGTATGGGATCGTTACGGCCTGTGTGTGTTTTGCTTTTGTCAGTTGAATTTATTTGTTATATTCCTACATAATTATTTCACTTAGACTGAGTATAATTTGTAAATATTGATGGGAAACTAACCTGTTTTTCAAATATCATTTATTTGGAATTAGATTTACCACCCAATTCCTCTTCAATATCAATAATATTATAAATTAACTTTCTTCGGCAACGTTTCGACATCTTATTATATCGTCGCGGGTGCAGCGTTCAACGTTTTGCACAACACTAACCGCGTAAAGTTAGCGTAGGGTGCGGTACGAGGTGTGCGGGGTACGAGGTGTTCGCAACTTCGTAATGCACTGTATTAAACTTTAATTTATTTAGTGCGGTACGAGGCCTAAGAAATCCGGTATTAAGGTAGATATACCAAAAAACTCGGCATCAATAGCACATAACAGATATATAGTTATATCTCTCCTAGACTGAAGCAAACGGAAGTTATGCCTCTCGCATGACAGAGAAGTTTAAGTTTTTCCTTACCGCTATAAAGACGAGACACGGACGAGACGTTTCAAGCCTAGTTTCGCAGTCAACGTGTTAAATCACCTCCTTGTTTTCGAAATCAGCTAATGAAGGGTTAAACGTAAATAGAATAAACATTTGGGTCTGTATTTGGCAAAATATTAAGCCTCCTAATGAGAAATGTATTAACCTAATATTGGTAGCGAATGTCGGCGGTTACTGTCGACAAATGACCTTAACCGCATGGAGCACACGTCGTTATGTTGGCAGCGTTCGAAATTTTACATGTTCAGTGAAATGACCTCATTTCCGTCTGCACTAAGCATCGTCGTAATTTATTCGTTAATTCACGGCAGCCTATCGAAAATTCCTCAGTCGTTTAATCAAAAAATAACTTCATGAAAAGATGTGTTTAATATGTTATATTTTTTCTATAAAAAAGAGCAAACGATCATGCGGCTCACTTAATAGTAAATCACTACCGCCGCCCATGAACAACTGCTACAACAGAGGTATGTTATTATATATAAATGAAAACAATTAGGTGAATTTAATAGGCTGTCATGGTAACGGTAACTACTGAATTAAAAAAAAAAACTGAAAAAATCCAAATATCCCTCCAATGAGATAATTTATGCTCAGAAGGGGGCTATTAATAGATTGTGAAATTAAACGAGCCCAATGGTTAAATACTGATTTTAAAAATCCCTATTAAGTAAAAAAAAGTCTCACAAGACCTGTTATACAAAGAAGTCAAAAATCCATCCATCCACACACATACAAGTTATAAAATCCATTACTAAACATAGGTTTCCCCATGAATTGCCTCTTAAAGGGGATTTTGCCATAATTAGCAGGCGGGTTAGCAAACAATGTTATTAAAATTTTGAGTCGTTATCAGCAAGATGCTGTTGCCCATACCCTGTTTCTATTTCCATCTGTCGCTTCTTATTGTGAGATCCACGGGATGATATGGAGTAATGGTTATGCTTGCTACGCCACTAAACAGCGGCACCGTCAACGTCTGTCGAGCTCGTCGCCATCCCGGGGAGTCACTTAGGCTATCATCTCCGGTTGTTCGGCGCTTTCTAATTCTGAGTACGTGCACAGACCACCTAGAGCTCGCTCTAAAATGTGGTCTCGTGGATCGAAAATTATCTTATTAAAATTACTTGCCGGCATCCGTGCTCGGAAACGACTGCGCGAGGTTCTACTGGGACCATCACAGACAGGACTATGTTTTCGAATAAGCCTGATATTATGCTGATGCACCGGGTACAGTCAAGGATACTTTTGGTCGACATTACCATTCCGTATGACGAGAACCTCATAAAAGCCTTATAAAATTTCTATATGTGGTGGAGCCATGCTGCAGTTATATTAGTAGTATAGTTGTAGCACGAATGAGTTGGCTCGACCGGGGAAGGACCATGCTCTTACATAATGCCAGCGTAAAATAGCAGCTTATTCTACTGTGTTTCGTATGGTGAGTGTAGAGAACCGGAGACTCTTTTTACTGGAAACGCGGGATTCCATCTTAGTACTCACGGGTGGCAACGCATCTGCATTATGATTTGTAATCGAGGATAGATGGGCCACAGCAACCACTTACCATCAGGTGGACTGTGTGCACGTTTGTCACCCTATCCTATAAAAAAAGAATAAAAGCCGAACCAAATAAACGAACAACATTTCTAGACCAGTCTCATGAGGTGACCGATATGCGGGTGCGCTGCCAACCGAAATTATTTTTGTAGTCGTTTTTCCAAACAGGCTAATACTGTTTATCCTCTCAGGTCCTCTGAGACGACTGGGACTCCGTGACGGACCGCTCCGAGCTCAAAGACAGAAGGTGGTGCTCCTCGATACCGCCCGCGTTGGGTTTATTTTTGTATTTTTTATTCATTTATTACACTATATCAATGTATAATTGTCATTTTAATTTGTATATTTTAATACCTAAAATATAATAATACATACACACACGCATACATAAAACCCCGCGTTTATCAGCCAGTGCGGTAAACAGAGATTACTGAATATAGCAATCAATTAAGGTAAAATACTCTTAGAATTTTATGTATTTTCGGAAATTTCTTTTCGATCGGACCCCCTGTGAGACTTATAGTAATGGCCGTCGGATTACAGTAACGTAATCCCGCTTCGTTCATTGCTACAGTTTGCAGTTGGGCATATGGACGGCGAGCTGCAAGATTCGGGGACGGAATCCGCTTTGCCGCCTGTGTATTTATAATAGGATTTTTAAGGGATAAAATCAATTGTGTTGGCTTTTTTTAACTCAGTTCGTGCTAAATTTAAATGTAATTATATCTATATATACATACGTATAAATAAAATTTAAGTTTCTATGTGTTATATCGGAATACTGCTTTAAAATAAGCTGAGCGGATTTTTTGAATACCATTACATGAATAACAAGTTTTAATTTTTTTTCTGTCTGTAGATCGCTAGGCTAATCTTCGTAATGTCTCAACCAATTTTTATGAAACTCTACAAACAGATCAAGAATAATTCCTGGGATAATTTTGGCTATATTTTATCTGAGAAACTTAATGACTAAAAAAATAATAAAATAATTGGTCTTTAAATGTGAATGATCTCAGATGGTTAACGCTCGCTGTAAATTTCAATTCCAGCAAAGAATCTTTAAATCCACGTATCTGTGTTCGCTTGCACCGTTTGCGTTTGTTTTTGTTTGCACGGGCGATCTTCGATCCTGTTATGATAGTAAAATTTCTGCCCGCACTATTTATATAATTTTGTAACATAAAATATCTGTGTACTTTGCCTGGCACACTCGGTGACCACTTACTATCTAACATTAATTATGTATTTTGTTTTTAATGTATTTCTCTTTTAAGTGAATTTTTGTAAAATTCTTATGAGAATAAGTGTCTTTGATCCTAAATTTGTTGTGCCAGAGCGTTATCAGTTATTGCATATGTTCTTGGGGATGCGCTGCTAAAACACATCTTATAGAATTAGAGCGAGCTCAAAGAGCTGTACTAAAAGTAATACTTTCACTTCCTTAGAGATATTCGACAGAAAAGGCAAATAAGTTAACTGATGTACTAAGTGTCCGCAAATTATTCATATATCAATGTCTTAGACGCTTTAATAGATGAAGTGTTCCGCAAATACAAAATTTAAAAAAACTGTACGTAAAAGTATCCCCAAAGTTAAATTCATATTCGGCAAAAGGAATTATAATTACGTAGCTCCCAAGTTATATAATATACTAAATAAAACAGTGTGCACAAGAAAGGCTTCAAATCATACATTTAAAAGTATGTTATATAATTGGCTTAAAGAATGTGACTATGATAAATGCGAAAATAGCATAAATAGCTCCATGTGAATAACTTTATGTGCAGAGTAACAACACACACACTCACTCACACACACACACACACACACACACACACACACACACGCACGCACGCACTCACGCACGCACGCACACACGCACGCACGCATGCACGAACGCACGCACACACGCACGCGCACATGTATATAGTGTTAACTGAGTATTTCTCTAATGTATTTTTGTAACAAAGAGTTACTGAATGGGAAGGAACTGACTCCTGAAATACAGGGTATCCTAGTTTGGGATTCAGGGCTCAATGATGTTGTATGAAATTATAAGTGTCAAATAAAGAAATTATTATTATCATTATTATTAAATATAACAGAACGCGGGTTCGATCCCCGCCGGCACCAATGAAAGTGTTAATTGCAATTTTAAATGCTGATTTACCACGTGCTCGGCGGTGAAGGAAAACATCGTGAGGAAACCTGCATGTCTGAGGAATAGGGAAAAAAATATTTCGAAGACATGTGAGGTTCGCCAACACCCATTGGGACAGCGCGGCGGACACATCCTTGCCCTAAACCCTCTCAGAAATGAGGGGATGCCTGTGCCCAGCAGTGGGACTTATATAGGCTGTAACTTTAAGTGTGAATGGTCTAAATGGTGATCCCGTTAAATCGAAATAACAACACATTAATATATCCAACCAATGCGAAGCCAGGGTGATCGCTAGTAGTTAAAATAAAAGCAGTGTACTATATTAAATATCATATACACAAACTTCAATTTAAAAAAAAAACAAGATATTCGTTAATAAAAATATATTATATATGTATTGTTCAATTGTGGAGGCAAAAACTATCATCAAGTTGATCATACCAACAGTTGTATATACATTCATCTCCTCTTTCGTCCTGTTGGTATGACACCGAATAAGCGACTATTTAACGCCAGAGAGATCCTTTTATTTCCGATAAGTGTCGGTATAATCATGTCAGACGTAATGTTTAGACTGGCGACGGGCAGCAACGTTAAATGTGCGGGACGTCTAATGAAATTGTCGATATATCTGTCGAACAGTGTTGCCGTTTCAGCTCATTTGGCACTAGATCTGGTGCAATTCTAGGGCCTATAGCACCTTTTTAAAATATATAAGTGCTAAAAATATCTAGTCCACTAGTCTTATAGATATTTTAGCACGTAGACCTTAGGATTGCACCAGATCTAGCGCCAAATGCGCTGAAATGGCAACACTGCAGTCGAGCGTAATCGTTTTGCGAAATCCTCAGTTAAATAAAACACTACAGCGTTTATATTAACTTATTTGAATTATTTTAATTCCCGATGTTTCGGTTGACTAAAAGTACTCATGCCGATGTGAGGATAGAATAGACTAGAATATATATAGGTGTGTATGTAATTTTTATTGAGTCATTTTTTTACTTTACCACTGGTTCTAAAAAAACCTCTGTCCTCGGAAATACTATCAAGAAACCCAGCCGGACTTTTTTATAAATAAATTTTATATTGTGAATGGTTACAAAATATTTACAAAATTTATTTTAGAAACAGCTTGGAAGCGACCACATCATTCCCACGGGTTATTATCAACCATATATTAAATTATATTATAATAACCCTTCCTATAGAGTTTTGTTTAATTCAATATTTAAACTTGGTAATAGAGTGACCTTGTATATTTTCTGGGATTTGAACTGGGATTGGAACTGACAAATTAGACGTCAAGGTGTTATTGTTAACGCGGACAACCTTTAGCTTTTGAATATTCAGTTTTGGTCTCATCGACGCAGAACGAGCTTACAGAAACTTGAAAAGCATCATGAAATAAAAAGTTAAAAACGATAACAGTCGTAAAATTAGTTTTATTCGCTCTTCCACGGCCAGGTCTATTTTCAGCCTTAGACCAAAATAGAAAGAAAAATGAAACGCTGGATGCATTTAACGTGACGCCAAAACTAAATCACGGAAAATTAATTGTAAGAATATGCACAAATATGTATGCATCTTTGGCCATCATTTAACTTTCAAGTTAGTTAAAATTACATCCTATACACGAACAACTCCTGGACACAGGCCTCCTCTTATTTTTGAGATGGTTTTAGAACGAGGAAATGTCCACCGCGCTGTCCCAACGCGTGTTGGCAAACTTTATATGTCTATGAATTTTTATTTCAGTTTTTTTATTCAGTCAGGTTTGCTCACGATGTTTTCCTTCACCGTTAAACACGTGGTAAATCAGCACTAAAATTGCAATTAACAATTTAATTGGTGCCGACGGAGATCGAACCCGGGTTGCTCGCGTACTGTGAATTTTAAGTCGAGCGCTTAGCTCCTGAGCTACACCTCCTTTGAACTGTAATGGCCTGTAAAAATGCACAAAAAATATTTGTGCGTGCAAGAACTTAAGTATGGTTTATCTTTCTTTGCTAGTCAGAGTGACTAGCAGTAAAAAAACGTTAACGTCGTTATGATCAAGAATAATATTCAGTACGTGTACATAGATTTGATTGTTATGTTGTACTTGTATTTTATAGCAACGCGTTAAGAAGGGTCTGAAATCATTAACTTCGCTTTTATTACGAAATAAAAGGACTTTGCCGAATAAGAGACTTTAAATGTAAGCAAAGCTGTGATATACTTAATTGAAAGTTGTGATTTATATCTCTCAAGTTTATTACACTTTTTATGAATCCCAAGTAATTTATTAATTTAATTCTCAACAATGTAGCCACTGTCGTGTTTAAGATAACGTTTAACGAATTCTTTCATCAATTTTCTATCAAAAATTTAATTTATGAAAAAAAGGTAGAAGCATACTTCAAAGAATTGATACGAATAAAAAAATTCGCTTCAGAAGTCGGTGCTAAGTCATAGACATAAGGGTATAAAAGGGTTAAAGTCTTGAATTATTTTATTCTTTTGATTCTTTAAAAGTCTTATTTCTGAGTGGAAGAAGGAAATTCACAAGCTCGTTGTCAGCTAAATAGTTACATTTAGAATTCGTTCATCAATTTTTCTTCACATTTGTTTGAGACTCCTAAAGTATATCCAATTGAAAAATAATCATTAAAATTGGTCACAATAGACGAAGATGTAGATCAAACGCACACAAATTTAAAGTTGAATTGAGAACCAGTTTAAAAAATGTTTTTAAAGTAAATTAACAGATTTACGTCTTTACTAACTGTAAAACAATTTAGTTAATCATATATCATAAAGAATGAGGCGCAAAATATTTTAAATTTATTTTACATAAAACAATAAGGATCATTTACCATCAATTTAAATTACATCTTTTAAATATTTTAATAACGAATAAATATTACCATAAATGCAGTTTATTTTAATCGGCCAGTGTACATTGAAAAAAGAAAAAGCATTATCAAATAGATATAAAATAAATTTTAATTGGAAAATATACACGTCACACAATTTGCTGGTAAATTTTAAATATTGCGGGTAGGGTGGAAAAAACTAATTACTAGCGTACCGTATAGTCAGCGTGCGTACTGCGGTCGAGGCATTGCGGTAGCGGTGCGCAATGATTTACTGCACTTTTTATTTGCCTACAAAAATGTACGTAAATCATACATTTTGGCAGAAGCTTGGCATTTCTAGTTAAAAATACATGCAGCAAAAGCACACTAGAAGTTTCGTTTAAATTAATACATAATACATACTTATAAAAACTTCACACGTCATTCGGGGAGTAGGCAGAGACCATGGGCTTCCTACTCAGTTTGAAGACGTCGCGCCATCTCGTGCTGTCTCTATCGTTTTAAGTCAAAGTGACTGTGACACTGCGAGACTTAATGATATCTTAAAATTAAATAGCATTCAAGTGTTTGGTCACTACTCCTATCTTTAATATATCACCAATTTGGACTAAAAACTTCAATTTAAAATGTTCCTCGCCGACTCCCTTCTGAAGCATAAATTAGCTTTGTCACTATTTCCTCTTTAATTCTGTCTTCGTGCACAAACCACTGGTAAAAATTATTGCGGAGTAAAATTAAGCGTACTTGGATATATTTTATACCGCCATTTAATATTAGATGATATACATTGATGTTGTGATATTCCTTCACCAGCCTCCCCCATAGAGTGCCTCTTTGGGGAGATTTTGTCATAGTCGTCAAGCTTGGCAGGAAAGTTGGCAACCGCAGCTCTTTATAGTTTTGGGTTACTAGAAGGGAGATGCTGCCATCCATCTTGTATTTCAGTTACATTCTGTTGCCTCTTATGACATCTATGGGACGATATGTTGTAGTGGATATTCTGAGACCTCCACTACATGGTTTTAACCGATACGTACTAAAGTCTTGATCATTTTTAGTCCACTATAATTGGTCAAAAGTCTAAACTATCATTCATTGTAAAGTAAAAACAGCTACAAAAAACTAAAATTAATAAAATATTTTTCGTACAATAGATTCTCCATAGTGGCTTTACTTCGTCGGCACACTATGTCATTGCGCCGAATTCTGAAGCTATTATGTGAACCGCTGACTTCAGAAGCTATTGTATTATTTAAGTTTAATAAATTTCGTTATTAATTTTAAAAACATCGTGAGGAAACCTGCATGTCTGAGGAATAGGGAAAAAAATATTTCGAAGACATGTGAGGTTCGCCAACACCCATTGGGACAGCGCGGCGGACACATCCTTGCCCTAAACCCTCTCAGAAATGAGGGGATGCCTGTGCCCAGCAGTGGGACTTATATAGGCTGTAACTTTAAGTGTGAATGGTCTAAATGGTGATCCCGTTAAATCGAAATAACAACACATTAATATATCCAACCAATGCGAAGCCAGGGTGATCGCTAGTAGTTAAAATAAAAGCAGTGTACTATATTAAATATCATATACACAAACTTCAATTTAAAAAAAAAAAACAAGATATTCGTTAATAAAAATATATTATATATGTATTGTTCAATTGTGGAGGCAAAAACTATCATCAAGTTGATCATACCAACAGTTGTATATACATTCATCTCCTCTTTCGTCCTGTTGGTATGACACCGAATAAGCGACTATTTAACGCCAGAGAGATCCTTTTATTTCCGATAAGTGTCGGTATAATCATGTCAGACGTAATGTTTAGACTGGCGACGGGCAGCAACGTTAAATGTGCGGGACGTCTAATGAAATTGTCGATACATCTGTCGAACAGTGTTGCCGTTTCAGCTCATTTGGCACTAGATCTGGTGCAATTCTAGGGCCTATAGCACCTTTTTAAAATATATAAGTGCTAAAAATATCTAGTCCACTAGTCTTATAGATATTTTAGCACGTAGACCTTAGGATTGCACCAGATCTAGCGCCAAATGCGCTGAAATGGCAACACTGCAGTCGAGCGTAATCGTTTTGCGAAATCCTCAGTTAAATAAAACACTACAGCGTTTATATTAACTTATTTGAATTATTTTAATTCCCGATGTTTCGGTTGACTAAAAGTACTCATGCCGATGTGAGGATAGAATAGACTAGAATATATATAGGTGTGTATGTAATTTTTATTGAGTCATTTTTTTACTTTACCACTGGTTCTAAAAAAACCTCTGTCCTCGGAAATACTATCAAGAAACCCAGCCGGACTTTTTTATAAATAAATTTTATATTGTGAATGGTTACAAAATATTTACAAAATTTATTTTAGAAACAGCTTGGAAGCGACCACATCATTCCCACGGGTTATTATCAACCATATATTAAATTATATTATAATAACCCTTCCTATAGAGTTTTGTTTAATTCAATATTTAAACTTGGTAATAGAGTGACCTTGTATATTTTCTGGGATTTGAACTGGGATTGGAACTGACAAATTAGACGTCAAGGTGTTATTGTTAACGCGGACAACCTTTAGCTTTTGAATATTCAGTTTTGGTCTCATCGACGCAGAACGAGCTTACAGAAACTTGAAAAGCATCATGAAATAAAAAGTTAAAAACGATAACAGTCGTAAAATTAGTTTTATTCGCTCTTCCACGGCCAGGTCTATTTTCAGCCTTAGACCAAAATAGAAAGAAAAATGAAACGCTGGATGCATTTAACGTGACGCCAAAACTAAATCACGGAAAATTAATTGTAAGAATATGCACAAATATGTATGCATCTTTGGCCATCATTTAACTTTCAAGTTAGTTAAAATTACATCCTATACACGAACAACTCCTGGACACAGGCCTCCTCTTATTTTTGAGATGGTTTTAGAACGAGGAAATGTCCACCGCGCTGTCCCAACGCGTGTTGGCAAACTTTATATGTCTATGAATTTTTATTTCAGTTTTTTTATTCAGTCAGGTTTGCTCACGATGTTTTCCTTCACCGTTAAACACGTGGTAAATCAGCACTAAAATTGCAATTAACAATTTAATTGGTGCCGACGGAGATCGAACCCGGGTTGCTCGCGTACTGTGAATTTTAAGTCGAGCGCTTAGCTCCTGAGCTACACCTCCTTTGAACTGTAATGGCCTGTAAAAATGCACAAAAAAATATTTGTGCGTGCAAGAACTTAAGTATGGTTTATCTTTCTTTGCTAGTCAGAGTGACTAGCAGTAAAAAAACGTTAACGTCGTTATGATCAAGAATAATATTCAGTACGTGTACATAGATTTGATTGTTATGTTGTACTTGTATTTTATAGCAACGCGTTAAGAAGGGTCTGAAATCATTAACTTCGCTTTTATTACGAAATAAAAGGACTTTGCCGAATAAGAGACTTTAAATGTAAGCAAAGCTGTGATATACTTAATTGAAAGTTGTGATTTATATCTCTCAAGTTTATTACACTTTTTATGAATCCCAAGTAATTTATTAATTTAATTCTCAACAATGTAGCCACTGTCGTGTTTAAGATAACGTTTAACGAATTCTTTCATCAATTTTCTATCAAAAATTTAATTTATGAAAAAAAGGTAGAAGCATACTTCAAAGAATTGATACGAATAAAAAAATTCGCTTCAGAAGTCGGTGCTAAGTCATAGACATAAGGGTATAAAAGGGTTAAAGTCTTGAATTATTTTATTCTTTTGATTCTTTAAAAGTCTTATTTCTGAGTGGAAGAAGGAAATTCACAAGCTCGTTGTCAGCTAAATAGTTACATTTAAAATTCGTTCATCAATTTTTCTTCACATTTGTTTGAGACTCCTAAAGTATATCCAATTGAAAAATAATCATTAAAATTGGTCACAATAGACGAAGATGTAGATCAAACGCACACAAATTTAAAGTTGAATTGAGAACCAGTTTAAAAAATGTTTTTAAAGTAAATTAACAGATTTACGTCTTTACTAACTGTAAAACAATTTAGTTAATCATATATCATAAAGAATGAGGCGCAAAATATTTTAAATTTATTTTACATAAAACAATAAGGATCATTTACCATCAATTTAAATTACATCTTTTAAATATTTTAATAACGAATAAATATTACCATAAATGCAGTTTATTTTAATCGGCCAGTGTACATTGAAAAAAGAAAAAGCATTATCAAATAGATATAAAATAAATTTTAATTGGAAAATATACACGTCACACAATTTGCTGGTAAATTTTAAATATTGCGGGTAGGGTGGAAAAAACTAATTACTAGCGTACCGTATAGTCAGCGTGCGTACTGCGGTCGAGGCATTGCGGTAGCGGTGCGCAATGATTTACTGCACTTTTTATTTGCCTACAAAAATGTACGTAAATCATACATTTTGGCAGAAGCTTGGCATTTCTAGTTAAAAATACATGCAGCAAAAACACACTAGAAGTTTCGTTTAAATTAATACATAATACATACTTATAAAAACTTCACACGTCATTCGGGGAGTAGGCAGAGACCATGGGCTTCCTACTCAGTTTGAAGACGTCGCGCCATCTCGTGCTGTCTCTATCGTTTTAAGTCAAAGTGACTGTGACACTGCGAGACTTAATGATATCTTAAAATTAAATAGCATTCAAGTGTTTTGGTCACTACTCCTATCTTTAATATATCACCAATTTGGACTAAAAACTTCAATTTAAAATGTTCCTCGCCGACTCCCTTCTGAAGCATAAATTAGCTTTGTCACTATTTCCTCTTTAATTCTGTCTTCGTGCACAAACCACTGGTAAAAATTATTGCGGAGTAAAATTAAGCGTACTTGGATATATTTTATACCGCCATTTAATATTAGATGATATACATTGATGTTGTGATATTCCTTCACCAGCCTCCCCCATAGAGTGCCTCTTTGGGGAGATTTTGTCATAGTCGTCAAGCTTGGCAGGAAAGTTGGCAACCGCAGCTCTTTATAGTTTTGGGTTACTAGAAGGGGGATGCTGCCATCCATCTTGTATTTCAGTTACATTCTGTTGCCTCTTATGACATCTATGGGACGATATGTTGTAGTGGATATTCTGAGACCTCCACTACATGGTTTTAACCGATACGTACTAAAGTCTTGATCATTTTTAGTCCACTATAATTGGTCAAAAGTCTAAACTATCATTCATTGTAAAGTAAAAACAGCTACAAAAAACTAAAATTAATAAAATATTTTTCGTACAATAGATTCTCCATAGTGGCTTTACTTCGTCGGCACACTATGTCATTGCGCCGAATTCTGAAGCTATTATGTGAACCGCTGACTTCAGAAGCTATTGTATTATTTAAGTTTAATAAATTTCGTTATTAATTTTTATTAAAGGTTAAATTTTCCTATTTATTACTTAAAAACCAACACGTGCTCGGCGGTGAAAGAAAAATCATGAGGAAACCTGCATGTATGAGAAATAAGAAAAAAAAAAATATTTCGAAGACATGTGAAGTTCACCAACATGTATTGGGGCAGCGCGGTGAACATTTCCTTGCCCTAAAACCCTCTCAGACATGAGGGGAGGCCTGTGCTCAGCCGTGGGATGTATTTAGGATGTAACTTTACTTTACTTTTTATGACTTAAAAATAAGCTAGACATATTTTAAGTATTTAAGAACAATGTAAATTCTGTACAGGATTTACAGCGGAATTTTGCACAGAGATTGTGGTTTTATTGCAGAAGAACAATTCGCGCACCGAAATTCTGCAAAAGCGTTAAAGGAAACCTTCTTTACAAACTTGCACAAAACATTTTAAGAGAGTGGAAAACCACTCACGAATTATTTTCTGATTATTTTATAAAACATACCATAAAATTTAACGCGTGTTACCGAGAGGGGTAGGTAAAGGTTACACACGCACGCAACGCACGGTTTACTCTTATTCCGACATATATTTAATATTTCGCTAATTTGATCGATAAGCTTCTGTTCAGGACGTCCTTTGATAGCTTTGCCACTTTCTTCTGCAGCAAAAATTTGTTTTGTCACTCTTTCCTCATTTATTCATACGTGTTCAAAACACTGTTGTTTTGTCACTCTTTCCTCATTTATTCATACGTGTTCAAAACACTGAAGCATTCCTTTCTTAACCTTTTTTATAATATTATGGGTAAGTAATATTTTATAAAAGAAAAATATGGGACTAACGAATAATGTACTATCGTCGAACCGTGTGGTGACGTAGTAAAAATATCCATCACCTGATTTTGGGTATCGTAAGAGACGGCTATTGGATATGCTAAAATGATCTTGTTCCTTAAGCTTCTTAAAGATAGCGTTATAACCATTTTGTAAACGTCAGTGGAAGAAGATTTTATGTTTCTCAGCCTTATGGTTATGGCAACTATATTGTTTACGTCAGTTGAAAATACACAGACCAGCAGCGAGAAGTTGCGTCTAAGATGCAATATATAAAATGAATTGGCGACATAATTTGGATAGGCCAAATTCAGACTATTTTTTTAACTGGGTCAGTAAGTTAAGGTATGGTAGTCCTATTTCTGTTCGAGAAAAAACCTCTAAAGTAATAAAATATGTGTAGATGTGTATATGGCACGAAATAAAACTAGGTCTGTGAGTATGAAGTAAGATATGTTACACTGGAAGTCCGTAGTCCCTGCCTACCCTTCTAGCTGACTAGCGTAGGAGCTTATATATGTATTTATGTATGTATGATAAAAGCCTAAAGTTCACAGAACAAACTATTTCAGCGAACTTCATATTTTTTTATTATGCTAACATCATAGCAATAAACAATGCTTAAATATGAAATATTTTATGAATATTTAGTACACAATAAATAATGGCAAACTTTTGCTGAAATTTCCGCAAGGTAATAAAATTTTAAAATCCATATAACAAAATATTACGCTTATCTAAATACTAACTTTTTCTACTTTACAGGAATGAAGTTATGATAAAATTCCGAAACTTTTCAATGTAAAATTATTATATTGAAAAGCATTTATGTGGCTAAATTAACTAATTTACTTCCTTTACTACTAGTTTTTATCAAAAGTTCCTTTCTGAACATAAACCTCCCCCATAGATTGTCTCATGGTGGGGATATTTGCCATAGTTGCCATAGTTAGCAAGTATGTTAGCAGCCGCAATTTTTTTGCTCCCCATACTGTCTCTATTGCTACCTTGACCTCTATTCAACCCTACGCAATGATAATACGATGTAGTGTTTTATCTTACGCCGCCACTTCTCAATTGTTTTAATATGGCGTTATTTACATTTAATGTAACCATAAGAAATCAAAAATATAGCATAAATCACTCCTGGTGCCCCCTTTATATTATATTTGTTACAATCGATTCAGCCATTTCGCAGATAAGCCCAGACAGAAAGACATACAAAATTTTGTTATTCCTTGGTGACATGTAAATAAGGATGTAAATAGGGGACCCTCAGCGCAATAAATTCATTTTGATTCAGACAGATATTTCAATTTTATTCACATGTATGGATGCTATTGAATAAAGCTTCTATTACATTTCCTATGAATCTATAAGCAAATACAATTGACTAACTCTATGCATTCCAACACAACAAGTAGCTAAGCCTTCTCACAGGAAAAGCTTAATAGTAAAATTTATTTCCTTCCAATTTATTTAAATTTCCCTGAACTGAATTAAAAGGCCAGACACGGTTTAAATCTAAATGGAGGAACTTTCAACCCGTATCAATTAATCATTTTAAATAAATGCCTCATAAAGTTACGGTGCCTTCCTGGTTAAACCGGTTACTACGGCCGGTGTTACATTTCAAATGTCATGGTCGAAATAAAAAGGGTTAGGTGACCGGATGCATGCCCGAGGGATCTGGAATAAATGGTTAAAAAAGAAAAAGTACCTACCCTTACCGCCAAGTTTTTTGAACTTTTTGTGATCAGCCTAAATTAATATTTATAGGTGTTCCATGTGTCTCACTTCGTTGTGACGTTGTAAATACTGTATACGAATAAGATTTCTAAAAATGCGAATCCGAAGTAATGTGTGTGGACTATCAACAGATTGGACGTAGCCATCCTGTCTCCCCGTGGCTATTATCGAATACATATATTATCCACCAATGTACTGGTTAGATAAGTAATATGAACTAACCCATATATTTAACAGTATAACGCTTGTTATATAATCAAAAGTGGACCAAAGCAGGTATCAAGGCATTGTAGTGTATTGGCAATAGAGGGTGGTACCTAGCCAGATGGACTGCTAGGTAGAAAAGTAGTTCTTCCACCTAGATAGCGAGATAGAGAAAGAAAACCGTCTATTGTTCCGGTTATTCACTTTTTGTTCATATAAATATCACCATATGTAAAATATCTAGATCAGCGAAGAAAAGTAGAGTAAAAAAAACAAGATGAATGCCAAGAATGACGATTATGATAAATGCTCCCTACAAAAAGAGAGGTCTAATATCTAGTTATAAACTGTTACGGGCTCTGCTTACCATTGAGTCTTTAACATATGATAAAGAAGATGCAACTGCTAACAAGTACGCAAGGTATCTGGAAATTCATCATCTAATCTAGCACTTTAAATTATTAAATATATGTCAACAAAAATAATTTGTTAATGAAAGATGTTTATTTCATTTAATCTTTTTTGTAATTCACTTCAATCTTAGGGTTTATAATGCTTAATGGCATTCCCTACCGGTCAACCCTGGGAGACATAGAAGTCCGTCTGGGTTGCTTAAGCTCTCCTACCTATTTCTAACCCAAACATATGTACATGCAGTGCTGTATTTCAATCTAAAGGCTGCAGCAGCCATTTGGTATTAAGTGGACAATAAGTTCGTTTTCTTCTTCTATTTTATAAATCAGAATCAGAATCAGAATGTTTATGACCAGTAAACTGTGCACGTACAATTTGCGGGTGACATTGCAATTGAATGCTACACGGCTTACCCGTATCGGGTATGCAATAATTGAGGAAAAAACTTGATATAAATTATGTGATATTAAAATATTCATTTAAATCGTAAAAAATATTATGTAATAACCGTTTCCTGAGGTATATTTTAAATTGGGTTAAGTCCATGGCTTTTATATGTTAATTTGAGTTGGATTTAATCTGAAAATAGTTGCTATTCTGTTTGATAAAAGTGAAATTTCTAAAATGTAAATATTATTAAGAGTGAGAATGCATTTTTATGAATAATTTTTATAATAAGCTTTTTTTTCCAAAAGTCTGACTTAACTTGTGGCAAAAAGGCATTATTTTCACCAATCTACCTCCAGGGTAAGCAGAGAAGTTATTATTGGTGCAAAGTGCAATTTCTTGGTGGAGATTCATCTGAGTACACATTATAAATGATTCGCAGATATCGCTTTGGCAAAATAGATATTAACTGCACGTTCGTAGAATTACCCTAGAAAATAATACCGTAAACTAATAGAGGGTGCACCTGGCCGAAATATGCAGTCCTTGATATATCACCGAAAGTTGTTTGTACTAATATGGATAATGTGTAACCCTAGCTAGATATTTTTTGTTTATTTTTTCAATGTGAAATTTCCAGATCCATTTTAACTCCGAGAAATTTGATGTTATCAACTATTTCTATGAATAAAATGCAACATACACGAAGAAAGTAACAGTTATAATTTGAAAAAAAAAATCAATATAATAGTTTTTGTTTAAATTTATATAATAAGCTTTTTTTCCAAAAGTCTGACTTTACTTGTGGCAACAAGGCATTATTTCTACCAATCTACCTCCAGGGTAAGCAGAGAAGATATTATTGGTGCAAAGTGCAATTTATTACGTTAAAATTATCTGTTTCTATTATATATGCAAAATAAGTTTTTAAATAAGTTGTTGTTCGAGAAGACGCTGTTGAACAAAAATCATACCTAAATAATAATCAAATAAATTCAAATATAAAAATTTATATATAAAACCTTATTAAAATAATTTAAATGTGAATAAACTTTTATTAAGACGAAGTGACGATGGTCTGCTTAGCTTTGGTACGAATACTTTTGCAACTACCCTATTAATGTGTTATTATTACTAAATAAATAATTAAGCACTTAATTAGAAAGTAAGTTTTAGCGACCTATTATAATACTAGCTCTCTACGCCAATCAGCTTAATGTTTTTTTTTCTTTATAATAAGTGTTTTCTCTGTAAGTGATTTGTAAATCTTTTCAGAAAATAAATGTTTTAAACCATAAATCATAAGACTATCATCAGGTATATCAGTATTTAAGTACTGTATCACAAAAATTGAAATAAAACCCGAATGTACATACGTTTTTCTACTTTTCTATTTGTAATCTTTCACTAATCTTTTGTGCATGGAACAACTCGACGGCTTTTAAGTGGAATGGATAGCGCCCGCTAGAAAGAATGCTTCCTGGCGTTGACACATTACAAAAGTATTCTCGTAAATCTTAAACTACATTTATCTATAATGAGTAAAATTTTAAGTTAAAGGAATGTGGAGTTCTGTACATTTTAATAAGTACTAAGCCTTAGACTGATAATGGCTATTTCACCACTAGAACAGTAGTGAGTTATGGCCTAGAACAGCAGAATTTGAGTTTCAAACTAAAAAGGGTTTTGTCTACAAAAAAAAACACTATATTAAAATTAAGTTTTAATTTTATCATAAGTAAGTATCAGCAGTAAGTAAGTCCTGTGGGTGTCGTAAGATTTATTCATCTCGTTTACAACAGACGTAAAATAAAAAAATACCAGACCAGCAACAAGAACCATTGACAAGTAAAAAAAAAATCCTCACCAAGACTTAGAAACCTATGTCCAGCAGTAAATTTATTTAAAATGACGAGGAATAGATTCCCTCTACAAGCCAACTAGGGCGTCATGTGCATTATCCATTACAGCCTATAAAAGTCCACTGCTGAACAATGACTTACCCCATAGACTGCCTTATAGGAGAGATTTTGCCATAGTTGGCATTCTTGACTGATGAGTTGGCAACCGTTTTTCATTAATTTTAGGTTGTTATCAGGTTGATGCTGCTATAGATCGTGTGTGTTCAGTATTCCTACAAGTATGTTGCCTCTTACGACATCCACAGGACGAAATGAGGTTGTGGATATTTTTACACCGCCACTGCAGAGTGCAGGTACCATATCAGATTAGACCTAAAAATTGTCATTAAGCTGGAGCCAAACTTGTATGATTGCACGGAAAATGCATAGCTACAAAACACGCTGGTGTCGTGCCATTTCAAATTCCATGTCAAAATATAGGTTTCTTGTCTATAAATGATTACGTACCTCCCACTCTATCTTGTGTGTTGATAGAACGTATACAATTTTGTTTGTAGTTGTCACCGGCAAGTTTTCGACTTACAAAGGGTAAACCGGTTCATTATTAGATTAGCTTTGTGAAGCTAGTAGAAAGGCTCACAATCCACAGAAAGTGTTCTAGCCTACGCAGCCCGTAGCTTTGAATATTATAACCTCTTAATAAAGTCAACTAAATTACAACTACGTTTTGAATGTATTCCATAACAAAATTTGTTAATGATGTTATAATAGCCCAGCACTAAAATGATTGGGTATTTAAATATTTCAACATTTAAGTATAGATTACGAACTCAAATTAGCTTAAATGATTTAAAATTGCGAAAACGTGGACTTGGAGGTGTCATTAATAGATGGAATTGCCCAGACCTGGTTTTGGTAGTATATATTAATCACTTAAGACAAATATATTGTATATTATAGCATAGGTTTTTTTTTGTGCAAGCAGCTATGCAGGTCTAGGGAAGAAGACCAGTATCACTGCGATCTAAAAGATGTATTGTGATCGCTGCTATGGCTATAGTTCACTGCTAAGCCCTATTTTTGCAATGAATAGAAGGAGTTGCTTAGCCGTGAGCAATATAACTTTTCTGGGCGAAGTACATAGTTTTCCGGACTTACAGTTTACATAGTTTTGAGTGCTACGTTTGCGCATTAAAGATCCGCAATCAGTTAGGATGTACAGAGGCATTTCTTCCGTTATCGAACAGAACCGACACATCCTTCTGTTGCTTAGTCCCAGGATGGACATGTGTTTTTTAAGACAACAGTGTCCAGTTAGGGCTCTTGCCAGAATGCGCAATTTAGCATAGGGTTAGGTTTATAATTAATTTTTTTACTCTTTCATGTTAGTACTCAGGGGTGACAACGCATTAGATATTTGAATCTTATTTGAGGATAGATCCACTTGCCATTAGGTGAACTGTGTGCTCGTTTGTAATGCCCACTTTAATAATATATTAAAAAAGATCTTGAGACTTTTACCATTAGACCAACTTCGGTCAATTACTGGTTAAATATCGTAAAAATAGGTGCGCATGTTTGCTGATGACTTTTACAAAGTAAGTAATTGATGTTCAAAAACTATTGTTTGGTTATTATTATATATGTCATCATCAGTTTAGCCCATTGCAAGTTTTGTTTTGTTTTTTTTTTATTATCAGATAACATTGTTATGAATTTACTATTCTACACAGCGAAAAATCACGTGGGTTTCTTCAGTGCTGAACTCTAGCCAAGGGATGCCACAAGGCACGATCATAAGCCACCTGCATCTATCGACTTCCTGAATGTCTTAATAGATCGTCACTCTATCTAGAAGAGGGCGTCCTACATTTTGATTATCGATTTGATACTGCACACTCAAGAACCTTTCTTTCCCATCATAAATTATAGATGGCCCATTGCCACTTTAGTTTATTGATAGTTTATTGAACTGCCAGCTCATGAGGTACCTTGAGGATCACCAGCTGATTAGTGACCGCCAATACGGTTTTTGCCGTGGTCGGTCAGCTCGTGATCTTCTGGTCTACCTAACTCACAGATGGGCGGAGGCAGTAGAGTCCAAGGGGGAGGCATTGGCCGTTAGTTTGGACATTGCGAAGGCCTTCGATCGGGTTTAGCACAAAGCGCTTCTTTAGAAGCTCCCTTCCTATGGGCTTCCCGAGAAATTGTGCCATTGGATCACCAGCTTTCTTGCAGATCGGGGCATCAAGGTCGTTGTAGACGGTGTAAGCTCCGATTGCAAGCCTATTAACGCTGGTATTCCATAAGGCTGCGTGCTATCGCCAACGCTGTTTCTTCTGCATATCAATGATATGTTGCAAACCCGTAACATTCATTGCTATGCAGATAACAGGACTGGTGATGCTCTTTACACCGACCAAGCCAATATTTCTCGGGAAAACGTCTCCAAGTGCCGGGACAAACTTGTGTCTGAAGTCGAGTCTTTGCTGAAGAGAGTCTCGGATTGGCGGCGACTAAATCTAGTCGAGTTTAACCCCCAGAAGGCACAAGTTTGCGCGTTAACCGCTAAAAAGAACCCCTTTGTCGTATCTCCTCACTTTCAAGGCACTGCCCTTGTTACCTCAGCCCGTATCGGAATCCTCGGCGTCGACATATCGAGTGACGTGCAGTTTCGTGGTCACTTGGAAGAGAAGGCCAAGTTGGCCTCTAAAAAGCTTGGCGTGCTCAGCAGAGCGGGACAGTATTTCATGCCGGCACACCGCCCGCAACTTTACAAGGCGCAGGTTCGGCCGCACATGGAATACTGTTCCCATCTCTGGGCTGGAGCTCTTCAGTACCAGCTCCTTCCACTTGACCGCATCCAGCGCAGAACGGCTCAAATCGTCGATGACCGAGTTCTTTCCGATCGGCTCGATTCACTGGCACTGCGAAGAGATGTTGCATCTCTTTGCATTTTTTTTGCATATATCATGGAGAGTGCTCTAAGGAATTGTTCGGATTAATCTCAGCCGCCAAATTTCGTGAACGCACTACGCGGCAAACGTCCCGATACCATCCACATCATCTGGATGCTTGGCGGTCCACCACAGTACGTTTCAAGAGGAGTTTTCTTCCGCGTTCAACCTCTCTGTGGAATAGTTTACCACCAGCAATTTCTCCGGACCGATACGACCTGGGGACCTTCAAGAAAAGAGCTTACTCCTTTCTAAAGGGTCGGCAACGTACCTGCAATTCCTCTGGTGTTGCGGTTGATCATGGGCGGCGGTAGTCACTTAACATCAGGTGAAACGCATGCTCGTTTGGCCCCTCTTCTATAAAAAAATTAATCTGGTAAGCTTTACCGGTATTCTGGTTCCACTGTGAATATCTTCTTCACGAAATCAGAGAAATTCCGAACATAGCATCCTCGCTGAGCGACGTTGAGCTAAGCCTCAACAGTATTTTTATTGAATAAGCGTTGTTACGTGGTAGAGCCATGCTGCAATTATATTAGTAGTATAGTTGTAGCACGAATGGGTCGGCTCGACCGGGGAAGGACCACGCTCTCACAGAATACCAGCGTGAAGTAGTAGCTTAATGCTGCTGTGTTTCGTATGGTGAGTGTAGAGAACCGGAGACCCTTTTTACTGGAAATGAGGCATTCCATCTCAGTCCTCACGGGTGACAACGCATCTGTATTTTGATTTGTAATGGAAGATGGATGTAGATGTCTATGGGCCGCAGCAACCACTTACCATCAGGTGGACTGTGTGCTCGTTTGTCACCCAATTCAATTAAAAAAAAAAGCGTGACAAACGAGTATTTGATAGTAAATATATAAAATGGCTCATAGACATTTCAATTTATCTACGAATACGAATCAAAATGCAGATGCGTTGTCATCCCAGAGGTTAATGGAATACTTAAAATCCAGTAAAAAAGGTCTCCATTTCACTATCTACCGTATATAGAATTCTTCTACGTATATTCTCTTAGTTACAAAATCCACCTAAATAAATACAA
This sequence comes from Parnassius smintheus behrii, assembly GCA_036936625.1. Classification (NCBI taxonomy): domain Eukaryota; kingdom Metazoa; phylum Arthropoda; class Insecta; order Lepidoptera; family Papilionidae; genus Parnassius; species Parnassius smintheus. Next base: position 44,222,563 of record JAUPFT010000020.1, read on the forward strand.
CACCCACAGCAAAGCCTCAAATCAATTCATCGTCATAACCCTTCGTTAATGCAATCACAACCCTTGTCAGTCTATACGTCGTGTACTCTTTTAATAAAAGAACCCGCTATAACCGCGAAGAACACAAACATAATTTGATAATCGCGTGATTAGATTATGTCCTTTGTGACATCACATCATCAATTAGCGCTTGATTCCGCTGCAGTACAACAATGACGTTGCGAGCGCGACACGAATTGAATTAGCGTAGGGGATGTTGAATGGGGTGACTTTTAATATATAAAGAAAAAAAACAATTCTCCAAACATTTTTTTCCTAATTTATCGCAATCTTTTTCAAACACTTCACTAAAAGAAATTCATCGTTGTGTACATTGTCATAATCATTTTGTTGTCTATAATCATATCAAAGTTAATGAGATTTTTCAAAAAGGCAGGAGCTGAGTCTTGTTGAATCCAATGTTTTCTCGGAATTACTGTTTACGCTAAGTGGTAGAGCCACGCTAGAGCTATATTAGGAGTATAGTTGTAGCGTGAATGGGTCGGCTCTTTTCTGGTTTTAGCTACAATGTGTCAACTCGACCAGGCAAGAATGATGCTCCCACAGAATATCAGCGAAAAATAGCAGCTTAACGCTTCTAACTTTCGTATGATGAGTGTGGAGAAACAAAGACCATTTTGACTGGAAACGAGTCATGTCATCTTAGTCCTCAAGGCTGAAGACGCATCTGCATATTAATTCTTTATTGGAAATATAATATCACCTTATCATCAGGTGGACTATGTGATTGTTTGTCGCTCATACTCTTTTTTAAAAAGCTCGAATTTTTGATGCAGTTAAACCATAACAAAGTGGAGGAGTTTTTTTTTTAATTTTTTCATCTTTTTAAGCAAAAGTGAAGTAAAGATACAGCCTATATACCTTATAGCTAGGCACATGCCTCCTCTCATTTCTGAGAAGATTATGTAACAACTAGGCTCCAAGGCGTACTGGCGCACTCCTATTTTTAAATCTCATAAATGCAGGGTTTCCTGACAGTGTTTTCTTTCACTGCCAAGTACGTGGTAAATCTTCACTTAAAATTTCAGTTAACAATTTTTTTTGTTGCCGTTAAAGATTGAACCAGGGTTTCTTCAGTACCGTGAAGTTTATGACGAGTGACTTGAGCTACAACTGCTTCTTGTTATTTTATCATTACCATTACATCCTATTAAAAGTCCAAAGCTGAACATATGTCTCTCTCCATAAATTGTTACGTAGGGGTATTTCACATAGTGCTTTGAAAGTGGTTTAACAACCGCATTTTTTTATTTCTAGCTGTTATTAAAAATATAATAAACTATTCTCGCTGGTATAGATCCGACTACAATTAAATCTACTTTGAAAGCGCGATCGACCACAGTTAGAACTTGGGACAAAAGTGCTTAGTGTAATGCTTAAAAACCTACGAGTATGTATTTATGTTTTGTTATAATAATTTATTTTTCTAAATGTAAGTGTAACAATTGTATATGTTTAAGAGTGAAAAATCGAGGGAAAACGCCCTCCTAGCAGAAGAAAAACATCCTTGCTGAAGAACCTTCGTAAATGGTTTAACCTCAGCACTCGCTCTCTCTTCCGTGCTGTAGCTTCAAAGATAAAGATAGCCATGATGGTCGCCAACCTTCCCCGTACCCGTAACCCGTAGAGAAGTGGCACCTTAAGAAAAAGAAGGGTAACTACATATCCAAATTGATAGGAATTGGATGTAGTAGACTGAAGACAGCTAAATCTATACTCAATTAAGAATCCAAATGCGGATCAGTAGTCACCTTTAAGAACTGAGATATAATGAAGGATCACATTTGAAAAGGTTGTAATAAACATGTGTGGTTGTATAAACTCTTAGCACACATTTTCTATTGAAGACAAAAATATGTCGCAATTACAAAAAATAATGATAACGAAGAAGTCATACAAAAAATTTGTAACATAAAGCAATATATTTTACCAAATACGTCAATAGCAAACACGTCTCAGGTGAGTGGACGGGTCTACCTTGGCAATACAATACGCCAATCAAGTAGCCGCCAATTTGAGAGAATATTGCTTACGAATGCGTACCGACTGTTATTAGACTCGCAGAATTTCGGACAACACAAAGCTAAGGGTGGATATTGTAGACGAACGCCCTGGTTTTGATATTGTATGCGCTAGTTGTAAATATCTTAATACGCTAGCTAAGGTTTGATCCTCTTCGCACCAAAAAAATTGTAAATTGTTATTTTAAAGTGCGGATTTCTAACGCACTCTGCGGTGAAATAAAACATCATGAACCCGGCATTTGTGACATTTGTCACTGACAAAGTGAAAAAAAAACAAATGTTGAAGAACGAATGCAACGGCGACTGTAGCGGTGCGGTGGGATCAGCGCGGAGGCACGACCGAATTAAGCACATCGGTCTCGCCAGCTTGCCGTTCGCGCTATGAAACCCACCGGTGATATTTTCACTACTACTATACCAATAGTAAATATGTCCTTGGAATACAATATATTGTTAACAGTCCAAAATCTCTTTACTGACGTCCCTAGTGACCCTTAAATATGATACGGCTCGAAGAAACAATAAATAACAATTTTCGACTACATGTGAAGTTTACCAATACGCACAATAGCACTGCGCAAATAGCGCGGTGGACATTTTCTTGCCCTTAAACCCTCTCAGGTTTCCCAGTAGGCCTGTCTAGCAGTCTGTAGCTGTCTAGCAGTTGGTCATACAAGGAATTCTAAATGTCAATATTTTTTTTTATAAAGTAGTAGACTGTAGATGTTATGTTTTTATTGTTTCACCTAATAGTAAGTGAGTGCTGTGGCCCATAGATATCTACATTTATCCTCAATTAAGAATTAAAAATACAGATGCGTTGTCACCCTTGAGGACTACTATGGAATTCCTCGTTTCCAGTAAAAAGGGTCTCTAGATTTCTACATTCACCATACGAAACACAGCAGCATTAACCTGCTGTTTTACGCTGGTATTCTGTGAGAGCTACCCCGGTCAATCTTACCCATTCGTGTTACAGACATAACGTAATATGTAGGGTAAAGCGTGGCTTTAACACGTAAATTTATTAAGTCGCGAGTTGGACCAACATTGTACGAATGCTATTTACCAGTGTAAATTAGTAAAGTTAAAAACTTATAAATAAGTTTTATTGCTAGGCACAGGCCTTTCATATATGAAAAAGTAACAGAACAATATGTCTATGTATTTGCTCTAGTAGCATGTTCGTGGATTTCACGGTCTTTGAAATATTTTTATTCTGTAGATAAGTAAGATTCCTCGGGATGTTTTCCTTTACCGCTGAGAATATGGCAAACCAGAATTTAAGTTTACAATTGATAATTTAATTGGTGTTGGTTGGGGCCAAACCCGGGTTTCTCAAATATTATGGAATGAAGTAAGTCGGAAAAATTCAAAATATTTCGTGGATAAAGTACATCAACACGTGTTTTCTCAATAACAGTGTGACTGATTTTCAAAAGAAAAACTAACTCAAGGGCATAAATAAATGCACCATAAAATGTCGGTAGCATTAGAAAAATAACGACTCCTGTTATTTTTTATTTTGACTGCATTTAGCTCAAGAACGAGCAGTAGAAACTAGTTCATAGGCATAATCATTATTATAGCCCTTCACAACTCAACTGTTGAATATAAGCCCTCCCCAAAGATATGCCCTAAAGCACGGTCCGGCCCTGCATCCATCGACTCCCTGCATCTCTTACCAGGTCGTCATTCTATCTACTGTGGTGCCACCCTGCACTTCACTTAACTGCACGTATATATATATATATATGTATATATATATATATATATATATATATATATATATATATATATATATATATATATATATATATATATTCAGAGCAATGCTTCAGTTATATTAGTAGTATAGTTGCAGCACGAATCACACACTCACAGAATACCAGCGTCAAATAGTAGCTTAATGCTGCTGTCTTTCGTATGGTGAGTATAGAGAACCGGAGACCCTTTTTACTGGAAAAGAGGCATTTCATCTTAGTCCTCACGGGTGATAACGCATCTGCATTTTGATTCGTAATCGAGGATAGATGTAGATGTCTATAAGCCACAACAACCACTTACCATCAGGTGGACTGTGTGCTCGTTTGTCACCCTTATCCTATAAAAAAAGGTTCAATAGTACTCCTATATATTATTATCTAAAGTTACTCTATCATATAATTTTTTAACTAATCGTGGGGTCCTTCCTTCTTAGTGGCACCGGAAGCGAATCCACTGTTCGATATCATCCCTTGTGTGTCGTAATAGAGCGTCAGATGAAAATGCAATAGATGTTGAGCTGCACCATCTTCCTGATAGCAACTCTAGAGGTAAAAACTTCGGTTGCCTACCCGAAAACCAAGAGTGTCAAATATAGCACATATTTCTCTATGAGACAATCTATGGGAAGACCTACGTTCAGTAGTAGATGTTTGATAAGATAATTGTTTATTTGATGCATCCTATTCCAGCCATCTCGTTACTAAGCTTAATAATTAACCAGCCGCATCTGTTAGAAATGTTCATATGTAGTATAAATCAGTTTAACTTTCCATATAATTGTCAGCTGCATACAGTGTAGGCTCATAGATTTCGAACAATCATATCTCACGCTTCTCCCCTTCATTGTCCTCGTTATTTATATATCATTCATTTCTAGATCAACTTATAACATGTTTAAACATATTCAAATTTAAAGTCTCGCAATTAATAAATAAGGTTTAAAATAAAATAGTGGTATTTAAGTACTTAAAACCGGGCGTGCAATTTCAGTAATGGTAACTTGATTATACAATCAAGAAATTTCTCAATCGAAATTCATCCTTAGTGAATGTACATTACTGTTAATATTAGTTTGTAAATGTGAGGTATTTACGCTCATTTGTAGTAATAAACAATGTCGACAAGCTAGAGTTTGTGGCATGCATTGTCCTAGGGTATAATCGCGTCAAATGTTTGAATCATTTATTATGACGTTAAGGATTAAGGATTATACAAACAAAGACGAAAACCAAAATTGTAGCTAAGTATAGGAAATAATGTTCGGTGTAAGGATATTCACTAACATGCATAATATGTGGGTTTTGTGAAAAGCGGTAAAAGGAAACAAACCCGCAGGCGGACAGCAGCGTCTTCCTAATATGACCCACAATAATAAAATAACCTTGACCATCAACCCGTCTGCTAAACGTGAAATTCATGGTAAATATCCCTTTAATAATACACATTTTGGGGAAGCAGTGAGCAGGACTTTGACAGGCTGTGTTGACAAAAAAGATGCCAGTTTTTTCACCAACTCTCATCATCACCGGAGACGCAGTTAGCCGATATACTAGGCTCTGGGGTCCTACAAAAATTCTCAACGTAAATTCCACTGACTAGTGACTACGAGGAGAACGAGTGCGGTGATATCAGTATGTCGCAGTTATGTACCAGGTGTATTATTGAAAATATGTATCAATCAGTAGAATTAGAAATACTGGTAAAAAAGAAATACCGACATAGAAGCGCTATCCCTTTTTTAAACCTACATTAAGATCAAGCTACAAGAAGTTTTAAATAAAGAGACGAATTCTCTCTGTAAACTCTGCTTCTTAGTTTCTTATGTTTTAAATATCATAACATTCCAAATTCAAACAATTTATGAGCGGCCAGGAGCGCAGAACTCAGTGTGCCGTACGTATATGAAGTTCGCTGGTACCCACTGTAGAGGCGTGAACTTTTTATTACTCTCGTAGAAATAAAAGAAGATAAAAATATCTCATGATGAGGAAGCCGACACTTGCAATTAAACAGTATGAAAACATCTTAGAAATTAATTACAGCGTCAAGCGAAGACAATAGCTCGAGTTTATTACGATGAAAACGCACATCGTTGTATAGATAATAATCTACAGTGTTCAGCTCGTGGACAATGCCATTGACTGTCGCCACAAATTGGCAGCTGCGGTAGCCCTATTGCCTCTCTGCACCATTTTAGCGCTAAAATATTATAGAAGATATCTCGTTATTTACAATCTTTTTTTATTTTGTTCAGTCAATAGCCTGGTTTTGTTACGACCTACATAAACAATATGCTCCAGATTATTGCTCTTATTAAAGTAAATTTAATATTCTATATACATTCCATTGCTAGATACAGGTGTCCCTTTATTTTTGAGAGAGTTTTTAGGAAATGTCCACCGCGCTTCGCTAATGCTAGTCAGTAGCCTTGTAGTCATAGATTTTTTTTTATTCTCAGTTAAGCAGATTTCTCCTCGTACCTAATGATAATAGGAGAATTTAGTGATTTCGTAGTTAGAAATGCCAGTGGAATATTTCTTTATAGAGCAACAACTTCACTATCAGATTGAGTAAAATCATTGTTAAGATTTAATTGGAAATCTGAGTTGCGAGGTTTTGCCCTCGGTTTCGTATTTGATTGATTATATCCACGTTAATTTTATTTAATTAAAATCTTACGTAATTTTGTTGTTTTTGTCTTCTTGATAAAGTTTATCCGTATGGAGTATACTCTCTCTCTCTCTCTCGTCCCCTCTTTTTCATATTCGTACCCTTATGTAGTCTTATTGTTACCTCGTGACTGTTACAGAATATTTTTTACTATCTTAAGACAATGCAGGACTAGGATAGCAGTATGGCACCGATCTGATGTAAGTGATGATGCAGCCAAAGATGGTAAAGTGAATGAAAAACCAGCTTAACAAAAGGCTATTCACGTTTACCTCAAAAATACTCACATTTTTATTAGATAATGTTTAAGATTTATTTTATAGAATAAGGGTATTTAACAAGCTCACAGTGAACCTGGTTGTAAGTAGTCCGTAGACATCTACATCACTCAATTAAAAAATGTCGATCAAAATGCAGATAATTACGAATTCATTTCCCGTAAAAAGGGTCTCCGGTTCCCTACGTTCACCATACGAAATACAGCAGCATTAAACTGCTGTTGTATGCTGATATTCTGTGAGAGCATGGTCCTACCCCAGTCGGGCTGACCAATTCTTGCTACAACCATAATATAGCTGCAGCGTGGCTCCAACACGTAAAAATTAAATGTGCTATTACGAGTAAACTCATTGTTTTAAAAGTTAAATAAACCTCTATTTATATAGACAGTATTGTGTTTGTATGTAAGTAATGGACATTTTTGTAATATGACTTCAATTTGAATAGCTTCAGATGTCAAATCATCATCATTACAGCCTCACTCACAAGGAATGTCTTGACTTGTCTTACCAGGTCATCACTCTATCTAGTAGGCTGCCACTCGTAAACCTTTCTCCCCCATAGGTTGTCGGCTCTTCGAGATTCTATATAAAGATAAATAGCTAAGATGTAAAATAATAAACTAAAATTCCTCCAAAATATACAATGAAACAGCGTAGATACGTCCCACATATATGTTCAAGCTTTCTCTTGTTTTGACATGGATTTGGATTAATTTCACATACCCTGTAAATGCGTTTATTCCTCTCGATATTTTCTTTCACCGCAGAGCGCGTGTTAAATCAGCACTTAATATTACAATTACTAATTTCATAGGTGCCAGCAGGAATCGAACCCGAGTTACTTGCGACTTGCGAAAATTTACAGAAAGCGCTTAGCTCGTGAGCCACCACGGCTTAATATATATATATATATATATATATATATATATATATATATATATATATATATATATATATATATATATATATATATATATATATATAAGCGAAATGTTAACTAGATCTTTTACTAGAGCCGTAGTGGTCCAGATGGTTAGCGCTCGCTGTTAATTTAACAGTACGCGAGAAACCCGGGTTCGGTCCCCGTCGGCACCAATGAAATTGTTAATTGCAATTTTAAGTGCTGATTTACCACGTGCTCAGCGATGACGGATAACATCGTGACGAAACCAGCACGTCTGAAAATAAGAAAAAAAATATTTCGAGGACATGTAAAGTGTTCGCCAACACGCATTGGGGCGGCGGACACTTCCTTGCTCTAAAACCCTCTCAGAAATATGAGGGAGGAGGCCTGTGCCCCAGCATTGGGTCGTAATACATAGTCTGTAAACTTTTTTAAGTGAAATATCACTGACTCAGTCACTCATCACGATATCTCCAAACCCATACGGTCGATTGACTTGAAATTTGGCATAAAATACTCTTTTCTCGATGTGGACAACCACTGAGAAAGGATTTCGGATAATTCCCCACCTGAGGCAGTGAAATAGGGTGCCTTATCTTATAACCAATATGTGTATTAAATATAAATTTAAAGTAAATTCTAACATTAAACGAGCGCCTACTTTATTACCGAGTTTATGGCCGATAGGAAATTTGTCTTAGCCCCTGGCGCTGATATTGGTTTACCAGTGCGTGTATGTGCCGCTCCCCGAGGAGACCGGCCACATGATTTGATAAGTGCCGTTAGCGTACGCCATGCGAACACGTAATTTGCCTTCTGTGTAATTTCATATTTATATTGCTTTAACATGATTAAAACTTATATTCACTAAGTAATTTTTTTCATGGTGTGGGTAACAAACGAGCACATTATCTAGTAAAAAGGGTCTCCACAACGTCAACACAGCAGCTATAAGCTACACTGGTATTCTGTGAGAGCCCCTTTAAGCCATTAAAGCCATTAGTGTTACAACCATAATGTCCTCCAGACCAAATTTCGGTCACGGCGACCAGCCTTACGAACACTAGCCATCGGCGTAGGACAGGATTACAGTGCCCAAGTGTACGGGCAAGCACAGGTGCACTCTCTATTTCCTCACTCTCGTTATCCAATAGGACGGTAAACCGACACGACCGGAGAGAGATCAGGTGCAGGACCAACGGCTTTACGTGCTTTCCTAGGCACAGGGATGAGACACCGCCAACTTTCTGACTCTAGGCTGCTACTGAGAATTTCTTGACGAAACACTTAATAATTGATTTTTTTGGCCCGACCCGGGATTCAAACTCAGAACCTCATGATCAACAGTAGACTAACTAGGCAGTCAAGTTACAACCTTAATATAGCTACAGAGTGAGCCATCCTAAAACTACCACGTAAAGAGTAAAGAACGATCATTGAGTATTCTTGTAATCTATATTGATTAAATAAATGTTCTATTTAAGGCTGTGCTGGACTGTTATTTCTTCATAGCAACGTAGAGATTAGGTTACTCACCGTTTGATGGTGTTCATACAAAAGAAAGATATTCATCATATCAACTTGTCTTTTTGTTATCTAGGCTTTTGCGTAAACAGAATTGTTAAAATTGTATGCAAGTAGTCTGATACATCCGTATCTCATTCTTTCTTTGGTTACGGACACGTACGATTTTGTATTTGCTAATGTCAAGTAAATAAGGAATTATCCCTTATAATATTTTATAATCGAGAAGAGTAGACAACCAATGGGGAAGAAAGGTCTTCGATTGGTAGCCTCGTGTCGGTAGACGAAGTGTAGGGCAGCCATCCACTGGATGCAGTGAAGATCTGGTATGACATACAGATAGTTGATGGATGGGTGGGGTGACAGATGGCTTCTCCGACCTATTAAATTTTTTATACGTGGTAGAGTCATGCCCTGTATTGTTGTAGTATGAATTGGTCGGCTCGACCGGGGAAGGACCATGCTAACATACCATACCAGCGTAAAATAGAAGCTTAATGTTGATGTGTTTTTCATGGTGAATGTAAATAATAAGAGATCTTTTTCACTGGAAACGAGGCATTCTATATTTATCCTCAGGGATGAAAATGTATCTGCATTTTGATTCTTAATGGACGAAGATGTGGATATCTATGGACCACCGCATTCACTCACCATCGGATGTACTGTGTGTTCCTTTTTCATACTTATTCTATAAAAACCTTCCAAGTACGAGTCGGACTCGCGCATGAAGGGTTACGTACCATCGTACAAATGTATTACTATATAGGTAGATACTATGTAGGTAGGATAAAGTTATACACACTCTGTGAGCATTTTAAGCGTCTACTTGTTGCCATTATTAAGATATACATAAAATACATATAGATAAAGAGCAAGAAAACATACACATTTCTAGTAGGGGAGCCTCCTTTAATTATTTATTTACTTTTATTATTTGTTTTAAATTTTCGAATGTCTACCGATTACGGATCATGAGATAGCCAGACGGATGGACGGACGGACGGACAGCGGAGGTTTAGTAATAGGGTCCCATTGGTTACCTTTCGGGTAAAAAACCCTAAAATGATACCAATCGTAGCTACATAAATAGGTTGTATCAACTGTAATTCTCTTCCGGGCTAAACGGAGGTATACAGATAGTTATCTTATGAATAACGCGGCGGCGACACGCTCGAAATGGTAACTCAAACCGTTTGTACACTGAGCAATAGGGAACTAACTAAACGTGCTTCACTGGGGGTTTATAGTCGTGGAAAAAACATTATTAAGCTATTTTCGTATACGTTACATAAACGAAAATTTAATTACGCAGATGCGAGTTTCACTAATGTCGTACAGCTAGTTACACATTTATTTGATGTCAGAGTTTAAACGAGTTAAGGTATACATAGATAGAGTAAACATGGCTTTAGGGTATTCAGAAAAGGGTTTAAATAAGAAGGAAATATATTTTTAACGCAGGAAAATAAAATTTTGTTTGTGAAATATAATTTTTTGGGTTCCGTAGTCAACTAGGAACCCTTGTAGTTTCGCCATGTCTGTCTGTCCGTCTGTCCGTCCTCGCTTAATCTCTGTGACCGTTAGCACTAGAAAGCTGAAATTTAGTATCAATATGTGTATCAATCACGCCGACAAAGTGGTAAAATAAAAATTGGAAAAAAATGTTTTATTAGGGTTGCCCTCCTATATGTAAAGTGGGAAGTGATTTTTTTTTAATTTTAACCCTAACGTGTGATATATAGTTGGAAAGGTATTTAAAAAGGAATAGGGGTTTACCAAAATCATTTTTTGATAATGTCAATAATTTCGGAAATAATCGCTCCAAAAGTAAAAAACAATGTGTCCCCCCCCCCTCTAACTTTTGAACCAGAAGTTTAGAAAATATGAAAAAAATCTGAAAAGTAGAACTTTATAAGGACTGTCTAGGAAAATCATTTTGAACTTGGATGGAAACAACAGTACCCACTACCGGGAGCAGTTGCAGGAGCGCAGAGCGCTGCTGGAGCGCGAACATAATGCATACCCACCTTTAAACTCATAAGTGGGAACACTTATTGTGACGGACGGGAAACTACGGAACCCTACACTGAGTGTGGCCCGACACGCTCTTGGCCGGTTTTATTTTAAATCTGAACAGAGAAGAAATAGCAAAAGAAACTCCGCTGATACCCAGTTTTTTTTTTAAATTTTTTTGAAATGAATATTACATAGCATTGTTTATACCGAACGACGATAACAGACCCAGTGGTTACTGAAGCATGTTATATGATGTAATTTAAAAAAGGGCAATTAAAATATTGAAGCATAGCGGAGTAGCAAATTCAAGTAAGTTACGAGAGTAAGGATGTATATTTTCAAACGTGAATGGCTGGTCTTTATAAACGATAAAGGAAAAACACAGTTGCTGATAAAATACAAGGTGACAGGGATAAATGTGCAGGTCTCCTTACGATGTTTTCCTTTACCGTTGAGTTCGTGGTAAATCAGCACTAAAAATTTCAACTAACAATTTCATTGGCACCGGCGGGGAACGAACCCGCGTTGTTTGCGTACTGTGCAATTTACAGCGCGCGCTAACCATCTCAGCTACCACGGCTATAAGAATAAAAATAGTTTAAATTTAAAAGTGATTTAATAGAACGAAAATAAAAAAGAAATGTTTGTATATTAGCGGCCACCCGAAGTCTTAAGATTAGCTTAGGGTCAGGCTGAAGGATTTGAAGCTTCAAAAGTTTCTACATGTGAATAGAATATAATATTGTATTTCAGTTTGATGTTATTCGATTATTTAAACGGGATATATTATATACAAGCATATTTTTCAAAGAGTAGGTAGTCACATTTTTAAGTTAAAATATATAAAAAATAATGATATACCGTTTATGAAGTTTTCGAAAATACGAGTAAATAAGGCTTCTTTTTTATTTGAAATTATCCCAGAATGAATGTAATTTATGGGTAACAAAAGTTTATGCCTACCGATCCCATTACAAATGTGTGCTTGCACGATTAAAGGCTGATGTATTTTCACTTCGTTTGTAAAAATAAAACAAATTTTTGTGATCATTTTAAATTAAAAATTAATTTTCTCTTAATAAAGTACATTTTAAGTCTTTTTTGGTCGATAACTCTTTCAAAAATCATACGAAGAATGTTGTCACGCAAAGGACTCTTTCATTGTTTTATCTTGAATAAAGTTGATGAATAAAGTTCCAAGTGAAGGATGATTGATGTTTTTAGTAAAAAAATATTAATTTATTGATTTTAATTTACGAGTATAATATACTCGAATAATTGTCTTCTTCAAAGCTTTTTTTATAGAATAAGGGTGACAAACGAGCACATAGTCCACCTGATGGTAGTAGATGGTGTGGCCCATGGACATCTACATCTATCCTTGATTAAGAATTTTATACGTGGTAGAGCCATGCTGCAGTTATATTAGAAGTATAGTTGTGGCACGAATGGGTCGGCTTGACCGGGGAGCGACCACGCTCTCATAGATTACCAGCGTGAACTAGTAGCTTAATGCTACTGTATTTCGTATGGTGAGTGTAGAGAACCGGAGACCCTTTTTACTGGAAACGAGGCATTCCATCTTAGTCCTCACGGGTGACAACGCATCTGCATTTTGATTCGTAATCGAGGATAGATGTGGATGTCTATGGGCCACAGCAACCACTTACCATCAGGTGAACTGTGTGCTCGTTTGTCACTCTATCCTATAAAAAAAAGAATCAAAATGTAGATACATCACTATCCCTGAGGACTGAGATGGAATGCCTCGTTTCCAGTAAAAAGGATATCCGTTTCTCTACACTCATCATATGAAACACAGCATCATTGAGCTGGTATTTCACGCTGGCATTCTATGAGAGCGTGATCCTTCGTCGGTCGGGCCGTCCAATTTGTATTACAGCCATAATATAACTGCGGCATGGCTCTACCACGTAAATTTGTCTATAAGCAGCGTTGACAATTACTGAAAATCAGCTCAGTAGTGCTATCAAAACTTATGCTATAAGTGATATACTTGGTATGCCTTAAATACCTATTTTAATATAATAAATATGCATAAATTGCTTAACTTTCTTCCTTTACTTAGATACATGTAATGATAAAATTCTTAGTATAAACAAAGACTAGGACCATTCCTAATATGTAAATTACCAATAAAGTTCTCCCATGCACCCTCCTGTATAGTAAGTTGAAACAGCACTTTGATAACAATTGTCTGGAATTCTAACTGCATTGAGAGCGTGACGGTCTAGAGTATACAAAGGAAAGTACTACCAACCTATGTAAATGAGGCTCAAACCGTCCATACTACCGCCTCGGCATTATCGATGACAATACAGGGTGTTTGCAAGTTACTGTTTTAATAATATCAGCGTGAATGTTTCAATATGTAGCGGCTTCGAGTGGGGGAAGGTTAATGACAGCAATAACGGTCACAATCGGGAACGAATAAAAGGTGTAATATATGTGATGGAGCCCCCGAAATGCGGCCGCGCAATTAAAGCCTGCAGGGGACATTTAGATAGGGATGTCAGTAAAAATTATCGAAAATATATTATATATATTTATAGCACATTTACCCAGTATCAATTTATGAAACCAAAGTATTTGTTGTATATATTTTTTATTTAAAATCTTTATAACAATACCTTATAAAAAGGGATATAAAGGACAAAATTAATGCCATTAAGCATTTTCTACCACTCAACCCTTGGAATGGTGAGAATTTGACTTGGGTGTAGCAATTGAAAAAAGGAAGGAATAGAATCCAAAATAAATACACATTATATGTATGTGATATGTAAGCACAATTGTGTTAGTTCGACCACGGTAGAATCACGCCCTCACAGAATACCAGTATAAAGCAGCTTAATGCTGCCGTGTTTCGTATGATGAGTATAGATAACCGGAGACCCTTTTTACTGGAAACGAGGCACTTCGTCCTAAAATTCAGGGGTGAAAACGCGTCAGCATTTTGATTCTTAATTGAGGATAAATTTAGATGTCTATGGGATACAGCATCCACTTGTCATCGGATAGACTGCGTGCTGGTTTGTCACTATTATTCTAAAAAAATGTTATTAACTAAATATATTGTGATATAATATTGTAAGTGATATATACATATTAACATACAATCAAAATAAAATGATATACATACTCGTATATACAATATTTATGATAGATAATTCATAGAAGGCCCTCACAACACAGTCATGCCTAGCGGGAAGAACACAGAAATACCTTCCTTAGTATATAATATGATCCAGCTTAGTTTATATGATTAGATCGCAGATTACTAATTTTATATATTAGAGAGATAAAACCACTCCACTACAATTTTACTGACTTATAACTGTTTGTTGTAATCTGTACCGCCTTTAGTTGTATAAATAATTATATTTTTAATTTTTATTAACGCTATAAATACGTGTTTTCAAAATCGTTAAATCGAATAAGAATAAGGAGCTTGCCAAAGGAAATTCCCGTGCTATAAAGAAAATAACCGTTTGACATGTTGTATATATTATAGCGAATAAGTTAACATATGAAATGGGTTTCTTTTATACGAAATTAATGTGACGTAGGGCACCAGTTTCCGTTTTAAAAGTCATAATATATCGATAAGTCTACCCATACCCAACCTTATTGACTTTAGATGTACCTATCCTATTGTAGAAAATGTAAGTAATTTTCTTCACACTGTACCGTTTAAAGGTTACGTAAAATAAAATGATTTAAGTATTTTATATTAATTGTTAATTTGCAGTATAAGTAGATGCCTTATTTACATACGTGAGGCGAAACTTGATAAATAGTATACATAAGTGAAATAAATGAGTTTTGAACTTAAACGGGGAAGTTAAAAAAATTTTTTGAAATCATTGTGTTTGGAAAGAACAAAAATAATTTTAAATTAATAATATATATTAAGAATTTAATAATAATTCCTTAGTGGCAAAGCAATCGCTAAGAATCGAATATAGAATCACGTATATTTTTTTTATGTTTTTTAATTGAACAGTGAACACGTTTTTGGCGATAATAGTTTTTTATTTATTAAATAATAATAATTTGTTTGTTATCTTCTTATATATAATTATTTTAACCCAGCAGATAGCTTCAAAATATTGTATAAAACAAATTACTAGAAAACTTGATTTCGCGTCAAACTAAAGAGGAAAGTTGGATACCGTAGTAAGAGAGATTTTTTGCTCGTTTTTCGGCACATCTCGCTTGCGAGCTGGATGGACGTAATTTATTTAGTCGGATGTTTTGTGGTGGGAGTTTTATGCTCTGGGGATTTAATGCACTATTATATCTCGTTTTTTAGCAAAGCGCAAGTGAACTTCGAAATTATAAAACGTAAACAAAGCTGCTCTAAAAATATTTTTTGCTGATAGAATTTGCGATTTATGATATTTACGTTTATGTGAAATAAATTTCGTGTTTTGTCTCTTGTTTCTTCCACTAATTTATAGAAGTTTTTTTTATCTGGATTCATAAATATCTGGACTAATAATATCATATAACTTGCGATTAATTATAAATTTCATGTTCGTGTTTATTTTCTTTTTTCACTAATTTAAAGCACTGTTTAATATTTAAACTAACAATCAATTAACATTTGAACCTTTTTGTTATGAGCAGAAAATGTTTATGGGAATATTTAGTAAGTATTTAAAAGATATAAACTTTTAAAATCCAAATTTTCTTTGCATTTGTTATTACCCAATTTATCCAAGCTTTCATCACAGGATTGCGTGACAGGAGGGATATTTTCCATAGTTTTCCCGCTTCGTAGGCGGGATGCAACCGCAGATTATAATTTTTAGTTTTTATTTGGAAGACGCTGCTGCCAATCTCCTGGTTTGCTTTTCTCTGTCGCCTTTTACGGCACCCACGGGACGATATGGCGTCGTAGGTATTCTATATAAGAAAGACTGTTATTACAATTTCTTGTATTCAGCTTGAGCTAATTGACATAAACTAATTTAGTTTGTTTCGCAGTTGCACTGTGCGAAAAGTTTGACGTTTATATTTGACACAATATGACTTACCGCTTAATTTTGATTTCGAATTATTAGGAGAGCTTGTAAAATCTTCTAACTTTATTACATTTTGAGAGGCGAATTGAATTTAAGAGTTAATGAAGCTATAGTAATCCAAAATGCAGTTTTTTTTTGAGAGTATCGTCTAAGTACCTCTTGTAGAATCTTTTTTTTTTTTTTTATAGAAGAGGGGGCAAACGAGCATGCGGCTCTCCTGATGTTAAGTGACTACCGCCGCCCATGATCAACCGCAACACCAGGAGAATTGCGGGTGCGTTGCCGGCCCTTATTTTATCTTAGATTTACAGAAGTAAAAACCATCTTCGTATTATTTTAGTTTTATTCTTTCTATCAATTACAGTCAAAAGTCCACTGCTAACACAGGTCTCGAACACTGCTTGCTTTATAGGGGGGATTTTTTCATAGTTGCAACGTTTGTTAAGTAGGTTGGCAACTGAGTTTTTTTATGCATTTAAGTTAGTTATCAGGAAATGCTGCTAACCATGCCCCCCCTTGGACAGCGTTTGGATAGCTCAAATACGCCTAAAAAGGCGACAGGATGATCGGTAACAATACCAAATCATAAACCATTCATCATCATCCTCACCTCATTGCCTTTCCCTTTTTAATTATCTCGCGGCCTTGCAGGCCACGAGCCCTGAGTCAGACGAAGCTATAAGAGTCTCATAGACTAATTTCGTTAACATCCAGAAACTAGACTATGCTCGCTTCTTACGACAACTGCAGCATTATATGGGGTAGTGGATGTTTTTACACTGCCGCTACATGGTTTAAGTGTTATTCACATATTATTTTTATTTACCGTAACCGCATATTAAAGTCTATATATTTGCCATAGTTGCCACGCTTGGCAAGCGGGTTGGCAACCACAGCTCTCTTTATTTTTCTTCATTATTAGATAGACGCTGCTGCCCATCTCTTGGTTTAATTATTAAATAACAAATTTTTTACTTATTTAATATTGATTGTATGGCCTGTAAATTAATTCTCAATAAAAAATTACTAAACGAAAACTCAAACCGTTTTGAAATGAGATGTTTATCGATTAATAATAAAATATCGAGACGTCCCAACAGAGAAAGTCTGGTACTGCGCTGTTGAAATTAAATGCGCCAAAACTTTGCGAGTGCTCGATCTATATAGTCAGCAGCGATGTTCATGTCCGGTGAAGTATAGGATCACGTTGCACGCGAGAACACACGCCGCAGTGCAGACGAGTAAATGCTCTTAATAGAGGTAGTTTATGTTACCGGTATAGGGGCTCAGTAGAGATCGCCGCACATAGGGGCAGTAAATGTGAATTCACTGTAGAAACGTAAATTCTGCTTCGTTTTAAATCCTTCTAAAAGATAGCTTTTAGATGATTGAAATGTTTCTAGATTCATGATTAAAAAGTATAGCCTAGTAAAGTTCGGTAAATGAAAACAAAAATTAATTTTGTACTAAGTAGTAATTCACTATACTCCACTCATAAGAACAAAGAAAGCTGATACCTATATATAATATGTATCAAAAAACTATAACACTTCTCCATTTCATCAGTATGTGTAAAATAGAGTATAATATTTTTATTCGATATAGATTATGGATGGTTCTTATTGAAAATATTTTTTTTACTTCTATCACTGCTTAAGATAAAATTCTAGCCCTAGCAGTACCATCAAGAATCCGGTTGGCGACGCGCCTATAAGGATATTTAAATTTTTTAGTTAACCGATTACGAATAGCTTCTAAAAAGCAAATTATCGAGCAATAATATTCTAATAAGAAAATGCTTAGTTGAATCTTAAAGAAATATCGAATTAATGATATGAAGGTCTTGGGTTCGACTCCCAGGTCGGAATAGTTTATCGTTTTCTTAGTAATATCTCTTAATAAATTCATATAGGGAATTTTTAAGATATAAACTATGTTACCGGATTTGTTCCCCGGTTGAAATCATCTTTTCAATGATGTTAATTTAAAGAAATATTAAAATAAAGTTAGTTACCGGATTTGTGCCCCGGTCGAAATGATCGCTGTGCATAAGTAGAATTAATGGAAATTAATTGCATAAGTATTGTCTTATATGAGTTTGATATGTTTTGTATGAAAACAAATGCCTATTTTCTATGATTGATTTATGAAAACATTCACTTATATTGTTTGATAAGAAACATGATAACTGATAAGAATCTGATTAGAAATAGTTTTCAACGTTTGAGAATTGTGTAGAATCATTTATTCACCTAGTATTGTTGATATTAGACTTTCCATTTTTACTGATAGTCGATAGCCGTGCAAAAGTTAGTTGTTCAAATAGTGTGAGATCATAGACGCACGCTAGCCACGTACTTAGGAGGCCAAATATGTAGAAATTTAGATATTTGCAATTTCAGCAATTTATGTAAAAATGACTTGTAAAACATTTCAGATTGATTGTACGTGCAAAAGAGGTGAATTCTGTGTTATTTTTATGTAAAAATTCCTGTGAATAAGTGAAATAATGATAGTTTTGTATAAGAAATTTAAAAGTGTTTTAATAATTAAATGAATAGAGAAAATGTAAACTAAACTGTTGTATTGGTTAAGATATGTATAATTTCAGGTGGAAAACATTGTTTTAACTTTCTATGTTAAATATTTAAGAAGTTTCAACTTTGAACATGTGAGTAAAATAGGCATATTTTGTTAAATAAATAAAAGGTTTTTTGTGATATGAAAATGTAATGTATATCGTAGTATAGATATTTTTTGTGCTATCTTTATAAGTAAAGTGTATAAATGTATGTCTTATACAAATAAAGTTATTGAGTAAACCGTGAGAGAGTGATAGAACAAATTGATGTAATTGAGTTGCGCAAGCGCACGAATGACGCGGCTCACTTTCGCGTATAGCTCTGGGGTAGCTCAGTAAACGAGTTTTCTTGCAATTCGTTCGTTAAGGATCTCCTAGGTGTGCGTTACTTGCAGTATACAGTGGCTGCAAATAACCGCCGGTACGACAAACTCCGCCGATCGTTGAGTCCCGTGATTCCGTGAGGCGTCGAGGTCAACGGCCCCTAGGTGATTCTTGGCACTTTATGGGTTTCGTGCATTCTGTGCCTAGTCGCGCATTAAAGTGCCACCTATGCACTTCCCCCAACCCTTTTATTATAAAAGGGGTAGGCAGTGCCCACAGTGTGGAAAGTCTATATAACAGTATTACCACCATCCGCGTCGCGCATCAACATCTGCTGCAGACCGTTTGGAAGATAGATAGGGCCTTAACTAGATTACCGCTGACACTGACTGGTAGGTTAGGATGTCAAGGAACGATAATGGGGAACCTCCTCCGAGAGCAAGGAAACCACCGGATCGACCAGGCGTATTGGACAGACCCATCGCCTATCAGGACATATTCAACCCGGAGAGGACGAGAGTAGTCTCGTCTTACTCCCAAATACCGACCCGGAAACCTTCGTCGCCGGGTAAGGAGGCCGCACCTAGGGTTGCACTCTCCCCCATCGTACCTGAGTGTACGACTGGGCGTGAACCGCTGCCCTCACAACAACAGCGGCCTAAGAAGACGCCACGAAGGCACACTCCACCGGAGACCGAAGCCTCCCTCCACGAAAAGAGGCAGTGCATCGGTAACTCATCTGATTCACCAACATCATCAGAAGATGAAGAGCCCCAAGCAACGACTAGGAAGAAGGTCCACACCTCACCTCCTAAGTCGCCATCACCGCCACCTATCTCACCGGACCGACGTAGTCACGACTCGATCCAATTCGAGCAAGGAGGTGAGGAATCCTACAGCTGGGGCTCGACAACATATGCAACCCTAGCTGCATCGGCCGGTAGATCATCCCCGGTTCAAACCACCAACCCGTCCGGGTTAGCTCAGGACGATGGACAGCGGCCGTCAACGAGCTATGCCCACATGGCTGCGGCCCCAGTAGTACCACGACCGCAATCGGCGGAACAGCCTCAGAAAACTGAGAAAGAGAAAGAGAAGAGATATCCGCCGATTGTCGCAGAATGCCTCCCAGAGTGGACCAAACATTTTAAGGTCCTGAATGAGAAGTTGGGCCACCCACCTAACGCCCGTCCGTTTGGGAAGGGAGTTAGGTTCACACCACAGAGCCCGGAGGAGTTCCGTACCATACAGAGATATATGGTCGAGCTCTCCGAGAAGGACAAATCCATGTCGTGGTATTGCTACACACCGGCAGAGGAGAAGCCCACTAAAGTGGGCATCCGTGGCCTGCCTGTGGGCACCGACCCAAAAATGATCGAGGAGGCTATTCGGGCAAAAGGCTTCCTCATCAATTATGTGAAGGCTATACCACCACGTAGGGGCAGAACGGGCTGCCTCTACTATGCACAGCTGGAGCATCTGAGCCTGGAACGGCTACAGCAACTATACCAACTCGACGAGCTCCTCTATATGAGAGGAGTCGTCATCGAAGCCTGGCAGAGGAAGACCGGACCGGCACAATGCCACCGTTGCCAGGCTTTCGGACATACTTCCGCTAATTGTTTCAGGCCAGTGAAATGCGTTCGCTGTGCCGGTGAACATATTGCCAGCCTTTGCCCTAGGGGTAGAGAGGAGGAGCCAAAGTGCGCAAATTGCGCCAAGAACCATACGGCCAACGATCGCCGCTGCCCGGTCCTGAGGAGGATAGCCAGGAAGCAGGGGATCGTCTTACCTGGGCTACTGCCGGAGAACCCAAAGAGGATCCCCCAAAGTCGCCTAAAGGCCGCCACCATTCAGAAGGACGGGTGGGCTTCCATCACCAGAGGGAAGGGTAGGCAATCACCCCCCCCCCACCCCCTCCTGTAGTACCATCAGAAACGGTTGGTCCCACAGACCAAAGGGCAACCACCGGGGCGACTCTCCGACCTCCTGCCAACGACGCCACTGAGAGGCAACCCTCCAGGAAGAAGAGGCGGAGGAACAGGAGTAGGAGAATGGAGCAGCCTCCTCCTCAGGCTGTGACCTCTACCCCTACAACCACAGGACCGATAGCCTCGCAGGCGCAGGTTGCTGCAAAAACATCAGCACCAGCTACGGCAAGTAGAGCGCCAGAAAGGGCCCTACCGGAAAGCAGAGCCCGCTCCTCACATAGAGCGCGCTCTGTACAAAGGAAGCCCAAACCAATGCCCCGAGACCAGTGCCTTCACAAAAGCGTAGTGCAGAACGCAGACCACCAACTTCCGACTTCGAGACGGCTGATGCTATCCACAGATTGGTAGGCATAGCCATCGAAGTCGGAACACAAGTCCTGGCCGATATTAGGGCCGGAACAGATCCCGTTACCGCCGTTATGAAGGCGCTGGCATCACTACTGGCAAGGCACTATGGAGGATAGTAACCTGCGCCTGCTATACTGGAACCCGGACGGGATTCGTCAAAGGATCCACGAACTCCGCACTCTCACCCAGCAACAAGACGTCCAGGTGATCTTGCTGGGTGAAACCAAATTAAGACCTACAACGCATCTTAAGCTACCTTAACTAGCTACTTAACTACCACATATACAGGAGGGACGAGGTCGATCCTCAGGGGGTCGCTTACAGAGGGACAGCGATCCTGGTGAGGAGAGACATCGTCCACCAGGAGCTGGAGCTGCCAGACTTCCAGACGATGCGTTCAATCGGCATAAAAATGGAGGCGGCGGGCGAGGAACTTAAGATCTTTGCAGCATACCGCCCGCCAGGGACTCCATTTCACACCTCAGACATCCGGACGGTAATGGAAGGTACAACACCCACCATCATCGCCGGGGACCTGAACGCCAAACACCCGGCGTGGGGGTCCAGAGTGATCACCCCGCCGGGTCGTGAACTTTACGAAGACGCAGAACACCATGATTACGACGTTCTAGGTCCCGAGGAACCGACGCATATCCCTAGCGACCCTAGGAGGCGTCCAAATGTATTAGACATCGTGCTTACTAGGAGCGTCAACTACCCAGTAGTGGTAGAAGTGCTGTATGACCTGAACACGCAGCACCTCCCGATTCTGATAACCCTTGGCACTAAGGCAGTGACCTCACCGCCCAGAGCCGTCAAGACTAAGATTGACTGGAGGCTCTACCACCAACACCTGCAGGAGAGACCTCCAGTCCATATACCGATTAACTCAGCGGACGACGTAGAGGCCGCTGCAACCAGACTAACCACGTGTATCCAGGAGGCCCTCAACGCGACCTCTACGATCGTCCCTCTCACGGGGAGAAAAGAAGAGCTGCCGCTAAGACTACGCGTGCAGCTCAACCATAAAAGAGCGCTGAGAAAGCTCTGGGCGCGTAGTCGCTGCCCTAGAGTAAAAAGGAGACTCAACACCTTGTCAGACGAACTGTCGGTTGCAATACAGGCCCACAGAGGAGAGGCCTGGGAGCGGCGCATATGGAAGGCGGACGAACAGCATGCGTCGCTCTATACATTGAACCGACAGTTAACGAAAACACGACCACCTGTTTGCCCGCTGACTAACAACGCGGGCATTCAATGTTACGATGCCAAGGGCAGAGCGGATATCCTAGCTGAGCACTTCGAGGAGCAGTTTATGCCGAACCCAGCAAGTGCGGAGTTCCTGGAATCCCATACAAGGAAAGAGAGCCGCGTGCAGGAGCTCCTGTCGTCGCCCGCGCCACCGCTTGCAGGAGAGTGGTTTATCTCCCCCGCTGCACTGCGGAGGACAGTAACCCGCCTGCAACCGAGGAAGGCGCCGGGGCACGACGGGATTACTAACGCTGCACTACGACAGCTGCCCAATAGAGTCCTTGTAGGTCGGCTCTACAACGGAATATTGCGGACATCCCACTTCCCGGAGGACTGGAAGAAAGGCAAAGTCATCGTCTTGCCGAAACCCGGGAAGGATAGGCGTAGAGCTGCCAACTACAGGCCGATCACGCTGCTACCGCATATAGCTAAACTGTGCGAAAGACTACTGTTAAGACGTCTCCGCCCGTGCATCCAACTTTGGGCGGAGCAACATGGATTCAGGAGGGGTCACTCAACAGCAACACAGCTGACCAGAGTGCTGCACCTGCTTGCGGCCGAACACAACCGTGGCCGCATATCGTTGGGCGTCTTCCTCGATATCGAGAAGGCGTTCGACCGGGTGTGGCACACAGGATTACTCTACAAGTTAGATGTTCAAACAAGTATCCCTCCTGCTATATTGCGGCTAGTGGCGTCTTTCCTGGAAGGCAGGAAGTTCTACGTCTGCGTAGAGGACGTCGAGTCCGCAATTAAGACCATAACAGCTGGTGTGCCACAGGGCAGCTGTCTATCTCCAGCCCTGTACGCGGCATACACTAATGACATACCCACCCTGGCAGGACACTTGCAAGAATGGGAGGACGACGTCGAACTAGCACTATTTGCGGATGACAGCGCATACTTCACGTCGTCCAGAAGAGCCCACATAGCAGCTGTAAGGATGCAACGTCTGCTGGACCTGCTGCCACCATGGTTGGATGAGTGGAGGATGGCCGTCAATGTTAGCAAGACGACCGCTCTACTCACTCGCCGCTATAGAAACCTACCACCACCACTAACCCTCAGAGGCCAGGAGATCGCATATGAGAAGGCCGTGACCTACCTTGGATGTCGGATTGACAGGATGCTGCGTATGACTGCGCACGTTGACTCTGCTATACGCAAAGCTCGATGTGTGCGGGCAATGCTCCGTCCTGTCCTGACATCCAAGTTACCGACAAAGTCGAAGATAACCATTTATAAAACCTACATAAGACCCTTGCTATCATACGCTGCTCCGGCCTGGTATGCACTCCTGAGCGATCGTCAGAAGCGGCGACTTCAGGCCCAGCAGAATTTGTCATTAAGAACTATAGTCGGTGCGGGTCGCTACGTCCGTAATGACGTCATAGCGGCCAACCTCAAGATAGAGAGCCTTCATGAATTCGTGGTCCGGCTGGCGCGCGGTATGTTTGACCGTGCCGACAACGGGCCACACGAACACCTCAACGGCTTCGCGCCGTTGCATGCAAGGCCGCCGGACGGGCGACCTTATCCAAGAGAACTCCTCCCTATATAGATTAGGGAGTCTGAGTAAACCCCTCAATGCCGCAGAAAGGCCAACCTTGACAAATAATTGTGTTATTTAAACACAATTATTAGATAACCATCTTTTACTTATAAATTAACCGACTGCGACAATAG
Source organism: Parnassius smintheus behrii (assembly GCA_036936625.1). NCBI lineage: Eukaryota > Metazoa > Arthropoda > Insecta > Lepidoptera > Papilionidae > Parnassius > Parnassius smintheus. The sequence goes on from JAUPFT010000020.1 coordinate 44,247,044, forward strand.
CCGTTATAACAACGCCTTTAACATCAAGGCGCGCAGGACCGGCACACTGTAGTGTGCCGTGAGGAACATCCGGGTAAAGGGGTACACCCCGAGGCCCGAGACCTGCACGGCATTATGCCCTGCAGAGGACAACAACGACGATTGCAATTCGTTCGGGGAAGTTCGGAGAAACTTCGGGAAAAGTGCAAGACCAGCAGTCAATAAGAAGAAGAAAGAAAAAGTGTAGGGAAGTGATAGGGAAAAGTAATTACTCTCTCACGGAACGGTTTGAAGATAATTGCTGTTTTATTCCCAAGGAATTCTCCCCTTAAAGTGATACAGTCCACATAGAAGAATTAAGGCGTTGGGATCGGGACGACTTCGGAAGACCCGTAATCCCCGCCTGAACCTATTTTCTGAAAAGGAAGAGGTTATCGCCCTCGTGTGTTACTCCGTTGCGGAGATCACATACGTTGTTCCCGAACCCAACGTAGGCGTTATAGGAGGCCGGATCTAGAGAAGCCTCGATTCCCCCCTTCTGTTTCTTAGTTTAACGTTTACGCAGCCTGGTTCCTTTTCAAATCCCGACGGGGCGTTTTCTTCCAAATTAACGTTATACAATGTATAGAGGCTGTACAATTACTTACTCCAAAACTCATTTACGAAACAACTTAGAGGCGATCTCCTGATCGCGATTCCAGGGGCTATTATATATCAACCATGTATTCATTTATATTATAATAAGCCCTATGGTAATTAATTAGGTTGAAGTTAACTATAATATATTAAATGCGTCTTGTTTTTCTTTTTGTCAGATACCTTCGCTGTCACGTCACACAATGACTCTATTTATATTATATTATATCTCTAGCTATATTGAAGTGCACGCTGCACTTCAATATAGCTATAAGATTATGGTTGTAGTACGAATTGGTCGGCTCGATCAATGAAGGATCACACTCTAACAGGATACCAGGGTAAAATAGCAGTTTAATGCTGCTTTAGAGAACAGCTTACATGGCAGTAACTACACAACTGCATTTTGATTCTTAATCAAGGATTTATATGAAGATATCTATAGACAACAGCATCCATTTTACATAAAGTGAGCTGTGTGCTTATTAGTCGCATTTATTCTATAATTACTACGACCATATTCACTGAATATACTTTAAAAATTACTAGGGTGGCTTGGTATAATAATTTTCAAAGTTAAATGTTAAGAAAGTAATAAACGACAAAAATCCTGAAGATTGGAGTAATAATAACGTAATTGCTCATTTTTCTTAAAACCTCTTATCGATGATTGCAGGAAACGCGTAAAATGAAATTACATCAAACTACCCTCCACTCTACGACGAAGTCTTGTGCATGTAACAAGAAATAACTCTGAATTGTGTTCCCTCATTTTCTAACACGTCACTGTGACGGTTAGCTTTAGGTTTTTTCCTGCACTTTCTTACATTAGGCCTGAAGAGGAAATAGTAAAGAGATTGATTACGGGTACACGAGCGTCTTGACATGAAAGAATATAATTAGCAACTGGTCTAGGGTTGCTACATTCATAATATAAAAGTTTTCTGTACTATAACACACACACACACACACACACACACACACACACACACACACGCGCACGCACGCACGTGTACACGCACGCACACACGCACGCACCCACACACACACACACACACACACACACACACACACACACACACACACACACGCACACACACACGGGGTGTGTGTGTATATGAGAGAACACATTCATATTTACGCTTGTACCTCTTTAAAATAAATTTAAAAGGGATATTGGCGGTAAATCGGATAATTTTTCATTTGCAATGCCGCATTATCCAGCATTTGGCAATGTGCCAAACCAAGTTTAGGGAATACGGGAATTTGTTTTCAGTTATTCACGTGATCCGTTTCAAGAAAAATTTTAATGCTCTACCAATTTCAATTACTTTTACCTTGCATATTAATGCTAAATAAAAAGAAAAGATTCAACCCAAGAAAAAAACACCATTCCAATTGTCTTCCTGGGCCTATTATCGTTACGTCCACTGCTGAACATAGGTTCCCTATAGATTGTCCATTCCTTTGTTTCCCTGTATAGTTTGCTGCCCATCTCCTGGTTTCTTTGATCGCCCCTTAGAACACCCACGGTACGGAGTGGTGAATATTATTTAAACGCCACTACACGGTTAAGAAATGACCAATATCAAGTGATAATGGAACTTGCAGTCCACCTGATGGAAAGGGACTACTGCAGCCTATGGGCACTTCTGAGGAATAAGATGGAATGCCTCACAGTCTGTAATTATACTGCATATACCCTTCCGAATAGATTCCTGGGCAAAAAATAGACTATATATCGATAGTGATCAAAATAAAATTATAATAAAAAATAATAGTATACTGTTTCTTACCCGAGTAGCCGTGGTAGCTCAGACGATTAGCGCTCGCTGTAAATTTCAAAGAACGCGAGCAAACTGCGATTGATTCCCGCCGGCACCAATAAAGTTTTTGATTGCAATTTTAAGAGCTGATTTACTACGTGCTCATCGGTCAATAAAGACATCGTGACATACGAAGTTCGCCAAATCGCATTGGGGCAGCGCGGTGGACACTTCCTTGCCCTAAAACCCTCTCAGTAATGAGGGAAGGCCTGTGCCCAGTAGTGGAGTTTGCCATCATGTATTGAGCCAGCGTGGCGGGCATTTTCCTTGCCCTAAAACCTTCTTAGTAATGATGTGAGGCCGGTGCCCAGCAGTGGGGTTCGCCAACACACATTGGTCCAGCGCAGCGGACACTTCTTTACCTAAAACCCTCTCAGAAACGAAGGAACGCCACGCATTTCACATTAAAGCAACATCTAACATTTAAAAAAGTGAACATTAAATTATGTGACAAATTACTCTTAGAGCCTTATTTCCACGATATGTTTTAAATTATACATAATATATAACCTCTGTCCTGGAAATAACCAGCAAAAACACAGCAGGACGAAAAAAAATCTACTGAAATCAATAACGTTTTTTGGAAAAAAACTTTTAAGAATTAAGTTTTCATGTACCTAACTTAAAACAAAATATAATATTCTAACTGATTTTCTTGCCTTGCATGTCTGAAACGACGACTAAAAGTACATCGGGATTGTGGTTATGAGAACAAGCCCTAGTATAACATATTTCAAAATTTTCATATTTTTGGCCCGGTTTGAGTAATTTCATTCATTTTGGACACTGCATATCTTTTCGGGTATATCAAGCGTATGTATAACACTTTTAAAATCTAGGTACTAATAGATTGAATATGGGATTAAACTGTCAATTCCCTTCCATTAAAGTAGCAAATAAAACGTTATCAATAGCGGCAGACAGGCACAACTCCCCGACCGCTGCTGGATTACACCCGCATTGTACGCACGCCCTAATGTTTGTTTTTGTGCTTTGATTGTAGTGGACTTTGTTTAACGCCTGAATAAGTTACGGCTTTGAGGTGCAAAATGTGTTACGTACAATGGAGTAAAGTCTAAATAATACAAATACATGAAAACTGCATGCCCAAGAACTAAAGAGTTTCAGGGCTATGTGAAATCGACCAACTCGCACTGCGTTATATTATTTTTATGAATAATTAAATTTCTGATTAAATGTTCACGTAATACTAGACATTTTAAGCAATGGCAACATTTAAAAGACAGTGGCGGAAAATAAAATTAAGCTAATTGCTTCTATTGGATTCGCGAATAGAAAAAAGAAAACGATATATTCATCTACCAAAATATAAAATATGTCGGACAAAAGAAAATCTTAATAAGAGAACAACAAGCGAACGCTTCAGAAAATTACCCGAAATATTCGAATGAATAACAGAACGTCTTGGTTTTGACGCGCTAAATAGGCGGGTAATTGTGCACGATCTTTGTGAGAAATAATAAACAAGCAATGGGCAGTACATTTCATGAAAACGTAAGTATTAGGCAGAATAGGAGATTAGACAGACATTTATTTATAAGTTCTTTATTTTCCTTTACATTAATTGAAAACAACACACGAAAGGTGTTCGGGTGCAACACGGGTGTCAACAACTGGGTGTATCGGGTTAAAGGTTGCATAATTTCATTAATATTTATGAATTATTCATAAGGCGACAGTCTTATATTGCTATTTTTTATTTTCTTTCAAGGTAAAGGGGCCATGCCCATACAGTCCTGTCTGACGTTTAGTTTTTGGGAGACTGATGACAGTTTACCAAAGTGAAGAAGTTTGCTGAAGTGGTAATTGGCCGGACATATAGCTCGAAGAACTGACAACTGTTGGGGAAAATAGGTTCTCGAGTGGCAGCCTCGTACCGGTAGGCATAGTGTAGGGATACACCCCACTAGATGGAGTGACGACCTGGGAAAACATGCAGGAAGTCGATGGATGCATGTGGCTCAGGACCGTGCTTTGTGGCATTACTTGGGGGAGGCCTATGTTCAGCAGTGGACTTGTAAAAGGTTGTAATGATGATGATGACAGTTGAATCCGGCGGACAGCTGATGGCAATGATATATGCAAAACGTTTAAAATAATTTGGTATTTATACCACCATTGGAGCACTTGTTATGTTGTTTCTACTAATTCTTCACATATGCAGATAATTAAGACAGAAAATCGCGCTACTTTTACGTACCAAAATCCACTTCAAACCAATGATACGTAATATAAAAGCAACAATTCGCTGGCCGCTGGCGGTCAAGTTTTTACCAGACTTTACAACCATATAAAATTTGTATTCTCACAGCTGAGTGCCAGCTTCATCATTTTTGAAGTAAAATGAAGTAATAAAGGAGCATTTCACTTGAGATGAAATGGAATATATTTATTTTATCGAACAAAAAATGTATGTTTCAATTTTAAACTTCGTTTATTTTAAATCTACTAACGCAGCGAAATGACAGGAAAAGAAACAGCAAAAAGTACTCTCCAGAAATCCTGACAAAAAGAAATATTAGTGAAATTTGTGTGGATTTTTATTATTTACAAAAACTAAAACACAGATTACACAAACACACACAAAAAAAACAAAGACAGATAAAAAAACGGATTAACTTAATAAAACAGCTTTTAACTTAATCAGCGTTTAATTCAAAGTCTCGTACGAGAGACAATGTCTACACACGGGCGCGGGCGGCATCAACTTGACAAGGGTAGTGAGTAATGTGCGCAAAGCTCTGCCCTCTACATGTCATTGCGATTATATACAATGTGTCTCCTTAAAGCCGCAGAGTTGAAGTTTAAGCTATAAAGACTTAAGAGCATCAAACTTCACCGGTGATGATAGCATACTAAAACAAAGTACATGTATTGGTTTAGTATTACCACAGCATCCACTTATTATCAGGTGAACTATGTGCTCGTTTATCACCCTTATTCTATAAAAAAGTAAACTTAATGTGGCGGCGCTGTCGTCACGCCACAAGCGAAATACACCGAAGCCTAAATCACGCTGTCAACATTCCGAATCGTAAACAGTTTATATAGAATATCTCCGAACTATCACACGGAGTGTCGGCCGCTCCCCGGGCAGAACACCTTGCCTGGCGGGATATCTCCCCTTTTCATACATACATAAACACTCACGCCTGTCACCCAGAGGGGTAGGCAGAGACCACAGACTTTCATTTGGCACGATCCTGACACACCTTTCTTGCCTCCTTCACATCCATACACCTACGCATACATGCTCGTCGGTTAAGGGTACTCCTAATTTGGACCGTTTTCAATAAATCGCCAATTTGGTCGATAAAGTTTTGCCTAGGACGTACCTTTCCGACTCTGCCATTCACTTCTGCACCATAAATTTTCTTTGTCACTCTTTCCTCATTCATTCTTTCCACATGACCAAACCACCGAAGCATTCCTTTCTTAATCAGAAGAAGCACGAGAGCAGAATAAACGCAGTAGAAATGCAGTCGTTAAGGAGTATGTTAGGGCTGAATCTGAATGACAGGGTAAGAAATAGTGTAATAATAGAAGAGTGTGGTTTGCAAGATGATGTCGTGACCAGGATTAAGAAAGGAATGCTTCCCCTTTTCACACTCTTAAAAATGAGGATATCCGTAGTAGAACCAGATTAACTGACATAGCCAAACTGATTAGTAAGATGAAGTGGAAATGGTTTTTTTTGTAGGATATGATGACAAACGAACACACAGTCCACCTGATGGTAAGTGGTTGCTGTGGCCCATAGACATCTACATATATCCTCGATTACGAATCAAAATGCAGATGCGTTATCATCCGTGAGGACTTAGATGGAATGCCTCAATTACAGTAAAAGGGTCTCCGGTTCTCTACACTCACCATACGAAACACAGCAGCATTAAGCTACTATTTAACGCTGGTATTCTGTGAGAGCGTGGTCCTTCCCCGGTCGAGCTGACCCATTCGTGCTACAACTTTACTAGTCATATAACTGCAGCATGGCTCTACCACGTATATGGGTCAGCCATATAGCTCGAAAAACTGAAAACTGTTGGAGAAGATAGGTTTTCGAGTGGTGTAGGGTCCCCCCCACTAGATGGATTGACGACCTGGTAAGACACGCAGGACGTCGATAGATGTAGGAGGCTCAGGACAGTGCCATGTGGTATTCCTTGTGGGTGGCCTATGTTCAGCAGTAGACTTGTGAAGGACTGTAACGATGATCATGATGCTGTTGCATATTTAATAACACATTTGTCATACACCTGATTATTATAAAATTACTAGGTACAATCTTACCATCAAGTAATTTTATAATATGGAATTTTCACCGGCAAATATTTTGCAGCTAAAAATAAAACTAAATTCTTAAACGTAACTCTAATAAAACGTTCTTATACAGTTTTACTAACACTGTAGAATTTTGTTACAGTCAATATTTTTGTCGATAACAAATAAAACTAAAGCTTAAAGTGACTTGGACGCGGCAATCGTGGTCCAGAATCGACATTCACTCGTAATACTGAACCAACAATAGTACTCACATAGAGCTGTTATTCTCTAAAACACAAATAAACTAACCCCTTAATGTTTTAGGCCAAATCGACAAAACGTATTATATATGAAAACACTTTTTTTATAGGATGAAGGTGACAAACAAGCACACATTCCATCCAACGGTAAGTGGATGCTGTGGCCCTTAGACGTCTAAATCTATCCTCGATTGAGAATCAAAATGTAGCATTGCCTTCCCTGAGGATTAAGATGGGATTCCTCGTTTCCTGTAAAAAAAGGTCTTCAGTTCCCTACACTCACCATACGAGACATAGCAGCAGTAAGCTGCTATTTTACGCTGGTATTCTGTAAGTACGATGTCCTACATCCTACGCCGTGGTCCCATTCGTGCTACAACTAATATAGCTGCAGCGTGACTCTACCACGAAAAAAATTAATTTTATTAAATTTAATTGAAATATTCAGATGTGAAAACGTATTTTAAGCGTTCTTTTAATCAGATGGACTATTGGCTCCTCTGTCTAACCTTGTAATAATTAAAAACATTTCTTGGCACAATGCCTTAATCTTGGGAATTAATGCAACATTCGTCTTCAAGTAGTAACAGAGCGAAGCCTAAATGAGCCTTTACCCGGATTAACGCCGCTAAGTTGAGAAAATAACGTTAACTCTCAGCTCTTTATATTCCGAAGGAAAGAAAAGATCTGACGGGATCTTAACATCCTTTTTTGGGGAGGAAGATAGACGAGTTCAATAAATTGGAGGGCGACTTGTAGGGTGGCAGTACGTAGCGGTAAATTGCTCTATACTGTGATATAAAGGATAAGTGTAGTTGGAGGGTACTTCAATGTGGATTTGGATTTTGGTTGTGATGAAATGCTGTAACGAAGCTGTGAACAAAATGTTTTTGTTGTTTTAATTTTGTGAGCTACAACAAGTTTTTCATAAAAAGTACAGAATGTTTCTTAAAAATAAATTCAAGCATTATGTAAATTATTTACTATATTATTATTAGAACATATCTTAATCTATACCTTTAATTAAAATTGAAATGTCTATCTATAATAATAGAAAAAAACTAGCTTCTACTAAGCTCAGGGGATTATTTTTGTGCAATTAACGCTATAGTGGTCGCATACTATTGTAATCTACTGTAAAATAATCTCAAATTTAGATATTTCTGAAACTAAACCGTGATTTGTGATCTAACTTTCAAATTAATGTAATATTTTCACATATTAATTTGTAAAAGTTTTTTTTTTAATATTATAATTTGAATTTGAAATTGTTATTGAACCTACTTAGGTGTATATTGACTAGATATATTTCGTTAAAAATAAAATTAGACAGAACATTTACTAGATCTGCTTTATTAATATCATAATGATGTTGTTATAGGCTTTCGCAATTCTACTTCTGAACATAGAATTTATTATCAACATGATAATAAATTCTATGTTCAGAATAACGTTGTATTTATACATTGCCGTAGCTGCCTCGATTAGCGGGCGAGTTGGATAGCGCAGTTTTTAATTTTTTTAGTTGTTATTATAAATACCTACGCTGCTTTGTTTAATAACGCCTTTCTGTTAAAAATTCAAAAAGAGTAAATAATTCAATAAAAATATAAAGTAAAGCCCTTTAATAAGGCCCACAGTTGAGTATATGAATTCAAAGATTTTTGAGGGGGTTTTCTCGGGGTGGGCACTCCACCACCACCCACTGCACTCCACCGCACTGCCTTTGACGTACTGTCCTGATGCAGTTGTTCTTTTTACTAATTTTTTTAATTTAATTTTAAAATTTAGATTTAATAATAAAGTTCATGTTATTAATTTATATTATTATTTACTTATGTTATCTTCTAGGTTTTTTTTCAGTTTGCCTAATACGAAACACACGGGACGATAGGGGGTTTTGAATATTATTACACCGTCACACTACACAGTATCTTAGTGTGAGTGAACCCGAATGTATATTACATTAAGTACACGTAAACAGATATTTACATTCTCAGGACGGACCACCCATCCATTACCGCCTATAAAATCTAGTGCTGAACATAGGACTCCCTCATTCAGGCCCCGATTTCAGGTTGTAAAATTATTTTATTCTTTTCGGCTGTTTGATGTACCAAGTTGGCTTTAACGTTTTACTATGAGATATTTTAAACTGTTTGAGTATACTATGGAATCTAAAAATTTCAATGTCGTCTAAATAGTTACTTTGAAATCTACACTATAATATATATATATATATATATATATATATATATATATATATATATATATATATATATATATATATATATAATAACTACACTATATTATATATATTGCTTATTATATCATTATTAGAGTTGGAATATTTTATTTAAATTTATATGAGTCCAACCATTAAATATAATATAAACCCTTAAATAAAATTAAAGAAAAGGGTAATTTAATTCGGTTCACGATTGACAAAGATATCGCCTACGTACGTACATACAAAAACCATACAGTCAAATTATTAATCTCCTCCTTTTAGTCTGTTCAAAATACCAGTTTATAAATTCCTATTATGCTACAACATTATCAAGATAACCTAAGAGGAAATGAGCGTTTTAACCATTATAAGCCATTTCTTGATTTCTTACCAACGATTACTTTTTTATTGCTACCCTTTTCTTCTGCGAATATTCTCATTACATAGCAACATCTCAAGAACTTTTGCCTTTGCCCATAGCTAATATACACTAAACAGCATACAAACACTAAACAGCGTACAAAAACAGCAACGCAATAAGCGTTGCTGTTTTTTACTTAATAAGTAAAACTAATGGCTAAAGTAGTGATTGGTAAAATACAGGATTGGTGTAAAGAATCGAAAAAATATATATTTTTGGCAATCGTTTTCTTGATTTTATTGTACTCGCTACACATTCTAAATTTAGGATAATTTAATAAAACTATTATTTACGGTTTTTATATCGTTTAATTACCACTTTGTCTTAGCTTTTCAGTACCCGTGATCAAGTTTGGGGGGGGGGGGGGTGTATTTAAGAAATCATTCAGGAACATTTGCTATATGCATTAGCAACAAAATGCAGATGTGTTGTTACCCCTGAGTACTAAGATGGAATTTAAGCCTCAATTTCAGTAAAAAAGATCTCCGGTTAGCTACATACTCCACACGAAACACAAACGCATTAAGCTTCTATTTTACACCAATACTCTGTGAAAACGTGGTCTCAGCCCGGTTGGGCCAAACCATTCGTGCTACAACCACAATATAGTGTCATGGCTGTACTGCATAAAATTTATAATCTATCGTTCTAATCTATCATAACACATCAACATAAATGTTATGAGATAGTTGCCATGACCCACAAGAAAATTTGTGAATCTCTTATCTACCCCCCGCGTAGTAAATCGCGTCAGCTCGCGCCACCAGGTGACAAGTTTTATTTTGTCGGGATACTTCGAGTGGAACGATAACTTATCTGCGAGGACTGGGGCCGCAGTCGTGACGTCGCTGGGGGCGATTTATGAAACTAAGAGATGTTTGGGCTCGTTTCACGGTTTTATTTATGTTTAAACGTTGGATCCGGGTGCTGATTTATTAGATTACACTTGTTGTTAACACGGTAAGGGGAACCCCATTGCTTGTACACGAGTGGGAAATGCTTTTAATTACATGTATTTTAAACATAGTTAAACTGTAAGCCCTGTAGATTAGATGGTTAGCGCTCGATGTAAATTTTTCAGTACGTGAGCAAACCGGGTTCGATCCCCGCCGGCACCAATGAAATTATTAATTGCAATTTTAAGTGCTGATTTATCGCATGCTCGGTGGTGAAGGAAAACATGGCGAGGAAACCTGCATGTCTGAGAAGTAAGAAAAAAAATTCAAAGATGTGTGAAGTTTGCCAACGCGCATTGGGGCAGCACAGTGGGACGTATATAGGCTGTAACTTTAACTTTAAACTGTAAACACTGATTTTAAAATTATTTTGCTCTTCTTCTTTTTATACAATAATGCTGACATGGATGCTGTAACCCATAGAATCTACATCAATCCTCGGTTAAGAATTAAAAATGCAGATACATTATCATGCCTTAGGACTAAGATGGTATGATGATATAGATATGTGACCTCGTTTTCAGGAAAAAGGGTATCCGATTCTCTAAACTCACCATACCAAACACAGCGGCATTAAGTTTCTATTTTACGCTAATATTCTGTGAGAGTGTCATCCTTTCCCGTGTGAGCTGACCTATTTGTGTTACAACTATAATATAAATGCACCGTGAACCGTAGAAAACGTTTTTTTTTTTTAATAGGCCCTATTACTTCTTCTTGTACGTTAGCCCGTAAAAGTCTACTGTTGGATACGGGCCCCACCCGTTTGATTGGCGATTGCAAACAGATTAGCGAGTGCAGGTCGAGACGTCTTGTACCTTCGACCCTTGACGCTTTTACCCCAGAGGTCTCCTACTCTACCTTGCTAGTCTGGGTGACTTTGACATGTCCCATGTTCTTCTTTTAAGACACCTACGGGACTAAATGGGGTAGAGGATATTCATGCGCCGCTACGACACGACAAATTGTTTGTCTCTCTGAGGTAAAATTAATCCTCATGGGTGACTACTTATCTTCATTTGAGTCTTAATCGAGTAGAGATATATGTTTCTATAGGACAGAATATCCACCTACCTTCCGGTATATTGTGTGCTCGTTAGCCATTTCTTAAAGAAACAATGTCTTGAAATGAAAATTTGCATGAGTTGTCGCACTCGTTACGTACATAAGCCAATTGCATTTCCATACGTCTTGCACATTTGACCCTGTCATTCACCAGTCTAGATATTTTACACCGGTTATTAGGTGTTAAAATTAGGCTATATATATTAGTCCGATAGTCGTTTCTTATGACACCCACGGACCGAAATTGGGTGGTAGACACTCTAACCCCGTTACCACACGATATATTGTTTATTTATTAGAAATATAATTTACTTCGTAATATAATTTATTAATTAATATCGATCTGCTCAGGCTTCCACGCGTGATTTCTGGATCTCGACAAAAACGCTACTTACCGGGTTCAAATCTAAATCTAAACCATCTAGGGACCCATTCAAATACACACAAAACTTTTTATCAAAATTGCTAATTACGTGTTACGTTGTTTGTCCGCGATAGACTCCTAAACTGCTTAACCGATTTTAATAAAATTTACATACCGTGTGCAGTTTGGTCCAACTTGGGAGATGGAATATATTTTTTGGCCATGAGTGACCCACAATTTTTTTTCGCGAGTTAAAGGATTTTTGATAGGACATGACAAAGGGTCGTCGAAAAGGGCAGAACAACGTTTGCCTGGCAAGCTAATATATATATATATATATATATATATATATATAAACATGACATGACGCATACATGCTCGTCAGTTACTCTTAATTTTTATTTTTTTTTTAAAATTATTAAAAGGGTACTTTTAATTTGGCCCATTTTTAATATATCTCCAATTTGGTTGACAAACTTTCGCCTAGGACGTCCCTTTTCGACTCTTCCATTCACTTCTGCAACATATATTTGCTTTGTTAGTCTTTCCTCATTCATTCTTTCTACGTGACCAAAACACCGAAGCATACCTTTCTTCATCCCGGTCATCGCACCATCTTGCAAACCACACTCTTCTTTTATCACACAGTTTCTCACCCTGTCACTCAGATTTAGCTCTAACATACTCCTTAGCGACCGCATTTCTACTGCATTTATTCTACTCTCGTGCTTCTTGTGCCACACCCAACTTTCACTACCATATGTTAAAGTAGGGATTAACACAGCATTATGAATTACCATAAGTGCCATTTTTGACCCATGCTAATTTTTCATAATAGAGTGTAGAGCCCCATTCACACTATTTCCTGTATTCACTCGTCGTTCTATATCGTTATCATATCTACCGTTCCTGTTAAATACACATCCTTAATACACAAACCCATCAGCTTGCTCAATCAACTCCCCTTCTATTCTTATTTCACATAAAGTTCTACTATTTTCTAAGTTTTAGTTTTAACAGTCTTGTTGTTATCCTTTTCCTTTATATATTGAGACTATTACTACTTTATATCAGTCTTCCGGTACCTGTTTTAATTCCCAACATGAAGTAAACAAGTTGTACAGCATGCCTGCCTCCACTTCCTCTCCAGCCCTTAGCATCTTGAGTGATACTCTATCATATCCAGCTGCCTTACCTGCTTTCATGCTTTTTATTGCTTTCATTATATCATATTATAGTACCTACTAATACAGCATTGTGAATTGCCATACGTGCCTTTTTTGACACATTCTGACTTTTCACAATAGAGTGTAGAGCCCCATTTACTTTATTTCCTGCATTCACTCGTTTTTCTATAATCTATATCCTTATCATATCTCCTATCCCTGCTCAATACACATCTCAAATATACAAATTCATCTACTTGCTCGACCATATATAGAGACAATTTATATATATATATATATATATATATATATATATATATATATATATATATATATATATATATATATATATATATATATATATATATATATATATATATATATACAACATGTAACATAATTAACGCACTTTGAGAAAGTAGTTTGTTCAGAATCGTTTACTGAATCGATTCCTATCATTTTTAATATAGGTAATTTTTTATCCCAAAAATAATTAAAACTGCGTAAATTACAGTCACACTAAATCTGTACAGTCAAAACAAACTGAAATTGACCATAACTTAAGGCAATAAGACTTAAGAGTGCAGTTTTATTTGTATTATTACTAATTCTGTCATTCATTAAAAATAAAGAAAAATAAACTTTATTTCAAGCACGTTACTTTGCGTCCGTGGATTTGTACTGTGACCACAAAATTCTTCCGGAATTAGTATAAATAATTTGATAAATAATCAGTGCATAAAAATGTTTAACTAAGAATTCAGTGTATTTATTATGATTATAACATAATATACTAATTAGGGTGTCTGAGGGTGTGCGTTAATTACGTTACATATTGTATATATAGAGATTATAATTTATTGGAGTTTTAGCGGTAACTTGACGGCTTTTTTTTAATACGCCTTGAAATGCTGTCGTAGTCGACTGTTAGTTTGCTCAATCTAACGTTAAAATCGTCCAAAAACTTCACATTGTGAGAAATTAGCTTAATGTGCAGAAGTTTTGAAACAAAAGTTTTAAAAAGGGTAATTTTGACATTGGCAAAACTACAACAGCACTAGTCTATTATCAAAGAAAAAAAGTAGTGTAATTATATATTCGGCACTGAGCACGCTACAAATGAACGTTTATAAAATTAAACAACCATTTTAGTGAAAAGGACTAGTTTCCGTCCAGCTTCAGGTGTATTTTGGCTTGAGTCCAATAACTATTTGCACCTACAGAAACTTTGTACAGAAGCATATAATCACGTAGTCCTTTAATTCTCATTCTTAATGCTCGAATCCTCTAGAATCCCGACAATTCACAAATAAAACAGCTGCACCATAATCGCCTTAAAGGCAACCCATACATTCAATTAAACCACTCCGGATTACTGCGGCCCAAATTCCGGGACTTAGAAGGAGCAGCCTCTTGAAAGCGTCAGTAAGAAGGTTTTTCAATAAAATATTAACACGGAATTGGTCTTAGGGATATTACAAACTCTACACTAGTGAAATGTGTGAAGTGAGATGGATCATTTATTTTAGAAATTTAAATTTCGTGGTATTTTCTTTTAACTCTGGTATTTTTTCAAAAAATGTGTTTTAGTATATATTCGGTACCTATTTTTATTTTAATATTTTGGTACCCGCCGTGTGATAACAACCTAGCATTCGTCACCACACCTCAGACAGCGTTAAAGAAGCGTTACTGATACTACGTACTCTAATCCTATAACTAAACTTGGCATTGACGTCAAATCCTTCGTATTTTCGGAATAGTCTATGGCCATTTTCTAAAAAAAAAAAGATAACAAACCTACTCTACAGCCCACTTAAGTAAATTTCTTTGAGAGAACTGAAGTGACCAACGAACTTAAATTTCGCTTGATGGTAAGTGGCTACCAACATCAAACAAAGAAGATTACAGACGCGTTTTCACTTCTGAGGACTAAGTTGGAATGCCTTATAGCCTAACTCATTATGAAATAGTATTAACATTGAAGAAAATATTTAATAAATATTATTAAGGCGGTGCTACCTACTCAAACGGACTCCTTAACAAAAAAAAAAGAGTAATACCACCAAGTACCATGGATATCTGCATCTATAAACAAATAAGTAAGGGTAGGCGTAGTCACCTCTAACGACGTAAACAGAACGACTGACATCAAAATTAAAAAAGTAAATAAATATATACTGCTACTAAACGTTCAGTGCCAATTTGTCGAAAGTACTAACAACCCACTAAATCATAAGTTGTTTCACAATGCATTGTTTTCTAGTGTTTAAGTGTAAGCGGTCCCTAAAGTGCATACGTCGCCTCGTCTGTAGGGGCCCTAAGAGTCGGACAATTCGAAGGGAGAGATTGTATAGGATTAGCCCCGCACTTATCCCCGCATTCCTTACAGCGCTGGGGGAGTGTGGTGCGACTTAATTGTGACAATTGTGAATGTGAGGACCGCAGTTGTACTTCGTGGACGCAAACCATTCCTTTGCTAATTTTAGTTTAAAATTGCACGGAAATGTACTACAATTACCTTAACTGCTTTTATCAAGTGCTAATTGTTAAAAAATAATTCAATTTTTTACATAAGCACTAACCGTATAAGGTACGTGAGGGTAATATGGTCATCTTAAGCTTTGCTGCGCTAAAAATAAAAACTAGGGGGAGAACATAGACAAAAATACAAAGTCGTACGCTATAACTAATATACTAAGAAAAAAATAACAAAAAAGCTTTGGCAATATTAGGATCATTTCGAGATATGAACTTAAAAAAAAAACTAAGTACACTACACCATATTAAAATCGGCAAAAATCCTCATATATAAAGTACGTGTCACGTTGTTTGTCCGCGATGGACTCCTAAACTACTTAACGGATTTTAATCAAATTTGCACACCGTGTGCGGTTTGGTCCAACTTGAGAGATAGAATAGTTTTTTTTGCCCATGAGTGACCCACAATTTTTTTGCTAATTTAAGGATTTTTAATAGGACATGACAAAGGGTCGTCGAAAAGGGCAGAACAACGTCTGCCTGGCAAGCTAGTATTTACTATAAAGTCAAATGTTGAAATGGTGTTGATAAAGCAGCGCCCTTTTGAATTTTTATTATTAGATTAACCGATGAAGAGCTATTGTATCACAAAGCCATTTAAAAATTAGTTGTTAACTGCCTCGTTGATCTGGTGATCGTAAAGGCTGTTACTGATCGTGAGGTCCTGGGAATCGAATCCCGGGTCGGGCCAAAAATTATCTGTAGCCTGGAGTCAGGAAGTTGGCGGTGTTTTCACCCCGTGCCTCAGAGAACACATAAAACCGTAGGTCTTGCACCTGATCTCTCTCCGATCGTGTCGGATTACCGTACCATTCGACTATGAGAATAGAGAGTGCAGTTGTGCTTGCGCTTACACTCGAGCACTATAATTCTGTCCTGCTCAGATGAGTAGTCTCCGTTGAGACATGCCGCCGTGACCGCGAAATTTAGTCTTGATAAAATTTAAAAGTGAGTTAACATTGGTAAGAAGTTTCCTCAAAATAACGCCTGATTCTATTAATTATCTATAAAAGGAGTTATAAGACATTCCATATGAATTAAAACTAAAGTTACCATCTATGTGCATTCCACGGATGGATTCATAGCTCTCCTTATTTCCTGGGAGCATTATGACGCAATTTATTCATGGCTCTACTCTAGTATGAGCTTGCAGAGTTAGCTATTTCCGACAATATTTTATTGATTCATAAATCAGCTCTTAAAATAACAATTAAATATTTTATTGGTGCAGGTAGCTACCGAATCTAGGCTGCTCAAATATTGTAAATTCACGGTGACTTCTAAGCCTATATAATGGTATTCATCCATTTCATTTACGTAAGATATAAAATCTCTAGATTGGCGAAGGTGAGCAGTTTTTTTTTTTATAGAATATGGGTGAAAACATCATATAATCTACTTGATGGTAAGTGGATACTGTGGCTCATGGACACTTTTTTTACATTGAAATGCCTCACGGGGGCAATGAGGGGTTATGTCGGACTCGCACCGACTAAAATCTCATGTTGTTGCACTTTCGCCGCATATTATCAGGACCTCGGAAATGCTTTCGTAGGCATTCGCGGTGGCCTGTAGACACCTAATCATCGATAAAGAATGAAATGTAGATGCGTTGTCACCCCGGATGACTAATAATTCCTCGTTACTAGTTAAAAAGGTCACCAGTTCTCCACATTCAACGTACGAAACACAGTAGCATAAAACAGCTATTTTACGTTGGTACTCTGTAAGAGCGTAGTCCTTCTTTTAAAATCGAGTTGAACCATTCGTGCTTCGACTAAAATAGCTGCACGGTGGCTCTACCACGTCACGTTTGAGTCTAGCTACGAGAGTTTATTGCGATCGTCAATCCGTTTTATATGCGTGACGATTGATGCTAATACCGTATACACCTGGAAAGCGTATGTACTACCGTTAGTTAATTCCTACAAGTTAAAGAAGACGATAGATGGAACAGTAAGTGAATTATACCAATATTTTCAATACGTCGTTATTAGCTTGATCTGTACCTTACCTTTTATTTGTATGTATGTATGAAACGAAAAGGTTTTCTAAATTTAGATTTAACCTACCGCCGGACGTCTTATTAGATTTCTTTAAATCTCTACTTTAAAAGATAAATCAAAATGTAACTATGTCGCTATATTTTTTTTCTTTATTTGGATCACCAACAGATGATACACAATACTAACAAAAATATAACTGAACACTGCGACTATATGCTACGTGTTCATCTTCTTACAGGTAACCACAACTTACATAAAAAGCGAAGCGATTTTTTAAGCTATTGCATAGCTTCTATCGCGGGCCTTGAGCGCGGGGACCGAATCCAGAAATTTATTCCGTAACGAAAAAACCTCACGCTCCCCACTCCGACGGGCACGGAGGTGTGGCTTGAAGGCCGTGCATTGTCTAACGTCGTTTCTTTTCGGCAGTCTTTGACACGGTGTTTGTGTGCGTGCAACTAGACGTATTGTAGGACTCTACGAAGCTCGCACGAATCGAGACGAGCTGCTCCGAAATCGGACGAATACATAAGCAGCTGTTTATGAGAAAGTATATAGGTGTATAGGTATTTATGTTCAACAGTGAATAGCTGTACTTGTAAAATTTGTGTATAAAGTATTTTGAATATGAATGAACAAAGTGCATTTATTATTTATTTATTTAATAAAAGAAAAAAATTTGTTTTCTTATCGGTCACCACGCTCAATAAGTGTAACTTGAATTAATATCAAAGAAAAAGAAATACTGCATAAATAAAATAAATAAATAATTATAATTGCATAAGTTAATACAAAATGCTATGCAATAGCTTAACCGCGGCAGTCCCCGAGTGCCACACGTCTTTTTAAAAGAAAATGAAACAGATTATATTATGCTAATAAGTATACATGGAAAAACAGATTTCCTACAGCTACAGTTTGTGGATTTAATGCTTAGAGTCTATACAATATTAATAATAAATATACTAATTTTATTACATATTTACAATTTTTTATGGATCAAATATTTATTAGTCTAGATAACGGTGTATACATTATATTTATTTCTATCGAATTTGGTATATGGTTATATAATGAATCATTCTGTTAAGTGTGGAGTTGCGACCTAAATTACTTTTACGGAGACGTTCTTTGAACAGCTTGTAAACTTTAAAGCGCGGTAACTTATTTGGTACAGATATATTAATTTTACTTTGAAGTTGCGGACAGTCTATATAATTATGCAATAATTTATGCGAAAAATAAGATCTAGTGTTTTCCTTCTATTGTTGAGAGTTGTCATTTTAAAATTTTAAGTTTGTCATCATATGAATTTATAAAATGTGATTTCTTTGTGTGGTGACATAAAAAGCACAAAAATCGCTTTTGATTTTTTTCAATATGGTTCTAGTGTAATTCATAAAATGGATTCCAGACTTAAGGACACTATTCCAGAATACTCCTCACTAATGTATTATATAGCAATATAATAGTTTTAGGGTGCTTAAATTTTCTGCTAAAATTCCGCATAATAAAATCCAACATTCTGGAGGACCTCTTTATGATATCATCTAGGTGATTATTTAAACTTAATCTGCTGTTAATTATAATACCAAGATCTCGAATAATATAGGCCGGTTCTAAAAGTGTGTTATTTATCTTATATTGGAATATATAAGGTTCTTTGTTACGATTTATTCTATTTGACATCATTACAAACTAAATAACATTTAATTTAACAAGCAAACAAAAAGAAAAAATCTATCTGGTTGACTGATCTGAGGAGAGTACTATACCATACAATATAACCAATAATTTTGTTTCATCGGAATAAGGGTTGGATAAAAAATGTTACAATCAGCAAATTCCTTTAAAATATTTTTACACTTAGCTATTCGAAAGGCCTGATTAGTTTCGCAGACGTATTAACCAATGATAGGACAGTAATTTCACTACCCGAATACTAAGTATCATTACGGTAGCTACTTACCACGCGGGCTGTAAATTTGTTTGTCATTTTTTTTACTAATATGGGTGACAGCCGAGCACACAATCCACCTGATGGTAAGTGAATGCTATGGCCCACATTTATCCTCGATTAAGGATCAAAACGCAGATGCGTTGTCACCCTAGAGGATTATTAAGATGAAATGCCTCGTTTCCAGTAAAAAGGGGTCTCCGAATTTCTACACTCACCATATGAAACAAATAATTTTTAAGCTGCTATTTTAAGCTGGTATTCTGTAAGAGCGTGGTCCTTCCCCGGTCGAACCAACCTATTCGTGCTACAACCATAATATAGCTGCAGCACAACAATTTAATAGCATAATAAACATCCTAATGCATTACTACAGAAACAGACGAATATCCGTAAATACACTACATAACAATAACTCCGCAGCAAGGAACATCAACAATGTCAAGTTGTTTGTGCTCTCTATCTCTTTTGTCTTGTACCGAGAACGTTTCGGTTGAATTGTAGACTGTACGACACAGAGCCTCTCAACTAGTATTGTTAAGATGTTTCTACAGTGTGGGGACGAGATCCGAGTAAATTTTTGTTACAGAAAAAGCGAACGAAGTTTATCTTTCTCAATAAATACGAATTCAAGAAAGATAATTTTGTGACACTTCCTGTACTATTTATAAATGACATTTATTTCTATGAAATTTAAAATATTATAGTGCTTTAAGGGGAGCGAAAAATTGATCAAGCTAGGTATTATTTCGAGTAGATTTGATGACAAATCAGAGATAAATGGAGGCTCCATTTAAATAATCTAAACACAGTGTCGTGGATAAAGATAATGTATAACAAATTGCGTTAGTGATTGTGTAAACGATGAGCTACCATTTATAACTTTTTTCGCATAATGATTTCTTATATTTAAACGAACACTATACTGATGATTACCTATCGTGTTTAATTAACCTATTTTCAATTCCCCACGTTTCAGATACTTCACAGCACCGATGGTCATAGGGGTGACTGAGCAGTTTGACGTCCCAATATCATAGTTAGCCGATAATCCAAGAGGTTTGCTGCTCTTTGGATTCCGTTTACCCCCTCGGGGATCACTAGCGTGACGTATATTTATACATACATGCTTAACAAGGGTAATAATTTCATAATGATGTTAATAATTGACAGTACTTATAAATCAATTAAATTTGATCAATATGGCACTTCACTACACGGTGACAGCGGTGCGTTTCACTACAGCGGGAAAAAGCACTCGAATTTAAGGTATAGGTATAAGACCAAAGATAACTACAGTACCCGCTGTTTTGAACCCCATCAGTAAAAAAGTTTTGAGCAGACAGTGCACGTGATGGTAAGTGATTGCTGAGGCCCATGGACATCTTATGTCTAATCCCGATTAAGAATCAAAATGCAGATGCGTTGTTACCCCCGAGGACTAAGACGGAATGTCTCGTTTCCAGTGAATAGGTTCTTCTGTTCTCTGAACTCATCATTCGAAACACAGCAACATTAAACAGTTATTTTACGCTGTTTGGAATACAGAGCATCTACACAAAAATGAGAGCGTAGTCCATCCCCAGTCGACCTATTTGTGCAACCATAATATGGCTGTAGCGGATCTATTAATGAGATGTTAATAAAAACATTTAAAATATTCATCATTGACCATCAACAAAAAAAAATCAATCAAAAGTCCTGGATATATTCCGAATAGCTCAACCGATTGTTAAGAAACTGCCTAACAATAGGTTGAGCCATTTCGAAGAATAGCCTGGAAAAACGGACAGACAGGCAAAACATGGTTTTTCATGTCTTAATGGCATGCAATTAATCCCTTGAGCTTGATAAAAGGTTTCGATATTACACACTGACAGTTCAATTTTATTTATATTTTTAAATTAAATGTATATGTTTCAGAATTAAGTTTTTGTTTAGTATTCACAAAATTTACTCACGACCGAATTTCGGTAGGACAGGATTATAGTGCACCACTACGTGCGCGAACACACTATTCCCTCACTCTTATACGATGGAACGGCAATCCCGACGATACGATCGAAGAGATGTCGTGTGCAGGACCAACGGACTTACATTTTTTTTTTTGAGGCACGGAGTTAAAATACCGCCCGGGATTTGAAATTCGGAATTCAAACCAGCCAACCAATCACTAGATCAACAAGGCAGGCAAATTACATTCTTTACAGCCTCCAGACAGGTGCGTATAAATATTGTATAAGGAAGCAAAATAATAAATAAGAAAAAAAACACAATAACATCGAAAGCAAACCAAAAAAATATTTTTAGTTAATCTTTTAACAACGCTAGGTGACTCTGTACAAAGAAAATTGGACTTCAACGTTTGGAAAATGAAGGGGCGACAGCAAACACGGCGTTTTATAATAAGCCGATGTTTAAAAGAGATTTTTGGGGACACAGATTACGGGTCAGGGTGCCTTTGTTGGAGTTCATTGTGCATTCACGTTGCGACCGTCAGTTGGGGGGCGAACAGTATCTATAAAGATGTCAGCGACACGCCAGTATTGTTGTAAATATCTTACTCAAGTTTCCTAAATTTTTCAGATACGCGTTGAATGTTTCAATGTGATGGGTAATTAATATATATTATGTATTCTACGAGCATCAACTACATTTTACATTTTTTATAGAATAAGGGTGACAAATGAGTACACAGCCCACCTGATGGTAAGTGGAATGACGGCTCCTTGGCGTAGTGGCTTAGCAATGAGTTGCACCGTTAAGGATCGCGGGTTCGAATCTCGCACAGAACATGTTTTTGTATAGTTCTTTTGAAATTGTATATTCCCTCACGATACAGGAGAAAATGCTAGTGTGGCGATGAAAAGCTAAATTGATAATAAAAAAAAATTATATCCTCGATTAAGATTTAAAATGTATCTAAGTTGTCACCCTTGAGGATTAAAATAAAATGCCTCCTATCTAGTTGAAGGGTCTCCGGTTCTCACACTCAACATACGAAGCATTAAGCTGCTATTTGTCGCCTGTATTCTGTGAGAGAGTGGTGCTTCTCCTGTCGAGCCGACACGTTCGTGCTTCAACCATAATATATCAGCAATGTGGCTTTACCAAGTACGAAGATTTTACTGTGTTTTACAGCATTTTACGTGATAAAGCCATGTTGCAGCTATATTGTGGTCGCAGGACGAATGAATTGGCTCAACCAGGGTAGGAAAATAACAAAATATCAGCGTAAAATGGCAACTTAATACTGCTGCGTTTCGTGTGGTGAGTGTAGAAAACCGCAAACCCTTTTTACTGGAAACGAGGCATTCCTCTTCAGTCCTGAGGGGTGACAACGCATCTGCATTTTGATTCATAATTGAAGATGAATGTAAACGTTTATGGGCCTCAGTGTCCACTTACCATGTGGTGGACTGTTCGTTTGTCACCCTTATTCTATAAAAATATCGTGGCAACAGTAGCAAATATTCTTCTTATGAGGCAATCTTTGGAAACGGCCTAAGTTCAGAAAACTAGACTTTGATAACCTGTAATGATGACAATAATGATGATTATATTTTTAGAGATGCGGATCACGAAATCCTTAATTAATAAAACTAAAAACCTAAATTAATAAAACTGCGTTTACTTGCTAAATGGCTATACTTAGCGTTAGGGTGAGAAAAGAACAAGCCCACTTGCCCAGTCGCTAATACAGTTATTTTAAACAATTAAACTGCGCGTGGATGGATCCCTTGGATTGAGAGTCCCAACAGCAAATGAGATAAATATGTACCTAGTCATCTCTCCGAGATTCATTATTAGCGCCTTTTAATCAGTTTAGCTATTTGTTTGATTATTATGCAACCTAATTTTAAAGTCAGTTAAAAAGAAATGAATGATTCTTAGTTTTGCACACTTCCGACGCGTTTGTTTAACTGTTGACTTTACAGGGTACTCTAAGGACAGTATAATTAGGTTTTCCGCTCAGATTAAATCTAGTTTATTAATTTACACTACATTAATACGCGAAGAATAGCACATTTATATTAAAAGGAAACAGTAGTGACTAAAGTTGTTGATTTGCTTAAGTTTTGCAATATATATTATTATTAAAAAAATTGCCTAAATATTTTTTGATTTTTTCTAGTGTGGGTAAGAAAGCAAAATTATGTTATATTATGCGAAAAACATGTATTAAATTGTTAAACGTGTATGTAATAAACGTATGTACAAAAATCTATCTAGCTTTAAATCCATTATAAAGAATAATGACAAAAATCGAAAAAATCTGTATAAGATATATAGAGCTTAAATTTGAACGACTGCTTTTTAGTTCCAACCCCTTCCATTCGAGTGTGAACTAAGATATTTATAACTCGCGACCCATTTGTAACGTAGGCACATCACAGCCCATTTCGCATAAATCTGAAGCAATATTCTACATATTATAGTCTTTGATGTCAAATCCCTTTATACAGAAATGAGCATATTATTTGTATAAAGTTTTTCATAAAAAGAAAGAGTGACAAAGCAAATTTATGTTGCAAAAGTGAACGGAAGAACCAACGCGGGATGCTCTAAATAGAAGTTTATCGACCAAATTGGCGAGATATTGAAGATGGCCAAATTAGAAGCACCCTTAATCGCTGAGCATTTATTTGTAGTTCCATAGGTTACTAAGAAAATAGGTAGGCAGGTAGGTACATCCACATATAAAGAAGGCAAGAAAGGTGTATCATGATCGTGCTAAATCGATGTCCTTAGTCTCTGGCTACCTCTCACAGTTACGGGCGTGAGTGTTTATGTTGATGTTTTTCACACTAAGCTCTATTATATTTCTATTCAAATGATCTGTTTTTTACGGATTCCAGGAGTGTATTTTGTTATCCTTAAATTGTCTAAAAGAGTCCATTACTTGACATGAGCCTCTTTCGTTCTAGGCAACGCGGTAAAGTATTTACGCTGGTATTTTATTAGCGCGTTGTCCTACCCAGGTCAAGACGACCAATTTGTGTTACAGCTGTAATATAGCTGCACCATGGCTTTAATATGTCAAATATATAGGATAGCGATACCACCATCTATCAGAAATCATGATATTTTTAGTCGCCTTTTTTGAAACTCATGGTACAAAATGGGGTAACGGATTCTCCAACGGCACCCTAACAGCAGAAATTTAGATAGTCTAAGGGCCACGGCATCCACTTGCCTTCAAGTGGACTGTGTGCCCGTTTGTCATCATTATTTATTTTGAAAAGATTCTGGAAGAAATTTTTCTCAAACTTAGTAAACAGAACAAGCCTGTTGTAATATGAGGAGACTTTAACATCAATCTCCTTGAAATTTCTTCCATTAGTATTAGCTTAGCATTGTTTAAATTGTGTGATCTTGTTAATTTATTCTTAGGACCACCACGCATTGCTGGGCCTACTGCGACCTGTATAGACGATTTTTTCACAGATGTTAAGCTCTTGCATAAATCAATCATTCAAAACTTAAGTTCAGACCACTGTGGACAGTTGATTTTTTCTTACGTGGTGGAGCCATGATGCAGCTATATTAATTGTATAGTTGAAGCACGAATGGGTCGGCTCGACCGGGGAAGGGCCACGCTCTCACAGGATACCAGCATCAAATAGCAGCTTAATTCTGCTGTGTTTCGTATGGTGAGTGAAGAAAACCGGAGACCCTTTTTACTGGAAAAGAGGCATTCCATCTTAGTCCTCAAGGTGTAGATTTCTATTGGCCACAGCAACCACATACCATCAGGTGGACTATGTGCTTGCTTGTCGCCCTTTTCCTATAAAAAAATTTCATTGTCTTACATACACAAGAAGCAAAAAAATGAGAAAGTTGTGTTTGTTCTAATATACGAACATCGTTTTGAGAGATTTGGAAGTAATATAGTAAAAGGACGTCCACATTTTACTTACTTTAACATTTTCGTTTAAAATTAGTGCTGATTATTTGTACGGTGAATTATTTAAAATTATAACTTGTGAATTTAATAAAATATGTACTTCTAAAACTTTGTCTTTAAACAGTCGCAAGTCATTCAATGAATTGGAATGGTTATACGAGGTTTATAATTAAAGATCATAGAATCATGGTGTTATATTTAGAGAAAATATGACTATGAAATGTTTTCTAAAATATTTAAAAAACCGGCCAAGAGCGTGTTGGGCCACGCTCAGTGTAAGGTTCCGTAGTTTGCCGTCCATCACAATAAGTGTTCCCACCTATGAGTTTGTACAAAAACTGTTATTTCCATCCAAGTTCAAAATAATTTTCCTAGAAAGTCCTTATAAAGTTCTACTTTTCCAATTTTTTTCATATTTTCTAAACTTATGGTTCAAAAGTTAGAGGGGGAGGGGGACACATTGTTTTTTACGTTTGGAGCGATTATTTCCGAAATTATTGACATTATCAAAAAATAATTTTAGTAAATCCCTATTCATTTTTAAATACCTTTCCAACAATATATCACACGTTAGGGTTGAAATTAAAAAAAAATTCACTTCCCACTTTACAAATGGGGGGGCTACCCTAATAAAACATTTTTTCCAATTTTTATTTTACCACTTTGTCGGCGTGATTGACACACATATTGGTACCAAATTTCAGCTTTCTAGTGCTAACGGTCACAGAGATTAAGCGAGGACGGACAGACGGACAGACAGACATGGCGAAACTATGAGGGTTCCTAGTTGACTACGGAACCCTAAAAAGTGCTCTACAGCTAAGGCTTTACATTTAAGCAACAAAATTAAAACTGTATACAATAAAATTAAAATGACGTGGAATAGTATTAATTATGAAACGGACAAGGCCAAACCATGTGATTCGGATTTTCAATTGAATATTGACGTTAATTTAACAAAATTTGGTCAAGAAGTTGCTATGGCTTTTGAGAACATTTTTACTGATGTTCCTTTTTCAACAACAAAATCATAAATTTTTCTCCTACAAAATGTAAAGGCTTGTTCAAATACGTTTTAAGTTCTAGAGTAATTACCCAAAAATATCATTAAATATTTTAAAACTATTGATGATAAGAAAACGGTAGACTTGTTTTTTGTCAGGGAGATTTTCGTTAAAGTTATTCCATCTTTAGTACTAGATACAATAGTACCTTATTTAACGAAACATAGTAAAGTAATACCTATATTTAAATCTGGTAATACATTAGATCAATTTATGTACCATCAATTTTATGTAAAATTTTTGAAAGAAATGTTTTACATCAGATGTTAAGTTTTTTTTAATATAAATAAATTGCTTCATACAAGTATCGTTATACTACCAGTATCGTTACCAGGGTCGTTCGACAACCTATACTGGAGTTGAGCTTATAAAACATAATTTTGTGCATGGTAGAATTCAAAGGAGGCTTTGGTATACCCAAAGCATTCTCTTTTGTGACCTTTACAAGGTCTTTGACTATGTTCACCATGAAACATTAATCAGAAAGCTACAGTACTATGGTGTCAAGAACACAGCGCTTAAACTAGTTATTTCATATTTGAGTAATAGAATGCAAAGATTTATTATCAATGTTATAAGATTTTCTGGGTCGCCCGTGCAGTTGGGTGTCCTTCAAGGTTCAATTCTAGGCCCATTCCTATTTTTATGTATATTAATGATTTACCTTCCCTTGTAGGGAATAATCATGATATAGTATTATTTGCTGAAAATCAAAAGGTTGGAAGAAAGAAAAAATTAAGTAAAACGTCTTCCTTGATTTTTAAACTTAACGTCAATCATTTAATTTGACGAACAAAATAATGCGATATAATAATCTACTATATTAATAATCTAAAAGGCAATAAAACTAAGTGTATTAAATTAGCAACAACGAAAGTTGAAAATCTGAATACCATTAAAGTTAGTAAAAAAGATTAGATATCTCACTAGTGCCGAGACAGCTAGATTAGTTCCCATAAAATTTTGCTATGGAAATGCGACTCCGATTTATAAACTATTTTTTTTTGCAGAAGAGGGCCATAAGAGCTATTTCCTACCCAAAATCGAGGGAGCCGCTTAGAGAAAAATTTAAAGAAATAAGTATATTAAATATAGTTTTTGTATGTTCACAAAAATTAAAGTAGTTTACTAAAAAAAGTGGTTTACACTGTGTAAACACTAGCAACAAACACAAGCTAGTGATATCAGTTTCTAAACTCCACGGAGTCAGTGATTCATTCTTGGAGCATTGTAAACGCTATTAAAACAAATTCCAAGAAAATATACAAGGTCTCTCTTTTACCAAAACTAAATATTAAATTAAATAAAAACTGTATAAAAAGGGTTATTATAATATAAATTAATAAATGGTTGATAATAACCCCTGGTAATGAGGTGGTCGCTTCCTAGCTGTTTCTAAAATAAATTGTGTACATAATTTGTAACCATTCATTTTTTAAAGCTTATTTAAGAAAAACATCCCGCTGCTTTTCTTGCTGGTTCTACCCAAGGCTAAGATTTTTTTCCCCAAACCAGTAGTAAAGTAAAAAATTACTTTCAATAAGAGTTAAATGTGATTTATATTGAATGAAAAATATTCTATTCTATTCTGTATTAAAAAAACCACGCCGAATAGTCCTTTAGTCAACTCGATGAAATCTCTTTTTTACTAAACCAATGTTTAATTCGTGAAATGGATGCAATGGTTATTAGATGATAAAGTACATGGCGCTGCGCGTGTTTGTATGTGGTAATATGTAGGATTTTATCACCGGAACGCTCGCTGAAAACTATTTGTAGGATGTACCCAAACATGTGCACTTGTAGTTTGTAGTGAAAGTAACAAGAGAAAGCGATTTAATATAGGCGTCTCATTCCGTTTTCTCCTTTTTCTTTTTTTCATTTAAAACGTTAGCCTTATACCGTTAAATTGAGAGTGGTTGAGTGCTTCTTTGCTGTACAAATATTGTAAGTTATTTCTTACTTAACGACAGTATGCAGAAGTTTTGGCCGCAGTCAGCAACGTCAAGGAAGATTATATTATTTTTATCAGCAACATTAAGTTGTCAAAAATATCGCTTGTTATTTTTTTACAAAAAATATCAACATAATTGTAGCCAAATGTAACAAATTATTAATATTAATATTATTATGACACAAGGTACCATTTATTATAAGAAGAGGCAAAACTTTTTCATCACATTGAAAAGAGAAAATGGTCTGTAGTTGGAAATTACGTCATCAAAATTATAATATCATAGTTGACTATCACAGCAGAACCACACTACAGCCATATTATGGTTATAGCACGAATAGGTCGACTCGACCGGGGAAGGACCACGCCCTTACCGGCGTAAATAGCAGCATATAGCTGCTTTGCTTAATAAAATAGTAAGGGCAGAGAACTGTAGACCCTTTTTACTGTTAATAAGGCATTCTTCATGAATGCTCAAGAGTAACAACGCATCTTGGTTGACGGATACGTGGTAGTGGTAGTGGTAGTAGCTTAGCATTCAGTTAAGGGACGCTGGTTCGAATCTCTCACGAAGCACATAAGTATATGTTCTACTAAAAATGGTTCTGAAACTGTGGACGTACTTGTACTTTTGCAATTTATGTATGTTAACTCCATCCTCTATTCGGGAGAAATACCTATAATGATACTTGTACTACGATGATTATTTTTCAAGGATACATGAATGTGGGGTGTATGCGTCACGGTATCCTCTTGGTTGGACTATTTGCTCGTTTTTTCCCTTTATTCCTTAAAAATGTATCATAGGTGCAGAAATTTTTAATTAAAGATGTGTAAAACACAACTTACAAACAGTCAATCGTGTGACCAATGTACTATTTGTAAGCAATTTCGTTATACTACCAGTAACGGAGCAGCGTTTTAAATTATGTTTTAAGCAGCTTATAACGCAAATCCACTAGATCAACTTTAGATCGTCTAAAGTTGATCTAGTGGATTTGCGTTATAAGCTGCTTAAAACATAATTTAAAACGCTGCTCCGTTACTGGTAGTATAACGAAATTAAATAGATACGAATTTACGATAGCCCTTGAGTCCGATTTTTCAATCCTCAGATAAAATGTCTAATAAATAACAAAGGAATATAATTATTTCACTGATTAAATTGTGATTTATCTTACGAATAGCCATCCGACTGATTTATTTGATTATGGTAACACTAGCTTTTGCAGATAAACCTAAAATATAAAAAAAAACATTGGAGCAGGACAAACTGAAGGTACTCCAAATTCTGAGATCAAAACGTCAATCACCTCAGTCCACCGTGATCAGGGGTCCTGGAAAGCGTCCGAAACGTCGATAATTAAAAATAAGTATAATAAAACGCCATAAAATCCATAAAAGTTTTATTCAATGCCTATAACTTGCACCACGCGTGTACATTTATCCACAATATTCTGGATCGTGAACAAAAATAGTAATCCTCAATTCGATAAAACCGAAATGAACTCTGTTGATTGCTTTATAAAATAAATGAATTTTTTATGTGAGAAACTTCAAAAAGTTGATTAAAACATGCATATAAGTATAACGTTTTAATCAAAGTTGTGGCCAATTTTTAAGTACACTCTCGTAATCACATTTTTTAAAGCAGGCTATTTTTAGAACATAAAGGTGACAATCAAGCACACAGTGCACGTGAGAGTAAGTGGACGATTCGGCCGATAGATTTCTATATCTATCCTCGATTAATAATCAAAATACAGGTGCGTTGTCACTCTTCAGCATTAATATTGAATGGCTCGATACGAGTAAAAAGTTTCTTCTGTTCTATACGTTCACCATAATATGAAACACAGCAATATTATTCTACTGTTTTAGGCTGGTATTCTGTAAGAGCTCGAATGGATCGATTCGACCGGGTAGGACCCATTCTATCTGAAAATATTTGTGTACATATGTGTTGTGTTTTATAAATTAAAAATGAAGAAAATTAATTTTCGGGTCAATTTTACGTATATTGAGCTAAAACTAACAATTGAAAGACAAGTAGGTGGCCATGGTTAGTTAACTACATATATCAAGGCGGCTGACGTTCCCGCTTCTTCAAAACCATGAGTGCAAAATTTCGTAATAGATACATAACTTGGTTGGGCATTTAAAAATAATAAGTTCAGGGGAAGTTTACTTTTAAACAATACACTTTTGCTTCTTAAATCAGTACTTAATGATTTCGATCATTCTATTACGAGAACTCGAACTGGGTTTCACTCTAAAGATCACATGATACACATGTACTAAGCTTTCGGCTGTAATACTGCAAATCATAACTCCCTAACCAACAACTATTTGCATGATTTATCTGGGTGTTTGCACAAATACAAGTTATATAAATTATGTGGACTGTGCAGTGGCGGTGTAAAAATATCCACTACCCCGTTACACCCCGTGGGTGTCGTGAGAGACGACAGGAAGGAACGAACCAGGAGATATGCAACGACGTCTTTCTAGTAACATGGATACATTAAAAACATTGTGGTTGCCAACGTGCTTACCAAGCGTAGTAACTATGGCAACTATCCCACTAATGTGGCATTCCTTTCGAACAGTGGAGATGGATATGCTGTAATAATAATGATGTAAATCGCATATATTACTTTAGGCTTAGAATGAGCTGTGGTAGCTCAGATGGTTAGCGCTCGCTGTAAATTTCACAATACGCGAGCAAACCAGGTTCGATCCCCGCCGGCACCAATGAAATTGTTAATTGCAATTTTAAGTGCTGATTTACCACGTGCTCGGCGGTGAAGGAAAACATCGTGAGGAAACCTGCATGTCTGAGATATAAGAAAAAAAAATATTTCGAAGACATGTGAAGTTCGCCAACACGCATTGAGGCAGCGCGGCGGACTATTCCTTGCTCCAAAAAACCTCTCAGAAATGAGAGGAGGCCTGTGCCCAGCAGTGGGACGTATATAGGCTGTAACTTCACTTCACTTTAGACTTCACAATTTTAAACGTGTTTAAGAATTAAAAAAGATGAGTAAGCTGTTAAAGTTATATTCTGTAAACGTGTCGCCTACCCAGATTTCCTGCCGAACCCACAACTGGTGTTAGAACAATGAGTTTTCTAAATATTTTGCTCTCAGATGTGCGTTTACTCAGGATATTTTGCCTTCAACGATAAGCACGTGACTTGATCAATGCCTCCCATTAATGTTAATCGATCAATAACGGCTATTTACTACTAAATATTACGGCTCCGTAGCGCAGTGCCGCAGGTATGAATCCCGCAGGGAACGAGTATTTATATGGCCTATAAATAATTTTTTCGAGTCAAGATTCCTCCTTGTCCTTGTGCAATCTATGTATGTAAATTGCCCCCACGTTATATGAGAAATTCTTAGTGTGGTAGTAATATTTCTTAAGACAAAATTAAGAATTAATAAATTAAGTACTCAAGTGTTTTTTTTTTGTTGCAGTGGAAATCGCGATGGGGAGTCGTAACGAAGTTGTCACCAGCTGCAGGTAACTTCCTCTACATTACCAAAAACCCAAAATTTTATATGTTATGTGTTATATATTATTTTTGTTTTAATGTTTATATGTATATCTAAGTATCAGTGTCTAATTAAAATTTACCTCGAGGTAAAAAAGATTTCGTTTATGAACGAAAACGAACAAAAACAAACTTTTACACGTCATTTTGAAATTTATATATAGTTTCAAAATGAAGTCATTCTGTTCAAGGGAGAAACGGTGATAAAATAATTTCATAAGTTTAATCAAACACTAAATACTGACACTTATTAAGTTTAGTTAAGATTAAATCCGTAAAAATTAGTTTTATTTTAACGGTGATAGAATCTCAGGTATGTTATTTTTTGTTACTTTTGTTGGTCAAATTACGATGGTATAATTTAAGTGAGTAGATTGATGGAGAACGCTTTAAACAATAAGTTTTCATCATCAAACAAAGAGTCAAGACATTTGCATCCTTTACTTATTTTTTTATAGAATAAGGGTGACAAACTAGCACACAGTCCACCTGATGGTAAGTGGATGCTGAGGCCCGCAGACATCTGCTTTTGTCCTCGATTAAGAATCAAAACGCAGATGCGTTGTCACTCCTGAGGACTAAGATGGAATGCCTCGCTTCCAGTAAAAAATGGTCTCCGGATCTCTATACTCATCATACGAAACACAGCAGTATTAGCTGCTATTTTACACTGGTATTCTGTGAGAGCGTGATCCTTCCCCGGTCGAGCCGACCCATTCGTGCTACAACCATAATATAACTGCAGCGGGGCTCTACTACGTGTAAAAATTCAATATATCAGAATGCACAAAATTGTTATATAAAAAAAGTAGAGCCCACTTCAAGTACTAAAAACATAATAGTTTCAGTGATAAGACCATAGTGTATCGAAGAATTAGGAGAATAGGCCCCGGCTTTAGATTAGAATTACAGATTTAGCTTTTGAATATAAGTTAATTTAGAGGTCTAAAGAATATCACAAGTTCAAGGTAACAACTAGAAAGTAGTTTAAATAGGTACATTAAAATGTTCGTGCCTTATTTTATCATCCTCAGGTTTTTAGTATAAACATAAATGGTTCTCTCCTCTCCTCTGAAGTAAAGCCCAAAATGAAAAAAGAATTGGTTCAGGTGTTTACGACCGATCGTTGAGCATAAATAAAGACAAACGCGTCAATCATAGAAAATTCTCGTTTTTTAGAACCCACTTGAAAGTAAAACATAGACCTATAAATAAAAGAGGATGATCCACTAAAAGAAAACTGGAGGTTAATGTAGCGAGCACGTCAGTAAATAGAATAACTGAGTAGAACCTCTTTTGCGTAGGCAGCACGTGTTGACAAATATATGAGTATTACAACCTATTACCACCACCACCACCACCACCTATTACCAATATATTCTTTACAACCTGGTGGAGCCACGTGTTTAAGGCTGCCGAAGTCTAGTTCCCCGGTCGAACCTTAAACCTATTACGCGAGATATTAACTAAAGTGGACTGTATATGCGGTTGCTTCTACGCTTACGTAAAGGCGACTACTATAGCATGCGGTATAATGCACTCGCTCTTCCCTAAAACTAAACTATTATTGTGCCAAATCGCTGAAAGGAATCCTGCCTGATTAGGAAAACACAAATTGGAGCGGGTTAAACTATATTATCAGGCAGGCGGTAAATAAAGGAATATTGACTCACCGGGGTTTCTTCTATCCTGTTGAGCACTATAGCTGCAACTTCTAGAA
Source organism: Parnassius smintheus behrii (assembly GCA_036936625.1). NCBI lineage: Eukaryota > Metazoa > Arthropoda > Insecta > Lepidoptera > Papilionidae > Parnassius > Parnassius smintheus. Next base: position 44,280,943 of record JAUPFT010000020.1, read on the forward strand.
CTTCTTCTGGAACACTCCGGAGAGAGGCGGTGCGCGACTATATCTCACACGAGGTGAGGCGGGTTTCCTGGAGCTCGACTGCTTCCAGGCTAAAGCGGTTTCTACTAGCGGTGTGGTTTCAGCGACGACTGCGGTGGAAAGAGGCCGCGCAACGGTCGCGCGTGCCTTATATGTCCTCGGCCCCGATGATTACGTGACATTCTAGAATCATCTTCTTGCCCCTCCCACCCCACCACCCCGGTGTGTCGATGGAGGATCGAGGAGGGTATGAATGATATCGTTTTGTCGGAAAGGAACAAGCGGCTTGGCACCTCTACCGTCAAATATAATAATCCAATGGTTTTTTTTTCCGCGCAACCATCTCCCCCGCCCTTGAAGGATTTCCTTCAAAATTAACTAATACAACTAGAGCTAAGATCAACTAACAAAATAACTAACTAACGCTAAGATTACTTAAATTCAACTACAATTTAATCTAGAAAGCTAATTTAAATTATGGAAGAGGCAGGGGGCACAAACGGACAACCGGACGCAAGTAAGACCCAACCGTGGTCTTAACGCGAGCTATCCTAACTACTCCGTCGGAACCGGGAAAGACCTCTTCGACAATTCCTAACGGCCAGTGGAGAGGCGGCGTATTCTCTTTGGTGAGCACAACTACAGTTCCAACAGCTAAAGGCTCAGTTGCTGTGTTCCATTTTTGCCGAGACTGCAAAGTATGCAAGTATTCCATCCTCCATCGCTTCCAAAACGATTGCACTAACCGATCTAATAATTTGTGGCGTGCGGAAATGCAAAGTCTGTTCTCATCCATATCTGCGGCTGGCAAATACTTTAAAGGCGTTAAATTCAAAAATGTGCTGGAGTTAGAGCCAGCGGTTCCGAGGGGTCACTAGACAACGTACGACAAAGTGGGCGACTATTCATTACGCATTCAATTTGAGCGAGCACCGTACTTAGCTCTTCGAAGGACAAAATTTGATCTCCTATTACTCGGTATAAATGACTCTTTAGACTCTTGATATTAGTCTCCCAATTGCCCCCAAAATGGCTCGCGGCTGGGACGTTCAGAGACCACTCAATGCGGTTCTCGGCTAGAATGTGAGCGAACTCCGAATTATAATATTTGCTAGCTAAGAGCTCATGTAGTTCCGATAAAATACGTTTTGCACCGACGTAGTTCGTACCGTTATCCGAATACAATCTACTTACAGGGCCACGGCGGGAAAGAAATCTTTTAAATGCACCCATAAAGCCTGCTGTGCTTAGATCACCAACGAGTTCTATATGCACCGCTCGAGTAGTTAGACATACGAAAATGCAGACGTAAGCCTTTGTGGATCTTATACCACGCCCGCGAGTGAGCGTGACCTTAAACGGACCAGCGAAATCAGACCCGGTGTGCGTGAAGGGCTTTACTGATTGTATTACTCTACAAGATCTAAGTTCCGCCATTTCCGGAAATGACGGCTTGCAGAAAGAATCCAATAATTCTGACGCAAAATCGACATCAACAAGTCGGGGCCAGCGTGCGAGTTCAATTTATGATGGTAATCGACTAATAAGTTCATGATATGGTCTTTACGCGGTAAAACAATAGGGTGCCGTTGGCCGAAACTCAATTGCGAGTTGGACAAGCGTCCACCCACCCTTACAATCCCATCCTGTAAAAATGGCTTAAGGCGTTGAAAGGCGCGACTACAAGCTCTATTCGATTGTAATCTTCTAATTTCTTCAGAGAAGTGCGCACGTTGAAGTTCACGCAATACTAGCGACTCGGCATAGTTGTAATCGGATGCTAAGACATACGAACGTCGCGGTAACAGCTTCGCGAATCGACAAACGTAAATTACGCTACGCAATAATTTCGACCAAGAGGACAAGCGGTTCGCCAAAGCAATGATTGGAGAAACCTCACTCGAAACGTTCGCCACTAGAGCGTGTCTCTTCTCTTCCGGCGGTTGTGACACTGACGAAGGTTCGAAGTCGGTTATTGGCCATTGCGAGGGATCCAAGTGAACCCAAGCAGGTCCGTGGAACCAAAGCGGGTGGTCCATTATTTGCATCGGGGTGAGTCCACGGGATAGACAATCGGCGGGGTTTTCCGTACTGGACACGTGATAAAAGTTCCGCGTTTCTAACTCGTCTTGGATCTTGGCCACTCGGTTCGCAACAAACGTATCCCAACGGTGGGGTGAAGAATGAACCCAGCATAAGGCGACGGTGGAGTCGGAAAAGGCCAATATCCTTTCTATGTGAACTCTATCCCTACATGCGCTGATAACTGCGGTAATAAGCTTGGTGAGTACTAATATTGCGCAAAGCTCTAAGCGCGCCAGAGAGACAACCTTACGGGGGGAGACTCTCGACTTAGAACTAATGAAGCTAATCGAATTTCTACCATTATTCTGGACGTGGAAATATACAACGCCCCCGTAAGCCTTCTCGCTGGCGTCTGCAAACCCAACGACTGTTATGGCGCTACTTCTATCTACGTTTATATGACGCGGTATTTTAATTTCTCTTAATAAAGGAAGTTCCTCTCTAAGGCGCTGCCACAACCGAACAATGCTGTCAGGCGGCGAGTCATCCCAGTCGCATTCCAATAACCAAAGTTGTTTAATTAAAAGCTTAGCGTATAATACCACCGGAGCTACGAAACCCATGACGTCCCATAATCTAGCAACGCATGACAGTATTGTGCGCTTTGTGCATTTCTCTACGGGCGGATTTACCTTAAGGCTAAACACGTTGGACTCTGGTGACCAACATAGACCGAGCACCTTGTGTGTGTCAGAATCGTCGAATTCCTTTATCGCCGAAAGACGGTGTGATAGTGGGATTGTATCCAAAACCGGACGCGAATTACTAGTCCACTTCACAAGATCGAATTGACCCGATTTCATGAGCCTTATAACCTCGGCGGTGGTTAGGGTTGCCTCCTCCACGCTATCGACCGAGTACACAAAATCATCCATATATAATCCGCTCTCAATTGCCCTCTTAGCTTTAGGATAAGAGGGACCTTCATCGTGAGCGAGCTGTCTCACCGTGCGTAACGCATGAAATGGGCTCGACTTTAAACCAAAACAAAAGCGATTAAATTCAAACACCATTAGAGGTTCCTTTGGGTTGAAACGATATAAAATGCGTTGGAATCTACGGTCGCATTCACGGACCCCTATGCAAATAAACATTTGACGAATATCGGCGGATAGTGCTATACTAAACAAACGAAAATTGACTATTATATTAAATAAACTGCCCTGTAAATTTTGCCCACTATAGAGGATATCGTTAAGCGACAGGTGAGTGCTAGTTTTAGCACTAGCGTCGAGCACTACACGTAACTTAGATGTAAGTTTGTCCTCTCTAATGACTCCGTGGTGTGGTATGAAATACGACGGTGTGTCTTCGTAGTTATCTAATTTCGAAGCCACAAGTGATATGTAACCTTCTCTTATATATTCGTTAATGACGCCGTCGTAAGCTTCCTTTAACTGGGGTGAAGCGAGCATCCTACGCTCCAAGCTGTAGAAACGTTTTTCCGCCATTTGACGCGAATCGCCGAGAGATAAAACATCTCCTTTAAAGGGTAGCGCTACACTATATCTACCGTCGCGATCACGAATGGTCGTGCGGACGTAAATTTCCTCGCATAACCTATCATCTGAGCTAGCTATGGGTGGAACGTTCACCTCCTCCATCTCCCAAAATTTGCGGACTAACGACTCGAGCGGTTCGACAGCCATACCACAATAAGAGGTTGCCGAAATACTATCTATCATGGGGGCGGAGCCAAGGATCACATAGCCCAATACGGTTTCCAGTGCGTAAGGCGCGGTATGCGAAGAGTTGCCCCTGACCTTATTGTTTAACAAAAGATAAGGGAAAAGCGATGCTCCAATGAGCATGTCTATGTTTCCAGGAACGGCGTAAGTGTCGTCCGCCAGAGTCAAATTCTTAAATTCAATCATTGCCGAGGTGTCAACCGAAACGGTTGGCAACCGTTCAGTGACCCTATCTACTACTAGTGCATTTATATCAAAGTTAACATTACGATCTATCCGAGAATAAATTTTTAAATTTATATATCCCTGTGTCGATTTACTAGTGCCTCCGATGCCTTTAATTACAGGACATGAAAGTGACCTATTTATTACTAAGCCTAAGCGCTGACAACATTGTCGCGTTATAAAGCTATTTTGGGCTCCGCTGTCCAGCAGTACACGAACGCTTTGTTCGTTTCCACGCGAATCCCTAACCAAAATACGTGCCGTACCCAGTAACACGGTTGAAGGAGGTTGTGCTCCCATATTTGCCAATGAGCACAGAGCGACATCACCAGGTCGACCGCTAGAATTTGACCTTAGTAGGGGCGAATTCCTTATCCGCTTTACTTGACGCCGCTATGTTGCTATTTTCAAAATGTAATAGCGTGTGATGTTTCCTGGCGCACTTGCTACATACGGAACTCGAATTGCATTTTGCAACTAAATGCTTATCGCTTAAGCAGTTCAAACATAGGTTGTTTGTCTTTACTAATTTATAACGCTCGCTTGGTGAATATTTACGAAAAGTCGCACAATTATATAAATTACCGTGTCTATCTTTACATACTAAACAAGTATGCTGGAGTGATGTTGGCGTAGCGGTTACGTAAGTTAACGACCCTGCTATTTTAGATGGTTGAGTCTGTCTACGGTCGACGCACCTTTTAATCTCCTGTTTAACGTTCGGAGAGCGCTGCATCACCTTTATTTGATCTCGCACGAACGATGCTAATGAATGAAAGGAAGGCATCTCCGAGCTACGATGCTCCATTTCAAACGCACGCACGGTGTCGGGGTCCAACTTCTTCAGTGCAATATGGAGAAACACCACGTCCATAAGATCATTAAATTTCAAATTCTTAAGTGCAGCCACCGATACCACAAATTTATCTAGAAATTGCTCTAAGCCGTTGATGTTCGCGGATGATATAGATTTAAGATCGAATATCTGGTTCAAATATTCGGAAGCTAACATTCTCCTATCTTCATATTTAGTTTTAAGCGTTTCGAATATTAATAAGTAATTTTTTGCTGTAGGTGTATAACCAGAGCAGATCGACTGTGCCCTGCCACTAAGTTTACTAATTAAGTAATATAATTTTTCGGCGTCCGATAACGATGGGTTATTGTGTATATTGTTTTGAAAACTACTGAAGAAAAAGGGCCACGTCTTAATATCACCATTGAATACCGGAATATCTATTGGCGGCAACCTAATCGAGTCGCTTGGACGTACCTGTTTTTCCGGCCTTGCTTCGTTTTGAGATAGGGATCTCGCAATTCTTTTCACGCGACACAACATATCTTCGAATGCCAGCAGCGGTTGGTAGTTCACTATGTATTTCGGGTCGATTTGTAATTCCAAATGATTAATTTGGTCTAATATTTTTTCGTAATCTATTCGTAAAGAATCTATCGTTTCGATTTCGGTCAAAAAAGTTTCCCGCACTGCTTCTATATGGATGTTCTTTATATAATCACTTCTATTCTGCATACGCGAAAAGAGTATGTCCCTCTTAGCATAAAGCGTTTTAATTTTGGTTTCACTTCCACTAACTGCCATTTTAAACTATTATAATAAAGTTATATCAATCACAATTAATCTCACAACGCACAAACAATAAAGGATGGACACTCGGTATGCCGTATTACGTAATTAAATCGAACACCTGCGTAGCGAGTCGAGGTGACGCGTCATTTGCTAGACTCAATAATTTTATCAAGATTGTGGGTAAGCGTATCAAACGGTTCCTATTACACTGTTTCAGTTATTTAATAGGCTTTAAATTTAATCAAATACGAGCGCTATAAAACGAATAATTCTGTTTGCGAGTACCTAATCAAATTTTAAATTTAAACGAACACTATTTAAGTCTATTCTATGAATTGGAGTGCATTATCTAATTAATTAATTCAACAATTCGCCCAAAATCCTGCTCGAAGTGACCATAAAATGGTGGAGCCACGTGTTTAAGGCTGCCGAAGTCTAGTTCCCCGGTCGAACCTTAAACCTATTACGCGAGATATTAACTAAAGTGGACTGTATATGCGGTTGCTTCTACGCTTACGTAAAGGCGACTACTATAGCATGCGGTATAATGCACTCGCTCTTCCCTAAAACTAAACTATTATTGTGCCAAATCGCTGAAAGGAATCCTGCCTGATTAGGAAAACACAAATTGGAGTGGGTTAAACTATATTATCAGGCAGGCGGTAAATAAAGGAATATTGACTCACCGGGGTTTCTTCTATCCTGTTGAGCACTATAGCTGCAACTTCTAGAACTTCTTCTGGAACACTCCGGAGAGAGGCGGTGCGCGACTATATCTCACACGAGGTGAGGCGGGTTTCCTGGAGCTCGACTGCTTCCAGGCTAAAGCGGTTTCTACTAGCGGTGTGGTTTCAGCGACGACTGCGGTGGAAAGAGGCCGCGCAACGGTCGCGCGTGCCTTATATGTCCTCGGCCCCGATGATTACGTGACATTCTAGAATCATCTTCTTGCCCCTCCCACCCCACCACCCCGATGTGTCGATGGAGGATCGAGGAGGGTATGAATGATATCGTTTTGTCGGAAAGGAACAAGCGGCTTGGCACCTCTACCGTCAAATATAATAATCCAATGGTTTTTTTTTCCGCGCAACCACAACCTTTAAAAAAACTAGATTTCATAAATAGCGGAAATGTATTGAAACATGTTTTAAAAAAGTAAATTAGATACAGTCTTTATATGACTTACTGTTTGGAACAGACCTCTTATTATTATTTTTTAGATAAAAAAATTAAAGGTCATTTGAAGTGTAAGAGCCAAGCTACAGCTGTACTATGCTGTTGCAGAATTAGGTCGGCTAGATTGGGAAGGACCACGTTATAACGTAATACAAGCGTAAAATTGCTACTTAATGTTGCTTTCTTTCGTATGGTGAGTGTGTGGAAATGGAAATCCGTTTTACTGGAAACATCCTGAAAACTTCAATTAGTCCTTAGGAGTGGTAATGCATCTGCATTTCTAATTAGATAACAGATGTATGTGTCTTCAGGCAACAGTATTTACATAATTAACAAGTAGTAAAATTTCAAGTTTTGTAAAACCGAATTCAACATAAATAAATTGGGAACATCATCAATATAGTCGAAGCCAATTAAATACACATTATTGAAGATAACTCAAAAACTACTGGTCAGATTTCACTGAGAAAAAAATTATGAGGTAACACATAAAAAACTGTTGAATAGAGTGCCTTTTCTTTTTTGAAGTAGGGTTCGAAATAAAGGGTGTGTTCGTTTGTCACCCTAGCTTATTTAAAAATCATTCGCATTTCGACACTAAATGTATTTTCTTTTGTTGCTGAATCAAATAATTTCTAAGTTACCCCCATTGTAGTAAGTCAATATAAATTAACATTGCACTAAATAAAAACTAGTACTTAATTACAAAAACATGACAGGTGCGTTTAAGTTACCGCTTAACACGCCATTATTGCTACATTAATTCCTCGTTAGATTAATTATTCAACGAAAACTATTTTTGTGTTGATAAAGGCTTAGTTACACAAAATATTTAATGGAGGAACTTGCGTTCGACTGGGACCATTAAGAGTGCTGCGTGGAACTATGTTGAAGAGTGAAGATTTAGGGTAGATATGGCTGGCGGGGGACAGCCGGCGGCACAAGTTATAGTCGCAATCGGAAGTAAAACAAAGTTAAAATTAATGTTTCGTGTCAGAAGTGTCAAAAGAAAACCTACAAAAGCTTTCTTTCTGAGGTCTGTATTAGCCGTATAGTGGCTGTCTACAAACATCTATTACTCTAAATATGTCCCGTGGGTGACGTAAGAGGCAACAGATGAGAAAAACAAAAATGCTGCGGTCACCAACTCGTCTGCTAAGCGTGGCAGCAGTGGTAAATATCCGCTCTATGAAGCAATATATGTTAGGCACATTTGATATGTTCTAACGGTCTCTATTATAGTTTTATTGGTTTGGTGGCGGCGTAAAAGTATCCACCACCCCATTTACTCCTGTGACTGTCGTAACAGGTGACTATGGGAAATGTTAGAAAATACTTATGGATTTCTATAGATGGCGATATTATCATCTTGTATAAATCATCATCATCATGCCATCATTACAGCCCCCTACAAGTCCGCTGCTGAACATTGCCCCCCCCCCCCCCCCAAGGAATGCCACAAAGCACGATCCTGAACAACCTGCATCCATCGACTTCCTGCATATCTTACCAGATAATATTGTATACGCGATTAAGAACGATTGATAAGGTCTTATAATGTATCTGTAGTATGGTGTACTGGCGGTTTTCACTACCCCATACGTGAGTGAGCAACAGAGTAAAACAACCTAGAAGATGGACAGCAGCGTCTTCACAGTAACAACTATGCGTAAGGTAAAAAATTTAGGTTGCCAAGTCGCTTGCCAAGTTTGTCAAATATGGCAAATATCCACCCTATGCTATGGCAATCTATGGGGGAGGGCTGTGTCCAGCTTTTAATAGACTGCAGCTGTAACGGTATAATGTAGTGTAAGCGATGCGATGAGATATCAATATCAAATAATCGAGTGATATTAAAAATTAAAATTTTGCTTCTCTAATCCGATCTACCGATTCAAAAACGAGATTTCCCTGATTATAAAAGAAACGGTCAGAAAATCTCTGCAGGAAATTTCTTTCTGTTATTCTTTGTTCGTCGTGAATTTCACGGAATCCCGGATTTAATTCCCGCCGGAATCAATAAAATTGTTAATTGCAAAGTTTTGTGCTGAGTTGCCACGACCTTAGCGGAGTATGAAAATATGAGAAAACCTAAATATGCATGTCTAACGAAAAAACCAACAAAGTTTTTAAAATTTGTAAAATTTTTCAACACAGTGAGCAGGACGTATATAGGTTGAAAGACATAAAGAAAACTATATTTGACATCACAATTTATACGTGGTAGAGTCACGCTGCAACTATATCATAGTTGTAGGACGAGTGGGTCGGCTCAACTAGGGTAGGACCACGCTCTCACAGAATAGCAGCGTAAAATAGTAGTTAATGCTGCTGTGTGTCGTATGGTGAGTTTAGAGACTTTTAACTGGAAACGGGGCATTTCATCTTAGTGCTCAGGGGTGACAACGCCACAGTCAATAGGCCACAGCATCCACTTACCATCAATGGACTGTGTGCTCATTTGTGACCCTCATTCTATAAAAAAAAACTAAATAAACAAGTTTATGGTTGAAACAGTAATTCAAATTTTATTTACTGTTTTAACAACAGAAACAGTAGTAATAAGACAATAGAAATAGTATTAAGCGACCGATGCCTGCAGCCGTATTATAAATATACGCAATGCACAGTGATATCTAATGTTTCACTTTACATTGCTTGACGAGTTTGTTAAGGATGCGTGCGTCACGTATCAGAAATGGTAATTGTACAACACGAAAAGTAATAAATGAAAGTTTACAAAGGTAAGTATCATAGTAAAGTATTAATATAAATGTAATTTAGTTAAAACGATGATAATTAGTAAATAATCATTTTACCAATGAAATGTTATGCCTTTATTAGTCGAATTACGCGCTCTTGATGAGTTTTTACAACTGAATGTGCTGCAGTTCATCATTATAATAACATAAGCTCACGTACGCTTTCCCCGCGCAACTAAATCACAAAAGGGTGAATGATGTTCGTCAACACATCATAGCGGCGAATAGGTCACGCTTCTATGCGACAACTATTGTCTTATTACTACGACTTCTGTGGTTTCAACCATAAACTTACAATTGCGTTATAAAGTTTACTAGAAAGGCTGCCGTAAGGCCTTATTCTTCAAGAAAAGTGACAACGCCCTCTTGAAGAACTACAGACCGATATACCTTCTGAGCCGCGTCTACGTGCTGTTCTCGAGAGTAATTACGAATCGTCTCGCGTGCAGACTCGACGACTTCCAGCCTCCCGAACAAGCCGGTTTCCGAAAAGGCTTTAGTACTATAGACCACATTCATACCCTTCGGAAAATTGTATATAAGTTCGAAGAGTACAATCTGCCACTTTGCCTGGCGTAAGTGGACTATGAGAAAGCCTTTGATTCCGTTGAAATTTGGGCGGTGCTACAGTCCCTTCAGCGGTGCCAAGTTAACTGTCGGTGTATTGAAGTTCTGAAGTGTTTGTACAGTAGGGCTACGATGGCTATCCGAGTACAAAACCAGAGTACGAAACCTATCCAACTGCAGAGAGGTGTAAGACAGGGTGACGTTATTTCCCCGAAACTCTTCACCGCTGCATTGGAAGACGTTTTCAAGCTACTGGACAGGAAAGGATACGGTATTAACATCAATGGCGAGTACATCACTCACCTTAGATTTGCCTACGATGAGAAAAGGTAATCTGGACTATTTTTTTTCAATAGTAATTAATAAAATAGAAGTGTACGATTAATCCACCTGTCACTTTCTTTATAGGTAACCTTATATCTATATTCATTGCTAAATTTTTCTTAGATACTCAATCATTAATTTAGTTTGGAATTATGGATTTAAGTAATTTTGTACTGGCTTTAGATGTTACTTATAGCTTCTAACATGGACTTCCTTCACATAAAATTGAACTCAATACAACCTTTCATATAAAAGTAAACTATATGTATTTTGTGCGACTACAGGGCTTACAGATCACAATCCGATGGGACAACTATCCAACATAGGCAATATCTGGCGCTAGACCAATATCCCGTGTTTTTTGGAGGTTCGTACAACTTCTCTGTAGAATTGTTTAGCAACGGCGTATTTTCCGGACCTATACAACGTAGGGACCTTCAAGAAAAGAGTACACTCCTTTCTAAAAGGCCGGCAGCGCACCTGCAATTCCTCTGGTGATACGGTTGTTCATGGGCGGCGGTAGTCACTTAACATCAGGTGAGCCGCATGCTCGTTTGCTCCCTTTGCAATAAAAAAGCTGCGAAATATGCAAATTTCTTATTCCGTACTGCTATCTTAGTCCACAGAGGTGACAATGCATATATTGGCTTATTTATTATGGACGGATATACGAACTCAATAGTTAACTGTGGTTGATTATTGAGTTCGTATATCACCTTAGTTCTGTACAAAAAAATCTTCAAAGAAGTTAAGTCCCTTAAGTGAATTTTCGGGTTTTTACCACGACTATATGTTTGTAACAGAATTCTATATAATTTTTTAAGTCTTAAATAATTTAATTCGCTAAAGGCCCATGTTACAGCCTTGCTATCATTGGAGCACGAATGGGTCTGTGTCGACTGACAAAGTACAACACTCTCGCGAAGTAAAGGGAGGTGAAAAGAACTGGAGACAGTTTTTTGTTATGCACCATCATTGAGTAGTGAAGACTAGAGGAGCAAACCACATTACCGCGCGTCGAAAAAAGTGTAACCACTATCCAAACGCGACGACGTAGCTTTGAAACTAATAACAATTTTAAGTAAACATATATCTATCTCACTTACACAAGTTGCGAAAACAATATCGTCGTCGTAAGATTAGAAAAAGATAGACACACAAACATGCAATGGCGGGTTGGTGTGGCTTACTATATGAAATTTTACCTAAAATACGCAATAAAAATGAGTTTTTTTTTTAAGCTGCAGTTAATTGTTTTTATATTAAAAAAGTATATTTTATTTTAAAATCTTTATTACGTCCCCTTAGAAAAAAAGGGATACAAAGCTTATCAGATAAATAGAAGTAAACATAAAGATGAAATAAAACGTATTTTTATGGTTCTAATAAATCAAACAATAAAAATAGGTATCTAATAAAATATAATTAATATAAAATGTATACGAAATTATAAATAATATAAAATTATTAATATAAAATAGGTAATAAAATATATTTAAAAGATAATTCAAGAATAAACTAAAATAAGAATAATTAATTATATTGTATGAAAGTTAAAACGTAGTTTTCATTATAATTTCCAAAATATTTAAAATCGGAGGTAACAAATTAACTTACTCCATTAATTCTATAGTCTCCCATTAATGTAGGATAATCACAAATGCGGAAAAGTGGCAACATTGAACCTAAATGGCAATATTCGATATTTTATTTAATTTTTTAGTGTTTTAAACGTTAATATGAATATATAAATTAAAACTTACGTATGGAAAGTGATTCCGCTTGATTTATTATGTTTTTGTGACCTTGAAACGCATTCTTTCACTACGCATTTACCCATTTTTTGTTGTGAATCGTTCGGCTTAACTCGGACGGCGTCACCTTGAACACTGAACCGACGTTCGCTGAGTATAAGGCTGTGGCCTTATGTGAAGTGACAACGCTTTGGCGCGGAAATTACTTATCTAGTGTAACATATAAATCAATGTGCACCATCATATTACTCTTCAAAAGTAACCACATTATGATTTTAATCGCAGATGGTTGTAGGTATCTATGTATCTAAGCACTTACTTACAGAACTTATGTATAATAAAGCAACTAATAGGGATTATGATACACAACTACGTGTTTACGTAGTTGTGTATCATAAACCATGCTGCAGCTTTGTTATGGTTGTTGAATGAATGGGTCGCCTCGACCGGGCAAGGACCACGCTCTCACAGAGTATCGTACCGTAAAATAGAAGTTCAACGCTGTTATGTTTCGTATGGTGAGTGTAGAAAACCGGAGACCCTTTTTACTGAAAACGAGGCATTCCATCCAAATTCTCATGTCATTTTTATTGATGATATATGTCTATGGGCCACAACATTCACTAACAACCAGGTGTAATTTGTGCTCACCTTCATTTTATAAAGAAAAAACTAACAGGTAAATGCGCAAAAGAATGCCCATTCTGCTATCTCGTTCTAAGAGTATGTTCACTGTTAGAATTAATTTTATGTGCCTTTGTTCCAAGCAAGGCGTCGCTTAGTGCACATGTTGCTCTTTATTCTTTTAATTGCTACTTATGATCTGGGAAAAGCAGAAGCTCTTGCGTTTCTATTTCATGGAAGCAGTTAAACAAAATTTATAAACAGAGCTTAATTTGCGTTGAAATTTTTTAGTCACTTCACATCCGGTATAGATTCTTTTGTGATTTAAGTTTTTTAAAATAAGTGTTATTAATTGTTTACCAATTGCTGTATATAAATTGCAAAGCGACAGACCATCCTTGCATCATATTGCTGAATTAGTATAAAATGGAGGAAATTTAGAGTCAAATTGTTAAAAGATTGTTGAGAAGTGTATCTTACGTACAGTCTCAAGCGTTCATTACGATGGATTATTACTGGTATCTAAACCAAACAGTGCCTGTTATGAACTATACCAAAAGAAGTATATGGTGACAATTTTATGGTCTTTCGTTAGTATTATTTACTCAGCTCCTTAACATCAGGTGCCACTAGTGCTGCGGAATGTCACTGCTAAGAATTGTAAATGATGGTGGTGAAGCTAAAATTGCTGCATGATCTAATGAACAAAATCTTATCCATATCGGCAGAGATCATGCTGCACCTTTGTTCAAAGTTAACTTATCTTCTTGATAGATAAAAAATCTAATCAGTTAAAACGACCTTAAATTCTTCATCTAATCTTGTGAAGTAAACTTCTATAGCTTGACATTTGGGCGAGTATTTTTATTAGCATGTAATAAAAATAATAATTTTAAATTTATTTGTAAATTCTTTTTCGATTTTCTTCTAAAAGACGGCAATTTCATTGGTTTAGTTTTTTTTTTACCTTATTTTTCTTTCTTCGGGTACAGTCAAGCACCAAATTCTTTCTCGTATTATAGCGTTTTTCTATTCTTGCTTTATAATTATTTTTACAGACTCTTGTAAACCAATTGAATTCGATATGAAAATACCACATGGTCTATTTTTAGGTAACTATATGTTATTGATTGTATGATTCATAATATAGGTACATAGTTACACCTTTAGGTTTTGTACCGAAGGTAGGTGGGTTCTTAAAACGGTCAAATTTTATAGTAATAAAATAATTATAATTATTTGTAAGGGTGCATTTAGATGCACCTCTAACGTAAAATTTCGTAAATCTTTTATTGTCATAGTAGAGCCATGCTGAATATAGTCGGAGCACGAATGGGTCGACTTGTGCGGGAAAGTACTACGCTTTCATGGAATACCAGCGTAAAACAGCAGCTTAATGCTGGTGTTTCGAATGGTGAGTGTAGACAACCAAAAACCGCTTTTACTGGAAACGAGGCATTCCAACTTAGTCATCAGGTGTGACAACGCATCAGCATTTTGATTCTTTATTGAAAATAGATGTGGACGTCTGTGGGCCGCAACATCCACTTATCATCAGATGAACTGTGTGCTCATTTGTCACCTAATTATATATATTATTTATAACTTATTTCGTTCATGCCTCGAGAACTATTGCGGTTTTTCATTAAGTTCGCTTACGCAAAGCTTGCAAATATCCAGCAATTTTTTTATCTATTTAACTAAGACTACACCCATTCTTACAGATTCAACAGATTTGATATTCTACTAGAATAATATAATATAATTATTTGAATAAATCTATTTATATCCATTTTATCCCGTTTAATCAAATTATTTTTAACCTACTTTTAATAAATATAAGTTAAAAATAAGTTAATTAAACGCGATAAAATCCGTATAAATAGTTTTATTCATTGTGTAGTGTTTGCGTAAATATAAGAAACCATTATAGTGTAACTAGCATTTTTGTGATGAAGTCAAAGTGTAGCTTTCAACATAAACGTGAAAATAATATTTGCAGGTGGTAAGACCACTGGCGCATATGCAACTTCTGCCCTGCAAAAAACCCAACAAGGAAACAAACAAAGCATTTTCTCGAGGTAAAAGTTTCAGGATATGTAATTAGTACAATCCATTAACTTACTTCAAAGTAAAAAAAATACTTAAGAGACTGGTTGTTAGAATTTGCATCATTTCTAAGCGTTGTTACCAACCACGATCGCAATATTTTTATTACAATCTTTGTAGTGTGTAGTGATGGCGTAAGATTACCCCATATCATCCCGTGTGTGTCGTAATAGGCGACAAAGTAGTAAATAAAACAGTAGACAGGCAGTAGAATATTCTTGATGATAGCTCAAAGCGTCTGCAAAGGCTGGTAACTTTGGCAAATGGGCATGTGGCAATCTCTGGTGTGGATTCTTATGATGTTAAGTCTTAGTTTGTGAACACGTACAGGATCGCCCCCGTCACTAGATCAGATTTTACAGACCACAAATCCTGGCTCAAGTACACCGGTTCCTTCAAAGGATGATTTGCGAAGATATTGAAACCAAAAAACAGCTTTATTTCAATAGAGAAGATGCCTGGGTGCTGCTATCTGCTTGGGATCCTATAATTAATAAAATTAAATCCCAACGCAATCGTACAACTCCAAGCCTTTCAAGATACTATAAATTTCATACTGAGTAGATTGGGATAAAAATTAACAATTTTAATCTGTGGGTAACCGCGGTTAACTATGACATCTGGAAGTTGAACACCTTAGTCGCCCCCCCCCCCTCCCCCCGACACCATGGGTGCTGTAAAGTGCTCGTAACGTCGGGAATATAAAAACTTAATATACGCGAAAATTCGTAAAACTTAGTTTTATTTTAATGGATTCTTAAGTTCACCTGTGGAATTTTGATTGGCTGTAATTTAAAAAAAATTATGTAAAAAAAAGTTAAACTTAGCGCAACACACAATTACTTGTAGAGTTTGAGGCACTTTGTTCAAATGGCGTATACATCTCCTCCATGGTTGATTATTATTGGTACTGTGTCGGCGAGTATTTCTTACAAATTTTTGATTTAGTTCCTCGTTTTCGCAAAATATTTATCACTATTTAATATCCTCTGCTATTTATTTGGTTCTCGTTTTAGTGCACATAGCAAAATAATTAAAAAGAAAACAAAAGATTTTTTCCGCGGTCCGTTACCGCTTCAATGCAAACAAAAACCTCACACGGTTGGGGAGGTTGCTTTGCATACCCATGGTTGGAGTCGTAAAAAGTAGTTAGTAATGAGATATATTCGGTGCAGAGTCTAATTTCACAGCGGTGGGGTGACCCACGAGCGCGCCGCGGCAATAAATAACAGGAACAAATTAAAAAGTCGCAGCGGATGTTATTGCAGAGTTAGGTGATCCATGCATTTCAGTTTAGCTGGATCTGTCCCATATTTTACATAAAGTAAAAAATAAAATAAAACAATTAGAGCTACACCACGTGTATTGCACAGACCATGAGTCCAAAGGCTGACTTCCTCATTTGCCATAATCGCTCCGATTGCACGCAATCGGTTATGCAAACGCAATACATCATCAAACGCAGACATCTCAAGTATATTTAGATGATGATGTTACCGTCTGTCGCAAAACATCGGGATGAAATGAAATATTGGATTCTTTTACATTGCCAATTAAGGCTATCACTTCACATTAATTTATACTACGCAAGAGAGAGTAACATTTCATATGACCGCGGTCCCATGTATTGTATTATATTTTTGACCTTTTTATTTGTTGGTTGACTTCGATTTCTGGGTTTAAATTTTAGATGGAGCCAACAAAGAGGAAAAAACTAATTTTTGAATATCGAATATATTTGTATTGTGGATGTACTTTGTTGTGGTTTATCTCATTTTATCATTATCTTATCGGATAAAACTTTGGGCATTTTTCTAGCTAGAATTTACTGTAAATGTTTTGCAACAGAACTAGTGTATCTTCTGGGTTGTCTTGTTGTTATTCTAAGAAAACTGGGTTCCTTGCTGGTTATTCCCAAGACATATATATAAGTATTATCCAAACCAGTGGCAAATAATACTGAATGTCATTCTTGGCTTTCAATAAGTATTATTCATAATCCATATTAATTAAATTAAAAATAATTCTGTTTCTATTTTTTCTGTATTTTGGCGGAGTTTGGACGTTCTTAAATGTTAAGATTTAACTTATCAAAACTCTTATTAATGAAAATTAAGTGACTAAAGAGCTTAAGACTCAATATCATTCGAGTCCCAATTTAAAAAAAATCATGGACACATTACGTGCACTGCATGAATGCCAAGGGGTCCGTGAATATTAGATGAACTAAGTTGCACTATTGTTAAACTTTCCGATTTAACTGTTAGAATACCTTAGCAAATGATACATTCAGAAATGTTTGTTATATCCGACTTAAAAGTGACAGCCAACCATGTAAGCAAGTAATTCTTTGAATCCTTTGAATCTATGTTTACCAGTGGATTGTTAGTACGCGAATACGAGTGTCCAGCACTAGACTCATTATGTGTTAGTGAAGGGCCTTATACTACATATATATAAGGAGCTAGGTGATAGAATTCCTTTTCACCCAGGAGTCCATTTGGGTAGGTGACATTATTTATTTGTGATTCCAAATAACAGTGATTACATTGCCTTGTTCCGAATTTAAAGGACATAAAAAATAGCCTACACGTACTGGGGCAGCGCGGCGGGCATTTTCTTGCCTCCAAACACTTGATTTTCCCTTAGTTGGGAAAAAAAGGTTTACGAGTGGCAGCCTCGTACTGTTATGCGAATTGTAGGGCAGCATCCCGTAGATGAAGTGATGACCCGGTCATGGTGGTTTTCATAAGTTGTAGAGTCACTTTGCAGCTATATTATGACTGTAACATGAATGGCTAGGCTCAATCGGGGTAGGAACCACGCTCGCACACCAGCGTAAAATAGCAGATCATAATGCAGGTGTATTTCGCATGGTGAGTTTAGAGAAACGGATACTCTTTTTACTAGAAAAGAGACATTTCATCTTAATCCTCAGGCGTGACAACGCATCTTCATTTTGATTCTCAATAGATGATAAATGTAGATGTCTAAGGGCCATAGCATAGCTTGACCATCAGTTGGCCTAAGTGATCTTCTGTCACGCATGTTCTATAAAAGTGAAGAAGGAAGGAAGGAAGGAAGTGCAGGAAGTCGATGAATGGAGGTAGCTCAGAACCCTGCTTTGTGGCATTCTTTGGAGGGCTATGTGTTCAGCAGTGACTTATGATGATCTGTAATGATCATAATGATGACAATGATGGAAAAGGTACCAAAAGTCTACTATATACCAGGATATACTAGTTCTAAACTAAACATTTACATTTTAATACGAGTTAGAGCCATGCTGCAGTTATATTGATCGTAAAGTTGTAGTACGAATGGGTCGGCTTTACCTGGGAAGGACCACGCTCTCACAGAATACCAACGTAAAATAGTAGCTTAATATTGCTGTGATTCATATGGTAAGTGTAGATGACCGAAGACCCTTTTTACTGGAAACAAGACATTCCATCTTAGTCCTTACACGCATCGCATCTGCCTTTTGATTCGTAATCGAGGATAGATGTAGATATCTATGGGCCACAGCAACCACTTACCATCAGGTAGACTGTGTGCTCGTTTGTCATCCTTATTCTATAAAAAAATCAATTTATTTACATAGCATCCTCATCATCATCAGTCCTCAAAAGTTCACTGCTTAACATGGATCTCTTCATTACATCTCTTCATTCATGAGTTGAAAGGAGAATTGACGAGTGCAGTACCAGACGTCACGCGCCTTCATCGCTGCTGCCCGTTACTGGTCTACTTCCTGGAGTTAACAAGGTGGTGTGGTTCCTTAGACACTCACATGACAAAATGACGTTTGATGTTTAATTAAACTGCTCAAAAATATCATCATCATCACTACAGCCCTTCACAAGTCCACTGCTAAACATAGGCCTCCCCCAAAGAATGCCACAAAGCACGGTCCTGAGCCACCTGCATCCACCGACTTCTTGCATATCTTACCAGGTTGTCACTTGATCTAGTCCCCCCAGGACGACCTACATATCGCCTGCTCTTACGAGGCCACCCATCGAGAACCTTTTTCCCCCACAGTGGAACAAGGACAAAAAGGAGTGCAATAATTTGCCAACATTTTTCCATCTAAATGTAATGCGGGTGTCTTCAAAGAAAACGTAAATAGGCTTTTGCAAAGTCGGTGTGCCTTACCATATTCGGCTGCATCACCACTTACCATCAGATAGTATACAATCACTCGCTTGTAATAGAAAAAAAACTATTATAATTTTAATAAAAAGCAAAGTCTTATATATTCCAATAGGTAATGATATAAGGTACATGAAAATATATAGAAAAATTTGTTTAAAAAGATTTAAGACTTGCCAAACTATAAATCGCCGTGAAAAACATAAAATCCGTCCCACTGACTGCTCCTCCGATCGTCCCTCGCCAACTTATATGAGCAATAGACGGCACTGCACCCCCTGCACGGTCTTAAGGAATTCAAATTACTGATTTTATGTACGGCGAAATCTGTTTAATGTCTGTCTGTTGCGAGGGGAGAAAGTGCATTTATTTTAACAACTTCCTCATTATTATTAAATTCCGTTCATATTTTACAAGATTATGTGCTTGAGGAATGGGGTAAAGCTTTTCCGATGTAATGAGTTATTGCAAATAAACTTACAAGATTTAACTTATAAGAAAAAAACAAGTTAGTCTTTGATATTTATCTTTTATTAAACGTTAATGCTACTCTAGGATTTTCTCCTGTAAGTTTACAAATTTATAGAACAAACAACCAGACCCGGAACAATTATTTGTAGGCCATATAAATACTCTCTGTGTGCGGTTTCGAACCCGCAGTCCGCAGCGCTGCAACTCATTTCTAAGTCACTGCGCCATGGAGCTGTCAACGTTAAGTTTTTATTAAACTCGTAGCTTAACATCAAGACACTTTGAGCTAAGAAACTCCTTCAATTCGCAGGTCGCAGTAACACTGATCCTTTTAGACCTGCTTAGCTGCTCACAAAAAATACGGTTGACCCTGTAGGGACTAGTGTGGCCTGTAGTCCCTTCCTGCAACTTCCTGATAATTTCAATTTTTTTTTTTTTTTATAGGATCGGGTGACAAACGAGCACACAGTCCACCTGATGGTAAGTGGTTGCTGCGGCCCATAGACATCTACACCTATCCTCGATTACAAATCAAAATGCAGATGCGTTGTCACCCGTGAGGACTAAGATGGAATGCCTCGTTTCCAGTAAAAAGGGTCTCCGGTTCTCTACACTCACCATACGAAATACAGCAGCATTAAGCTACTATTTCACGCTGGTATTCTGTGAGAGCGTGGTCCTTCCCCGGTCGAGCCGACCCATTCGTGCTACAACTAAACTACTAATATAACTGCAGCATAGCTCTACCACGTATAAAATGCAAAGCGTTTCAAACTGACCTGACTATTGACTATCGGACTATATCGATAAACTGATATATCGACGACCCGATTACTACCCGACTATCCTAGATAGAAGTTCAGGATAGAATTGTTATATGTTTTGAGCTCAAAACGTATAAATTTTATTCGAGTTATTTAGAAAAAACACTTTTTAGAGATTAATTTCGACTCGAACGAATCAACCGACTTCATTGCGGTTTGCAACAATCGACTTCGTTTTTTGATTAGAAGAGCTGATCAGATCATAGAATTGATCAAAACAAGAGCGTCGAAGTTATTCCAAAAAAAAAAAAACTTTTTTGAAAATTAGAAAAACTCGAATTTTTGAGGTCTTTTTTTAGTAGCTACCGTACCGATTCGGTTTAAATTCACAGGAAATCTAAGTTCAGCGAGGCCCTAGCCAGCATAGCTTCCTAGGACCTCCAAACGACGGAATATGATGAAAACCCGATTTTCGATATACGATTTTATGAAAATCATTGATTTTCATAGCGGAAGCTAAAAAAGGCACTAAACCATGACGTTCTTTTACAAATATAATTTTTCTTTTCTACAGGCAGTTGAAGTCACATCTTTTTAGGGCTAGTAATTTTACGTTCACAAGATGTTGGATTTGAGGTGTTTGTTACTTAGTTAATGTTACTGTTAATTGGAAATGAGGTGAAGATATTTTTACTAATAAATTGCATATTTATATTTAATTAAGAAATTGCGCTTTACATAAAAGTTTATCTGTTTTTACATTATTTAAGTACACAAAATATGTTCTATCACGGGGAGTGTTCTGAGTTATTGTTCGGAATAATTCCAGTCGCACAATTTCACCATCGCACATCGTGTCAAAACTCGTGTTACCATCCACACCATCTTGATGACTGGCGGTCCACCACTGTTCGATTTAAAAAAAAAAATCTTTCGCGCACAACTTCCTTGTGAAATCGACTACCACCAGAGATTTTTGCGGACCGATACGACATAGGGACCTTCAATAAAAGAACCTATTTCTTAGCCTTTTCCTTTTTAAAAGGCCGGCAACACACCTGCAATTCCCCTGGTAGGTTGCAGTTGTTCATGGGTGGCGGTAATCACTTACCATCAAATGAGCCGTATGCTCATTTGCCCCGTCTCCTATAAAAACAAAGGAAACTATGCCTCAGTGATTCGCTCTTAAATTTTTTGATCCCGAATCTGGTCAGTATAAATCACAACTAATATTGCAGAGAGAAATATTAATGCTTACATTTTTCTAACAAATCAACTTCCTCCGCCATGAAATCCGTCAAATATTTTTACCTCAATCCTAAATGACGCCGCCTCGGTGGCTGTAAAGTTGTGGATATCCTCAATGGCCCACCGCGCCGCACCAGTGCATATTGATGGGCTTCATATTATGTTTTTGAAATATTCTTCTGACATTCTCAGGTTTCTTCAAAATTATCCTATACCTTTAAACTAGCAATTCTTGTATATATATATATATATATATATAATACCATGGTTCGAGCCCAGACCGACCGACCGACTTTTTTTAATTTTTTTTTCAAGTTCCTTCCTTTTTGAAAAATTCTATTTTTTCGAGCCCTTTTTTTTGGTATTTTTTAAAAACACGAAAATTTAAATTAACCTAATTGCACTCATGATTTTTATTCAAATAACCAGTTCAGTTTTTTCTATTATGTCGCTAAGATCAAAAAATATTATATATAATATCAAAAAATATTATTCGTATTTCATCAGTATGTAATTTGTATCTAAATATAATTTCCAAAATACACGAATTTAAAAAAAAAACCGAGCGAAAAATACAGAGCAAAGCTCGGTCAACCGGGTACTTTCCTCTAAATAACATTGACATTTAGATTTATTGACAGCGGGCATCGAACCCAGGTTCGCGTTCTGTAAAATTTACGAAGACCTCTTACTTTCTAATTGCCACGGCTCACATGACTTTGACCTTAGTTTATTTCAATATGTTATTTTAATATCGTAAAAGCGTTTACCGCGTAGTGTCAGTGTCAGAATATCCACTACCCCATATCGTCCCGAGGGTGTTGTAAGAGGCGATGTAGGGAAAATGAAACAGGAAATGGGCAGGAGCATCCTCCTGATAGCAATTTAAAATAAAAAAAAAACTGCGGTAGCCAATCCGCTTGCGAAGCGACAACTATGGAAAATGACTCTTATGAGACAGTCTATGGAGAGGTCTGTGTTCAGCAGTGCACTTGTGAATGGCTGTAATGATGATGTTGACAGAAAAGCCCAATAACTGATTTTGGTCCAACCTGAGATTCAAGCCCGCGACCTCATGATCAGCAATCTCGACGAATCACCAATGGACCGACGAGGCTGTCATGTCAACTTTTAACGTAAATATTAAAATGAGATAAAAACAAAAAGGAACAGTAAGAATAACGTCTTAATTAAGATAGGTTTTCTTGATAAAGACGTGAGCGGAAAATATTAAGACCTAGGTAAATCTATATTAAATTCTTATTTTCTTTCAATAAGTTGATTCCCCTGAAATGAGAATTTTTTTCATGACTTTTATAGGATACGAGTATATGTGGCAAAAGAGCACACGGTCCACCTGATGGTAAGTGGTTGCTGGGGCACATACACATCTAAATAAATCGTCGATCACTAATAAAAATGCAGATGCGTTATCACCCGCGAGGATAAGATGGAATGCTTCTTTTCCAATATTAGGGGTATCCGGTTCTCTACACTTACCATACGAAATACAACAGCATTAAGCTACTATTTTACGCTGGTTTTATGTGAGAGTGTGGTTCTTCTCCAATTGAGCCGAACTATTCGTGCTACAACTATACTACTAATATAACTGCAGCATAGCTCTACCACGTATTAAAAGTAAATTTTTATTGTGAGTATTAAAATGAGATGAAAACACAAAGAAACAGTAAGAATAACATCTTAATTAAATTATAAAGAAGTGACCGGAAAATATTAAAGACCTGGACAAATCTGTATTAAAAAAATAAGCGTTCCTAATTTATTAATAAAAGTAATATAAGGTAATTCCTAGTACAGATTGGTTTCTCTCAAATAAGTTGATTCCCCTGACAATGCGATTTTTTCATTGCTATCCTATTTTGCCATATTTGGGGCAATTTATTTCCGGCGACGTAATTTTGAGGGAAATCCTTCTTTTTCTATGAGCGTGAAATCCCTTGGACTACAAGGTTACAGTTTAAAAAATTTCATTCCGAATATGAATGAGAAATTAATTTTCTATATATATATTTATTAGTTTTTTGAGCGGATGAGAGGGTCAAATTAGTTCAAAAACCAGCATACGATCGTGTTACGATGTAAGAATCGTTTGCGGGTAAAAAATCAATTATTATGTTTTTCAACATGATCATATTTTATATTAAAGTCGATGTTTCATTTTAAGTAATATATAAATGTATTACTTAAAATGAAACATCGACTTTAAATCGACTACTGTTCACAATAATAATAATGTCTTCCAGATCGAATTTCGGTCACGGCGTCCAGTTTCATCATAGACATGATTGTAGTGCCCGAGTGTACTTTCATCGTCCGGTGGGACAGCAATCAAACGACCGGAGAAAGATCAGGTGCAAGACCAGCGGCTTAACCTGCTTTCCGAGGTACAGGATGAAACACTCCAACTTCCTGCCTCCGGGCTGCTACTGGGAATTTCTTGATAAAAACCCGTTGGCTGATTTTGGCCTAAACCTGGATTCGAACCCGGGACCTCGTGATCAGCAAGCGCGGTCACGACCACTAGACCAACGAGGCAGTTCTTAATACAGCGGAACCAAATATTAAACAACCAAAGACTACGAAGATCAGTTACACAATCGCAATGCTATTCATGCTTGTTCTTTCTTTTTTGCCGGCACCACTGCTGAATTCTAAAAACATTTTTATTAAGATAAAGTGATAGACGATAATCAAGAACTAAAAAAATATTAATTTAATGTTCTGAATTCGTTGCTATGACATACCTGTTGAAACAAAAAGTGTTTGAATACCTCGATACGCCATTTTGCCGATACGACACCGATACCGATGCTCTTATAAAAATATCGGCGATACCGATACCGATACCGATACGCTTATTGAATTCAAAAATGAAGGTAAAATAAATAAAATACAAGTCACACATACACACACACACACACACACACACACACACACACACACACACACACACACACACACACACACACACACACACACACACACACACACACACACACACACACACACACACACACACACACACACACACACACACACACACACACACACACACATATATATATATATATATATATATATATATATATATATATAAATATATATATATATATATATATATATATATATATATATATATATATATATATATATATTAGTGAATAGTTATTCATTATAAACACAAGTTAATATGAAATATTAATCATATGGATCGACAAATGGTAACGGCAAGAAAAATATATAAATAAAACATGTTTTTTTTTATATAGAAGAAGGGGCAAACGAGCATGCGGCTCACCTGATGTTAAGTGACTACCGCCGCCCATGATCAACCGCAACACTAGGAGAATTGCGGGTGCGTTGCCGGCCCTTTAGAAAGCAGTAAGCTCTTTTCTTGAAGGTCCCCAGGTCGTATCGGTCCGGAAAATTGCCGGTGGTAAACTATTCCACAGAGAGGTTGTACGTGGAAGAAAACTTGTGAAACGTACAGTGGTGGACCGCCAAGCATCCAGATGGTGTGGATGGTATCGGGACGTTTGTTGTAAAAAATCTTTAAACTTTTTGCAGATACTAAAAGTATTATCGGGGCCTAGATGACGTATTCACCCTTAGAATTTGCGTAAATCTTATACAGCTTTTAACTTTAATTGAAGAATTAAATTCTTATCAAAATTTGTATTTTTACCCCTTCGAGTAGAATAGGCATAATAAAATTTCAATATTGTGTAATAAGTAACAATAAAAAATTTATTCCCTACTTTGATACTCATAGGGTATAATTTATTTTCCTAAATTTAAGGCTTATATTCGTTCCACAGCTAGCCACAGGCCTCCTCATTTGTGAGAGGGTTATACGGCAATAAAATGTCGGCAACGCTGCCCTAATGTCAATATTTTTTCTTATTTCTCAGACATAAAGGTTTTTCGATGATTATTTCCTTCATAAGAGGAAGATGAAGAGGGCCATTAGAGCAATATATAGTATAAAACCAAAAGAGTCACTGAGACAAAAATTTAAGGAAATTAATATATTAACTCTGGCCTCTCAATACATTTATGAAAATGTAATGTACGTACACAAAAATAAAAGTAGTTTTGCGAAAATAAGTGATATTCATTCTGTAAATACTAGGAACAGACACAAGCTAAATAGCCCCAGTTACTCCGCTCCACCGAGTCAGTAATTCATTCTTGGGGCGATGTATACGTTTTTTCAACAAAATCCCAGAAAATATACAAAATTTGTCATACACGAAGTTCAAAAATGTTATTAAACTAAGTTTGTATAAAAAGGTTTATTATAATATTAAGGAATTAATGGATGATAATAACCCCTGGGAAGGGTAATCGCTACCAAGCTATTTCTAATTTGTCTTGTGTTGTTTATTGTAAACATTATTGTAAGCTATTATTGGAAAAAAATAGTCCCACTGGGTTTCTTGCTGGTTCTTCCCAGGACAGAGGTTTATTTTGCGAACCAGTGGTAAATGAAAAAAGTGACTTTCAATAAGTATTGTTATAATCTACATTGAATAAAAAGTTTCTGTTTCTGTTTCATCGATGAGCACGTAAATCAGCACTTAAAATGGTAATTAATAATATCATCGGTGCCGGCGGGGATCGATTCCGGGTTGCTCGTATACTTTGAAATTTATAGTGAGCGCTTAACCCCTGAGCTACTCACTATTTATCTTCTTAAGTTATAAGAAACAACTCATGAAGTAATCAACACAATTAAAAATATATTACGTAACATCGATATAAAACCGTCGATTTGTAAACCTACTTTTTTGAGATTGCCTTAAAATAGAAAATAATTATATGCTTGGCGCATTCCTTCGCTTGTTTGTTATCTTAAACCTCAGTGTCATAAATAGGTAGGTATAATTTATAAAAGTTAGGTCCGTCAACAAGTACCTGGGCAACGTCAAATACACTTCCTTGCCCTTTTTTTTAACATGGGGAAATATAATAGCGGGGGCAAGGACGGGTTATGTCGGACTCGCACCGACTAAAACACCTTCGTCGCGTATTGGCAGGGCTACGGGAACGCTTTCGCACACATCCGCGGCCCTACCAGCGACTGCCGCCCCACGGCAGCACCTCCTCGGGAGAGGAATACTCGTATTCCTCCCCGTTCTCCTTCCGAAATAAGGCACACCAAAACACATGGCGCGCCTTCCTCCACGGCCTCCAATTACATCTGCGCAACAGACGCCCCCGCGTCCGATGCGCGAAGGCCATGGGGCCAGGAAAAATGAGCACTTAGAAGTACTAGCCCTCCCGACCCCAGCGGCAGATCTGGTCTATGGCTCCGCCGCCAACCAAGATTCGGCTGCGGAGGATAGGGAGAGCGGCGCCTTGCAATACCGACAATCCTCTCCCCCCGCAGCCCCATCACCACCGCATCATCGGTGCGGCCCCGTTTGAGTCGCGGAGGATAGGGCGAGTGGCGCATCGCCATACCAACACTCCTCTTCCTCCGCGACTCCACCTTGGCTGCAGCGGTAGAGGGTGCGGAGTCCCCACTCGCTGCCATCCACCAGCACACATCCGAAGTGGGCTCCCCAAGCCCACTCGGAGTGGCCACCTCAGGCCGGCCCTTCACCTCGGGCCAGCCACGTGGGTTCCTCTTTGTTCACCGTGGGAGACCAAGCCACGGCTACTAAGCCCC
Organism: Parnassius smintheus behrii; assembly: GCA_036936625.1. Classification (NCBI taxonomy): domain Eukaryota; kingdom Metazoa; phylum Arthropoda; class Insecta; order Lepidoptera; family Papilionidae; genus Parnassius; species Parnassius smintheus. The sequence continues at coordinate 44,308,199 of JAUPFT010000020.1, forward strand.
CCCGCCACGACAAGGCGGAAACCCGTTCGGGGGGGAGGGGGCACTTCCTTGCCCTAAAACCCTCTTCAATATGATATAAGTCTTTTGCCGCAACACGTAGTCCATCTGATGGTGAGTAGATATTATGGTCTATAGAAAAAAGCATCTTCTATTAACAATCAAGATGCGGAAGCGTTGTCACCCCTGGACACTAAGACGGAATGCCTCGTTTTCAGTGAAAAGGGTATCCGGATCTTATACTCACACTACACACTCTAAGCTCACATACGTTTCGTACACTCTCCGTACGAAACGTATCAGCATTAAGTTATAGCGGCTTAAGATGGTATTATTATACGATTGCCAACCCATTCATGTTACAATTTAAACAAAGCTGCGGCATGGCTGTAACCCGTATTTTATGTATCTATGTACATCCCTGAACAGCAAACCCGCATAAATATTCAATGTTATGCGTAATATTTTGAATTAAATCGTAAAACAAATAATTATGAGTTAATATTTAAACAATATCCAATTTGAGTTTGTGGATGTGGCTAATTGCGAATTATAATAAAACCGAATATAAATTATTCATCGTTTTCATTAGCTGGACCTATTCTAAAATTAAATGGACTAAATTATGTGCGGCGTTACAATAATGTGAAGCTCGGCGGGATATTCTGTACAAAATTCCACAGGCTAATTGAAACTATATCCAGATGAAGGTAATTTTTATGGGATTTACAAACAGTTAATAATATAAAATTTACGTGAACCTCATGTATAATGCCCATGTCACACCTATGCCGGTAGTTGTTGAGAGCACTAAGCTTGAAGTTCTTGACGAGTATGTTTACCTGGGACAAATAGACCGACTAGGTAAGCCCAACTTCGATCGAGGGGTCAATCAACACATTTTGTCAGCCATACCTCAAAATCTCAAAATTTGATTGTACAACCGTTGCGTGTTCCCAGTGATGACCTATGGATCTGAGACGTGGTCCTTCACTGCTGGCCGTATGAGAAAGTTCAAAGTCGCTCAGCAAGCTATGGAGAGGGCTATGCTCGGGGTTTCTCTGCGTGATAAACTTAGGAATGAGGATATCATTCCTAAGTTTATCACGCATAGTAGAACCAGTGTAAGCGACGTAGCCTAATGGGCTAGTAAGCTGAAGTGGCAATGGGCCGGCTATATAGCTCAAAGAACCGATTACCGATAGGGAAGAAAGGTTCTTGAGTGGCAGCCTCATACCGGCGGGCGAAGTGTAGGGCGACCTCCCACTAAATGGAGTGACGAACTGGTAAGACATGCCAAAAGTTGAAGGATGCAGGTGGCTCAGGACCGTGCTTTTTGGCATTCCTTAGGGAAGGCCTATGTTCAGCAGTGCACTTGTGAAGGGCTGTAATAATGATGATGATGATGATAAACATGATAGATTATTTAATATGTGTATATCGATTTAATACTGATTTTTATGTGATGCATTTTTTTCAAGCCAGCAGATTATAAAATGACACCATACTAAAAAGCAACCTTGTAATATTTAATATGAAAAAAAGTTGGCCGTCACGGAACTGGGGTGTGGCTAGTACTAGTAACAACGCATCTGCATTTTGATTCTTAACCAAGGATAGATGTAGCCTTCTATGGGCTACATCCATTTACCATCACGTGGATACTTGTTTGTCACTATTATATTTAAATAATAAAACTTAGAACCATAAAATATTGGTTGCTTTCGTGGCATAATTATAATGATTTTGAAATGCATCGATAGGTTCGCTAAGAATTGAACAGCTGTTTTATTCAAGCATTCGCAGCCGCCCATTTCCCCGCGATATCATGGCACTATTCGAACCGCCGCCATGTTAAGTTCATGCAAATTTAAACGCCTGCGTTTTATTGCCTCGGGTTTCGCTTTAATGCTCGAGGAATGGCAGATGGCTATTTGATTACATCCCCTGTTGAGAAAAACATATCGGACCCGAAATGATATTTTCGATTGAACTTCTCAATAAATAGAATTAAGTCATAATGACTGTTTTCTGTTATCAGATTTCCCACTTAAAACCGAAATTGTCAGTTTTTAGAAGCTTTTATTCCATTTGCTTTCTTTGTATCTTTATCTTTATCTTATGTCTTTTCTGTTTATATGTATTTAAGTTTTGAAGGACTTGCTAAACATAAGATTGTAATATCGGTTACTTTATTCCACAAAATTGGTAATTCCTTTATGGGGTAATGTATGCAGCCTACGCTTCTACAACAAAATCCGTTTAAAGTTGCTCAACCAACAAGTTTAAATTTTTTTTAAAGAAATTTTTTATAATAAGGGCTATTATATCAAGGAACCGATAAATGAGAAAAAACCCTAGGATAAACGCCACCGTGCTGGTTTTAATAAAATTCATATGAAAAATTGTACAAAATTATTATAAAGTTATATATGTTTAAACAAAATATAACCCAGCTAGGTTTCTTGCTAGTTCCTACTAGAATAGAGTTATTTTCTGAACTGGTTTTAAATAAAAAAATTACTTTAAATAAGTATTATGTTATAATCTATTTTCTAAACTTATTCCATTATATTCCTATTCTATTCTTGCTAACATTTCGTTTGAGTTGAAATTTGGCACAATCATGTAGCTTCGATGACAATGCAATAATATAATAATTAAATATATAAATACACAGTATAAGTTAACAACGTTTAGGTTAATTAAGCCACAATCTCGAACTGAGTAGTAAATTAAATGGTCTTAATTATTATGACAGATTATCATTACAAATATGCCAAATGATTAAAACAGTATTTAGGTAAGGAACCGGCACCATAAAATATCTACTAAAAGAGGGAAAATCTATCATGATATTTAGGCTTCATAGCGTGCCAAAGTAACAGACATACATACATGCATACACTAAAAGAAACATTACTCTCTTTCTTGGGCAATCGTGTAAAAAAAATTGATGATTTTCCCAGATACTGGATTGAGTAAGGCCTATCAAAGCTTATTTTTAAATAGATTTTATTTTACTGATTACTGTATTTGAATATCTTCATAACTAGTGATAACCGATGGTAAAGCCTTATTTAGGAAATTGCACTGCCTTAGCTCAAAAAAAACCTCATAAGCCGACGGAAAGATAGACATCGATAAAATGTTTAAATAATAAATTGATTATGACATTCAACGGCAAATGTTTCACTAGACGCATTTCTAAGGAGGTTTTGGGAATAGAAAGATTTCAGAGAAGGAACTAATTAACTTTGCTAACATCAAAGTTATGGTCACTTTGTAGTCCATTGCAGCGTATGTTTGATAAATTTAACTGCTCAAGAAAAGCAATACAAGATACGAAGCTATTTACTCTAAAGTAACTACCATTTTTATGTCAATGAAATTAGCGAATAAACTTGCAGCCCTGGGAGTGGTCAACGCTCCATATAGTACTACGGAGCCCTTATAGTCGTTCAGAAACTCCGATAGCGTGATTTTTATGTTTCTTTGGTTGCAGTTTGATGTATAGGAAGCTATCTGGCGCGATAAAAGTGTTGTCACAAGGTTTTGGGTACTTGACCCGTTAGAACGATTAACATAAATTAAAAGCCTATATATATCTCTGAACTGCTACTAAATCTTTGCTGCCAATTAAACCATTTTATATATATATATATATATATATATATATATATATATATATATATATATATATATATATATATATATATCAAAAGTTATATCTTAATATATGTATATAAATTACGTGTCACGTTGTTTGTCGATTGATCGATTTATTATCCCCGAAACTCCCTGGACACTAAATTTTATGAAAATCGTTGGAGCCGTTTCCGAGATCGATTATATATACAAGAATTACTCGTTTAATAGTATAGGATATATTTATACGCTTATATATATATATATATATATATATATATATATATATATATATATATATATATATATATATATTAAGTTACTAAACAGGTAAACAAATATTTTTTCTTTTTAAAGTTTATAAAGAAGGCAGACAACAAACGGCGTAAAAATGCATAAAAATAGCGGTCCAGGAGACATTTTCAACATTTTTAAACAATTTGCTGCAGCTTATACAAACGTTTTATCTGTGAATTATACAGAGGCATTTCTGAAGCCACGAGGCGTGGGGCCGGTTTCATCCGGCCCCAGTCGGCTTCGCCCGGTACGGAGCGCTTTAAGTTATGACGCAATATTCTTTGTCTTAAGTCGCTTGAGCGAGCGGACGACTGTTCATCAGGATTTGCTGTGCGGACACTTGTTGTAAATAAATTTGGCGCCGATTTTATTAAATGCTAAACGTGGGTGATTCATAACTTGTAATATTTCAGAGTATATGCTCTTAGAAATGCAACTAACCTTTTTTTAAATTTAAATCTTTTATCATTTATTTACATAAAATTCAAATATAACAACATTTATTACCATATTAAAAAGATAGTCCTACTCCGCGTGATATAGTGCCAAAAAAGCTGGCTGCATTTACTCGCCAAATGGCGTTACTTAGTAATTGGAATAGTTATTAGTATTAAAAACGAGCCCTCTTATTCAACAAATTAAGTAATAAAAACTTTTAAGAACTTCATTCACTTCACGTGTACTCCTGGACCGATAGTATCTACAGCAAATTGCACAAATATATAATCATCTTTCATAGACTCATAATAAAGCCTTAGTTAAGCTGCTGCTGATACCTTCCCGGCTCTAAACGAGATACCGCTGAGACGAGAGGCTTTCAAAGTGTCAAAAAGAAGTAGCATTCTACAATAGCGCTTTACATCTCTCTCAAGGAACCAAAGTCATACCGACGGGTCTCCGGCTATGGTTTTCAGATATTCCACAAGACTCTAAAACCAACTGAAAAGTTATAGAGTATCTTCGCTCTCTATTCACCGCAATAAGGAAAGCGGGAAAAGCAGGACTAGAAATATTTTTTACACCGGTACCTCCAAATTTTATAGGGAAAGTAGCTTTAGTACACACTGTTGTTTTTAAAGATACATTTATAATTTTTCTATAGCTTTTCCAAGCTTACTATCAATTTTATATCTGGAATCGAGCGGAGTGCGAATGTCCTACCCATGTGATTTAAGAATGGGATTGAAAATTTCGTCGCCTCTATTCTCCTCTCGCTTGCACACTGTTGCTATCTATAGTCACACTCGCCGGTTAAGACTGTAAAAATAAAACGTTGCGGTATGAGTTTTCCGTACGACCTATAACTTCAGTCTAACTTGTCATTGGAATCAATAATATCAAAATTCCATAAGCTACAACAAAATATTCACTCCGGTTTTGTTAATTTGTGAGGTGTGATGCGTGCTAAAAGTTTTCTTCATAATTATTGATGATTATGTTTGTTAATAATTTTTTATAAAATATTTTTAAATGTCATTGAGACATGAGTAACCATTTTTAAAATTTTGGTTTGTCTGTCTGTCCGAGCTAATCTTCGAAATAGCTTAACCGATTGTAGTAAAGCATCACGAACTAGTAGAAAGTAATACCAGGAGTGATCTGGGTTAAATTATATCCAAACTGTTTAGAGATTTTATTAAAATAGGCATATTGATAACATGAAATAAATGGCTTTTAATGATTATCTGGAGTTGTCAATTGGATCGAATCCAAGCGAAGCCGCTAGTTATAAATGTTATTTTAAAAGTAATGTAACTACTTGTGAATAAAATTCTTTTGAAATATTTTATGACATATCATCATCATCATCATTACAGCCCTTCACAAGTCCATTGCTGAACATAGGCCTCCCCCAAGGTATGCCACAAAGCCGGTATAATTTAGGGTCAGGGAATTAGTACGCAGTCTATCTGACAGTAAGTGGATGCTAAGCAGCAAGAACGCCTACTTTTTATTAAAAATCAGAAAGGTTATGATGTTTTGATACCCTTGGGGGACTAAGATGGAATGCTTTGTTCCCAATAAAGAGGTCTCTTCAGTTTTCGTCTTACAGGATTGGATATCTGCTTCTGCAAACGCAAATGTCATCAGACCTTACCATCTGGTGAACTGTTTGTCATATTTATTCTATTTTTAAAAATATTTATATATTAAAACTTCTTTACAGTCGCTCTCTGCGCTAAAATAACTTAGCCTAAAGAGGCCATAAATAGGCAGAGCTAGACTTGTAACATAGCCAAGATAACTGGAATAAATTTAGCAAAGTTAAACTCATCTCCTCGCTTACAGCATAACAGGGGCTTTTGTTATGTGAGAGCATGAATAACAGCATAATTGCGTTACGAGGTTTGTTCTCGCAAACATGCCGTAAAGACTTCCGCAATTTAATATAGACTAATACGATTAACTATACAATTATTTAGGGATAGTAAATTAAATTTGAGTTTTTAGACTGTCCGTCCGTTATATGTAGTGCATTACTGTGATGTTCGTTCATTAAGCTAAATTACGTAACCGTACTGGACGTATAAGTGAGAACTTTTATGTCAACGTTAAAATTAATATCACAGTGTAGTGTAAGAATATCCATCCTGGTTAAACGATAGAGGGAAACTGAAACTGGAGATACTTACATACATACTTAAGCATTAACTTCCTGGTAAGAACTAAAAATAATAAAAGAATGCATTTTTTCCCTAGAATGTCAAATATTTTTTTGCCTTAATTGGCTTTTACAAAGCAATTTCTGAAAGTGAAAAAAAGCTACACATTCGCTTCAACAAATCTATACTGCGGATTAATATTTATCTCTCAACTGTTAAAATTTTACTTTACACACACACACACACATATATATATATATATATAATTTCGTTCATACAGCCTACCAAAATCTACTGCTGAACATAGGCCTCCCTCTTAATTTCTTCACAAGAGTATGATTGCAACGCTTGGCAGACTTATGTCCATTTTTTTCGAATAAGGGTGACACCCTCCTCGACCGAGTCGACCCATTCGTGCTGCAACTATAATGTAGCTGCAGCTGCAGCGTATAAATTTTCTTGTTTTTTTTTCGCCTGTTACGACACCCACGGGACGGAATTGGGTAGTCGATGTTCTTCCATCGCCACTATTTGAAATGTTAAATATTAATAATTTATTTATTACAAAAACCTTTTGTTGTTTTTATATGCGCCTAGATTTTATGCAAATGCCAAATATTGATTGTAACACGAATGGGTCGGCTCGACCGGGGAAGGACCATGCTCTCACAGAATACCAAAAAAAATACATACATAAACACTCACGCCTGTCACCCAGGGGGGTAGGCAGAGACTACAGACTTCCATTTGGCACGATCCTGACACACCTCTCTCGCCTCCTTCACATCCATACACCTACGCATGCATGCTCGTCGGTTAAGGGTACTCCTAATTTGGCCCGTTAATAATAATAATAATAATAATAATCTTTATTTGCAAGAATATGGTTGTACAATGGTGTTCGAGTATAATTTGTTCTACATATTCTACCTCAGTGGTGTGCAAATATTAGTCAATTAAGTCAAGTACCCGTAACATAAACACCAATACTTATCGATTTTTAACAACAATTTTTTTTTTTTTAACATTACTCGGTTGATTTGATGACTAATTAATTATGCAACAGTGTCAGAAAAATAAATTGCCAATAAGATGTATAAGAATTATTATAGCTTCAATAAATCTATATAAATTAAAGTTTTCAATAAATCGCCAATTTGGTCGATAAATTTTCGCCTAGGACGTCCCTTTCCGACTCTGCCATTCACTTCTGCAACATAAATTTTCTTTGTCACTCTTTCCTCATCCATTCTTTCCACATGACCAAACCACCGAAGCATTCCTTTCTTAATCCTGGTCACAACATCATCTTGCAAACCACACTCTTCTCTTATCACACAATTTTTCACCCTGTCATTCAGATTCAGCCCTAACATACTCCTTAACGACCGCATTTCTACTGCATTTATTTTACTCTCGTGCTTCTTCTGCCATACCCAACTTTCACTACCATACGTTAAAGTAGGGACCAACACAGCATTGTGAATTGCCATACGTGCCTTTTTTGACACATTTTGACTCTTCACAATAGAGTGCAAGGCCCCATTTACTCTGTTTCCTGCGTTCACTCGTCGTTCTATATCCTTATCATATCTCCCATCCCTGCTAAATACGCACCCCAAATATACAAACTCATCTACTTGCTCGATCAACTCCCCTTCTATTCTTATTTCACATATCGTTTTACTTTCATCTCTTTCAAAAACCATAATTTTCGTCTTACTTGCGTTCACTTTCATACCCCTTTCTTTTAATGATCTGTTCATTAATGTAACCATCATTTGCAACTCAGCCGCCGACGACGCAAGAATAACTTGATCATCAGCGTACAAAAGGCATTTGATGGTTAACTCACCCATTCTTAATCCGCATTCTTCAACTTTCAAATTTTGCAAACAACTGTCCATAAATAGGTTGAACAACCACGGGGAAGCCACACAGCCCTGTCTGACACCTTTATGGATGCCGAACCAGTCCGAGTAGACCCCGTTGATCCTAACACAAGCACTAGAGTCCCTATAAAGAGACTCCAATGCCTGTATCAAGCCAGTGCTCAACCCAAATGAGTTCAGTGTTTGCCATAGCACATTCCTATCCACTCTGTCATAGGCCTTCTCCAAGTCCATGAACGCACAAAAAACCTTTTGGTTTTTGGCCAAAAACTTCTCCGCGATCATGCGCATGGAGAAGACTTGATCTGTACATCCCATTCCCTTTCTAAATCCCGCTTGCACATCCCAAATTTTTCCATCGGTTTCTTTCATGACCCTTTCAATTAGTACCTTGGCATACAGTTTTCCCACGATGCTAAGAAGGCTGATACCGCGGTAGTTTTTACAGTCCTGCTGCGACCCTTTTCCCTTATATACTGGGACTATCACGGCTTTGCACCAGTCTCCCGGTACCCGTTTCAGTTCCCAGCATAAATTAAATAAGGAGTGCAGCAGGCCTGCCACCACTTCCTCTCCAGCCCTCAGCATTTCGAGTGAAACTCTATCATATCCGGCAGCCTTACCTGCTTTCATGCTTTTCATTGCTTTCATTATTTCATCTATACTTATCTCGCTACCTCCTTTCTCTTCTTTCGGAGTTCCTATTTCATTCAGTTCATACGTTGTCTCCTCACTCATAAACATGCTTTCAAAATATTCCTTCCATCTCTTTAAACTCAAAACTTCATCATTCAGAATATAGCCATTCTCATCTCTTATAGCATTCATTTTAGGCTGTTTTGAACATCCCCTGGCAGATCTTATGAGTTTCCAGAACATTTTAATATTTGCCTGGAAGTTATCCGATATTCTTCTATCATTTTTATCCGTTCTTTCTTGCTTTTTCCTTTCAACTAATTCTTTTACTCTTTTATTTAGATGTCTAAAGACTGCCTTTTTTCTTTCAAAATCATCATTCGTACCGCTAGAATTACCAGCCTTAGTTGCTAGTAAATCTAGTCATGCTCTCTTCTTTGCTTCAACTTCCGTACGTATCTCATCATCCCACCATAACGTATTATTTTTCCTTTCATTCTTTCTTTTACTAACACCACATACTTCGGTAGCTGCATCTACTAAACCTTTCTTAACATTTTGCCATACATTCTCCAAGTCTAACTCATTCATACATAATTCATCCAAACCACTTACGTTTTCTTTCAGTCTACATTTAAACTTGTTTTTCTCACCTTCATCTTGTAATCTTTCTGTTCTAATACGCTGTAACGCAGTGGTAGACACAGATGACCGATGGCGCCACCGCCTGAATAGACCATTAATTCGGCATAAAACCAAAAAATGATCCGTTCCTACGTTTGACCCCCGGTAAACCCTTGTATCCACCACTGCGCCCCTCAATCTTTCATCCACAATTATGAAATCTATCATGCTTCTATCATCACCTCTTTCCCAAGTGTACATGTGAATCCTCTTGTGGCGAAAGAAAGTGTTCGTCACAAAAAGATTCTTTTCCATACATACAGTGAGGAGGCTTTCACCATTCTCATTTATACTTTCATCACCAAACGTTCCCAATATCCTTTCATAACCAAGCCTCCTCACCCCAACTCTTCCATTAAAATCTCCTAGCATAACAACATTTTCATTTCCCTTACATTTCATTAATACCATCCTTACCATTTCCCAAAACTGCTCTCGGATATGAGTGGGCTTAGACATGTCTGGGGCGTAGACCCCTAGCACAAACAACTTCTTTAAGCCCACTTTCAATCGTATCCATAGCAGTCTTGGGCTTACACATTCATACTCTTTCACACATTGCGCCATTCTTTCTGATAGGATGATACCTACTCCCTGGCATGCCCGCTCGAGCTCGTCTACACCAGACCAGTATGCGGTATACATGCCATGTGTAGTGACATCCTTCCCCTTCCGTTTCGTCTCATTTACACATAACAAATCTATTCCTCTATCATACATCACCTCGCATACTTCATCCATTTTATCATTCATTGCTCCACATACATTCAACGTAGCCAGACGGGTCTCTGCAATCCACTTTTCGCCCCTCCGGGAGACAGAACGTGACGGGTGGCGAGCCTCGTCGCCGGTTTTCCTCCCGGAGATTCTTCGCACCCCTGCCCCATTAAAGGGGCGCCGGGAACTCGGGGCCATTTCTTTAATTTCATTCCTCATGGTGCGAATAGGGTGGTATATTTAACGCCGCCACCACGGCGAGGAGCCGAGTCTGTGCTATCGGCTTGTCGCTCATTTAGCACCACCCGGGGGACACGTGTAGGGTGGGCCTAGGATTAGGTGGTCAAAGCCTACGGACGCGAGCGACTTATCCCCCTATTATACTATTATATACCAAAAAAAAATTGTAGCTTAATGCTGCTCTGTTTCATATGGCGAGAACTGGAGATCCTTTTTACTTGAAACGAGGCATTCCATCTTAGTTCTCACGGTTGACAACGCATTTGCATTTTGTAATCGAGGATATGTGTAGTTTTACAAAAATAAGTGATATTATTTATGTAATACTAGGAACAGACACAAGCTGAAGTACCGGTTACACGACTTCACCGAGTCAGTAATTCATTCTTAGGGCGATGTATACGCTTTTACAACAAAATCCGAGAAAATATACAAAATTTGACCTACACAGTTTTTATAAAAAAGGTTGTTATGATATCAAGGAATTTATGGATGATAATAACCCCTGGGAAGGGTGATCGCTACCAAGTTATTTCTAATTTGTTTTGTTTTGTTAATTGTAATATACATGATTGTAAGCTGTTATTTAAAAAAAAGTGTCACCGGGTTTCTTGCTGGTTCTTTCCAGGAAATAGGATTTTTTCCGAATCAGTGATAAATTAAAAAATAAAGTGATTTTCAATAAGTGTTATCTATAATCTATATTGAATAAAAAAGTTACTGTTTCTGCATCTAGGCCGGGCGAAATAATTTTTGGCTGAGCAGCCGTACAGTGGGCATCAGTGGCATTGTCTAACGATGCCCCTGTTGTGAGGGGCTTCTACTGAGGATCCTCGTGAGGTTGCAGATTCTACAGCTTCTTTGCTTTCTGGAAACAGGTCCAGAATGACCAGGCATATATCTTGATAATGTTTTTGTCCGTGGGGTGGTGTATTCTGTGCACTTCCTTGACGGGGAGATGAGAATAGTTAAAATGCTATGGCCCATACTGCAAAGGAGAAAGCCGATCTTCTAGGCTCTTTCTTTGCGTCTAACTCGACTCTCGATGACGGGGGGAGTACGCCGCCGACCATCCCGCGGTGTGAGTGCTCCATGCCGGAAGTGCAGTTCACACAGCGCTCGGTTCGCAAAGCACTCCTCTCCCTGGACATCCACAAGTCGAGTGGGCCTGACGGAATCCCCCCAATTGTGCTGAGGACGTGTGCTCCAGAGTTGGCACCGGTTTTAACGCGTCTTTTCCGGTACTCCTACTCCCTAGGCGTAGTCCCAAAATCATGGAAGACGGCTTTCGTCCACCCGATCCCTAAAAAAGGCGACCGCTCAGACCCGTCCAACTACCGGCCAATCGCCATCATCTCCTTGTTCTCCAAAACAATGGAGTCCATTGTAAACTGCCAGCTCATGAGGTACCTTGAGCATCACCAGCTGATTAGTGACCGCCAATACGGTTTTCGCCGTGGTCGGTCAGCTAGTGATCTTCTGGTCTACCTCACTCACAGATGGGCGGAGGCAGTAGAGTTCAAGGGGGAGGCATTGGCCGTTAGTTTGGACATTGCGAAGGCCTTCGATCGGGTTTGGCACAAAGCGCTTCTTTCGAAGCTCCCTTCCTATGGGCTTCCCGAGAAATTGTGCGATTGGATCACCAGCTTTCTTGCAGATCGGATCATCAAGGTCGTTGTAGACGGTGCAAGCTCCGATTGCAAGCCTATTAATGCTGGTGTTCCACAGGGCTGCGTGCTATCGCCAACGCTGTTTCTTCTGCATATCAATGATATGTTGCATACCCGTAACATTCATTGCTATGCAGATGACAGCACTGGTGATGCTCTTTACACCAGCCAAGCCAATATTTCTCGGGAAAACGTCTCGTGCCGGGACAAACTTGTGTCTGAAGTCGAGTCTTTGCTGAACAGAGTCTCAGATTGGGGACGACTAAATCTAGTCCAGTTTAACCCCCAGAAGACACAAGTTTGCGCGTTAACCGTTAAAAAGAACCCCTTTGTCGTATCCCCTCAGTTTCAAGGCACTCCCCTTGTTGCCTCAGCCAGTATCGGAATCCTCGGCATCGACATATTGAGTGACGTGCAGTTTCGTGGTCACTTGGAAGGGAAGGCCAAATTGGCCTCTAAAAAGCTTGGCGTGCTCAGCAGAGCGGGACAGTATTTCATGCCGGCACACCGCCTGCAACTTTACAAGGCGCAGGTTCGGCCGCACATGGAATACTGTTCCCATCTCTGGGCTGGGGCTCCCCAGTACCAGCTCCTTCCACTTGACCGCATCCAGCGCAGAGCGGCTCGAATCGTCGACGACCGAGTGCTTTCCGATCGGCTCGATTCACTGGCGCTGCGAAGAGATGTTGCATCTCTTTGCGTATTTTATCGCATCTATCACGGGGAGTGCTCTGAGGAATTGTTCGGATTAATCCCAGCCGCCAAATTTCGTGAACGCACTACACGGCAAACGTTCCGATACCATCCACACCATCTGGATGCTTGGCGGTCCACCACTGTACGTTTCACAAGGAGTTTTCTTCCACGTACAACCTCTCTGTGGAATAGTTTACCACCGGCGATTTTTCCGGACCGATACGACTTGGGGACCTTCAAGAAAAGAGCTTACTCCTTTCTAAAGGGCCGGCAACGCACCCGCAATTCTCCTGGTGTTGCGGTTGATCATGGGCGGTGGTAGTCACTTAACATCAGGTGAGCCGCATGCTCGTTTGCCCCCTCTTCTATAAAAAAAAGAGAGATAATTGAATGTCCATGTTAATCTTAAGACCAATCTGTTAGGAGACACCATTGCTATCATTGAGCATAGTCCTTAGGTCCTCTAGCGATTTTGCCGTAAGGACTATATCATCGGCAAATTAAAGGTCAGTGATGTACTCGTCATTGGCATTGATACCGTGTTCTTTCCAGTCCAGTAGCTTGAAAACGTCTTCCAATGCAGCGGTAAAGAGTTTTGGGGATATAACGTCACCCTGTCTTACACCTCTCTGCAGGTGGATAGGTTTAGTACTGATTTTGTACTCGGATAGCCATCGTAGCCCTACTGTACAAACACTTCACCACTTCGATATACCGACAGTCATCTTGGCACAGCTGAAGAGACTGTAGCACCGCCCAAATTTCAAGAGAATCAAAGGCTTTCGCATGGTCCACATTTGCCAGGCAAAGTGGCAGATTGTACTCTTCGGACTTCTATACAATTTGCCGAAGGTTATGTATGGTGCTAAAGCCTTTTCGGAAAGCGGCTTGTTCGGGAGGCTAGGAGTCGTCGAGTCTGCGTGCGAGATGATTCGTAATGACTCTCGAAAACAGCACGTAGACGCGGCTCAGAAGGGTTATCGGTATGTTGGTCTTCATAAGAGCGTTTTCACCTTTCTTGAAGAATACCACCACCTGACCTCAACTCCACGCCTCGGGAGTAGTGTCACCATGGAGGACGGAATTAAAGAGCTTCTGAAGGACTTCAAGTACCGGTTTTCCACCCGCTTTCAAAGGCTCCGCTGTAATTCCGTCCTCGCCCGGGAACTTGCCATTTTAAGGTGCTGGAGAGCCATTCTAATCTCGCTCAGACTGACGTCTGGAATATCATCGGAAAAGTGTTGGAAAAGATTTGCTCTTGGATCGTTACTCACGCTTGCGTGTGGCTCCAAAAATGACGTGTACAGCTGCCCATAGAACCTCTCAATATCACTCACATTTGTTTTTCAGCTTCGACAGTTGGCTTTTTCTGGCAGACAGATCTCATGCAAAGACTTTGGAGCCATAGTTTCACTCAATCGTTTCTTCAATACGTGCGTATTGCATTATTGAAGTTACGTAAGTCCCGCCGCATGTATTTGGGGATCTCTCTGTTCAGTTGCCTGTATGCTGTAAAATCTTTTGAAGACTTCAACTTCATTTCCCGACTAACAGCCATGAGATTAAGAATATGATCGGAGAGTTTTCTTTCTGCGTCGGGTCTTGCAGACCTTAGCTCCGACCACATGGACAGTTTCCACGAGCTTGTCGTTCATGTCTTCCACTGTATTACAGTTTTCTAGGTACTGAAAACGGTTTTGTAATTCGAGCTGAACGTTGAGCGTTGATTTCATTAGACGAGACCTCTACAACTTAACAATCAGGCTCAGTGTGCCTTGAACCATTCGGTGATCGATGCCAGTTTTCTCCCTCGCGATGATTGAAACATCACTAACAGTTGGCGTCTGGTCGTCATTTTTCTGAAAAAAGCTTGAAAGCTTCTGAAAGAAAGAGTTCATCATAAGGAGTTCCTTTTTCTCCATGAAGTCGGCCAACTGCTGGCCCCTTGGGTTCAACGGTTCAAAATTTGGAATAGGGCAACGTCCCTATTTCAAATTTCCCTACCTTAAGCTCACCGCCTTCTCTTGTGCCTAGTTTTGCGTTGAAGTCTCCCATAAACACCGTATAGAAGGTTTTAGAGGAATGCAGGACTCTAGAGTTATCCTCATACATTTCCTCCACCTCCTCATTGGGATGTGCCGAGGTTGGTATGTAAACCTGTGTGACCTTCAGCGAATACCGTTTGGTGATTTTGAGTATCAGGTACGCAACCCTCGCCGACATACTCCCAATCTTTACAAGGGTGTGTGTGACTTGTGGACGATAAATCTGACACCTCCTTGGGACAGACATTCGCCCTCTCGGTGATAGAACAAGTTGCCGGATTCAAGGCTTAACATGTCCTCCCCCTCTTTTCGAACCTCGAATAATCCTATATTATGCCAGCGCAATTTGTCTACCCCTTCTTCCAGCTTCAGGATCTTCTCGTCAGTCCTCAGGGTGCGTGCGTTATATGTTGCCAGGTCGAGTCATCGTAGGTGGCAACCGAACCTCCACCAGAGATTCTTAGCACCCCCTGTCCTGCCGTTACTATGGTCGCCACCGTAACCAGGGATAGCGGGGCCGCTGGGGACTGGGGGCCGTTTGTTTGTGTCGTTACTCATAGGGAGATGTTTTCATAGTTGCCATGCTTGGCGAGCGGGTTGGCAACCGCAGTTTTTGACTGTACAATTGCTGTTATCAGGAAGATGCTGCTGCCCATCTCCTGTCTGTTTCCTTCCGTCGCCTCTTACGACACCCACGGGAAGATATGTGGTAGTGGATATTTTCAAGCGCCACTACGTGGCAGCCCAAGTGTGCGCGCGAACACTAATGTTCATTCTATTCCCTCACTCTTATAATCTAACGGGACGGTAATCCGACACGATTGGACAAAGATCATTCGCAGAACTTCACGTGCTTTCCGAGGCACGGCGGTGTATAGGCCTCCTTTGCGTCGCGTAGTCGGTTAATACACATCCACACACAATCTTCTTTTTTAACTATGTGCGTAATGTGACTTTACCACGACAGGGCTTCCATATGAGGTTTCCATTCTAGATGATAAAATATATCCCAGGATAAAGTGTCTCTATCGCAACTGGAAACGTTTGAGCTAACAAAAAGCGATCCATAATGTGTTATATCATGTTACTGCAGAGCTTAAGAAGCGGGGAATAACGTACTATTTACTTTTATAAAGCACTTGATCTAAATTTAGTACTCTGTTGAAGTTTTCGTGTAATTTTGACATACTTTGACATATTGTAATATGAAACAATTTTATTTGACGGTTCCGTGGCGCAGTTGCTTAGTAATGAATTGCGGCACTGAGACCCGCAGGTTCAAATCCTGCTCAAAACAAGGACTTGTTTGGCCTACTACATATATTTTTTCTGGGTTTGGATGTTTATCCTTGTAAAATTTATGTATGTAAATTGCCTCGAAGATACTTATGAAAATCTAAGCATGGGGGTAACATTATTTAAAAAAATATTTCCTCATTGATCATCTCGTTTCGCCTCATTAGGTTGAATATGATTAAATTATTGCTTCTTTGATTTTTTTATAATATTAGAGGGATTAAGAAAGTCAACAGAACACCTGGTAGTTGATCGTAAGTGACTAAATCAATAGCCTAGGCTGCATATACGTCATCTCTAAGATAAACCACAGCCTGTACTTAAACTGACTCTTACACCGTGAATTGCAGTATAGGTAAAGAGAAATAGGGAAAGTGTAGAGATAGAGTTTGTTTTTTTAAATAACCTTCTTAATTTTTCTAATTTTACTTCTACTTGTATTTTTTCCGAACCAGTGGTAAATTAAAAAAGTGACTTTCAGTAAGTTTTATTTATAATCTAAATTGAATGAAAAAGTTTCTGTTTCTGTTTCAATGAGATATGATATTAATAAAAAAATATTTTATCACTTAGCTCATTTTCGACTCTAAGAAACAAAATAGGAAAACACATATAGCAAACTATGTTTTATTACTCTCTGAAAAGGGAACTCTCAATCCAATAGTGGCGCGATAGGTGTTGCTACTCGTAGCTGAATCTCGTTACGAGGTTTTTCCTTTATAATATTGTATCGAGTGAAAAATCCGTCGCCCGCTTACGTCGCGTGCTATACCAGCGCTCGCGGCTATAAGTCAAGAGACTACTCACAAATACTCTCAACGCGCTTACAAAGGACGGATGGCTCAAACTTGAGGACGCAAGCATCCAGGTCTTATCTCGGCGTCTTGCCTCGACTTTGGGCTGCGGATAATATAAATATGTTGGAACTTTATAGCATTCTTCATCCCCTTGTTTGCCGCAGGGTAAATAGACTATATACAAGTAATCTCATATATAGGCTTGTGTAGAAGGAAATTACGATACGTAAAACACATCTAAAAGATAATTTAAAAAGTAAAAATGCTGAAAATATTATTTTAAGATACTAGAAGGACACATAAATGTGATATAACGTAGTTTATTTCAATTTACACACTTAAAACTCAATACCGTTTAAAAATAATGCGCAATCTAAAAAGGACGTTAGCAACAATTTGTATTAAGATTTAGTTTCATTTATAATTAACGTGCGGTGGCGGGAAAGATTATCCACGATCTCGTATCGTCCCATGGGTGTCGTAAGAGGAGACAGGAGGAAAAAAAAACAGAAGAAGGGCCTCAGCGACTTCTTCACAACAACGAAAATATAAAAACTGCGATTGTCAAAGCATCTGCCAACTAAACTATAGCAAATATCCTACATTTAAGAAAATACGGGAGGTCTATTTTCAGCAGCGGATTCTGATAAGCCGTAGTGGGAAAATGTGACAGGAAAGAGCCACTTTATTTGAGCCTGAAGGAAAACATTTCACAGTGGTATGTTGACTTTATCCAATGTGTCTTTTTAGAAATTTCTTCAGTAAGAAATGGTTTTAGATTTTTTTACAGAGTAAGGGTGACAAACGAGAACATAGTCCAACTGATGGTAAGTAGAAAATATGGCCCACAGATATCTACATCTATTTTCAATTGCGTTGTCACCTCTGAGAGTTAAGAAGGAATGTCTCAGTTCCCGTAAAAAGGGCCGCACACTATACGAAACATAGCAGTATTAAGTTGCCATTTTACGCTGGTATTCTGTGAAGCCATGGTCCTTCCTCGGTTGAGGCGACCCATTTGTGCTACAACCATATTTTGTTTTGTAATAAGACCGTTAATCTTCGGCCTCAGAGGTGCTTTTTGATTTTTAATCGAGTACAGTTGTGCAAGTCACACATCATTCAAAACCATCCACATACCATCACGTGGTTTGTGTGCTCACATGCCATATCCTTACCCTATATAATAAAGAAAAAAAATATTAAAAAATAATTACAATTTTTGCTTTTTTTGTCTACAGAGATTTGGCGTGATGAGATAACCAACAAAATAATTATATGTGTTTGGGTACCTGAAAAGGCTAATATGGAATGCATCGTTTTCATTCAAAAGGTCCCTGGTTATTTACGAATACAAAACACATTGTAGTCCTTTTCCAGTCGAGCTAATCCATTCAATCACAATACAGCTGCAACATAGCTCAATCACATACAAATCTATTGGAAGTCTTATCATCTGATAATATTTTTAATTTTTAATAAATAACAACTAGAGATTATTTTTCAAAAATCAGTCAAAAAATTTAACGTAGAGTCGGTTTTTCTTATCTCAAAAGTAACATTTTTTCGTTCATAGAATTTAGATCATCAAAGTCCAGTGCAGAACTTAGGTCTGTCAATAGATGCTTTGCACTGGGCAGGCGGTTTGGTACCCTAGTTTTTTTTAATTATCACTAACAAGATCTTGCTGCCCATTTCTTGGTCCACATTTCTCTATTTTCCTTACTACACCCACTGGATTATATGGAGTAGAGGGTAATCTTCTACCGCCACTAGACGGCGAATATACTCAAACAACAAAACATTACAAATAATAACAAACGTAACCAACTCTTCACAAATTTACGACAGCAAACGTCAAGTCCCTGCCCACGAACACTCGCACGTGGAGTTGTAAAATATTTAAATAGGAGAGAAAGCGAACATTTTCATTAATATCTAAGCGAAGTCAGACGGGGGTATACAATACACTATTGTGCTGGGATGAGCTTATTTACGTATTTTCGTACATACAATGTTCTCTGATTTGCAGAAATGGAGTCGCGGACGGATAATTCAAATTCTTTTATGCTTGGTTTTTACATCTTTTTTATATTTTATTTATTTATTTATTGGGTCTACCAGCAATTTTATAATTACTACATTAATTACAATAATTGCTATATTACTTGCACAGAGTATGTAAAATCGTTTACACTAACTAGCAAAAATAACACTACATGCTATTTTTGCTAGTATTAGTGTATAAATCTGAAATAAGTTAATAATAGAAAAAGAAAACAAAATCAGAAACAATCCAAAAAAAATATAATAGTAATTTTGGTAAAAGCCTGTAAAACCTTATCAATTTACACAACAAAAGAGATTTAATCAAACTAATAATTAGTCTTTCAATTAAAATTACAACTTCATTTAACAACTATCATAATTTAGCCCAACTAAATATATATTATTAGAATTTAAAAGAAAATATACGTAATAATTAATATGAGAAAAAATCACACTCAGGGTGACTGGCTTTCTCGGCTGCTGATAATTAATTTACGAAAGGTGGGGGGCGAATTAATGTTGATGTCAATTAACTGACTAAAATTATTATATATTTTACATAAACGAGGGATTGTGGAGTTGACGCCGAAGACCATCCTGGTGCGTGGAGGCATGACTGGAGTAATAGCAGTACGCGGATATCTGCGTGGTACTCGAAAATTAAATTTACTTAGTAAACTGGGGCAGTCTAACTTATTACTTAGTAATTTGTATAAAAAATTAAATCTAACAAATCTCTTCTTTGGTCAGGAGTTATGATATTAAAGTATTTTAGCCTTTTTTTATAGGACACAACGGTTTTGTTAATCTTCGTTGAGTATGATAGATGCCATATGGTTTTTTTCTGGACACGCTCCAGTCTTAAGTAGTGTGTAGAATAATATGGACGCCATTCAAGTGACTGCGGACAAGGCTGTTGTAAAGACAGACTTTTGTTTTAGCTTCTTTAAAAGTTCGACCTTGTCGCATGATAAAACCTAATAACTTAGAATCTTTGTTTATTACACTTTCTATGTGGTTAGGATAAGTCAATTTTTTATCAAGTATAACACCCAAGTCTTTTACGAGCTCAACTTCCTAAAAACTATTACCGCACAATTTATATGTCGTTGGGGTAATATTATTTTTTCTAGTAAATTTAATATGAAGACCTTTACTGCAGTTGAGTTTCATGCCATTAGATTTACACCAATTGCTTAGTTTATCTAGATCGTTCTGTAATAAAATTGAATCAATTGGTGAACAAATTGTTCTCGTTATTTTCAAATCATCGGCATATAAGTATAGTGTGGAGTTTTCAAAACAAGAAACAATGTCGTTTACAAATATATTAAACAAAATTGGGCCAAGATGCGAGCCCTGAGGTATACCTGACTTTAACAGATTGGTTGAAGAGCTAAACCCATTAACGACTACATAAAAAGAACGGTCGCGTAAGTATGATGAAAGCAATTTTAGCACCGGACCTGAAAACCCCATAATATGATAATTTTTCAATAAGTATTGCGTGTGGAACTTTGTCAAATGCCTTTTTAAAATCCTTATATATGGTATCCACCTGCTTCTGCAAGTCAATAGCGTCTGATAATGAGGAAGTGAAAATAACTAAATTAGTGGTGGTAGAATTACCTGGCAAAAATCCATGTTGATGCTCAGAAACGAAACGTTTGAAATGCATTTGAATTATTGGACAAACTAAAGATTCGAACACTTTTGCAAAAACCGAGAGAATTGATATGGGCCTATAGTTGCGTATATCTTTCTTTTTTCCATAAAGTTGGAAAAGTATCCGAACACAGCGAGGCTTTAAAGATAAGATATAAAGGCAAGTTAGGCTAGTTTCGCTATTTTTTATAAATACAGGTGGCAAATTGTCCGGTCCTGCACCTTTGCTAATATCGAGACCCTTCAGCTTTTTGAAGATTTCATTCTGATTTATTTCTATACCTGATAGATTTTCACTAAAGCCTAAACAGAGGATTTTTCGTAAATGAGATGATGAATTTGAACGACAGGAACTGTTTGAGTCATCATATACCGAAGCGAAATAACTAGAGAACATATTGCATATTTCAACTCCGCTAGTAGAAGTTTTAACTCCGTTATATATCCGTTATATACATAGCAGCTAGATACGAGTTAGAATTATTGCGTTTACTCTTTAGGAACGTCCTTAAATGCTTTGCATTCCATGGTATGGCATGCATTTCCAGGTTTTCGTTATAATTGTTGTAGGCATCACGCGTAATTCTATTACAACGATCACTAAGCACTCTTAGTTCTATTTCATTCATTGGATTATTATATTTTTTAAATATTTTTAGAATTTTGTGCTTTTCTTAAATTCTTTTTGCAACATTGTAATTGATCCACGAAGGGTACCTATTACTTTTAGCTTTTTTTAAGGGAGCATAATCTGTGATAGCAATTTGTATACTCTCGTAGAATAGTCCAACCATTTCATCTATATCATCCAGGTCCAATAATGTATGCCAGTCGATTCCCTTCAAGTACTCATTTATATAATTATAATCGGCTTTATAAAAATTGTATCGCTCGTGTGACGTATTAATCATAAGTATATTTTGTCTCACATTAGGTATATTTATTTCAAGGGGAGGATGCATTGGGTCAATATTACTGATTGGATTATAAGAGTAACTAACGGAACATACAGGTAAGTCTACGAGTACAAGATCTAGTATCTTTTGCCTATTATTAAGAATACAGTTACATTGGCGCAAGCCATTTTCCGTTATAAAATCCAATAAGCTCTGTGCTGCTGGGGGAAAGTTACAGTTAGCGGGGTTTGAGGATACATTCCAGTTAATACAGCTAAGATTAAAGTTGCCAATTATGCATGTTAACGTATTGTGTTGCTCCGAAACTCTATTACAATTATTTAAGAAAATATCCAATATGTTCTTATTTACTGGAGGTGGAATATATATACAACAAAAAGCTATATGGCGTATGTTGTTAAAGTGTGGCGCATCTACTACCACCCACAAATCTTCACAATCGCTTTCCCATAGGCTAATTCTATTTGAAATTATGTTTTTCTTGACAGCAATTAGAACGCCCCCACCGTCAGACTTAGTACTAAGTTTTGCAGTCTCTCTGTCTCTTCGATACACGTTATAACGTATATCAAATAGTTCACCACTTGAGATTGAGCTATTTAACCAGGTTTCAGTCAAAAAATAATGTCATAATTATTAATTATTATGTAACGGTAAACATCTTGGGTTTTAGTTCTAAGTCCGCGAACATTTTGGTATAACATATTAATCGACGCGCCCTTTAAGCATTATGACACCATGGCGTGACCTTAACCTTAGATTTTAACTTAAGTTTTAAGAAAGTCCGTATTTTTAACTACTTTATAATCAGAATTATCATCCTTTCGTATATACGACCATTTCGAACAAAAACATATTTGTAACCTTTTTCTTTAGCTTTAAGTCTCGCCGCGGTATGTAGAGCTTTATTCCCAGGTGACAGATGTTCTATGTTATAAATGGGTTGTTTTTCTTCACTTAGCCCGATTCCAATGTGTGACGTATTCAATTTATCTCTAGGGTTGCTTTTATTATATTTTATCACCACAGCCATAACACTGTCCCCGGTTAGCGGAGAATTAAATTGTACTATGATAGATCTCGGTCGAGTACTTTGACGATTTACCTTAGCAACTCTCGTAACATTCGTAATTTTGTTGGTGGTTATTTATTATTAAATATCAAGCCCTATGACACTGCCAAACTGTTCCACGATTTTGATCAGATTTTCATTTTTCCTTTCAGGAACACATTGCAATTCCAAGTTACTGTATCTAGTTTGCTGTTCGAGCTCATTTACCCGTGTGTTAAGGGCGTTAATAGTCGCCTCTAATTTAGTATTATTTTCTTTAAGATCCTTCAGAGCTGTAAGATTTGCACGGTGTTCTTTCAAGAAATCCTTGTATCGGCCGTTCATAAAATTTATGGAGTTTTTTATGTCTATGATCTCCTCCCTTATTACTTTTAATTCACTATTTAGTACGCTTTTTATAGAAGTTCTCATCGGCGTCAGCATTTCTTTCATTTTGGCCCTTACTGTTTCGTTCACCATCTCCCGTATATCATTTAGCTGAGAGGATTTTTCTGTGTTTAGTGACGAAACAGCAACTCTTTTAATCGATCTTTTCGTGACATTCTGTTCGCTGCCAACTAACGTGTCTTTATTACGCACGGGTGTGTTTTTGCCGTTACCTTTCGGCCTTTTTGACATGCAGGCAGGGCACATCCACTCAGTTGTGGGTTCTGTATTTGTGTTGAACTGCCCGGTCGACTTCAAACACGCGCGGTGGTATCCGTGTTTACATTTCGCACAACACATGCAATCTTCATCGTCTTTCGCTTCGTTGCAACAGTTCAGCTGTATTTTTGACATACTTTGACACTTATTAAATTATGAATTATTTTGTTAATTTTCCCAAATTTATATTTAAAGTGCTGTGATGAACTGCACATTCGAATAAAAAACTTTAAAAAAAAAGAAAAAGAAGAAAAAACTTTATCAATCTGAGGCTTGAGCCAACGACTTTCGCCTTCGTAGTCAAAGAGTTGCCTGTTAAGCTATTTAGCTATGCTTTTCAGATGCGAAAATTTTAATCGTAATACCACACTTTACATATCTTTGTAAGTGGGTACTCACATGTAATCTCTTTATAGTTTAATAGACAAGCACAAAATGTTCAATAATAGAATAATATAACCATATAACAAAAATTATTGATTAACTGTTGTCTGACTTGACTTGACTTGTTTATAAACTTTACGAAATGGTTTTTGATTTTTACATTGATAATTAACCGATTTTATTGTTTTCAATGTAAAAAAAATTGGATTTAGCTTATCACACACCCTCAAATAAATGTATAATTGTGATTTATTGTTTTGTACCAGTTTTTACACTTCACTTTGAATGATATGTTATTTTTGTTTAATTTAGGTTCTTCCTAACAGATATCAGTAACAGATATCAGTATAAAGTTTATATTAACACCAACTATGCACTACTATTGCACGTATTAGACTATTATCACTTCAAAACAATTTTTTTTCACTTTTAAATACACTAGCTCGATGTTTATCGTGTCGCGCAACCGTATGTATAATATATACGTACGTACGTACAATCTTATAAATCTGAAGTAATACAAAATTGTGTGGAAAAGTGGACACAAATTAAAAGTTAACCAATTAAAAAAGTACACAACCAATAAAAATTGCAAGAAATATAGTACCTACATATATAATAGATTTTAAAACAAATAGTCCCTAATAATCTCAAAATTAATTTTAAAGATGATTATCGAAAACTATTTGCATTTTGTAAAATTATACCTATTCACGACAAAGTTGAACTAACATTACTAACTGAAAATTACTTCACTGAAAATTTTAAAAAGGTGGATAAGTTATTATACTCCGCACGCAGAACTGATAATCTAAAACTGCAATTACCTAAATATAATAACTTAGACGGAAAAGAACTTTAAACTATGTTATACCTAATCTAATCAATCAGTTACCTAAATCTTTGAAAGACGTCGTAACACGTAAAAACATAAAATATAAATTATTTTTTTTTATATACAATTAACTATTCATCTTTGTAATCATAAATTTCTTAAATAAATAGATAAATAAAATATACAGCATCCAAATAAGCACTTGAGTCGTATAATGCGTAGCAGGCCTTCAACATTACTTCACTCCAATATGCCCACGAGGCATTTTTTGAGGGGACCATATGCATTACTTATTAATAACGTATTGTTTATTTTCTAAAAATCTTCGACCGGTATGGCTAATATTGACATATAATTTAGAATTAATAGAAAAGGGATATCACTATGTTCAACAAATATGGACAACAGATTATTATTTATTAAATATCTTTGCTGCTGCAGATAAAATAATTGTGGAGATATCTTTTGAAATTTGGTATAGTTGAATTATTTTTTTTAGTATAAGGGTGACAAACGAGCGCACAGTCCACCTGATGGTAAGAACTTGCTGTGGCCCATAGACATCTACATCTTTCGTCGATTACGAATCAAAATGCAGATGCGTTGTCACCCGTGAGGACTCAGATGGAATGCCTCGTTTCTAGTAAAAAAGGTCACCGGTTTTCTACACTCACCTTTCGAAACACATCAAGCTGCTATTTTACGCTGGTATTCTGTGAGAGCATCGTCTTCCCCCGGTTGAGCTGACCCATTTATGCTACAACTATACTACTAACATAGCTGCAGCAAGGCTCGAACACGTTACAAATAACAAACTCAGGTCTTAAATTTATAATTTGATTGGGAATTAAAATTTAATGATATATTATAACTTTCAAATAAATTTATCGGTACGATACGTGCGCCACTAACTGTAACTTAATTGTGCTATGACCATATATGACAATAACCATCCCCAAGTGCGAGCAATAAGTTGACAAAGTTTTATCGGTATCGGATGAACGGTATGGCTGCATATAAAATGCGAACAAACAATTTTATATATTAGATGAATTTATCATTGCTTTTTTTCTCTTATC
Organism: Parnassius smintheus behrii; assembly: GCA_036936625.1. NCBI lineage: Eukaryota > Metazoa > Arthropoda > Insecta > Lepidoptera > Papilionidae > Parnassius > Parnassius smintheus. The sequence goes on from JAUPFT010000020.1 coordinate 44,334,063, forward strand.
TAGTGTCAAAATAATCAAACGCTACCTAATTTTAAGATGTCGTTAAGTCTTGTTCATTTGACTTTAGGTAATAGTGACAGCATAAGACTTAACAGCATCTTAAAATAGAGATGCCTTTGAACATTTGGGCATAAAAGTTAATCGTACTCGTTTCTGAAATAAAAAGGGGTTTCAATTAATACGAAATAAAGTGATTGTTTTAGGGATTATGTGTGTAGTGATGACGTAGTCCTTTTTCTGAAAGGTTATTATGATTGGGTACCTAAGTAGCGGCAGATTCCGTTAAACTAATTACTAAAGCGAACACGCATTGGAGAATTGCGGCGGGTTGTTGCTCCGTAGCTCTCTCTACAGTATAATAGGATTAGGTACATTGCAACTTTTTTGTGGTTTCTTCTATCAAGATTATTTGATAAATTCGGGTGAGAGTGGTTTGTGTGTCCCGGAATGGTTTACATTCTCAATTTGATCCGATAGGTGGCGCTGTCACGTTTTAATTTATTTTATTTTATTTATAGTACAATGTCTGCAGGCACGCTATTTAATATAATACGAATATAAATAAATTGGAATAATATTAAGAGATATAATACATAAATGAACCGCAAAGCAAGTGTATACAAGCTGTATACTGTATTCATTGATTTTCATTGTAATTTTTTATTGGAAGAGGCGTCTCCGTTTCGCAGGCGAGCGTCAAAACAAAAACAAAATTTGCATCGGCTGCAGGAAGGCGTTCCTTGCGACAGCTGCGTAAATATTGACACGATGTCGGTATCTGAGGTAGTAAATTTAAAGAGGACATTCTACAATCTAGTCAAGATTACGGGAACGTAAAATATTTTTTTAAAGTATTTAAAATCTATTTTTTTGTTATTACATTACAATTATTACTAAATTAATACGTATTGAAAATTTAAGTAGGTGTAAGAATATCTACTACCCCATATCATCCCGCAGGTGTTGTAAGAGACGACGGAATGGGGTGCTGGCCAGCAGCGTCTTTCTAATAACGACTAAAATTAAAAAAAACTGCGGTTGCCAACCCGCTTGCAAAGATTACAAATATACCCCAACGAGGAAAACCATGGGGAAGGCCTACTAGACTGAACTTTAAGGCCTGTAATCGTAACGATATACATCTTGACAGAAGTCGATGTCACTACGATCTGGTCACTCCTATGAGCTCTTTATGATACCTCATGCAAACAAAAGCGCTTACTCTGTGGTCACTGTACACTACCTAATGTTTTTGCAGACTCCTCTCTACACAAACCTTAACAACCCTACGTTCTTTTGCTTGCATATCTACCTCTAAAATATTTACCTACTACTAGTAAGTTTTATCTAGTTTATTTTCAATGTTAATATTAATGTTCTGCAATTTCGTAGACGTCCAATGATATTTTATAATGGTGTTTTCATTTAACAAAAGTCTTTAATTTTTTATGTGATATGCGAACATCTACTAAAACAGTAGAGTAAGTAGGGTTTTATTTTATTTATGTCACACCACACGCACATATTATATGAAAATAAAACCCCTTTAGATATGCATTAAAGACCTGAACTTTTTGTTATGAATAAAAGTTGTCTATTCATATTATATTTAATTTTTTAGGTTTATTTTAAGTAGGCAATTTTTTATATAAATTAAAAGACAACTTCAGACACACAAATTTCACACCAATAGCAACTAAATTAAGGCTTTAATAACACAAATTAAGTCTTAACTCCATCTTCATAAGCAATTATGTGAAAATTATTTTGTAATGTTTAGTTCTTTGAAATCAGTTTTTAATCTTTATTAAACTTTAATTGTTTGGCCTTTTTGAGTAAAATAAGTAAAAACTAGATCAATGTTATTAGTAGAGTCAATTAAATGTTACATCAACCATTATTTTTTCAGCCAACAACCACAATAAAAACAAAAAATGATTAATAAAAAAATTATCATGATAATTGGTTCACTATTTAAATCTAGAAAAATTATCACGTCTTATATAATACGCACAAGAATAAAGAATAAAATCATACAGAAGAATTGTGAACTTCCTTCTTTTTTGAAAATCGGCTTAAAAAGAGAACTTACCACCATTTGATTCAATGACTATACCAATACCAAACTAATACCTGTGAGTAAATATATACCAGAATTTCTATATTACGTTGTTTCATTAATTACGTGATTTCGATAAGCTTTCGCTGCAGTATGATTAGGTCAGCTCGACCAGGGTAGGACCGTACTCTCACGTAATGCCAGTCAGAAATAGATGCTATGGTGAGTGTAGAGAATTTGTGACTCTTATTACCAGTAATAAGGGTATCCGATTCTTTACATTCGATACGAGTCGTTCCATCTTAGTACTCAGGAGTGAGAACGCATCTGCATTTTGATTTTTATGGTAGACTAGCGACCATCCCCGGCTTTACCTAGGTAAGATATGATTAAATATCGTTTATTTTACCAATTTTCCATTTTTTTGTAAGTCCAAGGTTTTCGTTTAAAATATAGCCCAAATCACTCCTGGTATTGCTCTCTATCTGAATGTGAAGCTTCATTACAATCAGTTCAGACATTCTGAAGATTAGCCCACACAGATAAACCGACAGATAGACAGACACTAAAACTTTACAAATGATTATTCATATCTTAATGATTGCAAATAACCCCCTGAGATCAATATAAGGTAGTTATTATGATGCTATAGACAGACACTTCAATTTTATTTATGTGTATAGATGTAGATGTCTATGGGCCTTAGCATCTACTTATAATCAGGTGGACTATATGCTCGTCACCCTTTTTTATAGAATGAGGGTGAGAAACGAGCACATAGTCCACCTGATGGTAAGTGGATGCCGTGGCCCATAGACATCTACATCTATTCTCGATTAAGATTCAAGATGCTGATCCGTTGCCATCCCTGAGGACTAAGATGGAATGCCTATAGTTTCCAGTAAAAAGGGTATCAGGTTCTTTACTAATGTCCTCCAGACCGAATTTTGGCCTGCCTCAACGGAGGCTAGCCATCGGCGCAGGACAGGATTATTGTGCCCAAGGGTACGAGCGCAGGCACAGGTGCACTCTCTATTCCCTCACTCTGATAATCCGATGGGACGGTAAACCGACACGACCGGAGAGAGATCAGGCGCAGGACCAACGGCTTTACGTGCTTTCCGAGGCACGGGGGTGAGATACCGCCAACTTCCTGACTTCAGACAGTTACTGAGAATTTCTTGACGGCAAAACTCAATAATTGATTTTTTTGGCCCGCCTCGGGATTCGAACCCAGGACCTCATGATCAGCAGTCGCACCACTACAACCACTAGACTAACGAGGCAGTAGGTTCTTTAAACTCACCATACGAAACACAGCAACATTAAGCTGCTATTTTACGCTGGTAATATACTACATCGTGATACACAATTGTGGTGGAGTTAAATTTATTAGCAGCACGTTTATAGAATTCTACGAGAGTTAAATCTAAAATACTGTTGTTTTGTAATGTTGTTTTTATACAATATAAATATATACAGAAAACTTAGACACATATAAAGAAAACTTACATAATATATTCCTCATAGCCTATATAAGTCCACTGCTGAACATAGGCCTGCCCAATAAATTGCGTCATAGGGAGCTATTGCGTATAGGTACTATAGCATATATTTTGCTATAGTAGCCACCCCTGGCAGGTGGGTTAGCAGCCGCAGTAGTTTTATCATTTCGAGAGATTATCAGGAATATGCTCCTGTACATCTTCCATTTTAATTTCTTTCAGTCACCTCTTACGACGCCCACGTGATGATGTAGTGAATACTTTCATACCACTACTGCTCGGTTTACATAATATATTAAAACACAAAAATGTAATCGCATCATAAAAACTCATGCCTATCACCCAGAGAGGTAGACTACGGACTTCAAATTTCGACACACCTCTCTCGCCTCATTTTTGTCCATAGACCTACGCATACAGGCTCGACCGATCGCTCGATCTTCAATATATCGCCAATTTGGTCGATAAACTTCCGTCAAGGGAGTCCCTTGTTGTTGTACAAATGTAAGTGTTTAATAAAAGCAAAATTAATACATCAAACAAAATCCGTTTTTTACAAACGACCTGTCCCTTAAGTTAATTATTTCGTGTAAATATTTGCTAATTATTTGATTGAGCGGCGCCCGGGAGCGCCTACGTTGTGTAAACAAGCCAAATAAGGCCCGGGACGGCGGAATATCTGATAATGCCCCGGCATTTCTGTACAATTTGTTATTTCACATACATTAATAATTTTGTAAACCGTACCTTTTTTATTTCATTTTAAAAAATGCAACGATCCATGACTTTTCTGCCACCAGGCGCCACTTTGGAATGAGATGAAATATTTGACAGATTTCATAGCGGAGAGAAGTTAAATTGTTAAAAAGTATGGAGATTAATGTTTATTGAGATGAATTTAATTCCATACAAAATTGGGTCAGGCGTGAACAAAGTTCAATATGTCTTATTTTGAAGATTTAAATATTTCATAAGTATTGTATCATAAGTATTTCGTAATATTGCAGGACCTGGGGTTTCATTTTAATTTATGTTTTATGATTTGTAGGTTGTATAGTAAAATCACTCGTTCTCGTGATAAGTTGTTTAAATAAATTGAAAAGGACACAAAATAATGCAGTTTCGTTGACATTATTAAATAAAGTAAAATAAAACTCAACCTATTTTTATTAATTATATAATGTAATCGCCTGTCCGTTCGTTGATTTGTCGTCAAAATCCATAAAAACGAAGATCCTGAATGAAATGAAGACATGGCTTAAATACAAGGGTCCAAGCCAAAATTCTTAATTAAAAACGTTTCGTTTTTGCTATAGTAAAAGCGATAACTTCCGTTTTCCAGTTTAAAAAATGTTTCTATTATTGTCCCAAGCACAACAGAAATAAAAAACATTTAATTATGTTTATAATTTATCCATTTATTACCTACATATTTTTGTAAAACTATTCGGAACGGAACGGAACAAAACGGAAAAATTCGAAGTCAATTTCGTTCATCTCCTTTGTGAAAAATCAAAAACTTTTATTTAAATCACAAGTTTTCGATGATGATGCTCTGTGTGACAAATAAGTACACCTTCGTCCCAACCTGCAGTGTCTAGTGAGCGTAAGTTTATTGATGCTCAGTACCTCGCATTGCTTTCAGTAATGCAGCGTATAAATAAAATAAATAAAAAAGCCTTTTTATTTCTTACAAACAAATGAAAGAGTAAGTAACAGTGTTATCTTATTACTAAACTTTGATTTGCAAGAACCCCCTCCTCGGGTGAAGGCCTCCTCCAAAGAATCCCAATGGTCTCTGTCTTCGGTTATTTGTAACCAATTTGGGCCCGCTATCTTTGTGATGTCGTCTTGCCATCTCGCATGGGGTCTTCCTCTGTAGCGTTTCCCTGTTGGGTCGTTCCATGGAATAATTTTTTTTGGTCCATCTCTCATCTTGTAATCGCGCTACACGCCCACTTACGTTTTAGTCTTTGAGCGTGAAATAGAGCATCTGTAGCTTTTGAAATATTTCTTATTTTAGTGTGTCTTATTTTTTGTCTTTTTTAGATATTCAACATACTACGTTCCATACCGCGTTGGCGGTTGATTATTTTGTTCTTTACTTTGCTAGAATATCTCCAGGTCTGACAGGAACAGGTTAAGCATGGTGGGAGACATGTGTTCATGACTTTAGTTTTTATCTTTATTGGCATATCACCCTTAAATATTTCCTTTAAGCTCCAGTATTCAGTATTTATTCCAGGATCTATGTATTTTTCGTTAAAGTATTTTATATTATTATTTAAAACTATATTATTTTATATTAGTTCTTCGTAAAAGATATTTGTTTACCTAGGTCGATGAAGTTTTCTGTATAGGTAAGTATCTCGTTGTCGACTGATTTTCTTGATTTTGTACTGTTCGTCATTAGCATTGTTTTTGACAGGTTCATTTCTAAACCTACTTGTATGCCGGCTTCGTTAAGTGAATGAATAATGATTTGTAGTTACATACCCGTTTCTGACAACAGAACCAGATCATCGGCGAAGCGGAGATGGCTAAGGTATTTACCGTCGATATTTATACCATAATTATTCCAATCCAGTTTCCTCATTGTATATTCTAGGATGGAAATAAATAATTGCGGAGAAAGAGGGTCGCCCTGACATACCCCTCTGGCAATGGGAAAGCCTGGTCCGGTTTTTTCCAGTTTTACTCTACCTTTATTGCTCAAATATATGTTTTGAACAAAACTATTATTTACAAATTTTATCGCGTTTAATTCAACTTTAATTTATTTTCATTATCCCGACGTTTCGGGTGCTTTACAGCACCCATGGTCACGGGGGGGACTGAGATGTTTGACGTCCAAATATCATAGATAGTCGGAGTCCGAAACGTTGGGATAATAAAAATGAATTAAAGTTGAATTAAACGCGATAAAATCCGTAAATAATGGTTTTATTCAATGTATAGTGTTCGCGTTAATCATCAAATATATATTTATAATTACTTGTATGTATACATTTTCTACCCCCTGCTGTTCCAGCATATCCCAGATGCTTGAGTGAAACACTGTGTCGAATGCTTTTTTGTAATCTACGAAAGCAATATAGAGAGCTCTCCTTCGTTCTCGATATTTTTCGATTAGTAGTTCCAAGGTGTGGGTGTGATCTATAGTAGAGAAGCCCTTTCTAAATCCCGCTTGCTCAATGGCCTGTTCCAAATCTAATGTAATGCTTATTCTTTGATTTATTAGCGAAGAGAAGAGTTTGTACAAGCACGGTAATAGGCCTGTAGTTACCTATATCGCGTGGGTCTCCTTTTTTATAAATTAATATTATATTTGACTCTGACCATTGAGTAGGTGTATAGGTAGTTTCTAGTATGCGGTTGAATAGGTGAGTCCGAGGTGGAGCAGCTGAGTGCAGGCTGTTTTTATAGCTTCGGTAGTTACGTTGTCTGGGCCTGGACTTTTTTCTGATTTCTAATATTCTCTTTGTATCTCAATATTTCCTCTTTTTCCCTTAATATAGAGTGTTGGCAGCTGCTAAAATTTGACCTATTTTTTTTTTGTATTTTGTTAATATTATTGTCGCTCTTACTGGTCTGTGGTCCGAATAAAAGTTGACATTTAATACTTCAATGTTTTGAAACAGTTTTGGTTGATTTGACATGATGAAAACGATTTCATTTTTGTATGTTCCATTTGGTGAGCGTCGTGTCCATCGTTGGTTCGGCTTTTTTTTTTAAAAAAGGTGTTTAGGATTGCTATTTTATTTTCAAGCGCGAAGTTTATCAATCTCTCACCTCTCTGGTTTCTTTCTCCGTATCCTTTTGATTTCGTAACTAAGTATTTATCTTGCCTGGGTTGTCCTAATTTAGCATTTAAGTCGCCCATTATTACAAAAATTCTATGTGCTTGGTGAATAGCTTTATTTACATTTGTATTAAAAATATCAATTTCTTCTTCTTTCGCTAATTCCGTGGGTATAATACTTGCATAAGAGATAATTCGTTTCCTTGTATTTTTAAATTCAATAGTGCTAATCCATCTGTTATACCCATGAAGTTTTCTATATTATTTTTATGTTTTTTATGTAGTAAAAATCCAACGCCATACTTTCCAGGTGTAAGTCCTATGTGGCATAAAATAAAATTGTCTTATTCCTCTATTTTTGTTCTTTGAGGTCTCACTTCCAATAGTCCGATCATGTCGAATTTTATATCTTTCATTGCCTCTACTAATTCTATTAAACGTTCGTACGGTGACAGTATTCTTATATTGTAAGTTAATGTGTAAAGCCTTGTTGGTAAGATAGTTATAGGGTTTGTTAACATAATTGTATTTTTCTTTGGAGGGTTGTAAGGCAGCGTATACTCTGTCTGAAATGAAATGAATGATTTTTAAATACAGATTTTTTTAATTTTCCACTGGTTCGAAAAATACCTCAGTCCTGAAAAGAACCAGCAGGTCAATCAGCCGGACTTTTTTATAAACATATGTCACTTTATATATATTTATATAAACTAATAATTTATTTTGTACAATTTTCGAATGATTTTTATAGAACTAGCATAGTGGCGATCACCTCATTCCCACGGGTCATTTTCATTTATTTATTGTTTGATATCATAATAACTCTTTTTGTAAAATTGTTTCTTTAATAAAACATATAAACTTGTTTAAAGACAAAATTTGTACATTTTCTGGGACTTTGTTGTAAAAGCGTATACATTGCCCCATAAATGAATTATTAATTCGGTGGAGTCTAGTAACTGATATTACACCTTTTATTTGTTCCTAGTATTTAAAGTATGAACATCTGTATTCCTATGAAAGCAATTTATATTTTTATGTACATACATTACATTTTCATAAATATTATTGCGATGCCTAAGTTAAAATGTTTATTTATAAAAAAAAATCTAAGGGACTCTTTACAATTTAAGTTATAAAGCCCATACGGCTCTCTTTTGCAAAAAAATGACACCAATGTCAGTCGCATTACCCCATAGTAAGATTCCATAAGATATTACGCTATGAAAGTAACTGTAAAGTAGTCTATAATGACTTTGTCTATATCAATTGTCGAATGTAAATCATTGTCAATGCCCTTGACTAACTGGCATTAAGTCAGCCTTTGATAAGCATTAAAGTTAAAAGAAATCGAATAAATAAATAAAAGCTTAAAGTAAGTAAGCTTTGTACGTGGTAGAGCCATGCTGCAGTTATATTAGATGTATAGTTGTAGCACGAATGGGTCGGCTCGACCGGGGAAGGACCACGCTCTCACAGAATACCAGCATCAAATAGTAGCTTAATGCTGCTGTATTTCGTATGGTGAGTGTAGAGAACCGGAGACCTATTTTACTGGAAACGAGGCATTCCATCTTACTCCTCACGGGTGACAACGCATATGCATTTTGATTCGTAATCGAGGATAGATGTAGATGTCTAAGGGCCACAGCAACCACTTACCATCAGGTAGACTGTGTGCTCGTTTGTCAACCTATCCTATAAAAAAAAATTACATACATAAATAAAAGCTTTTATTTATCATCATCATTATCATTATTATAACCTATCAATGTCCACAACTTAACAAAGATTTGTTTCATAGAGGGACTTACCATAACTTTTATTATTATGAGTTGTTTATCAGAAAGAAGCTGCTGCCCAACTCCCGTTTCAGTTTCTCTGTGTTGCCTCTTACGAAACCCACAGGATGATATTGGGTAGTGGGTTCTTTCCCGTCACCACTATACGTAATTTATAATAAATAGACATCCGACTAAGCCTTATGATACGAGTACAGTGAGATAACAGCAGTGGCCAACATAAGTTTTGTCTATGAAACATAATAAGTACTAAAAAAATTGTGAATACATTTGGTGACAATTTCAAGTGCAATAATGTAGATAAATGCATTAGGCTTCATCTTTTACTAGGGTCGGAGACGAGGTTTGTTTGTTGACATTACGAGGGGACTTTGAGTTTCTCGCGGCAACTTGTTTTGACAGCTTCTGACTACAGACTGTTCGCTAGATTACGATGCAGCTTACACCGTATAAAATAATCGCGCATTCCTTACAATAGACACACACATACACACCTTACAGTATATGAAACGAACCTTTATAATCATCTCATAAACATCAAGATCTTGAATTCTTTACAAGTCTATTAAAACATGAGCCTCTTCAAAGGAATGCCAAAACATGTTTCTGAACTACCTTCATACATCAAATTTCGACATGTTTTACTAGGTCATATCTCCATCTAGTGGGTATCACTTTGCACTCTGCCTACCAGTACGTGTTTGACTATCGAGAATCTATTTTCTCTATTGGTTCTAATTTCTAGATACAAGTATTAAATGAATTGAACCGAGATCTCAAATAAAATGTCTCAAACATAATTATATTGCGTGTGAGACTTATATTGGCTCTTTTCGTCCTTTAAAAAATGAGAAAGCGGTGAGACATTCTGTTTACCAGCACAAATAGATAGGTGAGTATTGTTAACTCAAATAAATTCCAAGGCCAGGCACAGTAACACTTCATCTTTAATATTCGAGTCTAGAATATAATATTCATGTTTCAATTTTTATCGAGTTTTAATTTAAACTGTGCAGTTTGAATTAAAACTCGATATTATCTCTGAATATTGGCCATTGATATTAAAAATAAACTTATAAGAAAAAGAAAAAGAGGATTTTAAAGAACTTATAACAATAAAATAATTTTCACATAGTAGCTTCTGTAGTCGGCACTTTAAATGCTTCGTGGAAATTGTATTCTTTTTAGTACTTTGACGTACATATGCTTTTAATTTTTACAAAAAAATATCTTTTGACACTTTTGAGTGGAATATCATAAAATCAAAAACATTTACGTAGTTTCAAAAGTTCCCTGTTAAATATAATATGTATCTCTATAGATTGTTTCATAAGGGGGCAATTTGCTATAGTTCTCTGCTTGGGTGGCGGGAAGGGATGGCAGCTGTTTTATTTTTTCAGTTGTTATTAGAAGGAAGCTGCTGCCGATCTATAGGTTTGTTTGCCGTTGTCTAATCTACGTGGTTCCTACGTGGTAGAGTCATGCTGCAACTATGCTAGTAGTATAGTTATAACATGAATGGGTCGGCTCGACCGGGGATGGAACATGTGCTCACAAAATACCCGCGTACAATAGCATCTTAACGCTGCTGTGTTTCGTATGGTAAGTGTAGATAACCGAAGACCATTTTTATTGGATAGAAGGTATTCCATCTTAGTCCCAACGGGTGACTTCGCATCTGTATTTTGATTCGTAACCGGTGATAGATGGAGATGTCTATGGGTCAATCACTTAGCACCCTCCACGGGCCGAGTATTCCTACAATGCCACTTCGCGGTCACCGCTACAACTTAACTTATTTACTTACACACTAAACGTATAACAACAAACAAAATATAACATTAAAGCTATAACAAATATGAACCATGGAGATCTGTATACAATGGATCAATATATTGTTTAACATACCGTACAAAAAATAACATAGAGCCCAATCAGGACCTCCCTCTTTGGAAGTTGGTTAAAAATGTGTCCTGCCACCTCAAAAGTTTTAGAGTTTTGAATTTGTTTTATAATTTCAACAAAAATGAACATTTTATTACTACTTTAAAGAAACTTATTAAGTAAATTTTAAGTCAAGAAAAATATACAGTTTAAGAAATAAGGATGCTCTCTTTTAAGTCGATCGAAGTGTACTCTCAGTGAGGTTCGTTTAAGATGAAATTTGCATCGCATTACGATCATAAAGATATACAGCGAACATTCTTGTGTAGCGAGCAACCCCTCAAAACACGACGGGTTTAAAAGCCTTGCGTCGGTCAACATTGGATTGGAGGGTCTTTATCGATATTGCCGCGAGCTATGATGTTTTATTTACAGTGTATTTTGTTAACTTTGTGGTTGAGCGTCCGTTTCATTTTTTTTAATAGGATAGGGTGACAAACGAGCATACAGTCCAATTGATGGTAAGTGGTTGCTGTGGCTCATAGATATCTAAATTTATCCTCGATTACGAATCAAAATGCAGATGCGTTTTCGTCCATGAGGACTAAGATGAAATGCCTCGTTTCTTGCAAAAATGTTCTCCAGTTCTAGATACTCACCATACACTGGTATTCTGTGAGAGCGTGGTTCTTCCCCGGTCTATAACCATACTTCTAATATAACTGCAGCATGGCTTTACCACGTATAAAATATTTGTAATATTATGTTCTTAAATAGTCTTATATTCATTATTGTATATATATATATATATATATATATATATATATATATATATATATATATATATATATATATATATATAATGCAACCTCTACTGACTGACAGACTCATCACGATTTCTCTAAAATTATGCACCCGATTGACTTGAAATTTAATATAGTTACTCATTTCGGATTGTAGACGCTCACTAAGAACGGATTTTATGATAGTCCAATAAAAAATCTTGATATTTTACATCTAAGTTACGCAATAAAATACTATCGTGCGCCCAGCGAAGCAAGCGGGTTACAGATAGTATTTTAATGTTTATAAAAGAATCCACAAACCACATAATTTTAACTATTTTCAACAAACTATACGTCGCAAACTTATAGTGAAATTATTATCTCTAAATAAAGCCCAGAACTGCTAGGAGATAATAATTCTATCCCCCTTTTATATTCCGCGTATTATCCTTGCGGTGGCTATCTTGGAAATGTTTTCACAGCCGCCACTTAAGAGACCGGCAGTCGATACAAACTTTGTTTTCTTTTGGTTCTTGGCTGCTATGAAATGGTAATAAGAGATTTAAAGACTTTCTTGTAGATAGAAATAAATAAATAGAAAGTAATAAAAGTTGCTTTCTATTCATTTATTTATTCATTCATTCATTTATAACAGCCTGCATCAAACTGCTAAACAAAGACTTCTCAAAAGCTATTATGCAATAGCTACCTTGATGTGTTGCCGATAAAATGCTGCTTCTCATCTCAACTGTTTTGCTCTGCTATTATGACTCTCACGGGACGATATGGGGCCACTATATGGTTAAATAACGTAATATGCCTTGTCAGAAAAACTCAAGGCTTTCGATATTTGATGAATTAACCTTGTTTGCGAGAGACGTGAAACACCTATTTTATAGAATAAGGATGACGTACGAGTACTCGGTACACCAGGTTTAGGTGGATAATGTGACACATAAACAACGTTTTTTTTTTTGGAAAATGTTAACAAACGAGCTCACAGTCCACCTGATGGTAAGTGGATGATGTGGTTGATAAACATCTAAATATATCCTCGATTAAGAATAAAAAAGCATATGCGTTGTTACCCCTTAGGACTAAGATGGAATGCCTCGTTTCCAGTAAAAAAGGGTCTCCAGGTTGGGTTAATCGAGGATAAATATAGGTGTAGATTTTTTACGTGTTAGAGCCATGCTGCAGCTATATTATGGTTGTAGCACGAATGGGTTGGCTCAACTGGGGAAGGACCACGCTCTAACAGAGTACCAGCGTAAAATAGCAGTTTAATGCTGCTGTGTTTCTTATGGTGAGTGTAGAGATCCGGAGACACTTTTTTACTGGAAACGAGGCATTCCATCTTAGTCCTTAGGGGTGACACCGCATCTGCGTTTTGATTCTTAATCGAGGATAAATGTAGATGGTTATGGGCCACAGCAACCATATCAGGTGGACTGTATGAACGTTTTTCACCCCTATTCTATAAAAAAATATAAGTTTAAAAAATACCTTGCACACATGCATAGATCATGAGCTGTGATGATCCGCTTAATTATTTTATTTGTCCTGGTGATCCTGATCAGAATAAAAGGATACATTTATTACAATATTATATTGACCTTAGTACGAGTGCTAATTTTCTAGTTAATCGACTGTCTACAAGTTGGTGAAACTTATATTAAAATATTACGTTCCCTTACATAGACAGATACACGCAAGCAAATAAAAGCTCTTTATTAGATATAAAGAGCTTTTCGCGATAAAATCCGTAAAAGTAGTTTTAATCAACTGACAAACAGTCTTCATTAATTTTACAGATTATATAATCTACGTCATCAGTCAGTAGTATATACATATAAGTAGTATTAGTAATATATACATATAAGTTTTATATGTATATATTAACAATTATGATATTAAAAAATAAACAAAAAATCATATCAGAAATCAATCTATAAAATACGAAAAGACATTCTATGATCTTAAAACTGCCTTCATAAAACGGCAAAATTACTTGATATAATGTTCACGAGAACCCTAGCTACTTGTTTTGCAATAAAGGAGTCAAAATTTCAGCCACCGGGACGTATAAAATTGTATTCTTTCAATATCATAATAAAATGTACTATATAAATATTAAGATGTTGCATTTTGACGTAAAATATTACAGGAAAATACATTAAGGAGCATACATTAACTTCTTCTACCAGTAGAGTTAATAAAGGAGTTTTATAACTTGGACATAATATTATACAATCTATTTAAGCAAGGCTATTATGCAATCTATATGGGAAGTTTATATTCAATAGTGACTTTAATTGGGTGTAATGATGATGCATCATTCATCTATCATAACCTATAAAATTCATTGCTAAGTGTATGTTTCCTCCATAATTGCCTCAAAGAGATTGTTCCATAGTTATCACGCTTGGCAACCGGGTTTTTTATAATTTTAAGTTATTAAAGAGGAGCTAACCACTGCCTTACTATCTTAGCCTTCATGGATGACACCGCATCTGAATTTGATTTGTAGTCGAGGATAGATATAGATGTCTATGGACCACAGCCTTCACTTACCATGAGGTGGACTTTGTGGACTGTGTGGATATATATATATATACTCTTGTCTAGTTTCTGGTACTCTACACTCACCATAAGATTCACAGCAGCATTAAGCTGCTATTTTTGAGAGGGTTTTAAGGCAAGGAAATGTCCACCACGCTGCCCCAGTTGGCTGATTTAACAAGTCTTCGAATTATTATTTTGTGTAATTTTTCAGACACACAGGTTTCTTGAAGATGTTTGCCTTCACCGAAAAGCACGCGGTAAATCAGCAACAACTGCAATTAATAATTTCCTCTCTGCCGGTGGGGATCGAACCCGGGTTCGCGTACTATGATATTTACCGCGGCGGCCACTAAGCCCCTGAAGCTACTTAGATCTAGAAAGAAGCCTCCCGTAAGGAATGCCACCTGTGTATTTTTTTACTGTTTAAAAAACGTCATATCGACTTCCTGCCCTACACTTCGCTTACCGGTACGAGGCTGTCACTCGGGATCCTTTCTTCCAGTTCGATAGGCGATTTTTCGAGCAATATAGCTGGCCCATTGCCAAACACTGCGATCACTCTGGTTCTACTGCGGATATCCTCACTTCTAAGTTTATCACGCAGAGAAACCCCGAGTATAATAATAATAATAATAATAATATATATTACTATACTATTTTTATATATATATTTATTACTATACCTCGCTGAGGGATCTTGAGCTCATACAGCTAGCAGTAATAGAGTTCGTCTCAGATCCTTAAGTCATCACTGGCAACACGCACTGGTTGTAAAATATTGTTTTCAAGGTGCAAGTACATGTACCAAAACAATCTGATTACGTAAAAATTTATACACACAATAAATATGTTTCGTGACGTCATTAATTCTACCCGTGTCCGAACATAAACGGGAAAGCGTTCGGTTCTTGTAAAATATTATGATAGAGGTTCAATTTTATTACGCTCCGCCTAGGTAAAGTATACATTATATATCTGTAGAAATAGAAAAAATATATATAATCGCTTTTGATAACGGCTAACTTAATACTTCTTTAGGACCTAGAGAATATCTAGAGCATATAGAATATAATCAATTTAAATCAATCTCCAATTTTATTTATTGCCATTATGATTTCTTATATTTACGCGAACACTACACATTGAATAAAACTATTTATACGGATTTTATCGCGTTTAATTTACTTTATGTAAAATAATTTAATTAAACGCGATAAAATTCGTATAAATAGTTTTATTCAATAATATAATGTACTTATTAGTTATTAATGGGACCTAATATTCTACCTTGATAACGGCGCGTAATATTTTCACTTAAACACCGAGCTATTATTATTGTCGTTACAATTTATGAAATAAAAAATTCAAGAAGTAAATCCAAATTTGCAATTGTTCATTTAAAGTTGTCAATTTTAGCGTCAAATTTTTAAATTTAATAAATGTCAAATACTTACAAAAATCGATAAATTGTCTTAAAATGTACAATAAATGTCAAAATTTTCAGCAAGTTATAACATATTTCACGATTATTAAAATGCATATTATGTTCGTTTCTTTAACTTATAAATTTAATATGTATTAAATTTATTTATGGACATTTGTCCAGTGCGTGAAAAATTCAATAAATTGTAAAAAATATTAAATGCCAAAAAATATAACTAACCAGTTATTCCATATTAAATTTTACCATTATTGCAACAGCTCAATGCTGACGTGTTGTATGTATATGGTATGTAGTATGGTGAGAAGGGTGACAACGCATATCTTCATTTTAATTCCTAATTGACGGCAGATGTAGATGTATATGAGCCACGTGTATAATTAATAGCACTAAATATTTAATTTTACTGGGCTGTAGTACTCCACAAAATCTAATGCTGAAAATAAGCTACTCCCATAGATTACCATCTGTGGGTATAGTATAGTTACTATATTTGCCACGAAAACGTTATCCTAAAGTTTAGATAAATAGATAGATACACGCGAAGCTAATAAAAGCATGTGAAAAGGACAAAATAAAATATCATTTTCTAATTTCACATTATTTTTGTTATAATTCTTAATGTCACTAACGGTTGAATTAACCATTAACAATATAACTCATAATCCACGATTATTCAACTTCTAACTCGGCTCGCAGGCCTCGATCTCTCCCCTCTTTGTTCTAATGAGATATCGCCTCTTAAACGTTAAAGTATTTAAAAGCAAGGTAATTTTGTAGAAAATTTTCTGCACAATTTGCACTTTTTCTGATTTTTACTGCAAAACATTTTTATACGCAGGTTCCACGAGTAACAAGATAAATTATATTTAAAAAAATAATTCTCGTATATTAGTATCACCCGTGCAGTGAAGATATCCAGTTTTTTATATCATTCCGTAGAATCCGCAAGAGACGAAAAAAGTAAACAAATCAGGAGATAGGCAACAGTGTCTTCCTGATAACAACTAAAAATAAAAACTGCGGTTTCCCACTCTCCTGTCGAGCGAGGTATCTATGGCAAAATCCTCCCATGAGTTAATCCATGGGTGAAGGCTGGGGAAGCCTATGTTCAGCACTGGACTTTAGAATAGTATAATTTTTAACTCAATATAGATCACGTGTGATTCTTATTGAAAGTCATCAGTAAAAACCTCTGTCCTGGAATGACATAGCAATAAACCCAACGGGAATTTTAAAAAAAATTACAATATAAATGGTTACAAACTATTTACAAAATCTACTTTAGAAACAGCTTGGAAGCGACCACCTCATTTTCACGGATAGGAGAGGTTTTATAGAATGGCGGATGGATGGATTAAATAATGCTTTTAAACGCTACTAACACTACTCCTGTCTTAAGGCTTAATATTCGAAGCTTGGTGAAGAGTGGTTTCACTTCGGTGAAGGTGAAACAGCTGGTTGGCCGAAGTGAATACTCCCAAAGGTTAGGAGCGTCCATATCGAATGCGTGTTGGTGGACTGTGGCGGAAGGCTTGTCCCAGCCTGCCTGCCCTTCGTACCCGGAATAAAAGCGGAAGGGAGGACTTGAAATATCGTTGGTTATCTATGTAATTTGACAACTTCGGCTGTAGTAAAAATGTACAGCCGGTGAATGCTTCGTTTCCATTAAAAATGGTTTCCGGTTATCTATCTACACTTATGACAAAGAACACAGCAGCATTAAGCTGCTAGTTCACGCTGGTATTCTGTGAGAGCGTGGTCCTACCTCAGTCGAGTTATTATTATTATTATGTGGGCTATCAATATAGTTTTCTCATCTGGTTGGGTTCTATAAATATATAATTATAAATGGAAATGAAAAGATAAATATACATAAATATCAATAACATAAACTAAATATAAAAATACATATATAAATAAAAGCCCAACCAGATGGAGGCCCTCGGCAGGGGAGACCAAACGGCCTCCCCTGTTATTATTATTATTATTATTATTATTATTATACAAAACTGCATATGCAGTGTGGCATGTTATGTATATTTAGCTGTGAATTACGTCACTGTGGGCCGCAGGTTTGAATCCCGCACAGAATATTTTTATTCCGACTCATAAATAATTGTATTCGTGTTTGGATATTATGTGTAACACGTCTTCACGATACAGGATAAGACCATAGTGTGTAATTCTAGCGCTTTTAAAAAAATGGAAAGACAAAAATGAGATATCACTCGTGGCTCTATCATGTAAGAAACATTATCAATATATAGATCAATAAATCGATAACTGATGGGGAAGCAAGATTCTTGAGTGGCAGCCTCATACCGGTAAGCAAATTGTATGCCCGCCCCCCACTAGATGAAATGACGTCCTGGTTGGCTCTGGACCGTGCTTTGTGGCATTTTTCGGGAGAGACCTATGTTCAGCAGTGTATTTGTAAAAGGCAGTAATGATGATATAATGATTATGAGAGAACGTGGACCATCCCGGTCGTGCCAACCCATTAGTGCTACAATCATAATAAAGCTGCAGCATGGTTCAATCACGTAAAAAACTTAATGAATACATTTGACAGTGACAAATAAAATTAAAATCAGATTTATTTCAAAGCGGAAAAAACACAACAAAATTTAACCACAATTCAGTTACAAACGGAACAAGTATCCGTCTTATGCTCCTAATTACATTAAAGTACCGGTGAAATTGTAAACAGCGCCTAACCGCTCATCGCTATAATTGTTACAGGAATAGGCACAAAATTTGAAGTTCGGAATACGACATTCGTATAATTATGCATAATTTGAATATACAACCGTGTGAACCACCAGATGTTCCCAATTCTGGTACACGTTCACATTATAATTACTTCCTGGTATGATGGTAAGTTAAAACAATCGTAGAAAATTATATAACAATATACAGTTCCTAGTTATAAATAGATCGATTGAAACGAAGTAAGTTTATACGTGATACAGCCGTGCTTCATCTATAATTATTATGGTTGTAGCACGTATAAGTCGGCTCGACCGGGGAAGGACCGCGCTCTCACAGAATACCAGCGTAATGCTGCTGAGTTTCGTATGGTGAGTGTAGATATCCGGAAACTTTCTTTTACTAGAAACCAGTCATTCCATTTTAGTCCTCAGCGATAACAACGCATCTGAACTTAATCGAGGATAAATGTAGATATCTATAGGCAACAGCATCCACTTACCCTCAGGTGGACTGTGTGCTCGTTTGTCATTATTTCATAAAAAAATTTGTACACCATGTTGAATATTATTTACTATATTACAAGTATTGTTAAAAGCTTATTACCGTTACGTCCATAGTTGAAAATAGTCGACCCACTTAGATTGCTTCATAAGTGAATATTTGCCATAGTAGCCACGCTTGGCGGGCGAATGGCAACCGCAATTTTTATTTGTTTAATGTTTTTTATTTATCTTTAAATAAACAACATTATAATTTATTTAAAGAAAATATGATTTTTAACATAATATAAGATGTCCTTAGATTAGTGTTAATACCGAATCAAAGAAGAAAGGCAGATTCAAAAGAATTATTTTGATGTCACACCAAAAAGGTTTTATGTCAAATGAAAACTAGTAAATAGCCAATTAAGAAAATAAATTTACGAGTAATGGATGACGTCATATTTTCGAAACCTTAACTTTCATCGCTGCAGTGGAAGATTTGTCTAAGTAACGCAACTAGAAAGTGTGTAGTGGCGATATAAGAATAAACACTACCCTTTATCATCCCGTGAGTATCGTAAGAAGTGATAGTGGGAAATAAATCAGGATATGGGCAGCAGGAACTCACTAATAACAATTAAATTTAAAAAAAACTAAAGTTTTTTTATGGAATAAGGGTGACAAACGAACACACAGTCAACCTGATGGTAAGTGGAAGCTGTAACCCATAGACATCTACATTTATCCTCAATTAAGAATCAAAATCCAAATGTGTCGTCACCCCTGAGGACTAAGATGTAATGCCTCGCTTGTAGTAAAAAACAGTATCCGGCTCATTACACTCACCATACGAAACACAACAGCCTTTAGCTGCTATTTTACGCTGGTAGTCTGAGAGATCGTGGTCCTACCCTGGTTGAGCTGACTCAGAAACTAATAAAAAAATTGCTGCAACGTGGCTCGACCTCATAAACCCGTTGCTAACTCGCTTGTCAAGCGTGGCAACTATAGCAAATATGCCCATTTTTGCAAAAGTTGCCACGCTTGGCAATCTGTGAGGGAGACCTATAATCATCAGTGCAATTTAATAGGCTGTAACGGTAATGCAACTAGAAGGGTTGCGTTATCAACGCATCAGTGGCATCAACGACGTAATAGGTGCCCATTCTTCCGGAATCGCCGTTGGACCTTAGCGTTGTTGAGATGTATATGGACAATACAAAGATAATGAGTAGGTAGGAACGTCCACATCACATCTATGCTGGTAATTATTTATTTTATTTTAATTTTTATTTGCATGGAAAACTTACAGCAAATTTACAGAAATAATATAATTATAAAAAGATGAAGGCCATTTACAAGTTTTTTCTTATATAATATTTTATATAATAAAATTATGTTGAAGAGATATACAAGTGTATTGCAATTATTGTAAGTTACTTAACTACAAAGAACCTAACTATAAAGAACATTATTGAGAACACTACGCACGTTGTTGTTGACAAGTATATTTTGGACGAATTATTTGACAAGGTAAGTTCAATCTCACGTGAGGATTTCTTATATTTACCTTAACACTACACATTGAATAAGGTCCATAAAAAACCACGTAAAAAACATGTAGCTGACGACAAGCACCGACGCCCTGTGAAGTCTGCAGTCTGTAAACAATTTCAAGATTGTCCCCAATATTACACTAGATTCGATAGACCACAAATCCTCGCAAAAAAACACCGATTCCTAACAAGGATGAAACGCGGGCTACTGAAGTTTAAAAAGATATCCTAATTTCTAAAGAGAAAATGGATAGATGCCGCTATCTGCTTGGGATCCTATAATTAACAAAATTAATCCAAACATAAGCACAGCACTGCAAGATTTCAAGATATTGTAAGCTCATTCTGCATAGATCTGACCAAAAATCAATATTCAAAGACTGCATGCAGGTCGCCGGGCTGACTGTCATTAGGACGTCAGACATCTTTGTCCCTCCACCCCCCCCCCATGACCATGGGTCCTGTAAAGCACCCTGCCTCGTTGGTCTAGTGGTTGTAGTAGTGCGACTGCTAATCATGAGGTCCTAGGTTCGAATCCCATTGGGGTTGGGTCAGGCAAAAAATCATTTATTGAGTTTTTCTGTCAAGAAATTTTCAGTAGGTGCCCGGAGTCGGGAAGTTGGCGGTGTCTCACCCCTGTGCCTCGGAAAGCACGTAAAGCCGTTGGTCCTGCGCCTGATCTCTCTGCGGTCGTGTCGGTTTACAGTCCCATCGGATTATGAGAGTGAGGGAATAGAGAGTGCACCTGTGCTTGCGCATACACTTGGGCACTATAATTCTGTCCTGCGCCGATGGCTAACCTCCGTTGAGGCTGGCCGCCGTGGCCGAAATTCAGTCTGGAGGACTTAATAAAGCACCCGAATGGTCTATTAAAAAAGTTAATTACACACGATAATAAAATATGTACATCGATGGATGCAACTTCTGTAGGGCAGTGTTTGAAAGATTACAACAAATCTCATCTCGTATACATCAGTACTAAGACGTGGCCATTCACTGCTAGTTGTATTAGAATGTTGGCTAGCATAGCAAGTAATGCAGGTGGCCGTACACGGTGTTTCTCTACGTGATAGAATTACTAGTTTTGATATTCGCAGCAGAAGCAGAGTGTATTTAGTATACAACAAGTGACAATGTACCGACCATGTATTCCGACGAACCGATATCCGAAAGTGAAAAAAGTGGAGATTGGTATCCTCATACCGGCGAGCAGAGTGTAATATTGTGAAAAATGTAAATTAAAGACCATCACCAAACATATCTTGATTATTTGTTTATATCTACTGTTATTATTGAAAAACATCACGTATTAATAAGAGAGACTAACCGATAAAGAATAAAAATCTTCATATCTATGTGGCTAAAGTGTTTCTCTAAAGGCTTTCAATGGTTGAGGAAATAAATATATCAAAAAATACAATCGTAGCCAAACTACAAAAATCCCCTTATATTCACATACAATATTAAGAAAGCATAAAGTTTTATTTTTCGACCGAAACAATTTACACAAAAAAGAAATGAAATTATACTTGACTCATATTGTGTTAAAACTGCATTCTTTAGATATCAGTTCATTAACCAATCTATCTGTACACAGAAAAAGTGTTACAACTAGAAATTCCAAGGGCTGCCAGTTATTGAGTATAAATTGGCTGTAAAGACCCTGTCTTACGAAAGCACAGGAAACTATATTTTAGCACATAAACCCACGAATATACGTGCAAATATATATTTATATAATAAATAAATAATGTATTAATATAATAAATCACCATCATTATATTCCTTCACAAGTCCCCTGTTGAACATAGGACTCCCCCAAGGAATGCCATAAAGCACGGTCTTGTGGCTTGTCTTACCAGGTCGTCACTCCGTTTAGTGAAGAGTTGCCCTACACTTAAGCTACCGGTATGAGGCTGAGGAACTAGATAACCGGACCATTGCCACTTCAGCTTATTACTTTGATGGGCTATGTCGGTCACTGGTTCTACTGCGGATATCTTCATTTCTAAGTTTCACGCAAAAAAATCCCGAGCATAGCCCTTTCCATAGCTCGCTGAGCGACCTTGAGCGCCCTCATACGACCAGCAGTAAAGGATCACGTCTCAGATCTATAAGTCTTCATTGGCAACACGCACTGTTGTAAATACACATCTTGTTTTCAAGATTTGGTTTTGTATACCTGAGGAGAAGATGTGTCATAATTTCCCTAACGCTGTCCAGCCGAGTTGAATCCGTCTATTGACCTCTCGCTCAAAGTTGGACCCACATAGTTGGACTATTTGTTCCAGGTAAACATACTCGTCCACAACCTCGAGCTTCGTACTCCCAAGAACTAACGACATAGGTATGACATTGACATTACATATGATCTTTGTTTGATCCATGTTTATTTTAAGACCTATTCGTTGAGAGACACTACTGAGGTCATCGAGCATAGTGCTTAGATCCTCCAGCGATTCTGCCATAAAATCTATATCGTCCGCAAATCGAAGTTGAGTGATGTACTCACCTTTGACGTTAATACTTTTCCTTTACAGTCTAGTAACTTGAAAACGTCTTCCAACAGAGTGGTAAAGAGCGCGCTTTGCCGCGGGATGCCACAGGATTCTTCGGCTTGCCGCAAGATACCACAGGATCCTTCAAAATGCCGAAATATGCATTTCCTCGCCGCGCAGGACAGGATTATTGTGCGCAAGTATATGCGCAAAAACAGGTGCAGTCTCTATTCCCACCACTCTCTTGGTCCGATGGGACGGTGATCCGACAAGACCGTAGAGAAATCAGGTGCAGGACTTTACGTGTTTTCCGAGGCAATGGCGGAAAACACCGCCAATTTCTGCTGCTACTGAGAATTTATTGGTAGAAAAAGCCCGCGTTACCAATCACTAGATCAACCAGGCAGTTACCGTCAGGTGTATTATGTGCTTGTTTTTTACTTTTACTTGTAAAAAAAGCGAATACATATAAATCACCTTTTCACAAACTTTCAGAATAAACCTTCACAGTAGTTACATACGGCGGAGCCTAATTATAGTAAAATCTCATTCATAATAAATGAGGTAAATAGCTGTTTGGGCAACCGCTTATCGAGTTCTCTTCGATTGAATTATTCAAATGCACGGCATAGTCGTGATTCAAACCGTGGTGTATAATGGTCTAGTAAACAGAAAACGGGCAGTGGTGTGCCTACAAGCTATTTGTGGTCGATAATTTTCTAAGCACGCAAACGTGTATGTTGTAATTGCTGACGTTTCCTGCTCTTGACTATGCTACTTTTATTACATGGGTATACGTTTACGCATACCCGCCTCGCGGGGATAGGACGAGTTGTGTTGGACTTGCATTGACTAAATCCCCATGGTGTTCCACCTCACTCACTGGAACGCTTTCGCACACACGCGGCCCCATCACCTATCCTGACGGAATAACCAGAAAAGATGCCCAGCCGTCGAGTCATATATAACGTAATTAATATATATAAAAGCCTACTACTTGATTCGATATAAGTTAAATAGTGCTAGTTTAGATTAAGTTAGTGTAAGTTATGATATTGATTAACACAAGTTAGTTAAATTGCATCATCTTGATTAAGACTCGCTGGATCTCTGAGTTTCTATCTATCAATAATTTGACTTTAAATTGCGAACTGAACCAATTTCTATATATGGAATAAAATAGTACTTGTTCAATATAGGGAAACCTCCGTTCTGAAAGAACTGGCAAAAACCCACCGGGACTTTTTTAAAAGCAAACTTAAATAACTTAAAAAATAAACTGCAATAAAACACAGGTTCTACTGACAAAACTTATTTAATAAATTATTACTAATTTTAGAAGCTACCAACTCATTCTTAGAGGTTGTTATCAACCACTTATTCTTTAAATATAATTCTTTGAATAAAATATTTGGTATTAGAGATACTTGGTAAATTTTCTGGTACTTTGTTGTAATATTGTATACATTGCCATTGGACTCTAACTCTATGGAGTCAAATAACTGGTATCATTTGCTTATGTATGTTCCTAATGTTTACACAGTTTATATAACATATTTTGTTTATTGAAACTACTTTTAATTCATGAACGTATATTTTTTTTGTAAATGTACTGATAGCAATAGAAAATAATTATTTTTAATTAGTTTCCCTAAATTTTTCTTTAAGAGACTCTTTTGATTTTAAGTCTAAAGATATATTGGCTCTGATGGTCCTCTTCTGCAAACAAAAATAGTTTCTAAGTCAGACGTATTTCCGCATAGAAAACTCAACAAGACACAATTCTATGGAAATAACTGAAATAAAATAATCTAGTTGTCTAAACACTAGTGCGACTTCTAATCTTTTTGATGCATTCATGTGTGAAAACCAACTTATATATGTATGCACACATTTCTAGATTAGTGGAAAGCCCAACGTGGTAGAGGCATGCTGCAGCTATGTTATGGTTTCAGAACGAATGGATCGGCTCAGCCGGGGAACGACTACACTCTCTCAGATATATATATATATATATATATATATATATATATATATATATATATATATATATATATATATATATATATATATATATATATATATATATATATATACCTTTGTTAGTAGTAATGAGCCATTTCATTAGGGCTCAGCACATACACATTTTGATTACAAATCGAGGAAAAACGTAGGTGTCTATAAGCCAAAGCATCAACTAAACATAAGTTTTCATTTTCACATATATATACAGGCAGACAGTCAACCTTATAGTAAGTGGTTACATTGGCCCATAGACATCCTCGGAATAGAATCAAAATGCAAATGCATTGTTACCCCCGAGGTCGAGTTAAACGATTTTCGAGTTCTCTACACTCACTATACGAATTAAAGCAGTATTAAGCTCTTATTTTACTCTGGTATTTCATGGTCTTTCCCCGGTCGAGCCGGCCCATTCGTGCTACTACCATAATATAGCTGCAGTATCGCTCTACTACGTACAGAATGGTGATAGATCATGTACAATTTGCCACTCTTGTTACAAAAATACTCGAATATAATATATAATCGAATAAATTCGTAAAAATTATTTGTATTCCGTGCGCTATAATTTTTAAAAATTGTTCACACAGTGAAGTTTCGTATTTATATCGCCCTTTGAAATGCGTAATGGAAAGGTTAATGTATTTTTAATGACACTAACATTTTGTTACAGGTTAAAAATTTCCCTAAATTTCCAAAATATTGAGGATTTGAGAAATAGACTTACTTACCCGCTACACCCGATGATAACCTAAAACAGTTTGTGGAAGAAGACAACAGGATACAAATAAAACATTTGGCTTTATTTAAGCAGTTAGAGTTCAAGGCCGTTTAGCCGCCATTAACTGTTCTGTAGCGCAGTGGCTTAGCAACGAGCTACGTTGAGGGCCGCGGATTTGAATCCCGCATGGATCAATTAGTATGGGCTTTATATGGGCAATTTCTCACGATATATGATATGAGATAGTCCTATTGTGGGTGTAAGTTTTTTGGAAAAAAGAGATCTATTTTATGTCATAGTCATCAAGCTTAACAAGCGAGTTAACAATTATATTTTTAATATGTATATTGCGACAAATCTTCTTGTCCAATAATCCTCATAATATTACGGCGAAAGTATGTGTGTGTGACACAACAGCACATCACAGTGACTTGTGATTTGCTGTTGTGATAGTTAAGTGATATATCTATCTATGTTTTTATTTTCAACCGACCGCCACAGAAGGAGGGTAATGTTTTTCGAATATGTCTATTTATTTGGCAAGGTCTGTATCCTAAGCGGCTTGATGGATTTTATGTTATATTTATATGGGGTGTAGTTAGATTTGACTTAGTTGTGGAAGTGAGATAGGTTATATATTTTTCTCTTTTCAGAAACCCTTTTACGCTTTTTTAGTAGGGTTTTCTTAATTACTGCTTTAGCTTTTAAACGTGTTTAAAAAAAAGTTACTCCCACTCTAGGACTTTTTCCTGTTCCGTACAGGCATTTTAAATACATAAATTGCGCAAGGATATACTTGTTACGTGCGGAATTCGAACCCGTGGCCCTTGGCGTCTTAACTCATTGCTAAATCAGCATTTGATGCATATACAGTAGTGTATCTAAAAAGTAAAGTAATTGAGCAACTTTTTGGATATACTTATATTTAATATATACAGACACATATTTATTTATATAAGTAGTATGGTTGTAGCAAGAATGGGTCGGTTCGACCGGGGAAGAACCACGCTTTCACAGAACACCAGCGTAATATAAAAAAATATTAAAAAATTGTAAAAAATTATCAGTTAAATGCTGCTATGTTTTGCATGCTGAGTTAAGGAAACCGTAGACCCTTTGTATTGGAAATATAGCATAGTATTCTAGATTGACAACGTATCTGCATTTTGATTCTTATCTGAATATAGATGTAGATGTCTATAAATTGTAGCATCAACTTAACATCAGTGTGTTTTAGTCACAATTGCTCTCTAACAATTTTTTTTAAATATTTTGAAGACATGTGAAGTTCGCCAACACGCATTGGGGCAGCGCAGCGGACACTTCCTTGCCCAAAAACCCTCTCAGAAATGAGAGAAAGCCTGTGCCCAGGCGTGGGACATTTATAGGCTGTAACTTTAACTTTTAACTTTAAATTTTTTAGGTGTAGTAAGCGAGGTTCGATATATACATATATATATATATATATATATATATATATATATATATATATATATATACATATATATATATATATATATATATATATATATATATATATATATATATATATATATATATATATATATATATATATATTGGATGACCTTCACTAAAAGGTCGACAGGTAGCTTAGGTCTGTACCTTGTGGTATTTATTCCTTGAGAAAACTATGTTCAACAGTAGACTTTTGAAGGGCTGCAATGAACTAATGAATGATTGAATGACATTAAAAAAAACATTTTTGGCTAACTTTCACGTTTGCCATTTGGAATGCTTAAGGCGGAATCTACTATGTTGTCTTATTTTTCATAGAGGACGGGGCAACCGAGCAAGCGGCTCACCTGATGGTAGGTGTCTACCGTCACCCAAGAACAACCACAACACAAGGGCAATTGGAGATTGTTGAAGGTGCCTAAGTCGCGTCGGTCCTTAAAAATAACAGGAGGCAAACGATGGTAGTTTATGACCCAAATATCGCCTTACGGAACAGAGACTCAATGTGCGTGTTTATAATCTGTTTAAACCTTATTGCTTAGAAATACAGAGGCTGTTTGCAATTGAATATAAACTCATATGAATCAAATTAATCAGGTGATGGCTCGTGTTCCCAATAACAACTAAAAATAAAACACTGTGGTTACCAAATCGCTTGCATAGTGTGGCAATAATCTATGGAAATCTGAGGGGCCTATGTAAAGCTATGGTGGAGGCCTATGTCGGTCCTTAAAAATCTATGCTGAATCTTATAATCTAAACTTAATAGGCTGTAACGGTAATATTTTTTTATTATGTTTATCTTTCCTTAGTGAGAAAACTAAGAGTATTGTGTTGTCTCGCTTAATAGCTTGTAGAGTAGATAATACAATGAAAATTATCCACTCCCGCGGTATTACAATATATTTGTCGTTAAAGTGAAGTTTAGTTAAATTAGCGCTAATGAATGCTGTAGTGGCGGGCTTTACCGCGGCAACTGTCGTGTAGATTTCGCAGGTGATAAATGACCTAAAAGTTATTTCCTTATTAAATATATACTACATAATAACTATAATAAGAATGGCGTACTGTTCTTTCTTTTGAATATAGAAAGTGGCACAATTATCTTTGTTTTTGTTTTGTTTTTACTAATTAGCGACTTATGTTTGCGGCAGCTTAGGGACAGTTAAAGTGGAAGGAGACGAAGACTTTTCTTATATTACTTTTATTTTTTGTTCACAAGTTAACTTAACTACTGTAGCAATGTGAGAACACAAGAATACTAGACTAGTTAACTTACAAACTAACTTAATTACTACTGGGCTGTCTTGACAGCTACATTTTAATTGATAGAATAATTGATAGAATCAGGCGTTTCGGGCACTTTACAGTACCCATGGTGTGAAATGCGTAGAGTTCACATAAACATAAGAAATCGTAATCAGAAACGCCACGCTGCAAGCTATATTATGGTTGTAGCACGAAAGGGTCGGCTCAGCCGGGGAAGAACCACGCTCTTACAGAATACCAGCGTAAAATAGCAGATCAATGCTGTTGTGTTTCCTATGGTGAGTGTAGAGATACGGAGACCCGTTTTACTTAAATGGAGGCATTCCATCTTAGTCCTTAGGGGTGTCAACGCATTAACATTTTGACTGTTAATCAAGGTTAAATGTTACCTGTTAAATACCCATGTGCCACAGCATCCACTTACCATCAGGACTGTGTGCTCGTTTGTCACCCTAATTCTATTAAAAAATATTTGAAATAATTGAAAGAAGTATGATATAAATGGTCTTCGATGATTATTTAAATATAAATAATGTACCATTAATAGATCCTTACCAGATGAAGTCGAGGTGAGTTGCTGATTTTAATATAATTGAATTAACAAACTTAGTTATGGCTTAACCTGATGGAGGTTACTGCAGTCTGTGCACTGTCGGCTCTAGGGACTAAGAGGGAATTCCTCAAAGCCTGTTACTATACTGGCGTCCTCTATCCTTCGGACTGGATCACAGCAGTGCAGTGCTCCAGTCTGCAACTGTGAATTAAAAAAAAATCTTGTCACTGTGTGAACTACTCTCCTGTCACTATTATTTAGGATTATCATAAAACGTGTATATACTGACGTAGTACCTACTGTTACTTATTCTGTGGTAATGACTTCACTTATAATTTTGTTAATCTAATAATAAACGTTATTTTTTAGGTATGTTTTTGTTTTGTCACAAAATAATGAGTTTGTGAGATGATGATTTATATATTAATATATAAATCGTCGTAAATAACTATATAATATTTTTAATTAAATAATATTTGATAACTATAATTAATGACAGAAATAGTCTTTTAGTTCCTATGGCATGCAGCTTTCCACGAGCACGTGGTTTACTTTGCGGTACAAATGGAATTGTCAGCTACAACTTTAATTTTAAATTTGCTATTGAGACTTTCATTTGTGCCGTCAGGGACCGAACTCGGGTTGCTTTACGGCAAATACTCGATCTGTAAAGCACGGCTCTTACGCGGTTTTAAGAGTCGTTCGCGATATTTGTACCTTTTAAAAATTTGACTAGAATACATACAGTCATTTACTGTGTACAGTATGTTTGAGTACATATTTTTGTAAGAATCTAGCTGTGATTCAAAAACAAAAGATCAATTTCTAGGTAGCCCAGTGCTTAGAACATTAATAACATAGATTAACAGTATTCAATGCCCTAAAATAAGGACTATAATAAGAAACAACGGGAATACCAATCAAATTAAGACGCAGAGAGTTATCATCATAATAATAACATACAGCAATCACATTCCAGGGAATACACATTTTTCATTACTACACGATAGCTTATCAAAAGTTTACTGTTCATTGAACATATAAATACCCCTTAGACTACCTCATATGGGTGATATTTTTTATAGAAAAAGGGTGATATACGAGTATACAGTCCATCTGATAGTAAGTGGGTGCGGATGCCCCTAGATATTTACATTATCTTCGATTAAGATTCAAAATGCTGATGCGTTGTCACCCATGAGAATTAAGATGGAATGCATCGATTCCAGTAAAATGGGTCTCCGGATCGAACACAGCAGCAATGAGCTGCTATCTTACGTTGATATTCTGTGAGAGCTCTACGACGTTAATATTTGCCGTAGTTGACTTGTTTGGCAAGCGGGTTCGTAGCCGCAGTTTTTTTTTTTTTGTTATAAGGAAGATGCAACAGCCGTAGTAGAAGCATCCGTAGTTTTTTAAATTATTTTCATTGTTATCAGAATGACGTTGCTGCACATCTCTGTTTATTATTTGTTGAATTTTTCGATGCCTCCAGGCACATTAGCCATAGAGGTTGTGGACGGCACTACACGACAATACAAACCTAGTAAGTAATTATTGGAATTCACACGAGTGCCTACGTAATTATTTGCTTTCAATATTAGTACTAAATGTAATTGCCACGTTAGTATCCATTAGTAGAAGTCTATTATCAAATGCAACGTTGTATATATTTGAAGTAATAAGCATACGCAATAAAGCTATAGTAATAGTGTATAGCAATAAAAGAAATATTTTTGTTTCGATTTTTATTATTAGAGCCTTATATTACAATTATTATTTATGGGATAATTGTTTAGCAACATACAATGTTATCAAGTGAAAAACTATTTCACTCCTAGAGAAAACTTATATCTCGTGTGGATAGTATCCTGCTCCACACCAGGATTTTCTGCTGTATTGTGGCGATAGTTTACATAAATCAATTGCACAATGACAAATATCCAGACCCGAAATAATTATTTTTAGGCCATACAAATACTTGTTCCATGCGAGATTCAAACCTGCGGTCCTTAGCTCCGCAAGTCATTGCTAAGCCACTGCACCATGGAGCCATCAAAACATAATATAAAATAAGAATAAAACTACACTGCATACTGCCACATTTACTAGTGGTGGTACTCCTTTTCTGGAGTCCGTCAGGGTCGTTAGCACATTCTTACCAATTTCTGTCGTCAAATAGCACCACGTGCGTTGCTGTGGCCCAGTCTGAAGGGTATAGAGAGCTCGAAAAATTTCTGGCTGAGAGATATTCTATCTTAGTCGTCAGAGATGACGACTCGTCTGCAACCATCTTTGTTTAAAATCGGTTGCATGGTCATGAATGGCTACAGCAGCCTATGGACTGCAGAAACTACTTACCATCACGTGAACTCCAAATTCACATTGATGAAGTAAAATCGCTTTTTTTATAGGAGAGAGGGCAAACGAGCATACGGCTCACCTGATGGTAAGTGATTACCGTCGCCCATGAACAGCTGCAACACAAAGGGAATTGCAGATGCGTTGCCGGCCTTTTAAATAGGAATAGGCTTTTTTCTTGAAGGTAATTTCAATAGGATTTATACCCTTAATATAACCATAAAATAAGAAATAAAAATCTATCATTCGAGAGCACTCGTCAGAAGACGATAAGCAACCAAGGGTTATAAGGTCCAGAAGCGTGGATTAAGATACTAAAAATAAGTCTAATGATTTGAAGATCCGTAATAAAGAGTCGTTATTAAATAATTAATAAAATACACTTGAAAAAAGTGAAATATATAGTTTTAAGTATGTATTTAGGCCAGAGTGAGCTAAGCTAGGCTAAACAAATGACAGCTCTCATCAGTGTGAGGCTAATGCACCAAATACTCCTTCAAAAAGTGTTGCTGGACTTCAACAAGTCCTCGAAATATTCATTTCTCAAACCTACAGGTTTCCTCACAATGTTTTACTTCACCACCGACTACTTGATAAATCAACACTTGAAATTGAAATAAATGATTTCATCCGTGCTGAGAAGAATTCGTACTCTTTCACTTTTTTCACTATTACGGCTTTAAATATTTGTTTTTAGCGCTTAGAATAGAATCACAATGCAAATTAAAGTCTCACCGCCCGTTGTTCCTTATTCCCTAAGGAGGAGGAAAACAAATTAAGAGTTTACACAGACAAGCATCTCTCCGTTGTGTTTCCATTCCAATTGTTTTCTTTATGTTGGGATTATTTAAATTAAAATTATATACTAGAGATATTAAAAGTTACTTTGCAACCATCCGCTCAGTAAAATAAAATGATGTGTCTTACCTAGTTTGAAGAGCATCTACCGCCCCCACTCCGTTGCGTGCACTAATCCCAGCACCACCACTACCAACACGACTACTCCCAACACAGAATTAAAATTCCCAACAAAAATTATATGCCATGGATACCAATTGAATTATTACTTTAATATTTTTAATTATAATACTGAAGCGATAAACGAACTCACAGTCCTATGGTCCATTTGGCACGATCCTGACAAACCTCCTCGCCTCTTCCACATTCATATATCTACGCATACATGCTCGTCGGTTAAGAGTAATCCTAATTTGGTCTATTTTCAATATGTCGCCAATTCGATTGACAAACTTTCGCCTAGTACGTCCCTTTCCCACTCTTCCATTCACTTCTGCAACTTATTTGCTTTGTCAGTCTTTCCTCAATCGTTCTTTTTAAACCAAACCACCGAAGTATTCCTTTCTTAATTCTGATCACAGCATCATCTTGTAAGCCACACTCTTCTTTTATCACACAATTTCTCACCCTGTCACTCAGATTCAGCCCTAACATACTCCTTAGCGACCGCATTTCTTCTGCATTTATTCTACTCTCGTGCTTCTTCTGCCACACCCAACTTTCATTACCATACGTTAAAGTAGCGACTAACACAGCAATGTGAATTGCCACATGTGCCTTATTTGACACATTCTAACTATTCACAATTGAGTGTAGAGCCCCATTTACTTTATTTCCTGCGTTCACTCGTCGTTCTATATCTTTATCATATCTCCCATCCCTGCTGAAGCAAGTGAGTACTCTCTTGAGTAAATCAACATACAAGAATATTTTTAATATTAATCGCTGACTAACGTAATCAGAAACATGCAAATATATTCATAAATATAAGATACATTTTAATTAAACGCCAACACATGGATAAGAGCAATTCATATAAGTTGCATCACTATCCACAATAATAATATTATGCTCTCGACTATAATTTAAAAAGTTTCTTCAGCGGGACCTCGTTTCGCGGACCATAAAACTAGATGCAGTCCGTCCGCCATTTTTGCTAGCATGCAAAGTGCATTCTTCTTGCGATATGCGACAGGCATCCATTCATTATATTGATTGTATTATAGAGAACAGGCTAAAGGATATGCTAGATTTAGACTAATATAGAGTCAGTGACAAAACCATAATATCAACACAATATTATGTGAAAATCGCTAGTAGTAATATTGCACAAAAAATGAACTACAGGACGTTCTAACACTGTCACTACACGTCCTAAACCACTTAGTGGCAGTCCAAGACTATTCACTATCCTATGTCGTCCAAGCGGGATCACAAGCTCTTAACGCCGGAACTCATTGCTAAGCCACTGCGCCACGGAGCCGTCATCTCTATCGACTTCAATCAAGTTTCATCTCTCCATTTCTCTCTCTCTCTCTCTCATCGTCTCTCCATTCAGAAGTAGCCCTACAATGCGCGTGCTGGCAAGAACTTGCCACTCGAGAACCTTTCTTATCTTTCAGTTTACGGCCATACATATTTTTAATAATAAACGGTACGGATCATTTAACTTCCCAGTTGGTGACAAATTACATTGTTTAATATGAAAACATGCAGAAAGAATTTCAAACAAGATTTTTTTAAGAACTTAGGTCGAAGTGGAGTAGATTCTTCTAGAGATATTTAAAATTAAGTAGTTCACTTACGTATGAATACGTAAGCCGCATGCAGAAGGTTATCTGATAATCACCCCTCCTACTTCCGAAAACCAAGTCCTACAGCGAAGTATCGTTGAAATAGACCTGCTTTACAGGTGGATGATTCTCACAACGCGCTTAACAGAAATCACAGGGTTATTGTTACATCATCATCAACATCATCATTACAGCCCTTCACAAGTCCACTGCTGAACATAGGCCTCCCCCAAGTAATGCCACAAAGCACGGTCGTGAGCCACCTGCATCCATCGACTTCCTGCATATCTTAAGAGGTCGTCACTCCATCAAGGTGGGGGGTCACCCTACACTACGCCTACCGGTACGAGGCTGCCACTCGAGAACCTTTCTTCCCCATCGGTTATCGGTTCTTCGAGCTATATGGCCAGCCCATTGCCACTTCAGCTTACTAATCCGTTGGCCTATGTCGGTCACTCCGGTTTTACTTCGGATATCCTCATTTCTGAGTCTATCACGCAGAAAAACTCCGAGCATAGCCCTCTCCATAGCTCGCTGAGCGACCTTGAGCCAGGCCAGCAGTGAAGGACCACGTCTCAGATCCGTAAGTCATCACTGGCAACACACACTGGTTGTACACTTTAGTTTTCAGAGATTGAAGTATAAATGACGAGAAGATGTGTCGTAATTTCCCGAACGCTGCCCAGCCGAGTTCAATCCGTCGATTGACCTATCGGTCGAAGTTGGACTTACCTAGTCAGACTATTTGTCCCAGGTAAACGTATTCGTCAACAACTTCGTGCATACTGCTCCCAACAACTACCGACATATGTGTGATATGGACATTAGATATGATCTTTGTTTTGTTCATGTTCTTCTTAAGACCTATCCGTTGGGAGACACCATTGAGGTCATTGAGCATGGTGCTTAGGTCCTCCAGCGATTCTGCCATAAGGACTATATCGTCGGCAAATCGTAGATGAGTGATGTACTCGCCATTGATGTTAATACCGTATCCTCTCCAGTCCAGTACCTTGAAAACATCTTCCACCGCAGCGGTGAAGAGTTTCGGGGAAATAACGTCACTTTGTCTTACACCTCTCTTCAGTTGGATAGGTTTCGTACTCTGGTTCTGTACTCGGATAGCCATCGTAGCCCTACTGTACAAACACTTCAGCACTTCGATATACCGATAGTCAACTTGGCACCGCTGAAGGGACTGTAGCACCGCTCAAATTTCGACGGAGTCAAAGGCTTTCTCATAGTCCACATACGCCGGGCAAAGTGGCAGATTGTACTGTTCGGACTACTGTACAATCTGCCGCAGGGTATGTGTGTGGTCTATAGTACTGACGCCTTTTCGGAAACCGGCTTGTTCGGGAGGCTGGAAGTCGTCGAGTCTGCGTGCGAGACGATTTGAAATGACTCTCGAAAACAGCACGTAGGCGCAGCTCAGAAGGGATATCGGTCTGTAGTTCTTCAAGAGGGCGTTGTCACCTTTCTTGAAGAACAAGACCACCGTACTTCTGCTCCACACCTCCGGAGTAGTGCCACCATGGAGGACGGAATTGAAAAGCTTCTGAAGGACTTCAAGTACCGGTGTTTCACCCGCTTTCAGAAGCTCCGCTGTAATTCCATCCTCACCTGGGGCCCTGCCGTTTTTAAGGTGCTGGAGAGCCATTCTAATCTCGCTCAGACTGACATCCGGGATATCATCGGAATTGTGTTGGATAAGACTTGCTCACACTTGCGCGTGGCTCCAAAGATGATGTGTACAGCTGCCCATAGAACTTCTCAAGCTCACTCAGAATCTCAGGTGTCCCGGAAACGACGATGCCACACTCAGTCTTCAGCTTTGACAGTTGGCTCTTTCTGGCAGACAGATCTCTGGCAAAGACTTTGGAGCCCTGGTTCTGCTCGATCGCTTCTTTAATACGAGCAGTATTAAAGTTGTGTAAGTCTCGCCGCATACATTTGGAGATCTGTCTGTTCAGTTGCCTGTATGCTGTCAAATCTGTTGACGATTGCAGCCTCATCTCCCGTCTAACAGCCATGAGATTAAGAGTGTGATCGGAGAGTTTTTGTGTTCTTCTGCGGCGGGTCTTGCAGAACTTAGCTCCGACCGCATGAACAGTTTCCACGAGCTTGTCATTCATATCGTCCACTGCATTGCAATCTTCTAGGCACTGAAATCGGTTACTTAACTCTAGCTGAAAGGTTTCGGGATTCTGGATTAGAGCACGAGGGGGACGAGGCGTTGTCTTCATTAGACGAGACCTCTCCAACTTAACGTTTAGGTTCAGTGTGCCTCTAACCATTCGGTGATCGCTGCCAGTTTTCACCCTTGCGATCACTGAGACATCACTGAACAGTTGGCGTCTGGTCGTCATAATGAAGTCAATCTTGTTTTTTGTCGAACCGTCGGGGCTCGATCAGGTCCACTTTCTGTGGGGCCGCTTCTGGAAGAAAGAGTTCATCATAAAAGTCCCTCTTTCTCCATGAAGTCAGCTGCTGGCCCCTTGGGTTCCGTTGCCTTATCCCAAATTTCCCTACCTTCAGCTCACCGTTCTTTCTTATGCCCGGTTTTGCGTTGAAGTCTCCCATCAACACCGTGTAGTGGGTTTTGGAGGAATGCATGGCTCTGGAAATATCCTCATACATTTCCTCCACCTCTTCATCGAGATGTTTCGACGTTGGCGCGTAAACCTGTATGACCTTCAGCGAATACCGTCTGGTGATTCTGAGTATAAGGTACGCAACCCTTGTCGATACACTCCCAATCTTTTAAACGTTGTTAATGAGAGACTTGTAGACGATAAATCCAACACTTCCTTGGGACAGATGGTCGCTCTCCCGGTGATAGAACAAGTTGCCGAATTCGAGAATCACCGTGTCCTTCCCCTCTCTTCAGACGTCGGATAATCCTATAATATTCCAGCGCAACTTTTCTATCTCTTCTTCCAGCTCCAGGATCTTCTCGTCAGTCCTCAGGGTACGTGCGTTAAATGTTGCCAGGTCGAGTCGTCGTAGGTGGCAACCGAACCACCACCGGAGATTCTTAGCACCCCCTGCCCTGCCGTTACCATGGTCGCCACCGTAGCCAGGGATAGCGGGGCCACCGGGAACTAGGGGCTGTCTATTTGTGTAACTCTTCATGGGGGGTATATTGCCATAGTTGCTACGCTTGGCGAGCGGGTTGGCAACCGCAGTTTTTTGTTGTATAGTTGCTGTTATCAGGAAGATTCTGCTGCCCATCTCCTGCCTGTTTCCCTCTGTCGCCTTTTATGACACCCACGGGAAGACATGGGTTAGTGGATATTCTTAACCGCCACTACACGGCTATTGTTACATGTTATATTTTATATTTTAAAAGAAGTGCTTAAATAATGTTTGATATTCCACCGACGGGGAAGAAAGGTTGTTGAGTTGCAGCCTCGTACCAGTAAGCGAATTATAGGGTGGACCCCACTAGGTAAAATGACGACCTGGTAAGAGATACAGGTAATCGATGGATGTAGGTGTCTTAAGACCGTAATTTATGGCATTCCTTGAAGGTCTGTGTGCTGTAGTGAACTTGTGAAAGGCTGTAGCGATGATGATGATACTACTACGCTTCAATCGATGCTTGATGTGGTCAAACTTTTTAAAAACTGTTGAACCAGGATTACAGTCCGATCTCGAGGCAATGTAGCTTTTACAACAATGCCCCATAAAATACACATAATCTGACTTTCGCCAATTTAAAAATGTTGATTAAAAAAGATTGAATAAAAAAGTTATTATAACATTAAGAGATTTATGGACGATAATAATGCCTGGGAATAAGGTACCACGCTACTTCTCATATGTTTTCTGTTATTATTATTATATTTTTTTATATTATAAAAAATGTTTCGCGGGCTTTCTTGCTGGTTCTTTAGAACTAGTGGTGTATTAAACATAAGAGTGATATTCAATAAGTATAATATATAATCTACATTGAATTAAAAATATATATTCACATTACTATAGATTTAAAATAATACTAGTTTTTACGGAATTTATCGCAGAATTTTGGGTATTTAAAAAGTTAAATATACGCGATAAATTCCGTAAAAACTAGTATTATTTCTATGTGTAGTGTTCGCGTAAATATAAGAAATCATTATTACTATAGATATCAAAACGATGAGATATTATTATTATTATTATTCTTTATTTCAGAAATTTCTTTCCATAGAGTGGGTTAGTAATTAAAAAAGAACTTATAAGCTAGGGTTAGTAAAAATAGAATTTAAAAGGTTACATACTATATTACTATACACTATCTACTTTATATTTACCAGAGCAGGTCTCGAGCCAATATGGACGCTGTTCCAGTGCCTCAAGATAGGACAGCAATAGCGACTCCCTATCGCCGCCAGGAGGCTGTTGGAGCTATCTCGGACACGGCGCCATGCGGAGGCAACCCGTTTGCGCATGATAGCTGGGAAACTGTCTATGCGAGCCTCAGCAAACATTGCCGACGCGCTGCAGTACCGAGGCAGCCCCATCAGCATCCTGAAGCCGTAATTATATTGGACGTGCAGGGTTGTGAGCGTCCTCCGTGTATACTCAACCCATAGACTGCAGGTGTAAAAAGACTGACAATAGGCTCTGAATAGAGATTTTAACTTCTATATTACACCCTGCAAATCTACGGGTGAGCATATTCGCTCTCATAGCCAGAGCCCTGCGTTCCGTTTCTATGTCAATATCATCTGACATATTTTCAGTAATCCAGTGTCCCAGGTATTTGAAACTAAAGATAGATAGATAAGATAGATACTAGATATGTTTAAATTTAGAAATTCTTTAAAATATTCGCCCAATATTAGGGACATTCATAAAGAAGGTTAATAAGGTAAAACATTAATTAATATGATATAGTTCCAAGCAGTTACACGTGTAGTGAACAAAAATCATGTCAATAAATAGCTGATTCCATCGATCCAATAATTCCACGAGTATTGTGTTGTGGTTGATGTTATAAAGGAACTGAACATCGACAACTTGATAACAAATCCGCATGATGGTAATTAAATTACTCGAGGAACGAGGCTAACGATGTTTACTGCTGTAAATAAAAAATTCCGGCTTACCGTAATGCTGAAAAACACTTCATTATAACTCGATTAAGTTATTTTGAGAAACAGTTTTTTTAATAGAATAGCGGTGACAAACGAGTACACAGTCCATATGATAATCGATTAGAAATCCATTATCGATTAACAATTGAAATGTAGATACGTTGTCAACCCTTTTGACTAAAAGGGAATACCACGTTGCCAGTAAAAAAATTGGTTGCCTGTAAAGTCGGTATACGGGCGAAAGTTTTACGTGACAACGACTTTGAGTGGTAAAATAATTTTAATGTGAATATTCATTCGTATAGTAGGAAGAAGGATGAAATAACACTTTTTATGTCTGTCTCTCTCGCTCTTAGGCGGGCTAACCATGCCCGAGTGGAAGGGACGCGTGCCTCTCACTCGCTCTCATTGTGAGCGCATAACGTGAGCGGAGCGTAACGCAGTTTCTTGAAGTGTCACCCGGCAAACCAATTTATAAGACGTTGTCACGTCAAAAGGGTCTTCAGTTCCCTACACTCATCTCATAATACACATGCTAGTAATCTGTGAGAGTGTGGTCCTTCCTCGATCAAGCCGACCCTTTCGTGCTACAACCATAATATAGCTGCATCGTAGGTCTACCATTGTAAAATTTTACAATAACTACAATTCTGTGAAAAAGTCACCTATATAGAGAAACTCCTAAATATTTTTCATAATATGATCATCATTTCTAATGGGTGGTTGCTAGGCTGATCTAACCAATACGAGGCAACCACTCTAGAACCTTTTTCCCCTATGACGTACCTGCACGTTTTAGTTATATTTTATATTATGATTTCTTATATTTACGCGAACACTACACATTGAAATAATACTAGTTTTTACGGAATTTATCGCGTATATTTAACTTTTTAAATACCCGACGTTTCGAACGCTTTACAGCACTCATGGTCACGGGCGGGACTGAGATGTTCAACGTACATATGTCATAGTTAACCGCGGTCACCATAGATTAAAACTTAACTTTTCCAATCTACACAGTATGAACTTATGGTATCACGAATTCTTGCAGTTGTATGCTTGGGTTGGGATTTAATTTTATTTATTATAGGATCCCAAGCAGATGGTAGCACCCAGCCATCTTCTCTATTGAATTTAGGACGTTTTTTGATTTCAATAGCCTCGCGAATCATCCTTGTTCATCATCAATCATCGGTGTTCTTTAGCGAGGATTCTATCAAATCTGATGTAGTGACGGGGACGATCCTGTACGTGTTCACAGACTGCAGACTTCCCGGAGCGTCGATTCTTCACATCAGCTATATGTTCTTTAACGCGGGTTTTTATTGATCTTTTAGGTTGTCCTTCGTAGGAGAGACCACATTCACAATCAAGCTTGTACACTCCTGCATCTTGCAGAGGGACATTACACTTGACTGATGGTAAAAACTGACCAATCTTCTTCAGCGTCTTGAAGTATGTTTTGATGGAAGCGCGCTTCAAGATGTAGCCAATCTTGTCAGTGACTCCTCTAACATATGGCAGTACAGCAGGTACACGCTCGACTGTGGCCGGCTTCACTCGTTCACTGTGACGTAGGCGTGGGACTCGAAGCTTGTTGTCATGCAAAACTTGCTTGACATGGTGGAGCTCGGCAGCCAGGTGTCAGCCTCGTACCGGAGGCGTGGTGTAGGGCGACACCCTACTAGGTGGAGTAAGACAGCCGACGATGGATGCAGGTGGCTCAGGACCGAGTTTGTGGCAATCCTTGGGGTATGTTAAGCAGTGGGCTGGTGAAGGACTGTGATGGTGATGATGATGATGAATTATAATTTCAGTTAGTTAGCACTATTTTCTATTACTAATTACTTACTTTTCACCCGACTTAAAAGAAGGTAAGAGGTTCTCAATTCGACTGTTTTTTAATGTGAATTTTTTCTAGGTAAACCGATTTTGTCGATTCCTTATTTATTTGAAAGCTGCTTTTAAATAAGTTTCAAAATCTGCCCAGTAATTTTTAAATTATCCTTAATAATGCGTATTTAATCGTCTTCGAAAATATGGATGATAATCTTATTTTATTTATATTAAAATCGGTTGAATTTTTTTTATTTTACTACTTGTGTCAGAGAGAAATCAAACAACGTATGACGGCGGCGGCGGTGCATCGCCATGATTACGACAAATTGGGCGCAACACGGCCTGTAAAATAACCCACTGCAAAGTAGGTTTGTAGCACTGCAGTGGCAGTAACGCATGAACTTTCTCTCGAAGCGATAGTTGGTTGCTATCACCAACTATATTCTACTCATATAATTCCCCTGAAATATCTTAGTATAATAAATAATCTTATTTACCTCGTATCATTCCGTGCGTCTTTCCAATTACCACTAGGTATTGAAGACGGTTGCAAACTTGTATTTGAAGCGTTTTTAAAAGGCGGTAGAGCTACGCTGCAGCACGAATAGCTTGGCTCAACTGGTGTAGTACCACGCTCACACAGAATACCACCGTCAAATAGCAGCTTAACGCTACTGTGTTTCGTATGGTGAGTGTAGAGAACTGCAGACCCTTTTTACTGGAAACGCAGCGTTCTATTTTAGTCCTCAGAAATGGCAACGCTCTGCATTTTGATTCCTACGAGTACTCGTAATCAAGGATAGATGTAAATGTCCATGAGTCATAGCATTCATTTAAAATCAGGTTCTTGTTTGTAGTCCTCATTCTGTAAAAAGACTATGAAATGTGTTCAAAAGTAGATTTTGAAGGATGTAATGAATGAATCAATATTATAATCAGAGCAGATCTAGAGTCACTATATACATCGCAACTTTATGCCGGATCTTTAAGCGCGTATCTATTTGCTTCCTAAGCTGCCAGCAGCTCCGCTTGGAAGACGGTGCAGTTACCCATCTCCGCTTTGTCATTTCAAATAGATAACGCAACGTCGACTTTCTCCCCGATCTTACTGCTGTCTGTATATATTTTGAGGCCTTTATTGTCATGTTGGTTTATTTGTGCCCCGTCCTCAAGACATATGAATTACAGGCTACATTGGTCCGTGGGGTGTCATTTCTCGAGCCCCTGCCACTCGCAGGGAGTAGCCTTTCTTTATTTCATTTTGCAAGGCTGCTGTCAAAACCCTCAGATCCAAGGGAAGCAGCCAGTAGTAAAGCCAAGTGTAGGGATACAGTTTTCTACGATTTGATTATTTTCTGTACGAACCCGCGTTTGTACAGAAAATGTACTAATGTAGTAATGTACCGTGGAACTGTTTTTTAATTATCTGTTTAATTGTTGCTGGTGACAATGTGTTTGCCATGTAAATTATGATCGGCTCCGCTACATAGATGGTCCTAATAATCTCGGAGTTTAAGCCCCAGTTAATCTTTGCGGCTCCGTACAGTTGACGATTATGTGCCTCACAGCACACATTCTTCACGTGCGTGTTGAAGGTCGAGGTCTATGAGGCCGAGTATTTTACTTCTTTGAATATTTCAATGTTTTTCCCAATGCGTGTAAGCAAACTTCACATGTTTTCAAATTTTTTTATATCTCAGATATGCAGGTTTCCTCACGATGTTTTCCTTTCATCGCCAAGCACTTGGTAAATTAGCAGTTAAAATTGAAATTAACGATCTCATTGGTGCCAGGGGTGTCGAACCCGGGTTGCTCGCGTATTGTGTAATTTATAGCAAGCGCGAAGTATGAAGTAATGTAATCCATGAAATATCTGACTGTAATTTTGAAATCACTGTCTGAAAATGAGCTCAGAGGGTTATTTGCATACCACAAAGATCCATTTTTAAAATGAATAAAAAGCCTGTCTTTTATTGTACCCAAAAACTGAGTTTAATATATACGTAAAACTATATATGTATAAATTTATTAGATTCAGTTTCTTAGGATGTAATATAAAATACCTTTTCCTGTTAATATTCTATTGAGAAACTCGTCTGGTAACATTAAACAATTTAGTGCAGTCTTTTCAGCATTAATTTTTGATTTTTTCAATTTTGTTTATTTTGTG
This sequence comes from Parnassius smintheus behrii, assembly GCA_036936625.1. Taxonomy (NCBI): domain Eukaryota; kingdom Metazoa; phylum Arthropoda; class Insecta; order Lepidoptera; family Papilionidae; genus Parnassius; species Parnassius smintheus. The sequence continues at coordinate 44,377,249 of JAUPFT010000020.1, forward strand.
TGCAACCAAAACACATTATTAAATAATGCAAGTTACTTTTCGTAAAAGAACATAAATTTTAAAATTTGTAAAATTTCGTAAAAGATCATAAATTTTTAAATTTGTAAAACCTGTATAAGTTACGAAAAAAAACACGTTAACAAGGACAAAGAGAAATCTTTGCTACCTTTGCGAGTTTTTCCGCTAAAGCGTCTACAAAGGAGATTAAACGGACGTGAGATATATGAGCGGTTGGCATTTTCAGCTGCTCATACGGGAAACTTAACTTTGTGTTAACTAAGCAGTGTAAGAGAACGGGATTTCCCTTTACAGATTTTAAAATAATTTGAATATTTAAGGAATGTTTCTCCGAGCACGTTCCATACAAAAGAAGCTTAATTCCTTTAGACAGTATGAACCAATCAAAGTTAAGAATATATATAAGAAATAGAAAATTTACCGTCAATATAAATTAGAATATAAGCCTGCTGAACATAGGCCTCCCTGATACATTGTTTCATGGGGGGATTTCGCAATAGTTGTCATGCTTGGTAAGCGGGAAACCGCTGTTTTTTTATATTTCTAGTCATTACAAGGAAGCCAATCTCCGGATTTGTTTCCCTCTGTCGCTTTAAAACGACGCCCACGGGACGATATTAGTGGATATTCTTACATCGCTACAACACGGTTAGCTAGAACAGTTTAGAATAGAATGTAATTACTTTTTATTCTATATAGATTACAATTAAATCTAATTGAAAATATTTTTTACCTCTGGATCAAAAAAAAAACTCCAGCTTTTGAAACAAGAAACCTAGCGGGACTATTTTCGTTCATTTTCAGTTCAGTTCTATGGAGTAGTGGATACGGTTACACCGGCACTACTCGGTCAATATACTAGTTTTGCTATTATTTACAGGATTTCTAAGAGGGTTACCACGCTCCAATGCGTGTTGGTAAGTCAGTGCTTGACTACTTTCTCACCTGATGGTAATTGGTAAAAGTTAAGTGGTGATGTAGTTGAAAATGGTAAAACCCACTGACTTAACAAAAGTCTATTCACTCTAAGCTAGAAGACGCCAATATGGTAATCGGATGTAAAGGCAGATGCTGATTTTAAAGGTATTTAAAATTTTTATTTCTCAAACATCCAGGTTTCTTATCGATGGTGTTTTTCACTAGTGAGCACGTTAAAATCAGTACTTTAAAGTTCAAAAATTAAAAAAACAATTATTTTGATGCCGACAAGCATCGAAACCTGGTTACTCGCATACGGTGAGTGTTTGACTGTAAACTAACACAACTCGAAACATTATATTATAATATTTAGAAAAAGATATAATTTCTCTCTTTGGATTGTTTTATTACAATGATACTGTTTAAATGTGGTTTCAAAGTAGGGTTCCAAGATTCTTAATTTTGATATATAAAAAATGTATAGGAGTTACAACAAATAAATCCCAAATCACGCTATTGAAGTTTAGAAACGAATCTTCTATATAAACCGAAACTCCCAGGTTCGGTTCGTATACCCCGGGTCAAAATATACCAACATATTATTAAATGAGAAATGTACAAACAACACAAGCTGTTTCTTTGCCGATAAAGTCCCAACTGTTGTCAGAGGCATGTCTTTAAACAGGTTAAGTTTTGAAGGGTGTCGAGATACTTCAGTTAGAAGGGCGTACCGGTCTTGTTTATTGACATTTGTAAAGACTTGCAAATCATGTTTGAAATTAAATAACATACAGTTCAAAGCAAAGAACCCGAACCCATTAATGATATAAGAAAAGCATAAGCGAAGTAGTTTTGCAAGTAGGTCACGGAGTAAAAAAACTTTTTTTATAACAACAAGTAATTATAAATACAATACATTATTCTAGCGAGTTTCATAAGTAGTAGCTGACTTGTAAAAAAAATCCCTTCTAACGAGTAGTAAAGTACTGATTTATAATAAGTAAAAAAAAAACAGGCTTGTGCTTAACGCGCTTATCAAGGCTATATTGTAATAAATAAGAAATAAATAATAATATACGAATCAAGACATGACACACAGCAGCATACAGTAAGAACCCGGTCTTTCCTCAGTTCAGAAATTTTCTGTATTTATTTATTAAGGAGCTATACTTTTATTCTTTACAATATTATTTATATATTAGTGCCTAATGACTTCATCATCCACTAGGTAAATTATGTACTCATCCATTCTTGTTAAAAAAACATACTGGTTGGGCAGAAAAGAGCTTACTCCTTTTTAAACGGCCGGTAACGCGCCTGCGATTCCTCTGGTGTTGCGGTTGTTCATGGGCGGCGGTAGTCTCTTACCATCAGGTGAGCCGCACGCTCGTTTGCCCCTCTTCTATAAAAAAGCGTGTAGCAGCATGGTGGTACGATTTTTTCGTCCTTTATCTTCTTGAAACTTCTAAAAACTGTACTGAGAAGTCAAGTCAAAATCAAAAGTTTTTATTTAATTTAGACTCCTTTGATGCTCTTATGAAAGTCAGAATCTACAATGCGTCTTGAATCTTTTTTTTTGTACTTTAAAAAGTGTCTAATAATATTTAAAATTAAAGCAATTTATTAGTAGCCAAAGCATGTAGTTTCGGTGTTAGAATATCCACTATTCCTAATCCTGCCGTAGGTGTCCTGTGAAACAAGCCAAGAGGTAGGCAGCAGCATCTTCTTAATTGCAACTAGAAAATACAATAACTGCGGTGACAAAGTGCAGATCAAGAGTTACTTAGACACAGCATTGTTCTTAGTATATTTATCTATTTTATAGTAACCCTTTTTTAAACCAAATTCTAAATATGTTATTTTTTAAGATAAAGATAAAGATACATTTATTGCAGAACTGTGTACAATATGATCTTAGAACAAAAACATATAGTCTTAGGCTCAACAATTTACCCACGTCGGATATACAACGATTAAGAAAATAAATTTAAAATTCACTGCACTTACATTAGTTTCAAAATGTTTTTAACATTTTTAACATAAGAATATTGATGCATTTACTCTTCAGGCTGAGGCCTATATTTGGCAGCGGACTTGTGATGGGCAGTAATACATAATTAATGCATTAACTCATAAGTTTTTGACAATCTAAATTAAGGAATCACTAGCCTATCACATAATAAGACATCAGTAGACTATAGAAGTTACAAAGTTTTCCATAAAGCGATTCTAATTGTTCAAACTTATTTCTATTTTCTTAGCGTAATTTTACACGAGAACAAAGGAAAAGAATAATCCAGTAACTTCGGAGTGAGTTACAAGTTGAAAAAGCGGGGATTACGCGCCGTTTGTTCGCGGAGGCCGATGAGGGGTGAGAAAATAAAACAAAAGAAATATTCGAAATAAATTGTCTTTTGACTTTGTAATTCAGTGTTGTTATGTACTATAACAATTACAGTAATTTATTATTTCTTTAATGTCCCTGTTTTCATACACAATAGTGGTACACAATAACAAAAATAAATTCTGATTGATGATTAAATTATTTTTGTTTAATCTGTACATTTATCCATCCAATAATTAGTTTAGTGATTCGTGTGATGATAAAGCTCTGGTTGCTCACGTACTATAAAACTCAAAAGTTTATTATAAGGCTACACTTCTTTAAAAAAATATAAGTAAAATAGAATCGGTCGTTTCTTTGCGCTAAACAAAGTTATTTTTTTATATAATCTCTGTGCAAATAAATTCTATATTTTTATGTGAGTTGAGAAAAGTCTATAACGATTTGAACGGAATCTTGTATTTAGATATTTGTTTACTTTCCAAATTTATCTAGATTAGTGTCATTTCTGAGAAAATCATAAATTTTATCTAGCGGCGCCCAGTTATTTTTTACGATATGATTAAAGGCTGATATTCAATCTTCAGATAAAAGCGCTCGTAGAATAAAAGACAATTAAGAAATATAAATGTACTATATTATTAATAAAATTATGAAGTGACTGGGTGAGAAGAATGTGGTTTGCAAGATGATGTTGTAACTAGGATTAAGAAAGGATTGCTTCGGTGGTTTAGTAATGTGGAAAGAATGATTGAGGAAAAAGTGACAAAGCAAAAATTTATGTTGCAGAAGTAAACGAAACAGTCGGAAAGGGAGAGGGACGCCCTAGGCGAAAGTTTATTGACCAAATTAGCTATATATTGAAAATGGGCCAAATTAAGAGTACCCTTAGTCGACGTGGATGTGGAGGAGGCGAGAGAGGTGTGTCAGGGCCGTGTCAAACGGAAGTCTGTAGTCAAGTCTAAGTCTGTTTAATTGTTTCACTTTTGTATTCGGTCAGCTTACATTTTATGAAATATGGATGACAAACGATCACACAGTCTTGATACTGTTACCCATGTCATCTAGTTAAATTCTCGGTAAAGAAACAAAATGCGGATGCGTTGTCACCACTACAGATCAAGATGGAATCCGTCATTTCCAATAGAAAAGTTCTTCGGTTATCTACACTCTTCGTCCAAAACACAGCAGCATTGTACTGCTATTTTACGCTCGTATTCTGTAAGAGCGTGGTCCATCCTCGGTCGAGCCGACCCATTCGAGTTACAACTATAACATAGCTGCAGCATGACCCCACCACGTATATTATATGTGAGTAACATTTTATGTGAGTGTGCACGCAACCAATAGCGTCAGTTGTTCCTTTTGATGTGAAACATGTATTGGCGCACCTTGCTAGTAAAAACCATTCGTATGCCGTGACATCAAAGGGCATGACGATCTCATATGCCGTCATGCTCCCTCCACGCCACCGCTCTCGACTACCTTCTGTGCGTGTGCGCTTCCGTGCTCTTCTGTGTGAGTTGTGTACTGCGTAATCCTTACCATTTTTTATTTACTCAACTCCATATTTGTTTATAGGTTTTCATTAATTATAAATTGAACATTTGCCGGGCATCTCATTTACGCTAGTATTCTACGAGTGCGTGGTGCTTCTCCCGTCGAACCGACCCTTTCATGATGCAACCATAGTATAGGTGATGCATGGCTTTACCACGTATAACATTTTTGATGGATAACTTTTCTCTGACGATTCCAATCGGCCCTAAGTTGTTTAAAGGGCTTTAATTTTTTCTGTGAATACATAACTTTTAATTCAATAAACTGATATATGCCCAGGGTTATTACTTAACGTAGTTTACCAATTTCAAATTTTTCTGGGCGATGTTATGCAAGATGTCAAAACTTCCAGCCTTCCGTCAACTCATTCCTAAACTTTTTAATAAAATGAAAACTCGGAAGAAAATTTGAGGGACGTCCCATTCGAACTGTGAGGAGGCTGCAAATGCAAAATGAAAAAACTTTTCCTCAATCTACTTGTAATTTTTTTTGTTTCTTAAAAAATAAATTTATAAAACATTGTTTATGAATAGCACTTGATACATTTAGAAAACAAATAACTTGTTTTGTTTCAGTATTCTTATATTTGTATATTTTTGGAAATAAAAAAACAAAGCATAAATAATGTTTATAGTGTAGTGTAGTTTCAATGGTATATTGAATGATAATGGTGTTAACGATGAAGACAACTGTGATGTTGATGACTTAAAACTTCGAGTAAACGATAAAAACAGACTTCAAAAACTGCAACGCAAAAAGTAATTTAATATAAACGATTAAAAAAACTAGAGAGTTCGATGGTCGAAAGTCGAAGCGTATCGAAGTCCCGACTTCAGCAGTTATTATGTGCAAATTATTTTTTGCGTTTCAGTATTTGACGTCGAGTTTTTCTTTTTATGAAATGTTTATTTTTTAACATTTTTGAGAGGACTAAGGCATATAATAAATTCAAATCTTAAACAAATGTCGTCCATTAGAACTTTATTCCCTCTTTATTCATTCTTATACGAGGAAGAGTTTCTTTACAGTTTTACCAAAAATCGGTATATAATTGAAGAATAATAATAATAAAATATTTATTCATTAACCAAAAGTAACAAAACATTTAAAAGTTGAACTACCTAATACAAAAATTATATTTTAAGAAGGACAATGAAAGTGTTCTGACTCAGCATGCAGCATAAAGACTAAAGACTGGACCAATTGTCTACTTTGAAATGTAATTTTCACAATAATACAAGTTTTAATACATTAGAAAATCATGATATTTTATTTATTTGACCTAAAGTTACAGAGGTTACAATACGATAATATTATATCAGCGTGAAATGGGCGGCTAATGCTCCTGCGTTGCATATGGTGTAAGTGTGGAGAACTGGAAATCTTTTTAACTGAAAACGAGGCAATTCATATTTGTCCTCAAGAATGATAACGCATCTGCATTTTGATTCGAGAATGGATAGAGACGTCTAAGGCCCGAAGAATACAATTAACATCAGGTGGACTGTGTGATCATTTGCGACCCTCATTATATAAAAGAAAAATAATATTACCCACAACACATAAAACGCGCACATAGATAGCAATACTTTCATTTATGTATAAAATATGTATTAAATTTTCAACAACATACAGAACAATTTAAATTAATTTGTACAATTCGAGAAACATCTTAATCAGTTGTATGCGTAAGGATTCGCAATTAAGTAATCATTTGCTGACGACCGAAGTTTCTAGATGTATCAACTGCTTCGCAAATTACGCAACCGCAATTTCTATTTTAATTGCAATGCGTTATGATTTTAAGGGGTTCCAGGCGTATTTCACTAATACTGTAAAATATTAATTTATTTATACCTGCTACTATTCGTACTTGTTTACTAATCAAATTGACTGTGAAATGTATTGATAGATATTAATATTTCACAGTAAGATATTATGAGTGAGTTAGTATAGTGAGTGACAGATGGGAAATCTTTCAAAATACGCCGAATCCTACAGTCTTGCGAAATGGAGTAGCATCACCATTACGTGGGCACTGACACTGCCAGTAGATGAAGGGAATAGAAATGGAAATTTTCTTATTCAATATAAATTAAAATTTATTTATTATTGGTTCATAAAAAAAGAAAAAAATAGAAAAAAGCGGCTTACAATCATAACATAACATAAAAACATAAACACTCACGCCTGTCACCCAGAGGGGTAGGCAGAGACTACGGACTTCCATTTGGCACGATCCTGACATACCTCTTTCGCCTCCTTTACATCCATATATCTACGCATACATGCCCGTCGGTTAAGGGTACTTCTAACGTGGCCCATTTTCAAAATATCGCCAATTTGGTCGATAAACTTTTTTCTAGGGCGTCCCTTCCCGACTCGGCCATTCACATCTGCCATATAAATTTGCTTTGTCACTCTTTCCTCATTCATTCTTTCTACGTGACCAAACCACCGAAGCATTCCTTTCTTAATCACATTTATCTCTTATCACGCAATTTCTTACCCTGTCATTCAGATTCAACCCTAGCATATTCCTTAAAGACCGCATTTCTACAGCATTTATTCTACTTTCTTCTGCCACACACAGCTTTCACTACCATACATTAAAGTAGGGACTAACACAGCATTATGAATTACCATACGTGCCTGTTTTGACACATTCTGGTTCTTCATAATAGAGTGTAGTGCCCCATTCACTCTATTCCCTGCATTTACTCGTCGTTCTATATCCCTACCATATCTACCATCCCTGCTAAATACACATCCCAAATACACAAACTCATCCACTTGCTCAATTAACTTACAATCATATGAATTAAAACAGAACAAATAAGAATTATCTTGATAGTGATTACTTTTAAGTTACATCCTATATACGTCCCATATTTCTGAGAGGATTTTTAACATTAATAAATTCTTTATCGTCTTTACATCTCATTAAAGTCCACTGCTATACATAAGCCTCTTCCATAGATTAACGACAATTTTTTTTGTTTTTTTTTATTTGATTTGATTGATTGACGACTCCGTGGCGCAGTGGCTTAGCAATGAGTAGCTGCGCTGGGGATCGCGGGTTCGAATCCCGCACGGAACAAGTATTTGTATGGCCTACATATAGTTGTTCCGGGTCTGGATGTTTGTCCTTGTGCAATTTATGTTTGTAAACTGCCCCCACGATACAATCTAAGTGTAGGGGTAACGTTTTTTAAAAAAAAATAGATGGGTCTTCATAGGGGGGATATTTGCCATAGTTGCCACGAAGAAGCAAGATGGCAACAGAGGTTTAATTTGTTTTAGTCATTATAAGGAAGCTGCTGCTACCTATTCCCTGATTTGTTTCCTCCTGTCGCCTCTTAAAATACTCACGGGATGATGTAGGGTAGTGGATATTCTTACCACAGCACTATACATTCCTTGATTTTACAATAACATTTTTTATACAATCTTGGGCCTGTTCAACGCACTCATTATTTGGGAAAATTGTTTTAAGGAGTTCTTTACTTGACGTATTCTTCAACGAATACGAATATTCAAAAATCCCAGTATGAAAAAAAAAACAAAATATCTCTCTAATAACTCTCTCTATAATACCTCTCAAAGAGGTGTACTCGTAGTAACTCATGGACAAAGCGATCATCGTTATTTCACAGAATTCGAGTAAACTGGGTTCGATCAACGCCGGCAGAAACATATTTGTTCATTTCAAATTTATGTGTTAATTTTTCAAGTGCCATGCGATGAAAGAAAACGGAATGTCTGAGCAATAAATACTACGAAAACAGATTAGGTCTGCCAATACGCACTAAACACACTAAACAAAATGAGGGAAGAACATGCTCACCTGTAGGATGTATGCAGACTGTTGATGCAGATGTCTCTTTCCATTTTTTTATTGAATGGGCACAAACGTAAACACAGTCCACCTAATGGTTAGTAAGGTAACTAAGTAAATATATCCTTGATTATTATTCAAGATGTAGAATGCGTGCTTGAAAACTAAGATGGAATCCATTGTTTCCAGTAAAAACGTTCTCAGGTTCTCTATATATATAACCACCACACGAAGTACAGCAGCATAAAGCTGTTATTTCACCTATTTTACGCTAGTATTCCGTGAGAGTGTGGTTTTTCAAGCCGATTCATTCATGCTACAACCATAATATATTTGCCGCGTGGCTCAGGCCTTCACAACGTTTATTTTTTGAAATTAATAAAAGTTTGTTTGAGGAGGGCAAATTTTGATTAAATGGGGACCTGCGGAATGACTTATTTATAATTCAAAAAGGGAAATGTGCATTATACGTCGCTTGCTTTCTAAGGATATAAGAAATTAAAACAAAAAATATATTAAAAAATTTATCGGGAACTTTTTCTTGTATACTACAAAAAAAAGATAAGCGAAAGCGAAAATGAGCACAAGTAATTACGTTCACTTCATACAAAATTGAAGTAATAAACCCTATCATATATGGAAAAGGCAACGCAATTAAAATAATATTTACAACTAGAATAATATTCCTTAATTAATAGGCAAACTGGTACCAGTTTCTCGACTCAACAGAGTCAGTAATTCATTTATAGGCCAACGTATACGCTATAACAACGAAGTCCCAGAAAATATACAAGATCTCTCTATTACCATGTTAAAATTTTATTAAATAAAACTGTATAAAAAGGGTTATTTAAATATAAATCAACGTGGTTAATAATAACAGCTGGGAATGTGAACTTTTTAAATAATTTATACAACCTTTCTTATTGCATAATTTACTTTAAAAAAAGTTCCGCTGGGTTTCTTGCTGGTTATTCCTTTTTAATATAGCATAGAGTAACAAACGAGCACACAGTCCACCTGATGGTAAATGGATTCTGTGGCCCATAGACATACACATTTATCCTCGATTAAGAATCAAAACGCAAATGCGTTATCGCCCTTGAGGACTAAGATGAAACGCTTCGTTTCCAGTAAAAAGGGTCTCCGGTTCTCTGCACTCACCACACGAAACACAGCAGCTTGAAGCTGCTATCTTACGTTGGTATTAAAAAATATTCTATTATATTCTATTCATAGGCGTCCCCCAACGTATGCCACAAAGCACGGTCTCGAGCCACCTGCATCCATCGACTTCCTGCATATCTCACCAGGTCGTCACTCCATCTAGTGGGGGGTCGTTATGCACTTCGCCTACCGGTACAAGGCTGCTACTCGAGAACCTTTTTTCCCAAACGGTTGTCGGTTTTTCGAGCTATATAGCCGGCCTATTGCTTCTTCAGCTTACCAATCCGTTAAACCGTCCGTTAATCCATCAAAACCTATCATCAAGTAATTTAGTTCCAGGATTTTATCAACATCCATTCAGTGCCGGAAGTTAGGAATCTCAATCAAACATTCGTTGCTTTACGGATGAAGTTTCGGGGAACGGTACCACACCGCAAATTAACGCTAATTACGCAGTAGCAATTTGTCTCTGAATGGAGACGTATTCAAACTTTTGCCAGCTTTCCAGACGAATTACTGTTATTATCTGTTAAATACGAAAGTTTCGCATTAATATAACTTTATATACAATCAAAAATATTTCAATAACTGTTCATTTCATTTATGACATTTAATAATTAATTACACCAAGTCCACTTCTGAACATATGAGGATGCCCTACAGATTGCCTTATAAGAGGGATTTTGTGCCGTAGTGGTCACGGTTGGGAAACGGATTGGGATCGGCAGTTTTTTCTATTTTCTAGCAGTTATTCGAAAAATTCTACCACCCTTTTTATATAAAAGATTGCAAGACAGCTTTCTAAATGACTACCGTTGCCAGTCAATAACTGCAACACAATGACTAACTAACTTAGAGCTGCAGGTGCGTTGCCGGCCTTTTAAAAAAGGGTAGACTCTCTTCTTGAAGGCGTATAAGTCATATCGGTCTGGAAAAATTGCTGGAAGTAGTCGATTCTACTAGAAAAGTTCGCTAGGAAGAACCACGGGACAATATGGGGTAGTAGAAAATCTTATATCGCCAATATAGACCGTGCTCACTATTAAAGTCATAATATAGTAATTTATGTCTTTAGTTTAGTTAACTTAGCACTTTTATATACAATACTTATCGATCAGTGCATTACAGCAATTAATATCAAGCGAAAGCAAGCAAGGTTTGAAACAAACACCAATACCCTTTACAATACCCTCTGTCTTTTGAAGAACCATCAAGAAGCCCAGCGGGACTTGAAAAAATTAACAGCTTACAATCATGTAAGTTACAAATTTCATAAGCACAAAACAAATTAGAAAGAGCTTGGTAGCGATCACCTTCAATAATTTTTTTAATAACTCTTTTTATACAAACTTAGTTTAAAAATTTTTTGAATTTTGAGTGGGTCGAATTTTGTATATTTACTGGGATTATGTTGTAAACGCGTATACATCGCCCCAAAATGAATTACTGATTCGATGGGCTAGAGTAACTGGTACTACTAACTTGTTTCTGTCCCTAGTATTTACAGAATGGATATCAATTATTTTTGTAAAACTACTTTTATTTCTATATACATTACACTTGCATAAACCTATTGAGAGGCTAAAGTTAGTTAATTTAAAGTTGTTAATTTTTTAATTTTTTTGTCTGAACGACTCTTTAAGTTTTAAATCATACATAGCTTTTATGGGCCTCTTCTGTAAAACAAATATAATTCCAGAGTGTTCGATATAATTTTATCATTCTTATATAATTTCAAAATACATACAATAGCATCTTTATATCATCTTCCACCATCTTTTGTCTAGTGTAGAAATTGCATCCCACACGATATAGTCTATTTTTATAAAACGACTTCAAAAATGAAAGATGATGATTATGTATGTCTTAATCTTCCGGGGTACCTTCAGGGAAAATTCTTTTTGTTTAAAAAAAAAGAATTGTAGTTTTCTTTACTTTAGGCATGGCCTCGTATTGTAAATTTTATTGTACACTCGTAAGCAATTATTGGTCCAGCTCTTTATCTTTTATATTTGACGCGCATATTTTAAAAGTATGTGTACGTTTACAATATTTTTCTATTAAATACTTAATGCATCGAGCGTGATCCCTAATAAATTTAAATGTAAAATAATTTTACCCCAAAGGTGGTGGTATAATAAGGAATGATAGTTTTAATATATCTAAACCGACACTCTAGTTCTTAAATAAATCTAGTATTAAAAAGTATAAACGAACGAACAAAAACTAAAAATAATGGAATAATTTTCACGAAATAAAATTAAATTTGTATAAAAAATTTGATTATTTTACCCTTTTTTATATATAGGATAAGGTGACAAACGAGCATACAGTCCACCTGATGGTAAGTGGGTGCTGTGGACCATAGAGATCTACCTCTATCTAACTCGATTACGAATCATAATGCTGATGCGTTGTCACCCGTAAGTACTAAGATTGAATGCCTCGTTTCCTGTAAAAAGGGTCTCCGGTTCGCTACAATTACCATACGAAATACAGCAGCATTAAGCTACTATATTACGCTGGTATTCTGTGAGAGCGTGATCCTTCCCCGGTCGATCCGACCCATTCGTGCTACAACTATACTACTGATATAGCTGGATGACTCTACCACGTAAAAAGCTTTTAAAAACCTTTTAAAACCTTTTAGGTAATCTAAAGAATAACACAAGTATGAAGAAAGTGGACTAGGAATATCAAAGGCTTGAGATAACAATTAAATTTCATCTTATTAATTTAATAAAACCGGCCAAGAGCGTGTCGGGCCACGCTCAGTGTAGGGTTCCGTAGTTTCCCGTCCGTCACAATAAGTGTTCCCACATATGAGTTTAAAGGTGGGTATCCATTATGTTCGCGCTCCTGCAACTGCTCCCGGTAGTGGGTACTGTTGTTTCCATCCAAGTTCAAAATGATTTTCCTAGAAAGTCCTTATAAAGTTCTACTTTTCAGATTTTTTTCATATTTTTTAAACTTATGGTTCAAAAGTTAGAGGGGGGGGGGACACATTTTTTTTTTACTTTTGGAGCGATTATTTCCGAAATTATTGACATTATCAAAAAATGATTTTAGTAAACCCCTATTCATTTTTAAATACCTTTCCAACAATATATCACACGTTAGGGTTGAAATTAAAAAAAAATCACTTCCCACTTTACATATAGGGGGCTACCCTAATAAAACATTTTTTTCCAATTTTTATTTTAAGACTTTGTCGGCGTGATTGATACATATATTGGTACCAAATTTCAGCTTTCTAGTGCTAACGGTCACAGAGATTAAGCGAGGACGGACAGACGGACAGACAGACATGGCGAAACTATAAGGGTTCCTAGTTAACTACGGAACTCTAAAAATGAAGATTTCTTGAGATATAACCTATTTGATAAAAAATAATATATCTTTAACTGATATAATAGTTATCGAGAAATCGATTAAGGTACATAAAATAAACGTACGTAAAACTCCTTTTTGAACGCTGTTAAAAATGTGAGCTGTGTTATGGTTGCAGCACGAATGGGTCGACTAGACCGACCACGTTCTTACAGAATACCGGCGTAAAATGGCAGTTCATTGCTGCTGTGTTTCGTATGGTGAGTTTAGAATCGTAGAACGTTTTTACTGGAAACTTGGCATTCCATCTTAGTCCTCAGGAGTGACAACGCATCTGAATTTTGAACTTTTGTTTCAGGATAATGTAGATGGGCTACAGCATCCACTCACCATCAGGTGGACTGTATGCTCGTTTTGTCACCCTCATTCTATTAAAAAAAAATGCACTAAAGTCGTTATATTGCAGAGTAAATTTAATTTCCTTCTTTGTTTCCCGCCCGTATAATCAACTTTGTAGTTGTCATGTTATAAAAAACCCGCTCTCGGGGGTTTAATGAGCATAAGTTTCACTTAGCACCAGTTAGCGTCAATTCCCTTGTAATTTATACCGCTCTTGGTGAACCATAATATGTCTTTCTGTTCATTTTAATTTTCTTAAAACACTACTTTTTAATTGTTTTTATACAGAATTTATAATTACCGTTATCATCATCACTTCAAATGTCCACTTATAAAAATGAGCCTATCCCAAGGAATACTAAAAACACTATTTTAAACTACTTAATTTTTTTTAAATGACTGCATATCTTATCAGGTTGACACTTCATCTAGTTACTACATTGTAGTTTAGTGGTTGAAAACGCACTCCTAAACATTATACACATCCCGATCGGAACAAGTACTTATACGGTCTACAAATTATTGTTCCTAGACTGGATGTTTGTCCATGTGCAATTTGTGAACGAACTGCCTTTACAATACAGGACTTATTAAAGCTTAATTAAATAAAAATAAAAATAAAATATTATTGTACCTCATAAGTGTCTTTTTTTAATTGAAGTAACTGCTCTTCAGAAACTTTGAATCCACCTTAAATTATGCGTCTGAATTAACACAGCTTACGAACACCTTCGTCATAAATAGAACGGCCCCCTGCCTTTTCTGCATCGTGAGGGACATAAAATTAACTGCATATTTGCACACTGCCATCGCCCCTTTGTATTTGCATAGTTATTGAATTGTGTGTAAGTTTCCTTTGAAGCAAAAGTATCTGACAGCTACGTAATTTACAGCTGTTAGAATATTTAAATTGTTTGTAGTGATATTTAGTTTTTTTTTTAAATAAAATTAAAGTAACGAATGATCTTACTGTCCACCTGACGGTAAGTGGTTACTTTCTACTGCTGTCAATGAGCCTGAAGCAAACTTCAGAAAAAAGACTACAGAATGCCTATAATTATTCTGTAATTGTTCTGACGTTCTATACTCTTCACATCTGCATAAAGCAGTGCAAGTACTGCACAGAAATAGGTTATAGGGTAGTAAATATACAGATGGACTGCTAGACACAAAAAGAGGAAAAGAAATTCTTGATATTTTAAGGTATATCAATACTTTTTCTCTGTATTGAAGTCACCTCCGGGCTTATTACCATTTCAAATCAAACAATATCAAGGTTTTTATAGTATAAGTGAATGAAACATAAACACACGGTCCACATGATGGTAACTGGTTATTTTGGCCCATAGACATCTACATCCATTCTTAATTAAGAATCAAAATGCAAATGAGTTGTCCCCGAGGTCTAAGATTGAATGCCCCGTTACAAGTTAAAAGGGTATCCTGTTCTCTACTCCACCATACAAAATACACCAACTAAGCTGTTATTTAAGGCTAATGTTCCGTGAGAGCAAGGTTCTTCCCCGGTTGAGCTAAAACATTTGTGCTACAACTATAATATAGCTGCAGCGTGGCTCTACCATGTTTATTTTAATTAACCTTTAGTCATGTTACAAGCATATCGTTAAATCCTTTGCCACCCTCGAAAAACAGCGCATAGCCATGAAAAATCGTTGTCTAAAATAAAATGTGCTCTGTTTACAAACACAAAAATTGCAAATGAATATGCCAGTAACATAATGATTTCATTTATTTACGCGAACACTACACATTGATTACAACCACTTTTACGGATTTTATCGCGTTTAATTTAGATTATTTTAAATTCCCGATGTTTCGGGTACTTTTCAGCACCCATGGTCACGGAAGACTGAGGTAACTGACGTCCCGATGTCAATGTTAACTCGGAGTACCTTCAGCTTTTTTAATAATTGTTTATGATCTGATCTAAGCAGAATGAACTAACTGTGTTTTGAAGTCTTGCAGTGGTAGCCTGGGTTTAGTTTTAACTTTATTAATTGCAGGGTCCCAAGTAGGTGGTGGTACCCAGCCTCCTTATCTATAGAAATTAGGATGTTTTTTAATTTTAGTATGCTCAAGTATCATCCTTGCTGGGAATCGATGTTCTTTCGCGAGGATATGTGATCTATCAAATCTGATGTAATGGTTGGGCCACCTAGGATATGATCACAAACTGCAGATGCAACGTTCCGGGAAGTCTGGAACTGAAGGAACTTTGCCATACAAAAACTTTCCCTATCTATAAGTATATACCCTTTAACTAATATTTTCATTACGCTTCATGATCACATTACTCTTGAACACTTAATGACTTTTTAGGAGCCCAGAAAGTACTCAATGATATGACACTTTTTTGCTAAGTCTGAGGCTTTTTCTTTTAGTCTTCAGAAATGTCAACCAATCTGGACATTTCTATGTTTGTAATTAGTTACAGGTATCCATGGGCTTCAGTTTATTACTTCATTTTTTCAGCAAAGGAACTAATGAAAAAGTTTATTTCGTACTTTAATACACAAACACTTAAAGAAAATAATTGCAGTTTTGTAGTTTAAAATGTTCCCCAAGTAGAAGTTACTGTTTTCTTTGTAAGTATAATTGGACTCTAAGGAGTGATATTGAAAATAAAATAGTTTTGCGCTAGTTTCATTGAGAAAAATTTCAAGACATTGTTATCTATATGAGCTTTGGCCTGTCAGTATAATATTTACAAAAAGATTATGTTTGTACACAAACCAGTTAGTTACACGACCAAGAGTCCAAAGAATCAATCATTCCTTCATGGTAAAAATAATATGCTTTTATAACAGTCTCACAAAAACTTTATTATAGTTTTTAGCAGAACTTGTTTAATGATTAGGATTCTAAGAGTACAGCATGACTGATTACGTCTGTGAATGAAGTGATCGCTGCCAATTGTTTCATTAATTCTTTTTCATTATTTATTCTTTTGATTAAAACCAGGGCTTTTTTTATAAAAGAGGAGTCAAACGAGCATGCGGCTCACCTGATGGTAAGAGACTACCGTCGCCCATGAACAACCGCAACATAAGGGAAATTGCAGGTGCATTGCCGGCCTCTTAGAAAGGATTAAGCACTTTTCTTGAAGGTGACACGTACAGTGGTGGACCGCCAACCATACAGACGGTGTGGATGGTATCGGTTGTATTTTGGCGATGTGCGTTCATGAAATTTGGAGGATGGGAATAATCCGAATAATTCCTTAGAGCACCTCTCTTCACAGCGCCAGTGAATCCAGTCGATCGGAAAGCACTCTGTCGTCGATGATTCGAGCCGCTCTGAGCTGGATGCAGTCAAGTGGACGGAGCTGGCACTAGGGAGCCCCAGGCCAGAGATAGGAACAGTATAGGGCCTGAAACTGAGAAAATATGACAAAGGGGCGCTTTTTAGAGGACAATGTGCAAACATTTGTCTTCTGGGGATTAAACTGGACTAGGTTTAGTTGCCTCCTATCCAAAATTTTATTCAGCAAGGACTCGAGTTTAGGCACAAGCTTTGTGCCAAACCCGATCAAAGGCCTTTGCAATGTCCAAACTAACGGTCCCTTGGACTCTACTGCTTTCTACCATTTATGAGTCTGGTAGACCAGAAGATCACCAGGTGATCGACCCCGACAAAACCATATTGGCAGTCACTAATCAACTGGTGATCCTCAAGGTACCGCATGAGCTGGCAAAAATTAATTGGAGGCAATACAATTTACTTGTCCTGTGCGGGATTCGAACTAGCAACCCTTAGATCCGCAACTCATTGCTAAGCCTCTGCGTCAAGGAGACGTTTTTTTTATTTACCCTAACTCATCTTTTGATGATTATCAGTAATACATAAAATTTTGTTAGGACTTTAATTAAGCTTCAGGATTAAAGATTTACAAGCAATTTATTATCTAAAACGGGCGGCTCTTATTCAGAGTAATATGAAAGTGAAGAAAGTTTCTTTTAAAGCTGAATTCATGCGAGGGCTTAACATGTGTAACTATTTTATCTATACAGGTCGTACTAGGCGAAGCAAAACGTGTTGGTTCTAGGAATAAATTAAAAGGATTATACGATTTAAGCAACGAGCAACTAATAGAAAAATTAAAACAACTAATAGAAAAATTAACTAATGGAAAAATTTATAGGCGATAGATGTTAGTCTCCACATATTACAACATACTTGTTCTGTTTAATTTGGTAAATGGAAGCTGTTGCCCATAGACATCTGCATCTGTCCTCAACTAAAAATCAAAATACAGATGCCTTGTCACTCCTGAAGACTAAGATGGAACACCTCGTTTCCGGTAAAGAAGTTCTATGGTTTTCTACACTCACCATACAAAACAGTAGTATTAAGCTGCTGTTTTATGCTGATATACTGTGACAGCCCAGCCATTCCCGATCGAGTCCGTCCAATCGTGCAATAATTTATGTAAAGTTTCAGCACGGCTCTACTATGTACGATTTGTTCCAGCTGTGAAAAGTGTACAGGCCATACTTACAGCATTCAAGATACATACTACATACATATTATATGCTACTAATACTATTACTTCTACCACTACTATAGAATATCCATAGTCTACTGCTGAACATAGGCTACCTCCATAAATTGCCACAAAGTACGGTCCTGAGCTATCTACGTCCATTGTCTGACTCCCGCTCGAGAGCATTTCTTTCCCATCAATAGTTGATTATATTGTTATTATACATATTTTCTCTCATTTCAATATATTTTTAATACAAAAATATAATTTTGTTTGTTCCAGGTACGTAATATCTACGATTTAATTGGAATGACATATTATATGATACGTACTAAATTGGAAATGACATATTAAAAGGTACGTTAAAAATTATTAAAATTTGGTATTATGTTGTTCTTTATCTGTTCTTCATACATTTCCAGTGGTTGCATTTTTACAATTTTGAACATCATATTTAGTATGGAATTTAAAAAATCTGTTAATGGTAGAACTTTATCACAAAATTTCATAATCGGTTTTTATAAGCAATGAGACTTGACATTATGTTACTATCTTAAAAGGAAATATAAATAGACGAAAAGCACTCAAAGCTTTTTCTACTAGCGGCAATTGCAATATATACGGTACTGTCAATGAACGATCGCTCACAGACCGCTACACGGTTATCATGAAGTGGGCTTTATTTTCGGGTTTAATATGCTGGACCTTAAACATAACATAACTTTAACACTTACGCCTGTCACCCAACCTGTGAACTGTGTACCTGTGATTACGAACTTCCAATGGAGCTTAAAATAAAACAAATTAATGTAGTGAATCTTAATAGATATTAGATCCGAACCTTGACGTTGCCTGGACACACAAAACGTTGCATTAAACTACGCAACGTGTTTCAAGAAAAATAAGCTTTAAAATAAAAATATAGCTTAAGAAACTCCGAAGAGCTCCATACATACATATTCATAGTGATATTTAGGGTGTTTCAGTTCTTAATGAAGGATAAATTTAGATATCTATGGGCAACAGCATCCGCTTACCATCAGGTGGGTTTTGTGCTCATTGGCCATTCTTATACTAAAGAAGTCTCTTGTATTTTTTTAAAAATTAAGGTATTGCAAATACAAATCAACATACGTAAACAGTTTAGATGATAAACTTCCATTACCTGTAATCCCGTGATAATTTCAATTGGATCTTCACAATCGCAACACATACGATACATGATGCGACTGAACAAGCAAGTCAGAATAAACAGACGCGGTCCGCACTCGCTCATTCTAATGCGCAGCTGCATACCAAAACACATCGCCTGTAAACAGGAGAAGTTTTACTAGAATGGGATTTGTGTAATCCTCGACCAACTGTCCAACATTTGTTTTAGCTGCACAAACAATTGAACAAGTGAATTTCTGCAATATCAGGGGACTTCACTCTAACCTAAACGCCGTTCACTACCATCTCGAGACGGCGAGGCCGGCTCTGCTCTTTCTGACCGAGACGCAGGTGTCCTCTCCGGCTGATGTTTCGTATCTCTCCTACCCGGGGTACAAACTGGAACACTCCTTTGTGCCTCGGGCTGGAGTTTGCGTTTACGTCAGAGAGGACATCTGTTCTCGACGCCTCGGCAGACTTGAAGGTTCGGACCTGTCCATCCTTTGGCTACGCGTAGACAGCGACGACCATCCGCGCGTCTACGGGTGCCTCTATAGGTCCCACAGCAGTAATGCCGAAACAGACCGACTCTTCGACCACGTCCAAATGGCTGCAGATTCGTTGCTACAGCAGATCCCCTCCGCAGAGATCGTGATCCTCGGCGACTTTAACGCCCATCACGCCGAATGGCTCGGTTCACGTTTAACCGATCATGCGGGGAGATCTGTTCATGATTTTGCCTTGGCATATGGTCTGACACAACTGGTTACTTCGCCTACGCGGATTCCAGATGTGGAGGATCATACACCTTCCCTGTTGGACCTTCTGCTGACCTCTCACCCGGACGGATATCAGATTTCCGTCGACGCCCCTTTAGGCTCCTCGGACCATTGTCTGGTCCGGAGTGTTGTGCCACTCACGCTGAAATCGCGGTTGCATTCTGCAGGCTGCCGCCGTGTTTGGCACTATAGGTCAGCCGATTGGGATGGGATGCGGTCTTTCTTTGCATCCTACCCTTGGGGGCGGGTTTGCTTCTCGCCGGATGATCCCAACGTTGTTGCGGATTCTGTTACTGATGTGGTACTTCAGGGTATGGAACTTTTTATTCCTTCCTCTGTGGTGCCCATTGGAGGCAAATCTCAGCCATGGTTTGGTCGCTCCTGTAAAATAGCATCATGCTATAAGCAGGAGTGCTACCAAGCCTGGGTTGATGCATCAGCGTCCCGGGATGTAAACACCAGCGCTCTAAAAAAGAAGTATAATTCCGCCTCTAGGTCCTTCAAAAGAGTCATTGCCAAGGCAAAGTCAGAGCACATAGGCAGAATTGGCGAGAAACTAGTTCGCCTTCCTTCTGGAACCCGTGCATTCTGGTCTCTCGCCAAGGCTGTCCAGGGGAATTTCTGTCAGCCATCTCTTCCATCTCTGCACAGGGAGGACGACTCACTGGCCCATACTGCAAAGGAGAAAGCCGATCTTCTAGGCTCCTTCTTTGCGTCTAACTCGGCTCTCGATGACGGGGGGAGTACGCCGCCGACCATCCCGCGGTGTGAGTGCTCCATGCCGGAAGTGCAGTTCACACAGCGCTCGGTTCGCAAAGCACTCCTCTCCCTGGACATCCACAAGTCGAGTGGGCCTGACGGAATCCCCCCAATTGTGCTGAGGGCGTGTGCTCCAGAGTTGGCACCGGTTTTAACGCGTCTTTTCCGGTACTCCTACTCCCTAGGCGTAGTCCCAAAATCATGGAAGACGGCTTTCGTCCACCCGATCCCTAAAAAAGGCGACCACTCAGACCCGTCCAACTACCGGCCAATCGCCATCACCTCCTTGTTCTCCAAAACAATGGAGTCCATTGTAAACTGCCAGCTCATGCGGTACCTTGAGGATCACCAGCTGATTAGTGACCGCCAATACGGTTTTCGCCGTGGTCGGTCAGCTGGTGATCTTCTGGTCTACCTCACTCACAGATGGGCGGAGGCAGTAGAGTTCAAGGGGGAGGCATTGGCCGTTAGTTTGGACATTGCGAAGGCCTTCGATCGGGTTTGGCACAAAGCGCTTCTTTCGAAGCTCCCTTCCTATGGGCTTCCCGTGAAATTGTGCGATTGGATCACCAGCTTTCTTGCAGATCGGAGCATCAAGGTCGTTGTAGACGGTGCAAGCTCCGATTGCAAGCCTATTAATGCTGGTGTTCCACAGGGCTGCGTGCTATCGCCAACGCTGTTTCTTCTGCATATCAATGATATGTTGCATACCCGTAACATTCATTGCTATGCAGATGACAGCACTGGTGATGCTCTTTACACCGGCCGAGCCAATATTTCTCGGGAAAACGTCTCCGAGTGCCGGGACAAACTTGTGTCTGAAGTCGAGTCTTTGCTGAACAGAGTCTCGGATTGGGGACGACTAAATCTAGTCCAGTTTAACCCCCAGAAGACACAAGTTTGCGCGTTAACCGCTAAAAAGAACCCCTTTGTCGTATCCCCTCAGTTTCAAGGCACTCCCCTTGTTGCCTCAGCCAGTATCGGAATCCTCGGCGTCGACATATCGAGTGACGTGCAGTTTCGTGGTCACTTGGAAGGGAAGGCCAAATTGGCCTCTAAAAAGCTTGGCGTGCTCAGCAGAGCGGGACAGTATTTCATGCCGGCACACCGCCTGCAACTTTACAAGGCGCAGGTTCGGCCGCACATGGAATACTGTTCCCATCTCTGGGCTGGGGCTCCCCAGTACCAGCTCCTTCCACTTGACCGCATCCAGCGCAGAGCGGCTCGAATCGTCGACGACCGAGTGCTTTCCGATCGGCTCGATTCACTGGCGTTGCGAAGAGATGTTGCATCTCTTTGCGTATTTTATCGCATCTATCACGGGGAGTGCTCTGAGGAATTGTTCGGATTAATCCCAGCCGCCAAATTTCGTGAACGCACGACACGGCAAACGTCCCGATACCATCCACACCATCTGGATGCTTGGCGGTCCACCACTGTACGTTTCACAAGGAGTTTTCTTCCACGTACAACTTCTCTGTGGAATAGTTTATCACCGGCGATTTTTCCGGACCGATACGACCTGGGGACCTTCAAGAAAAGAGCTTACTCCTTTCTAAAGGCAACGCACCCGCAATTTTCCTGGTGTTGCGGTTGATCATGGGCGGCGGTAGTCACTTAACATCAGGTGAGCCGCATGCTCGTTTGCCCCCTCTTCTATAAAAAAAAAAAAAAAAAAAAAAAAAAAACAAACATCGGCTTGAGTTGGTATAATTCTACGTTTGACTTGGGATCAACTGTGATATTTGTGTTTAGTATTCTTATAAGCTGCTGAACCAACACTTGGTTAGTTTGCGTTAATGCAAAATGTAATCAATAAGAAGTAAGAGAATTCACTAAACAATACCATCCTGATTCCTAAGGGGCAACAGGGGGAAACTGAAATGAAGGGCGGCTTCTTCCTGGTGTTATCTCAATAGTAATAATAATATAAACTTGCAGTTGGCAAAACGCCTGCCAAGCGTGACAACAATGGATTATCCTCTTATGATACTATCTATGGGATGTTCAGAAGTGGACTTGGAATGGAATGTGATGAAAATGAACAAATAAACAATTTATATAATTGATGTATGCACAAGAAAATACTACCACAATATGGCAGCAAAACCTAATCATCATCATCATCATTACAGCCCTTCAAAAGTCCACTGCTGAACATGGGCCTCCCCCAAGGTATGCCACAAAACACGGTTCTGAGCCACCTGCATCCATCGATTCACCAGGTCGTCACTCCATCTATTGCGGGGTCGCCCTACACTTCGCCTATCGGTACGAGGCTGCCACTCGAGAACCTTTTATCACCAACGGTTGTCGGTTCTTCGAGGTAAATGGCCGTCCTAATATTATTAATATTGGGTATATAGCAAAAACTAACATTACAAAGCAAAATATTTGAAAACTAAGAAAAAAGGAAATAACACATCAAAGCAACGTCTATGCTACATCCCTTTTTTACCGTACTGTGTCGGCCCAAAAGAAAGGAAGTATTTTTGACTAGTATTACGCAGAGCTCTGTCTGTCCACCCGTAAATTCTAATGATTTTGTTAGTTATATTTTAATCGATTTTGAATGTTGTTACAATTGTATAGCGATAAAAGAATCATTTATTATATAAATACTGTAATCATACATTTTTCGACCAAAACTTAGACCTCACGGTCACAAAGTACACACAGTGCATTTATAATGTACGTAACTCTGCAAACAATAAAAACTGACACCATTCTTGTATTCGGACCAAATCGTTGTATTCGGACTCGCGCATCCGACCTAGTAAACCTAGGTTCTAGCTATTGGGCTATTGAAAAGATGATGTACATACATACATACATACATATAATCAAGCCTCTTTCCCGTAGGGGTAGGCAGAGACCACTTCCTTCCACTTGCTACGATCCTTACATACTTATTTCGCTTCGTCCACTTTCATTATTCCCTTCATACATGCTCTACGGTTTAGGGTACTCTTAACCTGGCCTTTTTTCAAGACGTCCCTAATTTGGTCTAGAAAAGTCCGCCTAGGTCTACCCCTTCCAGCACTTCCATTCACACTCGCCTTATACACTTTTTTCGTCAATCGTTCTTCATTCATTCTCTCGATGTGGCCAAACCATCTCAGCATACCTTTCTCAATTTTTGTCACTACATCTTCTTTCAAACCACAACGTTTCCTTATCTCACTATTTCTTACCCTGTCACTCAGTTTAACTCCTATCATACTTCTTAATGCTCTCATCTCAACTGCATTTATTCTATTCTATTATTTCATGTTTCTTCTGCCATACCCAACTTTCACTTCCGTACATGAGTGTCGGAACCAACACCCCCTCATGCACAGCCAAACGAGCCTTGTTAGACACCTTCCGACTGCTCATAAAGGAGCGCAAAGCTCCATTCACCATGTTTCCTGCATTCACTCTTCTTTCGATATCACTCTTACACTTTCCATCTCTTGTAAACTTTGACCCCAGATACACAAACTCTTGAAAAGATGATGTGCATGTCGAAATTGTCAATATTTCATTCACCCAGGCAAGTTGTTGCTTTCTCTATAAAAACACAAGAAAAAATGAATTTTCCCAGAAATGAGACCTAGTTATATCGATCTTTTGCCTTCGTAAGCTCCCGTACTGGAAATTACATCGAAATCACTGTACTGTTTTCCAGAACTCAATTAAAAAAAATATATAAACATTGTTCGTATCATACTATAGAATAGATAGGTTTTTTTTTATTTTAACAACTCCGAAAACACATGATGATGAAGCCGGAACGTAGGAAGTTCGTTGATACTATTTTAATAACCACAACCACAACTGAAAAGTCATAGGAAAGCAAAATACACAATTTTTAATCATTAAAGTAAGTTTTTGACTGCATAATTTAAACACTATCCAATTTAAAATTCCAGATAGTATTAAACTGCACATATCGAACAAAATTAAGTCTTGAAGTAATAATCGTTCACAGTTCGATGAGTTTCGCAGCTCTCTAGGACACAGTCTAAGTGTCAAGATTCCTCTAACTTGGATTAATCAAAGTCATAACTTAGACTAAGCCGTATGATCTTGGTCTAAGTGGAAGTTAACACCGTCCGCTAGTTCACATAGCTCGCGTCAGATCAATAGAACTAGCTATGAACATATCTCCCGGCGTTATAAATGTATTCATATGGTAATTAATTAAATAAATTTCATTAAAGCTGGAGGGATATAGTGGTGAAATTATTTTTATATTACAATTTTTATATCATACAAATTAAATAAAAGAAATTAAACTTTTTAAATTCAAGAGTACATTGAAATACTGACTTATATGAATATGCATCGCAAAAAAAACTTCTAAATCTTCCGTGACGAGAAAGCACAAATTTTTGATTATTTATTTACTGGCTCGAAAACCTAGTGGGCATGAGGTCCTGGGTTCGAATCTCGGAACCTCCAATGTTTTTTTCTGTCAAGATATAATCAACAGCATCCCAAAGTCAGGAAGTTGAAGGTGTTTCCCCCCGTGGCTCTGAAGGCACATAAAGCCGTTGGTGATGCGTCTGATTTTTCCTCGGTCATGAGAGGTTGCTGTCTCATCGGACCATGATAGTGGAGGAATACGGAGTGCACCTGCACAGATGTCTGGTCTCCGTTGAAACTGGCTGCCGTGACTGAAATTTAGTCTCGAAAACATGATCGCGTAAATATAAGAAATCATTATCGAAAACATGAATTATTATTATTTTACAGCTTATTGAGTCCCACAGCTGGGCAAAGGCCTCCCTTTTCCATTCGTCACGATTTAAGCTTTTTGTAATCAGTCGGTACAGAAGTTGTCCAGTTAATTCCACCTTCTCCACATATGGCTGCCGCGTTATCGTGACGTAGCGTTTTGTGGAACCCAATTCGTGAATGTTTGGTCCACAAATCGTCGGATATACGGCAAATAATTCAGTTACAGATTCACTTCTGTTTGATGGCTCTGTGAACAACGTCTGTGATTCGAGTTTCACGCGGTATAATATTTGGAATGCGGTCTGACAACTAGATTCTCAAGATACTGAGTTCCACGGATCGTTTTCCATCAAACAGTTTTTTTTTAAATTAAACCATGTGTAAATCGCAACCGTGCGAAGCAGGGGCTGGTCACTAATGTTTTTACAGATTAAGTTAGAGAAATAATTCACGTCTTGCTTAGCTCCTTTTGGATATTTTCTTGCACATCTATTCTACTAAGTTTTAATTAAACATAATAATGTCCTTCAGACCAAATTTCGGTTTAGGCAGCCAGTTTCAACGAAGTCTAGATGTCTGAGCAGGACGGGATTGTGGCGCACGAGTATGGCCGCAAGAACTGCTCTCTAAACTTCATCACACTCAGAGTTCGGTCATGGCCTACGCATACTGGGATTGAGGGGGGAAGGGCTGCACAGGTGGAGTAGAAGCCCCGGAAGAAAGGCACGCCTAGTGCGATGGTGCAGATTATCTGATAAGGAAAAGGGATAAGAATAGTCCTACGCCGCAAAAGGGCTACCATGGGGAAGCCGATGCTGCTGGGATGTGTGCGAAAACGTTCCCGTGGCCCTGTCGATTTTCGGCGAGGGGACCATGGGGTTAGGTTGGGTTTACCAAAAAATTGTGTCTATAGGCTATCTACATAATATCAGGTGGACCGTGCTCGTTTGTTTCCCTTATTCTATTTTATACAAAACGGTTTTATAATAGAATTACACCTAAGTATTAACATATTACTATATGAATTAGAACAGTGTTACAGTTTATCAAATTAAAATAAGACCCGAAGACCTTTAAATTGAGTATATGAACAAGCCTATAGCTTGGCAATATAAATTAAATATAGCCATTTAATACGGATACAAAATTAAAAATAAATGTTGAGATGAGATAATAAATAAATATCACAGAAATGAACACAAAATCGCCAAGGGCGTGGATTGTTTTCGCGGTTATCTCCGTACGAATATTACTGAACACAGAATTATCCTATATTTAGATGAGTTATTCTAAAGTTATATATAGGAGTTATTATAAATGAGTTATTCTACTTTATAACATGTACGTTAAAATTTATTTTTCGTAAACGGCAAGAAAGATTTGGAAGATTTTTATTTTGATATTGTTTTAGTTGTCGAAGTATCGGCTCTACCTAATTAGCAGCCAAATTCATGAAATATGGCCTTACAAGAAGTGATCCGTATTAGCCACAAAATAATTACTGGTCATAAATGGTCAGTAAGTGTGAAATTGGTCAATACTTCAATACTAACTATAGGGAGCTTAAAATATCAAGGTCATGGGCATCAATAATTTCGGCGTCTCAAATAAATATCAGAAATTCAATCTAAAATTATTTCAATTGTCCAAATTTATAGGCCAAATTTTATGTAATAGGCCGGTAATAAGATGTAGCCTAAAGTATCATCTCTGAGAAAATCATAAGTTTTATTTATTTTTTAATTATAATAATAGGTATATTGACGTCATAAATAAGGATATTTTATTTGATTTTTACTGATATAAGCCAGTGTTTGGCAACTGTCCCACCTGATGGTAAGTGATAATGCAGCCGCAGATAATAAAGCGTAATATGATTTAAAGCTCACAAAGATCGTAGAGATTGCTCGTATTACAGGATTATAGCAATGGACTAAGTTATTGTCTTGGTAATTCGAATGATTGGATACTATAAACAAGTTGTGAAGAAGATTTTACTCAAACAGGAGCACTCACTTTCCAAGAATATTTCTAAACAGACGACGGAAACGGTGAAGTTGAAGTAGTTTTATTTTTCATTGCCATTCTTTTCCAACTCTGTTGTACATGAAGCGATTCAAACGATCGACGTGAATCAGGTGTGCTAAGAAAATACTAAGTGTCATAAAAAGAGATCTTTCTCACTTTTATAGTTCTTTTATATTTCCAATATCATTTTTATCTCTTATATATAACCAATAAAATATCTTAAAGTTAGGTTTTGTTTATTTATTTCTACTGGCGAACAATAGTTCAGATATTGTGTCATTATTACAGCCTCTTAAAAGTCCACTATGGACAAATGGTTCACAAACAGATTGCTTCATAGGACAGATTTTAATAATTCGTATTTAATGATTTCTTAAATGTAAGTGAAGAGTGCACTGGACACACACATTTCGCCACACATGGTCACGGTGGTGATCACGGGAGAAACGTCGAGAATTAAAAATAAGTTAATTAAACGAGATAAAATACGTACGAATAGTTTTATTCAAAACGTATTTAATTGGCTTCGACTACATAGATAATGTTGTCATATTATTTATATTGAAGTCGGTTGTACAAAAATTTTAATTTCACCACTTATTATCTTTGGCACAAGAATCAATTTTAGGTCATCTGCCGCTACTCACCACACACAGGTATAACCTGAGCATAGGTAGTTTTTACGCTGATGCCATCTTCTTTTTTTTGCTAAAAAAACTACGTAACTTAGTATCTACCAACAAGTACGAAAAAAATTGGGATTGAATGAATAGGATTAGACTTATTTCTTATTCAATATAAATTATAAGCTGTGGTAACTTAGGGGCTCGCTCGCTATAAATTTTACAGTCCGTGAACAACCCGGGTTCCATCCCCGCTGACACCACTACAATTGTAAAATGCAAATAAATGCTGAAATGAATTCACGTGCATGGCGGTGAAGGATAAATTGTGAGAAAACCTGCACGGCTAAGAAATTAAAAATACTCCGAATACATGTGGAGTACTCAAACAGGCACAGGAACATCGCGGTGCACTTTACTTACCCTGAAACCTTCTCAAGAATGAGAGAAAGATTGTGCCCATTACTGGGACGTATATAGTCTGTAATATTACTTAACTTTCTTAAGATAATATGAATAATTATTAAAAGTCTCGTATGCTTTTACTACTGGTTCGGATAAAAAACTCTGTCTTGGAAAGAACCGGCAAGAAACCCAGCGGGATCTACTTTAAAATATTAATTTACAAATTAAATTACAATAAAAATGCTATATTCGTTTCTCTTACTTCTTTACCAACCTTCTTTCAGACCGCATTAACAAACAAGCATCATTCTTTTTTTAAGGGTAACAAACGAGCTCAGAGTCCATCAGATGATGGATGCTGTGGCCACTAGATATCTAAATCTATCCTCGATTAAGAATCAAAGTGCAGATATGTTTTCAGACATCTGAGGACTCAGATGTAAATCAAAAATCTCCTCACTCTTCTCCAAAAAGACTGTCAGGGCCCTTCACCGGTTCTCTTCCCTCACCATACAAAGCATAGTAAAATTAAGTTGATATACTAAATCTCCTCTAAATATTTTCCATACTCAACGTATTGGGCAGCGTGCGTTATGGGATAATATATCGGTTTTAATCGCCAGAATAATAAGCAGACAAAATATAAAATGTCCCAACATTCACCAACGTTAAAATAGTAACGTGTAGCACACACATGACGATTTTTTTATTGAATAAGTGCGAAAACTAGCATACGGTCCATCTGATGGTAAGTGGATGCCATGTTCCAGACACCTACATCTATGAACTAAAATATAAATGCGATGTCAGTCCTGAGGCTGCAGATAGTATGCCTCGTTACCATAAAAAGGTCTCCGGTTCTCTACACTAACCATACGGAACAGCAGTATTGTGCAGCTATATTACGCTGTAAAAGCGTGGTCCTTCCCCCGCTCTACCACATTCAATTAATATTCACTATTTACTACTGATTATAGTATTTTATTTTAATATGCATTTACTATTTTTTTCTGGTTACTGATGAATCTCTAGGAATAAATATTTTTCAGTGTCGAAATAGTGGACCATAAATAAAAATAAACGTACGCAATGAACTAACGTTCTATCTTTGACACAATGAAAACACAAATCCGCAGCCCGTCGCCCGTGCGCCGAATGAATTGCGCGGACGTCCGTTGCCCGCGGGAATGTTACGCGTCGCCACGATTCCGTACAACGTACCTCCGATGCAGATGTGTTCGAATATTTATGTGACTAGCTCGGACCATTGGCTTGAATTATGAATATTTTTCGGATGGATTTTTTAACTAAAATTTATTGGAATATCCGAGGCGAAAATACTGGCATATGATGAAGAAGATGATCATGGTACGACTATCATGACTATCGTCTTCATCACGTCTTCTAACAGTACTCTTCTAAACAATGTTAATCACATTGCTTCTCAAAGCTGAGTCGAACGTCTGTTTGTTGCTGCATTAATCATAATGTAAATATATTCATCTAGTAATGAGGTGATCCCTACCATGCTGTTTCTAAATGTTATCATACCTAATTCTATAAAGAAATAAAGTTTTAAGTTCCTTGAACAGATGTTCCTTTACCGGGCAAGCGGCTTGTAATCTATATTGTATACTAGCTTTTTACCCGCGGCTTCGCTCGCGTGGGCTTACGCTGATCATCCGATCATTATTAATACTGCTCCAAAATCCACAAAGTTGGATCACTTGTAGAGTCGCCTCGTTGTCACGTTTGTTAGTCAAGTGGTATCTTTTGAATTCTCAGAGATTATTAGACGTAGATTTTTTTCGAATTGCATCAGACGTCTAGCAAACCCTGTCACTTTTTATATCGGTGATGACTTCCGAGGTATATTTAATAAGGGTAAATTATGTTAAATTCAAAGTTACATTATTTACTGTTTACTCTTTACATTTAGGTAATTTAATTTTGATCAAATAATGTCGAATTTCGTTGTCTTTTATTTATGTACGGCAGAGTATTTATTTGCGATATTCTTTTTATATCATTGGCCTATTGAATATTGATTGGCACTATAAAATAGTTGCTTATATTTTTACTAATCCATCAAATAGAGATAAAACTTACATCTGATAACTTAATACCAAAGAAAGTTAATGAAATTATTGCTATGCCGAAATACACCCAATAAGTATAGTTATTAAAAAGTTTCTCTTTTATTCACAGTTTTGTATACACAGTACTTATGCAGTATAACAATTTAGTTAGTTATTTTATTAATCATGGCAATTACGGTAAATCATTCCGATAATAATAAGACAGGCCTAGTTAACCTTGTTGGTCTAGTGGTTAGTGACCCTGACTGCTATGCCGGAGGTCGTGGGTTCGATTCCCACCCAGGACAAATGTTTGTGTGATGAGCACGATCATTTGTTCCGTGTCTGGGTGTAATTTATCTATAATATTTATGTATTTAGAAATATATAAGTATGTTTATCAGTTGTCTAGTACCCATAACACAAGCTCTGCTTAGCTTGGGACTAGATGGCGTTGTGTGGTAGTTGTGGAATATTAAAAAAAAATATTTAAAAAAAAATGGCTGGATATTTTAAGTTTTTGATGATGCAAGAATAAGTAGGTCATCTATAGAATAGAGAATAGAATATAAAATAGAATATAGAATAGGTAGGTTATCTATTTAAATTATTACTATTAAAATGAAAGAATGAAAAACTTAAAAAAAAATCTTAGAAGTTTCAAAACCATTTATGAGAATAATTATTTAAGCATATAAATGTTATTTAATTATGTTATTTAATTTATTAGTAAGTATCTGATAACTGAAGACTAAATATATACTTTTTACTTTTTATGACAAATGGCGCTGTTTCGGAAACGTACAATGTAGTTGTAGGTCGTTAGCATAGTTTCAAATTATTACATATCAGTTAAAACAAATTTTAAACTTTGATTATAAATATTGTATTTGATTAAAAAAATACTACGTTATCGCGCTTATAACTAACAGAATCATACATTATAGAAAATTAACTTTTAAAGAAAGGAAAATATTTCACCCTCCTTTTTAAGTTCTATAATCGGATAAAAAGTAGCCCATAAGTAGCCCCAGGTCACTAACTGCCTGCATACAAAATGTCATGGAGATCTGTCTAGTAGTTTTCGTGTGAATCTTTAATACACAGTCAGACAGACAGAAAGACAGACAGACAGACAAAAATTCTAGAAATCAGTAACTTGACTTCAGCATCCTTTATTTAGTCCCATAGACTTGTTTTTTCCAGGAAATATTAGAATTACAGACATGACTTTTCTACAGATTTATGTATGTATAGACTTTAAGGTCGCTACTCGGGAACCTTACTCTCCCAGTATTTGTGGTCGGCCATTAGACCATCGAGGTTGTGAAAAGTGCTTCGTTTATCTTGTTGTGGAACCAGTGATCGTATGCGCGACTACTGATAACGAGGCCCCAGGTTCGGATCAAAGTCAAATCAGGGTTAGGGCAAAATCAATTATTGGGTTTTTTATCAATAAATTCTTAGAAGCAGGCTGGAGTCAGGAAGGAAGAAGGAAATACAGCCTGTAATTCATCGCTGTGAAAGCACCCATAGCTGTTGGTTCTGTCGTGTCGGATTACCTTTCCATCGGACTGTAACACTGAGGGAACAGAGTATGCACCTGCTCGTAAACAAACACGGACACTATAATCCTGTCCTGAGCAGATGGCTGATCTCCGTTGAGACTGGCTGCCATGACCGACATTCGATCTAGGGGATATTATTACTGTTTCGTCAATTTACGAATATATTTTCATTGTGAAACAAACAAAAAGTTGTGTATAAATCACAAATTACAAGATATTATGCATATTGTATACAGTACGAGTAATAGAGCTAGCAAAAGTGTTTTTCACGTTCATTAAAAAACTTTTTCACTGCATTTGTTTTTTCGATTTTCAGAGATTGGTTTAAAAATTCAAAAAAAATGAAATGAAATGAAAACTTCGTTATACGAAGTAAGGAGTTAAAATTTCATTTATCCAACGTCAACATATTTTTTATTCTACTACCGTTTCAAATCGAGGTATTTTCTGTTCGGAAATGCAACGGTGGAAGCAACTCTGCTGGTATCCTAATTTTTATCATTCTATAATTGCCAGAAATATTTAATGAAAATAAAACTTTACCTAAATATTATAACTTTACCTAATATATTCTGGGTTGATCAATGTATGTTCTAAAATAATTTATACACTAAGTGAAAACAATATGTAAAACTAAATTATTACCATTTTTTCTGTATTCTAAATTCAAATTATAAAAAAAAAGACTGACAGAGGAGGTAAATTTAAATCAACTATTTTACGATAAATAAAAAACTAGATACTAAAGGGACCAAATAACATATAACAATAAAAATGTTAGGAGCGTAAAACCGTCTTTTAAAGATTTGGAACTGTCTATAAACAGCTTCTTGAATTTTTATATTTTATTATATATATATATATATATATATATATATATATATATATATATATATATATATATATATATATATATATATAAACTAATAATTTCAGTTATTACTCTGCCTACACACACACACACACACACACCTACGCACACACTCTCCCACCAATACAAACACCATTATCCGTAGACCTGACATCAGCACACTCAAGATGTGAGAATTGAGTCAACACGGCATGAGCTCACAAGTGCCGGCGCCTTCAAGACGAGTGGACTGTGGCCAGGAAAACCTCTCATTATAATTGTTATCTCTAGTGCAGAATATTATATTTAGAAATATACACCTTATTTAGGTTTAAATATGTTTAAATAGTCAATTCATTCATTTATCTTTACATCCCGTCAAAAATTCACAGATAAAGTATAGACCACTCTATAGGCTTCATTGGGGGAAGCTTCGATCCTTGCTTATAAGGCCGTCCCACATTTCACCTACCAGTACGAGACTGTCACTCAATAACCTTCCGTCCCCATTGTTTGTCGGTTCTTTAAGCTATATAGCTGGCCCATTACCACTTCAGATTATTAATCCTTTGAACTATGTTAGTTACTCTGTTTCTACTTCGGATATTCTAATTTCTATGCTTATCACACAGGAAAAGCCCAAGCATAGCTTTCTACATAGCTCGCTGAGCAACTTTGAATTTCCTTATACGGGCAGCAGTTGAGGATCATATCTAAGATTCATAAGTCATTACAGGTAGCACGGGCTAGTTGTACAATCTTGTTTTCAAGTTTTTGGGTATACCTGACAAGAAGATGTGTAGTTATTTCCCGAACGATATCCAGCCAAGTTGAACCCGTCGATCGACATCTGTTCCAGATATCCCAGGTATTCTCATTTTACCGAACTCAAACCCCACATATGCATGTCGAGTTAATCATATAGACAAGCAGCATTATCAGATTATTTACATTTACATTACAAGAGACAGCGGCCAGTAAGCACGATCTCAACTAATTATTTCATGGCAAATCTTTGCTA
This sequence comes from Parnassius smintheus behrii, assembly GCA_036936625.1. Classification (NCBI taxonomy): domain Eukaryota; kingdom Metazoa; phylum Arthropoda; class Insecta; order Lepidoptera; family Papilionidae; genus Parnassius; species Parnassius smintheus. Next base: position 44,411,315 of record JAUPFT010000020.1, read on the forward strand.
AAGACCCAAAAGAAGCAAAAAGGTCTGAACCCAGCTGAAAAAGACGATAAAAAGAAAATGGTACTCATTTTCTATTTGAGCAGTAATTTATATTCAAGACACGTGTACCTTTAAAAACATTTCATGTGACAGGTAATTTAGAAGCATGTGCGCAGCTGCCGCTACTGTCAAGAAATCGCTTTTTTCATGGCCTCAAGTGACTCATACTGAACGGCAGCATAAATTATGAATAAACATTATTGTTATAGAGTGTGATGATCGTAGCTGAACTGGTGTCTCGCAAACACTTATTTATATGATAGGGAAGGTTAAAGTTCACTCACTGCCTTTGCACTGTTATTCATAGATTTCATTTTTTTTAAATTAATGTCTGCCATTATTATTATTATATTTAGTTTTTTTAATAATCTATATATTTATTTTCATTTATAATTTACATGATAAAAACTTAAATAACTAAAATAATAATTAAAATTATAATATTTACGATTAAAACTAATTATATATACAATATAAAAGAAGAAACTATAATATAGAAAACCTAAAACTAAAAATTTAAATCGTCCAAAAGACCTGCTCCCCGTGGTATAGTGCCAAGAACGCTGGCTGCGTTTCCTCGCTGAATAGCTATACTTAGCCTTTGAGCGAGGAAAGAACCAGCCCTCTTATCACCAGCAGCGACGACCAGTTGTGGATACAGTTCCTTTAGAAACTTCATTGCACGTGGACCCCACGGACCAATAGTCTCTACAGCAAATGGCACAAATATGTAGTCATTTCTCAAAGACTCATATTTGCGCCATTTACTAGATTCGGCTGCCTCTGATGCCGCCCCGGCTCTAAAACAGGTACCCTTGAGATGAGAGGCCGCCAAAGTGTCAACGCAAGTAGCATCCCACACTAGGGCTTTACCTCTCTCCCAAGGGACCAAAGTCATACCGTCGGGTCTCCTGCCATCGTCTCTAAATATCCCGCAAGGCTCTAAAACCGAGGGGATATTTATAGAGACAAGAGCCCTTCGGATGATTTCGTTCAAAGAACCGTGACGGGAAAACCTACCTGCACTTTTTTGCATGAAAGTCCGTGGAGCCCAAACTCATCGACGCTGCTACCACAGGGACACTGGTGAGGTTGACAAATAGCCACTCCTAGCCGGATTCCTACGGCGATGCGCAAGCTTTCCCCATCAAGCAATGTGCCGAGATTACTTGATGGTAGAGCATGTAACCAGTGGCTAGATTCCTTAGTCGAAACAGCTAGAAGGCGAGCCTGATCTTGTTGAATATGGAAATTTTGAAATAATTTTTTGTGGACACTCCGTACCAACGGAATATCCCACTGTTTTTGTTGGTTAACTTCCAGTGGGAAATTTTTGCCGGAACAGAGCGTTAGCCATATTTGTTTTGCCTCCGCAGCAAAGCATAGGTCTACTTTATTATTTAAAATTGTGTTACATAGGTCATTGACACTATGCACGGAAGCAAGGAAAGCAGGTAATGCGACGCTAGAAATATTTCTTATACCAATTCCACCAAATTTGATAGGTAAAGTGGCTTGATTCCAGGCTATTGTATTTAATCTCAAATTTAGAATGTTTTCTAAAGCAATTTTAAGATTATTATCAATATCTTTTAAAATATCCGAACATTTCCAGACTGGACTTGAGCGTAACAAGTATGTAAATTTAGGTACAAGGACACAATATTTTAAAATGGTAAGGGCAATATGGGGATTTAAAATATATAATTTATCAACGTGATTTAAAAATTGATCAAATTTTGTTTTTAAAACAGGTTTAATACTATCGAAAAACAACGGAGCACCAAGCAGGTAAAGCGATTCCGAATTGACAGTTTTTATTCCTGGAGAAATCTGATCGAAATTTTGAATTAAGGTATCTCTTTTAGAATTAGATAAATTATTAGAAATAAATATTTCACATTTATTTGTATTTGGTTCAAGACCAATATTTTTAAAATTTTGAAAAATATGAGTAAGATCATTGAGGACGTCATCTGCTTTACCTCCCAGTGTACCGTCGTCCAGATACCAGACATTCAGCTTGGATTTTAAATTTGAAATAATAGGTTGAATTCCCAAACTGAAAAGAGCTGGACCTAATGGATCACCCTGCTGAACACCGACAGCAGACTCAATAAAATGGTTTTGATAAAACAAGTTTGAATTTTGACTGTAACATTGCCAAACGTAATGATATAATTCGGGGGTATTGTTAGCCACTTCTTTCAGCAGGGTTATCCTATCAATAGAGTTGAAAGCATTTCTAAGATCAACGTTTAAGCGTCGAAATGTAGAACCAACAGCAATAGGACGGATACCGTTATCCTTTTTTTTGAAGGCACACAATCTTGCCCCATATAAGTAGGGAATGAAATTGGGATTGACATTACCAGAAAGCATAAAATTACATAATTTTGTTATGTCATTAAGAAGTACCCTACCGGCGTCACCGGCAGATACGCTTACAAGGTCTTTGAGATGCTGAGGCGTAATCCCGTCAATGCCGCCGGCAGAGCCATTCGAAAATGACAATATTGCGTCTAAAGTGTCTTTTTCGGAAACTTGTAATGGTTGCATAGAAGTATTGGGAGGCAGCGGTAAATTCTGGGAAGGATTGACCGAAGGGTGTTTCTGACGAAGGCCTTCAAGAGTTTCGACATTACGAGGAGCGAGGATGTCATCTGAGAATAAAATACGGGATGCATTTTTTAAGTCGCCGTCCATTACTTTTGATTCAACTACTTTTTTTAAATCAAATTTAGGATAAGGTCGAGGGAAATGAGTATTAATCGGGTAATTCAAATTTTGAAAAGAATTTTCTTTTAGTTGAGACGTAATTGATTTATTTATTGTTTTACTAAAATGAAAGTGGGAATACGCGAATGTAAATAATTTTTGCCAACTTTCTTCACAATTCGTTAGACAATTTTGAATGGTTAATGATAACGCTTTAGCAAGTTGCATCCTCGCGCCTCTTGGAATTCTTTTAACCACTGGTACGTTACTATACAAATTGTATAATTGTTTCGAAAAAAGTGAAGAATTTGTGTCATTAGGTATATTATCAGAAGAGTCATGAATTTCTACGGTAGGCTGTGAAGCCGAAATATTTTTACTATGGCATCGTTTAATGTGTATATTTAATCCCTTCTTACCCTTAAACAGCCTACCATCGGTACAATTTTGACATCGTAGGAAATCCGGCTGTGAATGTATTGGAACGATAATATTCATAGAAAATGTAAAAAAATTAAAAATGTAAAAATATATCTACAGCACTCAAAAGTCTATAATTTAGTAAAAATCAAAATCTTGAAATTAAAAGAAAAACCTAGTTCTCGAGCTTTGTTTATGATGATTGATTGTAGAAGTGATTGATGAATCACCAGGCCGTTGTTTTCTTGGGATCAGTAGAAGTGTAGTGAGCATTGATTTTTTTTATTTTGACGCTGTTCTATTTTCTCATTTAATATTTCTTTAAAGTTCTCCTTGGCATTAATGTTGCAAAATAAAATATATTCTTGGTGTATTCGGCCATCGTCATTTCGTGTCATCACTTCAGGCAAACGAACTTGTAAATATATTATCACATATTCATTAATATTGAAATATATTATTTACATAAAACGTTATTTTTCGGAATTTCAGGAATGAAATATAAATATATTTTAACTAAAATATTTGGTTAAAATATACGACAGTTGTCACCTGTCACTTTCAAATCTATATTGAAGATATATATATATCTTATATTTAGTTGCAGACATTATTAAAAAAAATTTAATAATGTCTGGAAAACAAGAAACTTGTTTGGAAGAATGTATGTTCCGTGAAAATATAAATTATTGCTTTTTGGTTATGAATTATTTGTGAGTTATTTGTTTTATACGGAGACTGATTAAAATTAACTTCGAGCTTAAAATTTAAATACAAAAATACGGGTGAAAAAATGGGTTCACCGTTTACCTGATAATGATTAGATGCTATGGATCTATGTCTAATTCCGATTAGGAATCAAAATGCAGATGCTTTGTCATCCCTAAACCTAAGATGAAATGTCTAGTTATTAGTTATAACGAAACACTTTACACTAACATTATGAAATTTTATGCTGGTTTTCTGTGAGATCGTATTTTTCCCTGTCGGACCTGTTCGTACTAGAGTATCTAGTGATCTTCTACGTGTATATGAAAGAATAAATGAAGTATGTTATTTTTATGAATTCCACTTTGTTACAAAAGAATCTAATAGTATTTATATAATATATAAGTGTGTGGCGGCGCCGTCGTCTTTCCACAAACGAAGCACATCGAAGTCTAAATCACGCTATAAAGTTCTGAAGTAAAAGCAATATTTATAGAACTACCACATGGACCCTCTCAGAAATGAAGGGAGGCCTGTGCCCAGCAGTGGGACGTATATAGGCTGTAACTTTACTTTAACTTTTACCACATGGACTGTTGGCTCCTCCCCCAGTTTGATCACCTTGCCCGCCGGGAGATCTTTCCTTTTCCTTTCACGGCCATAAGAGTCAAATAAAATATTTTAGTCGAATTTCATTCATTCCTTAATAAATAGAGGCATAGCTTAGAGGCTAAGCATTCGCTGTATATGTCACAATATGCGAGCCGTCCGGGTTCCATTCCAGCCGGCATCAATAAAACAGAAGATTGTAAATGTAAGTGCTGATATTACCTCGTGTTCAACGAAAAAGGAAAACGTCAAGAGAAAAAACCTGTATGTCTAAATAATTAATAAAAGACGTGTAAAGTTAAAAATAAAAAAAAGGCCTGTGCCCAGGAGTCAGACGTCGGATTACAGCATACTGTTGCCTACTACGATTCCAGTTTCCCTCTGACGCCCATTTCATCATCCGCGGGATTACATGAGGTGACAAATATGGATATTTTGTCTAAGCCACCTTTCAGAGGCAATATTCTGAGACTCTAATGACAAATAGGACAGTGAAAAAATTAAATATTTTTCAACCAATTTTTTAAAATTTATTTTAATAAATTACTTTAATTGGTTAGGTAGAATGCATTATTCACAAATCTGTCCCCTTTTTCGGTCATGGAGGAAGCATAAACTGTTGAACGGGAAATTAAGTCGTAAATTTAAGAAATATAAATCTTATACGAGCTAAAGGTCGTTCTACGTTTCCGGCTCTATTTTAAATATATTACGGTAATATTACCATGTATAAAATTTAAGGAATATGCACATAATTATCATCTATAACGTTTCAATTTGGAATTTCATATATTTTAAATGTTTAATTACCTTGTTATTACTACATTAATTATTTCATTATCTTTAAAATCGCAAAGAGCTGGCCATAAGATAGCTAACATTTTTAATTCATTAAGTTAATAATCCAATAGGCTGAGATGCAATAGCTCCTTCTTGAGAGACAGTCTCGTATAAGAAAGCGCGGTTTTGGGCGAACTCATACTATATGGAGTGAGGACCTCATAAAACTTACAGGGAGTAGATGAATGCAAGTGGTTCAGGACAAAGAAGAGGCCTAATTCAGCGGTAGTCTGTAATTACGTTTTTTAACGTGGTAGAGACATGCTGCCACTATTTTAGTTGTATAGTTGTAGCAAGAATGGGTCGGCTCGAACGGGAAAGGACCACGCTCTCACAGAATACCAGCATAACATAGCAGCTTAACGCTGCTTTGTTTCTTATGGCGAGTGTAGGGAACCGGAGCCCTTTTTACTGGAAATGAGACATTCCTTCTTATTCCCCGTTAGTGACGCATCTGAATTTTGATGATCGAAGATAGATGTAGATGTCTATATGCTACAGCAACCACTTACCGTCAGGTGGACTGTGTGCTCGTGTGTCACCCTTCACCCATGAAAAAAATAAAAATTAAAAGAATAACCTAGAATTCGACGACTCCGTGGCGTAGTGGCTTAGCAATGAGTGGATGCGCTGGGGGTCGCGGGTTCGAATCCCGCACGGAACAAGTATTTGTATGGCTACAAATAGTTGTTCCGGATCTGGATGTTTGTCCTTGTGCAATTTATGTTTAGAAACTGCCCCCTCGATACAGGAGAAAATCCTAGTGTAGGGGTAACGTTTTAAAAAAACACTATGATGGAATGCTTGGTTTCCAATACAAAGGATTTACGGTTTCTTAAACTCATCATTCAAAACACAGCAGCATTAAACTGATAATTTTTTACACTTTGTCACCCTTATAATATAAAAAAGCGATGGTGATGACGATGATGCATTAATTAAATCTGAAAAAATAGGTCGTAAGGTGGAATATGGCTTCATGGCGTAATATTAGATCGTAATATTAGCGAATTAGACACACCATTTCGTATCACAGATATCAGAAGAATAATAATAATATGTTGCTTCTTATGCTGAAAGAGGTCTAAGAACAGCAGTGGACTGCTGCGGGATTATTAAAAAGAAGAAAGACACATGCATTGTTTTCTACACGTAATTCAACAATTCTTAAAAAATATAATATATATATATATATATATATATATATATATATATATATATATATATATATATATATATATATATATATATATTCGTGTTGGGGCCTAATAGCTGACGGATGTAGCTCCGATGATAGACTGATATTGAACAATTCGTCCATTTATCCCCAACCAGTTAGACTTTATTCTTTCGATACCGGTTTTTGAAAAAAGTGTTTTTTAGGGACAACTATCTAAGATAATTAATATAATCAGGCATTACTTCGTGAAAATCCATTATATTAAAAGTGTTAAAATTAATTAGTTAAGATCCACATTATATAATAAAAGGATGTTCCCTACCTAGTTTGAAGAGCACCTCCCGCCCTCACTACTTGAAGGAACATCTATAAAATAAAATTATGCTAACTTTATTATCTAGAAACTAGATGACGTTAGAAGTGAAATTTTTAAATTTTACTTCGTTTTTTAATTCAATTGTTATGCGTATTGAGCTACATTCAAAATGACAAGTTTTCAACTCTTCGGTAAATTAGTTAGGAACAATATACAAACAAGGAAATAAGTTTATAAAATGGTTTTGCATTTTATACCTAAATGTGAAATTCAAGTATCGTTACATCGTTTGATATATTTACTGTATGCAAGGCATGTTAGAAACCGCGTTAGAGTTTATTGCTCCACTAGGCCCGCGTGGAATGTGATTTGAAACTGATACTACGTAGGTACTATTTGTATGATTTCTAATTATACTATAGGATTGCAACTTGCAACTATGTCTATTAGAAAACCTGTATGTCTGAGAATTGAAGTATACATTTACTGATATTTTTTATAGGACCAACAAACTTACAGTCCACGCGATGGTAAGTGGCTACTGCAATTCATGGACACCTGCAGCCTTTCGTCACTCATAATTATTAGAGATCAACACTGGTCTAAAATATGATGGCGAGAGCCGTGGTAGCTCAGATGGTTAGCGCTCGCTGTAAATTTCACAGTACGCGAGCAAACTGGGTTCGATCTTCGCCGGCACCAAAGAAATTGTAATTGCAATTTTAATTGCTGATTTACTACGTGCTCGGTGGTGAAGGAAAACATCGTAAAGAAACCTGCATGTCTGAAAAATTAGACAAAAATATTTCGACACTTTCTTGCTCTAAAACCCTCTCAGAAATGGGGGTAGGCCTGCGCCCAGCAGTGGGACGTATGTAGGTCATAACTTTAACTGGTTCCATGTAAAGTTTTAGAAAAAATTTACTACCAAGGTTGGAAAAATAGGGGATGAAGTTTTTCATGTAACTATTCAGACAAACTTCTAGTCGTCACCTTATACTGGTGATGAAAAAAAGTTTAATTATTTTACTCCTTCGAGTAGACGTAGGACTTGAGAGTAAAATGATTAAACTATTTTTCTAAAATACTTCAAAGACAAAAAATAATTATTATTTCTTATTTCATCTACTTTAGCACCAACTTCATTATGTAGATTGTTTTCCAATGATTTTGATGTCAATTTTAATTTTTGATATTTAATTATAATCATATTATTTTTTAAATTACTGGCAACTGATAGATATATTGTGATTATTTTAACAGATTTCGTAGTTTTCTATAGGAACACAATACTGTCAATATAACTACTAGTCAAAGATCACTGTGCACTTATGACATATTAATTGCAACTTCTCCGTAGTACTAAGCATAGATTAATTAAACAATTAACACAGAACATATGCGTTAATTAAATTTCATTGCTGCTTCCATTTCGTATCACTTCAATTTGCGCAGTACTGACAAAGCAATGCAAATGATTAGTACGCAAATTAGATACAGCCATAATCAGTATCGAAGCTGAGTGACGCTTAGAATCCATTGATGATTACCGCCATATGCACAAAGACAGATGGTGCGATCCATTATCGATATTGACATTTGAACATGTTATGCTGCATATAGTTTGCGATCTCTATTAGAGGCGTTGATTATATTGTATTTAGCTGCGTGTGATTTATTATACCTTTACAGCTTTTATGTGAAAACTATGTAATAGAATGCATCATCTCAAGTACTTACAGTGTAGTGACAGTGCACGAATATCCACTACCCCATATCACCCCATGGGTGCCGTAAGAGGGGATAGAGGAAAACAAACAGTGGATGGGCAGCAGCGTCTTAACTAATAATGACTTAAATAAAAAATGTAGTTGCCAACCCGCTTGCCAAGCGTAGCAACTATGGCAAATATCTCCAAAAAATGTTAGACGAAAGGACCCACTATCGCTACTCGCAGCCAAGACCAATTTATAAGCAGAATAGTTATATGTACCGTGTGAGCAAGAATTCTAATACTGTATCCCAATTGTTTAACTTAGACCTATTCAACACAAGTACCATTTCAGCGAGACGAGTTCTGAGTGAGCCTTTTCTCGACTTCAGTCGGTGATCTTACTTTTTTTTTTTAAATTGGTAACGTTTCGTTAACTAATGCGGCATGTAACCTAGCTGAGCTTACGGTTGGTGCGGCAGTATCCTATTAGCTGTCGGTAACTCACCACAAGCAGGTACCTATTTATAGTTTTATTGTTACTATTTGCGAAAATCCATGAATGGTTTCCTATTACTTAATTGTTTTCTACCTACTCTGTGTTTTGTCAACCGAGGGATTTCCGAATAAATAAATAAATATCTCCCCTATAAGGTAATCTATGGGGTATCTAATAGATGATGGAGTGCGTCGCATTCGATCTTTCTTCAAACGCCTTTTAAAAGCGTCAGTACTCAGTAGCTTAAAGTTTGACGGTGCGGCCTGAAAACTCGGAAAGTCTTGGTTTCGAATACGTCATTCGAATACTAGCGTAACCACTTCTAAAACGAGCATATTTAGCAGATTTCAAAAAAAGGGTAAGTTCTTAGTTAAAGAGTATGTTTTCTATATATACAGTAAAGTAAAAAGTAAAGTTATAGCCTATATACGTCCCACTGCTGGGCACAGGCCTCCTCTCATTTCTGAGAGGGGTTTAGGGCAAGGAATAGTCCGCCGCGCTGCCCCGTGCGTGTTGGCGAACTTCACATGTCTTCGAAATATTTTTTTCTTATTTCTCAGACATGCAGGTTTCCTCACGATGTTTTTTTTCACAGCCGAGCACGTGGTAAATCAGCACTTAAAATTGCAATTCACAATTTCATTGGTGGCGGCAGGGATCGAACCCGGTTTGCTCGCGTATTGTGAAATTTACAGCATATTACAACATATTATAGAGCCGTGGTAGCTCAGATGGTTAGCGCTAACCATCTGAGCTACCACGGCTCTATAATATATACAATATCAGCGATAATTTTGAACCGATTTTATAATGGCATGACGATTTTTATGAGAAATAAAAAGATTTTTAACAGAGATATTTTAATGAATACTTATAATGTTATAATGAGCTTGCCGTTTAGCGGCATTGTCAAATAATCCACTACAAAATATCGTCACGTCAGTGTCGAAAGTGGTGACAGAGTGTGACAGTGGAGATTGCAGCATCGTCCTGATAATGCAATATAACAAAAACTGTAGTTGCCAAACCGATTGCCAGGTATGGCAACATCTGTGTTAAATAACGGAATTTTGATATGTTGTAATGGAAAGAATGAGCTACACTAATCACTAATACTCATTTCAGCATATTGAACGTTGGACTCCTTTTAACCGAATTCAAAAAGTCAGTACTCTTTTCTTTGTGAACCTACTTCAATTATTCTTTTATTTTTTGAAAGCTAATACTTATAATGTGTTTCCATATAAATTATATCAAGACCTGACGACTATTTTTTGAGTTACCCTTAACAATGCGTATTTAAATGACTTCGAATACATTGATGTTGTTCTCATTTTATTTATATTGAAGTGGGTTATACATTTTTTATATTGGTTATAATTTTACCGCTTTTAAAACTATTAAAAACAATTTATGAACTAAATAATATGGATAACATTTTTTCTTTTAATGTCAAACGTTGAAATAAAAATCATAAAACTTTCAACATGTAACATGCCAGTTAAAACAATGTATCATTCCACGAAACGATTTATCTCAAAACTTCAATAAGTGTTGCGAGAAATTTGATACCAATACCCCAAGCGATATTTAATATTATGTGTACTCTTACAATTCACTCTCTTTTTATAACATTTATAAATAATGTCTACAGGTTACACAATTTAAAGAAATAATATTTTATAGGATAGGGTAACAAACGAGCACACAGTCCACCTGATGGTAAGTGGTTGTTGTGGCCCATAGACATCTAAATCTATCCTTGATTACGAATCAAAATGCAGATGCGTTGTCACCCGTGAGGACTAAAATGGAATGCCTCGTTCCTAGTAAAAAGGGTCTCCGATTTTCTACACTCACCATATGAAACACAGCAGCGTTAAAAAACACGACTGCGAAAAAATACTACTGAAAAGAGAAAAATGGTTTATCCAATGTCACTTCCACAGCTAAGGGAATATCGAACGTCACCATATATGTAAAATATCTATCAAACAGTTCAGGTTACAGAGCGTGCGTACACATACATACACTCGAAAAATATTTCCCTCTTTCTGAAACAGTAAGTTAAAAACAAAAAAAGACGTGTGTCACTCGGGGACTGCCGCGGTAAAGCTATTGCATAGCATTTTTTATCGTTTTATGCAATTATAATTAATTATTTATTTTATTTATGCAGTTAAGTCTTTGATATTAAATCAAGTTACACTTTTTGAGCGTGGTGACCGATAAGAAAACAATTTTTTTTCTCTTATTGTATAAATGAGAAGTTAATATTGTTTAAAATATTTTTAATATCTTACAATACATGTAGGTTATTCAGGAATTTTTATCATTCAGTTAGCAGCTAGTGTACACGCATACGACTAGTCGCACGCACACAAACACCGTGCCGAAGTCTGCCGAGTGCCGAAGTCTGCCGAACTGAAACGACGTTAGACGATGCACGGCTTTCAACGCCACACCTCCGTGCCCGTCGGAGTTTACCGATAATCTGACGTCATACGACGTAATTCAAATAACTGCAAAACCAAACATAATATCTTAATTTAACAAAAATAGCCTTTCACAAAAATGAATCTAGTTAGTATAGAGTAATTTTGTACAGATTAGGTAAATAGTTCGCACTCTTCCTTAAGATAGTGATCATAAAAAGTAAACTCGCAGTGAGAGCACAAAAACTCAACACGATCAAGTAAATAAATTATATTTTCGGAGTTATTCATGTCAGCAACAATACGCCACGGTCTATTGTAGAAATTAACAACCCATTGGCAGTCATTGCAGTAAAACCTTATATTAAAATGAGTTTCTTCCCAAGGTCATATTAGGTTATTAGTCACAATATAAGAAAATGAACTTCTATTAAACCTGTCAATATCTACAATTAGTACTTATTTACAATAGTAAAATAAATGATAATATAGTCAATCTGTAATGTATCACGGCTGGGGAATCCTAGATATTTTTTCGTATTTAGTAAACGAATAACTAGTTGATAAATTAATCATGATATATATCTTTTTTTTTCGCCGGAGACTAAAATGATATTTCTTTTTTTCGTAACTGCAGATTCTGTGGTTTATTTCATTATTTTGAACGATATACGAAACTTAAGTGACTAAAATTAAATCTAATCTGAACCAGAATCATAAAAACTGTATTATTCGGGCTAAACGAATCTAATAAAGATCTGTTATTTTTGTCTCCTGCGAAAAAAACAGACTATAGGAATCTATCGAATACCTACATAAACAAAATATCACCTATAAATATAATATTACGAAGCGGAATAACTAATAAGAGTGGCAACGTCGCACTATACAAAGGAATTGCGTTAAGACGATGTCGTTGAGAGCCGTGGTAGCTCACATGGTTAGCGCTCGTTACAGGTATCACAGTACGGGAGCAACCCGGGTTCGATCCCCACTGGCACCTATGAAATTGTTGCGTGCTGATTTAGCTATCAGTTGGAAAGTCTGTTTTTCCAGGCCGTTTTGTTTTGTTACACTGACATCTCGCAAGTCACCTAGGGACCTAGGAGGTTGTCGGTTGCTTATTTTTTATTTTTCTTTAAAATTTTCGTCGGTAAAATAACATATTTATAAAAGTAAAAAAAAGTAAAGTTACAGCCTATATACGTCCCACTGCTGGGCACAGGCCTCCTCTAATTTCTGAGAGGGTTTTAAGGCAAGGAAATGTCCGCCATGCTGCCTCAAAGCGTGTTGACGAACTTCACATTTCTTCGAAATATATATTTGTTAATTTCTCAGACATGCGCTAACAGCATGCGACGACGCGGCCCGCGTCTTGCCGCCACTTGCGTTTGCCGCGCTTTGTCTCGTCACAGAGTGGCGAAATCACAGTAATATAGGTATTTTATAAACAGCACCTGTCTAATATTATGAAATATGTAGATAAAACTTAAAACTTACCTTGGTAAATGTATACCCTTTTGTTTGTAATATTTTTTTAAACCTCTCTTCAATCGTTTCTGCTTATTCCCCATGTTTTACAAACTAAACCTAAACATTAATAAAACTGTACAATTAATAAAACTATAAAACACTACTATTAAACAAGAATCAGAAAAAACCTACTCCACTATTAACAAAATTAAATTTTTGCAGTAATATTTTACGATTTTATTTCGTAGTGCTGAGCTCTCGCAACGCGGCGTACGTCCACCTAGCAACACGATGCGCCCCGCACTGAATTCGTGGACGAATGCGGGGGTGATATAGACGCAGTATTTAATCGGGACGCATTTTTAATTTATTATCATAAAAATAATACATATTTCTAAAAAGTAACCAAACCAAATTATTTTATTTTGTATTGCAAAGCAGTAGATATTTTTTTTATATTCCTTTGATAAACAATGAAGGAGTAAAGTGGTTTCATCTCAACGATTTGGAGGTGATTTGGGTATTTTTTTATTTATTATGTGACACCGATAGAAAAATTATAGCTAAACCAAATTACGTATCAGATCATGTTGATTACTAGCTATTTTTTTCATATGTAATTTCTCTGTAAGTGTCGACGAAAAGTTGGTTCATCTGCACGCTTTTTTCAAGCTTTTTGCGAGAGAGCAGCCTTAATAATAAATGCACTTTTTTTATTCATATTCAAAATTTCAAAACTCTTCGACAAAGACAACAAAGACTGAGGAAAAGAAACGACGTTAGACCATCGTTAGACAATGCACGGCCTTCAAGCCACACCTCCGTGCCCGTCGGAGAGCGTGAGGTTTTTTTCGTTACGAAATTTCTGGATTTTCCCGCAGTCAAGGCCCGCGATAGAAGCTATGCAATAGCTTAACAGTTTAAAAAGAATAATGATTAATATTCTGTAAATACTAGGAACAAGCACAAGCTAGTTATACCAGTTACTCGACTCCAAAAAGTCAGTAATTCCTTCGTGGAGTAATGTATGTGTTTGCAAAACAAAGGCCAAGAAAATAAGCAGAACTTTATCTATCAAAATGTTTGAAAATTTTATTGAACAAAACTTGTTTAATGGGTATTATGCTATAAAATATTACACGATTCATAATTCCACCTGGGATTGAGGTGTTTCTTAGCACCCTGCTGTTTCTTAGCACTTCGTTCGTACTATTGTACATGTTTCAATGTCCTTCAAACCATATTTAGGTCACTGTTGATTACCCCCTTGTATGTTTTGACAACACACTCGTTTTCACTCATGTTTTTCAAGTTACAATGAGCTATTATATATATAAATCTCTTGAAATTTATCGTAATCAATTAGATTTTATCGTAATAACTGTAGAACGTGATATCTTTGGGAAAGTATTGCAGTGAAGAACTACGTTTGTGTTATAGCATGAAATTGTATAGCATTAGGTGACAAAATACTGGGCAAGAATATTTTCACAAATATATCCATTGAACAATTATTTATGAATACAAGTGGTCAAATCAAAAATGTTGTACAGCCGACTTTAATATAAATAAAATGAGAACATCATCAATCAATTTTAAGTCAATGAAATACGCATTATCAAGGATAACTCCAAAACTACTGGTCAGATCTAGATCAAATTTTTAATGGGCCACACTAGAAGCACCAGCTGACACAAAAAAAGAAATAGTCGAACTGAATCCCTCCTCTTTTTTAAGTCGGTTAAAAATAGTTTGATTCGATTTCCGATTTACCACAATATTTATTAGTTATGTGTTGGATTACAACTAATTTGGGCCGACTTTTCAATCGTCAGATAACAGTTATCCATCGAGTAACTTATAAGTTATAACCTCACTGAATATAAAAGTGAAACAATCGAACTATTTTGTTCACACTACTGTAATTTTCAATTTGTTTGTGTTGTACTTTATTTTATGAATATTTTCAACTAAGGATTAGAAAATCATCCCGTAATTGAATATATTAATTTGTTTATCAAAAGTCAGTAGTTTATAAAAACATCTAAAAGCTTTTTGTTGGCTTCCGAGTTTTGATTTTAATTAATAATGCAAAAGCGCAGTTATAAAAACTAATCAATTTAGATACGATGTCGTGATAGGGAAAATTAATGTTTGTTGCCTTGTACCTAAACGCCATGGTTTAATCGACTTTTTTTTCAGTAAACCAACGAATTTAAAAGAAGGGCCTCAATTAGCTGTTAAATAGGCGTTCATAGCACCAAATATCGCATTTCAGGTGTCATTGTCTCGACCCAATCACAGATATAGCCATTTTTAAGTCTGGCTCTTCGGAGTAATTTAGCCATCTTTTGTGATTAATATTACATTAGGAGTTCCAAATGAGCTAATAAAAGTCCATATAATTTTTCATAGGGTAATGATGACAAACAAGCACACAGCCCAGCTGATGCTTAGTACATGCTGCATCCTATAAACATCTACATTTATCTTAAGTAATCGTATTTTTTTAACAGCATTAGGGTGGCAAAAGAGCACACGGTCCACCTGATGGTAAGTGAAAGCTGTAGCCCGTAGACATATACACCAATCCTCGATTAAGAATCAAAACGCAGATGCATTGACACCCTGAGATCTAAGATGGAATACCACGTTTCCAGTGAAAAGAGTCTCCGGTTCTCTACTTTTATCATACGAAACAGCAGCATTAAGCTTATATATTTATCATCATCATTATTTTCGTCCCTACAGCCCTTCACAAGTCCACTGCAGAACATGGGCCTTCCCGAAGATATGCCGCAAAGCACGGTCCTAAGCTACTAGCATCCATCGACTTCCCGCATGTCTTACCAGGTCGTCACTTCATCTATTGAGGATCACCTTACACTACGCCTACCGGTACGAGGCTGCAACTCGAGAACCTTTTTCCCTATCTGTTGTCGGTTCTTCGAGCTATATGGCCGGCTCATTGCCACTTCAGCTTACTAATCCGTTAGGTTGTCAGTTACTCTGGTTCTAAAGTAGATATCCTTATTTCTAAATTTATCATGCAGATAAACCCCGAGCATAATCCTCTCCATAGCTCGCTGAGCGACCTTGAGCGTCCTCATACGGCCAGCAGTAAAGGATCGCGTCTCAGATCGGTAAAGTCATCACTGGCAACACTCACACACATCTTGTTTTCAAGATTTGGTTTTGTATACCTGACGAGGTGTGTCGTAATTTTCCGAACGCTGCCCAGCCGAGTTGAATCCGTCGATTGACCTCTTGGTCGAAGTTGGTCTTACCTAGTTGGACTATTTATCCCAGGTAAACATGCTCGTCAACAACTTTGGCAAGCCGACCATGGACATCTGAAACCAACACAAAAAATAATAAAGCATCAATGACACCTCTGACACACCATTAAATTTCAAACATATCCGCTAGTAAAAAAATTCAATTTATTTTTATTATTTAAACTGAAATGAACAATGAACTTAAGATCTATTTGTTGACTGAAGTCAATGGACACGTCGAGCCAATTTCAAACAAACAAAAATTCCTATGCGTTGTTACTCCTAAGGACTGTTCTCTGTATTTTTCAGACCAGAAAACAACAGAAGCACTGCTATTTAGCGTATACAAATAGGTATGGGGTACCTACTCAGAGCGTTTATTATGTATAAAAGAAATCCTATTACATAGGGAAATAAAGCAAATAACTATGAGACCATTTTAAGGGTTAATGGACTTCGCCCCCACACTAAACAAATGTCTAAAAGATTTTAATTATACTGGCTCTCAATGTATTTAAGACTGGAATACAACAGTGAATAAAATATTTTTTTGGAGACACAAATAGGTATGAATTAGATAATTCTTAAAGGTGAAAGTGGTAATAATTCAATCTTCATTGTTTCAAAAGTCTCCTTAAATTGTGAGAGTAATAAGAACGCGATTAGGAAAATTACTTTCCCTTTTTCGCACGCTTTTCATTTTAAAACTATATTACATTATATATCAATTGAATTTATCTAAATTTATATTATGTTTTTTCATATATTTTTGTACACTCTCATCTTTAAAGGTTGTCTGGAACAGATTATTTTCAGGTCGATATGGCAGTCAACTGTACATATTATACTTTAGATTGAACTCAACCCGTTTTCTGTATTTTGTTGTACAATAAAGAATAAATAAATTAGTAAAATAGTTTCTAAGAAAAGAAACATTTCTTTTATTATTTGTCGAAAATATGTAAGTATATTAAGTTTAAAAATAGTGATATGAAAATCTTTAAGCACATTTACAATTTCTAAGCGCGAAATCCGTTTCCGTTCCAACTTATGTATAAAAATGCAACCAAGATGCTTTGAAGTTGCACAAAACATTTTTCGAGTAATGCGGTATACGCTCGCATCCGGCATAGCCGTGGATAATCCGCAAAATATTTCTCGATATCCTCCACTTATGGAAATGCACGATACAACCATATTACAGATTCTCTGTAAGCACATCGATGTGAATTTTCATTATATAATAAACGACGTTTGACAAAAGAGCACCCAGTCTATACGATGATATGTGGAAAATGTAGCCCAAAATGTTGATGTGTCGTCACCCCTGGAGACTTAGATAGAATGCCCTGTTACGGGTAAAAAATAATCTCCAATTCCCTACACTCACTATACGAAATACATCAGCATTAAGTTGCTATTTTATGCTGGTATTAAATAACGTCATCGTTGACTTCTCCAATTGAGCCAACCGATTCGTGCTGCAGCAATAATATAGCTGCAACGTGGCTTTAACACGTTGTTATATATTTCTACTATACACATGTAGGTTTCGCCACGATATTTTCCTTCACTTTTTTATGACTGTTTAATGTATTTACTACTGGCTCGGAAAATACCTCTGTCCTGGAAAGAACCAGCAATAAACCCAGCGGAATTATTTTTTTGAAAAAAAAATAGTTCTCAATCTCAATATATGTTATACAATTTATGATACAAAACAAATTAGTAATAGCTTACTTAACTCCCAGGGGTTATTATCATCGATACATTCCTAATATCGCCTCTACTCTGTTTGTACAGCTTAACATTTTGTTACAAGTTTTTAAACTTCGAAGCGGTCAATTTTGTTCATAATTGAAATAGTACTTAAAATTGCATTTAACAATAAAATTGATGCCGGCAGAAATCGAACCAGGTTTTATCGCATTTTACGGTAAGCACTTAGCTGCTAAACTACCGTGGCTCTATAATGATAATTATCATTAAATTTGTAAAACATGAACCCCTTTTTCGTACCCACTGAAGAGCTAAATGTATATCTACGAGTAGGTAGACAAGCATTGTGGTTTGTCTGAGACCACAACTGATTACGGGGGAACACGACAAATTACATTAAGACGCTGTTACGAGCGGGTTACCTGGGCTTCGTGCACGACTTAACAGATTGCTTCACGTCATAATTACGTTGTCTGTAGTCCTGCTTTTATTAGTAATAAACAAACGGTACTATTGTAGAATAGAATACAATTATTTGATCAAAATAACTTACCTGTAAGCGTCCTTCGATCAAAATTATATGAAGTTGACGCCTCCTCTGTGTTCCGTTTTATCCGTTTTGTATGATATTATATTACATATACTCTATATATGATATTATATATACTTTGGTAGGATATATGAACGTATGAATATTCATATAAAGTAGAATTTAATGTCTCGTATGCCCTTTCGTGGCACCGTAAGACAGATAATATGTAATGTCCAGACTTTTGCTCTGTTTAAACACCTCAGTTTTTTTTAAATACCTATGCAATATACGTATTTAATACATAAATACAATATACATATTAAGTTTATTGTAAAATTATGTACTTACAGCTTGTTCTGTTTCAAGTATAGTTTTCACATTTTACGTTATAGTTAATCTACCCTACAAATTATTTAAATGCAAAAATTACATACATTGCAATCGTCCAAAAGGTTTATGAGTGTTAAGTAAGTAAGTTTTCACATGTTGCTAATAATAAAATTATGAACTTTCACTTAAAAACCAATTTTTAACTTTTTAATTTGTAGATGCGACTCGCTGATTCGGCACGAAAAATTCACAATTACATGAGGTGTATAGTGTTGCCAGTGGGAGTTCATATAGGAGAGAAGAGTAACAGAAGATTAAAACTCCTGTGATCCGGTCCTTCAATTCATGACTACATAGTATACAAGCACAGGGGAGGCGTCAACGAATATAATAGAGTAGTTTTTATATAATTCATACTTACGATTGTTGTCCTTGGTAATCGCTAACTTGATACTGTTTTAATGAAATACTTTCTCTATCTTTGCCTTAGCCTACTTGATTTTACATTACAAATTTATTAAAACCCACTATTTTTCCAATTACTAATTCAATTTAAAATACAATAAAACTGCGGTTGCCAACCCAAACGTGATAACTAAATCACGGGAGAATTGCCATGCGGCAATATATGGGAGACTTACGTTCACCAGTGACTTTTATAGACCATAATAGATGGAAAGATCCAATATAATGCCGTCATAGTTGGAAGATACAGACGGATGCGTTATAACAGACGTCTGGCAAATTTATCGTTTTTCCGGTTGAAGTATTTTATATCAGGCATTTAAAAGATTAGCTGTGTAATGCATGTATAAGAGAATCCGTCGTCCCATTTCATCCCGTGGATATTGCAAGAGGCTACTGCGAGTACTGCCAAAATAATTTTATGACTTCTGATAGATGGTAACTTACATTAGATGTAAGATACCTAAACCGGCGACAGAGACTGGCGATAAAAGTTCTATCGTACTATCGTAGGTACTATCGTCAGGCGAACTGCTACATCGAGAGGCAGACAAATCGATTTCGAAAATAATCGATAGTCAACATCCACATCGTATTTTTTATAGAATAAGGGGATTCTTCTTCTTCATCAGCGCACAAAAGCAAGAGCTGTAGCTGGAGACAAGTTTCTCCTGCTAAGACGATTTGCTTTAATTATCACACTTGGAATGCGGATTGACGTTCGCAGTACCGACGTATCTCACCTTTGTTTCCCGTCACCGGTCTTGGTATCAACGCATGGCGATAAAGAGATAGTTAGACTATCTTTTGGAAGCCACCAGAAATTTTTATGACAAGTCTCATAGTCACCTCCTAAAAATAATTAAAATATGGTCAAATAATTACAATAGTTTAAATACTTTAATAATATGTACAATACAAAACATTTAAAACAACCTCCTTGCTAGCTTCTTTCGATAATTTAAAATAGAGCATTGTAGGTCGATTAAGACAAACTATAAAAAAATATGGTGTGCTCCTTGCGCTAAAGACGTGACTGTAAGCGGTGCAACGTCACGTATGCAAGTCATGTGATTTCGTTTGTATTTTTACTACTTCTTATTTTTATGATAAGTTACGAAGAGTTGCTGCGCTTATTTTTATGAGTGACGTTAAATTGTTTGTATGTTAAGATATTTATCAGTAATATCTCTCTCTTTCTGATTACAACACTTTTGTATCGTCTATTGCAAATACATTACTTTCAAACTGGACAATATACTTGGGAGTTGGACCAAAGTCAGATATTGAGTTTTTTTTTTTTTTGTTGAGAAGTTCTTAGTATTAGTTTTCAGATAGAAAGTTAGCAGTATTTTTCAACCTGTTCCTCAGAAAGCACGTAAAATAGTTGATTCTGCTCCTGGTCTATCAAAGGTTGTGTCGGATTGTTGTCCCGTTGGACTATGAGAGTGAGGAAATAGAAAGTGTGAGGTACATTCTCCGTTGAGACTGATTTCTGTAACCAAAATGGTATCTAGAGGACATTATTGTTCTTTTTTTCTTTTCGACTGTCACTTTAGCCTAGTGGTCTTAAACTCGGCTGATGATCTTGAGGTCTGGAGTTCAAATCCCAGGTCGGGTCAAAAATTAATAATTGGGTTTTTCTGACAAGATATTCTCAGTAGTAGCCCGGCGTTAGGAAGTTCGTGGTGTTACATCCCCGTGCCTCGGAAAATAGGTAAAGCCGTTGGTCCTACGTTTGATCTCTCTCTCGTCGAGTTGGTTACCGTACCATCACACTATGAGAGAAGGGAAATAGAGAGTGTACCTGTGCTTGCGCATAGAGTTAGAAACGTATCCTCTCCTGCGCAGATGGCTAATCGCCGTTAACCCTGGCCGTGGTGACCAAAATCTGGAGGACATTATTATTGTTTTTTTTTTTCTGTGTCAAAAACTGCTAAATATTATTTTTGATTTAAAATGTAACCTTTCTCACGATATTTTTCTTCATCACGGAACACACAAAATTAAAATTCATTAAAATATTAATTTCAAATTAAATCTACATTTTGAAATATAACTCTTGCCTTTAGCTCTCGACCTCAGCCCCAGCCTAGACTAAGACTAGATCAGTAATAGAATTTTGTATTTCCTTTATATTCTGATATATATTACTACTGTATATTTGTTTGTCACTGAAATCCTCCTAAACAGCTGGATAGGGTTCTGATAAATTTTTGTGTGTATTTAAAACCGGATCGCAGCAGTCAATGCACCACTACTAACAGACAGAAATCACTAGGAGGCTTTTTTATAGATGAGGGTGCAAACGAGCATACGGCTCACCTGATGGTAAGTGACTACCGCCGCCCACGAACAATCGCAACGCAAGGGGAATTTCAGATACAATGCCGGCCTTTTCTTGAAGGTCCCTAAGTCGTATCCGAAGTCGTATCGAAGCCCATAGGAAGGGAGCTTCAAAAGAAGCGCTTTGTGCCAGACCCGATCGAAGACCTTCGCTACGTCCAAACTAACGATTAATGCCTACCCTTTGGACTCTAATGCCTCCGCCCATCTATGAGTAAGGACCCGAAGATCACCAGCTGATAGACCACGATGGAAAGCGTATTGGCGGTCACTGATCAGCTGGTGATCCTCAAGGCTGGCAGTTTACAATAGACTCCATTATTTTGGAGAACAAGGAGGTGATGGCTGATGGCGATAGGCCTGTACCCCCCCTCCCCACAGAATGCGCGGGGCAGTCTAAACACCCACGCTCAGAAAAAGTAGGATAACTTGGTCGTGAATGCTCAGCGAGGCATTCTCCATCACCAGGGGTGCTAGTATCCTCCTGGGGTAGATCTTCTATTCATTCCGCTACCATGTCAAAGGTGGAGGGGGCGCGGAATTGGGTCTCCGACCATCTGCACTCATCAAGTGAAACGCAAAAATAACTATCTACTTTACGCTGGTATTCTGTAAGGTCGTGGTACCACACCGGTTTGAGACGGCCGATTCGTGCGACAGCAATGGCTGCCACGTGGTTCTATCACTACTCTACCACTGTGGGGTTTAGGCTAGTATCAATTCAATAGACTCTTTTGCAGGAAAGTTCATAACACCCATTGAACATTCCATGTGTACCATGCAGTAGCATCCGTGGCCCAGATAAATGGAGTTGCGGCGAAACGGTTAAAGGACGATTACATGGGTTGCGTGACGTTTACGGGGTCCGGATTAATTATTAATTTAACCCTAGATTGGATTAACTGACTTTGTTAATTTTAATTGAGTTTCATTGAAAGTTGGGTGTTATTTTCCTTAATTTAAAGTTATAAATTTCAGTTAAATAGTTATGTTATTAGTTATGTTATATATAACTAGTTATGTTATTAGTACTTATAACAACCTCCGCATCTCGTACATTAACCATTTAAAAAAAAGTTTAAGATGTTTGTGCCAGGAGCGAGCCCGGATAGCAGATAAACAGTCAAAATATTCACGTGTCAAATATCTATTGTCAGTATCTGTCATCCATTGCAGTGATTCAATTAGCGGCATTTTCCAAACACGAAGCAAGTAAATAACAGGATGCGACGGATAGAAGGTATAAGAATTATACGCCATTTAGAAAGATACTGTTGAGAGGATAGCCGAAGGTGTTAGACATCTTCGGTGATTCGGGCATGTGGCCCGAGCCATCAAGAGGAGTATGTGTTAGTTTGTTTACCCTTACTTTGTATAAAATAAACTTCTATTGGCAGCTAAATATTGTACAGTTCATAAAAATTGTCAACATTGTCATCATTTTCTTCAAATTACTCATAAAATGTAATTAACGATACCAGTGGCGTAAGCGGCATCTAGTTTGTTTTGCTCGCGTATCCAACTTAAGCTTTACGTTACTTAGGTACAACAATTTGTATAACATTGTTCATTTTTAGCTATTTCTTGAACTCAATCCAATTCAGACATATATTTTTAAGTTATTATAAGTTACATTACTGAATAATTCACTTTTAAATTTAATATAAAGCCTAAGAATAAAGAGAAAAGTGATTCCCAAAATTTACCTAAATAAACAAATCATAACTGTGCCAGTGGAAGGCGATCTCTTTGAAAATGATTAAACATTAATAATATTTAGATTACTTCAGGGCGATAACGGGCTCATTAATTTTGATTGAGGCGAAAAAAAACGCCTGTTATGTTTTTTCATTTTACCTAAAATATGTAAGTATCCCATTACAAATTTCTTTTTTTTATTGTTAGAGTGAAAACAATCAGCTTATAGTCTATGCATAGACTGCTACCCAATCTAGGGGGACCGACGGAGGAAGTACGTCGCTTCTACGCGGGAGTTATACAGTCCGTAGCTCTGTATGGATACATACAGGGAGTATGGGCAAAAAGGCTGGCTAGTCGACGCTGTAGAACTAAAATTTACAGTGTGCAGCGGAACGAGGATTCCGCACTATATTTTTTGAAGCGACGACAATCCTGGCTCGCATTCTACTACTAGATAGATTGGCGGAGATGGACGCGAGGGTGTACGTCCGAATTTTAGCCCTCCGCCAGAGCGGTGATTCTGAGCTAGAGGAGGCGCAAACGACAAAATGCTCTGGCGACATGGCGTATTCGACTCAAAGAGCACCATGAACGCAACGCGTCATGTAATGAGTAATCCTGCCGGTCCTTGAAACCTGGATGCAGCGATGAGTAGGAAGACTCACCTACAGACTTACACAGATAATTACCGGGCACGGGTGCTTCAGTAACCTGTGTAAGATCGGGTGAATTAAGCATTTGACTTTAGTGAAACTAGTACTAGAAGACATAGTGACTTTCAACAGGTAAAATTTATACATACGTATTGATTCAAAGTTTATTTTCGGCTATTCACGCCTGAACACTTAAAATCACAATTAAAAATGCTATTGCTGTTTACGGTAATCATTATCTTCCACGACGGGTAACAGTTTAATTAACAAACTCGCCATTCGCCCCGGTTTTGCCTGGGTTGGGTTGGACTTAAGTTGTTAAAGTGGTGTAGCCACGTTGCAGCTATATTATGGTTGTATCACGAATGGGTCGGCTCAACCGGGGAGGGACCACGCTCTCACAGAATACTAGCGTAAAATAGCAGCTTAATGCTCTGTTTTTCATGTGGCGAGTGTAGAGATCCGGAGATTCTTTTTTACTAGAAACGAGGCTTTCCATCTTAGTCCTCAGGGGTGACAACGCATATGCGTTTTTATTCTTAATCGATGATAAATGTAGATGTCTATGTGCCACTTACCACCAAGTGGACTGTGTTCTCGTTTGACACCCTTATTTTATAAAAAAAAAAGAAAAAGTAATAATTTCCATCGGCACCAATGAAATTGTTAATTGCAATTTTAAATGCTGATTTACCACGTGCTCGGCGGTAAAGGAAAATATCGTAAGGAAACCTGTATGTTTGAGAAATAAGTAAAAAATATTTCGATGACATGTAAAATTGCATTGGAGCAGCGCGGCGGACACTTCCTTGTCTTAAACCCTCTCCGAAACGAGCGGAGGCCTGTTCCCAGGAGTGAGACGTATATAAGCTGTAACTTTGACTTTACTGAAATGGCTATTAATTTATCAATTCTTCGTATTTTTAAATGACAACATTTTTGGAATAGAATATAGCTTATATAACTCACTTCACATTGCTTTCTATTGGTTTGTGAAGTTTTATTACTATCGCTTCAGCTACTCCGAAGATTAGCACGAACAAACAGATAAAAAATTCGAAACGAGATATTCATGTCTTCATAGCATGCAAATAACTTTTTTTTTCAAACTCAAATATTTTATTGCGTTCATGAGGTTTCATAAATAGTTTTTATGTTGGATATATTAGAGCCAAACATGAGCCCTGATAGGGCGTAGCAATACTATATTATGTTATATATCAATTTATTTTAGTTAATTTAGAAAGATGAATTTTATTTTATTTACTTAAACTAAAAATTACTTTTATGTTTAATAAACATTTGCAATATTAACAACGATATTTAAGAGGTATGCATAATCAAATTAAACAATTATCATTATACACCGAAAAACTCTAACAACGAATAGAAACTTTTTTCAATTAAATATTTTTAAGCTCTCTTTGAAATTTATACAACGATTCTGCATTTTGTAGACATTTGGGAATTTTATTATAAATTTTTACACACATATCATAGGGTCCTGATTTGACTGTTTGTAATTTTGTGGTAGGAGTATATTAAAAAAATGTGCATATTCTTTTTAACAAATGTGCATACTTCTAGTAAATATATAGATGTAAGTATTGATATTTTTAATGAAATACGGTAGGCTTTACAGCTGTCAGCTCTGTGTTTGAAATTATGAGGATACATTTTTTTGTAAAATAAACAATTTATCTACATCTGTGCTGTTTCCCCACTGTAAAATGCCGTACTTGCGCCATGCATGTGCATAACCATAAGCACACGTGGTTGTTCTTGAATCTGTAACTTTTTTAAGTTCGTATAGTGCATACGAGAAACGGGAAAGTTTACATGATACTTTCTTTATGTGTTCTTTCCAATTTATACCTGAATCTATGTTTATACCTAGTAATGTATATGAATCAACACATTCTAGTTTAGTGTGGTGTAAGAATAATTTATAGATAGGGGGAATTTTTGATATGGCTTAAATTGTATTATAGTTTACTTAGTTTTTGTGTAATTTTGGAAGCTAGTTATTTCGAAAATACAGACAGTTTAGTTTCATTTATATGTATAGATCAAACTTACCGAAGAAGAAACAGCAGAAAAATCCTGCATGAGTTCTATTCAATTTATTTTATTTATAATTTCTATTTATAAGAATCAATACTAAAACTTGAAAATGGCTTGACTGATATTGATGAATATTTTGTATTTATTTGAGTGGTCTCCTGGATGGTTTAAAACTCATTTGGACCTGATAAATGGCGCTGTTAACGAGATCCAGAAATCAAACGTGCGAAGCCGGGGCGAATCGCTGGTATATTAATATATTCTTCACTGAATACAATGGTCAAAGCGAATCATTCTTTTATCTTCGTTCATAACGAGGCGGTTACAAAACACTTTGAATTTCGACCTTCAGTGTGAAACTCGTCGATTTTTGTTCAAACATGTCAATAATTCTGTCGCTGCAGGCACAGATTCAATATTAGCTGAACGTAACGAGTTGCTATGTGCTGCATCCTAGTGTTATCTTTATTTCTTATGCAGAAGGGTTTATATTCGTGTAAAGTTAGTACTAATTATTTTATTTAAATATTTGCCAATTACGTCGGGCTGGTTTTGTATAATGGCCGTCGCGAATAATAGCGTAAGGGGAAGAGTGTACCAGGAAAGCGTATTTAGCATTTGATGCAAATGAAAATGTTTTCAATTCGCCTTTTAAGTATATCTCATGTGGACTTAATTCGGTAAGATAACAGATGTTTTAGTAGTACTGTAAAACATTTGTAAAAATTTAAGTAACTGTAATTATGACAATAGGTACTATGACAATGGGCCATAAATGACAAACTCACAGAATGCCATCAAATAATAGCGGTTATACCTTTTGTCGATTGTTCATAACTATCATTGATTGTTTATAGATAACATACGTGCTAGAGCCACGCTACTACTATATTATGGTTGCAACACGAATGGGTCGGCTCGACCGGGAAATGACCTCGCTCTCACAGAATACCAGCGTAAAATTGCAACTTAATACTGCTATGTTTCGTATGGTGAGTATAGAGAACCGGAGACCATTTTTATGAGAACAAGATATTCCATCTAAGTTGTCAGGGATGACAACGTATCTGCAATATTATAATTCTTAATCGAGTATAGATGTAAATATCTATGGGCTTCAGAATCGACTTACTATCAGGTGGACTGGTCAACTGGAACACTAGGGGAATTGTGGGTGCGTTGCTAACTAATTACTCCACGATTATGAAAATTTTGACTAAAATAAGTTTAGTGGTTCCATGTGGACATTGAATTGGGTTTGTTGCATACTGTTTTCATAATAGTGTAAGCATATATAACACGCACACACCTGAATGTTAGTGGTTGCTGTGGCCTATAGAAATCTACATCTATCGTCGATTAAGAAACAAAATCCAGATGCGTTGCCACGCCTGGGCACTAAGATGCCTCGTTTCCAGTTAAAGAGGTCTCCTGTTTCTACACTCACCATGCGAAACACAGCAGTATTAAGCTGCTATTTTACAATGGTAATCTGTGAGAGCGCGGTCCTTCACTGGGCAAGCAGATCCATTCGTACTACAACCGTAATATAGCTGCAGCGTGGCTGTACTACATCAAGATCGCATAAATATAAAAAAAAAACTATCGCATAATTTATTTAATGTTTCCACTCGCCATCAATACCAATTCTTATCGAATGATTCATTTTATTCTCCGTTTGTCTAAGTTTGTGGCAAGTTGTGCGAAGTCTGCCCGCGACACGTGATGGTTTGTAGTCGACAAGACATATTTGCTAAGTTTTAAACTAGAGTTTTCATTTTATACCTACATAAACATAAACATCTTCTTCATAAGCCTGGAAAAGTCAGCTATATGTACTGTCCAGGTAATGCATTGGTATAAGATATGTTTTAATTCCGACTGGCCTGTTGGTCTAGTGCTTAGTGACCCTGACTGCTATGCCGGAGGTCGTGGATTCGATTCCCACCCAGGACAAATGTTTGTGTGATGAGCGCGATCATTTGTTCTGTGTCTGGGAGTAATTTATCTGTAATATTTATGTATTTAGAAATATATAAGTATGTTTATCAGTTGTCTAGTACCCATAACACAAGCTCTGCTTAGCTTGGGACTAGATGGCGTTGTGTGTGATAGTTGTGGAATATTATTATTGTGGAATATTATTATTAATTCCAACAGGGCCACTTAACAAATCTTAAAAAACTTTGACATAAGAAATATTTAGTTTTATTATGATATCGTTATATCAAACCAAGCGAAAAGTTTCCTCGCTTAGTATTATCACAATATTCTTATAACCAAAAAATATAATAATATATAGTATTAAAAATATTCGAAAAATTTCAAATTTTATACATCCAAATTTTGTAACCGTTGTAGCTCAGATAGTTAACGCTCGCTTTAAATTTGACACGCGAGTGACACGGGTTCGATCCTCGTCGACACAATTATAATAATAGTTGCAATTTTAAGTGATGATTTACCACTTGCTCGGCTGTAAAGGAAAACATCGTGAAGAAACCTGCATCAGTGGGACGTATACAGGCTGTAATTTTAACTTAAACCTTTTAATTTTTGTCGAATATTAACAAGAGCAGAACGATAAATACAACAATACCATGTGTTGGACAAACAGCATCATAAACTTTTTTAATCATTTAAATATTCAATAACTATATATAAAAATAGTATAAGTGTGGAAGCTGTATTACATTTTTGCTAAATCCGTGTTGTGCCTCTGACAATATATTGTGCTGTTCCAAAAAGTCGGTTATTTGGCCTACAATCACCTTTCCACCAATCTTATTGACAAATGCTATAATGGCAATTGGTAATAACTGGAATCTAAATGACTTCCTTGCTTAAATATGGGACAAATGATTTATTTATTTATCAAATCCAGATAAACACATTTTTGAAAGCGCATATTAACAAAATTGGCCTTATTTATTTCTTTACTAACTTTAAAACCTTCACGCTAATTCCTTCTAGCCCTGGTGCTTTTTTATGGTGCAAATCAATTACTTTTTCTATGTCACATTATTTCACTCTCTTAAACCTAAATGACACCTCATTCTGTGTAACGTAGAGGTTCCTGTTTAAAATATTCAATTACAAGTATGCAATAGTGTTTAATATTTCTTTGGTAAATGTTTTAGAAAATTTAGTGCAACTGATATGTAAACTTTTTTTTAAATTACTTCTTAATTACTAAATCTAAACCTGCCTTAGTTCTACCTACCCATATATTAATATTTGACCATATTTTTCTGTTATCACCAATACAATCATTTATATGTTTTTGTTTGAATTTGTTCCTGGCGTCATTTATTATTTTATTAACTCTACAAATCTTGTATATCTCAAACGCTTATTAATATTTTGGTGACGCTTTCAACGCTCAAAATAAAGAATCCCTTTTTAAAATAAACCTATTTAATTTACCGTCTACCCACGGTTGCGTTTTTCATTTACATTTACTACTTACTACAATATTAAACTTCCTTCCATTATAAATATTTTACACACTTTTTTAATTTTTTTAAAACTAAACCTTATTAAATTAAATTCTTTCTTATTAAATTATATTAAATTCTCATGCATTAAAATTGAGCAAGATAAATATAAAAGCTAGCACCAATCATTTTCGTCCAACTTTACCCTACACAATTTATCACCAATCACTTTTTTCGATTTATGTCCCGTTTTCACCACATTTACTTTGCTTTGCGATCTTAAGACACCTAACGCGTATATCGTCCTGTGGGTTTAGTTAGAGGTAACAGAGGGAAATAAACCAGGATATGAGTAGCATCGTTTCCTAATAACAACTAATTATAATTGCCCTATGAGGCAAACTAGGAGAGATAATATGCATCCCCCGCTCGGAAGTGGACTTTTGCTAGGCTGTACAGATACCGGACGACAGACAGTATTTGATAGGTAAACGGTAGTAGAGAAAAACAATAACACGTATTTTTTCTACTAATAAAAATTTCGTGATATATAATATGTACTTAGTAACCCTTAACACATACATTTTCAAACTGGCATTACTGAAATCTATGCTATGTAGTGGCGGTGTTAGAATATCCACTACTCTATATCATGCTGTGGGTTTCAAAAGAAGTAGCAGAGGAAAACAAATAAGAAAATCGGCAGCATCGTACGAAGACGTAATAACAACTAAAAATTAAAAATATACTGCGGTTGTCAACCCGCTTGTCAAGTGTGTCAATTATGGCAAAAATCCCTCCTAGGAGGAAATCTGAGGGAGACGCCTATCTTCAGCTGTGGACATTGATAGGCTGTAACTGTAACGGTAACGGTTACTGAAATCTACAATAGATACTGGCTACTAAAAGATCCTGCAAATAAAATAAAATAAAAATAGATACTGGCTACTAAAATATCCTACAATTTAAATAAAATTAAAATAGATACTGGCTACTAAAATATCCTACAATTAATATAAAATAAAAATAGATACTGGCTACTAAAATATCCTACAATTAAAATAAAATAAAAATAGATACTGGCTACTAAAATATCCTACAATTAAAATAAAATAAAAATAGATACTGGCTACTTAAACATCAATACTAACAAATTTGAAAGTAAAATAAAAAAAAATTAAAACGAAAAATGGCAACGTTTTTTCAAAAGTCAAAACAGCGAAAGAAATTTGCGTCTGTGAGTACTTTCCAACTAGTTTGTAAACTCGCGTCGCAGCTTTGGTTATAAAGAGCATATTTTGTTTCGTACTTATATTAAGTTCATCACTGCTGCAAACCGTTTCTACTCTCGCGACAGATGCGACGCACGTGACGTGACATTTTAAAACTGGCGAACGTTGAGATTTGCTGGCTAAGCTCGTTCTTAAAAACTTTGTGGTGTCTTCTTTAAAATTAGTTTTTTCAGAAGGGTACAATTTCTGAGCAAACATAGTTGTGGTAAACTAATAAAGCAAATTTCTCAAGATTTAGTAATTTTACAAGTAGATATATCCTACCTTTATAGACTATTTTCCTAGACTGCAAGTGATCATGGATACTTGCAGACCACATCATACAAATAAGATTATAGTTGCGTTGCATAATGTCATAAAATGTCAGCTTAACCCTGGATAACTAAATTAATTTCACAGTAACACCGTAAATAAACATTGGTCGAGCGGGCTACGCATTATAAAACATAAATATCACCATGGTAATTTAATAACAATAGGAACTTGTTACATGACACAAAAGTTAGTTGAAGTAGGAACTTATTAAGGATAAAGTATTAGGACAAACATTATTACACACAGTTATTACATATGATAGGATTATTGGGGCCACAAAATACGTTCCTGCATTTAATACAACGGTATTTCGTAATTTTTCGAGATTTCAACGGATAGATATATCATATTTTCCGCACACCCTACGCCGAATGAAAATGGGCTCTTTTATTAAATAAATCGTCAAGAATATCCTATATATAACAAGATCTTGTTTTCACGGTTTAAAGTTACCGTTTTTTGCCGTAACCAGAAGCTCCATGAGTTGGTCTCCTATTTTCTTGATAAAAATCTCGCCAAGGCAGCAGAGCCTTCTTGTTTCTTAGGTTGTTATAAACATGGATGGATGCAGTACTGTTGATTGTTGATATATTTAATTGATGTAAATTTGTTTTTTTTTTCGCTCGGAGCACATATAATCAACATCGTCGACAGTATCACCACATATAACGTGTCATATTGAAAAACACTGAAGTCTATAATTTGAGTTCTCTGTCTCTTGTTGAGCAGTACATTGTCATGGTCAGACTCTGAATGCAGAATTAGAATCCTCGCCAGTATCTCGATGTATTCCTTCTTCAATATTATAACCAATTTCTGCGACCAACTTGTCCAATACCTCATTATATTCGTCGTCTGTTTTTCAGGAGTCAAGAGAAGCAGATAAGTCAATAGACCACCATCGACTTATCTGTTTCTCTTGACTCTTCAAAGCTATCTGAAAATAATTTACGTAGGACACGTGAATAAAAGAAATTATTGAGTAACAACTAAAATAGTTATACGTATCATAGGATCAATAATACACATTATGTCGTTTATCTACAATAATTTAATAAGAAACATATTCAAATAAACTTAATTTATTATAAATGTCAAAATCCATTACATTGTTGCACTGTAAAACAAGCAAACTAATAAGACTATAATATACATACCTCGAAAAAAAGATACGTAGCAACTAAACATTCGTCGAGTGGACGACGGGATAGTCGTTGCTTACTTTCTAACTGAACTGTGACTGCAGGTGCTGTTGACTGTTTACTGAAAGTAGGAGGAGAAGTTATAGGTAATTCGGAATTCTATCTTAATCGTAATCTATCTACGTATTAAATCTTAATTAAGCATAGATTTGAGACGCCTAAATGTAAGTATAATAACTAATTGGTCACAGCAGACACCATCAGGTTTATTACCTTTGTATATATATATATATATATATATATATATATATATATATATATATATATATATATATATATATATATATATATATATATATATATATATATATATATATATATTCTATTAAAATCTGCCTTTATATCTACAATTTTTGCAAAATTACCAAAAAAAAACCTAAAAATATTTATAAAAAATTTAAAATGGATAGGTTTATCTAACCTATCCGTATCTATTTCATGAAACACATTCAATGTAACGTAAAGTTTTCTGAGAACTCTGCTGAAAATTACTTCATCGTAAATAAAAACGGCTATTAAGGGGACGTGTTTCCTCAATGTTGCAATATTCATAAAAACCAACAGCCGTAGAACCCAATTTCCTGTTCACCTGAGGAACTTCCACAGAGGTCGTAACATGATCACCGTTTCATTCGGCTCAAGGGTCGACTCGTTTTAGAATGCCGTTATTTTTGCAATATAAGAGCATGAAGAGTCAATACTTAAAGTTGTTTTATGGTAACAGATAGAAGTGAATGTACTGGCGTATTAGATGAGATGGTCGATTTTACTTGTTTAATGTACGGTAAAATATTTA
Source organism: Parnassius smintheus behrii (assembly GCA_036936625.1). Taxonomy (NCBI): domain Eukaryota; kingdom Metazoa; phylum Arthropoda; class Insecta; order Lepidoptera; family Papilionidae; genus Parnassius; species Parnassius smintheus. The sequence goes on from JAUPFT010000020.1 coordinate 44,444,393, forward strand.
CAATATAATATGATATTGTAAATACAAATATAACTGTATGTGGTAATTTTAACTCGAAGAATCGACAAGCAATGGGGAAGAAGGGTTTTTGAGTGGCAGCCTCGTGCCGGTAGACTAAATGTAGTGCATCTGCATACTGTACAGAGTGATGAAATGGTAAGACGTGCAGTACGTCGATGGATACGGTGGCTCAGGACCGCGCTTTGTGGCATTTCTTGGGGAGGCTTATAGTCTGACTTGTGAAGGGCTGTAATTATGATGAGGATAATGATGTATGCAAGAATTGGCCCATTGATATAATAAGAATTTTAATTGATATTATTACAACAGAGGCGACTGTATACGTGTCAATTGAATATGTAACAAGAATATAGTTACATAAGTCATGTGACAATATTAATTTTATATACATTTCAGCTGACCTCATTAATTTTTATATTTTCACTTATTTTGCTTTTTGGTTTCCCCATCGAGGGGATTTGCTATTCATTACCACACTTGGCGGGCTGATTGGCAACCGCAGTTTATTAGTACTTTTAGTTGCAATTAGCAGGATGCTGCCGCTTTAAGACACCTACGAGATGATATGGGATTGTGGATGCTCTAACTACGATCTACTCGTGCTTAATAATTTCAGCATCACAAATTCATAACATGTTTATTCTATGTAGTGTATTTTTAATGTTCATAATATTAATAAATGAAGCTCGCGTAGTGTATGTTGTAGCAAGCTACGTCGATCGCGTAGAACATGCTTTAGTCGTTGCACAACTCAAACGCGAGGTCGCCGTAGCTTATAGATAAACGACTTACGTGAATTTATAAGAGCATTACTGCGTATAATTTTATATTAAAATACCTTTTAAGTCTGGTAGCATTTCCTTTACAAAATAATAATTCATTGAAAGCTTAATAATGTTATATCATATTAAAAATTATCCATTATGTAAATAAGATATTTGCTTAACCACCGGTAAAAAGTCTACTTTCAAAGGGTTTTTCCTAGAATAGAGGCGAAAAGTTGTAAGCGCCGTGTACGGCAGAAGGATAGATAATCGAAGTACCGGATTTCTTCGCACATTTATTATTCCTGTCACCTGATGCCTATTTATCTTCACCCCATAGATTTACGCATAACGAAGTTCTCTGAAACTTGTATCGGACATTATTACTAGAGAACCTGAACAGTTGTCGATTCGTCGATATATATTGCCAGCCCATTGAAGAATGAAAGAAATGCGTTTATTCTAGTTTAAACATGGAGCTAAAAATGTAAAAAGCTAAAATAAGCAAAAAAATAAAACGAGGTATATAACAACATCATAAATTCCAAAAAAGTTACTTAAAAACCCTGTGCTGCGGCATGAAATTGCGAAAAAGACCGGTCTCAGTCCAGAAGTGAAGGGGACAAACGAGAATGCAGTAGTCTCTTACTATGTGATGGATTCTTAGTTCGTTTGATACTTCAAATTTAAAAAAAACTCTTTTTAACCTCTCAAACGGCAAACGTCCAAATTTGATCGCTTCGATAATCCGTCAAAATTCATGAGGTCAAATGTGAACGCACCCATCCACAGCACTTTAACCCATCAATATTTATGTTTAGATACTACTTTTCTATGAAGAAAATATCTTGTATCCTACTATATATTCCACTAGAGTTAAAAAGTCAGTTAGTTTATGGATATTTATTTATAATCTACGTTCATTTCGTACGCCATTTTCGCGTAAATGTTATCGTGTTGATTTTTCTAGCGTTTTATTAGTGTTCTAGTATAGTGTTTTATTATAAAATTGTAATTATAGTTTTTTTGTGAATATAATTTATATTTTAACGTAAATAAATTCCAGAAAATATATATAGAATTGTGATTTTCACGCTGCCGACGTCGGCTTGGTGTGTATTTTTTTGTTATCAAAATACAATAAAATCTTTTTGTAATGAAGTAAAACCTGACATATGTTTAGACCACAGAATAGAGAACTTTGTATAGATTATATAATGCCACACTTCTTCATAAAAAGTAGTCTCTAAATGTAAGTTTTAATGGTTTAAAGTGCTGTGGGTGGGTGCGGTCGCATGCGACTACTCGGGATATGCTGTACGCATGCGGCTGCATGGGATTTTTAAGGAGATTGAAGGGTTAATAATCACTTTCATCAGTAACAATTATTTAATCACTATCACCGTTTTACCGTCACTGTGCTTCACGGCGCTTTGCAAAAAGTTTTCCTCCTCGTACGACTTCCACTTAGGGGCCGTACAGAAACGAGTTTACGACCATTTTAAAAGGCCTGAAATGCATCTGCAATTGTTGCAGTTGTTCGTAGGTATAGTTAATAATAATCAGGTGAGTCGCATGAGCGTTTGCCTCTTCTTCTATAAAAAATATAAAACTTATCGTTCCGAACAATTCGGTAAATACTATGGTGCCACTTGTAAATCAATTTATCTATAGGCCCTTCCAACCCACCTATACATTATAAACTTTTTAACCATTTTCACTCTACAAAATAACCAAAAAGTTGCTCTAATGACAATTATTATTATAAATTTTGTCATAATCATCATCATCATTATAACTCACTACGAGTCTGCTGAACATAGGCCTACCCAAGAAATCCATTGACTTCCTGCATCTTTTACCGGTACAAGGCTGCCACTCAAGAACAATTTTTCCCAATCGATTGTCGGTTATTACAAATTTAGTAGCAATAAAAATTCTTGCAGAAATTTCTAACACTTTTAGTTGTATTAAACAGGGCAAATAAAAGAGTCTGCTGATATTTTATAAGGCAGTCAACGGATTTTAAATTGTTCTTAGGCAGCAGTATAGTTACATACATACTGTGATATAAAAAAATGTAGAGTTATAACACAAAATTAAGTTTCAGTTTTCAGTAATATATTAGTTCAGCCCGTACTATAACCTAGTTTTAATAAGCACCTCCGCTTTGTAATTACATTCACTCACACTTTAAACTACACGAACCGCACTAGTTCATGTGAACTTTTAAAACTTTTAACGCAACTCTTTCTCGTTCAGTGCTACACTCGGGCATGAAAAAATAAAGTTGGACATTCATTGCCCTCTCTATATAATCGAGCGTTTGCGTCGGACCCCGTAACTAAGCCTCAATGGTTTTCATGATGTGAATGGTTCTTTTATCGTTATCATATTATGAGATGTTCTCATATAAATAGTATTGGCTTTTGATTCGAATTTACATTTAATTAATTTATTATTAGTATTCAGTTTAGTTTTAGTTTTATTATGAGTATAAATTTTAAGAGCTTTGGTAGCCTTTAAGCGGTCGCTGTGAATTTCACAGTATGCTTACTACTCGAAGGCCTAGTAAGTGCCTACTGCAAAGGCATCAATTAAATGGCTGATTGCAATTTTGAGTTTTGATATACCCAGGGTTTTTTGTAGCGTATACCCAGGTTCGTGAACCCGGCAGACGTTTTCCTGTTGGTTGAAATCATAGGTTGTGTTCTTCAATGTTTTTTATTGTAGCGTATGCAATTTAATATTAATTGCCGCGCTTGGTTGAAAAAAGGCAAGTAAAATCAAGACGATTTAATTTTGTTTCATTCTAAATGTCGTTTTTTCAATTTATCTTTTAGTTTATAAATATTAACCTTCTCCACTGATATATATATATATATATATATATATATATATATATATATATATATATATATATATATATATTAATAAAAAGCGGGTTGAACGCTACTATCCGCTTTGGATCCTATAATTAATAAAATCAAATCCCCAAAACAAGCATAGAACAGCAAGACTTTATGATACTAGTTTTTAATATATAATAATATAAATTGGCAGCCATGGTTAGTTACAACATAGGAACACCATTCATTCCAATCGTTTCATTTACCCTGTGACCTAAGGTGCTGTGTGTAATGTGTCGGAACGTCGGGAACATAAAAAAAAGGTGATTGAACGCGATAAAATACGTAAAATTCTAGTTTCATTCAAGAAGTGAAAGTTTACATGTTTTTATGTTATGTTTTTTATTAATTTTTGGACCATTTAGTTTCAAAGATCTTTGTTAGAACTTTTATAGTGTGCTTAATTACGAATTCCCCTAAATTATATATTAGGAACCACCGCGATAAGACACAGGGTCCTCCCTAAAGAGACATGATTTAAATTTTATTAAATACACGTAATATTATTTATATCGCCCTTGGGAAATATCCAATCTTTAGATATAGATTATTACGTGAAATTAGGAATTTACATATCAGGGAATTATAATTAAATTATTGTTCTTATCGCACCCTCCCTACATTTCTTTTTCTCTCATTGCGTCATATTCCGCAATTCTGGAGGTGTAGGGTGTTTAGATATTTCTACCATTAGCTATATGAAGTCCTTTGTGGATATTATTGATCTGCGGTGGATGGATTTAGTTTTTATTTATAAACGTTTACCTACACTATGATTATCTCATGTATTGAAAATATCTTTTTTATAGACACGAATTGCACAAGAATGAATATCCAGCCCCAGGAAAATGATTTGTAGGGCATACAAATTTTGTTCCGTGCGGGATTTGAACTCCGCGACTAAGCTGAGCCACTGCGCCACGTAACCATCCGGTGATACAACAATTCGATAGAATTCAACCTCTTCATCACTTTTCCCTAACGTTTTCAGCGTCATCGCGAGAAAATAGGAATAAAAGATCTCTTAAATTCTATAAATACAAGAAGTTTCCGTAATAAATCACTTCAAACTTAGGGTAATTTCAACATTTCAAGTTTAACACTTAGATGGTTCCTTCATTCATTCATTTCAGCCTAACAAAGTCTTCTGCCGAACATAGGCATCCTTTGGTTGCGTCATAAGCATGGTACGTACACATAGTTGACAACTTGCCAAGCGGGTTGGCAATAGAATTTTTTTTCATCATCATCATTACAGCCCTTCACAAGTCCACTGCTGAACATAGGCATCTCACAAGAAACGCCAAAAAGCACAGTCCTGAGCCACCTGCATCCATCGACTTACTGCATGTCTTACCAGGTCGTTACGGCATCTATACTCCTATTAGACTTCCTACTATTCGCCTACCGGTATAAAGCTGCCACTCCAAAATCTTTCTTCCCTATCGGTTGCCAGTTGTTTGAGGTATATGGCCGGTCCATTGCCACTTCAGCTTACTAATCCGTAGGGCTATGTCAGTTTCTCTAGTTGTAATGCGGATATATTTTAAGTTTATGATGCAGAGAAATCCCGAGCATAGCCTATCCATAGCATAGCGAAGTTTTTTTAAATGATTTCGAAGACTCTCCTGCCTATCTCCTGGTTTGTTTTTATCTATCGCCTCTCACGAAACCCACGGAACACATGAGGTAGTAGATAGTCTTCCATGTCCGCCATGTTCGGAGATTGTTAGTGACATAAAAAGGACAACAAATTTATTTTAATATTTGCTGTTGTCACGAGAATGTATTCAAATGACATAATTTATTCAAAGTAGATATGGGCCTTTTCGAAACAAATTTGAGATGGGAGATTTATTACTTACATCTATGTGATGGGTACGGCTTCCAAACTGTGCACAATACTGTCGGTCATTAAACTAAGCCGTTGTAAAACTAAATTTGAATTTAATGTGTATTTTAGTTGATTATCTTTTTTTTTTGTAGAATAATGGTGACAAACAAGAACACAGTTCACCTGACGGTAAGTTGATGCTGTAGCTTATCGATATCTACATTTATCATCGATTAAGAGTCAAAACTCAGATGCGTTGTCACCCCTGAGGACTAAGATGGAATGCATAGTTTCCAGTAAAAAAATCTATACACTCACCATACAAACACAGCAGTACTAAGCTGCTATTTTACGCTGATATTATGTGAGAGCTTGGTCCTTCCCCGGTCGAGCCGACACATTTGTGCTACAACCGTAATATAGCTGCGGCGTGGCTCTAGCAGGTATAAAAAAGAGTAAAATTTCAGTGGTTTTCAATTATTATAAACTAGACATCCACCCGGCTTCGCACGCTTGGTTTCTGGATCTCAACAACAGCATCACCTACCGGTTGCAGTTGTGAATTAGAAACATCCAAGGACTAACTCAAACACACACAAAAATTTCATTATAATCGGTCCAGTTCTCAAGTTATGATCTTTCATACATGTGCAACTGACTTTTATATACATGGATCAGTACTTGATAACAATCCCTTGCCTAACCTTGCCCCCATAAATACCATAATAAGGGAATCAACAGCATTTCTTTTGTTCGTTTTAGATGTTGCTAGGAAGATCCAGCTAGCATCTCCTATTTCACTTCCCTCTGTCACCTTTAATGATACCCGCGGGATCATGTGGTTTAGTGGCTTCCCGTACGCCACCACTACATGGTGTAACCATAGAACTATAGAAAGCTTAATATTGTCCAACTGAAAGTATTTTTTCTATTCATACTTCTTTGAGTTCTAATGAACCTTGAAGTCTACAACAGTTCCTATTAACAAGAACTTCTCTTTGAAGAGCTGGCAAGAAACTGTTGGGTCTTTTTTAAGATGCCAATTTACAATAAATTTACTACTTGTGTATATATAATAATATATAAATAATAAAATCAAAAAATCCGACTCGTCGTGGCCACTGGAAAGAAGAGGTTTAGATGAATAAGCTTTAAAAATTCTTTTTTGAATATCTTTAATCACATTAACTTTCAGGGCTGTAACTTTCTATAACTTTCTTGAAAAATTGAGGATCCTTAGCAATTCATTTCGTAAATTCTCAACATGATCCCTTAGTGCTCACAAACACGTTATTTCCTCGCCCAAATTATGAGAATAGACGATTCTACGAGGAAACACATTCAATGTTCTAGGCATTACATATTTGGCAGGCAGTTGGCCTTCTTTTTGTTTCTTTATTAGGGATATTTATTGTTAATTAATTATGATATATTATCAAATATAATAATTAATTAATACGGTGTAAAATTTTTTTTTCGACTTTTAAAATGTATTAGTTGCTAAGGAACTTGTGCAAATTATGTTTTAAATATTGTATATAAACCATTAAAAATTAGCCAAATGCAAGCTAAGCACATTTAGTCTTACATGTCGATGAACAACGAACATGTTTCTTTTTGAAATTAAGGTGACAAACAAGCACACAGTCTACCCGACGGCACATGCATGCTATGGCTTATAGATATCTACATCTGTTCCATACTCGATTAAAAATCGAAATGCAGATGCATCGTCACCCCTACGGACTAAGATGGCATGCCCCGTTTCCAGTGAATAGTCTTCAGTTCGCTACACTTACGATACAAAACGCAGCAGCATTAAGCTTCTACGCTGGTTTTCTGTAAGAGCGTGGTCCTACCCCGGTTGAGCCGACCCTGCTAGTTTAGTTTATAAAGTATATTTTTACTAAGTAATTTTGTAATTTAATCCATTGTGTTAATTTCGCTACCGAATACTAAAAAAATTATCGTATAAAGCCCCAACCATTTATTAAGTAACTTTGTTTAAAATAAACTTTTTAGGAGCATTCTGTGCTAACGCAATCTGTGTTACTAGTTTCTAGGGTTATTTGATTTTTCTCTCGAACTAGTAAGTTCTGTTTCCAGACTCGGGTTTTTACGATCAGTACGCCTTACCCAAAACGAATTAAAATGAGTTTAGTGAAAACAGCTAGCGTTATCGTTCTTACTTATAGTTCCAATTAAACTTAATACATTATAGAGCCACGCTATAGCTCTATTATGATTGTATCATAAATGAATCGGCTCAGCCGGGGAAGGAATACGCTGTCACGGTATGTCACGCTGCTGTGTTTTGTATGATGAGTAAAGATAACCGGAGAACTTTTTTCACTGAAAACGAGGCATTTCATCTTAGTTCTCAGGGGTAACAGCGCATGTGTGTTCCGATTTTTAATCGAGAATATATATATATATATATATATATATATATATATATATATATATATATATATATATATATATATATATATACTTGAACGCGTTTGTTATAGGATTTTCTCCTGTGTCTCGGAGCTTTTTATACATAAACTTCAAAAGTACAAATATCTATAGCTGGAACAATTATTTGCAGGGCCACACAAACTGTTGTTTCGTAAAGAAATCGAACCTGCAGCCCTTTGCGCCGAAATTCATAGCTATGCGCCACAGAGCCGTAAATTCACACCCAAATTGCAAAAAATATAAAAATTCGATCCATGCGTCCACAGCTGCAATCAGTAATGGATATGTGTCCCCCCCCCTCCCCCCCTCTCGACTCTATGGGCATACTACACTTACTTTTTGCTGGACAGAGGATACGATGGTTTTGTTTGTAATGGACGATTTTTAGTACTAATAGATTCGGATGGGAATCGTCTGGTCTTTATTCGGGTTGATGTTGATGGAGTTCAGAATTAATGGAATCTGGATTGAAACATTTTCATTGTGAAGGCATTGTCCACATACTGAATGAATACAATGGTGTAAAATTTTGATTTTACTTTTTTAATAGTATTCTTTTTTTATTTAATTATTTCAACCGTAAACTCATTTAAAACACACTTATTAATTTTAATTGTTTAGATTAAATAAAAATCGTATCCTTTTATATATAATATAATAAACTAGAGACATTTTCGCCTAGGTAGTCCCTATGTGGCGTTGGTTCGATTTGAAATATAATCCTCACATGGAATACTGTTCTCATTTCTGAGCCTTGGCAACTCAGTGCCAGTTACTCCCACTTGACCGCATCCAACGCAGAGCGGCTCGAATCATCGACAACCGAGTTCTTTCTAACCGGCTCGATTAACTGGCGTTGCGAAGAGATATTGCATCCCGTTGCATTTTCTATCGCATTTACCACGGGAATGATCTCAGAAATTGTTCGGATTATTTTCAGCCGCCAAATTTCACGAACGCACATCGCGTCAAAACTCACGATACCATCCACACAATCTGGATGCTTGGCGGTCCACCACTGTGCGTTTTACTTAGAGTTTTCTTCCTCATACAACCTTTCTGTGAAATTGTTATGTTATGTTATTGTTATTTTATTGAAATAAAAATTATTATTATTATTAATTATAATTAATTTACCAGCGGCTGAATCATTTTTAAAAGGCCGACAACGCACTTGCAGTTCTCCTGGTGTTGCAGTACTTATTGGGCGGCAGTACTCACTTACCATCAGATGAGCCCAATTCTCGTTTGCCCCCTCTTCTATATAAAAAAACATAGTTAAGGCGGTGTTCGGAAAATCTTCACCTTTCACGCGATAAAGCCACGCTGCTGCTATTATACAGCTTAATGCTGCTGTATTTCTTATGGTGAGTGTAGTGAACTGGATAACCTTTTCACTTGAAATGACGCATTCTATCTTAGTCCTCAGGGGTGACAAGTAACACATCCGTATTTTGATTCTTAACTGAGGATAGATGTAGAAGTCTGTGGGTCACAGAATCCACTTAGGATTAGGTGGATTGTGTGCTAGTTTGTTAGTCTCATTCTAAGAAAAACAACCCATTCCATCGTATGAGTGTTGCAAGAAACCACTATGAATGATATGCCAGTAGAATTTATGGATTCTTATTGACGGCACATCTCGTTAACGCCATGCGTAGAATACTCAGACGGTCAACGGAAAGCAGCGTCAAAAGTCTGAAATATCTGGTACTGCGATAATCGACCTGATTGCCAAACGTAACAGAAAGGCTTCATCATAAGGAAATGATCACTGCCATGGGAAAAGGGTAATATTTTTAAAGAAAGAAGAAAATTTTACATGTGGTAGAACCATGCTGCAGTTATATTATTAGTATGGTTATAGCACGAATGTGTCGGCTCGCCCGGGGAAGGACGACGCTCTTACAGAAAACCGGCGTAAAATAGCAGCTTGACGCTGCTATGTTTCGTATGGGGATTGTAGAGAACCCGAGACCCCTTTTACTGGAAACAAGGCATTTCATCTTAGTCCTCACGGGTGACAACGCATCTGCATTTTGATTCGTAATCGATAATAGATGTAGTTGTCTATGGGCCACAGCATCCACTTACCATCAGGTGGACTGAGTGCTCATTTGTCACCCTATCCTTTAAAAAATACAGGGCAGGGGAACAGAGTGACAAATCAACTGTACACTTAGGGTTTTGGAGAGGGGATACTCTATGTGTAGGCGAAACATCATTTAAAAGACAAACATCTAAATTATCAATGATATCTAAAAATGTAAAGGACCAGGGATCACAAAAATGGGAACTTCATAGGAGGAGGGATGGAGGATATAATTATGTATAGCAGTGGACTTGCATAGGCTGCTGGAGAAGAAAAACTAGAAGAGGAAGATATTCCAGTCAGTCTCGTCAATCTTGATTGCTCTATCATAAGTTACAGATCTATCCATTGCAATTTTTTTAAATAAAGCAGAAAGGTGACAAACGAACACACAGTCCACCTGATGGTAAGTAGTTGCTGTGACACATAGATATCTTCATCCATCCTCGAATCAAAATGCAAACGCATTGTCACCCAGGAGGACTAAGATGGAATGCCTATTTTCCAGTAAAAAGGATCTTCAGTTCTCTACACTCACCATACGAAACACGGCAGCGTTGAGCTGCTATTTTACGCTGGTACTCTGTGAGAGCGTGGTCCTTCGCTGGTCGAGCCAACCCATTCCATCAATCCATCCCTTACAGCCTATAAAATTTCGCTGTAGATGACTCGATATTACCACACACTTAAAAGTGTAATATTATCGACTGTGGTGTATCTTTCCTAGTGTAGTTGTGAAGGGAATAGTAGTTTAGTGGTGACACAAATAGTGTTTGCAATTAAAGGCGGGTGGGAGGTGCTATTCGAACTAGTTAAGACACATCATTTTATTTTAACTCTTGGATCTTAGCTTTTTAACATCTTCAATATAATTGATTTCTGCAAAGTAACGCCTGATTCCGTCTCATATCTTAAGTATACAGTTTTTCGTAAAAATAACCCTATATTTATTGGTTTAAGATTATCTTGTCTTAGATAATTGCTGTGGTAAATACTGAAAATCGCGTTGTGGTCTATTCTCAAGTCATGCTGAAAGATATTTTTTATACAAGAGGGTTGTCCGAAAAATGAGCGGACGGCTCACATGATGGTAAGTATCGACCGCCGCCTATAAACAACTGCAACACCAGGCGAATGGTAGGTGTGTTGTCGGCCCTTTTATAAAGAGTAAGCTAGTATCTTTATGGTTTCTAAGTCTTATCGGTTAGGACAGATCACCGTTGAGAAACAATTCCACAAAAAAGTCGTAGGATGAAGAAAAGTTCTAGTAAATCGCACAGTGGTGTACCGCCAATCATCCAGATGATGTGGTATCGTGAGTTTTGTCGCGATATGCAGTGGTGAAATTTTGCTGCTTGAATTAATCTGAACAACTTCTCAGAACACTTAACGTAGCAAAATTTGCGATAGAAAATGCAAGACGTTAAAAAGTCGCGGCGCCAGTGAATAGAGTCGATCAGAAAGAGCTCGGTCGTCAACGATTCGTGCTGCTCTGTGCTTATTGCAGACATACTGTACTTTTTTCACACATATTTGTGTCGTTTTTTTTAATATATGTATATCGTCGTGTACGTCTATGATTTGTGCGAAAATATCGTTTCTTATTATCATTTCTTAATTCTTAAGTGCACCTCGCATTCTACAGACATCAAAGAAGCACACGGGAATGAGTCCCATTGTTCCGAAACCGGTTTGATTAAAATGAAACAATTAATTGAGAAGGTAACGTGCGTTGGGATAACATTTACATATTTCTACAATTAGAGGGGACGTCTGACGCGGTCGGTAGTTAGCCTCTGCCGCCGCGCAGGAGCGGGGCTAATTGCATCGGGTCGCACGCTTTAGCATTTAAATGTCATTTTTTGCCAATAGAAATTAGGAGTTACGCTGTGCACCCGCTCCGTTAGATTAGTTTTTGTACGTAGGGGTTGATTTGAAATATCATCTATTAGGTGATTGATCTTACAGTTTTGAATCGTACTTCAATCCTGAACGTAGACCTTCCCATAGATTGTCTCATGGGGGGTATTAGCCATAGTTGCTACATTTGGCGGGTTTATAGATGCAGTTTTTATTTTTTATATATACCAAAGACATCTATAAATTAGAAACAAGACATTCCATCTTAGTGCAGGGGAAATGGGTGGCAACGTATTTCCGTTTTCATTCTTAACCGAAGATAGATGTAGGTGTCTTTGGGCCACCGCATTCATTTACCATCAGGCGGACTATGTGCTCACTTATAACCCTTATTCTACAAAAAAAAAACCGTACATCGGTCCTCGATTAGGAATCAAAATCTTTATACGTTGTTACCGCTGTGGACAAAGATAGAATGCCTCGTTACCTGAACAAAGGATCTCGGGTTCTCTCCACTCACCATACAAAACAATAACATTGAACTCTCATTTTTACGCTGGTTTTCTGTGAAAGTGTGCTTTAACAGGATACGGTAATGCAAAACAGCTATGATGAAATAGCTCGAAAAACCGACAACCGATAGGAAATGAAGATCCTTTTAGGACTGATTGAGTGACTGCATATTATAAATTTATTGGTTTTTAATCATTTACGTAAAACAATTTTCTAAGGAAATGACAGACAATCACTAAATTACATAAGTATTTTTGTTTGGTTACGTGTATACTCTAATAACCAATGTATAACCGAAATAATCAAATATAATAATAAACAAATGATACAGATGGTCACTACCAGTCACTTAAAAGTGTGTGAATATTTCATGCCATGAACATGCCCCTTTACCAGCTAACTGACCATAGTAATTTATCTTGCAACGGTGACGATAAAATTTTGATTAGATTCCCCAACACCACCAAAACATAGTTAAAATTCGAATCTAATTGAAAAAGGTAACGTATTATGTAATGTGTCGTGGCCACGTGTCCAATCCGTATGAAAATTTCATTACCAACGTCTGCGCTAGCTGACTCTGATCCGAATTCCAGTTTGAAAGTACTAATTCTATTAATGTCGGCTCACTCAATACTTAAATATTTTATTTCAATTAAAAATATTATGATGCTGTAACTTTCATAAATACAAATTAGGAAATTTTTTGACATACTGAGGCTAAAAAATACACTTTCTCTTGGATATTCATAGTCATTCAATTGGTAGTTTAAAAAGTAAATTGTTTAATTTGATATTTTATTTTATTATTCGGTGTTCATTACTGTAAATTGGACATCATCTAGCCGTCACATTACAAGAGTCGGTGTCATTCAGCCCTTAATTCAAGATGGTTTATCTATTCATAACCTTTGATATTTTCACAAATATGCAATCTCAATTTAACGCTTAACTGAAAAAAGTTCATATCAAAATAATTTTCAAATATTTCTAAATGTTTTACATTTTAAATTTATTAGTAAAATAAAAGTTCACCACTGAAAATAAAGCTCCTCAATAGACTGCCTCACATAGGCAACCGCGGTTTTTTATTTATATTTTATTATTGGGACGATGCTGCTTACATCCTGTTTATTTTCCCTTTGTGGAAATTTTACTACACGCACTTGACGATATTGTGTAGTAGGTATCCTTATGCCGCCACTACCGGCTAATATTACGTCATCACTACACGACTATATATCACATAAGTAGGATCACTCGAATTCAGTTAATTACTTTACTTTACTTTACTTATCGTCACGCACAATCCCTAACGGGGTAGCCAGAGAGAACAGATCGCCAAGTGTCACGATCCTTACATACCTCTTTCGCTTCTTTCAGGTTCATTAACTTCTTCATACATGCACGTCTAGGTATCCGAGTACTCTTGACCCTCCCCTCTTCGAGCAATTTGCTCACATGGTCTTCGAAAGTTAGTCTCGGTCTACCTCGACACCTTTTAGTATTTACTTTCGCTCTATATATTTTCTTCACCATTCGGTCTTCACTCATTCGTTCAACGTGCCCAAACCATTGGAGTACGCCCCTATCAATTTTTGTGATAAGGTCATCTTTCAATCCTGCCATATTGCGAATCTCTTCGTTTCGCTTTCGGTCGGCTATGGTAACGCCACACATTTTACGAAGAGATCGCATCTCCACTGCATTCAACTTGCTTTTATGCTTCTTCTGGCATACCCAGGTTTCGCTGCCATATAACAAAGTCGGTACCAACACTGCGTTATGTATTGCAAGGCGTGCACTCTTCACCACGCCTTGCCTTTTGACTAATGCATTCAGGGCACCATTGACTTGGTTTCCGGCAGCGACACGCCTATCCACATCTAAATCACATCTTCCATCCCGGCTGAAAGCACTCTCCAAGTATACAATTTCATTTACCTGTTCTAGACATTCCTGATTTACCCATATTTCACATTTCGTTCTCTCTTCGTCCTTTTCAAATACTAGAACCTTAGTTTTATTAGCATTCAAACGGAGACCTTTAATTTCACATTCCTCTTTCATACACGTGACTAATGCCTGCAGTTCTGCTTCTGATGGTGCAATAAGCACTGCATCATCAGCATATGATATTACATATATAATTCAGTTAATGATTTCTTTAAAGAGAATACTACTGATACGTACTCCAAGTAAGCTCGAAATGCCTGTACTAGGAATGATTAACCACAGTAGTCATATGCTAGATTCGAACCCATTTTCCAAGTTGCGCACCGTTAAATCCTAGGCGAAAAAAAGTTTTATCGTCGTCATCATCTTCCTGGGGCCTCTCTGAATGTATACGATACGTTATTCTGCTTGACGCATCCAGTATCCTTGTTCAAATTGTCGCACAGTCTATCCAGCCTTTTTACTTCATGACATGTCTATTTTCTACTCCAACGGTGGTTTCATCTACGATACGACGACGACACTACCAGTTCAGTTATCACATACAGACTATTAGATTAGAATATTAGATTTTTAATCGAGAATATATATATATATATATATATATATATATATATATATATATATATATATATATATATATATATATATATATATATATATTAAAGTATTTATTGCCTTGTCTATGTTAGGGAAGAAAGAAAGAACATGTTTATTCGTTGCTACAATTATTTAAAATACAAATAAAGAAACTAATAACAAAGTAGTTATTTAAAAAAAACATATTACAAATTGAGTTGGAAAAAAAGCTATCGGCTTAGTATTACGCAACATTAATCGAGTTTTTCAGCGCCTATATTCTATCAGAGCCTCACACTCCCGATTTACGCTGGCCATAAATATATGTAAAACATTCGCTATGTACAAATTATTTTACATTAAATTTATTGGATATTAGTATTATTTATATCAAACTACTCTACGCAACGTTCTCGTATAGACAGAGGAGATAGAGAGGAAGAGTGTGAATTTGCTAAGCTTTTGCTGTTGCATGTGTGGGCCGGCTCGAACCTCACAGAAAACCGGCGTGAAGTAGAAGCTCTGCTTCCTGCCCCTTAACATGGTAGCATAAATTGACATATTAATATTTAATTGACATATTGATTTGAACATATCGGCCTTAATAGGAGTGCGAATCTGCTAGAGAGAAGACCCGTACAAATTTACGTGCGGATAAATTAGTCGGGGCCCCGCGCGATTTGCATCCAATCTACACATTATGCAGCGATGCCGGGCTAAATCGAGACGGGGACGGGACGCAAACGTCACGAGACCGGTACATTTATATTTGTTGCCAGCTAAATGGCGCTATGTATCACTGTTGTACAAACATATTCTTGCTTTACCTGTACGTTTTTCTTCTATGAAATGCTCTCTGTTTACTTTTCAAACGACGAAGATATATTTTCGAGTTCCTGTTACAGAGCGCTTTTTGTTAGTCTATTTTAAGAGCTTTTACCTATATGTACGTTCATTTTTAGGGTTCCGTAGTCAACTAGGAACCCTTATAGTTTCGCCATGTCTGTCTGTCCGTCTGTCCGTCCTCGCTTAATCTCTGTGACCGTTAGCGCTAGAAAGCTGAAATTTGGTACCAATATGTGTATAAATCACGCCGACAAAGTGGTAAAATAAAAATTGGAAAAAAATGTTTTATTAGGGTAGCCCCCTATATGTAAAGTGGGAAGTGATTTTATTTTAATTTCAACCCTAACGTGTGATATATTGTTGGAAAGGTATTTAAAAATGAATAGGGGTTTACTAAAATCATTTTTTGATAATGTCAATAATTTCGGAAATAATCGCTCCAAAATTAAAAAACAATGTGTCCCCCCCCCCCCTCTAACTTTTGAACCATAAGTTTAGAAAATATGAAAAAAATCTGAAAAGTAGAACTTTATAAGGACTTTCTAGGAAAATCATTTTGAACTTGGATAGTGTTAGATATTGTTATACTTAAGGAGTGACAAGGGCGATACGTCAATTAGACAAGCTAGTTAATTGCACACTGGTTTAATGACACAGCGACCGTTCGGTGGGGGACGCAGCCCGCACACACTTACACACCTAGACATACACAACATCCCTCCACCTTGTAGCTAACACAATATACAAAATCAATAAACATCATTAAATAACATAATATACATAGATCACGTAGAGGAACGTCAGCCTCCATCTAGGTATCCTCCTGTTCCGATGTCGGCGTAGAGAATATCGGACTTATAGCTTGTCTTCTTCGAGGAGGGGCGCTAGCACGGAGCGGAGTCTTCGGGTACTCGCTAATACCGCTTGCCAGGTCAGGTTCCGTTATGTCCCGTCCTTCCCCTCCTACATCGGCTGTGGTTCCAGGCTGGACTCCGTCGCTAAAAGTTGTAGCGGTCAGCTCATCGGGCACCACATCCGGGTCCCATCGCCGGTCATCTCTAGCCGGTGAGTATAACCGTGCTCTTAACTGATCGACATGTCTCGTGACTTCGCAGTTATATTGAGGTACGTATATTCTATACATTACGTTTCCAATTTTTCTTTTCACTATGCCTTCGATCCAACAGAATTTTTTATTGTCTATATATTTTGTTAGCCACACTTTGTCATTAATTCTTAATTCTGATCTTTGTGTCCCTTTATAATTATGGGCCTGTAATAACTGATTATGTTCCACTGTTTTAACGAGGTCTGTGGACGCGGGAGACGACGCTAGTGGGTTTAATAAATCCAGCCGTGAACGTAACGCGCGCCCGTAGACGAGTTCTGCTGGTGACTTGTTCGTGGTACTGTTTTTAGAGTTCCTATAGTCAAATAAAAATTTTGATATTTTTTCTTGAACTATTTTTTTATTTACGCTTTGTAAAATAATACCTTTAAGGCCCCTTTTAACAATTTTAACAAAACTTTCTGCTTGTCCGTTACTACTTGGATGATACACCGGGGATAATATGTGTTTTATACCGTTTTGTACACAAAAATTCTTAAACTCCTGAGACGTGAAAGAGGTGCCATTGTCACTCACCAACGTATGAGGTACTCCGAAACGGGACATAAAATCGTATAATCTATTAATAACAGCTTTGGAATTATAAGAAGTATTCATATTATAACATTCAACCCATTTACTGTAAGCGTCTACAATAATCAAATATATAAAATTGTTGAATGGTCCTAGAAAGTCGAGATGGACCCGATGAAATGCATGCGGTGGCAAGGGCCAGGGAGCGAGGGGTGAGTGCGGCGGCGCGGGCCGCAGCGCTGCGCAGACGCTGCAAGCGCCTGCCAGCTGCTCCAGCGCTGCATCCACCCCGGGGAACCATAAACGTTTACGTGCCTCCGCTTTCATTTTAACCACCCCGAAATGAGAACTATGCAATTCCTTACATATCAACTCTTGAAGTGATGCGGGAATCACAACTTTATGGCCGCGCATTAAGACACCGTTTTCATAAGATAGTTGATATCTACAATTGTAAAAGGGTTTTAAATCTAAATCATTATTTTTTCTTGGCCACCCATGTAAAACGTAGTGCTTAACGCGACACAGAACCGCGTCGTTGCTCGTCTCGCGCTGTAAGTCCCTTAGCGTCACCGGCAGACCACCTTCGACCACGAAATTAACATAGGCAGCGCGATCTTCGCACGCCGCGAGCTCGTCTAGCTCACTAGCGGGCGTCCTCGTCGACTCGAAGCGCGATATGGACGCAGGGGGACACGCTCTGGACAAGTAATCCGCGCTGTTATGTTTGCTACTGATATATTCGATTTTATAGTTATAGGCCGCCAGAAACATCGCATAACGCTGTAGTCGGTTGGCGGTCACCTCGGGAATGCCTTTATGAGGCCCGAATATAGACAATAAAGGCTTATGGTCTGTTCGTAGCGTGAAAGGCGTGGATCGACCATACAAATACTGATGAAAACGTCTCACCCCATAAATAATGGCCGTTGCCTCTTTCTGGATTTGTGCGTAATTCTTTTCAGCAACTGTAAGCGTTCGCGAGGCGTAAGATATGGGTCTTTCTAATCGGTCGTCGCCTATCTGAGACAATACAGCCCCTAACCCTGTTGGAGATGCATCAACTGTTAATATTAACTCGGCCTTCGGGTTAAAGTGGGTTAAAATTTTGTCACTAGCGAGATATTTTTTTATTTTCTTAAACGCATCGTCATGTACAGAAGTCCACTCCCATTTAGATTTTTATTTAATAAGTTGTAGAGGGGACTTAGCATAGATGATGCGTTCGGCACGAAGTTACGATAATAATTCGCTAAACCAAGAAAAGACTGCAATTGTAAGACATTATTCGGCTTAGGCGCTTCGAGAATGGCTTTTACCTTCTCTGGCGATTTCCTAACCCCAGTTTTGTCTATCACGTGACCCAGATAACAAATCTCGTCTTTAAAGAACTCACACTTATTCATTTGAACAGTCAATCCTGCGTCGTCTAAACGCTGTAAAACAGCAATAAGCCTTTGTTCATGTTGAACTTTGCTTTTACCCGTAATTAGGATATCATCTAGCAAAAATATTATTCCCTCAATCCCAGCGAGCAAACACTCCATCGCACGCTGATCCCATCCTCGTCGCCACGTGTTAGATATTGTTATACTTAAGGAGTGACAAGGGCGATACGTCAATTAGACAAGCTAGTTAATTGCACACTGGTTTAATGACACAGCGACCGTTCGGTGGGGGACGCAGCCCGCACACACTTACACACCTAGACATACACAACAGATAGAAACAGTTTTTGTACAAAAAAGACAAAAAGTTGTACAAAATAATTTCTGGACTAAGTGTGTGGTATAATCGTAAATGCAAGCATTTTTTTTAACTTTGTTTTCATATTTTATTATCCTGAACGTATCTTTTTTCAAACAAAAAAAAGAATTATTAAAATCGGTTCTCGCAATCCAAAATACCACCGAAAACTTCTGGCACGTTTATGTATTAATTAGTAACCCAATTCCCCGAGAGATGGCGCTGTAGGTACTTATTACATTGGGTCGGGTATTATCGAATTGTTCGGTTGGTCTCTCCTTGGCATCGCCTGCCGCGGAGCGTGCAATGTTGCACGCTCCATGTTCGCGCGCGTACCCACTACCGGGAGCAGTTGCAGGAGCGCGGAGCGCTGCTGGAGCGCGAACATAATGGATACCCACCTTTAAACTCATAAGTGGGAACACTTATTGTGACGGACGGGAAACTACGGAACCCTACACTGAGCGTGGACCGACACGCTCTTGGCCGGTTTTTATGCGTATTTTATGCGCCATTGTGTCATTATTATGCGTCATACGTTAACCGTGTGGCGGCGGTATAAGATTATCTATGGGGTAGTCCCATATCGTAACGTGGGTAGTAAGAGGTAACAGAAGAAAACTGAAATAGCAAATGGGCAGCAGCTTCTTCCTGATAACACAATTCGGCTGGATAGGCTGGACTTATATAGACAGGACTTGCACTGGCAGTTAGCGGATTATGTAATAAGGAGTAACTTAAGCTTCTTTTATTTCATAAAAATAATTAGGGTTCCGCGAAAAAATAGTAAATCCATGAAATTCAATCATAAAAAATTATGCACGGGCGAAGTTGCGGAGGATAGCTAGTCAATCAATAAATTGATGGGTAATTAAGATTGGTGAGTCCGTCTGTTCATAATGAATCTATGACTTATAAAGATATTATAAGTCATAGCGCATAAGCGCTTATAATCATGCGTGTTGCAATTAACTATAAAAACAAATTAGAAATAGCTTGATAGCGATGACCCTTTCCAGGCGTTATTATCATCCATAAGTGCCTTAATATTATAATAACCCTTTTTTATATAAACTTAGTTTAATAAAGTTTTTGAACTTTGTGTACGTCAAATTTTGTATATTTAAACATAATATAATACTAGCTAAGAATTTGATCGAATTGTGTACGAACTAAAATTTTACTTGTAGCTTTCCCATACAATTAATTAACAAAATACCTAAATAGATCACCTTTGACTTACTATATTTAATGAATGAAACGCAAAAGTATACCTTGTAAATAGATTTTATTATTCATTGTCTTTTTAGATTGTCAAATCCAAAGCGGTAAGGGCCTGATCATAAAAACAAACCTGAAAATAGTAAAAGAAATCAAGTATAAGAAATCGCTATTCCGCGGTATACACCGGAATAAGGAACCGGCTGAAATATTTGGTACCTAATGCCGCGGTATTTTCAGGATGTGTATTTCCACTGTGATTTATTCAGAAAAATAAAAAAATATTTAGTGTTTTTGATTTAAAGTATAAACTGTGAAATAGCTTAACTCAAATAAGTAGACACACATCGTATAAAAATAACCAATAAAATCACTATATAAAAAAAACTTGATACTCATGTGCACGAGTTAAAATATTTGGTACCTAATGTTCAAAATGCATGAAGCACCTGCTAACGCAAAACTAACCAATTATTTTATAAAGTATGTATATTACTTCAGATATTTGATGATATAATTACGCAAGTTACATTATCAATTAAATATGACATCTTGCATTAAAAAGCTTGTAAACGCAATTTCTCTAAATTCCTCGGAGTATGGTGGCAATTTCAGAACCCCTTGGAATTGTCTTTACTTTAAATTGTTTTCGCTAGAGCACCAACAGCATCCTGAGTGTTTTTCCAACAAGTGGGATTCGTCGATTTGTGGCGCCGGATACGTCCGCATAGTGTAAAAGCTGTGTGACGTACTTTATGCGCAAATGCATCGATTTACCTACTCTGCGTTTTTATTTTATTCAAGTGTAAACTTCTTCAGAAAAATCGATGAGTGGAAAAAGCGACACTAAAAAGAGAAAGACAATACAATACATTATCTAAAATGTATTATAGCCAAACGCTACATAATTTCCTAATAACATTATTAATTTTCGAATATTAAAATTACATAAATTTATATTATTCCGTAACAAGAAACAAATAATGTGAATTTTTCATTCATTTAATATTAACATAAGCCATCAACTCCTCACTAACAAGCTCCCACAGGTGGCTACTGCAGTCTTTTGAAAGCAGAGCGCTTGCCGTACTCTTTCTTTCCCCGTTATCATCTAAGTGCACGAAGAAAGCGGGAGGCAGGGTATACCAACGAATACTATATGACAATATACTATAGGATTTAGGCTGTAGGAGAATGAGAATATAGAATACAGTGTATATTATAAATATATTTATTACCATTACACATTTTGAGATGTTCCAACATGGATAATTTTAAAATACTATTGAAGCAATTTCTCGTTAATAGGGCATATTACAGTGTGAAAGAATATCTCGAAGATAAATATCAAATTCAATAATTGACTAATACCTGACAGTATAACTAAATTGACTTGACTTATATAATATTATCTAAATTGACATATCGATATTAATTTTGATTTTGAACTCCAATTATAAATAAAGCATGTTTAAATAATTTAATATAAAACTAATAAAATGTAATTAATATTGCATGCCAAATGGCGGAATATAGCTGTACTAAGTGATTGTTCTCTAAGTGATAAACTATGACAATACCATCTGTATCTACCTTTATTCGCAATAAATGATTTGAATTTGAATGTGAATTATTAATATTTTAATTACATAAACTCTACAATTATCTTACTCCTGATATTTTGCATTCGTCTCATACTCTTGAAGGTTTCACTTCTACTGCATGTACATCGCACACATCATCATATTATTTTAAAGTTTTTTGTAAAATAGAATTATAAAAGTTACAATTGTTACTAGTAAAGCTATGGATTTGGTCTGAAATAAAGTCATTCTTTCATTCATTAATTCATTTGCGAACCTCAGGAGAGTTAGGCTCGCAATCACTTTGAAAGATAGATCCAATCAGACTGCAAACATCGTTAGTATAACAAAAGGGATTCCCAAGTCGGGTAGGTTCCCAATCCTGCAAGCGACCGTTCAAGTTTTGGGACTAGGTGACAACTAAGCCAAAGTTGCTGTCGCTGTCCTTAATCCCCTCCGGCTTACACTTTAACTTTGCGGCCGTTCTGTTTTGATTTGGCTGATGGCAGTTATTATAACTAATATTTATTATAAATTTATCACTTAGTGGTGGATTTATTTATAATAATATGGCATTATTCATTATCATTCATTTATTAAAACCCGTCAAAAGTCCGCTGCTGATAGGTTTTCCCCATAACTTGCCTCATATGGAGGATATTTACGATAGTTGGTACAATTGGCAGGCGGGTTGGTAACTGCTGATTTCTTGTTATTCTTAACTGATTTTTTATTGATGCTGCTACTGATATTTTATTGTTTAATATCTCTCTGTCCACTCTTACGACGTCCACAGGATGATATAAGCTAGTGGATTTTCTTACGCCGCCATTACACAGGACTTTCTTGATTTGTACAATTTCATTTATTTACTAAAATTTTTAGAGACATCTAAATGTTACATTCCTTACCACATCACGTCAATCGAACATTTATGATGTTTTTAAATCTCCTGAAGTTGTTTTGATGTACATATGTTGGTCTTTTTAATCATAAGTCAATTTATATTGGGTACACCGTATTGTGCTATTGCAGATTTGTATACTTTATGGGTGTTTAGACTGAAAATTGAAATCGAAGCGAAATCCATCAACCATACGGTCTCGTAGATGCTTATTAGGTGGTAGAATTATTTTTCTGTTTAGGAGTCCGACTAAGTATGTACCATCCTATTATCTATTTCTGGCGCCAAATTGAATTACTTTCACTGTATTTTGTTCTGAAGAGTATAGAGGGCCAGTTTAATTATGAGTCGTGAGGCTTTTGATTTTAGTCCGCGGAAAGTGAGAATAGGAGTCTAAAAATAAGCGTGATATATTTTTAAAATACTTTTTCGTAAATTTCGTACGTTAGATTTTTGTATCTTACTACCTGTGTGATACTCATAAAAGAGTTAGTTTTGCAAGGAGCAACATTCTGATAGACCTAGCATTCTGAACAAGAAAAAATAAGGTAAGTAGATCGGTTGAAATTTAATTTCCTTTTTGAAACAATGTGAATAATTCATTAGCCTTAAATTTATATTAAACTAGCTTATCAGGCAGACGTTGTTCTGCTCTTTTCGATGGCCCTTTGTCATATCATAATAATAATCCCTAAATTCGCAAAAAAAATTGTGTGTCACTCATGGGTAAAAAAACTATCCTATCTCTCAAGTTGGACCAAACTGCATACAGCGTGCAAATTTGATCAAAATCGGTTTAGTAGTTTAGGAGTCCATCGCGGACAAACAACGTGACACATAATTTATATATATTAAGATTTCATAATTAAAGAGATTTTCGCTTAATATGGTGGCTTAATATAATTTAGGTACTAGCATATGTGATAATTTTGTTAAGACATCCATAAAAATAAAAACCCTTATCGCTCGAAACTGAGCCAAAGTTTATATAAACCGTGTACTAAGCGTTGGCGATGTACTTATAATGTACTTAATATTTTAGTTTGAGATCTTCATAAACCAAATGTTAAACTTTTAAAAATTTTATTAATAAAGTTGCATTTACAACTACGAACACTTAAATATTTTACTCTGTTTTGTCACGGATGTTTTTACCTCCAGGCAATGCAAAACATAATTTTAGTAAAGAAAACAAACTGTTATAAAATAGAAAGAAAGAAATAAATAAACGTCTTTATTTGAAGCTTCCTAATATCTAATTGCAACAAATAAATATATTTTTAAAGGCATTCGACTCAGCATTATGCCGCGGTATAATAAACACAGCTCTAATATTCTGCCGGTGGCCTTTTCAACAATTCACGTAACTCCGACCTGTTTGTACTTGGTTATATACAAATGTCCACAATTTGCAGAAGCCTTTTAGCAGTCACCAGCTGAACTATTTCATCAACTTTCATTTACCTGTTCATTACAGTCGATCAAAAGTCCACTACTGTAAATAGATTTCCCATAGAATGCTTCGTAGGGGAGAACGTCGTCCTAGTTGCCACGCTTGGCAGGCGAATCGCCAACTGCATTTACTTTAAGTGTTCATTTTAATTAGGAAGACGATCACTCTGTCGCATTTTGTAACATCCATCCGACCATATGAGGTAGTCGATATTCTTAAACCTAACCTACAGTTCGTCCGATTTATTCACAATACCCACCCTGGCTTTGTCTGGACCTACTAATGTGAAGTTATTTAGACCAGTCATTTAAAAAAATTAAATTTGCCCAAAAATCTCAAAGTTTATCAAATACAAGTGGTAAAATTAAAATTTTTGAACAATCGAATATAAATAAAATGAGAACTTCATCAATGTAGTCGAGTCGAGTCAATTAAATACGAATTATTAAGGATAACTCAAAAACTGCTAGTCAGATTTCGATCAAATTTATATAGGACTACAAAATACGATCGAATTGAGTACCTCCTCCTTTTTTAAGTCGGTTAAAATATGATTTAGATCACTCCTGGAATTGCTCTCTATCTGTTTGTCAAGTTTTATTACAATCGGTTCAGCCATTCCGAAGACTAGCCCGAACAGACAGAGAGACAAAACTTTAAAACTGATATTCTTGTATTAATAACTTGCAAATAACTATCTCGGCTCAATAAAGAGCATTTTTTTATCAATATTACAGACAGACACTTCTGTTGCGGCCACACCGGAAATGTTTTTCATAGACGACAACAGCCCCCTTACGCATCGTCGACAACTATCACATATCAAATATATACATTTAATTATTATTATATCCTATTTCTTTGTAACTCTTGCTAATGAATGCAGGTGGCTTAGGATCGCGTTTTGTGGCGTATATTGTGGGAGACCTTCAGAAGTGGACTTGTGAAAGTCTGTAATGATGATTACAGAGGAAAATGACTATTTATTACAGCATATTATTATTACTATCGGTCACTTACGGTTTTAATTATTTTAGGAGTTCACCTTACATTTTATTTATATGTATATTTTACGTTTCATAAAAATAAAATTCAAAAACACTTTTTCTAATCACTTCATACGTTATCTTCAACCGCAACCCAAGGAGAACATATCAAAACAAACAGTGGCACGTGTCAACACCATAAATAAAATTAGGGGCTGCCATCGCTTTCAGCTAAAAAGGAATAAAGTGCATAAAGCAGCGCCCACTCATAACCGTCCTATTGTCAACGATGGAGGAGCTTTCAATTTGTACGGACTAACCAAACGTTGGATTTACGAGTCGTACCATTACTATGCCAGTAAGGGGTGCCTAGACAACGGACGCATAAATTAAAACTCCACTAGGGTGTCTGAAACAGGAAGGGTAGAGCATAGATTAAAAATATTGTAATAATAAAGACTGATTGTTGTGTTGTTGTGATGTAGGAGAAAGCATCGACTTACTAATTTTCGTAGTGTAAGGTAAAAAATAAGGGAAATGTCAGAAAAAAATTAAGGATTTCAATTTAGATTTTTTAAACTTTTAAGAAACCTTACCTTTAAAGTAGGATTTTCTCCTGTAACGTGGAACTACCGCTAACAAGATAAATTTCACAAGGACGAACATCCTAACCAAGAAATATTTGTTCTGTGCAGGATTCAAACCTGCGGCCTCTAGTATTGCAATTCGTTGCTAAACCACTGCAGCTGAAAACTGATATATGGGATAGATAGTTCTTATCAATGGTTTTATACTTTGTTGAGCCACACGATAACTATATTATGGTTGTAGCACGAATGGGTCGATTGGCACGATGCAGTGTTTTTTATACTGAGTGTAGAGATCTGGAGACACTCTTACTGGAAGCGAGGCATTCCATCTTAACCTTAGGGTTGACAATGCATTTGTATTTTGATTCTTAATTGAGGATAAATATAGATGTATTTAGGCCCCAGCATCCACTTACCACCCTTAGTCTATAAAATAAAAAAATAAAATAAAATTTTAGTGATATAGACATTGCACGTGTGACGAGTCAATGGTAATAAACATTTGAGCACTAAAATGGAAGGATTTACAGCCCGTATGGCATTCATTTTAGTGCTCCCTTGTATACATACCCTACTTCTATACACAATACGATTTCTACCATATACATAAACACTCACGCCTGTCACCCAGAGGGGTAGGCAGAGACTACGGACTTCCATTTGGCACGATCCTGACATACCTCTTTCGCCTCCTTTACATCCATATATCTACGCATACATGCTCGTCGGTTAAGGGTACTTCTAACGTGGCCCATTTTCAAAATATCGCCAATTTGGTCGATAAACTTTTTTCTAGAGCGTCCCTTTACGACTCGGCCATTCACATCTGCCATATAAATTTGCTTTGTCACTCTTTCCTCATTCATTCTTTCTACGTGACCAAACCACCGAAGCATTCCTTTCTTAATCCTGGTCACAACATCATCTTGCATACCACATTTATCTCTTATCACGCAATTTCTCACCCTGTCATTCAGATTAAACCCTAGCATATTCCTTAAAGACCGCATTTCTACAGCATTTATTCTACTTTCGTGCTTCTTCTGCCACACCCAGCTTTCACTACCATACATTAAAGTAGGGACTAACACAGCATTATGAATTACCATACGTGCCTGTTTTGACACATTCTGGTTCTTCATAATAGAGTGTAGTGCCCCATTCACTCTATTCCCTGCATTTACTCGTCGTTCTATTTCCCTATCATATCTACCATCCCTGCTAAATACACATCCCAAATACACAAACTCATCCACTTGCTCAATTAACTCTCCTTCTATTCTTATTTCACATACCGTTTTGCTTTCTTCTCTTTCAAAAACCATCACTTTCGTCTTACTTGCGTTCACTTTCATTCCCCTTTCTTTAAATTCCCAGTTCTATAGTATTTCTACCACCTAGATTTAAAAAAATTGCTCGTTGTGATATATTTGAAAATTTAAGAAAGTTTTCAAATAATCAATTATGTGCAGCATATATGATAGCTATCGTAACTTTTTATTCCTTTTTTACATTAGAAGAAGAATTTTAATTAGAAATCAACTGCTATATCTGTATCTAAATCATATATCTATGCATCAACATGGGCCTCTACAATAATGGAACGAATTCCATTAATCATTATACTTGGCGAGTGCTTGGAAATGATGATCTCTGCAAAATGGCTGGGAGAAACTGGATGTGTCTAATCGAAGACCGAGCTCGTCTTGAGAGAGACCTATATCCAGCTGCCATGTCTAGCAGCCAGTCCAGCAATTGACTACCGCATCCACTTACCGATGATCATTACGTCTCGGACCTTTGACGTTGCTGCCTGTCACCGGTCTGGATTTTATTTTTATCTACAAACAAAATTTACAGACAGCCAAAAATACCAGTAGATTCGAAAGAAAACAGACCATTTAAAACGACTC
Organism: Parnassius smintheus behrii; assembly: GCA_036936625.1. Lineage (NCBI taxonomy): Eukaryota > Metazoa > Arthropoda > Insecta > Lepidoptera > Papilionidae > Parnassius > Parnassius smintheus. The sequence goes on from JAUPFT010000020.1 coordinate 44,472,268, forward strand.
CTCTGATATTAATTTATAATCTGTGACGCAGACTCGAAACAGGTACTCACTTCAGTTGCATTCATGCGATGGGATCCGGATGGGAAGGGTTAAAAATCATGAATTATTACACTAATGCACGATCCTCTCTTAAAACGATTTATGCCTTTAAGCCTATTCAAAACTTAAATCATAACTAAGGGATGAAATGTACCCTCGAGCTACAATTGCTACTTTTATATTCATGACTTCGTTGACTTTGGTTTGTTTTAGTTTACTTTGAAAAGAAATAAAATTAAAAAGAAAAAGAAAATTATATAGCTAGAGGGGATATAATATTATGGGTTTATGGATGCACCTCAGTGCAGTTGTGACATATGAGAATTGACCTCGTCTTTTGGATCCACAGTCATGATCTAAAATTAAATCTAATATCGATCAACCCATAATAAGAGTAAGAGGATGCAGAAAGGTTTCTCGACTTCCTATTAATGGCGGAAAATATTTGTGTATAGACGAGTAAGATATCTAAAAGTAGAAGGTTTATATAAGGATCAAAGAAAATCTGCAAAGCGATTGAAAAAATAGTAAGCAAGAAAATCTCATCCTAAAGTGCTTTTATTGGAAGGTAAAAGCTCTTTTGTAAGATTTTTTACAGAAGAGACTTTTCAACGGTTTAATTCGAATGACTTGTTTTTTCGCTGAGCCGCACTGCAGGTGGGCTAAAGCGAGTCGAGACGGGCTAAGACCGTACGTAAAGAAACTGAATTGGGCTCTCCGTTGTATAACGTTGCTTGTTTTCCGTATACAATATTTTAGTAATTATTCGATTCAAAAAGCGCTCATTACACAGGCAATGTTAGTTGGTAGATTATTTTACTTGCATCCACTGTGTTGTACGTCAGTATCAGACCGCCTATATTCCACTTACCGGTACGCTACTGCCACTTTACTCTCTTAAAAACATAAAAACACCGAGCATAGAAAAATATAAAAACACCGAGCAAACATTAAAGATAAAGGTTCTTAGTTTAGTAGCTTATTGCACCGTTTCCTTCCAATGATAAGGTAAAAGGCAATTTTAGCAGTAAATTTTGCTACAAAACAGAGATAATTGATACAAAAGAATGTGTCGACTCGAACAGGGGAGGATCACGCTTTCACTCAATACCAACGTTAATTAGGATCTTAAGTTTATGCTGTTGTGTTTTGTATGGTGGGTGTAGATAACCGGAGACCGATTTTATTATTAACGAGGCGTTCTATCCTAGTATTAAGAGGCGACGCATCTACATTTTCATTTTTAATCGAGGACAGGTGTGGCTGTACCTACCCAGTGTTCACTTACCATCAGGTGGATTGTGCATTTTGTAATTCTAAATCTTAAATTATTATTTTAGAGCTATGTTTCTGTGATTAATTTTAAATAAGTCGTGTAATAATTTGATGGATTGTATCATCATCATTTCAGCCTATCAAAATGTATTAATTGTCATAGTTGCTATGCTTGGCGAGCGGGTTGGCAGGAGAAGATGCTGCTGCTCATCTTCCGGTTCATTTTCCATCTGTCACATTTTACGACACCCTACGGACTGTTATGAGGTAGTGGATATTCTTACAGAGCTCCTACACAGTTTTTATAACAGACTAGCTTGTTATAACTTTCAAACTTTACGGTGTAATGAGATTAAACTCTGCAAAAGGTAAAAATAGTTATTTGTTGAAAGCAGTACGTACAAGACTTAAGAAAAAAAACTAAATAAACAACTCATAGCCTTAAACAGGCGGTGTAAAAGCTGCCCATGGCCATTGCCTTTTCAAAAGCTAAGTGCATTGCAATGTCATTAGCTCCGGGAAAAGTTCTAAAGACGCTAGAATTAGGAACCGTGTCGCTCTCAAAGAGATTCATAAGTTTTCCTCTTAAAACTCAATCCGTATTCCTTTTGTGAGGTGCTCACTTACAGTGGCCGGGTTGCCTTTTCCTATTATATTTTCAAGAGATTCGCAAATAGTGAAATCTGTTTGTCAACACTGCGCTCTTTCTATTTGTTTGTAACTAGGAAAACTTCTTTTTACAATTGCAGCTTTTAAATTTCGATATTGACATTGTGGTGACGCTGTTGTCGCGCCGCAAGCGTAAACGAACTGGAGTCTAAATCAGGCTATCTTGTTTCTAAACAACTATGTATGTATTTATATTAGTACGTGAAGTGAAATTTTGTAATCCTTTTAAAGCTTTGTATAGCGTGTAAAATTTCGTAGTACAAGTTTAAATGGAGCAAGTTTATTACAATTTATATTAAATATGTGTTAAAATACGTTAATTAAAGCAAAATAAAACATTTATTGTTTAAGTAATGTTATATTGGTGTGAGGCAATCCATGCTAGTCTTCGGAGGTGACAACGCGTTTATTTATGGGCTGCAATAGTCAAATACCATCAGATAATATAATAAATATATGTAATAAATAAGCTTATGTAAACATAGTAACGTTTATTTTCTCACCACAAAAAAAGTTACATTTAGAGTTGTGAGTAACAGCTAAGTAGAATATAACTACTTTGCCTATGGTAGGTATGATACTCGTAATACAGGTTACAGATCTTCACCTCTATGAGGAATCCTATACCTTTAAACGAGCAATTCTTGTATATATATATAATCGGAATCTCGGAAACGAAGAAACTCCCGAAACTCCCTGCACACAAAATTTTTTTTGTGTGTGCAGGGAGTTTCGGGGGCAATAAATCGATCTAGCTAGGAATTATTTTTAGAAAATGTCTTTTTGTCCGTGTTTTAGGCAATGAAAAACTGCTACAATATCGTTAGAATAAGAAGGTAAATTTTGACAGTTTATTAACGATTACAAATAGCTTAATTGGTATATTGGGCGGTCACAAAATCGTAATACCGTGGTTCGAGCCCAGACCGACCGACCGACTTTTTTTAATTTTTTTTTTCAAGTACCTTTCTTTTTTGAGAAAATCTATTTTTTCGAGCCCTTTTTTAGTATTTTTTAAAAACACGAATATTTAAATTAAACTAATTGCACTCATGATTTTTTATTCAAATAACCAGTTCAGTTTTTTCTATTATGTCGCTGAGATCAAAAAAATATTATTCGTATTTCATCAGTATGTAATTTGTATCTAAATATAATTTCCAAAACACACGAATTAAAAAAAAACCGAGCGAAAAATATCGAGCGAAGCTCGGTCAACCGGGTACTGATAATAAACTTATAGAATAATGATAAAGAAAAAAAATCGTTTGTTACTTTATTTAAAACAAAAAGTTTATTCAAAATGTACGGTACTTAGGATAAACTAGTATCCTATTGCACACCCTTTTGGGAGGTAGCCAAGCGGCATTAGGCAGCTTCCCACGAGCAACGAACCGACAAGGAATCGCACTCAAGCTCGTCACCTGTAACGCTTAATTATGTATCGAATACACTTCAACGATCGACTGAACATTTAATATTTACTATTTTTCTTTTCCTCAGGTTCCTTATATACAAGTTTTAATAAAGGAAAATTGTAGAAAAACGGTTATTATAATATCAAGAAATATATGAATGAAAATAACCCCTGGGAATAAAGTGATCGTCACCATATTTCTATGTTCTACCAAGATTCTATTAAAACTCATACAATGAATTTTACAAAACTATTGTGAAAATACATATTATGATTAAAAAATAAGTATAATCCAGCTGGAATAATACTAGGTTTTACGGATTTATAAATACCCGACGTGTGGGACCAGTCCCTCCCGTGACCTTGGGTGCTGACAAAATCCCTAAAAACTAGTATTATTTTAATGTGTAGTGTTCGCGTAAATGTAATAAATCATTATAATCCCGCTGGGTTTTTTTCTGGTTCTTTCCAGAACAGATGAATAATTCGATTTTTAGTGGTAAATAAAAAATGACTATCAATAAGTATTATGTATAATCTACATTGAATAAAAAGTAAGTCAAAATGTCAAATTTTGTATTCGATGCATATTTTTTGTACGTTCACCGATTTATTGGAAAAGAATAAATATATATAAATATATAAACACTCACGCCTGTCACCCAGAGGGGTAGGCAGAGACTACGGACTTCCATTTGGCACGATCCTGACATACCTCTTTCGCCTCCTTTACATCCATATATCTACGCATACATGCTCGTCGGTTAAGGGTACTTCTAACGTGGCCCATTTTCAAAATATCGCCAATTTGGTCGATAAACTTTTTTCTAGGGCGTCCCTTTCCGACTCGGCCATTCACATCTGCCATATAAATTTGCTTTGTCACTCTTTTGAAAAGAATAAAATTATTCAAATTATTCTGTTTTCATTAAAACGGTTTTAATTAAAACTTTATTTATGTTAGACCAATATATTATATTGGTCTCACATAAATAGAGTCTAGGAGTAGGACAATAAGTGTAAAGTACATATGTAATAGGTATAAGATAATAGAAGTAAGGTTAGAAAATTAGAATATATTAGTAGTATTGTTGTAGCACAAATGGGTCGGCTCGATCCGGGAAGGACCACACTCTCACAGAATACCAGCGTAAAATAGCAGCTTAACGCTGCTGTGTTTCGTAAGGTGAGTGTACAGAACCGGAGACCTTTTTTGCTGGAAACGAGGCATTCCATCTAAGTCCTCACGGGTGACAAGACATCTGCCCTTAGATTCGTATTTGAGGATAGATGTCTGTGGACACAGCAACCTCTTGGACTGTGTGCTCATTTTTCATCTTAAAAAAAAAGGTAATGAAGATATTAAGACGACATACTAGTTATTACCTCTTGAATACGGTGTAAAAGTTGAATTGTCTTTTAAATACAATTCTTCTTTACGTGTGTTTGTCACTGCACTAGCCTAAAGGGCTTGACCGATTGTCATAAAAAAATTGTAAGATTTATAATTGACACGGTAAGTGGCACTGTTATCAAGACCCAGAAATCACTCTAGTGAAGTCGGGGCGGTTCGCTCATTTTTTTAGGGTTCCGTAGTCAAATAGGAACCCTTATAGTTTCGCCATGTCTGTCTGTCCGTCTGTCCGTCCTCGCTTAATCTCTGTGACCTTTAGCACTAGAAAGCTGAAATGGTACTAATATGTGTATCAATCACGCCGACAAAGTGGTAAAATGAAAATTGGAAAAAAATGTTTTATTAAGGTAGCCCCCTATATGTAAAGTGGGAAGTGATTTTTTTTAATTTCAATCCTAACGTGTGATATATTGTTGAAAATGTATTTAAAAATGAATAGGGGTTTACTTAAATATTTTTTTGATAATGTCAATAATTTCGGAAATAATCGCTCCAAAAGTAAAAACCAATGTGTCCCCCCCCCCCTCTAACTTTTGAACCATAGGTTTAGAAAATATGAAAAAAATCTGAAAAGTAGAACTTTATAAGGACTTTCTAGGAAAATTATTTTGAACTTGGATGGAAACACCCACCCACTACCGGGAGCAGTTGCAGGAGCGCGGAGCGCTGCTGGAGCGCGAACATAATGGATACCCACCTTTAAACTCATAAGTGGGAACACTTATTGTGACGGACGGAAAACTACGGAACCCTATACTGAGCGTGGCCCGACACGCTCTTGGCCGGTTTTTTTTTAAATAAAATTAAAATGATAAACAGACTTGCAGTCAATGATAAGTTGCCACTTTGTCAGTCATCTCAATCCCCCGTGACCATGGGTGCTGGAAAGCTCCCGAAACGTCGGAAATTAAAAATAAAATAATTAAAAGTAAAATAAACGCGATAATATCCGTAAAAGTAGTTTTAATCAAGTTGCCACTGTTAAATTATATAATTGTATATAGCTGTGTTGCGTGATAAGAGATAAATGTGGTATGCAAGATGATGTTGTGACCAGGATTAAGAAAGGAATGCTTCGGTGGTTTGGTCATGTAGAAACAATGAATGAGGAAAGAGTGACAAAGCAAATTTATATGGCAAATGTGAACGGCAGAGTCGGGAAAGGATGCCCTAGAAGAAAGTTTATCGACCAAATTGGCGATATTTTGAAAATGGGCCACGATAGAAGTACCCTTAACCGACGAGCATGTATGCGTAGATATATGGATGTAAAGGAGGCGAAAGAGGTATGTCAGGATCGTGCCAAATGGAGGTCCGTAGTCTCTGCCTACCCCTCTGAGTGACAGGCGTGAGTGTTTATGTATTATGTATGTATTATATGGATGTATTTTTTAAAACGTGTATTGCTGGCTTTGTATAAATTTTAGTTATTTATTTTATTTATACATCCTTGCTTCGCATTTTCGGTATGCGGATCCCATCGCGTTATTTAGATGCTTCGTATTTCCAGCGATGTAATAAATTGGTGTCATCTAACTTGTTACGTTGTGTCACGTACGCTGCCAGAAATTATTCGTAAATTGCCTGTCATCACGGATGAGGACGGAGAATACGCGTTCGTCTTATCTTTACTATCTTGGACAACTCTTTAATAAAATGTCATGTATCATGGATTATTGAGAATACAAAGCCGAGCCCTTACATTAGATTGGGTTTGATTTATTTATTTCATGAATTATGTGTTATATACTCTATGAATTGATAAATCAGAGGCTCTTTATATATCGGTGCATCTTTAAAAAGGGACAAACGAGCATTCGGCATGGTTAATGACTATTACCGCCCATTAACAACGGTCTTTAAAAAAGTGTGGATTCTTTTCTTGAAGTAAGTTGTATCAGTCCAAAAAAGTCACTGGTTCCAAAACGAAACTGTGAGAGGAGGAAAGCTTCTTGTAAGTCGCACAGTGGTGAACCGCCAGTCATCCTGATGGTATGGATTGTAATGCGAGTTTTGTCGTGTCACCTCCACCAATAAAAGTGTTGACTGCATTTTCTGCACTTTCGGCGGTAAAGAAAAACATCGTGTGGACACCTAAATGCTCGAATAAAGTACGGGGAAAGTTCTCAATAACCCTCTCACAATATATATATATATATATATATATATATATATATATATATATATATATATATATATATATATATATATATATAATAGGGATCCGCCCCGGCTTTGCAAGAGTGAGTTCTGGATATCGATAATAGCGCCATCTTTTGGTTCCAATTTTAATATAAGCCATCAACGAACCCACTCAAACACACAGATAAAATTACATCGGAATTGATCGAGCCAGTTTAGAGTTTTAGCAAGACACAAACAGTGCGTGTGCTGTCATACAACAAAAACCCTGATTGCGCATTACCAGAATCAGTATGCAAACGTAAAGAAATAACTTTACTTCAGAAAAACAGACTATAAAAAATATTTTCGAATTGTCTGTGGTTTTATTACTAACCTCTAACTGACACGCGCATAAGATAAAGGGTTCTTTGACAATACTCTTATCCTCCGGTCAATGCAGAGCTAATAAAAAAGAAGTAAAGTTATTTCTATACGTTTAAAAACTGATTCTAATAACGCATAACGGGAACTACAGGGCTTTTGTCCAAGTTATAGAACCGAGACGTGGTCCTTTACATCTGGTCATATAAGGAAGCTTAAAGTCACCCAGCGAGCTATAGAGAGAGCTCGGAATTCCTGCGTGGTAAAATAAATCTCTTTTTTTATAAATATTGTTAGAAATTAATCTTAAAATTGATTGAAATGAAAGAACGACAATGAGACTCGTAGAATCACCGTCGTATCCATCTCAGTCGCCTGCGCGGTATTTAATACCGTTAGAAGCAGTGGGAGATTATAGTTCTATCTTCAATTACTCGTATTTACTTATATTTTTTAGCCTCATTCCCAATGATATAATACTAGGAATGTTATTATTATTATTACCAATATTCCATTGACCACTCCCAGTAAGCTAAAAATGCTAATATAGTAGTAGTAGTAGTAAGATAAAAATGCCAGTGGTTCACGAAAGTAGTCGGATTGCGGATTCGAACCCACGACCTCTGAGTTTACGTAGTTCGCGCGAACTTAGCGCTGTCGCTTTTAATCTCTGAATATTTAACGCAAATATCCGCAAAACTGACAAAGAAACGACATAATAACGGATAAGTAAACTAAAGTAGCAATTGACCATAAACTTGAAGAATTGACAACCCAATGGGGTAAAGAAGTTCTAGAGCGCTGTGCTTATGCTCGTGCTGATAAGCAGAGTGTAAGACCTCCTCCGAATAGATGGGGTGAAAACCTAGTAAGACGTAGTATTTTGATTATATTTGAATTTGAGGATTCTGTCACTGTGGGAGTCAAGGGGGTTTATCTGAAGCACCCCACGCGATTTTTGCTGCCGGAGCAGCGCCGAAGTATTTTTATTTATTTTTAAAAATATTTGTAAATGACTTGATAATTAGATATTCTCACGTTTTTGACGTTGCATCTGTCAATGTCATATCGATATACTGAATTGATCTAGTGGATCGATATTTCACCCAAGAGAATCGAGAACGAATCTTTTTCTGTTTTATTAAGAACTATAAAATTATTTATAATTAGTTGAATCTACCCCAACTCGTAGAAAATGTCACTTTTTCAATTCAATCATTCAATGTTATCTGTACTTTATTGTATCTTTTGATATTGTAAATATAACGTCTTAACGCAAACTCAAACGCAAACGATTTTTTGCGAATCGGTTCATCCAATTTCGATTAGAATCGATTTTAAAATGTGTAAAATTAATCTCTAGTTGGGCCATTTTGTTAACAGTGACAGATATACTTTCACGTCATGCCGTTGCTTCCAAGTTTCAGAATTTTGGTGAATAGTGGAATATTTGTGGCGACGGAATACTGCTAAATATCGCAAAGATCCTTTCTTACAAATTATGCCATAAATTATGTTTACAAATTAAAGTAGTTATAAAAGTTAATATTTTGGTGTTATATTGAGGGCAATAGTGAGCGAAGCGAGCCTGGGACGTGGGGCACCCCGACTCGGATAGGATATGTTACAAGGGGATGACGGGATCGAGTGAGCAAGCGAAGCAAGCGAATAGACCCCGTCATCCCCTTCGTGGTTATTTTTTTATAAACCACTCGGAAGTAGTCGATCAGGCTTCTCTTGACTGCACCACGTTAAGTGGCGTGGGGCTTCCGTCCCCCAACTCTCTCTCCCCATAAATCAGTTTAAAATTGTCATAAAAATTACGAAACATAACCTCAAAATGAAAATATTAAAAATGTATAGAAAAAAACTAAGCACGTCTGGCATGAAGGGAAAGTAGGGGGTGACTCTACAACTCCTCCTCCTCCCCCCACACCATCCTCCACCCCCTAATTCAGGTGACTTAATTGTAAACCTTACCCCGATCCCTGAGTAAAGCTTTTGTTCAGCTGTGGATTTTTGAGCATCTGTCATCATCCATTCGTGCATCATTCATTACAGCATAGCTCTAAAGTTCAGTGCTGCCTTATAGCTTGCCTTATAAGAGGGTTTTAATATACGCGTGGTAGAGGCATGTTACGGGTATATTATGCTGCTGCTGCTGCCGCCTTTGGTAAGCGTGTTTGTTCTTCTTAAAACTTCAGTTTTTTTAAATAATTTAGACTTGTTATATAAACATGCGGCTGCCCGTCTATTGTTTCATTTTCGTAGGTTGCATCTTACGGCACCGACGGGATGAAATAAAGTAGTATATACTCTTAGCCGCAACTACAGAGCTAGAAACTATAGGAATAATAAAATTATTTAAGCGAGAGCTTCCTCGCACTTGTGAAATAAATAAAAAAATCACTAATTATTTTCCGAAGAGACACTTCTGCATTCTATACGATATTAAATATACTTAATTAAACCAAAGCACAAACTTTGACATGTTCCAATGAAAAGCAGAATGATAGAACCAACTTCAGCTACTAGACTATTAAAAGCGGCGTTTTAAGTAGTTGAAGTTCAAAATGGCACTCTGTTCACCGACCGTCATGCCACTGGATAATTAAATAACTTGCATCGTACGACTATAACTTTTCCCTCCAACACGTGTAAAATTAATTGCTTGAAATATGGTAAGTGACTTGCGTGCCGTGTGGAATGTTTAACTTTTTTCAATTATTAACTTTTAATGTGAACGTCCGTCATTTCAGGGTACTAATTTTTAAATTCTAAATTATGTGAGCAAGCGACTAAACAAAATCGGTTATATATTATTATGTGGCCAGAAAAGAACTTGCAAACCAAAAAAATATGTATAAACGGAGCGCTGCTTATATATTAAGTAGAGCCGAAATCAAGTCAAACATATACTTTATTGTAAGATACCCTCACACACCATATACTTTATTGTAAGATACCCTCACACACGTAATACTTCTTAATCATTTACAAACAAAAAAACAAACATGTATGCATCCATAAGGGTAAAGAAAGAACAAAAATGTGTGCGTGTGTTTGAATCGAAACCATACTCAACTTCATAAGCATGGTTTCGCCATCATGATTGTTAGTGTCGTAAGACGTGACAAAGTGAAACTGAAACAGGAAATGGGCAGTTTATTACATATTTTATGGTTTATTATGGTAATACTACTAATAATAATAATGTATTACCTACTCATTTTTCCTTCGTTAAGGGTTCGATTACACTTGTTTAATCCTTTCTGATCTCGTATATGTATGTTTAAAAATATAGATATTATTTTTGTATTAATTCATCATATTATGTGTGTATTTATCGATTATATAATTATAATTATGTTGTGTGTATTTTCCAACAACCTACGTACACCCGAACCCTTTTTTACAGGTCTCCTTATTCTATACAATGGTTTCCTGTTAGAGATAGCTTCTAAGCGATAAGGCCGCCAATTATACCTTTAAATAGTTTGTTCTTTTTGTTCTCTCATATACATTTCTGGTGTAGAATAAAGTATATTTTATTTATTTATTCATTACGGAAAAATCTCCCTACAAAGCAATCTATGTGGGACGCCTGTGTGAACTGACGCCTGTGTGGAACTTTTATAGGCTGTAATGTATAATGGACCAATCATCAACAAGATCATTACACCCTTTTAAAATCCACTACTTAGCTTAGGCTTCACCCATAGATTTAAAGGAGCGATATTTCCCGTAGTTTTCACTTTTGGCGGGTGAGTTGAGAACCGCAGTTTTTATTTTCTAGGTGTTATTAGAAGCCCATCTCCTGGTTACCTAGGTCCCTTAGTCCAATACAATACCCACGCTACGACATGGGGTAGTGGATACTTTTACACTCATTACTGGTGACCTGTAACTCAAGTTATTAGTATCAAATCTATCATATGCACCGGTCTCTCACGACGATAGGTCCTTACTACATTCTTATTGTTCTACCTAGTAGTAAATAATTTATTACTTTGCAGGTTGCAAAGTAATAAATTATTTACTACTAAGTAACTAACTAAAAAATAATAAATTTTTTAGTTAGTTGTTTAGTTGCAAAGTAATAATTTTTTTACTATAATGGATTTCCGCAAAGTAACGCCTGATTCTATCAATTAACTACCTAGTAAAATGTGAAGAGACGAATTAATTGAAATGAATTGAATTACTCGTTTAAATATACTTGATATACGAGCTCTGAACTGATAAATCACATTAATTAAATACTAAAATCTCAAACTCTGAATTGGTACCATTGAATCTCAGGTAGACGATTCCCACAAAACATTTTCTCTAATGGATTTTTGGTGTTCGTATAGTTTTAAAGACCCTATCACTATTCCAGTGAAGACTTGATTAAACGGTCTTTAATTGGTGTATTATTTTTATTACGTGGTTCCAATATGTATTGTTTCACTTTTCACTAGATTTTTTTTTAATAACTGATTTTGAATCGTTGTTTTTTTAGATAAAATCACTAGTTTTTGGAGAAATCATATTGCAAAAATGATTAAAAATTACAATTACAATATATATTCATATGAAATCACAATTAAAATTAGAAGTCTAATAACTTTTTAGTGCTAGAAACAGGCCCCTATCAATAGAGTCTTGAGTCGGGAAGAGTACACCGCGATAGCCCACTGGGCATTTTCTCTGATGTGTTTCTTCATAAACGATCATGTTGTAGTATTTTCATCATAGTCGACACGGGTGTCCATGGCAAGAGTGATTAGATTTTTGTCACGTTTAATCAATGCGAGTTCTCATCTATGGCTTTATCACATTTAGTCAAATACCGGTTTATAGTAATATTATAACTGATCTGTGTAAGAGTATTCACCACCTCATATCGTCCCGTGGGTGTCGCAAGAGGAACCAGGGGGAAACAAACCAGAAGCTGGCCAGTAGCGTCTTTCTAATAGCACCTTAAATAAAAAATAATGTGCTTGTCAATTCGCCTGCCAAGCGTGGCAGTAGTGGCTTATTTTATAAGCTGTAACAGGAACTACGAGTATAAATAGCTTGTGACGGTTAAAAATATCTTTAAAGTTGTCAACGTATACAATAAGCAACATTTATCAGAAATCTCGTATATATAACACAATCCCTGAGTTTCGTCGGGAAACTAATCGACGGCTGATTGCTGCTCCTGTATTTTTTTAAATAAAATAAGAGCGACAGACGAGCACACAGTCCACGTGATGGTAAGTGGATGCTGTAGCCCATAGATATCTACATTTATCCTTGATTAAGAATCATAACTCAGATGGGTTGTCACCCCTGAGGACTAAGATGGAATGCCTCGTTTCTAGTAAAAAAGATTCTCCGGATCTCTACACTCACATTACGAAACAAAACAGTATTAAGCTGCTATTTTGCGCTGTTATTGCTGCGAGAACGTGGCCCTACCCCGGTCAAACCGATCCATTCAATATTATTGTTTAATTAAGGGTTTGAAATAGATTTTTGATACATAAAAGTAGTGCAATTTTGTGTATTAAATATCTATGCATGTGAATTATTAGTGAAAAATGAAAATGATGACACAAGTGCTCCGATGATGATGCTTCTGATTATTATAGATATTGTGTCTGATTAGGAGCCTTGAGACACTATCTTGTTGTCAAAATCCCAAAAAAAACTTTATAATTTGACTAAGTAACAATTTCAAAGAAGTTTTCAAGCAAATAATTATAAAAGATAATTTCTTATATACTTGCAAATGTGCAACATCAAAAAACGAGGTTTTGAGATTCCCGCGTTAAATTAAAATGAAATCGTTTCCACATTGAAATGAAAACCCACAATTTGCAAACGAAACAAGTTATAAACACGATATGAAAGGAAACAACAGAAGGATTTTTTAGTGAACGTACTGAGATGGAAAGCGGCGATAGGGTGTAACAAAAAGCCGTTAACGCAATCATTAGTTTTTGTGCTTCCGACGCTCGAGTTGAGCCGCCATCGCGACAAAAGATATTAAAGCTTGGTTACACCGAGTACTAGTGGCGGTGTAAGAATATCGTAGTAATGAGAGGTGACAGCGAGAAGTGGAACCGTGTCAGGATCTTCGTAATAACAGCATAAAAAAACCGGCCAAGAGCGTGTCGGGCCACGATCAGTGTAGGGTTCCGTAGTTTCCCGTCCGTCACAATAAGTGTTCCCACTTATGAGTTTAAAAGTGGGTATCCATTATGTTCGCGCTCCAGCAGCGCTCCGCGCTCCTACAACTGCTCCCGGTAGTGGGTACGTGCGCGAACATGGAGCATGCAACATTGCACGCTCCTCGGCTGGCGATGCCAAGGAGAGACCAACCGAACAATTCGATAATACCCGACCCAATGTACTAATTAATACATAGACGTGCCAGAAGTTTTCGGTGGTAATTTTGGATTGCGAGAACCGATTTTAATAATTCTTTTTTTGTTTGAAAAAAGATACGTTTAGGATAATAAAATATGTAAACGAAGTTAAAAAAAATGCTTGCTTAAACGATTATACTACAAACTTAGTCCAGAAATTATTTTGTACAACTTTTTGTCTTTTTTGTACAAAAACTGTTTCCATCCAGGTTCAAAATGATTTTCCTAGAAATTCTTTATAAAGTGCTACCTTTCAGATTTTTTTCATATTTTGTAAACCTATGGTTCAAAAGTTAGAGGGGGGAGGACACATTGTTTTTTACTTTTGGAGCGATTATTTCTGAAATTATTGACATTATCAAAAAATAATTTTAGTAAACCCCTATTCATTTTTAAATACCTTTCCAACAATATATCACACGTAAGGGTTGAAATTAAAAAAAAATCACTTCCCACTTTATATATAGGGGGGCTACCCTAATAAAACATTTTTTGCCAATTTTTATTTTACCACTTTATCGGCGTGATTGATATACATATTGGTACCAAATTTCAGCTTTCTAGTGCTAACGGTCACAGAGATTAAGCGAGGACGGACAGAAGGACAGACAGACATGGCGAAACTATAAGGGTTCCTAGTTGACTACGGAACCCTAAAAACTGCGTTGCCAACCCGCTTGTCGAGCATGGCGCATATAATTAGTCTTCCCCCTACGAAGCTATCTATGGGGGAGGCCTATTTTCAGCAGTGGACTTTTGATAGGCTGTAATGAATATAGTTTATACATCGAGTTTCCTGAACATATTTTGATAGTTTTCTTAAATATCTTGAACCTTATTACTACCGTAATATAAAGTTTATTCAAAGCCACCCTGCGATTTTTTCGCATAAAGCCGAGCAAGTTGGTAACTTTACTAGGGTTTGTACATTATAATATACAGATAATAAGGCTTATTGCCCAGGTACATAAAATACATATACAACTATATTTTTATTTTAACGGCTCGGCCTCTATGTAACACATAAAGAATAATATATATATATATATATATATATATATATATATATATATATATATATACATATATATATATATATATATATATATATGCATATATAATCATGAGTGCAATTACTTTAATTAAAATTTTCGCAAAAAGGCTCTAAATAATCCACTCCACAAAATTTACCTTCTTATATTGTAGCAGTTTTTCATTGCCTGAAAACACGGACAAAAAGACATTTTCTAAAAATAAATCCTAGCTAGATCGATCGACCCCCGAAACTCCCAGGACACTAAATTTTATGAAAATCGTTGGAGCCGTTTCCGAGATTCCGATTATATATATACAAGAATTGCTGGTTTGAAGGTATAGGATATATATAATACCAATCACATCTGTTTAAAAACTTTTGTTTTGTTCTTTCGCGTTCAAACAGTCTGACAAGGAAAGTTTTCATTAAGTCATTATTTTGACACCTATATGGATAGTTTTGCTACATTCTATTTAAAAAATTTAAAAAACCGGCAATGTACAAAAATGTTCCTCTTAGAGTTTTATGTACATATATAAGGAATTTGTTAAAAATCTAGATGAAGTTATATAGCTCTCACTGTACCTTCGTCTTTATAGCAAACACGCGAGCATTTCCTGAAGGCTTGAGCGGTTTCCGTTTCCTGCTGTAAAAAGCAAGCTGTGATAAATATAGGTCAAACTCGGACGTGTATATTCTAAAAAAGATACTCAGGATTTTGTTTTTCAAAATGTCTTAAAATAAAGGACTTACCTTTATTTTCTCTTTCTCACTTTAATCAGTTAATTAAAATAGTAATGTTAGATAAAGAAAATGTACAAAGTTTTATTAATAATGTTGTTTACGAATGGGCCAGCTCGACCGAGGAACACCTCGCTCTGACAGAATACCATCGCAAAGTAACAGCTTAATGCTGCTGTGTTTCGTATGCTGTAGTTAGAGAACTGGAGACTCTTTTTACTGGAAACGAGGCAATTCAACTTAATCCTCAGGGGCAACAAAGCGTATATATTTGGATTTTTAATAAATGTAGCTTTTTATGGGCCACAGCATCCACGTACCATCAAGTGGCTCGTTTGTCTCCCTAATTCTATAAAAATAAAAAAGCTTCTTATTTCTAAGGCTATTTTTCTAAAGCTTCTTATTTTTTATTTCTAGAATACTAATATTTTATTTTTAAACTTGAAAAACATTTAATATTCATGTGTTTAATTTTTCATATTACTTTTTAACTTTATACATTTTATTATTCAAAATTAACTGTTATTTCTTTCTATTTTATTAAATAAATATTAAGATGAAACATTAATTTTTGTCTACACTGTCTCTTGCACTACGGAACAAAATGTAAAATATAACGCTTCCAGTATTGTGAACGACACCTTAAAAGCTTCGAATAGCTTGTCGTCAATTTATTTCGCATTAGTGCTTTTGTGTTTGCCGTTATTTCACATCGCTAAGGCAGATCGAGAACTTTTATTAGAGAGACGTTTAACCTAATAGTATAATATT
Source organism: Parnassius smintheus behrii (assembly GCA_036936625.1). NCBI lineage: Eukaryota > Metazoa > Arthropoda > Insecta > Lepidoptera > Papilionidae > Parnassius > Parnassius smintheus. Next base: position 44,488,536 of record JAUPFT010000020.1, read on the forward strand.
AGATAGGTTGCGTGAATACTGCATAAAAATGAAAATAGTGTATTAATTATATATAATCGAATAATTTTGTAGAAAATAAAGAAAAGAAATTGTAAACAAAGTAATATACTTAAAACCTCTTTGTTGTTAACACCTGTCCAAAAACAATTGAGCCTTCGCTGAGGTACAATTTTATTACGTGTCTCATTAACTCACTAGTTTTAACCCTGGGTTTTTATTAAACAAAATATATTTAACAGATAAAGACTTTTGCTGTTTCTTAAAAATAGTGTACCGAAGTATAATAATAATATTTTAAAGACATGTTAAGAACGTTGATGAATTGTAAAGAATACGTAGATTGTAAAAAATAATCTCATGAGTTTTCTTGATGGTTGCTAGCTTAAAGTTCGTGAAAATTCGTTCATAACATAGGTCACAGGACAAGACGTCAATCTGGTGACTAATCCAGATTGGCTCTGTTCCGCAGGGATTCACCTATTCATTCTACGAAGTTATCGTCAGTTTATGAGCTTTTTCATTTTAAGTATGTTTGGTATAGCAACGGATACTATATAGTACGACCCTATTGTGCCCAGGAGTCCATTTGGGTAGGTAGCTCAATCTTAGTTATTTCTATCAACAAACAATAGTGCGTGCACTGCTGTATTTTGGTCTGGAGGGTATAGAGTGCCATTGAAATTCCAAAAGGTGAGGCATTCCATTCTAGTCGTGAGAGGTGAAAACGCATCTGTTGCCATTTTTGTTTGAAGTTGGCTATAAATGCATGTACTCCAGAAGCCACTTACCATCAGGTGGACTGCAGGTGTTTGTCACTTTAATTCTATGACAAAATAAAAAAGAATTTCATTAACTCAACATTTGAGATTTCAACTGTTTCATGTGGTAAAATTTAACATTTTGTTCAATCGACTTCAATAAGACCGAATCGATGTATTCGAAGTCAATTAAATACGCATTATTTAAAGATAACTCAAAAACTACTGGTCACATCTGGATCAAATTTTTATGGGACTACACGAGAAGCACTCAAAAAAAAAAGAATCATCAAAATCGGTTCACACAGAAAAATGTTCTGACGTAACATAAAAAAACATACAGTCGAATTGAATACCTCCTCTTTTTGAAGTCGGTAAAAAGTATAAATATAACAAAATATATATTAGTTTAATCAGTTTTTTAAGCCAACTTTCCTTAATGATTTCTTATATTTACGCGAAGAAGTCTGCAGTTTGTGATCATATCCTAGACGGCCCCAACCATTACATCAGATTTGATAGACCACAAATCCTCGCGAAAGAACACCGATTCCTACCAAGGATGATACGTGAGGCTATTGAAATTAAAAAACATCCTAATTTCAATAGAGAAGGAGGCTGGGTACTACCACCTGCTTGGGATCCTATAATCAATAAAATTAAAACTAAACCCAAGCATACCACTGCAAGACCTCAGGACATAGTCAGTTCATTTTGCATAGATCGGACCATAAACAATAATTAAAAAAAAGCTGAAGGTACTCCGGGTTTAACAATGACATCGGGACGTCAGTCATCTCAGTCCCCCGTGACCATGGGTGCTGGAAAGCGCCCGAAACGTCGGGAATTTAAAATAAAAGTAATTAAAAGTAAAAATAAACGCGATAAAATCCGTAAAAGTAGTTTTAACCAACTTTCCTTCATAAGTTTTTTTCCTATACATAAGTGTTGGTTCTTAAAACACCTGCAAAACACCAGATTAACCAGACGCATGGAAGTCAGTGAAAACTAAATTTGGAAATTCTATTACATACATACATATAACGTAAATTCATACATACAGTCAAACATTTGACTGTACTTCACACAATTTAAAACCGGCATAGGTCACACCAGCATTACGTTACATCCTGAAATTATCGAAAACATGAATATCATTATATTATAGCTGCCTTTTATTTGAAACGATAGTGATATAGTGGCACATCGTATACATCTGCTCTTCAAAGAAATCCTAAATTACGCCAGAGAAGTTTTGAAATAACTTTGCTAAATACGTATATAAAAGTTCTATAGTACAACACGGAGCACTGACCACGCCCTCGCTCCCGGGCTGAACATCTCGCGTAGCGGGAGATATCCTTTTATTTATTAAGGCTAAAATATAGCACTATATCTTGTTTATACTTATTCAAACAAGTCCACACTTCATTTGACAGTAAGTGAATGCTATGGCCTATAAACGTTCATTTGTCTTTGATTGAGAATCAAAATGTTGCTATACTGCTTAAGGACTTACGTAAATTCTATAAATAGCTCGTTAACATTAAACATATTCTCCGATTCTCGTTACTCACCATAAGAAACATGGCAAAAGATCCTGTTTAATAATATTATTCGGTATGAGCGTGGCCCTTCTTCGGTCGTGCTTACTACGTACGTACGTACGTAATTTTTCGGCGATTTATCGCTACAGCATTGAGTAGCCTGTAGCCATAAATCGCCGAAAAGTTACTCTACCACATTAAAATCTCCATATTTTTATAGGACAGGGTGACAAACGAGCACACCGTCCACATGATGATAAGTGAATACTGTGGCCCACAAATGTGGATGTGGTGGTGGGTGTGACATTCATCCTCAATTAAGAATCAAAATGCAAATGCCTTATCAACCGGAGGACGAAGATGAAACGCCTCGTTTCCAGTACAAAGGGTCTCCAGTTCTCTACGCTCACCATACGAAACACATCAGCATTAAACTGCCACCAACTTTACTATTAATAAAGCTGCAGCACGGCTCTATCACGTTAAAAATTTACAATTAATACGACATTTTGACGGTATCGTGGTGCAATGTCTTAGCAATGAATTGCAACGATAAATGTTCAAATTCGCATAGAACAAGTCTTTGTATGGCCTACAAATAATTGTTCCGGTTTTGGATGTCTATTTTTGTGAAATATATTTATGAAAACTACCCCCACGATGCAGGAAAAATTCCTAATAACATTTTCTTCCAGGACTTCACCAGTACTTATCACCAGGTGAGGTTATAGTCAAGCACTGGAATAAATTGAGAAAGATTAACGAATTTTTATAAAGCACATAGTAATTTTGTTATTTGTTTTGCTTTTTTATTTCAGCAATATTTTTAATATTAGTTATATTCACGTTAACTCTTACAAATACTGCAGACTTCCCGGAGGGTTGGTGCTTCATATCAGTAAGTTAGCATGTTCAGAATCGACCCGACCATTATATGAAATTTGATAGACCACAAATCCTCTCAGAAGAACACCAATTTCTACCAAGGATAATTGGCGAGATTATTCAGTTAAAAAAAACATCTTAAGTACAGCAGTAACACCATCTTCCTGATAAAAACTCATAATAATAAAAAACACTGATGGCAAGATCCTCCCTTTTAGGAAATCTATAGAGACATATATTTAGCAGCGACATTTCAATAATCTGAAATTAAAGAGAACTAATTCAACGATTTTCATGGAGATTATTCCTCAGACATGCAGGTTTCCTTACAATGTTGTCCTTCACCGCAGAGCACGTGGTAAAGCAGCACTTAAAATTGCAATTGACAATTTTGTTGGTGCCGGCGGGGATCGAACCCGTGTTACTCGCGTACTGTGATATTTACCGCGAGCTTTAACTATCTGAGCTACCACGGCTATTTCGAAGACATGTGAAGTTCGCCAACACGCATCGGAGCAGCGCGGTGGATATATCCTTGCCCTAAAAAACCCTCTCAGAAATTAGGGGAGACCTGTGCCCAGCAGTGGGACGAACATATGCGCTAACTTTACTTTACTTTTACATGGAGTAAGAAAAACAATATAATACGTCATATGCTTATCAATAAATATGCACTAATCATGTGAATAATATATATTTTTATTAAGAATGTTTTATTTCACGAGAACGTTATTTTCGTGATCTTAAAATCTATGTCAGTAAACGTTTCTTTAAATAGAAATGGAACTACGATCACATCCTATTACGGAGCGTAATTTAAGCGATCCATCAATTAGACGTGACGGTGGAGCTAAGTGGCATTTTATTCACCGCTCAGGGTCGGATTCGGGCGCATAAAATGTGGCAGGTGTAATAAATGTACTGGCTGAATGATCAAACGGGGTGAATCCTGTGGGAGGTGTTTCGGAGGGGACAAATTTAATACGATGCGAATTAAATGTTTTAATGGGCTAAATGAAGCATCGGCAAATGACATTTTAGTGGTTTATTTACATGAATGCTTATTACACATTTATTTATTTCAATTTTTTTAAAGAATAAGGGTTGATATACGAGCAGCCACAGTCTACTTTGATGGTAAGTGGATGCTGGAGCCCATAGACATTCAAATTAATCCTAATTTAGCCGGAACCAGGTCACCATTTAAAAATATTCCTCCCACAACGATTGTTAATTTTTCGAGCTCATAGTTATCAACAGTTTTTTAAGTAAAATTACTTAAAATAAAAGGCGAGGTTAAATAAAGACACTATAGAAAACAACAGCTTTTTTAACGTAGAATGGTTCAGAAAAATAAATTATGTGCATTATATTCAATGAAATTTTATGCGGCTATTGGCTCTCAATTTATTTATTCAAATAAAAACGAATAATAATTTATTATTTTATTGTTTCAGGTACGTCAACAATTTGAAGTATAGCAAGGTAAAATAATTATTGTTTTATATTTAAAATAATTTGACTGAAATTGTATTGGTATATCTAAACGTTTAAATTCTAATATGTATAAATCAAATTAATAATTGTTTACTGCCATACCGTTCATCAGATTGCGCTAAAAATTTATCAACTTTTTGCTTACACTTACGCAAAGGTTATATAGGCATAGTTGGACCCGGTAGATGGCGCTGTTATGTACGAAGCCGGGACAAATCGCTAGTGAATGATAACAATTAAAATTAAAAATAAGTATTTACGCATAATTTCCTTTGAAGTAATTTTAATAAAAATAAATAAAGTCCTCAATTAGAAGTATTATAATAAGGTCGAATAATTATGGTTATATTTAAGACACTTTAAGTGACTTAATACTGTATAATAAGTATAAAAACATATAAAAACCTCTTTTTAGGGTTCCGTAGTCAACTAGGAACCCTTATAGTTTCGCCATGTCTGTCTGTCCGTCTGTCCGTCCTCGCTTAATCTCTGTGACCGTTAGCACTAGAAAGCTGAAATTTGGTACCAATATGTGTATGAATCACGCCGACAAAGTGGTAAAATAAAAATTGGAAAAAAATGTTTTATTAGGGTAGCCCCCCTATATGTCAAGTGGGAAGTGATTTTTTTTTTAATTTCAACCCTAACGTGTGATATATTATCGGAAAGGTATTTAAAAATGAATAGGGGTTTACTACAATCATTTTTTGATTATGACAAGAATTTCGGAAATAATCGCTCCAAAAGTAAAAAAGTAATGTGTGCCCCCCCCCCCCTCTAACTTTTGAACCATAAGTTTAGAAAATGTGAAAAAAATCTGAAAAGTAGAACTTTATAAGGACTTTCTAGGAAAATCATTCTGAACTTGATGGAAACAACAGTACCCACTACCGGGAGCAGTTGCAGGAGCGCGGAGCGCTGCTGGAGCGCGAACATAATGGATACCCACCTTTAAACTCATAAGTGGGAACACTTATTGTGACAGACGGGAAACTACGGAACCCTACACCGAGCGTGGCCCGACACGCTCTTGGCCGCTTTTATAATAATATATTTGTTTAACATGTAATGTCGATATTAAAAAATAATGACTGTATGTATGTTATCCCTTGGCAGTGAGCCTGCTTGAGGACACTACGTGCGTAGACACTGCGGTAGCCTCTCATCTCAGTGCCGGGTTTAGAGTCTCGTTTAGTTCGCAGAGGTGACAAGGTAATACGCATTTTGATTCGTAATTGAGGACATATGTATAATGACTGTATGTATGTTATCCCTTGGCAGTGAGCCTGTTTGAGGACACTACGTGCGTAGACACTGCGGTAGCCTCTCATCTCAGTGCCGGGTTTAGAGTCTCGTTTAGTTCGCAGAGGTGACAAGGTAATACGCATTTTGATTCGTAATTGATGACATATGTATAATGACTGTATGTATGTTATCCCTTGGCAGTGAGCCTGTTTGAGGACACTACGTGCGTAGACACTGCGGTAGCCTCTCATCTCAGTGCCGGGTGTATAGTCTCGTTTAGTTCGCAGAGGTGACAAGGTAATACGCATTTTGATTCGTAATTGAGGGCATATGTATAATGACTGTATGAATGTTATCCCTTGGCAGTGAGCCTGCTTGAGGACACTACGTGCGTAGACACTGCGGTAGCCTCTCATCTCAGTGCCGGGTTTAGAGTCTCGTTTAGTTCGCAGAGGTGACAAGGTAATACGCATTTTGATTCGTAATTGAGGACATATGTATAATGACTGTATGTATGTTATCCCTTGGCAGTGAGCCTGTTTGAGGACACTACGTGCGTAGACACTGCGGTAGCCTCTCATCTCAGTGCCGGGTTTAGAGTCTCGTTTAGTTCGCAGAGGTGACAAGGTAATACGCATTTTGATTCGTAATTGAGGACATATGTATAATGACTGTATGTATGTTATCCCTTGGCAGTGAGCCTGTTTGAGGACACTACGTGCGTAGACACTGCGGTAGCCTCTCATCTCAGTGCCGGGTTTAGAGTCTCGTTTAGTTCGCAGAGGTGACAAGGTAATACGCATTTTGATTCGTAATTGAGGACATATGTATAATGACTGTATGTATGTTATCCCTTGGCAGTGAGCCTGTTTGAGGACACTACGTGCGTAGACACTGCGGTAGCCTCTCATCTCAGTGCCGGGTTTAGAGTCTCGTTTAGTTCGCAGAGGTGACAAGGTAATACGCATTTTGATTCGTAATTGAGGACATATGTATAATGACTGTATGAATGTTATCCCTTGGCAGTGAGCCTGCTTGAGGACACTACGTGCGTAGACACTGCGGTAGCCTCTCATCTCAGTGCCGGGTTTAGAGTCTCGTTTAGTTCGCAGAGGTGACAAGGTAATACGCATTTTGATTCGTAATTGAGGACATATGTATAATGACTGTATGAATGTTATCCCTTGGCAGTGAGCCTGTTTGAGGACACTACGTGCGTAGACACTGCGGTAGCCTCTCATCTCAGTGCCGGGTTTAGAGTCTCGTTTGGTTCGCAGAGGTGACAAGGTAATACGCATTTTGATTCGTAATTTAGGACATATGTATAATATGTCTACGGGTTAGATCATACCCTTACCATCACGTTGAATATGTGTTTTGACACTTTACTACTAAGTATAGTATATATAGACATTATTTGGGGAAGACCTACGTTCAGCCGTGGACTTGACGTGAAGGGCTGTAACGATATGATGATGATAGTATAGTATGGACGACGAATAATTCTCCTGTACAATAAGAATGTTCACCAACGTATATAATCTTTAAAAAAAAAAGGTGATTAAGTCTAATTATTGGTGTTTTTAGGGTTCCGTAGTCAACTAGGAACCCTTATAGTTTCACCATGTCTGTCTGTCCGTCTGTCCGTCCTCGCTTAATCTCTGTGACCGTTAGCACTAGAAAGCTGAAATTTGGTACCAATATGTGTATCAATCACGCCGACAAAGTGGTAAAATAAAAATTGGAAAAAAATGTTTTATTAGGGTAGCCCCCTATATGTAAAGTGGGAAGTGATTTTTTTTTAATTTCAACCTTAACGTGTGATATATTGTTGGAAAGGTATTTAAAAATGAATAGGGGTTTACTAAGATCATTTTTTGATAATGTCAATAATTTCGGAAATAATCGCTCCAAAAGTAAAAAACAATGTGTCCCCCCCCCCCCTCTAACATTTGAACCATAAGTTTAGAAAATATGAAAAAAATCTGAAAAATAGAACTTTATAAGGACTTTCTAGGAAAATCATTTTGAACTTGGATAGAAAGTCAGAGCGCCTGCCGCGGAGCGTGCAATGTTGCACGCTCTATGTTTGCGCACGTACCCACTACCGGGAGCAGTTGCAGGAGCGCGAACATAATGGATACCCACCTTTAAACTGATAAGTGGGAACACTTATTGTGACGGACGGGAAACTACGGAACCCTACACTGAGCGTGGCCCGACACGCTCTTGGCCGGTTTTTTATTATCTCAAAGATGTCGCAAGAGTCGCTCACGTGGTAGAGCCATGTTGCAATTATTTTAGTAGTATAGTTGTAGCACGAATGGGTCAGCTCGATCGGGGAAGGACCACGCTCCCACAGAATACAAATAGTAGCTTAATGCTGCTGTGTTTCGTGTGGTGAGTGTAGAGAACTGGAGACCCTTTTTACTGTAAATGAGGCATTGCATGTTAGTCTTCACAGGTGTCAACACACCTACATTTTGATTCGTAATTAAGGACATATGTTGATGTCTATGCGCCACAGCAACCACTTACCATTAGGTGGAATGTGTGCTCGTTTGTCACCCTATTGTATAAAAAAAGACGACTATGGGATTACAGAATGACTCATTGCCTGACTTGGTCGATAGATGTTGTATTAGAAACGTCTCCTATATACTCCTCTTCCGATGTATTCCTACCAGATGTAAATACTCAGACTGATGGAATCCAACAATCCATATTATCTCAAGGCTATTGTGAGAGGTGAAAATGGGATTCCAGAAGACTCGTTGCCTGGCTTAGTTTATAGTTATCAGTTTTTGGCTTCTGTCTTTCCGTCCGATTACATTCTAGGCGTCTACCTGGCAAGAGTAAATAGGCTTTTGTTACATTAAGACTACGTGATTATTCATTAAGAGCTTCGTTATCACTTTATAAAAAATATTTTCATTACATAACCCTACTTCTAAGGTAGTAACAGTCCAACATAGTTTGGGGTACCATTAAGAGAATCCACTTCCTCATATTTCATATTATATTAAACGTGGTGAAGCCACGCTGCAGCTATATTATGGTTGTAGCACGAACTTTTCGGCTCGACTGGGAAAGGATTACGCACTCACAGAATACCATCGTAAAATAGTAGTTTAATGCTGCTGTGTTTCGTATGGTGAGTGTAGAGATCCGGACAATCTTTTTTACTGGAAAAAAGGCTTTCCATCTTAATCCTTAGAGATGACAAAGCATCTGCGTTTTGATTCCTTATAGAGTTTAAATTTAGATATCTATAGGCCACAGCATCTACATACCATTGGTTGGACTATGTGCTCGTTTGTCACTCTTATTCCACTATTGGAAATAAACAGTAAATTAGCTGAAATTCGCTTAGGTAGCTTGGGGTAGGACTTTGCCCAATATTGAGCCGTTCACAAGCTAATTATAAGTGTGATTCTGCATGCTTGTGTTCTTTAAAATGATTTTATTCAATTAACATAAACACATTGAATAAAAATAGTTTTATGTGTTTCAAAACAACTGTAATTAAATTTCAGCGACTTATAAATAATATAAGAATATTTGTAATAATTAAGATAGTGCTTAATTATTACAAATATTCTTATATTATTTTAACAAGAGCATAATCGTGTAGATGAGATACTAGACGGTGAGATCTCCTTTTTTGCCTAGGACCCTCTGACATATTCCTGCCGTCAAGTTGCAGGGCCTGTACTGTGTGCTCCAGTCTGAAGACTACTCTAAGAAACACCCGACACCAATCTACGAGAAAGACACCCGTTATAATTATATGCTGTAATACATTGAGTCCTCAGAGGTAACAACGTATCTGTAAATTTCTTCATTTGAAATTAGATTGAAATTGGCTGCATCCATTCGTCTATGCTTATGGGGGGTATATTGCCATAGTTGCCACGCTTGGCGAGCGGGTTGGAAACCACAGTTTTTATTATTGTACAGTTGCTGCTATCAGGAAGATGCTGCTGCCCATCTCTTGCCTGTTTCCCTCTGTTGCCTTTTACGACACCTCCGTGAAGATATGGGGTAGTGAATATTCTTAGCATCCACTACATGGCACGGAAAAAAGGTTCTCGAGTGGCAGCGGTAGCCGGTAGGCGTAATTTAGGGTGACCCCCCACTAAATGGAGTGACGACCTCGTAAAACATGCAGGAAGTCCATGGATGCAGATGGCTCAGGACCGTGCTTTGAGGCATTCCTTGGGGGAGGCCTATGTTCAGCAGTGTACTTGAAGGGCTGTAGTGATGATGATGATCATGATTCGTCTATGGACTGCAGTGCCACTTAAGATGAAACAAGATAAATGGAATCCTATTTTAACTTTTGTTGGGTCTGTGACGCAGTGGTTTAGCAATGAGTTACAACGCTGCGGTCGGGATCGAATCCCGCACGGAACAAGTTAGTATTTCTATGGCCTACAAATATTTGTTCCGGGTCTGGATGTTTGTTCTTGTGAAATTTATGTACGTAAACTGCCTCTACGATACAGGAGAAAACTCTAGTGTAGAGTGATGTTTTGAAAATAAAAAAAACAAGGCTTCTTCATATAACAAGAAAAGAATCAAGAAACTAATCGCAACTTCTTTTCTAGCGATTCGAAAGTCTATGTTTATCAGATTCTATTAGATAGATCCATTAAAACTTTACACGGAAGATAAAAGTAGCTGTCGCAAGTTATATAGAAAAGGGTATATAGTGGTATCTTTGTAAATGGGAGTGAATTTAAAAGAGTTGAGTTTTTAATACTATTTGGAGTTGTTACTATCAAGAAACTGACAATCACTTGAAACAGTTTGAATTGAAAACGTACTGTGAATAAGTACGAGTTGTGAAAATGTAAAGCTGCCGTATTCGTATCGATAGCGACTAATCTTTGATATGGAGTTTAGAAACAAAACATTCAACGCCAAAAAGAGTGAAGAAAAAAAGGGAAGAAAGAAATACTTTATTCATCACTACATCACTATCTGATTCTTTATCGGATTAGCTCTATTACCATTATAGCCAATAGGAGTCTACATCAGAACATAGGTCTCCACCATAGATTGCCTAATGAAGAGATTTTGCTATAGTTGCCACTCTTGACAGGTCCTGTTTTAGTTGCCCTCTGTTGCCCTCTGTCGAATATTACGACACCTACGAGTCGATATGGGGTGGATATTCTTACACTGCCACTTCATATTAATCATATGTCAGCAAGTGCGTTAAAATAAATTAAGGTTTAGAGCAGGACATACAAAGAAATCATCGTAAATAAAAGCAATTACAATCCGGGCGTCTATAAACCAAGTATACCTATATATGATGTAGTTATGCTAAGACAGTGCGATTTACGATCACCTCTTTCTAATAGACTATTTAATCTATATGTGTAGAAAGCAATTGCCACACATATAAAAGATCATCGCTTGAGAACCGCTGGACTGATTTTGATGAATTTTTGTGTGTGTTTTATGAGTCCTTGAATGATTTAAAATTACAAGTGGGCCCGGTATGTGACGTTGTTGTCGAAATTTTCCGTGCGAAGCTGGAACGCTAGTAACAGATAAAACGTATGTAGAAATAAATTGGCTTGCAACAACCACAAGTTATCTTTGCATAATATTAGTAGTTTTAGCTACACTCACTGCGCTGTTACTTAATCAGTACCTCGTATTTACCTACTTAGTTGTCGGACACATTTTATTTTTAATACACTAAAATTAGAACAACAATAATAACAATACTCATAAAAAATATGATAACTATATGATTGCGTTAACTGTACGATTTTCATTACAGGGCATCCATCTTATTAATCAGGGGTAAAAACGCGTTGGTATTTTGATTCTTAATAAAGGATAAATACCTATGCGCTACAGCATCCATTACCATTAGGTAGACTTTGTGCTCGTATCACCATTATATCTATAGAAATTAGGACTAACATGAAATGTCACACAACTTGTTACTCACATAGGCTTTACATACTGATGGGATTTTTTGAATTAAAGTGGTATAAACTTACAGGCCCCTTGATGATAAGTGTCTCTTGCAGCTTTTGCACACCTTCTACCAAATTAAAACAAAGAAGACTATATATGCCTTGTCACCTATGAGAAGTAAGATAGAGTTCCTCACAGCCCTTAAGTATACTAGTTCCCTATTCCTTTGAGACCAGGGTCTACGAGAATTAACAGTAGTTGCACTGCTTAGCGGCAGAACTATATCTTAAGATCTGATATAATCTACTATTATATACCTTCTATGTGTGATGTTATGCTCGTAAAGAAGCTAACAATTTTGGTTTAAAATAAAACCCGTGGCAATCATTTATAGGAGCTATGAATTTTCACATTGATGAGAAACGTTCTCTTCCAATATATTCGATAGCTGTCTGATATTGGAATATTTTAAAATCGTTTTCAATCGCGCACGTCCGTACCGGAGAGCTCTCCCGCTGCCGAGTGTCTCGAGGATCCTCCGGCGGAGTTTACCTCTTGAATTATAAAGACGTTCGCTCTGGTACGAATGTTGCTTTTCTTCAATTTAATTTTAATGAAGGTCAAAATATACGAAAAAATATAGGGACATTTTTTGTCCTTGTTTATGGTGATTGTTGAAACTTTTCCGTGCCATCTATGCGGTAACATTTTTGGCATTTTTAGGATTCCGTTCTTCAAAAAGAACTGTTAATTAATATATATTATTTTATTATATTAGTATTAAATAAAACTATATATATAGTTTTTTAATGTTATCGTCGGGAATTAAAAATAAATTAAAATAAGTTAATTAAACGCGATAGAATCCGTATATTCTTTTTTAATTAATGTGTAGTGTTCGCGTAAAATTTAAAAAAATAATTATATTAGTATTAGTTTAAATATATTATATGTAACTATCATAAGTATTTTTTTTATATTTAATATTATTTTATTTTTATTTATAATATTATTCAATATAATTTACTTAACATTTTGTATATTATTTATTCATTAGTAGTGGTACTATGTTTGCCTTTTTAATACGTTTTCCTTAAGTAGACCTACTACTGGAAGATATTTCAGCAAATTATGAAATAAGTAGAACCTACGAACTTACTATAAGATCTTGTTGTGTGCACATAAATAAATTTGAAAAAAAAAACAGATCCTTTACAAAATCATTTGTCTTCCATAGTTTGTACGGCTGACCGTCTATTAAGACCGTTTTCCTCGGAAACGAGAAAAAATATTCATATTTTATTTACCTAAAACAAGATCGAAATAAGATTTAAGAACCTTTCTACACCACCTCATATTTTTTAAGTACTTTACTATCTATTAACACTACTAATGTTCCTTTTAGCCACTGCTGGTAAGCTTAAAATGCTTGTATTTGGAGTTCACGACAGAAGTCGAATGGCGGATTCGAACCCAAGACCTTTTGAGTTCGCGGTCCGCACCCTGCTATTAAGCTACTGTCGCTTTTGGTGTGAATTACTATCTACTGTACATTACTATATTTTAGTTTATATGGAACCCTCAGGGCATGAGTCTCGCACTTGTCCGCGTTCCTTTTGAAAATCGATTAAGTGTTCTCATTAAGTTTCAGCGATGATCTGATGAGACATTCAGTGAGCTTGTGAATACAGTTGAAGGACGGGAAATGATTTATTTAATAAGGAAATAAATTACTAGTGAAGATTTGTTTGAAATTTATTTACTTTTTTTAATATTGATCGTTTTAAAAGGCGCATATCAGATAACCGTGTAAAGTGTGAACGGTGAGGTGTGAGTATCAGCAAATTCACTACATGGCGTATACGTTGCCTCGTGGGTATAGCAACAAATTACAGATGGAAACAAATCATGGGCAACAACGTCATTATGATAACTACTAAAAATAACTTCTGCCGCTGACAAACCACCAGTCCAGCGTGGCAAAAGCTATAAAGCAATAATGGGAGAGTATATATGCCACGACTCTGTTGGATACAATTTATTATTAAAATTTATAAAGATCTACTCGTCAAATATAATTCATTTAATAAAATAATATTCGTCAAAATAAATACACAGTTGACGAAGATATCACGTAACATACTAACAAACAAAAACGTTCGAATTGTTAACCTCCTTTTTAACTGAGTTAAAAAAATGAATATAAATAAAACAATTCCCATAAAAAACGCTAATTGATCGTGTAACGTGTACTCAAGGAATAAGCACGAGAGTCTGCATCCACAACTTTGCCAGTTCGACAATAAGACATAAACAAACAAGGGGAGTACGCCGTAGTGGTTGCATTAATGCGTTCTCGACTGTCATTACATTGCTCTGGAAAGTCGCTTCGACTTAAATAAGCTAACTTGTATCGTTGAGACGCTGTTTGCTTGTTGCTCGAATACGACATTGAACGAGACTATCGAAGTAAAAGTAAAGCAACGAAGGAATCTTTTTATTTGGTACAAAACATTGATTAACTGAAACAATTTTTACGCATTCTATCACCTTTAATGCTGGCTTTTTAATTCCTGTCATTTCGTGTGCGTGTAAGGCACCCATGGTCACAGGGGGCTGAGGTATTAGATGTCCCGATGTCATAATTAGCTCAGCTACCTTCAGTTTCAGAATATCAATTTTTGTCCGATCTACGCAGAATGAATTTACAGTATCTTGAAGTCTTGCAGTGGTGGGTTGGGATTTAATTTTGGCAGAAATTCGGATGACTAAAACATCTCGAAAAGCTAAAGAATTATTTGCCCCCAATTTTATGATGAAACTTAATAATTTTCAAAGTATAAGTTAAAAGTATATTGAAGTCTTGCAGTGGTGGGTTGGGATTTAATTTAGGTAAAAATTCGGATGACTAAAACATCTCGAAAAGCTAATGAATTGTTAACTCCATTGTGAATTATACTTTGGTATTTATGGAGTTAAGGTAGTCTAAATGTTCTTTTACGCGGGTTTTTACAGATCTTTTTGTTTGTCCTATGTAAGAAATACTTATATTTAAAGGAGACAATGTACATTTTTTTTCTAGGTGATAGAACTCCCTTTCTGCCGATGAGATTTTTTTAGAATATTGTGACAAACAAGCACACAGTCCACCCGATGGTAAGTGGATACTGTGGCCCATAGAAATCGACATTTATCCTCGACTTATAATAAAATAGAGATGTGTTGTCACCCGTGAGGACTGTGATGGAATACCTCGTATCCAGTAAATAGCGTGTCCGGTCCTCTACACTCACCATACGAAACACAGCAGCGTAAAACTGCTATTTTACGCTGGTATTTTGTGAGATCGTGATCCTACCCCGGTCGAGGCGACCCATTCGTGCTACAACTATAATATAGTTGCAGCGTGACTCTACCACGTTGAGGACTCCGTATTGATAGGTCCTCTTTCATAATTTTGCATGAAAATATGCGTGCTTACGCAGCTGTGTTTCTGCCTGAAGGGTAAATAGAACCCGTATAATTACGGGCTGTGAGTCGTTCCATCTTAGTCTTCAGAGATGAAAACGCAACAGTAGCCTCCTTTAGACTGACTATGCTATGCTACTATGACTATTAGACTGCAGTAGACACTTACCATCAGGTGGACTATAAGTTCGTCGGTCACTTCAGTATTTTAGTGAAATCATAAGTGACATCATTTAACGTTTTTGATTTTTTTTCAAACCTTGCATGCGATACAGAGGCCACGAGTACAATATAAAGTACAAATTTCTTACTGAGATTTTTCCTGGTTGCTTCCGTTAACCAATAACTCAAGTGTTGTGGACATGAATGTATATCGAGCTGAATGTATTTTTAATATTGAAGGAAATAAGTTCCATTTTTGATAACTTGTTACAATTTTTATCAATTTTGGCTGCAGCCGTAACAACTTCTTAACAATGTTTATACGTGGAAGAGCCATATTGCTGCTAGATTATAGTTTCAGCACAAACGGGATCCCGGTTTGACCGGGTTAGGATCACGCTCTCATAGAATATCAGCGCCTATGTTTCGTGTGGTGATTGTACAGAACCGGAGACCCTTTTTAGGTTTTTTCCCGTTTACGTTTCCGTCGTCCATTATGTCGTATAGTATTTTGGTATGGGGACACGCGATTGACACTGAAATTATATTTTACAGAAGAGGGCCAGTAGAGCAATATATAATTTAAAACCAAAAGAGTCACTAAGACAAAATTTAATAATAATAATATATTAACTCTGGTCTCGCAATACGTTTATGAAAATGTAATGTACGTACACAAAAATAAAAGTAGTTTTGCAAAAATAGGTGATATTAATTCTGTAAATACTAGGAACAGACACAAGCTAGTATAGTACCAGTTACTCGACTCCACCGAGTAAGTAATTTATTCTTGGGGCGATGTATACGCTTTTACAACAAAATCCCAGAAAATATACAAAATTTGTCATACACAAATTTCAAAAATGTTATTAAACTAAGTTTGTATAAAAAGGGTTATTATAATATTAAGGAATTTATGGATAATAATAACCCCTGGGAAGGGTGATCGCTACCAAGCTATTTCTAATTTGTCTTGTGTTGTTAATTGTAAACATGATTGTAAGCTATTATTGGAAGAAAAAATAGTCGCGCTAGGTTCCTTGCTGGTTCTTCCCAGGACAGAGGTTTTTTTTTTGCAAACCAGTGGTAAATGAAAAAAGTGACTTTCAATAAGTATTGTTATAATCTACATTGAATAAAAAAGTTTCTGTTTCTGTTTCTGTTTCCGTTACCCGTACTACAGATGCAGTATATTATATTCGCTACTATTCCCGCTACGAAAATCTATGATTTTCAAAAAAAAATCGGCAAGTTATTGGTTTCATTCCAGTTTTAGAAAATCGAAATTTCATCAGATCTCGACGTTTTAAGGCCCTAAGAAGCTATTCTGTCTATTTCAATGAGGGTGTTTTGATGTAATGACTTAACCATTAGTTCCTAAAAAATAATTCTCGAGCATTTTGAGATCGAACATAACGGGATGTTCCAGAGGTGGCTTGCACGGTCAACAGATTTTTTTTCCTAAGAAAACAGTCTTTATATTGTTTTAAAGCATTTTTTCAATGATTTTAAAAGCAATACGGTAAAAGAATATTTTTAGCTGTTTCCGATCTGGCAAGGGTACCAGAGATCTATCTCGCAGTTTTAAGCGTCTCGAGGATCCTCGATTGAGGTTACTCTCCTGAATAACAAGGGATTTCTACTTGCTTTCCGATAGTAATATTTCTTTATTTAACATATAACAGTGTAGTGACGGTGTAAAATATCGATAACCCATATTATCACATAGGTGGCCGTAAAAGGTGACAGGGGGGAACTGGAAGAGGAGATAAGCAGCAGCATCTTCCTTATAACAACTGGAAAACCTAATAAAAAACTGCAATTGCCAACCCGTTTGGTAAGCGTGGTAGCTATGGCAAAATCCACCTATTAGGATATCTATGGGGGAGACCTATAAGGGAAATGTATTGGTGTTCAGCGGTGGCCTTTTGTAAGCTTTAATGAATGGACGGAACATTTAATGTGGTAAAGTGACGATAATGCTTTATTACGCCGCAGCAGGAATGGGTTAAATAGACCGGCGTTAACCTTCGCCGTTACAACTTATCACAAGTCCACTGATGAACATAGGTCTTCTCATATTTTGTCTCTATTTTAGTAAAATAAGGATGACAAACGAGCACCCAGCCCACCTGATCGTAAGTGGAGACTGTGGCACATACACATCTACATTTGTCTTCGATTAAGGACCAAAATGCTGATGCGTTGTCATCTGTGAGGACTAAGACTAAATGCATCATTTCCAGTAGAAAGAGTCTCTATTATCTACACACTGTACGAAGCACAGCAGCATTAAGCTGCTATTTGAAGTTGGTATTTTCTGGCTAATATTGTGCGAGAGCAAGGTGCTACTTAGCACAGGTCAACTTATTTGTATTACAACCGCAATATAGCTGCAGCGAAGCTCTACCACGTACCTATTAGGTAGGATTTTACACCGCAACTATTTAGCTCTAATTAAGAAGACGCTGCTACCCATTTTCTGGTTTGTTTCACTTTATCGCCTCTTACGAAATTCACGGGATGATATGGTATAGTAGTGGATATTCTTACACCACCTCTGCACGACTTTGAACTAGATCAAACACCTGCTGAAAATAAAGGGACTAGAACATCTACTCTGTTTACTCATAACAAGACGCATAACATCGTTTCACAAAATTCTTATAATCGATAAATTAATAAAATTAATTAGTTATTAATCCTATACCTTTAAACGAGCAATTCTTGTATATATATATATATATATATATATATATATATATATATATATATATATATATTTATAATTGGAATCTCGGAAACGGCTCCAACGATTTTCATAAAATTTTGTGTGCAGGGAGTTTCGGGGGCAATAAATCGATCTAGCTAGGATTTATTTTTAGAAAATGTCTTTTTGTCCGTGTTTTAGGCAATGAAAAACTGCTACAATATCGTTAGAATAAGAAGGTAAATTTTGACAGTTCATTAATGATTACAAATAGCTTAATTGGTATATTGGGCGGTCACAAAATCGTAATACCATGGTTCAAGCCCAGACCGACCGATCGACTTTTTTTAATTTTTTTCAAGTTCCTTTCATTTTTGAGAAAATCTATTTTTTCGAGCCCTTTTTTAGTATTTTTTAAAAACACGAAAATTTAAATTAAACTAATTGCACTCATGATTTTTTATTCAAATAACCAGTTCAGTTTTTTCTATTATGTCGCTAAGATCAAAAAATATTATTCGTATTTCATCAGTATGTAATTTGTATCTAAATATAATTTCCAAAAGACACGAAAAATACCGAGCAAAGCTCGGTCAACCGGGTACTTAGTTATAATGTTAGTCAGCGTAGTAAAACAAAAAGATATTTCTTACCTAGTTTGAAGAGCACCTCCCACCCTCCCTCAATTGCGTGCACTATTTCCGACACTCCTGATCCCAAAATCACTACTACACAACCGTCGATAATACGACATGTGTTTCGCCTCTAAACGAGGCATTCTTGGGTGAAATAGAATGTGGTGGCTGACGTTGAGGTCTTTTAATGAACGTAAACTTAAAACAAGAGTGAAATGGCAATGACTTGGTTACAGATCGCATAGTGAGCGCCTGAAAGAGGCGTTGTCCAGCAAGTAGCTTGCCGTAGGATAGTGAAGAAGTTATCACTTCTATATAAAACAGTTGACCTCAAAAAATCTAGAAGATATAGTGTGTGTATGTTAATAAAATCTTTCATATTTTGTTAATTTAATATTTACTACTTTATCTTTATAGCATTTTCATACAGTAGTAAATAATGTCATCAGGCACACTATACTAGATAAATCAAACTAAACCTTTCTAATATATTTTTCTTTCATTCTAATCATTAAAATTTATGTCGAATAAACTAAATTATTTTCATAATTACACCTCAATATCATAAGCCGCAGAATTAGTGGTTTGTGTGAAAATTTTAAGTCTAGATAAAGGCAATTTATTTTTAACATCTGTCTATAATATTATTAACTCATCGCTAGAAAATCTATGATTTTCAAAAAAATCGGAAAGTTTCGAGTTCTGATCAGATCTTCGCGTTTTGAGGTCCTAGGAAGCTAATCTGACTATTCCCATGAGGATTTCCCTACGTATATATGCGTGCGTGAGTGCGTGTGTGAATTGCCATTAATTTCATGTGAATTTGAATCAATGCGGCTCGGTAGATTTTGAGAAATCTCATAAACAAAATTTAAAAAAAAACTTTTAATCTAATATATCCATCGCTTCCAAAATCTGATCTCTGCCGCAATAAATTTCCACAAACCGCATCAAGAAAAATCATTCTCCAAATTTTCAATCGAAAATCAATCGAAATTTTTCTTGCATTTGTCTTGAAAGTTTTATGACGTCATAATAGGTAGACTTCGGAGCGCTTTGCATTTGAAATTAACAGGAAGTTGCAGGGATGGACTGTAGGGTGAACTTTTTTTTTGAAATATTAAATAATAATTCTCGCCCTTCAAAACTAACTAATAGTCTGTCTTGTGCCAATTAAAGACAGTAATACACGACTTTACATTGAAACTCCCTGAAACTCTCATTCCTTTCACAGATGAATGTTACGATTAAATTATCGTCTTACTAGCTGCAACAACTTCGACGGTACCTCATTTATTGTTGTTTACCATATTTCACGTTTCTATGAAAGAGAAATGTAAATTTTACATAAGAAGGCAGACGCGATATTATGCTAATTCGGAACATGCAAAAGATATGAACAGCGAACGTTTTCAAGGGTGCACTTGAAAGAGGGCCACTTAAATGGAATCCCTTTTTAGGAAAGCTAAACTTACAACGGCCTCCGGCCCGTCTCAGGAATTACCGGTACATATTACTTTGCTTACAGAGTTTACTGGAACGGACTTTCATTAAAGCATGTCATAAAAATTATATATGATTATGTAACGCTAGCTTCTTAACTAAACGCCTAGCCATTGCACTATCGAGTCCTTAGTGTTCTTCTTCTATCCTTTAATATTTGATAACTTTTCACTGTTACGCTACGGTACTCTTTTTAAGGTAGGTATTGACTGAGATTTAGTGTTCATAGATTGAAAACTACCACCACTGTCGTTGCAATCTCCAAGCATTTGAAAATATCCCACAACTATTGCAACGGTGAGTCTACTTACGAACTATATTTTTGTGCACGTGAGCGTGTGTGTGTGTGTCAATTAAAAAGTCCATCCAGTAATAAAAAATCTTTTTATGACATTCATTTGTCCTGATGTTTTTTTTAATTGCCTTTATTAATATGCTAATGTTTAACAGCACGCTCGCCAAATAATTTTCCCATCGTTGTCCCTTTATTTACAACGGTCCCGTCGCGGGCACGGGGCGCGTAACATATTCGCCGGACGTGATCCTATAGTACTACTTAATAATGCAAGGGATGGCACCAACTGGTCGCCTCGTTTATACGACGCATTTATATGCAGCACGTACGATATAGCTGATAAGCGTTTTAATAAAAGTAACGTGACATTTTCGCTTTTACAATTTTCCTTATGTTTACCAAAACAACCTTATATTTACCATGTTTTATGTTGATAAAATCATGGTAGCTTATGGGTAGAATTCTCAAATTAAAATTTTAAACAAACTCGATTTATATTTTAGTACCTTTATGTATCGCCAATGAAATTGATAGTTGTAAGTCTTAAGTGTTTATCTTACCATGTGCCCGGCGGTTAAAGAAAATATAGTGAGGAAGTCTGATAAAAAATATCGAGAACGTGTGAAATCCGCCGACACACACTTGATCAGCACGGTGAACTAATAGCTCCATAAAACTCTCAGAAATAAAAAAAGACACAGACCTTTTTTGCCCAACAGCGAGACATTATGACATGTCGTTCGTTTACTGACTATGCAATCAAGAAGACAACTTTTTGTCGCGTATTTTTTTTGAAATTACATTAATTGTTTTTATATGTTAATGATTACTGCATAAATTAATTAAAGATTATTTGCAATTTGTGTCCAGGACGGTGAAAAAACCGCGAGATAATCTCCATGTCTCAGGAAAAATATTTTGCAAATATGAGAAATCCGCAAACACGCACTGAACGTTATGTGCTAATCGCTTTGAATACTCTAAAAATGAGAGAAAGGTCTTTGCCGTATACAGGCTGTATCTTCATTTTACCTTTTCCTATGAAGTCAAGACAAAGAAGTGTTAAAAAATGTTGAAATTAATTAGCTAAGACCCACGTAAAAAATAAAAATAATGTGCCTTACCTGGTTTGAAGTGCACCTCTTCTATTGTGTGCACTATCCCCTTCACGATCCAATCACGACACCACTACACTAGGAAGGACAAACCATCGTCGAAATCACGATTCGTAAAATATCAGAATTTCTAAAATAAGTCATATTTCCATTTCGGTTATTTCAACAAGAACTTGTAAAATAGGTACGCCCGCTAAACACATGCAAACTAAGACCGACAGATATTTACATATGAATTGCGAAGTTTTCAACGATTTCGCCTGCAACCAGACTGAGCTCACTTCAGCGCTGCTAACAGGACGCACGATACAAATGTATATTATCACGCCTTGTATGTCGATGGTCTAGATTCTAGAAGAAGAACGTATTAAATGCAAAGTTATGAATTTTGCACATTTTAGTGCCAAATATATTAGTTGAGCTCGTTGTACTTGACAGTGTTATGATCTGGTAAGAGACATTTTTTTGAAGGCCTATATCCAGCAGAAAACTAGTGATACGCTGTAATGATGATGATGATGGGCTTGTTCTACTATTTGCAATCACCAGAGCATTATATTTTTTCTCTTTAATCCTAAATTGAAGCTGGTTATTTAAAATAAATGACTTGAATACAAAGAAAATAAAAATTCCAAAGACATATCTAGTGGTGTAGCCACGCTACAGTTATATTCTGGTTGTAGGTTGAATGGGTTGGCTTGGTGAAAGACCACGCTCTCACAGAATACCAGCGTATAATAGCAGCTTAATGCTGCTGTGTTTCTGAATTGATTTTGTATGATGAATGTAGAGAATCGGAGACCATTTTCACTGAAAATGAGTTGTTTTATCTATTCTCAGGGGTAATATGGCACCTGTACTTACGCAAATTAAAGTAAATAGCGGCTTGAGCATCAACATACCATCAGGTGGACTATGTACTTGTTTGCCACCCTTATTTTATAAAAAAATCACACATGATCTACTCTTGAACTGTTACCTGTTGTGAACCTGATACCATTTACTATCGTTATCACAACAAATTATCGTGATTTCACTCTTGAATACAGATCTCCCCAATATCTGCCAAAAAAGCTATCTGAGCTATCAGTACACTTTCGCCTCGTGAAAGTGATGGCTACTTTAATCTATATTTACTTATAGGTTTGTCGCGTATTGGAGCTTTGCTGATTAATTTACGATTCCTTTTGTTATAGACTATCAAATATAAATTTTTATGCCAAATTTGCCACTTTTGCCACGCTTGGGAGGCAAGCAAGAAGACACTTTATCGCCTCTTACGACATCCACGGGATGATATGAGCTAGTGGACATTTTTACACCGCCATTACTCCGTAAACGGTCAATAACTTTTTTTATGATATTGATGCCTCAAACAAGTTCGCTGCTGCAATCTTATGAAAAATTGTTTCATAACTTCGTTAATTTTTTGATTCTAATTTTTGAAGCGAAAACTTCTTTGGGCATGTTGGGAACTTTTGGAATGCGGAAAAAACACTGAACTTGCGTGACTGTCACGCTGAGATATATTACAGATGTATATCTATTAATTTGTTTGTATTAAATAGACAATAACCATTATTTTCTTGTAAAACAGCACAATAAATGAAAACTTTGTAACTGTATTAAATATATTAATATACGTTGTATGTAGTATATAATAATATACGTTGATAAAAATAATTTCTAATAAAAAATATTTCCCAAAAATATTTGTTAACATCCCAAATGTTATGTTTACATGTTTGTGAAGTTAAGAAGAAGTTTTTACTTTTAACTTACAGTCCTATGAGTGACAGATTTATTTTATATTCACCATTTTTAGTTGTTTTTTTTTTTTTGTAAATTATGCTATATTATTTGACGATAATACTGAAGTACCAATAGGACAAACCGGTCGAAGAACCGGCAACCAAACTATCTGGAGTTTATTGTCACCAGCGGTTTGTCCGGAGCGATATGACTCAGAGACTTTCAAGAAAAGAGCCTACTCTTTTCTAAAAGGCCGACAACGGACCTGCGATTCCCCTGGTGTTGTAGATGTTCATGGCCGACGATGATCGCTTACCATCAGGTGAGCCGCATGCTTGTTTTCCTCCTTTTCCTTAATAAAAGTAATCAACAATCGAATAAAGTTTGTTGAGTGGAAGCCCCGCACTAGTAAGCGAAATGAAGGGCGACTTCATGAAGTGAGGGCCTGGTAGGAGATGTAGAAAGTTGATGGAAGGTGGCTTTGGACCGTGCTTTGTGTCTTTACTTGGGAAAAGCCTACATTCAGCAGTGACTTGAGAGATCCTGTAATGATGACGATGATAATGATGATGAAACAAACATACATTTATTCTCTTCCTAACAGTTTTAACAGTAAATTTTTATTGTTCCCCTAAAAAATATTTTGAAGGCAGAAATAGTTAAGGGGTAAAGGGCTTTCACCTGACCAAACGGACTTCTAGGCAGAAAGTAAACTTTACTATTAGTTAAGATTACTAAGTACTTTATTTAACATTTTTTTTTAATTTCTTAAGCAAATTTATGTTACATTACAGTAAAATACTATCATGCAAATCTTTGCTGTCAACCATACAAATTGTAGAAGTAATATTCTGTTACTTCTACAATTTGTATGGTTGATTTTCGAGTAATATGATTAAAGTTTACAATCTACATCACTAAATATTTTAAGAGCATATATTCACGTTTAACAAGCAAATTCTCTCCTCAAAACGATATCTTGAAACTGCCTTCAGTCAGCCTTAATGACAGTTAGTGACGTTCAACTCATTTCGCACTTTAAAGCACCCTAAGCCTCTTTGTACACTAATGAATATTATTATAATGAATTAAATACCAAATGGCGTATTCCCGGCGGTAAAAAGGGGTTGAAGCATCAGTCTCCACTCGTCGACTGCACAAATTATGCAAAGACCCGCTTATGCTAATATCATCTACCTCCGTATAAATGATTCTTTGCCTTTTCCATTGTATCAATTCTCCGTCGAAATTTGTGTTTTAAATTATGAATGAATCTGTCTGTGACGCCGTTTTTATATTGAGGTTTGACGAAAAGTTTTCTATACTTTTTACAACACTGTCTTGTCTCGACTTTCTTTACTCTATTTCATTAAGTAATAAAGTAAAGTAATTATAGTCTGTATGCGTTCAATTTAGGGCATAGGCTTCCTCTTATTATTAAGAGGGTTACAGACTAATTTATCCTCCGTGTCGCAGTAGCGGACTTCACACGACCTTGCAATATATTTCCTTAGACATGCAGGTTATTTTATTCCTGAGACATTTTCACTTTCCTCACGTTATGTTCCTTCGCCTCCGAGGACGTGATAAATCAGCAATTAAAAATTCAATTAGCAATTTCTTGGTTGCCGGAGGGGATGGAACTCGTGTCGCTTGTGTACAATTTAAGATTTATTCACTAGTTAAAGTTATAGATTAGTAAATTACAATTATAACACATAACAAATTTAAATATATGCAGGCTACCAGCAACTAAACCAGCTTGTTAGAAATGAGTCTCTGTAGGAACAGAAACGCATTCATGTCAATTTATCTAACATTAAATTTTCGGTGGTAAAATAACGGACGACAAACAAGTACACAGTCTCCTGATGGTAAGTGGATGCTTTGATCCATAAATATCTACATACATACCCAATAAGGAATCAAAATACAGATGCGTTGCCAAAGCTAAGGACTAAGTTGGAAAGCCTCTTTTCCAGTAAAAAGTTAAAATCTATAGATGAGATTAAACCCAATTTATTATCTGAAATCTATGTAAATAAAGAATACGTATAAAAAACTTAATGAACTAAAGCAACTTCACAAGCACATAAGTCATCTGTACGTATTAATAGAGTTTTTGATTTATTCCTAACGCGCTCTTTCAGGCAGTATGAAGAGATACACCAGGTGTGTTGATTGCAAAGAGCGCACTCGCAACAGTGATGCGATACTAGAGTTATGGAATAAATCACCCCTCGTACCGGGAAATTGCTGACTTGCGTCCGACGTAACGGCACATAGAGATGCGATGCGGAGAGTAACAATAATCGATATCGTGTATTTCAATGGTACACGAGATATTAATTTATATCATCGTAATGAAACTTAGGATTTCTAATGAGATTTTTACTTGAACTTTTAAGACCCTGATAGTAAAGTACATATTATATAATAATAATAATAATATAATAATAATAATAATATTTCACAACTGTCACACAACGCCATCTAGTCCCAAGCTAACCAGAGCTTGTGTTATGGGTACTAGACAACAGATAAACATACTTAAATATTTCTAAATACATAAATATTATAGATAAATTACACCCAGACACAGAACAAATGATCGTGCTCATCACACAAACATTTGTCCTGGGTGGGAATCGAACCCACGACCTCCGGCTTAGCAGTCAGGGTCACTAACCACTAGACCAACAGGCCTGTCATCATATATATAAAAGAGGATGTTTGTATCGTATCGTATAATCGTTTAAGTCAAAATGATCGATCACAAAAAAAAATTCGTAATTCAACGTTTTTTATTTTATATGCTTTTTTAATAAAGCGCTGCAACAAATAAATTAAATTGCATGCGATAAAATAAAAAAGACGTTGCTGAACATAATCTATGATATTAACTGGCAGGGTAATGTATAGACCAATGTATATACCAATGATATATATATATATATATATATATATATATATATATATATATATATATATATATATATATATATCATTGGCCTGTAATATACTCGCACATTAGAATATTTATTATTCAATATAGAATACAAGTAATTCATATTGAAAGTACTTTTTTTTACTTTTACCACTAGTTAAAAAACCTTGGTTCTGCGAAGAACCAGCAACACTTTTTTTGAAGCACATTTTTATAATAAAACAGAGGTTGTAAGTCTACTTACAAAACTTATTTAAGAAACAGCTTGGACGAGACCGATTCATTCCTAGAGGATTATCAAACATGTTTTATATTTATTTTATTCGTTAAATGCTAATAAAGAGCATTAATAAATAAGTTGATGTTTAATAATTATTTAATGTTGTACTAGTAAGGCTGATAGCGATAAAAATTATTTTAGGTATATTTTTGCTTTTAAAATATTATTTTAATACTTGCCTCTTTATAAGATTAAAAATAAGGCCAACGAAACAGTCACTGCAAAGAACTCTAAATATTCAAAACTCAGTAATAAATAATGAACACTTTCTCATCCTTTAATAATTTTTTTAGTTAAATCATACCGTTTACCCATATTACTTACGTGAAATCTGAAATTAATTTAATTTAGTTTGAAGAAATCACATATTACCTGGTTTTGTATTATTTTAAAAAATCTGCTAAAACTAACACAGTTAATAATAATTGTATTATTTTAACCAGATTTTCATTGAAATAGTTTACTAAAACATTCCTCGTATTGTCAATGCCAATATAAAACGGTTTTGATATTGTAGTTCTCGGTTGCACCGCTTAAAACATCGTGTGAAAACATGCACGTCTATAAAATTAAAAAAGTCAGACATATTTAAAGTCCAGTGGCACAAATTTAAATGTTTTTAAACCCTTTCGGATATGAGAGGAGATCTATAACCAGCTGTGAGACGCTGTAATTTTACTGTTATATTGTGTTCTTTTTTGTTTGTGTATAAAATTATATATATATATATATATATATATATATATATATATATATATATATATATATATATATATATATATATATATATATTTAACTTATTTATTATGTAACTTTATAATGGCATCCACAGAAAACCAATAAAACCGTGTTTTTTTTTTAGTATGTTATACCATTTTTATCTCAATCATTTTTCTAATTATTGGTCTTATCGAATGCAAACGCACAACACTAGGTTTGTGTATGCCGCGTCATCTAATTTCCGCAACGCCCCGTAGGAAACCTCGACGAATACCTAGTCAAACTGTGCGCCACCATTACATATTGTGTTCAGTTGTTCATTGTGAAGCAACTCGCACTGAGCACAAATCGACGAGAAACTCTGCTGACGCCAACTATGAGTAAAACTGAGCTATGGTAAATGGATATCGTATATACTTTTATTATGAGTGTTACTGCTTACGAACATACTGGCCGGAAAGAAACTGCACGCTAAAGAAAACAGGTAAAAAAGAAAAACAAAAAAAGTTAGCCATCACGAGACGCATGGCAAGTGTGAAACATCGTAGTTGATGGTAAAATTTATAATAAATTAACACCAATAAAGAATCTTGAGTTAAATATTAAAAAAAAATAGAAAGGCACAAGCAGTGCACAACTCATACAGAGAACGTTGCTTCTCTGTGTTGGTTGTGTTGTGTAAGTGTATAGTGTAAAGTCGAGAGCGGTGGCGTAGAGGGATGTCAGCATAAGAGAACGTCATGTCGTTTGCCTTTGCCGTCACGGCATATGAATCGGTTTTGCTACCAAGGTGCGCCAATAGATGTTTCACATCAAAAGGATCGACTGGCGCTATCGGTTTCGTGACAATCCAAATAGTATTAATTTAATATTGTTTTAAAAATAAACTTTAATGCTTAAACATATCTGTTTGTAAAAAAATGTATCATTTTTAGATTTAATGTCAGTATCCCATCGAGTTCAATTTTTATTGAAGTATCTAACATTCGTTTACTGCCTTTGAATGTATAAATAATTCATTATTATATTTCGGTTTAATTCGGCCAAATGTTCATCTTGTTGTGACAGCGTAAGAAAATTTTTCAGTCCAACTTTTCGTATAAGGAAACTATTTCTAGAAAGTTCTTACCGGCTCTAATAGATGGTGGTGGTTATAATAATCCTTTTTTGTACCATTTTTGTTTTACACAATATTTAAAATAGGTAATAGTAAGACCGTGTATATTTACTGAGATTTGTAATATCGTATAAATTGCCCCGTAAAGGAATTACTGATTCTGTGGAGTCGAGAAACTGGAATCACTAGCTTGTGTTTGTTCCTGATGTTGACAGAGTCGGTATTGTTGTGCAATACCGACTCTGTCAAACTCTGTCTCGAAGACGAAGCGAAGAGGTTGGACTCTACTCCCGAATTTTAAAACCAGTACATTGCATAAATATGTTATGGAAAGCACATAAATAGAAAGAAGAAACACTAGTAAATAAGCTTGATTCTTTTTTAAAGAAACAATACGTATTATTAGTAAAAAATGTATACTGTGGATGTTTTTTAGTCTGTGGTTAATAAATTCCCTGTGTGGAAGATATCTCGAGAACTACTTAACAAAACGTCCTAATTTTTTTCACATTCTTCAGAATCATGTACAGCTGAATTCTTTCAATAATCACTTTTGTAATCTATTTAAAATATCACATGAGCGTTTGGGGTATGCAGTTGTAGATTTTCACATTTTTTCTCATGAAAACTTTTTATATAAAGTGTTTTCTCTTCTTTTGTCTGCGGCGCAAAATTTCTTAAAATCAAAAGTACATATTATATACATTTTCAATTGTATTGTATTCTAATTGTATCAGAAATATACTTGTAAAAGTTCTAAGAAGCTTTATTTTATCACACTTGTTCTATTCCGAACAGTGTATATATATAGTAAATTTGTGTAAATATACTGAGTGGCCAATGTTAACATATTTATTTCTTTAAATTTTCTCTGAGAGACTCTATACCCAGACCGGCGCCAGAAAGCAATAAATTGCGCATATTAAAGAGTGTTACGTCTGGTATCTAGATCGTTAATCCACCTCTCAGCCTTGAGTCAGTAAGAGCCACTTTGGCTAACAGCACTTATATCTCAGAAATTAGACTGTCTGGTATAGTAACGTCGGCAAATCTTTCCTACCTAATCTTAGACTACAGCCAATTAACAGACTCAGTTTATGCTTGTTGATCTAATATTCTTAACTTCTTTTGCTGGTCATGACGTCCCTGGTTAGAACCCAGAGTCGGGCCAGTATGAGTTATTGGGTTTTATTGTCAAGAAAGTCTCAGCAGCAACCAGGAGTCTTTGGCGGCGGTTAACCCCGTGCCTCGGAAAGCACATAAAGCCGGTAGTCCTGCTCCTGATGATATATCTCTGTTCGGTCAGATTTCCGTCCCATAAGACTATAAGAGTGAGAGAGTTGAGAGTACACCAGTGCTTGCGCGTACACTCGGGCACTGTAATCCTGTCCCGCGCAGATGCTGCGTCACCGTTGATACTGGCCACTGAGACCGGAATTTGGTCACAGTGGCCAAATCTCGATATTATTATTATGGTTGAAAAATAGACTTTCCGTTTTAATTTAACGTTAAATTTTTAAATAGTCATAGTATTTTTATATTAACCCTTCAATCCCCATAAAATTCTCATGCAGTCGCATGCACCTGGCAAATCCTGAGCGGTCGCGTGCGACCGCACCCACCCACAGCACTTAAAACCATTGACACTTATATTTAGTTACTACTTTTCCATGAAGAAGTTTAGCATTATAAAATCTATACATAATTTTCTGTGGTCTAAACAAAAGTCAGGTTTTACTTCATTACAAAAATATTTTATTGCATTTTGATAACAAAAAAATATATCAAGCGGATGACGGCAGCGTGAAAATTACAATTATTTCTATATATTACTCGAAATTATTGACGTAAAAACATAAATTATATTCACACAAAAACGTTTATAATAAAACATTATAGTAAAATACAAACAAAACACTAGAAAAATCCAAAATCAACATAACAACATCCAAATGAAAATGGTGTACTTAATGAACGTAGAACATAAATTAATATCCATAGACTAACTGTTTTTTTATTCCACTAGAGGATAGAAAATTTTATATTGATTCTATATTGCTAATTTTCTTCAAAGAAAAATAGTCTCTAAATATAATTTTTTATGGGTTAACGTGCTGTGGGTGGGTGCGGTCATATTTGACCGCTTGAATTTTGATGAAATATCGAAGCGGTCAAATTTGGCCGCTTGGTGTTGGAGAGGTTAAAAAGAAAAAAATAATACCTTATAACGGGTTACCTGTGCCTGTATTTCGTCCAATTGCTCTAAGAGGTGACTATAGCATAAGCCAAAAATACTTATAGTTCTTGCAATTCACGAGAGCGGTCGACCTTTGGATGTGGTTCAACGTAATAATATTATAACCCTCTCGTTAACGCCAGGCGTAAAATATTCTGACAGTGGCGGTAAGCAGCATCAACGGTGCGTAACTTCTGGTATTACGGTCGTCAATATCTCTGCCGATCGTATAAGACAAATTCTCTAAAAGGCCTATGTGACTCTTATGTATTGACGAGGAAAAAATTATGGACGAAGTTATATTGATACTAGTTAACCAACAAATTTATATTAAGAGCTTGACGACAAATAGTAAGAAACATTTTTCGTAATATATTAGCAATAGGAAAAAATGTAATTCAATAATTCGTCTAATATCTGTCACAGTCTAACTCATTTTAACAACCTTTATAGCAGTATATATCTGTATAACAAATAATATGTGTTAATATGTGTTTTTCTTTCACTTTTGGTAAAAACGTTACCTCCACATTAGGATTTTCTCCTGTATCGTGGAGGCAGTTTACATACATAAATTTCACAAGGACAAACATCCAGGCCTGGAACAAGTATTTGGAGGTCATGAAAATAATGTTAACGTGCGGGATTCGAACCCGCGGCGCAAGTCATTATTAAGCAACTGCGGCATAGAGCCGTCATTATCATTAACAAACATGTTTTGTAATGTTTTACGAGAGGATTATAAATATATTGAAAAATTTCTAGTAATATCTGACACAGTCTAATCTTTTTAACAAACCGATAGTATATAGGGGTATAAGTGTCAGTATCCTGTACCTTTAAACGAGCAATTCTTGTATATATATATATATATATATATATATATATATATATATATAATCGGAATCTCGGAAACGGTTCCAACTATTTTCATAAAATTTTGTGTGCAGGGAGTTTCGGGGGCAATAAATCGATCTAGCTAGGATTTCTTTTTAGAAAATGTCTTTTTGTCCGTGTTTTTAGGCAATGGAAAACTGCTACAATATCGTTAGAATAAGAAGGTAAATTTTGACGGTTTATTAATGATTACAAATAGCTTAATTGGTATATTGGGCGGTGACAAACTCGTAATACCATGGATCGAGCCCAGACCAACCGACCTTTTTTAATTTTTCTTTCAAGTTCCTTTCTTTTTTGAGAAAGTCTATTTTTTCGAGCCCTTTTTAGGGTTCCGTAGTCAACTAGGAACCCTTATAGTTTCGCCATGTTTGTCTGTCCGTCCTCGCTTAATCTCTGTGACCGTTAGCACTAGAAAGCTGAAATCACGCCGATAAAGTGGTAAAATAAAAATTGGAAAAAAATGTTTTATTAGGGTAGCCCCCCTATATGTAAAGTGGGAAGTGATTTTTTTTTTAATTACAACCCTAACGTGTGATATATTGTTGGAAAGGTATTTAAAAATGAATAGGGGTTTACTAAAATCATTTTTGATAATGTCAATAATTTCGGAAATAATCGCTCTAAAAGTAAAAACCAATGTGTCCCCCCCCCCCTCTAACTTTTGAACCATAAGTTTAGAAAATATGAAAAAAATCTGAGAAGTAGAACTTTATAAGGACTTTCTAGGAAAATCATTTTGAACTTGGATCGAAACAACAGTACCCACTACCGGGAGCAGTTGCAGGAGCGCGGAGCGCTGCTGGAGCGCGAACATAATGGATACCCACCTTTAAACTCATAAGTGGGAACACTTATTGTGACGGACGGGAAACTACGGAACCCTACACAGAGCGTGGCCCGACACGCTCTTGGCCGGTTTTTTTTTTGGTATTTTTTTAAAAACACGAAAATTTAAATTAAACTAATTGCACTCATGATTTTTTATTCAAATAACCAGTTCAGTTTTTTCTATTATGTCGCTAAGATCAAAAAATATAATTCGTATTTCATCAGTATGTAATTTGTATCCAAATATAATTTCCAAAACACGCGAATTCAAGCAAAGCTCGGTCAACCGGGTACTATCAAGTTAAAGGATATATGGTTTGCTAACAGTTTGCCCGCTTCGAAGGAAAATGTCTTACTTTTGATATATTCTACAGTCTAGTTCATAGCAGTTTTAAAATAAATTTCATGTGAATTACGACGCCAAGATGGCAAACTCATAAATTATGTCATTCCAGTAAACAGTGTCCTAGTCACCGGTGGTGCGCGATAAATACTCGTGCGCGTTGGCTCTGAAACGAGCGAGAAGCGAAAGAACGTAAAAAAGAACTTGTATTTTATATTTAAAAGAAAAACATATTTTATATTTATTATATTATTTTCAAATGTCATATGCCACCATGAAAGATAATTGATCACACATAGGAAATAATATTCCTACTCAAAAATATTATATTTCCTGTTCCTTACATGAACAAGGTATCTAAACAAACAAACAAAGAAATACCTTATTTTGAGAAAAGCTATTAAGCTACACAACAGAACAATATACATACAAAACTGCATAAACCTAAAAGCATGGCCATGTACGTCGTAAGTGATGCCAAAAACGTGTATACGTGGTAGAGCCATGCTGCATTTATATTAGTAGTATAGTTGTAGCACGAATGGGTCGGCTCGACCGGGGAAGGACCACGCTCTCACAGAATACCAGCGTGAAATAGTAGCTTAATGCTGCTGTATTTCGTATGGTGAGTGTAGAGAACCGGAGACCCTTTTTACTGGAAACGAGGCATTCCATCTTAGTCCTCACGGGTGACAACGCATCTGCATTTTGATTCGTAATCGAGGATAGATGTGGATGTCTATGGGCCACAGCAACCACTTACCATCAGGTGGACTGTGTGTTCGTTTGTCACCCTATCCTATAAAAAAAAAAAAAAAAAAAAAAAAAAAAAGGTCGTCACTCAGCGTGAGTTGCGGTAAACTACAACTAATTTCAGAGATCACTTAAGCCTTAGAGGAAACAGTCCCGGAACCAATAAAATGAGAAGTAAATTTAACAACAAATGAATAAATATATAAATCGAAATTCTCCACTCGAAGTTGTATCCACCAAGCTAGGGTTGTAAGATCGTCAGGCATATACAATATATTTAAATAGACTACTTGAACTTTTGAATGTAAATAATAAACGTTTTGTTGAATTATAAACGGACAATCTGCATTGATTGATTGTACCGTAGTAGTTAGACACTTACTTACTTACTTATCTTCACGCACAATCCCTAACGGGGTAGCCAGAGAGAACAGATCGCCAAGCGTCACGATCCTTACATACCTCTTTCGCTTCTTTCAGGTTCATTAACTTCTTCATACATGCACGTCTAGGTATCCGAGTACTCTTGACCCTCCCCTCTTCGAGCAATTTGCTCACATGGTCTTCGAAAGTTAGTCTCGGTCTACCTCGACACCTTTTAATATTTACTTTTGCTCTATATATTTTCTTCACCATTCGGTCTTCACTTATTCGCTCAACGTGCCCAAACCATTACAGTACGCCCCTATCAATTTTTGTGATAAGGTCATCTTTCAATCCTGCCATATTGCGAATCTCTTCGTTTCGCTTTCGATCGGCTATGGTAACGCCACACATTTACGAAGAGATCGCATCTCCACTGCATTCAACTTGCTTTTATGCTCCTTCTGGCATACCCAGGTTTCGCTGCCATATAACAAAGTCGGTACCAACACTGCGTTATGTATTGCAAGGCGTGCACTCTTCACCACGCCTTGCCTTTTGACTAATGCATTCAGGGCACCATTGACTTTGTTTCCGGTAGCGACATGCCTATCCACATCTAAATCACATCTTCCATCCCGGCTGAAAGCACTCCCCAAGTACTAATGGTAAGTATCTTTCCTGGATTAAGAATTCGAATGCAGATCCCGTTCCCTATACCGTCCCCAGTGAAATAAGTCTCCGGTTCTTTAAACTCATCATACGAAACACAGGAACATTTTTTTTAAATAGAAGATATTAGTAATTTTATTGATTAACATTACTAATATTCCTTTTAACCACTACTGGTAAGCTTAAAACACTTGTGTAATGGTACCCACTGACGAGACGTCCATTAATCCAAATGGAGTGGTAATCGTCCAAAATCGTTCCGTGAATGGTAAAAACATATTCCATTTAGATGGATTTCATCCAGCTCTGGATTTCCAAATGGATTGACATCCATGTGTCCAATCCAAATGGACGTCGTCCGCGGCCGTCCGTCGATGTCAAAAACGTGCGCCACGCCAAATAGAAGCAAGCCGAATCGTCAGTGAATGGGCGAACCGGCGTCCATTTTTTGGACGTTATTGCGTCAGTTAATGTTTTGGTGTTGATGGTAATACATGTGCTCTGTTTGTCAAGCATAAACTGTGTATTGGATTAAATATGTTTTTATTATGTAAACTATAAACTGCGTACTTGTTTGTCACCCAACAAACGAGTACACAGTCCACATGATGTTAAATTGATACTGTAGCCCATAGACTGAATCTGTAATCAAATAAGAATCAAAATGTGAATGCATTGTCACCGATGTAGAACTATATGGAGTGCCACATTCCCAGTAAAAATATTATCCGGTTCTTTACACTCAGCATACGAAAGGCAGCAGATTTAAGCTGCTATTTTATGCTATTTTGTGAGATCGTGGTCCTTCTTCGTTCAAACCGACTCTCATTTGTACTACATCCATAATATGGATGCAACGTTGCTCTACCACATACGTGGTATGTGGATATTTTTCATTATAACTGTACAGTTATAATGAAAAATATCCTCTATTTGTTGATTTCTTTTATTTCAACCTCAGTCAATGATATTGCTCCACCATAATATATACCTTAACTAGAACTAGAGTGACAAACTAGCACATAGTCCACCTGGTAGTTGAATGCTGTGGCCCATAGACATTTACATGTATCCTCAATTGAGAATCAAAACATAGATGCGTTGTCACCTTTGAAGACTACGATGGATTGTCCCGTTTAGGTTTTTTGTCTTTTTATGAAACACACGTTGCAGCTGCCACCAGTAAAGTATTATTATCCACATTATTATTTATTTCCGTTTCGTACAACTACCAAGTTCGAAGTGACGACATGCGTCCAAATGGAAGTATCGTCAATGGTACCGTATCTGGATAAAATTTCATTTGGAGTGCATCCATATGGAAGTCTTCTAAATAGACGTATCGTCAGTGGGTACCTTTAGGAGTGGTTCATGACAGATCGACGATCCGCGCCCTGCCGTTAGACTACTGTCACTTTTTAATCATTAAGCTGCTATTTTACGTTAGTTTAAGATGCGATTGCCCACGGCACAGCCATCCCAAGTAATGATTGTAGTCGCTTACGTTAACATTGTTTTAGCTACATCGCAGTCAGATTAAAACATTAGTGAGTAAAGTGGTGTGACTTAATATATTTATATCTATGGATACTAAATTAGTAGGCGATTTACAGTAAACTAATTTAGCTAATAAACTTTGCTCACCCAAACATTTGTCGTGCGTTTCATAGCTCCACGCGTGTAGTACGGTCACCAGCCCAGATATTTCTCTTCCACGCGAGTTATCGGGACATTTCCCGGTGTTTTATTGTTATGGCCACCTTGATGCCGGTGAGGCTTTGACACCCCATACTGATAGATGATAAGTACATTTTAACTTCGTATCGGGATTCGCTTTGTGCGATGCAATCGGTCCATTTGATTTTTATCGTTTGAGTTTTTGTTTTGTCCTGTAATGGATGGAAGATTATTGATGACCGCGAGTGAATGATAAATTACTTTATATTTTAGTGTTTTACGATTTTATGTCTCAGAAATAAGTTGACTTACCGATATATTTTCATCGTATGTTTTGAATAAAATGTAAAAGCTATTTAAAAAAAAAACATCATTAAATGGAGAGGTTGTATAAAACATTAAACATGACATGACATTTAGAATAAGAGAATTAGTGGTTTTCTAATGCAGTTCATTCACTTTTTTATAAGATAGGGTGACAAACGAGCATACAGTCCACCCGATGGTAAGTGGTTGCTGTGGCCCATAGACATCTACATCTATCCTCGATTACGAATCAAAATGGAGATGCGTTGTCACCCGTGAGGACTAAGATGGAATGCCTTGTTTCCAGTAAAAATGGTCTCCTGTTCTCTACACTCATCATACAAAAGACAGCAGCATTAGGCTACTATTTTACGCTGGTATTCTGTGATAGCGTGGTCCTTCCCCGGTCGAGCTGACCCATTCGTGCAACTATACTACTAATATAACTGCAGCATGGCTCCACCTCGTAAATATAATAATATTAATCAAAACTTTGTTTGGTTTTTACTTAATATAAGTCCCAACTTAAAAAAAAAATGTAAAGAATTTCTGATTACAAAATATCTGGTGAATCTGGTTTAAGATAATGCCATCAAATGTAGAAATGTTAAAACCGCAACAGTATCTGTCTTTAACGTTTCTCTGCCTTTAACTTTTTAATTTTTTTCATTGATGCTAAATTTCAATTTTGGCAGTAACTAGTAGTCTAGTTTCTTTTTTTAATAAGAAATGGGTGCTAAACGAGCACACTGGAAAGTGGGTACTATGGCCCACATACTACATACATCTATCTACTACATACATCCTCGACTACGAATTAAAGTGCAGATGCGCTGTCAACCGTGAGGACTAAGATAGAATGCCTCATTTCCAGTAAAAAGGGTGAAGCTGAAAGTTGAGCCAGAGCCTACCTTGCGAAACAGAGCAGTGTGTGTAACTGCTATTTTACGCTGGTATTCTGACCGTGGTCCTTCCCGAATCAAGCCGACGCATTCGTGCTACAACTATACTACTAATATATCTCCAGAATGATTCTAACACGTAAAAAATAATATAATAGCACGTTTATGACCATAATAACTCAAGGATTATAAGAGGTTAAATCAATTTATAATCTAGATGCTCAAAGGAATTTTAATAGATATCAAAATATCAAGGTTGTAAGAATAATATAATATAGCTTTTGAGTTATGGGGGATGTCAAGGCCAGTTACTGCTACTGGTACCGGTTCCATGCAAGACGTAAAGCACCCGCCATTTCGTCGTATGATTGCCATCCATCTGATAGCTAAGAATCGTCCAAGCGACATTAGAGAGCTTATAATTGCTTTTTTTAATAGAGTATAGGTGACTAACGAGCACACTGTCCAACTGATGGTAAATGGATGCTATGAGCCATAGACATCTACATTTATCCTTGAATAAGAATCAAATTTCCGGTTCTCTACACTCACCATACGAAACTTAGCAATATTAAGCTGCTATTTTACACTGATATTCTGTGAGAGCGTGGTCTCTATCGACCGACTGTTGTGCTACAACTATAATATAGCTGCGGATGGGCTCTTCCACGTTTGTGTTTGTTTTATGACAGATAGTCTTTTTAGAAATGCAACAGATTAGAGGATAATTAGGATTAATGTAGAGTATTATGTTATCCCGGGAGCATTTATACTATAACCTTACCTGGAAGCTTGAGGGAGTGCTAATAGTAACCATGATAGTTGTAGATACGTGAAGACATAACGCTTATCTTTAAAAATGGCTCGAAGTAGTTCAAGTAAATATATTACAACACAATGCTAGTGCATCGTTTTTATTTTCCGCACTTGGCTGACAAACTTTTGTGTGTCTAAATAAGTCTTTAGGTTATATTTTTTTTAATTATATGAAAAATACATTTTTGCAATTATTTCAAATTGATCGTTTTAATACAAGTAGCCTTAAATACAAGCACTTCAGATAAAGAAGGCAAAGAAGGCTAAATACAGTCATGCATTCCCACCACACAGTGTAGTACACTCAGCGACGAAAACCACGTCTTGGACTTTAGGGTAACAACTCATCTGTAATTCGATACTTAATCGATGGAAATATGGACAGGAAAAGATTTCTATGGTACACTTACCGTGTTGTGGATTTTACGATTTACGGCTTTTTTTATAATAAGTCAAAGTCAACGAGAACAATAATATGATCATTATAATGTCAATGACAGTCATAAGTTATAGTAATTAGAGTTGGAAACTTCAATACTCGTAAATAGCCTTTGAATAGAATCAAAAGATTCTTTATGTCTTCGTTTCGTATTTAACTCTCAAATGAATTGATTTGTTCTAACACCGTGGTTTTAAATAATAATGTTTAAAATGTGGGCTAATGTATATTTATAAAAAAAATTGTATGACCATAAAAATGTAGTACTTGGCACAGGCACAGCGTAGCTAGCCTCTCAGTATTCTATAAGACGCATTTCAGTTTATGTGCACAGGAATTATATGCTTTAATTCTTCCCTTCCCTTTTCCCCAGAGGACTATCAGGTAGTCGGCGGGTCTTTACTCTTTGTTATCGATATTTTTTATGTTATTTCATAATGCATTCATTATAGATTTTGAATAATTTGCCGTCATTAAAACATTGCGGCTTACCATCTAAGACTTCATAGAATCAGATGTTACTTTGCGGAAATAAGTGCCTGTTTCCTAATCTTGAGCTGCTTTTATTTTGTTGTTTCCTTTTCCACAGCACTTCATGTTTCCGTCGTACCGGCTAGCGTATTAAATCGAATTTATAGCATATTTGTCCAAAGACGGCCACGTGCCACTTCCGCCATTTTGTTTTGTTTCGAAACGAACTACGCTGATTCAGTTCACCAAATCCCGCAATACATTTTAGTCATTCGCGCACCATAACTTTGTGATCATTCGTCCCGGAATTGAACCAGGGACCTATGGTCCAACCAGGGACTGTAAGTTCATTTGTCGCTTCAGTTTCACAAAAAAAACTGTATGCTCGTTTCTCAGCTTTAATTTCATAAAAATAAACTTTATCGTAACGATATTTAATACAAGTTCTAATTAGACTTTTATGTAACCCAAAATTTACTGGGTATTCTTAACATTTAATAAAACTCACAGTTTATTATCACCTTATTATTAACGTTTTGTTGGATAATAAATTGCATGTCGTAAAATGTGCGAAGCCTTACGTACTGATGTTACTGGTGTTTAGCGAGACTTAAATGCGTTGATCTAAAAATTAGGTTATAAACGAAAACTATTCTAAAATAATTTGTTGTGTTGTCAATACTATCTCTATTTGCTTATTTGAGATGTTTCTTTAAAATCTTAGTACTTTTTTATATAATAAGGTTGGCAAGCGAGGACACGGTCCACCTAATTCACTTGACTATTCTGTATCATATTTAACAACGAAATGGATTTATTTAAAATATGCGTTACAAATTATAATTTGTTAAACTAACAACGTAGTTAATAGTAGTCGTTAGCCGGATAAACTAACTAATAATAACTTGTAAGTACTAAATTAATATTTTGCAATTGAGAACAGATTAGTGTATTTTTGATTATATTAAATCATACTGAATAGCTTATAGATAATACTGAATCTGCTTCTAGTGAACTGTCCAAAGTGAAGCCTGCTGGAAGAAATTTCATTACGAAATCAGTGATATTGTATAAAAATCTCTTTTTATATTTTTCTTTGTAACAATAATTTATGTAGTACCCGGTTGACCGAGCTTTGCTCGGTATTTTTCGCTCGATTTTTTTAATTCGTGTGTTTTGGAAATTATATTTAGATACAAATTACATACTGATGAATTATAAATAATATTTTTTGATCTTAGCGACATAACAGAAAAAACGGAACTGGTTATTTGAATAAAAAATCATGAGTGCAATTATTTTTATTTAAATTTTCGTGTTTTTAAAAAATACTAAAAAAAGGGCTCGAAAAAAATATATTTTCTCAAAAAAGAAAGAAACTTGAAAAAAAAAATAAAAAAGTCGGTCGGTCGGTCTGGGCTCGAACCGGGGTTTTACGATTTTGTGACCGCCCATTATACCAATAAGCTATTTATAATCATTACCAAACTGTCAAAATTTACCTTCTTATTCTAACTATATTGTAGCAGTTTTTAATTGCCTAAAAACACGGACAAAAAGACATTTTCTAAAAATAAATCTTAGCTAGATCGATTTATTATCCCCGAAACTCCCTGGACACTAAATTTTATGAAAATCGTTGGAGCCGTTTCCGAGATCCCGATTATATATATATATATATATATATATATACATATATACAAGAATTGCTCGTTTAATAGTATAGGATATATAATATATTTTGTAACATAATCTTTTATATAAACAAATAAATAGAGAAAAAGTTATACTTATGTAAAGTCATTTATATCTCTACCAATGGTTCAGATGTATCGTCATTCCCGAGGGCAAAGATTGAATATATCGTTATCACAGATAAGGGTCGTAGGGTGCTTGGTATGATGAGTGAGTGATTAATTAAAAATCATTCTTCATCAGTTCTTTAACTATGATTGTTGACTGGTAAAATGTGTCCGACCAATTCAACTGACGAATGTCATATTAAGGAAAACAAAAAAAAGGTGATCACACAATACTATCCCCGTGATACAGTTACTTAGAGCGCTAACTGCGTTTCCAAACTGAATGGCTACTATACTCAGCTTTAAGATGAAAAATGAATCTGCTCACTCACCTCTATCAGCGACGACCAGCCGCGTCTGAATACATGAATAGTTAGAAGCACTGCCTGTGGACTCAACGGACCTATAGTTTCTGCAGCAAATGGAATAAATATAGAGTAATATCTCAGAGACTCATATTTTTGCGCCATACTAATAAACGAAGCTCCCTGGCTCTAAAACAGGTACCCGAAAGATGAGAGACTGCTTAAGTCAGTAAAATCGCCCAGTTAAAAGTTCTGAGCTCGCATAAGAGACAAAATAAAAAATAAAAAAGTGCTTTCGGGTATTCTACGTTAGTTATTTGGAATAATTTAAAGTGAAGCCTGCTGGAAGAAATTTCATTACGAAATCAGTGATATTGTATAAAAATCTCTTTTTATATTTTTCTTTGTAACAATAATTTATGTATATATAATATATTTTGTAACATAATCTTTTATATAAACAAATAAATAGAGAAAAAGTTATACTTATGTAAAGTCATTTATATCTCTACCAATGGTTCAGATGTATCGTCATTCCTGAGGGCAAAGATTGAATATATCGTTATCACAGATAAGGGTCGTAGGGTGCTTGGTATGATGAGTGAGTGATTAATTAAAAATCATTCTTCATCAGTTCTTTAACTATGATTGTTGACTGGTAAAATGTGTCCGACCAATTCAACTGACGAATGTCATATTAAGGAAAACAAAAAAAAGGTGATCACACAATACTATCCCCGTGATACAGTTACTTAGAGCGCTAACTGCGTTTCCAAACTGAATGGCTACTATACTCAGCTTTAAGATGAAAAATGAATCTGCTCACTCACCTCTATCAGCGACGACCAGCCGCGTCTGAATACATGAATAGTTAGAAGCACTGCCTGTGGACTCAACGGACCTATAGTTTCTGCAGCAAATGGAATAAATATAGAGTAATATCTCAGAGACTCATATTTTTGCGCCATACTAATAAACGAAGCTCCCTGGCTCTAAAACAGGTACCCGAAAGATGAGAGACTGCTTAAGTCAGTAAAATCGCCCAGTTAAAAGTTCTGAGCTCGCATAAGAGACAAAATAAAAAATAAAAAAATGCTTTCGGGTATTCTACGTTAGTTATTTGGAATAATTTAAAGAGTATTAATACACTGACATTAATATCAGGCGTTACTTAGCGGAAATCCGTTACATTAAACATTTCAAAATTTTAATAAATAGTTTGATGAGAACACCTCTCGCCCTCCCTCGACTGTGTCCACCATCCCCATCACCACTAATCCCACCTACACCACTACTCTCAACACCACTACACCAGAAACGATACCTCTGTTGAAATTATTTAACATCTTTATATTTTGAGAGTTGCTAAAAAAACATTTCCATAAATATTGCAAGATGAGAATATATCCTAATGCAATCATAGTTTTGTAACCAAACAATAATCTTTTTGTATATTGTTAAATACTTACTCAGAATCAAATTCAACTTGAAATGAAAAATTAACGAAGCATTAACTTTATTCTAGCATCCAATTCAAATTATACGGTGAAATAATTTATTAATAATGGTGCCAAACACTCATTTAAAAACTTCTATATTTCTTTTTACAACTTTTTGCATTTGCTTTATCTGCTGCAGGTGAAATTGAAGATACAAAATAAAAAACAATGCAATTTGAAAGGAGCAAAGCGCACGAATCCCAAGACGCTTTTTCTCAGGAGATCGTCTCGCGCCGTAATTCTACAGGATGCCGTGTCGCGTAGAATATCCGAGAAACGACGGCCGTGTACGCGAAATTTACTGCGAGCGCTCTTCGTACAGCGGCTACAGTTCAAGAGCTAGGAGCGTATAAATAAACAAAGTTTTATGCGGTGTAAAATTAACTTATTATGATCTACAGATAAATAAAGACACTCGTATGTTTTTATGAATAAATTACTCCCACTCTAGGATTTTCCCCTGTATCGTTGTGGTATACAAAGATAAATTGCAAAAGGAGACACAACTTTGCTAAGCCACTACATCACGGAGCCTTCACTAATGTTTAGTTAAATAATGTTAAGAATCAGGAAAATAATTTTTAAATTACGGTCTCTGTAATATGCTATGTTTCTAAAAACAGAGTAACCCAAAGACACAGTTTCTTTTTTAATGAAAGGACAAACGAAGTTACAATCCATCTGGTTACAGACAACTGCAAACAAAGAATGCTACAGCTGCGCTGTACTCATTGAGGGGAAGTGCTCGCGTATTTATCACGGCTTTCTTTACCCTTCAGACCGGTACACAGCGTTACACGCATTGTTGTTTGTCGGCAGAGGCAGCTAAGATGGAGACATCTACCTGGACTCCAAGGCAGAAAGGGTGTGATAAAATCATTGCTGAACATAGTCCCATCCAAAGGAATGCCATAAAGCACGGACCTGAGCAACCCGCATTGTCGACTTCCTCAATCTCTTACCAGTTTGTCGCTCCATTTAGTGCTGGCTTGATACTTTGCTTGCTGGTACGAAGATGCCATTTGAGAACCTTTCTTCCCTATCGGTTTTCGGTAACTTGAGCTACATGGCCGACCTATTGTCACTTCAGTTTGCCGATCCGTTGGACTATATCGGTTACTTTAGTTCTATTGCGGGTACCCTCATTTGAAAGTATATCAAGCTGATAAAATTCAAGCATAGCCCTCTCCATAGCTCGCCTTGAGCTTCCTCATACGGCCAGCAGTGAAGGAAGTTTATACGTGGTAGAGCCATGCTGTAGCTATATTACTGATATAGTTGTAGCACGAATGGGTCGGCTCGACCGGGGAAGAACCACGCTCTCACAGAATACCAGCGTCAAATAGCAGCTTAATGCTGTTGTACTTCGTATGGTAAGTGAAGAGAACCGGAGACCCTTTTTACTGGAAACGAGGCATTCCATCTAGGTACTCACGGGTGACAACGCTTCTGCATTTTGATTCGTAATCAAATCGATCGAGGATAAATGTAGATGTCTATGAGCCATAATATTCACTTATCATCAGGTGGACTGTACGCTCGTTTGTCACCCCTATCCCATAAAAAATTAGATATATAAGTACTAGCGCTACACACTGGTTGTACAAACTTGTATTAAATTTTTGAGGTGACCGTGATAAGAAGATGTGTCGTAATGCTGCCCGGAAGATTACAACATATCTTCTTACGGTTGGC
Organism: Parnassius smintheus behrii; assembly: GCA_036936625.1. Classification (NCBI taxonomy): domain Eukaryota; kingdom Metazoa; phylum Arthropoda; class Insecta; order Lepidoptera; family Papilionidae; genus Parnassius; species Parnassius smintheus. The sequence goes on from JAUPFT010000020.1 coordinate 44,533,122, forward strand.
GATCACAGCTTTTTTATTGTAATTTTGTTGTTATCAAAAAGTTGCTGTTGCCCATCTGTTGATTTTCTTCCCACTGTGGTCTCTTACGACACCTACGGGACGATATGGAGATGTGGATATTTTTACCCCACCACTACACGGTGAGTGACATTAAGACAAATTAACCTGGATTCGATCGGTCGGATCGGTCGGATCGGATTTCGATTCCAAAGCTTGTGACAACACTGCCTTCTCTAAAAACATATTCATTAATTATATTTTGAGGGACTATGTGTATTGCCTTGTTCTGCTTCTTTTGCACCTCTTTCTTTTAAGTGGATTTGGCTTAAATGTTTATTATGCAAGGTTTTAAGGCGCCATTTTTTTCACTGATAAGCATCACCATTAGACAGGTCCAAATACTTCGTGTATTTTTTTGAACATTCGTTATTCAAGTCGTTAGCATCTGTCTATTTCTCCAGACAAGGAAAGGTACCATGTACGTAAATATATGTACGAAAATAAAATATTATATGTTACACGAAAATTACCCTCTCAGGTCCTGACATTTTATTACCAACTAAGTCAGACGTACGGTCAGGCCCAGAACAATATATTTTTTAATATAAGTAAATATAACGTAGAGTCATTTTGCCAATTAATTCTACTATGTTCTTATAGAAAAATAAAAAAAAATTCAACAATTAAAATATCGAATTACTTGTATGAAGATCTATTGGAGAGAGGCCGCTTGCAGACACCCCAGGTAAGCCCGTTCCTATTTATGAGCTATTTTTATTTGTTCTTCTCTTTTCCCACAGTAGCTCACACTCCTGTAGTGCCGGTTAACACATTGCATTAGATTATAGCAAGTATAATTTTTAGTTTTTTTTTTTACCTTACTTACCTAAGCTACTTGGCTATGTTATAAGCACCATTCTTATTATTATTTTTGAAATATACGAATTTCAACTAAGCTAGCCGATCAGTCATAGTACCATTCCAGTACAAGTACCTTATTACACAGTAACAAGGTACGTGTACTCGAAGTTAGATGAAATACTGATATTATTTTTAGAAAATTGTATTGATGTCCAACGCCCACGACGGCAAAATCCGACAGTAAGAACAAGACATGAAAAGATACCGATACAAAAATATACTTGAATCGAAATATTTATCTTTATACTGACTAATTTAGGTGCCATAAAACAAATACAATGATTATTAATAGAATATTTTCCTGCACAAATATTTGGTTGTATTTTATTTAATTCCTACGAAATTAAGTCAAAAGTCAGCGACTGAATTGATGGTTCCCATCCCTAGCCTATATGTTATGAAATATTAAATTACTAACTCAAATAACTGTGATGTGTAGAAAGAAACAAAATGCACAGGAAAACTTTAAATTTCATATAGTAAAAAAATACAATCTAATTATATCAATATCGTAATATATACACTGATTAGGTGCCCATAATTAATAAAACAATTACAGGTATATACTTTATTACGCTATCTGAGACCAATGCTATTTTTGTAGATTTATCGAAATTATAACACAAAATAAAATTTTCCTACATTATACTCTGCAGAATATAAAAATGTGTGTGTTTTTACATGACTTATAATTATAACTAACACTTTAGATTTTATTTTCAGTTACTTCTGACTACTATATTTCTTACGTGAACGACACAGTATCCGAAATGCAAATTATATAAATTGTTACGAGACAAAATATAAGTAAATAACTTTTCAAAAAGGAGTAATTAATTACCTTTTATATAAAAAATTTACGACAAATTTTCTTTTGTACCTACTACAAAATAATGTAGTGGGCTCTTGCATTCACACGGCGAAGAAATAGTCTGAAGTATATGAAGTAAACGCGACACTTAGGTAAAGGCGGAAACTTGTCATCATCATCATTATCATCATTGCGGTCCTTCAAGAGTCCACTGCTGAGCATAGGCCTCCCCCAAAAGGATACCACAAAGCACAGTCCTGAGCCACTTGCAGCCATCAACTTACTGCATGTCTTACCAGGTCATCATTACGACAGGTATAGGGCTGCCACTCGAGAACCTTTTTTCCCCTTCGGTTGTCGGTTCTTTGAGCTATATTGCCGGCCCTTTGCCACTTCAGCTTACTAATCAGTTGGGCTATGTTGATCATACTGGTTCTACTGCGGGTATCCTCATTTCTAAGCTTATCACGCAGAGAAACCCCAAGCATAGCCCTCTCCATAGCTCGCTGAGTGACCTTGAGCGTCCTCGTATGGCCAGCAGTGAAGGACTACGTCTCGGTTCCGTAGGTCATCACTGGCAACACGCTGGTTGTAGAGATTAGTTTCAGTTTTTGAGGTATATGTGACATTTAGATGTGTCGTAATTTCCCGAACGCTGCCAAGCCGAATTGAATTGGTCGTTTGATCTCTCGGCCGAAGTTGGACTTACCTAGTTTGACAATTTATCCCAGGTAAACATACTCTTCAACGAGTAACTTTGAGCTTAGTGCTCCCAACAGCTACCGGCACAGGTGTGACATGGAAGTTACACATGGTTTTTGTTTTGTTCATGTTCATCTTAGGACCTATCCGTTGGGAGGCACTATTAAGGTCATTGAGTATAACGCTCAGGTCCTCCAGCGATTCTGCCATAAAGACTGTATCGTCGGCAAATCGAAGGTAAGTGACATACTCGCCATTGATGTTAATACCGTATCCTTTCCGGTCCGGTAGATAGAAAACTTCTTCCAATGCAGCGGTAAAGACTTTTGGGGATATAACGTCACCCTGTCAGATACCCCTCTACAGTTGGATAGGTTGCGTACTCTGGTTCTGTACTTGGATAGCCATCGTTGCCCTACTGTACACTTCAGCACTTTGATATACCGACAGTCAACTTGACACCGCTAAATAGACTGCAGCTCCGCCCAAATTTCGACGGAATCAGAGGCTTTCTCATAGTCTACGTACATAAGGCAGATTGTACTCTTCGATCTTCTGTAAAATATGCCGAAGGGTACGTTTATGGTCTATGGTACTAAAGCCTTTTCGGACACCAGTTTGTCGAGAGGCTGGAAGTCGTCTATTCTGCATGCGAGACTATTAATAACGACTTTATTGAACAGTACATAGACGCGGCTTAGAAGGGAAATCGATCTGTAGTTCTACAAGAGAGTGTTGTCACCTTTATTGAAGAACAAGACTACTACTCTTCTGCTCCACGCCACCGGAGTAGTGCCACCATGGAGAACGTAATTAAAAAAGGTTCTAAGCGACTTCAGGTAGCGTTTTTCCACCTGATTTCAGAAGCTCCGCTGTAATTGCATCCTCACCTGGAGATTTGGTATTTTTAAGGTACTGAAGAGCCATTCTAATCTCGCTCAGACTGACGTCCGGGATATCATCGGAATAGTGTCGGATAAGACTTGCTCTTGGATCGTTGCTCATACTTGTATTTGGCTCCAACGATGACGTGTACTGCCCACAGAACCAATCATTCTAACTCAAAGTCTCAGGTGTCCTGGAAACGATGCTGCCAATCTCGGTCTTCAGTTTCGGAAGTTGGCTTTTTCTCGCAGACCAATCTCTGGCAAAGACTTTAGAGTTCTAGTTCCACTCAATCGCTTCTTCAATACGAGCTGTAATGAAGCTGCGTGACAGCCAGCAGCTGACCGAATTCACAGGGTAAGAGGGACTTACACAGAAAGTAGACCTTATCGAGCCCCGACGGTTCGATAAAAAATGGGATTGACTTAATTATGACAACCAGAGCCCAACTGTTCAGTGATGTCTCGCGAGGGTGAAAACTGGCAGCAATCACCAAATAGTTAGAGGCACACTAAACCGAAAGGCACACTAAACCGTAACGTTAAGTTGGAGAGGTTCCGTCTTATGAAGTCAACGCTTCATCCTCCTCGTGCACTATTCCAGGGTCCCGAAAACTTTCAGCTCGTATTACAAAACCATTTTCAGTGCCTAGAAGACTGCACCGCAGGAAATTGTTTAAGCATTTAGGATTGTTTTTTTTTTTTCAAAAATCGTGTCCCGCCGGGTTCATTGCAGGTTCTTCTGAAGACAGAGGCATTTTCCGAACCATATACCATATAAGAGTGACTTTCAATAAGTACTATTTGTAATCTATACTGAATGGAGAAGTTTGTGCTTTTGTTTCTCTTTCTGCACTTCTTCGATACTTGATAATTGGGTATAAGTATGCTGTGAGTATTTTAACTGTCCAGATAAGCGTTCGTTGTACCAGATGTCACCTTTAGCTCAAATGATGAAACGTCATGTCACTGATTTCCATAAGCTGAAAATAAAATTCGCATCAGTTTCGTTTATTTGTTTTAAACGAAACTGTGAAATATTGTTTTAGAGTTATAAATTAATTTCCTTACAAAAGTTTACGTATCTACATACGTCAGCTCCTATTCTTTACACATCGCTCTTCGCGATTGTTTCAGAGCGTTCAGTCTTGCAAATTGTATGCATAGGCAAATGAAGGGCAAACAACCCGCAATATAACCAACTCTTTTCCACAGAGCTCGCAACACTTGCAGTACAATAACAGTCAATACTTCGTTCCAAAACTCATTTCGAAAGTACAGTTTTAAGTGACGTGTTCAAGACTGTTTATATTCACACAATTCTTGCTCGTTAAAAATAACAAGGGTTGTGATTGTTCATAATCAAAATAATTTGAATTATTTATTTAATCAAAGTCATCATTATTACAGCACTCAAAAGTCAAAGTAAGCAAAGCCCATGGAATGCCAAGGACTTCCTGCATGTTTTACCGTATTGACACTACATCTAGTAGGGCCCGCTCTACTCTCCGCTTACCAGTCCAAGGTTTCGATTCAAGAATATTCCTTCCTTATCGGTCGTTAGTTCTTCGAGATATATGGTCGGTCCATTGTTACTTTAGATTACTGATTCGTAGAGTTTTGTTGATTACCCTGGTTCTATTACAGTTATCTTCATTACGGACTCTATAAAAGAAACTAAAAAAAGTGCTCATCATAGCTCGTAATCATTCATTCATTACAGCATATCGAAAGTCTACTGCTGGACATAGTTCTTCCCCTCATAGTTTTCTCCATGGGGTATATTTGCCATAGTTAACTTGCTTGGGGTAAGCTGGCAATCGAAGTATTCATTATTTTAAGTTGGGTTGTTGAAAGTTATCAGGAAGATTCTGTTGTCAATCTTATCCCACCTGTTTCAATTTTCTTGTCGTCTCTTATGCTGCAATTACGGAGATTCAGTATATATTTGTGGCACATAATACTTTTTTGAATGTATTATTTTTGTTCAATAGCAAATTCACTGGTTCGAAAAATACCCTTGTTACCTCCTGTAAAAATCCAGCTGGAAATCTAACGGGATTTATTTAAGAACAAATAATAAAATCTGTTGAAGATTCAAAATTTTCTCTCTAATCGAACAATAGCTTATATAAGGTTAGTAATGTTTTTCAAACAAGAAAAGCTGAGCAATATTTTTTCGTAATTAATTAAAGAAATATCTTAATACCTTAAAAGCAGACTTTTATGATGGTATCTTTTTAATGTTTTAAGAAAACTTCGTTTCACTTAACTGAGTTTTGTTTGAGATTCCCCATGTCTGATATAAAAAATACACAAGAAAAAAATACAACTTGTAGCTCAGTAGCAGCAGTAGCCGCTTAAGCGCCGCGGGTTTGAATCCTGCAGAAAAGTGTTTGTATGACCTACAAATTATTGTATTGGGTCTCCATAATTGTCCTTGTGCATTTATATATGTAAAATTTCTCCACAATCCGGATACATCAAGTAAGAGTTCCTTTTTAGGGTTCCGTAGTCAACTAGGAACCCTTATAGTTTCGCCATGTCTGTCTGTCCGTCTGTCCGTCCTCGCTTAATCTCTGTGACCGTAAGCACTAGAAAGCTGAAATTTGGTACCAATATGTGTATCAATCACGCCGACAAAGTAGTAAAATAAAAATTGGAAAAAAATGTTTTATTAGGGTAGCCCCCCTATATGTAAAGTGGGAAGTGATTTTTTTTTTTAATTTCAACCCTTACGTGTTATATATTGTTGGAAAGGTATTTAAAAATGAATAGGGGTTTACTAAAATCATTTTTTGATAATGTCAATAATTTCAGAAATAATCGCTCCAAAAGTAAAAAACAATGTGTCCCCCCCCCCCCTCTAACTTTTGAACCATAAGTTTAGAAAATTTGAAAAAAATCTGAAAGGTAGAGCTGTATAAAGACTTTCTAGGAAAATTATTTTGAACCTGGATGGTAACAGTTTTTGTACAAAAAAGACAAAAAGTTGTACAAAATAATTTCTGGACTAAGTTTGTAGTATAATCGTTTAAGCAGGCATTTTTTTAACTTTGTATATTATCCTGAACGTATCCTTTTTCAAACAAAAAAATAATTATTAAAATCGGTTCTCGCAATCCAAAATTACGACAGAAAACTTCTGGCACGTCTATGTATTAATTATTAACCCAATTCCCCGAGAGATGGCGCTGTAAGTACTTATTACATTGGGTCGGGTATTATCGAATTGTTCGGTTGGTCTCTCCTTTGCATCGCCTACCGCGGAGCGTGCAATGTTGCACGCTCCATGTTCGCGCACGTACCCACTACCGAGAGCAGTTGCAGGAGCGCGGAGCGCTGCTGGAGTGCGAACATAATGGATACCCACCTTTAAACTCATAAGTGGGAACACTTATTGTGACGGACGGGAAACTACGGAACCCTACACTGAGCGTGGCCCGACACGCTCTTGGCCGGTTTTTATTTTAATAACAATTCAATCAAATATGAAGATGTAGCGGAGGTACAACTATTATAAAAGTATATAATATAAAATTTAATGAAGTTTGAATATTATTAATATTTTTCTTATATTGTTATATAATATATAGTTGTAAATAGGTCAAATTTAACGTATTTTTTACAAGATTTAAGCTATAAATTTGGGGGAATCTAAGTATAAATGTATGGAAATCACTACTTTTGACACAGCACAGAGCAAACAACCCACTTGTACACACCAGGCGTCAATGAACACCGGTATTTTTTCTGAGCTCGTGACTTATAATTAGTGTAATATATTCTGACTTGTATAGGACAATAAGCAACAATATAATATGATTAAAACTACTTTTACGGATTTTATCGCGTTTATTTTTGACGTGACAACGTCTTATAAATTGGTTTGCCGGGTGACACTTCAAGAAACTGCGTTACGCTCCGCTCACGTTATGCGCTCACAATGAGAGCGAGTGAGAGGCACGCGTCCCTTCCACTCGGGCATGGTTAGCCCGCCTAAGAGCGAGAGAGACAGACATAAAAAGTGTTATTTCATCCTTCTTCCTACTATACGAATGAATATTCACATTAAAATTATTTTACCACTCAAAGTCGTTGTCACGTAAAACTTTCGCCCGTATACCGACTTTACAGGCAACCAATTTTTTACTTCTTATTTTTAATTCCCGACGTTTCGGGCGCTTTCCCGCACCTATGGTCACGGTGGACTGAGATGACTGACGTCCCGATGTCATTGTTAAACCCGGAGTACCTTCAGCTTTTTTAATTATTGTTTATGGTCCGATCTATCCAAAATGAACTGGCTATGTTTTGAGGTCTTGCAGTGGTGTGCTTGGGTTTGGTTTTAATTTTATTGATTATAGGATCCCAAGCAGGTGGTAGTACCCAGCCTCCTTTTCTATTGAAATTAGGATGTTTTTTAATTTCAATAGCCTCACGTATCATCCTTGGTAGGAATCGGTGTTCTTTCGCGAGGATTTGTGGTCTATCAAATCTGATGTAATGGTTGGGGCCGTCTAGGATATGATCACAAACTGCAGACTTCCCGGAACGTTGATGCTTCACATCAGCTATATGTTCTTTAGAAACTAAAAACTAAAGAACATTAGAAACTAAAGAACATATAGCTGATGTGAAACATCAACGTTCCGGGAAATCTGCAGTTTGTGATCATATCCTAGACGGCCCCAACCATTACATCAGATTTGATAGACCACGAATCCTCGCGAAAGAACACCGATTCCTATCAACGATGATACGTGAGGCTATTAAAATTAAAAAACATCCTAATTTCAATAGAGAAGGAGGCTGGGTACTACCACCTGCTTGGGATGCTATAATCAATAAAATTAAAACTAAACCCAAGCATACCACTGCAAGACCTCAAGACATAGTCAGTTCATTTTGCATAGATCGGACCATAAACAATAATTAAAAAAGCTGAAGGTACTCCGGGTTTAACAATGACATCGGGACGTCAGTCATCTCAGTCCCCCGTGACCATGGGTGCTGGAAAGCACCCGAAACGTCGGGAATTAAAAATAAGAAGTAAAAATAAACGCGATAAAATCCGTAAAAGTAGTTTTAATCATGTGTAGTGTCGCGTAAATATAAGAAATCATTAACAATATAATATAATTTTTATGTGTTACCTATCGCAGTTTGAATTGATATTCTTGTATTGCATTCAAAAATGGAAAACCTGTGTAAAAGAGATATGAGGGCATTTCCATGTGCTGGCGGCATATGAGAGTACGTCACCTTGAATATTTTACTTTATTTATTTCTATAGCATTATGTCGTATGGTATTTTGCTATGGGGACACGCGACTGACACTGAAATTGTATTTATTTTACAGAGGAGGGCCATTAGAGCAATATATAATTTAAAACCAAAAGAGTCACTAAGACAAAAATTTAAGGAAATTAATATATTAATTCTGGCCTCTCAATACATTTATGAAAATGTAATGTACGTACACAAAAATAAAAGTAGTGTTTCATACGGTGAGTGTAGAAAACTGGAGACCCTTTTTATTTGAATACCTCGTATTCCATATTATTCCTCAGGACTGACATCGCTTCTTCATTTTGAATCTTATTCGAGGATAAATGTACATGATTTTTTGCCACGTCACCCACTTACCATAAAGTAGACTGTGTGCTCGTTTGTCACATATATACCATTAAATTTTTTCGATAACAGTGCCACCTAGTGGATCAACAATTGCTAAAAACCATCATTTTTATGAGATACTTATGGGGTCACCATAAGTATCCCATAAAAATGACAAGCCGTTTAAAAGGAGAAGAATTACGAATACACATACACACACACACACACACACACACACACACACACACACACACACACACACACACACACACACACACACGCACACACGCACACACACACACACATTGAAATTCTATGTAAAAGATATGCTGAACCCTAACATATAATCCACAGTGATATTTTACAGTGATATGATATTTCTTGCTCGTGTGATATGTAGATTACAATAAAAGACCAACAACAATTTAGAATTATCCAGGTGACCCAATAAGTATTCTCTAACAATGTCATCAAAATCGGTCTCAAGAGGAGGATAATTATGATGTATGTGTGTATTATGCTATACACCCTGAAATTTCATAGACAAGATATGCTGGACCCTAAAACACAAACGACAGCGATATTTCATCTCGAGCGTTGTAAATAAACGACGTCCGTGCCCCGGTGCCCCGGAGGACCGCTTGCCGGGTCTCCGACCAAATTTGCATCTTCAACTTTTTTTTAAAGGTCTGAAATCGCAAAAGCTTCGAGGGCTTGGGATTTAACGCAACTATCTTGTAACGACAGAAGTTTTTACTGAATTCAATTTGTTACGTCTGTTTTAAATAATATAAATGACGTTTGTTACGTTGTAACGTAAAAAAGATTAAACAACCGCAGTATTACATTATTTTGAGTTACAATCGGGCGGACGCTGCTGGCCACCTCCTGTTTCAGTTTATCCCACGGGACGATATGGGGTAGTAGATATTCTTACACCGACACTACACGTTACATTAGGTTACAACGTAATTGATAGAATCAGGCATTACTTTGCGGAAATCCATTATAATAAAGATATTTATAGTTACTTTGCAACTATCCGCTCAAATTAAATAAAATGATGTGTCTTACCTAGTTTACCGCAAATTTAGCGGTCAGCTGCAGTAGAGTCTACATCACCTGAAGATGCCGCATGTAGAGACTTTCCTAGAATACTGGTGCTGGGATTAGTGGTGACGAGATTAGTGCATGCAATAGAGGGAGTGCGGGAGTTGCTCTTCAACCTAGGTAAGACACATCATTTTATTTAATTTGAGCGGATAGTTGCAAAGTAACTATTAATATCTTTATTATAATGGATTTCCGCAAAGTAATGCCTGATTCTATCAATTACGTTGTAACCTAATGTAACGTGTAGTGTCGGTATAAGAATATCTACTACCCCATATCGTCCCGTGGGATAAACTGAAACAGGAGGTGGCCAGCAGCGTCCGCCCGATTGTAACTCAAAATAATGTAATACTGCGGTTGCCAACTGACCTGCCTAGCGTGGTAATTATGGCAAAATCCGCCTACATGAAGCAATTTAAGGGGGAGGCATATTCAGAAATAAGTAGATACATCTCTTCATATCTGATGGAGAATGGATTTCGTGACCCATAGATGACCCTAAACCAAGGTAATGTAAACAATATGGATGTTTATGATATTTAAAAGGGCAGAATTGGTAGTTATCGGGTGCAATAAATAATAGAAATAAATATTAGGAATGAATTTATCTAATATTTGTGTAGTTTTTACTTTGTATAAAATACAACTTAAAATATAAAGAATTTCTAATCACAAAATACCTGGTGAATGTATTTAATATAATCTTATCAAAAACAGAAATGTGAAAACCACACCAATAACTTAGTCAAGAGAAGACAGGTAGTCTTCTCTTAAGCGACCAGTAGATGTAGGGTTATCGTCGGTCGCTATTACCGATACCAGCAAGTAGGGTGTTTTCTGTAGCTTGACTGAGATCTTGACGTAGTACGGTGTTTTTATATGATACGTCTCGAGCGTGATCGTGATCTGCTATCCCTTTGGGTAAGTTTAAGGGCTTCCACTTGTTTTCTGAGAGCGGTGACTTCTTTGACAAGATCAATGTGATTCGTTCCACAGAAATGAACTTGGCTAGTGGACGCTATCGGTGGTGCTGATGGTACATGGTCATGAATTCTGTCAGCGATGTCAGCTAAGTTCTCAATTGAATGCTAAATTTCAAGTTTCGAATGATCTAGATTTCTGATGAGTGAGTCAATGAATAGTAAAATGGCACGTTTCGGACCTTTACAACTTAATAATTATAATAGGATTATTGATGAAATTTAACATTTTATGTACTCAAGGGGTTTTCATTAGATACTAAAAATCGCCCAAGCGACAGTACTTTAATACTGCTTATCGTTACTTTACTCGCTATATGGCAGATTCTCTTTTTGGAAATGCAACAGATTAGAGGACATATTAATGTATGGTAATAAAAATAGTTTAGCAATCAATCCGAGAGTATTTATATTATCTTGCAACCTACTTTAAAGCTTGAAGGAGTGCTAACATTGGCGACCATGACAGTTGTAGATACGCGATGACATAATGCTTAACTTTAAAGGGCTTTGATATGGTTCGAGTACGTATATTACTTATACAATTCCGATGCGTCGCTTTTCTTTTACGAATTTGGCTGACAAACTTTCATATGTTTAAAATATTTTTTTAATGATATGAAGAAGAAATTTTTGCAATTAATTCAATTTTTAATGCATGTAGCCTATGGGTACCATTACTTCAGAAAAAGAAGACAAGTAGGCAAGGCATAACTTTATGTGTGACAATGCATCTCTATTTCGATTTTTAATCGATCGAATTGACAATAGATATAGATTTCTATGGATAATAGAGTGATTTACCATCATGTGGACTGCACGAGTTTTTTTAAATAAGATGTCGAAGTCTACTGAAGGAAAAATTGTACGTGTAATTGTTTACACACGTACGAAGTAAAACTTCTTTACAAGATATCTTTTCTCTTTTATTTCATATTTTACATAAGCATAATAAATAATACTATACTCATACAACCCCGGCGGTAAAACGTCTGTGAAAACAGGAAACCGTGACGTTTTTTTAATACCTTTTTAATACCTATGTAAATTAATTTTTAATACATAATACATTTAGAAAAATGTCTCTACTACGTCAATAAAGAAGTACCACTTCAATAATATGATCATAATAATGTCGATAGAAAAGTCATAAGTAATTAATTAGAGTTGCAACTTAAAAAATAATAATTTATAGAATCAGGCTATACTTTTCGGAAATTCATTGTATTTTTTTTTTGCTTTTTCAGGGAAACATACAGTACAATAAAAAAATACATTATAAAACATATAAAAGTAATCCTAAAACCAATGAAGTTTCCACAGATATCTAAAACATATTAAAAGCTTGCAACCACAATATGTTAAAAGATTGAAAAAAAGTAACTAAATTGTATTTATAATTAAACATTAAGTACTAAGCATACTAATATGTTATACATATTTACTAGCTAAATGCGGGTAATAAAATAAAATAATGTGATCTAGATTGGAGAGAAACTCTCCCTCTAATAATTGCGTGCAATAATCCCAACACCACTACTTTAAACACCACTACACTGGGGCAGACACACCACCGTCTAAAATACGACTAGTGTTTCGCCTTTAAACTAGGCATAACCAGGTGAAATACACTCTGCGTTAGCTAACCGCTAACTGCTAGCTAAACACATCACATTCTTTTACTACGTGGATCTTAACACTTAACTTTTAATATCTTTGACTTAAAGAATAGCTATTGAACAGAATAAAAAAGTATTTTGAGTCTCGGTTTCGTATTTAACAGTCAAATGAATCGCTTTGTTCATATACGCGCTTTGAATGATTAATAATATATGAAGTACCGGTATTTAAATTAAAGAAAAAATATTTATTTATTAGCAAATACTACCGAAGATATTAAATAATATACAAATTAATTTACTTGAGCGAATTTATATTATACGTTGGACCTTACGCGAATCTTTACAGATCACAGGCTCAAAATCAGCTTAATGATGCTGTGTTTCGATTGGTACGCTTAGAGAATCGGAGACCTTTTTTACTGGAAACGAGGCATTCCATCTTAGACCTCTAAAATAAAACACATCTGCAATTTGATTCGTAACCGAGGAGAGATGTTGATGCGTATAGACCACAGCATTCATGATAATAAATTAATAATACATTTTCTTAATGATCAATAAGGTGGACTGTGTGTCTGTTTGTTACCCTTATCTATGAAAAAAGTCGACGCATTTATGCGGCAGCTATATTGTAACTGTAGCGTAGCTCTGTCGTATATAGCTACAGTGTGTCCTTAAATTAATAATATTCTATTTTATATATCCGAGGAATCTAAAAGTTACAGTAAATATAAGATATCCATAGGCTGCAGTAGCCACTTACCAATCGGTGGGCTGTAAGTTCAAATGTCACTTCATTTTTATAAAAAAAAACTGTATGCATTTCTGAGCTTTTATTCTATAAAAATAAACTTTATCATAAAAGTTTCATTATATGTATTAATAAGACTCGTATTTAAATCAAAATTTTCGTATCATTTTATAGTCTACCCATAACATCTTGATAAAGCTCAAAGTTTATTATAACCGTATTATTAAAGTTTTACTGGATAATAAATTGCATGTTACAGATTGATCATGAACTGCGATGATTCTAGAGAGAATCATTCTGTAGTTTGAAATGTTGAAATAACTGGGTACTGTTAAGCTCATGGGGTTATTTGCACCATATTAAGACGTAAATAACCATTTGAAATGATGTCTGTCTGTCTGTCAGTTTGAGCGTATCTTCTGAATGGCTTCACTTGGGCTTGCTCTCGTTAAAGTTGCAAAATTACTGAATATTCAAAAATGGAATAAAAAAATTTATTTTAAAATATAAATTTTAAATTACGCTTTGTTGAAATAATTAGTTAATATTAATAACAAAGTAAAGCTTTTGATCTCGATAAAATCACAAAATTATTATTCATTCGAGAAGAGACTAGCATTATTTTTATTCAGAATATAGAATGAAAGCTATACTTATTGAAAGTCATTTATACCTTAACCTGTACTTCTGATGTGTTCTCAGCCCTAGGGATTGTGTTGGAATATCTCGTTGTTTGTAGTACGTATCTTAAAGTGCTTAGTATGGGGAGTGAGTCAGTGATCGCTGATTGGTAAAGACTTTGCCGATCAATTCTACTGATAGGAAAAAAAGACGTGTGGCACTCGGGGACTACCGCGGTAAAGCTATTGCATAGCATTTTTTATCAACTTATGCAATTATAATTAATTATTTATTTTATTTATGCAGTTAAGTCTTTGATATTAAATCAAGTTACACTTTTTGAGCGTGGTGACCGATAAGAAAACAATTTTTTTTCTCTTATTGTATAAATGAGAAGTTAATATTGTTTAAAATATTTTTAATATCTTACAATACATGTAGGTTATTCAGGAATTTTTATCATTCAGTTAGCAGCTAGTGTACACGCATACGACTAGTCGCACGCACACAAACACCGTGCCGAAGTCTGCCGAGTGCCGAAGTCTGCCGAACTGAAACGACGTTAGACGATGCACGGCTTTCAACGCCACACCTCCGTGCCCGTCGGAGTTTACCGATAATCTGACGTCATACGACGTAATTCAAATAACTGCAAAACCAAACATAATATCTTAATTTAACAAAAATAGCCTTTCACAAAAATGAATCTAGTTAGTATAGAGTAATTTTGTACAGATTAGGTAAATAGTTCGCACTCTTCCTTAAGATAGTGATCATAAAAAGTAAACTCGCAGTGAGAGCACAAAAACTCAACACGGTCAAGTTAATAAATTATATTTTCGGAGTTATTCATGTCAGCAACAATACGCCACGGTCTATTGTAGAAATTAACAACCCATTGGCAGTCATTGCAGTAAAACCTTATATTAAAATGAGTTTCTTCCCAAGGTCATATTAGGTTATTAGTCACAATATAAGAAAATGAACTTCTATTAAACCTGTCAATATCTACAATTAGTACTTATTTACAATAGTAAAATAAATGATAATATAGTCAATCTGTAATGTATCACGGCTGGGGAATCCTAGATATTTTTTCGTGTTTAGTAAACGAATAACTAGTTGATAAATTAATCATGATATATATCTTTTTTTTTTTCGCCGGAGATTAAAATGATATTGCTTTTTTTCGTAACTGCAGATTCTGTGGATTTATTTCATTATTTTGAATAATATACGAAACTTAAGTGACTAAAATTAAATCTAATCTGAACCAGAATCATAAAAACTGTATTATTCGGGCTGAACGAATCTAATAAAGATCTGTTATTTTTGTCTCCTGCGAAAAAAACAGACTATAGGAATCTATCGAATACCTACATAAACAAAATATCACTATACAAAGGAATTGCGTTAAGACGACACCTCGAAAGGGCTATCGCCGGATTGATCCGAGTGAATGCATAATTTCTATAAAAACTTGAAAAAACGCCCTCATAAGGTCTAAAATAGCGTAGCGCCCGCGACGATTTAAAGCGCTTAGAAATTCTCAGAAACTTTAAAATATTTTTGTAAAAATTATTGATTTGAGCAATCAAAATAATGAGCAAGTAAATTATGAATATTAATGTTATGAATATATTTGAGTGATTTCGAAGCATATAGATTAAGTAATTTCGTTGTAATTTCAACTATAGTGGTTTTTTAGACGTGTTTTCGCAAATAATTATGATCGAGTCAAAATTATACTATCGTGTTTTTGAGCAATCAAATTCAAGATAAAGACATGAATTTACCTATATCAAAATTTCACTTCCCTTAGTGGTGTCATAGTCCTATCAATTATTTTATTATTATAATAGTACATGATATTCCCTTTAAAATGACACCAATATGAATAATATCTTATATCTTTATCTACAAATAAATAAAATTGAAGTGTCTGTTTGTAATGTTAAAATAACAGCTTTTTATTAAATGCATATGAAAGTACTAGTAACAAAAACACAATTTTTAAATTTTTTGTCTGTCTGTCGGTCTGTCTGTCTGTCTGTCTGTTTGTTCCAGCTAATCTCCGAAACAGCTGGATCTATTTTGACGGGACTTTTACTGGCAGATATCTGATGATATAAGAAATAACTTGAACTACTTTTGTTTTAGAAAAAGAATTAGGGTTCCGCGCAAAAAAATTAAAACCCATGAAATCCATATTCCACGCGGGCGAGATCGCGGGGAATAACTAGTACTCAATATAGATAAATGTATACTTATTTTTATTCATTAATTATTTTAATAAGTAAATAAAAATAAGTATTAATAATTTCTAGACACATCTCAACAGATATTTCGTTAATAAATTGCTATCAATACTGAAGCATTCTTTTATATTTAGCATCCATTTAACACAAAAAAAAACTGATAAGAATACTTTTTAAACAACATATAATCAATAAACGATAATCGCGTATAGTGAATTTCGAGGTAAATTATTATATGTAAACGTTTTTGAATCGTCGTAATGATACATATTTCCTAAAGAAAATATCTCCACAATTAATTTGATGTAAAATAACATTAGAAATAACGTATAAAAACGGAGAAATTATCAAATTTTTGATCGAGGTCCTAACCAGTACACAAACAAAAATGGCGAATAGTCATTTTCACATTTTTTTAGAAATAACGTATAAAAACAGAAAAATGATCAAATTTTTGATCAAGTTCCTAACCAGTACACAAACAAAAATGGCGAAATGTCATTTTCACATTTTTTTAGAAATAACGTATAAAAACAGAAAAATGATCAAATTTTTGATCGAGTTCCTAACCAGTACACAAACAAAAATGGCGAAATGTCATTTTCACATTTTTTTCTATATAGTTATTTGTTACAGAGTACACAGATAAAATTCACTCTCATAGATGACAAATTTCAAACACCACAATCTCTAATTTTTTACTCTGCTATTGTTACGGCCTCTAGTTACCCGGGCAAAGGTCGTAGAACCCGGGCCCACCAGGGGTTCAACTCGACGAGTAACAGGAGGTCGGCCTAAATGGCTTGTGGAATATGAGACAATAGCGGTTAAAAAGGAACCAAACAAGACTTACCTATTTCGTCGACGTAGGGTCAAACCTAGGAAGATTCAGGTGTAAGTATATGTGTGTGATAGTGTTATGCTCAGTACGTGTTATATTATGTAACCTGACTTCCCGCTGGTTGCCGAACAGCAGATCCCAAGGCTTCACCTCTATTCCAGTATGGGATCCATCGAAGGGACAAGCCGTCACAGAAACTTCAGAGTGTAGGAAATTACGCTCGTTTATCACTCATTAATTATAGTTAATTCAATTGTCATTAGGTTAATCCAATCAAATTCAACCAGATTTAACCGAACCCGCGTTATAACGAACTCACTATTTGTGAAAAATACTGTATCACCGGACCGCGTCGCAAAAAACTCAGGTTCGCGCAGTACATACGTCAGGGCGACCGTACGGCAATTATATTAACAAGACGCGCAACTACTCAGTTCCACGCTCCACGGCAAGATTTTCCACTTAATATTTATTGTCCAATTAATTGTCTTTAAATTCAAATATAGGTATTTTATAAACAGCACCTGTCTAATATTATGAAATATGTAGATAAAACTTAAAACTTACCTTGATAAATGTATACCCTTTTGTTTGTAATATTTTTTAGACCTCTCTTCAATCGTTTCTGCTTATTCCCCATATTTTACAAACTAAACTTAAACATTAATAAAAGTGTACAATTAATAAAACACTACTATTAAACAAGAATCAGAAAAAACCTACTCCACTATTAACAAAATTAAATTTTTGCAGTAATATTTTACGATTTTGTTTCGTAGTGCTGAGCTCTCGCAACGCGGCGTACGGCCACCTAGCAACACGATGCGCCCCGCACTGAATTCGTGGACGAATGCGGGGGTGATATAGACGCAGTATTTAATCGGGACGCATTTTTAATTTATTATCATAAAAATAATACATATTTCTAAAAAGTAACCAAACCAAATTATTTTATTTTGTATTGCAAAGCAGTATATATTTTTTTTATATTCCTTTGATAAACAATGAAGGAGTAAAGTGGTTTCATCTCAACGATTTGGAGGTGATTTGGGTATTTTTTTATTTATTATGTGACACCGATAGAAAAATTGTGGCTAAACCAAATTACGTATCAGATCATGTAGATTACTAGCTATTTTTTTCATATGTAATTTCTCTGTAAGTGTCGACGAAAAGTTGGTTCATCTGCGCGCTTTTTTCAAGCTTTTTGCGAGAGAGCAACCTTAATAATAAATGCACTTTGTTCATTCATATTCAAAATTTTAAAACTCTTCGACAAAGACAACAAAGACTGAGGAAAAGAAACGACGTTAGACCATCGTTAGACAATGCACGGCCTTCAAGCCACACCTCCGTGCCCGTCGGAGAGCGTGAGGTTTTTTTCGTTACGAAATTTCCGGATTTTCCCGCACTCAAGGCCCGCGATAGAAGCTATGCAATAGCTTAAAAATATAATAGTGGTTGTTGCAATAAAAAAACTAAAAACTGTTTTTATCATACAGTCGTACTCCCAAAACTATAGTACCAAGAATACAACGCAGTAAGCGTTTCCACGACGAGAAAAGAATCTACGTCCTTGACGCGACGATCAGCAGCTGATAGTTCCTTTAGCTCGTGGTACCCTCGCCTCGGACCGATGGTCTGTGCAGCACATTTTTTTATAGAATAATTGTAACAAATGAGTACACAGTCCGGTAAGTGGATACTGTGGCCCGTAGACATCTAGAATTAAAACGCAGATGCATTGTCACCTCTGAGGACTAAGATGGAATGCCTCGTTTCCAGTAAAAAAGAGTCTCCTGGTCTGTACACTCATCATATGAAATATAGCAGTATTAAGCTACTTTTTAACGCTGCTGTTCTGTGAGACTACCTGGAAAAAATAAATAGTCATCTCTCAGAGACTAATACTTTTGCGCCATTTATCTCGTAAACCAAGCTCCCTGGCTCTAGGAAAGGATAAGAGATCTAATACAGGAGGCCGCTTAAGCCAGTAAATCGCCCAGTCAAACTTGAAGACGTGACGCCCGCGTAGGAGACAAAATAGAAACTAAAAGAATTACAGAGTGTTTTATATTAGTCAAATAGAATACATTTTAAGAGTTGCCAACAAAAATAACCAGTGATATTGTGAAATGAGAATATAGCCTAAAGCAATCATGGATTTGTAATCAAATAATCTTATTGTTTGTATATTATTATCAAATACTTAAATCTAAATTAAGTAAATATGTGGGATTGACATAAATAATTATGTTCTAGTATCAAATCAGTTTATATAGTAATTAATTAATAACGGTTACAAATACCAGTTAAAAATTTAAATTTTTCCTTTCTCAACTTTTCTATGTTCTTTAGCCGCTACTGCAGGTGAAATTCAAGATACAAAAAAAAACAATCCAATCTGAAAGGAGCAAAGCGCACGAATCCCAAGACACTTTTTCTTAAGAGATCGTCTTGAGCCGTAAATTTGCAGGATGCCGTGTCGCGTAGAATATCCGAGAAACGACGGCATGTACGCGAAATTTACTGCGAGCGCTCTTCGTACAGCGTCTACAGTTCGAGAGCTAGGAGCGTATAAATGAACAAAGTTTTATGAGGTGTAAATCTAACTTATTATGGTCTACAGACAAGTATTGTCAACTTATTATTTTTTATTTGAATACACGTTACCCCAACACTAGGTTTCTCAACTGTATCGTAGAAACAGTTTAAGTACATAAATTATAAAAGGAAACATATCTAGACCAGGAGCAATTACTTGTACTATTTGGAATTCAAACCTGCAACCATCAGTTCTGCCACTCTTTGCTAAGCAACTACACCATGGACCCGTCAATAACATTAATGATAACTTAAATAATGCTAAGATACTGAAAATGTCCCTCTAGGTAACGAAAGGCACTCTTTCGCTACATGATTAAAGAGTGAAAGAAAAAAAATACACCAGTGCGTGTAATGTGCATGTGTGGGTGACAAATAGTGCTGCATCATGCATTCCGTGCCTCAACTTCAATTATCGATACCGAATGCAGTATACGTATTCGTGTGTTCCGTATTGAGACAGATGATGTAAGTAAATTTCTTTTCCTAACTACGGCGTAGACAAAAGGATGGTTACAATTTTAGAGATCGATGATAGGTCTTGCTGAGTCATCCAAAATTATTTATAGGTCCGCAATAAGCCACCATGTTGTTTTAAGTAACTTCATACAATTTAAAACGCGCGCAAGGGCACATTGCTTTTAAAGATATCTAATTTTTCAAAATACAAAGGGTAGTTTAGGAGATGTCAGTAAATAGATGAACCTACATATATACTGGGCGATTTTTTACTATCTGAAAAAAATAGGGTGTAACATCTGAAAGGAATAGAAGCCAGGAATAGGAATAGAAGAATATCAGGTTATTGTGGACATATAAATAATTTTGGATGACTCAGCAAAATAAATACTTGCCGCACTCGACTCATTGGAATATCGAGTGGTCAAAGTGGCTTATCGGCGACAAAAAGTTGGTGGAGCTAAGCTATACAGCTTAGCTCACCGCCGCCAAGTTGCTTGTTTGTCATTTGTTGTTTGTCGGTCTTCTACAGATTGTGCTTCGAAGAGGGTGCCTATGAGCTTCATAAGCTCATACCGCCATTTTCATTTGCCTATCGGGGTACCAGTTGTACTGCAGGCTACCATCCACATTTGATTAACACTCCGAATATTCGCGTTAAGCGCTATAAATCATCTTTTATATTGCACACAGCTGAGAAGAGTTTCTTCGCGGCGTATGTTTTACGAGTAACAGGACAAAGTCGCTCCATCATAGACCTCTTCTTTGCCTCTAGGCCAGATGGAGGTCAAAAGTGAGACCATTTTTAATAAAAAAATATGACTAAACATTGAAATACATGCAATATTTAAAAAAATCTTAATTTAAAGTGGTTAAAAATACGTTTTTCTTAAAAAATGATATAGGTTTTATGACGTGTATATAATATATTAAATTTAAATAACTGAAACCAAAGTGCAATAGGAAAGGTTTAGTATAAAGGTATTAAACATAACTACGATGTCCAATTTTAGAATCCTTCAAATAGAATAATTTATTGTAAAAATGTTGTGAGCTTTCCATAATGATAGTTTGAAATTTCGCTACATACTTTATTATAATAATAAAATAAGTTTCAGTTTGCAATTTCAATAAGTTTTTATGTTTGCATGGGTTGTAGCTTTTTCCTTAAGGCAGCTCTCTGTTACTGTTACAGCCTATTGAAGTCCACTGCTGAAAATAATCCTCCTCCATAAATTGCCTATTACGAAGGATATTTATCATAGTAACCACGCTTCGCAAGCGCTTTGGCAACCGCAGTTTTTTTTTATTTTTAGTCGTTATTAGGAAGACACTGGTGACCATCAAAAGAGATTTGGCTTTGTAGCCTCTTACGGCACCTACAGGATGATATGGGTTGGTGGATATTCTTACACCGCTACTACGCGGTAGGTGTTTTGAAGAAAAATATTTTTCTTCAAAGTACTTGCTGCATATAATCAAATATTTTCTTTTGGAAACACATTCTTCTCTATTTATTGCTTCCAACCATTTTTGTCGAATATGAATATTTTGTGAAAATCTGCCACAGCATCCACTTACCACCAGGTGGACTGTGTGCTCCTATGTCACTCTAATTCTATATTTTTCCATACGATTACGAGAATATTTAGCTACCCTATAATAACCCTATAATTTAAAAAAATAGTAAGTTGGGTTATTCCGTTTATCCACCCTAAAGAAGCCACCCTAGGGTGAATACTCGGAAACGTTTGTCGGTCTATCTACCGCAGACTGTGTGGATAGTCGAAATTCACTTTTACATATTTGTGTTTGTTTATTTTCCGACTTTTCACCCGAATTACAGTTCGACACATACATTTTAATTATTAATTAATTACAGCATATTAAAGTCCACACATTTTGTATTGCATTTAAATCGAATAAAACTTCTTCGTTTTAAATAATATTATTGCGTAATTTGAAAATTCTGCAATATGTCCAGGCAATTACCTAATCTAATATCATTATTGAGTAGTAATTTGATATCCTGGATAAATTCTCCACTTTTTTATGTACTTTGGCAATCGTTTTTTAAATTTCTTTACTCGCAGGTGTGTTAGCGAAGAATTGGGCGTTTTATTGGAAGCTTTTAAAAAAACTATTAGAAGTTCGTATATAGCTTTATTTTAAATTATTTTATTCCAATAATTGCGTACTCCTTTTATTTCAACGTTGAAAGTTCAAACAAGAAGTATGTATATCTTTTTATAGGTAATGACTTCTAAGTATCTTTAGTCAGCGGGGGGTAAAGTCGAAAGATAATAATAGATGGACACGCGTGTCCGAGTATCCACCCTAGGGTGGATTCTTTAAGGTGAATAAACATAATAACCCACTAAGTTGAATAAAACGTTTCTTCCTGGAAGTGGAAGGCGATTCTTTGCCTGTTAAGGACATTTCGATAAGATATTATCGATATGACATTATCGATAATATCTCTAGAAAAGTAATGTTAAAATTGGCAAAATTTCGCGTACATGCAATAAGGTAAAATTCAATTTCTTTGCATTCAGATGATTTTTGTTATAAAATGTGATAATTTTTCCTCTACTTTTAAAAATTGTTTGAACCTGTGCACATCACAGCATTGATTTCTTCCTGAGTTCAGTTATATTTAGGTACTACACACCTAGTCCTAATTGATTACGTGTATTCACTAATTTTCACATAAAAACTTAAGATTATGCACATACAAGTGGGATTTGTTTTCTTCTCGAATGACGCCAGATGAGTATGAGTCTAATATACGCGTATACTATGCTCTTTCACTTTTGCATTGCCAATTTATTCTAACGTCAGTTTATACTAAACGCAGACCCTCAACCTTGTTTTATTGTACCGATCTTAATATTTTACGTCAGGTGTACACCAAATAGTTGATGTACTATAATGGAAATGAATATCCACTAGACTATATCTTCCTGTGGGTGTCGTAAAAGACGACAGAGGGAAACAGGCAGGAGATGGGCAGTAGCATCTTCCTGTTATCAGCGTACAACAATAAAAAAACTGCGGTTGCAAACACGCTTGTCGAGCGTGGTAACTTTGGCAATATACCCCCCATAAGCAACGACACAAGTAAACGGTTCGCAGTCTCCGGCAGCCCCTTTATTCCTGCCTACGGTTGGGACCATGGTAACAGCAGGGCAGGGGGTGCTAAGAATTTCCGGTGGTGGTTCGGTTGCAACCTAAGATGACTCGACCTGCCAACATAAAACGCACGCACCCTGAGGACTGATGAGAAGATCTTGGAGCTGGAAGAAGAGATAGACAAGTTGCGCTTAAATATTATAGGATTGTCAAAAGTCCGAAGAGAGGGAAGGACACGGTGATTCCTGAATCGGACAACTTGTTTTACCATCCACAACTTCGACCAAGAGGTCAATCGACGAATAACTCAGTTGGTTATCGGGAAATTACGAGTAGGTCTCATCTTCTCGTCAGGAATACCTCAAAACTTAAAAACTATTTTGAACAACCGTGCGTGTGCGCATTTCCAGTGATGAATTATGGATCTGAGAGGTGGTCCTTCACTGTTGGCTGTATGTGGACGCTCAACGTCACTCAGCAAGTTATGGAGAGGGCTATGCTCCGGGTTTTTCTGCGTGACAAACTTAGAAATGAGGAAATCCACAGAAGAACTAGAGTAACTGAGTCCAATGGATTAGTAAACTGAAGTGGCAATGGGCCGGCCGTATAACTCGAAGAACCGACAACCGATGGGGAAAAAAGGTTCAGAAGTGGCAGCCTCGTACCTTTAAGTGCAGTATAGAGCGACCCCCTGATCCGACTGAAGAAATCGCGCGTGTGGATTCAGATTGGGCGATGAAATCGCATCGCAAGCGATGGCAATAAGACAGCGCCTATTCATTTCTATTACGAACAATGTAACACTTGTAATTTCTAAAATAGCGAGAGTTGTTCGAATTTCAACAGGCTTCAACATGTCACTTGAAACATTATTTTCGAAATGAGTTTCGGAACAAAGTACCGACTGTTATTGTACTGCGAGCGTACCGAGCTCGTTGGAAAGCAGTTGCTTATTGCGGGTTGTTTGCCCTTCATTTACGACTTTTTCAAGACTGAACCCTCTAAAACACTCGCGAAAAGCGAGGCATGTAAAGAATAGGAACTGTCGTGTTAAGATATGTGACCCTTTATAAGGCAGTTAATATTAGTCTAAATCAATAGTTTACAATTTCGCTAAAAATAAATAAACGGGGCGGAAGAAAATTACTGTTTCTTGCGGAGTATGAAAACCCGTCTCCTCATTTCCATTCATCATCATTATCATTACAAGTCCAAAGAATACCACAATGCACGGTCTTGAGTCACCTGCCTCCAACAACTTCCTGCATGTCTTACCGGCTTGTCACTCCATCTAGTGGGGGGTACGTTCCACACTTCGCCTTCCGGTACGAGGCTACCCTTACTCGAGAACCTTTCTTGCCGATCGGTTGTCAGTTCTTCGAGTTATGTGGCCGGCCCATTGCCACTTCAGCTTACTAATCCGTTGGGCGATGTCGATCACTCTGGTTCTACTTCGGATATCCTCATTCCTAAAATTATCACACAGAGAAACCCTGATTATAGCCCTCTCCATAGCTCGCTGAGCGACTTTGAGCTTTCTCATTTTTTTATAGAAGAGGGGGCAAACGAGCGTGCGGCTCACCTGATGTTAAGTGACTACCGCCACCCATAATCAACCGCAACACCATGGGAATTGCAGGTGCGTTGCCGGCCCTTTAGAAAGGAGTAAGCTCTTTTCTTGAAGGTCCTCAGGTCGTATCGGTCCGGAAAAATCGCCGGTGGTAAACTATTCCACTCAAAACTCCTTTTGAAACATACAGTGGTGGACCGCCAAGCATCCAGATGTTATGGATGGTATCAGGACGTTTGCCGCGTAGTGCGTTCACGAAATTTGGCGGCTGTGATTAATACGAACAATTCCTCAGAGCACTCTCCATGGTATATGCGAAAGAAAACGCAAAGAGATGCAACATCTCTTCGCATTGCCAGTGAATCGAGCCGATCGGAAAGCACTCGGTCGTCGACGATTTGAGCCGCTCTGCACTGGATGCGGTCAAGTGGAAGGAGCTGGTACTGGGGAGCCCCAGCCCAGAGATGGGAACAGTATTCCATGTGCGGCCGAACCTGCGCCTTGTAAAGTTGCAAGCGGTGTGCCGGCATGAAATACTGTCCCGCTTTGCTAAGCATGCCAAGCTTTTAAGAGGCCAATTTGGCCTTCTCTTCCAAGTGACCACGAAACTGCACGTAACTCGATATGTCGACGCCGAGGATTCCGATACTGGCCGAGGCAACAAGGGGAGTGCTTTAAAACTGAGGAGATACGACAAAGGGGTTCTTTTTAGCGGTTAAAGCGCAAACTTGTGTCTTCTGGGGGTTAAACTGAACTAGATTTAGTCCTCCCCAATCCGAGACTCTGTTCAGCAAAGACTCGACTTCAGGCACAAGTTCGTCCCGGCACTCGGAGACGTTTTCCCGAGAAATATTGGCTCGGCCGGTGTAAAGAGCATCACCAGTGCTGTCATCTGCATCTGCATAGCAGACATAGAGGCGGAATTATACTTCTTTTTTAGAGCGCTGGTGTTTACATCCCGGGACGCTGATGCGTCAGCCCAGGCTTGGTAGCACTCCTGCTTATAGCATGATGCTATTTTACAGGAGCGACCAAACCATGGCTGAGATTTGCCTCCAATGGGCACCACAGAGGAAGGAATAAAAAGTTCTATACCCTGAAGTACCACATCAGCAACAGAATTCGCAACAACGTTGGGATCGTCCGACGAGAAGCAAACCCGCCCCCAAGGGCATGATGCAAAGAAAGACCGCATCCCATCCCAATCGGCTGACCTATAGTGCCAAACCCGGCGACAGCCTCCAGAATGCAACGGCGATTTCAGCGTGAGTGGCACCACACTCCGGACAAGACAATGATCCGAGGAGTCTAAAGGGTTGTCGACGGAAATCTGATATCCGTCCGGGTGAGAGCTCAGCAGAAGGTCCAACAGGGAAGGTGCATGATCCTCCACATCTGAAATCCGCGTAGGTGAAGAAACCAGTTGTGTCAAACCATATGCCAAGGCAAAATCATGAACAGATCTCCACGCATGATCGGTTAAACGAGAACGAGAACGCCACATTAAAGGTGCTTTAGAGTGACTTCAAAGAGAAGAAATCACTTTTAATAATTTTAAACTTAATTATTTTTCAACAGCTGCTATAAAATGTTAAAAGTTCTTTTTTATTTTAATTAAATTAATAGCAATAATCTTATTTTTGTACAGCTTGGGGCACATTTTTCCCATCCATTTGTTAAGTATGTCTGTTTAAGTATGACCAATTTATTACATTAAGGGAATAAGTATATATTGGGACTGCAAAATTATTAATGTTCTTAGTAATTTTGCGTGAGTTTAGGTGAGAAATAGCCATAGTTTGGTAACCCATGATAAAAGTAGGGGACTCACATGACTGGCCCGAAGTGTTCACTCTGAGTGGGCTTGCTCTTGGATGTGTGTAAGTGGGCTGCGGCTAGAGGAGATTCCTCTGTCTGTACCGCTGCACTCGAGGTGGAGTCGCAAGAGAAGGAGTGGTGGCATGGCGATTGCCGATGCGCCACTCCACTATCCTTAGACGTGGTCCTTCACTTCTGGCCATATAATACTTAAAAAGATCAGAGTAGGGAAAAACAATAGCTAAACTCATAAAAATAATTATACTTTATATATGATGTGTTATGTATAAAAGAAGCCTTCAATTAACGAATGAATACCTCAAAATAATCAAAATACACTAAAGGATAGGATTTTATTTATTTGTTTAATACAGCAAGAGCTTAAACTTTTAGCATTGCATTATAGGATAGGGTTATTTTACTTTAGTACTTCCAACACTGAACCCGTCCGTCAAGCATCAAAATAGTCAAAGTGTCAATGTCAGACTCGATTTGATTCACGATTACCGACTTCGCGATTTCTCGGTATATGTACGCTTTTCCTTCGTATTTGTGTTTTATCGTATTTTACTTTTATTTAATAAGTGCCCCACGCTAGTGCTTCACTAATTATAAACGGTGTAATACATAAGTTTAATTATTTTCCGTCTAATATACCTTGATCAATAATAGTATTAATATAAATATGGTACAAAATATAGTTACAAATAATTGCTGTTCGTTTTTTTTTTTGACTAAACTTGTTAGGATACATCCTAATAATCATGCATTTACATTAACTTACATAACACTTATGAATTGGAACTTTACTAATATATCCATTGTGTAATAATGATAAAAACCGACTGCCAAAATCAACTTCTTTAAATCTTCATAACTTTTGTTCAGTACTGCTAAGCAACATGCACTTTTCTAATTATTTATATAGAATATCTGTACTTTCAAATGACGTAGGTTTCATCTCTGTACAGTCTAGGGCACAGGTTCATACAATTTTTGGCCATCTCCTTTACGTCTTGTAAATACAAAGTCGTCATCAGGTGACCTTTCTACAATGGGGCTATGGTCTTTAATAAGTGCCCCACGCTAGTGCTTCACTAATTATAAACGGTGTAATACATAAGTTTAATTATTTTCCGTCTAATATACCTTGATCAATAATAGTATTAATATAAATATGGTACAAAATATAGTTACAAATAATTGCTGTTCGTTTTTTTTTGACTAAACTTGTTAGGATACATCCTAATAATCATGCATTTACATTAACTTACATAACACTTATGAATTGGAACTTTACTAATATATCCATTGTGTAATAATGATATAAACCGACTGCCAAAATCAACTTCTTTAAATCTTCATAACTTTTGTCAACTACCGCTAAGCAACATGCACTTTTCTAATTATTTATATAAAAGATCTGTACTTTCAAATGACGTAGGTTTCATCTCTGTACAGTCTAGGGCACAGGTTCATATAATTTTTGGCCATCTCCTTTACGTCTTGTAAATACAAAGTCGTCATCAGGTGACCTTTTTACAATGGGGCTATGGTCCTTGAGTTTGGGGGAAAATGAGAAGAAAAGAAATAAAAAATATTCTTACTTACTTACTTACTTACTTATCGTCACGCACAATCCCTAACGGGGTAGCCAGAGAGAACAGATCGCCAAGTGTCACGATCCTTACATACCTCTTTCGCTTCTTTCAGGTTCATTAACTTCTTCATACATGCACGTCTAGGTATCCGAGTACTCTTGACCCTCCCCTCTTCGAGCAATTTGCTCACATGGTCTTCGAAAGTTAGTCTCGGTCTACCTCGACACCTTTTAATATTTACTTTCGCTCTATATATTTTCTTCACCATTCGGTCTTCACTCATTCGTTCAACGTGTCCAAACCATTGGAGTACGCCCCTATCAATTTTTGTGATAAGGTCATCTTTCAATCCTGCCATATTGCGAATCTCTTCGTTTCGCTTTCGGTCGGCTATGGTAACGCCACACATTTTACGAAGAGATCGCATCTCCACTGCATTCAACTTGCTTTTATGCTTCTTCTGGCATACCCAGGTTTCGCTGCCATATAACAAAGTCGGTACCAACACTGCGTTATGTATTGCAAGGCGTGCACTCTTCACCACGCCTTGCCTTTTGACTAATGCATTCAGGGCACCATTGACTTTGTTTCCGGCAGCGACACGCCTATCCACATCTAAATCACATCTTCCATCCCGGCTGAAAGCACTCCCCAAGTATACAATTTCATTTACCTGTTCTAGACATTCCTGATTTACCCATATTGCACATTTCGTTCTCTCTTCGTCCTTTTCAAATACCAGAACCTTAGTTTTAAAATAATAATAATTCGAATAATAAAAAATATTCGAAATGTATAAAAGTATTAGATTATTGTGACGCTTTTATACTTAATGATAATGGCACTACCCGAAAATATTGACAGTATACTGCACTTTTTCAAAGTGGTACATTTCTAACGTCTAATAAAACAGTTGTATATGAAATGTTTAAAACATAGATAATTATTTTTTTAATTCACAACATTTAATTTTAGTGTAGGTTCAGTTAGAAACCTGGTAATTAATAAACATTTGATAATTATCTATTGTCGGCGACTTTGTTAACAGATATGGGTAGGAAAGAACATCGATAAGTATTATAGACAAGGAACTCGACAACCCAATTGAATTTTATAGTTTATCAAAACTCAGTAATATAAAGCCAAATATGTTGGTAATTACGATATTAAGATTAGTAACAAATTTTTAAGGAACTATATTATCAAATAGTTTTAATTTGTTTAATATTAGCTGTAAATTCACTTAATTGTGGATACTACGCACACTCTCATTATTATTAAAATAATTCTTATTATGTAACTAAAATTATATACAGTCAAATCACATAAAATATTTTCATTTTTAGGTTAAAACTTCAAATATAGAGATAAGTTTTAAATAAGACAACAGACTTTGGCATATTATGTCAATATTAGTTCCCGGGACGGAAAATTATGACGCTTCAAATTGGCACAGATATTTTGTATGGTATAACCAGTCCAGCATACTTGTATATATAGAGGTCAGTGTTCTCCCCCCAATTTTCTCCATATCATATTGCCATGTTACCATGCTTGTGGTAAGCTGGCAATCACAGTTTTCATTACTTTAATTTGAGTTGTTGAAATTTATCAGGAAGATTCTGCTGCCCATCACCCGTTTTAATTTTTTTGTCGTCTCTTATGTTGCAATTATGCAGTATATATTATAAACAATACCTTCCTGAACGTATAATTTTTGTTCACTGTTTGAAAAAATATCTTTGAAACCTCCTGTAAAAAAAAACAGCTGGCTATCTTGCGAGACTTATTTTAAAACAAATAATAAAATCTTTTCCAGGTGTGAAATTTTCTCTCTAATCTAGTAATAGTGTATACGTTCACGTAAATAACGTTAAATTTAAGTGATAGAGTCACGCTGCAGCTATATGGGTGTAACACGTATGGGTCGGCGCGACCAGGGTAGGGCGCCGCTCCAACAAAATATCAGCGTGAAATAGCAGCCTAATGCTGATGTGTTAAGTATGGTGAGTTATAGAACCGGAGATCCTTTATTACTGGAAATGAAGCATTCCATCTCAGTTACAGGGATGACCACGCGTCAGCATTGTGATTCCTATTGAGGATAAATTTGGATGTCTATGGGCCACAGCATCCACTTCCCATCATGTGGACCGTGTGCTCTTTTGTCACCCTTATTCTTTAAAAAGGTAATGTTTTTCAAACAAGGAAAAGGCTTAATATTTTTACGTAATAATATATTAGGGCATTAAAATATTTTTTATATAATAAAAAAAATTTTTAATGCCCTAAAGGCAGACTTTTAAGAAGGTATCCATTTAACATTTCAAGAAAGCTTTATTTCAATTAAATAATCGAGTTATGTTTGTGCGTTCGCCATCTCTGTTATAAAATAATACACAAAATATATCCAGTTTAGTACGCGAGTTCGAGTCCTACAAGAAAAAAGTGTTAATATGACATTGATATTAGTCTTTGTGCAATTTATGTATATAAAACTTCTCCAAAATACAACACAATACATCCTGTAAAAATCCCTTCTTTAAATATGAAGATGTGGCGAAGGTATAAGTGTTATAAAAATATATAAGATAGTTTTTAATACGTTTAAATTTACGTACAATAATTTAAAAAAAAACCTTGTAAAAAGTAAAATTCGACATATATTTCACAACGGATATTTTTAAGCTATGAATTTGCGGGATGTCAGTGTAAATGTGTGGAAGTGGGACGATACTACGCTACTTTCCGTTTGGCACAGCGCAAGCAAACCTAGGGTAAAGCGTGCAAACTTTGTCGACGTGCTTTACACAACGAGCGTCAATGGAACCGGTCTGGTTATTTCTTCTGTGCTCGAGAATTCAGTCCGTGTAATATATTCGGACTTGTACATCCAAGAGTTAGATGTCATACGAGTGAATCGGTTAATATTCAGTTGATATTTTGTACGTGGTACCAAAATAGCAGCTTAATGCAACTGTACTTCGTATGGTTAATGTAGTGAACCGGAGACCCTTTTTACTAGAGACGAGGCATTCCGTTTGAGTCCTTGCCAGGAGTGATAATGCATCTGCGTTTTGATTCTTGATCAAGGTTAAATGTAGATGTTTATAGAGCACTTCCTATCAGGTCGACTGTGTGCTCGTTTGTCACCCATATACTATAAAAATTCGATAACAGCGACAGCTAGTGGAGCCAAATATAGTTAAAACCATCCAGGTGACCCCATAAGTATACCATAAAAATTGGTCTAGCTATTTAAAAGGAGAAGAATTACGAATACATACACTGAAATTCTGTCTAAAATGATATGCGAAACCCCAACATACAATCGACAGCGTATATACATTTTTCATACGATTGCAATCGTTGCTTGACATGTGAATTTAAGTAACAGACCAACTTTAAGGGTACTCCATAAAAATTTTATCAAAAACGGTTAAGCCGTTTAAGAGAAGTATTATGGTGTAAGTGTATTTGACACACACACGCTGTAATTTTGTAAAAAAAGATATGCTGAACCCTAAAGTACAAACGACAGTGATATTTCATCTTCATCGTTGTAAATAAACGACGTCCGTGCCCCGGTGCCCCGGAGGACCGCTTGTCGGGTCTCCGACCGAATTTGCATCTGCAACTTTTTCTGAAGCCTCTGAAATCGCAAACGCCTCGAGGGCTTTGGGATTTAACGCAACTATCTTGTAACGACAGAAGTTTTTACTGAATTAAATTTGTTACATCCGTTTTAAATAATATTATGACGTTTGTTACATCGTAATCTAATCTTCCACAAAATTATTAATTTATTCATGGGGCGATGTATACGCTTTTACAAAAAAAAATTTCAGGAAAGAAGTTGAAATGTTTTATTAAAGAAAGATTTTACGAAAAGGGTTATTATAATATCAAAGAATACATAAATTAAAGTAATCCCTGGGAATGATGTGATCGCCACCATGTTGGTTCTTTAAAATTTAATTTAAAAATTGTACAGGTGGAATTATTGTGCAGAGGAATATGTTTAAAAAAAAGTCTCGCTGGGTTTCTTGCTGATTTTTCCCAGGACAGAAGTATTTTCCGAACTAGTGGTAAATAAAAATGACTTTTAATAAGTACCATGCAATAATCTATATTGAATTAAAAATCATTTTATTTCATTTCATTTATCTGGCGGTGTAAGAATCCCGTGGGTCGTAAAAGTTGGGGAACAAAGGGAAACTGGAACAGGAGACGGGCAGCAACATATGTCTGATTGCAACTTAAAATATTAAAATACTGTAGCTGCCACCTGGCCTGCCTAGCGTGCTAACGAAGGACAAATCCGCCTACGTGAAGCAATTTAAAGGGGAGGCATATTCATATAAAGTTTGAAGCAGAAAATATGGCCAGTATCGTTAATCCGGTAAAATAAAAGGTCTTGAATACCTCAACACTATAAAAATGACTGATTGTGCGCTTGCTGAAGGGTTAATGTGTTTTCGACGTTAGATGTTCAGCTTCAATAATGTTATACCCATACAAAACACGATCGTGTTGGCATGTAAATTTGTAAGTTTTTTTTTAATAGGAGAAGGGTGACTAACGAGCACACAGTCCATCTAATGTTAAGTGATTGATGTGGCCCATATATATCTACATCTATCCTCAATTACGAACTAAAATGCAAATGCGTTGTCATCCGTGAAGAGTAAGATGTAATGCAACTTTTCCAGTAAAAAGAGTATCCGGTTCTTTACACTCACCTTCGAGACACAGCAGCGTTAAGCTGCTATTTTACGCTAGTATTCTGTGAGAGCATGGTCCCTCTCCGGCAGAGCCGACCTGTTCGTGCTACAACTATACTGCTAACTGCTAATATAGCTGCAATATGGCTCTACCACGTAAGAATAGAAATTTCCGTACTAAAAGTAATAAACGTAATCTGTCCCTTAACATGGTAAATTCCCTGCAGCTATATTATGGTTGCACGAATGGGTCGGCTTTGCCGAGAAAATTCCACGCTCGCTTCGTGCTACAACTATACTGCTAATATAGCTGCAGTATGGCTCCACCACGTAAGAATAGAAATTTCCATACTAAAAGTAATTAATTTTATAAAATTAAATGCTTTGTATCATTACCTTGGGAGAAGCCTTTGTTCAATAAAAATTCAATAAAATAAAATACAAGATCGTGTAGTATCAGTATAAGAATACCGAATACCACACATCGTCCTGTGGCTGTTGTTAGAAGCGACAATGGTAAACAACCCAGAATTTGTTCACAAGGGCCTTCCTAATAATAATTTAAATGTAACTGCGATTGCCAACCCATACACCCTACAAGGCGATCTATGGAGAACGCCTATGTTAAGCAGTAAACTTTTATGGGGCTATAACAATAACGGTAAGGACATAGTGTATGGTGACGCCGTACGAGAATGCATCACCCCATATGGTCTTGTTTCGTAACTGATGACCATGGGAAATATTCAAAAAAATCTTACAGCTTCCGATTTACTGCGGTAAAAGCATCTTGTGTACTAACTTTAAATACTCAGGCTGGCGATGAGCTGCAACCAATAATTGTCAAAAGACAATTGTAATGATTAAGGCAAAGCTCACTTATAACAGAAGAGGCTCATATCAGACTTTACGTGCTGATTATGAAGAGGAAGAAAGGAGAGGAGGCCTGCGCTCGGCAGTAGTACTTATGTATACTGCTTCTTTAACTTTTAATAGTTGATGTATTTTTTTTAAATCTTAGCCCTAACAGTAAGAATTTCTTCTTCATTGTGAGGCGAACGTATTTCCATCGGAGCACAAGAAGAACACTAAGATCTTGAACAATTTCTGAAAAAATTAGAGAACATTTTCAAAAATATTTAGATGTTTTTTTTTATGAAAAATATATGCCGAAAGAGCACACAGTTCACGTGATGGTAAGTGGATGCTTTGGCCCATAAACACTGAGGACTAAAATGGATTAATTGTTAAAAGGATCTTCGATCCCTTACACTCACACCCTAATGAATGCGTGGTCTTTTGCTGGTCAAGCCGACCCATTCGTGCTGCAGCCATAATAAAGCTGTAGTACGGCTCTCTACTACGTATCAAAAATGTCCATAAAGTTATTTTTAAAACACTTTAACCATAACAACGTTATGAGTACCTATATGTTTACAAAGTAAGTAACTTTCTGTGTTATGGCAATACATAAGCTTTAAATGACTTCGATAGTAATGGAGACTAACGGATTCATTTCAGTTAAAAGGATTATTACTACTTACTCTGATTTTTAATTCAAAGGGCATTCGTGTTATACAGGGATTTCGTTTTGAAATATAAGTTTTAGTTACTCAATGTCTTTAAACATGTAACCAATATTCATACGTATAGAAATAACTTTATTTGAGAAAATTTAAGCATATAAAAACAAATTGTTAATTACAACAACTGGAAATCAATTTATATTATATATAACGTAAATATCATCAAAATAAATATTTATTTTAAATTACTAAATTATAACTTTTAATTATTCTAAACTCTAATTCTAATACTAAAAACCTTAAAAAATATATATTATAATAACTAAAATATATTATCAAAAAGGATGCTCTTTAGGCAAGGTTCGGAACAAATTATATTTGAACAATTTTTTAGCAAATTTTATGAAGATTTATTCCCCTGCATTCACCAGGAAGTAAAAGTGTTAACGATGTTTTTTAATGATTTCTTAATTTTACACGAACACTACACATTGAATAAAAACTATTATTTACGGATTTTATCTTTTTTATTATTTATATTTTTTTTTTATTCAACAAGTAAAAGTATTGTCAAATATCTCATTTTCTAGATTTAATCCGCGTGTCAATTAGTTTAGACGTAAAAACATTTTTCACAAAATAGAATTTAGTTAATTACCTATTGTGAAGACGGAAATCCCTTTAGTAACTGACACTAAGTAGTTCACTAATAATATAATAATTCAATAATAATAAATACTATGCCTATATTTATATTTTATTACTATGTTAAATTTATACAATTATAAAAGGATCAATAGGTTGTTTGTCACGATGGGAATGAAATTTGGCAAAAACACCATTTTAATGATAGAAACATGTTTTATATAATGATGTTTACAAACGAGCACACAGTCCACCTGATGATCAGTGTATCTGTTGCCCATAAGCATCTTAATTTATCGTCGTTTAAGAATTGAAAATTGTAGATTAGTTGTCACTCCAAATTTCTTAAATAGATCTCTCACCACCAGTAAAATTGGTCTCCTGTTATTTTCAATCATCGCAAAACAGTATTAAGCTGCTATTTTATGATGCTACTATATGCTGGTATGCTTTGAGATCGCGACTTTGCCCGGCAAAGCTGACCCATTCGTACAACCATAATATAGCTGCAGGGAATTTACCATGTTAAGGGACGCGATAAAAAAAAACTACAAGAATTAAGTCATCAAGTGAAAAAAACATTTAAAGAACATAGTCTTCCACGGTTATTGAAACAATTCACATAATCCATTTTACAGAGTCTGGAGCAGTCTGTAGAGTGACAATATCACGTCTATTTGAGACGGTCCCACGCGTGCCAGGCACGTATAAGTGCGGGGCAAATTGTTTGCGTCACAGTTACTGTGGAAAGACCATTTCAGCGATTGTTGAAGTTCAAGTATTCGCTTAACTGTATTGTTGTCACGAAGCACACTATTTGACGCAGCAAAGATGATATTCGAGGAAAGAAATATCTTTGACCCACTC